>CM050516.1:59038141-60415016 GCA_027563665.1 Antrozous pallidus | reverse complement strand
CATTGTTGTACATTTCAAGCACACTAGGTTAATAACATTGCCTCGTTGAACTCCTAAGGAAACTTGTGTTTTTTTGTTTTTGTTTTTTTTAGGAAACTTGTTGGGTTTTTTCTTAATCCCCACTTGAGGATATTTTCCCATTGATTTTTAGAGTGAGTAGAAGAGAGAGGGAAAGACAGAGAAAACGATGTGACACAAGCACATCGATTGGTTGCTTCCTTCATGAACTGAAACCAGGACCCATAACTGAGATACGTGCCCTTGACCAAAATCTCTATCCACTTAGCCAAACAGGCCAGGGCAGGAAACTTGTTTTAATAAGTATGTAAAAGTGTCTACCTTAACCCAATGATGTGACTTCTCTAAGAAGGTCATTGTCATTACAAACACAGCACACAGCATTGGATCAACCTTGACATCCATGGAGTGACCCATACTTCCACTGTTATCTCACAGCTCTTGCAATGGAAATGGGTGCTTTAAACAATACTTTTACCCACTCATTTATTTTGGTTTTTAAAACCATCAGTTTGCACCAGCTCTGAAAGAAGATCCTTTGTTGAGTAAACATAAAGTGGAGGCTCTGATTTCAACTTCTGTCAGGATTAGTACCAATTCTGAATATAGTGGAGTGATAACACATGGTTTTATACTGGGAAGACATTGCTAAAATTCTCAGTGTGGGTAAAAATTGGATTAAAAATTTTTTTTAACTACACATGGTACTTTTTCACACTCAGAAGACACTCTGGGTGAATTCTGGGGTTTGTTTCCATTTAGTATCTATAGTAGACAGTCCAGAGTAGCTTCATCATAGATTACATTATTTGGATCTTATAATAACCAGAAGAGTCACTGTATATTAGTGAGCAACAGAATTAGTCAAATTAATAATGTCATAACCAAATGATTTATTATTATTATTATTATTATTATTATTATTATTATTACTAGGGGCCTGGTGCACAAAATTCTTGCACTGGGGGTGGGTGATCCCTCAGCCCAACCTGCCCCCTCACACACACTGGGAGCCCTCAGGGGATATCCTACTGACCTGTTACCCCTAGCCTGCCCAAGGCCTAAAGCCTCTGGCCAAGGCTTTAGGCCTTGGGCACCCAGCCATTGGCCCTGCAATGGGGCCGATGGCTGGCTCTGTCCCAGCCCTGCCACCCAGGCCCTGGCCTACGCCCCAACCACCTCATGCCCAGCTAGCACAGGCCTTTGTCCCACCCTCCTGGCCCATGCCTTCTTCCTGGCCAGTGCATGCTGGCTGCCTTGACCCTGCCCCCCCAGGGCCCGGGCTGTCTCGCCTCGGCCCCACCCCCCATGGCCAAGGCCACCTCAGCCCCGAAACCCGGGTTGCCTCGCCCCACACCCCCATGGCCCGGCTTGCCTTGGTCCCACCCCTCCAGGGACCTGGCTGCCTCAACCCCACCCCCCATAGCCCGGCCCACCTCAACCCTGCCCCTTCAGGGCCCAGGCCACCTTGGTCCTGCCTTCCACAGCCTGGGTCACCTCAGCCCCGCCCCCTCCAGGGCCCGGGCCATCTTGGCCACGTTCTCTGCAGGCCGGCCTGCCTCAGCCCCAGCCCAGCTCCTGATTGGTTGGTAGGCATGGCTGGTGGGTGTGGCTTGTGGGTATAGCAAAGGCACATCAATTTGCATATTACTCTTTATTAGATAGGATTATTTTGAGCAGTTCTTTCACTTTGCCTTTGTCTTATCTAGCACCAAAATTTTATTTTCCTTGTAGACTTTTTGAAGGTAATTATTTGTAGATGCCTGGTGGGCTTTTTTTGTTTTGTATTTTGACCTGTTACCTTTTATAAATAATACATTCATGAGATAGCAATCCATACAATTATATAAAATAAACCTTTTTTTTACCGACTTTATAGATGCTTTCAGCTCTTTTTGAAATTATTTTAAGAAGTTATATTCCTAAATCAGCATGCTTATAATAACATCAACACTTTAATTTTAGTTCTGTACAAGATTATAAATATAGCATTAAACTATTCAAGACTAGTTCAACGGGTTCTTTTCACAATTGAATTTCAGGTACAGAGGGACCCGTTAATCACACCGCTGAGCTCACACCACGTTATCATCATTGGCCTTTGGTGCTTTATACATAAGTAACTGTACATTTTACAAAAAGCATATTCCTCGCATTTTCCACTTCTTTTGTCAGCATGGACAGACTAAATGAATTATATATGGATACTACAAACAGTAAGCAGTCAATGAGAATAATTATGTATTACTCTAACTTAGGTAAAACCCCTGAAATTATAACGAACATCGGGAACATGGGAAATTCTGTAAGTTTAGTAAATGCCAGCTTTCAGAAAGAGCAGGGATTGTGGCTATTCAACAAGTTAAAAACTAATCTGGTATATCAGTAATAATTTAGTATGCGTGCATCCTGCTTTTAAAGTGCAGCATGAGCCTGGCGAGTGTGGTTCAGTGGTTGAGCATCGACCTATTAATCAGGAGGTCGTGGTTCAATTCCAGGTAGGGCACATGCCCGGGTTGCAGGTTCAGAAGGCAGCCAATCAATGATTCTCTCTCATCATTGATGTTTCTATCTCTCTTTCCCTCTCAGAAATCAATGAAGATAAATAAGTTTAGTGAGAATAATGTAAAAAACAAACTCTACTATATTAGACTTCCTCATTTTATAAGCATGTAAAGTATTTCCTCAGGAGATCAGTAAAACCATCAGATGTTGTGTTTATCACTGGCTTTTGTCCCAGCGACATATAAATCCTACTTTCAAGCCTCATCTAAGAAACGGTCCCATTGCTACTAATTAGAACTGATTTGCAAAACTATCAAAGTTTAAAGACTGATTGAGGCTTGAGGTTTTTTCCCTCCTAACTCCAGATGGCCACCCCCATGTGGAAACAAGATGTCCACCACAAGATGGCTGGCAGGGGAGAGCAGTTAGGAGGAACCAGGCCTGTAAGGGAGGGCAACCAGGCCTGCAGGGGAGGACATTCAGGGGCCACCAGGCCAGCAGGGGAGGTCATTTAAGGGTGACCAAGCCAGCAGGGGAGGGCAGTTAGGGGCAATTGGGCCCACAGGGGAGCAATTATGTGTTGATCAGACTAACAGGGGAGTGGTTAGGGGGTGATCACATTGGCAGGCAGGAGTGGTTCACGGCAATCAGGCAGGCAGACAGGTGAGCAATTGGGAGCCAGCAGTCCTGGGTTGTGAGAGGGATGTCCCAGATTGGAGAGGGTGTAGGCTGGGCTGAGGGACAACCCTCCACATACACAAATTTCATGCACCAGGCCTCTAATATATATATATATATATATATATATATATATATATATATATATATATATAATTTTATTCTCAGCTGCATGGTTTTTTTTTATTTCTTTTTCTTCTTTTTCTTTTTTTATTTTATTTACAATATAGCATATTTAATAGTAGTACATATGTTTTCCTTTTCCCCCCAATATCCTCCCCCCAGCCTCCCTTACCCCCCAGCACATGTCCCCACCTGCCCCCCTCCTCGCCCCAGTGTCTTTCATTCATTGGTTATGCTCATATGTATGCATACAAGTCCTTCCGTTGATCTCCCCCAGCATCCGCCTCCCATCCACTCCAGCCTTCCCCCTGTAGCTTGACAGCCTGTTCAAGGCCACCCTGCCTCTATATCAATCACTCCCCCCTGTTTCTTTTCTTCAAAAATATCTTGCCTCTGCATACTAGAAACAAACGTATAGAGCAAAAAAAAAAAAAATGTTTGAGTGTCAGTTTCAATGTCCAACTGTTCTGAGTCCCAGTTTCAATGTCAAATAGTTCTTCATGTGTACATGTCAGCAATGGTATCCAGCTGGTGGGCACATCGTGGCAATGCAAGATCCATCCTCTCTGGTATGGTCCTGGGCCACCTGCAGCCATGCACAGCTGCCAACTGCTAGCATGGCAATGTGTCCTCAGCGTCCCCCATCTCTGGACTATCCTTGTGGTTGGAACAGACCCGTCAGTTCCTCACTGTCTCAGGAACCCACATGGTCTTAGAGTTGTTCTCTGCAAACACACAAACACATTCTCAACCAAAAGTTAACAAAGGGATCCTCTCTGCAAAATAGACTTGGGATTCTTTTTATTTTTGCCTAAATGATTTTCCTTTGGCTTATTTTGACACCATGTGTGTTTTTTCATGGGTGTCCTGCAGTTGGTTTTACAAATGGAATTTACTTTTCTGGAGTAAGAATTTTCTACATGTATTTTACTTATAGGATATTTTTCCTTACATGATATTACCCCACTGTCCCCCACCCCCTTTTTTGGTTAATGGGGGCTTTTGGAAATTTTATCTTGCAGTCTTGGTAATTTTAAACTTTAATTTTTGCACACAAATATTACTGCTTTAGGTTCTTTGGATGTTAGGCAATTATACAGTGAGATGAACTACTAATAGATATTTTAGTTAATGTTTTAGGAAAACCTTTTTGTCCAGTACACTTAGATTTTCTTGAGTATTCACTTATTTCACTTGGCCAATTTAAATTAATCTGAAAACTTGATTACTATTTTACTGTCAATTTTAATACTCAAGCAGAAATCTTAGTTTACCCTGTAAATACTTGTGGAAAGGAATATTTGCATTTTTGAGTAGGTCCTCAGCATTCCTGGTAATAAATTGAATTTAGATAAAGGGCAGCTATTGCTGGCCGAGTCTCTGTCTGCCACCTGGGTCCCAGTGTGAGTTATGCATGGGAGGCGAAGCAGCCGTGGGGGTAGGAGACCTTCCTCAGGAGGGTGAGAATTCAAGCCCCTGCCAGGTTTGTGGATGAGGATCTGTGCCCCACCTCTGTTGACCTTGTAGTTCTCTCCTGTTGGCCCCTCTGCGACTGTGCCTGTCTTAGGTTGTTCCTTCCCTGAGGAATCTTACCCGTCTCTGGCTAACCAGCCATTCTCCGGGGCCAAACAGGGTGATGTGAGGTTCATCAGCTGCATGGTTTTTAATAAAAATAGATAAATTCATACGTTTGTATGCTAAATTACTTATTTGGTAGTTATAGATTGAAAACTATTTCTAAATTTAATCCTCCCTAATAAAAGAGTAATATGCAAATTGACCATACCTCCACTACATCTACAAGTCACGCCTGCCAGTCAATTAGGAGTGAATATGCATATTAACCCAACCAAGATGGCTGTGGCCACAGAGAGAGCAGGAGGCTTGGGTTTCCCTGGCAATGGAGGAAACCAAGCTTTACACCTGCCCTGGTGGGCCCAGGCCTCCATTCAAGGCTACAACATTTCAATTATAGAAGATAAATAAATTCCAACAAAAATGATGGCAGTCATGGAGCTAGAGAGAGCAAGAGGCTTGAGTTGCCCCTGGTGATGGAGAAAGCCAAGCTTTCCAGCGAGCCCAGGCCTCCCTCTACTCAAGGCTACAAAGTTTCAATTATAGTAGATAAATAAATCCCAGATATCAGGACCTCCACTTGGGTCACCGTGGGGCGTGGCCAGCCTGCAAATCACCACAGGCCCCTCACCTAGGCAGCCCCATACCCCAAGGGAACCCCCACCCTGATCTGGGACACCCTTCAGGGCAAACCAGCCAGCCCCCACCCATGCACCAGGCCTCTGTCTTATCTAATCCTATCTAATAAAAGAGTAATATGCAAATTGACCATACTTCCAATCAAACCACACCCACAAGCCAATCAGGAGCAAATAAACCCCAACCAAGATGGCTGAGGCCACTGAGAGCAGGAGGGAGGCTTAGGCTTCTCTGGCAATGGAATAAGCCAAGCTTTCCTAGCCTAGGCTTCCACTCAATGCCACAAAGTTTCAATTATAGAAGATATATCCCAACAAAAATGGTGGCAGCCATGGAGCTGGAGAGAGAAGAGGCTAGGGTTGCCAGACAATGGAGAAAGCCAAGTTTCTGCAGCCCTGGCACCTAGGCCTACACTCTGGGCTACAAAGTTTCAATTATAGAATTTAAACAGAGATGGCTGTCTCCACAGAGTGAGCCGAAGGCTTGGTTCCGCTCCAGGCTACAAAGTTTCAATTGTAGAAGATAAATAAATCCCAGATCCCAGGGCCTTCGCTTGGATCACTGGGGGGTGTGGTTGGCCTGCAAACCACCACAGGCCCCTCACCCAGGCCACCCCATGCCCCAAGGGAATCCTCACTCTGATCTGGGACACTCTTCAGTGCAAACCAGCTGGCCCCCATCCATGCACCAGGCCTCTATCCTATCTAATGAAAGAGTCATTTGCAGATTGATCATCACTCCAACACACAAGATGGCTGCCCCCATGTGGTCAAAGACCCTACTCCCATGTGGACAAAAGATGGCCACTATAAGATGGCCAGCAGGGAAGGCCATTGGGAGGTTCCAGGCCTGTAAGGGAGGGCAGTTATGGGCGATCAGGCCAGCAGGGGAGGGCAGTTGGGAGGGACCAGGCCAGCAGAGGAGGGCAGTTTGGGGCAAACAGGCTGGCTGGGGAGCAGTTAGACATCAATTAGGCTGACAAGATAGTGGTTAGAGGGTGATCAGGCAGAAACGGTTAGGGGCAATCAGGGAGGCAGGCAGGTGAGGGGTCCCAGATTGGAGAGAGTGAAGGCTGGGCTGAGGGACATTCCCCCACCTTCTGTGCATGAATTTCATGCACCACACCTCTAGTAAAAAAGTAATATGCAAATTGACCATCACTGCAGCACACAAGATGGCTGCCCCCAAGTGGACACAAGATGGCCACCAAAGAATGGCCAGCAGGGGAGAGTAGTTGGGAGGGACCAGGTCTGCAAGGGAGGGTAGTTGTGGGTGATCAAGCCAGCAGAGGAGGGCAGTTGGGAGGGATCAGGCCTGCAAGGGAGGGCAATTAGGGGCAAACAAGCTGGCAGAGGAGCAGTTAGGCATCAATCAGGCTGACAGGGGAGTGGTTAGGGGTCATCAGGCTGGCAGGCAGAAGGAGTTAGGGGCAATCAGGAAGGCAAGCAGGTGAGTAGTTGGGAGCCAACAGTCCTGGGTTGTGAGAGGGATGTCCCAGATTGGAGAGGGTACAGGCTGGGCTGAGGGACACACACCCCTGTGCACAAATTTTGTGCACCTGGCCTCTAGTTTAAAAAATAAAGCACTATGAGATAAAAGGAAAAAATATATTTTACATTAGTTTCTACATAATTAATGTATGTCAATATTTAGAACAAATGCTTATTTGAAGGTAAGATATTTGCTTACTAAAATGCTGATTACTGCCCAGCCAGTGTGACACAGCTGTTGAGCATCAACTCAGGAACCAAGAGGTCACCTGTTTGATTCCTAGTCAAGGCACATGCCCTGATTGCTGGCTTCATCCTCAATCCTCAGTAGGGGGTATGCAGGAGGCAGCTGATGGATGATGTCTCTCTCTCATTCATGTATCTATCACTTTCTCTCTCTTTCCCTTGCTCTGTAAAAAAAAATCAATAAAAGCATTTAAAAAAAATAAAATGCTGATGACTAAGAGTAAAGGGATGAATTGTGTATCCTTCTAAAGGAAAATTATTTTAATGTAGTTCTATGACTATGAAAAGTAGGATTGATACCTTCATAATTGCACTTTTTGATTCATATATGTCTTTACACAAGCAAGAAATATCAATTCAAAAGTCCTTTTAGCCCTGGCTGTGTTTCTCAGTGATTAGAGCATTGGCCCACTCACCAAAGGGTCTTGGGTTTGATTCCCAGTCAAGGGTATGTATCCGGGTACAGGTTCAGTCAGGGTAGATGGGGGAGGCAACCAATCAATGTGTTTATCTCAAATCAAATCAATATTTCTGTCTCTTTCTCCCTCTCTCTCTCTCTCTCTCCCCCACCTTCCCTTCCACCCTCCAAAAAAAAATCAATGAAAAAATATGCTCAGGTAAAGATTAACAACAACAAAATGTTCTTATAGAATTATACCTGTTTTATGCAACATTGTCCAGACTAAAAATTAATTAAATTTTTGTATATTTAAAATGTATTATTACATATTCTTATCTTTTTCTTTCCCTACAAAATATTTTTAAATTAAGAAATAAAATTTTAATTATCTGTGGATTGTAATTAAAAATATTTTTGGAAAATCTTAGAGGTAAAACCTTCTTTTTTTCTGATTACTCTTTTCTTCATGCCTGTGATTCTTTTTTTTTATGTTTTAAAAGTTATTTTGAGAGAGAGAAACATCAATTTGTTGTTCCACTTACTTATTGGTTGATTCTCAACCAATTGGTTGATCAGGAGTTGAACCTACAACCTTGGCATGTAGGAATGATGCTCTAACAAACTGAACTATCCAGCCAGGGCTTCATGCCTTTGATTCTAATTTCATTTTCTACATCTTGACATTATGACAGTTAGAGAAGGCTGACTGGCAGGTCCACAACATACAGATAATACGAAGTTTTCCTTGACCAAGTATGCCTTCTTACAGGTCATAAAAGCTAGTCAGCACATGGGCAAACAATGTGTAAGAAAGATTGCTCCTCATGGTTCTAACTAAAGAAAAACCTGATTAATTGTGGCATTAATATGCCTCTGAGCTGAAACCGGTTTTGCCCAGTGGTTAGAGCGTCGGCCTGTGGACTGAAGGCTCCCAGGTTTGATTCCGGTCAAGGGCATGTACCTTGGTTGTGGGCACATCCCCAGTAGGAGGTTTGCAGGAGGCAGCTGATTGATGTTTCTCTCTCATCGATGTTTCTGGCTTTCTATCCCTCTCCCTTCCTCTCTGTAAAAAATCAATAAAATATATATTAAAAATATGTCTCTGAATCTTCTGCAGTGTGTATTTTCTTTTCTATTTTAACTGGAACAACTAAGTGACCAATGTGGTGGATCAGATCAGCCTGGAGATCATAGCAGACAGTCCCACAGAGTTAGGAAATGATGTAAAGAGAGACTAATAATCTTGACCAGCATTTATTATGTATACCTATTAAGAATGAAGTTCAGCCTCTAGTACTAGAGACACACACACAAAAACATGTTTTAAATGAGGCTGGCTTTTTCTCATACGTGAGATACAGAGGTAAGCTGTATGGCAAATCCTTGGTCGTCTGGGACCTGGGCTTCTGCCAACTCTTCCTCAGCTCCATTAGTGCAGAACTGCCTTCTTCAGGGTAGCCACATGATCCATGATGCTTGCTCTAGCTTCATATGCAGGATAATATTTGTAAGAGCCTCCCAATTAGGTCAGCCATCCATCCAATGAAACAACTTGGCCCATTCATTGGCCAACCAATCTACAAGGCATCAGAGAACCATGGTTTCCATGGTAGGTGCATCATCACACCTGACAACAAAGGTTCTGTTTCTCAAAGCAATGAAAGAGTTATTGGGAACTCAATGAGGTAGCAACTCTGGCCATACAGTGCTAAGCACTTAACATATCTCATCTCATTTTAATCTCCAGAATATACTTTGAAGGTAAGTTTAGGGAACTTGTAAACTTGTACCATGACTCCCCAAGCTCTTACATCACTATGCTATACTGCCTTCCCAGTGATAAGCAGTAGGAAAATATTTAAGAAGGTATCTGTCATTGCCAAGGAGGCCTGAAAGTGGACACAACCTAAGGTAAGTAGCAAAAGCTGCAAGATGGCAGTGATGGCAGGACCCCAGGGCCACTGGAAATGGTATATCATGTTGAAAAAAGCCAGGGTTTGAATATGGGTGATAAGGAAAGATCTAATTTCTGGACATAGGTGCTGTTAAAGGTTTGGTCACTGAGCAAGAATAATAAATAAATAAAATTCCCATTCACTAGAGCTAAAGTCAACAGGATAGTAGGTGTACTCTTTAAAGTTGCAATTGAAGAACAGGAGTTTAGTGCTGGAATTTGAAAGAATGTGAAGTAGCCTGAAATATAATCTCTTTTATAGCCATAGTCATGACGCCTTTCAGAATAGCCACACCTAGCATGTAGTTAGGACTTATGTGGAAGAGGAAAAGCAGCACAGTTTAGGATTCAGTCTGAGTTCAAGAGCCCACCTCTGGATGCATTCATACTTCCCTCCAAAGAAAATTGGATTGGATTGGTATTTTAGCCATCAATTGCTACCCAACAAATCACCTCAAAACTTAGCTTGATGTAGCAACAATCATTTATGAGTCTGCAATGTGGATGGGGTTTAGTGGGGGCTGGGGGATTTTGACTTTCAGATGACTCACTCACGTGGCTGGCAAGTTGGTGCTGACTATTGGTTTGGAGCCCAGAAGGTCTGTGGGCCAGGGACTTTGATTCCTATTACACAGGACTTCTTGGGCTCCTGTACAACATGGTAGCTAGGTTCCAAGAACAAGCATCCCAAGAGAACCAAGTGGAAGTACATGGCATTTTTATAAGCTAGACCCAAGGACTCATACTTTGTTGTTTAAAACAGTCACAAATCTCAAGGGGAAGAAGACATAAATCCCACCATTCAATGGGAGGGTGTCAAGGTCACATTGTGAGAAGAGCAAGTGAATAGGAGATATGTTATAAACATCTTTGGAAAATATAATCTGACAAAAAAACAGCATGAGCCCATGCAATATGGAGGAAATGTATTAGGCAATCTCACATCAAGTGTCCTTAGCAATATTTGACCTCTGAGTACAGTGCCTGTCTGGCTATCTTGAGCCTGGACATACAGCTCTGGTCCAATAATTTTTGGTAGGTGGTAGAATTGGTTTCACCCACTACATGAGGCATGATTCACAGCACAGAACAGGTGTGGGTGGGTCAGGTGCAGATAAATTTATGGATACTCAGTACATAAGGCTCTAATGGGACCTATGCCACACTCAAATAGAGTGTGAGCACCTTGAGAATAGAGATGAAAAAAACTTAGCATCTCTGTATCCTGAACGTGTTCGGCACTAGTAGATGCTCGGCAAACATAGAAAAAACAATCACCTGCTGAGTTAAGAGTCACTGCATCACTCTTACTCAAGTATCTAATTAGTCTTCATTGTAGTGAGAACAGGAGCTAAAGAGAGAACTGTTCATTTCCCATCACCACTGTCTCCCCACGTTTCCCAGTTTAATTGTTTTTCTCACTTACACCTAACAGATTCTGATATCATTTTTTATCCTTGTTTGAAATTGTCTTATTGTATGTGCATTCTATTTTTAGCCACCTTAAATCAATCTGGAAGGACACAGAGAACAATCGTAATTGAACTAACTAGTAAGTGGAGGTGGAGGAGATAAAGTGGTCCTGATTGGAGAGTGAAGGAGCACCTGGGAAGGAGCCCAGGCGATCATTAAAAGCCTCTCTGCAACTCTTTCTTCCTCAGCTCTGGGCTTCTCTGCTTTGTTCTTTGGAGGGTCACGGAGAAAAGAAATACAAGTTTATCTATTAAAAGTATAAATAATCTATTCTGGTTGATGACACAAGCACAAGATACAAAATATTTCTTCTCTGGGCAGGAAATTTCTCTATCATGTTACAAGTGGTGCTGCTGACTTTTTAGCTCTAGTAGCTGTGCCTCTCTGTTCATATCCCACCTGTGCCATCCCAGATAAGCCTCCATCCTCCCTCTTTGCTCATACCGCACAGCCTTCTTCCTTCAGGAATAGATCTGGGAAGTTGCCAAAGAAATTAATGTCGAGATTTGTTTTCTGAGTAGGCCCAGGAAGAGTAGGGAGAATATGAGAAAAAGGACTTAGGAAGTTATCTGGTAAAACAGGAGAATCTGAGGTTAGTTGTGAAGGCCAAAGGTGCAGGAGAGGAGTCAAAATCTGAGGTACAAACTAGAGGTAACGGTCAGACAGGAGTACGCTAGAGAGTGTTGGAGAATTCTGGTGATTTCCACAATGGAGCTGAGCTATCCAAAGTTTACCTTTATTGGCCACTGGGTACACAGAGAACAGTGGTCAGCCTGGCCTACCAGTGGGAAGAACACTGGATAACCACTACCTTCTCTTTGTCAGCGTAGCCCATCCTTCCTGTTAAGTTGGGAAACCCAGCTGCAGGGAGACAGCATGAGTAACAGACCTGGGCTGGGACCCAGGCTCCCACAGCATCATGGTGCACATCCTGTCTCCTCCCAGAACTGTGGGCATGGTGGGAGCTGAGTAAGTCACCTGAGGGAGCAGGCAAGCACCTACTTCTCTGGCCAGATCCACAGTAGGCAATATGAGATGTGGACATGGCAAGGTCCAATACTATTCCTTAAGTAAGTAAAAAAAATACATATATATATATATATATATATATATATATATATATCCTAAGTAGGTATGCTTCTCCTAGTTTTCTCTCCTTTAACACAATGTTGGTGTGTTTGTTTAAATAAGATACTTGGTTCCAGTGAGAAAATGTCCAACTTAAACTAAACCGGACCAAAAGGAACTGTGAATTCATGCAACCAAATGACAAGGGCAGGAATTTGCTGCCCTCAGGGACAGCCAGACCAGGGACTCAAGCACAATAAGGCTTCTTCCATTTTGTTTTGTCTTTCCTTTGCTCTGAGACCAACTTTCTCCAGAAGGCAGTAACTATTACAGCGAATAGCTCCAGGGAGCTCATCTTTCTATCTTTGCCATCAGAGCAGAAGGGAATCTCTTTCCTTGAATCAAATTAAGAAATGTCTCCCAGAAAGAAATACATTAGACAGTCTGGATTTCATGTCTAACCCTGTGAAAATGGGCGTTGGGACTGACCTGGATTGACATTTGTTTCTATGGCCACAGGTGTGTGTGGGTGAATGTGGTTGGCTCGGTGGGTAGGTGGGTGTTTGATTAGTTGATTGGTTGGTTGGTTGTGGGAAGAGGATGCAGGGGTGGGGGTGGTGTTGGGGGTGGGCATGGAGCAGGAAGCAGTTTATAAAGGGAACCAGTGTTATGGTCAGAAGCAGGGAATTTGGAAGCAGCCAAGCCCACAGTTACCCATCACTATAAACATTTCACTTAGTTATCAACATCCAGAGCGTCAGAACTTCAGAATGAGCCAGGTTCTCAGGATGGTGAATTTACTAATGCGTTTCATTTCCTTCTTGTGCGTTTTTTATATTTTCTAAATGTTCTATCATTAATATGTATTACTTTTGCACTATATATTAAATAATAGAGTAAGTTTTCATTAACCAAGGTAGAAATATTAAGAACCAAATATTATAGAAAAATCCTAATTTCAGGGCTAATATTCTTGCAGCATAAATATCTTTTGAAACTTACTTGCAAAGCTTCCATTGGAGGATTTAAAAGGGTTGGTGAGAGAGGAAGCCAGTCAGAAATCTTGAATAGAGAAAATACTAGAGGGTTTCCCTGAAGATACTGGGATCCATCCAATTATTCAGCAAACATTTATTGAGTGCCCACTATGCACCAGGTGAGGTAGCATAGAAAAGTTCATAGCCTGTCAGCCACACTGGCTGAGTTTCGTTGTGTCCCTGAGCAGGGTACCTAACTTTCTGTGCCCTAGTTCCTACATAAGATTTTTGGGAAAGCCACATAAGTTGATCCATGTGAATGCTCTAAGCAGTGCCTGCTATGTAATATGATTGTATAGAACTGTGTGTTATGGTCTCTGCCCTTAAGAAGTTCCCAGTTCAGAGGCTGAAGGAGTACAAACCGGACATCTGTAGAACAAGATGAAGGACCTGCCAGGTTCATTTTGTTAAAATATAGAGTTGTTGGGAGGCCCCCCCCTTGCAGAACAGCTTGCAAGAAATTATCCTGCCCAGGACTCTGGCACCGTTTTCTAGGTCACTAGGTCACAGTGGGCATACATGTGCCTTGTCACACAGTGAGAATCCAAAGTGGAAATGAGAGGACGATGACAAAGACTTTTATTGAGTACTTAGTATGCAACAGGTACTTGTCTAAGTGCTCCATCAGAATTAACTCACTAGGTAGGAATACTATTACCCCATTTTACAGATAAAGAAACTGAGGCATAGGGAGATGAGGCAACTTGCTCATCATGGTCATACAGGTAGTATGTAGTGGAGCTGGGATTTAAACCAAGTAATCTGTTTCCAAAACTAGCCTTCATGTTACCAGGGCCACCATGTCATATGCCATTTTCATTGACCACAAAGAAATTGTACAAAGTATGACCATGGGTGCTACTTGCCCACATATTTGAGTATCAATTATTTGCTCCTTCAGTTGAGCCCCTTGCTCTAAGAAAGGCACAGTGGGACTTGTCCACCTCACACCTAAAGAAGTCTAGAGGTAGGAAGTCCAGGGCTGGTAAGGTAGCTCCATTGTCATCAGAGAGCCACGTTCCTCTGCACTGCCATTCTTAGCATGTGGATTCTGTCTTCAAAGTCTCCTTTGGCCCAGATGGCTGCTGGAGCTGTAGTCATCATCAGAAAGGAGGCCAGGATCTTCCCATCAAGCTGTTTCAGGAGATAAGGCATGTGCACAAATGCAGAGTAACAAGTTCCTGGTGAGGAGTAGTTACAGGGCTCAGAGACATGGAGGAGGAAAGATGAATAGGTTGGGGAGAACAGCAAAACCTCAGGGAGAGAGTTGACTTGGAGCAGAGTCTTAAGGAGCCGGAAGTTTTTGACAAGCAGGCAATCCCAGAAATTGACATTCCAGTTCCCAGGGAGAGTGAGAGGAAAGGCACAGAAACAGGGCAGTGCAGTGCAGTACAACTTAGCTGGGGCACAGGTGTGGGAGGGAGAGTGGCAGGTGATGAAGGCTACCTAGGAGGCCAGATGCCTTGAACCCTGGCTTGGGAAGCTGAATTTCATGTAGCAGGAAATGAGGAGCTCTTGAAGACTTTCAAAAATGGGAACAAAATAACCCTCACCCCTCACTCTCTTCTCTTTGCAACAGTAAGTCCCACTCATCCTTCAGGTTTCAGCTCAGTCAAAGCCTTTCCCAGTCCCCATCGTATGTTCTCAGTCTCTTTTCTTGCAGCACTTGCTGCTGTTGCAAATTTACATGTTTTTGTGTGATTATCCAGCTAATGTCTATCTTGATTATAAACTTCATGAGAACAGATAATGCCTGCCCTTGATTGTTAAGCATCATGAGAACAGAGAAATATCTGTTTGGTCCACCCTTGCAGCCTCAGCATCAATCATATCTTGAGATAACATGCCCTCAAATGTTAGATCAATGAGTGGAGAATCCATAGGATTTGGTAACTGAGGGAATAAGAGAAATGAAAGCTAACACCGGACTTTGGAACACTAACAACCGGAAAAGTGATGTTGCTGTTTACCGCAATAGGGAACACTCAGAAATGGTTTTCTAGGATGATTATAAATCTAGTATTGTCTGTACTGATTCAGAGGTGCCAGGCGGTCATCGATTTGTACAGTTTGTAGCAAATTTAGCATTACAATCTAAGGAAAATATTATAGCTAAAAATGGAAGAGTGAAAAGTTAGTAGGTATATCGGTGAAAATTGGTTTGCCTGCATGTGAATTTAAAAAATCTACAAAAATCGCAGAGGCTTACATTTGAAAGAGTTTCCCCCTCCACCTCACACCTAAAGAAGTCTAGAGGTAGGAAGTCCAGGGCTGGTCAGGTAGCTCCATTGTCATCAGAGAGCCACGTTCCTCTGCACTGCCATTCTTAGCATGTGGATTCTGTCTTCAAAGTCTCCTTTGGCCCAGATGGCTGCTGGAGCTGTAGTCATCATCCCCGTCTTTTTGGAAGCAGGAAAGAAGAAGGGGAAGATGAAATGGACTCCACTGGAAGCTTGTTTCACTTACATCTATCTCATTGGCCAAAATTTAGAAAGGAGTGCATCTTGCTTTAAGTAAAAGCCAAAAAAAATGTAGCTTTTTAGATAGGTACCTTGAAGAAAGACAGAGTCCCCTACTAAGGATAATGTACATCAGTTCGGCAATAGCTGATTCTACCACAGGAAGCAACAGCCTAGATGAGGTCCAGAGAAATGTGAAGTTTCATAAATGTTCCTGCAAGTAATAAATGAGTACCCAGTAATAGACAGGTGACATTTTAGAGGATTTTCAGTAATCACCTAGTTCAGTTTCTGCATTTTGCTGATGAGGAGACTTGACCCAAAAGAACATGGGCAATGTCACACAGCAGCTGGGGGCAGAACAGGGACAAGAAGCAGATTCCCTGGATGAAGTGCTAGAATAGTGTGGGAGAGGTTCCATCATGCCTGAATAAGGACTGACTTTATGCAACATAATGCCTGATTCAAAGGACAGGCTGGCATGGAACAGACTTGGATTTGGGTCCTAGCTGTATGACTTTGAGCAGTGACCCCACTTTTCTGAGCCTCAGCTTCTCATCTGTGCCTAAGGGAATGGCACAGAGCAGGCACTCCATAAACGGTAGTCATCATTATTGTTGTTATTAGAAAACAACAAATATTTTTGGAACTACTATAATATGAGTCAGTGAACAAATAAAACATGAATGAATGGAACTAGAACAGACAGCTATCCATCTCAGATGGTTTAGTTGTTTGTTTGTGAAGAGATATGAAGTTGGATAGATAGCTTCTTATTGTGCCCTAGCTTTCAATTCCATCACTCTAGCTTTTTGCATTTGCCATTCTAACATATGTGCCTCCTTGGACTCATTATGGCCTGCCAAACCCCACCACTCTGCTCCGAGACACCTGACCCCCTTCTAAACACACCGGTCCTATAAAAGACTAGCTAGACACAGTCTTCCTCCAATTCTTGATTTCATTTCCTTTTTCTCACCCTCATATATCCCTTCTCTCACTAGTTTACTTTCTCCTCAACTTCCTCTCCTGTTCATCAGGCAACATAGTTTGATTGTTTGCATAAGACTGAGCTTAGTGTTGTAGGATAGTTTAAAAAGACAATAGTCATATTCTGGCCTTGAATTACTTACAATATGATGACAAATGCACAAGCCATTAATGACGTTTTCCAAGACATCATTACTTTGAAGAAAGACACAGATATGTGTACTGCAATATTTTTCCTACCTTCCCCTTTTATTGCTGTCATTTTCCAAACTGTCATTATCTACTCTTTGCTACTTTACATAGTTGTGTGTTTAATTAGTAATTGTGATAGAATTTAAATGGCTGGAAAATAGTTGTGATTATGGTTTTTCTATCTTTAAAAAAAGGTAAAATCTCACTAACTTGCCAAATAAAACATGCAAAATCCATGGGCACTATAAGTGAGAGCCTCACTAAAATCAATTTATTTTCATCGGGCATATACCGGATTCTGGTTTTATTTGGAAATGCAGAGTTGGTGTCTGTTGTGAAAGGCGGCAATAAGGGCAGAACTGTTCGCCAGCTGAAGAGCCAGCACTCGGTGTGCACTTGTTTGGGAAGGTCCGGCATCCGCAGTGGGAACACTCCTGCACTTCTCTCCTGGGAGTTCTGCTCCCACCACTCACCAGCTGGATGACTTGGGGAAAGCTGCTTCGCTTCCCCAGGCCTTAGTTTCCCCATCTGCCCTGACTCATTTAAACCTCCAACAAACTTCTGGTCATACGGATTTCCCAGAAACTGAGGTACAAGATTAGACACGTTGCTGAGGGTCATGCATCTAGTGAGCTGTCAGACTCTGCAGCCCAACCTCTCAACCGCGTGGCTCTGTTGCCTCTCCTATGTTTGGAGGAGTCTCAGTGCTCCCTCAGCTGGAACATGAAACCCCCAAAAGCCATCCCTTTCCTAATTTGCATCTTTGTTCTGTGGAGGAGGAGGGCTGTGCAGAGGGAGCGCTCTGAGGCGAAATGGAGGACAGCTTCAAGGTAAACAGAAAAACCTAGGAAGAACAGAGATCTGGTGGGCCGAGAAAATACAGGAACTGCTCAGCGATGACAACTAGCCCATTCCAGGCCCAGGCCCTGCTATAAACACGCACACCACCCCAACAGGAGCTGGAGCCACCCCCAGCCCCACCCCCACCCCACCGTGCCCCACAACCTTTAAGATGAAGGTCTAGAGCATTTTCTTTTGGGAGTTGCACTTCCCCTCCCCCTCTTCTTCCCATGCTGCTCTTATTCTTCAAGTGATTAGATGGAAAAGATAAATGCCTCATGCATATAAAGTTTCCTCCTGCAGGAGGTGAGCAGATGGGAGAGAGCCACTATCATGTCATGATGAGTCACTGTCTGGATTTGGAACAAACACCTACGAAGATACACAGGGCGTAGACTCAGTCAGTAACCAGTTAACTGGCACTTCTGACGCCAATTCCTGTCCCTGATGTGTTTTCCTGATTTTGTTTCCTTTTCATTTTTCACAGCTTTGGAGCTGTCTGAAGCTAGCAGCCTGCTCATTCTCCATTAAAATGCAGCGCTCTGCTTCCTCTTCTACCTTCAGAGTCTTGGGAGTCAGACTCAGTACAGAGGGGGGAAGTGAGGGCAGGGCTAAAGAGGATCATATAAAAAATAAATGAGCCCTTCATAAAAATGAATATTATTACCAAGGGGAGCGCCTGCCAGCATCACCACGTATATATTAACTCGGCTGCCGAGCTCTGTAACAACACGGAATTAAGCCCATGCGTCATCTTTTCAGTGGTTGCTCCCTTGATTTACTCTTATCTTTAAACAACCAATTGTGAAATGAGCGCTTCTCTTTGCCATAATGATGATGAGGCTTCACGCGGTACTATGTTTTATCATGTAAGCTTGGAAATAGGAAAAATAAATTTAGCGGTGCTTAGTACACTCCGCGGCTCTCCAAAGAAACCAGACATTTGGGTGGGTGGAGGAGGTGGGGTGGGGGGGGGTACTGTTTAACTCAACCAGCTTCATGAAGTCATTTGCACAAATTCTAAAAACTGACTTCAGTCTCCTTTAACTTAGCATATCTTTCCCTGAGGATTCCAAATGCCAAAAAGCTGGGCCTTTTTACTGTCTGCATGAGCAACTGCAGATGGCCTCTTTTTCTTCACACTGAGGCATACCTATTGGATGCCTGTTTTTCCCTCTGAGGCCCACAGCCTATCGAGGGGACAGTCTGAAGGAAGCCCAAAGAGGCTCCCCGGTGACAGCGCGGCCCCGGAGACCACCTGAGCTCCTGCGGCTCTTGTCTTGCTGGACGTTTTGCTGGGTCCTATGTGTCCTTTTGTTCTTTGCTTCTTGCAGTTGCTGCGCTCTGGCCCCTCGTGAGCTCTGAAGACAAGCGACTGACTCTCACGCGCAGCTGGTGGCAACGGTGTCATTGCTTCACAGCCACACCTTGTAAATCTCTCTAGGCTACAAGCTTGTGTCTGTCCCCCGTGGTTCCGAGAACAATCTGCAGCCTGCGCTGACAGGAAGGGCCATTATGGTCGCAATGTTCTCACCATCTGGAATGGTTACAGTGTCAGGATCTGAGATGACTCACTGTGCTGAGCAATCATTTCTCTGATGGCAGCACTAATCAGGGGGGACGAGGCCGTTGCTAAGAGCCGCTGTGTGAAGAATACCCAGCCAGATGAGAGGAAGGGCGTTGATTTGCTCTGGCCCATTTGAAAATAAAGTGACCTGGAATGCCGTCTTTGGTACCACAGGCCATCGTTTAGGACAGGGGCCAGCCCCTTGGGCCAGCCGTGAGGAGTGTGGCTGTTTCTATGGGTAGAGGACCTGCCCTGGGCTCTAGTCCTTCTCTGTGGCCAGCTGTGGTCTGAGGAGACTGGGCAATTCTCTGATGGAGGCTTGGCAGTTCGGTGTGGAAAGGGGCAGTACAAACATGTGAATACAGTGTTTTATGCAGCCCCTCCCTCCAGTGTTTGCTCTGGTGCTATTCTGTGTAAACGCTCACCTGGCCACAGGCACCCCAGCCCACAGCCGGTGGAAGTGGAAATTCCCATTGGCAGCTGGAGGATCTAAGGAACCACTGAGCTCAGCTGGAACCCTAACTGTTGCCTCCAGAAGGAACCCTGAAGACACCTTGATTTTAGACTTCCAGCATTCAGAACCGGGAGAGAATTAATTTCCTTTGTGCTGTTGAGTTGGTGGTAATTTGTTATGGAAACCCTAGGAAACTAAATTCATGGGAGACCAGCTGACCTTGTGCATCACAAGAAGAAGTACTAGACAAGAGCCAAACAGACTCCCCTTATGACTAAAAGTTTTCACCAGCTGCTCGGTGAGATGCTGCATCCAATAGCCTTCGAGTCTGTATTTCTGGTCACTGTATCATAAAACATAGAACGGTTACATTCCATGTGCGGTTGATTCATTTGATTCCACTCCTTTTGTGACCATCAAGGGGTCCCAAGTCCAAGCTGAATGCTCACCCCTGCCCTTACCATATGGTAGCCACATCGTCCTTTTCTCTGATTCTCCTCCCAGGCTTCTTCTTCTCCTTGGCCTTGCCTTATGCAGCTGCTCACCAACTTCACCAGTGGTCCTAAGACTCTTGTAAGGAAATCCAACAGCATCCTCCATCTTCAGAGAAAAGCTAATACTCATGTAGCATTGATGTATTACCAAATGAACTCATTTACTCCTCACAACCCACTTGCTAATATATCCCCCTTTCATAGGCAATTACATTGAGGCCCCAAGAAGCTAACTTGCCCAGGATCAACAACCAATTACGTGACAGGACTGAGACAGAAAGCCACAAAGTCTGGCTCAAGACGAACTGCTTTGCATAACGACTATGCAAACTGCCTCTAAAGTTGACCACTGAGGGAAAAACACCACTGGGGCTGCCTGCCGGGTGCTCTCTGCTTCCCAGTGCTCACCATCCCTTTGGGACGCTCCCACCTAAGACCGCAGCTCCCCGCAGAACACACTGGCCCAAACACTCTCATTCCTCACAGCACAACCATGCCCAGGCTGAAATCCGCAAAGCAATCCTAGAGGAAAACCAGAGAGTGGCCACATGTTACCATACCCGCCTTGCTCCAAAGCTGTCTCCACGAAGGAGGCCATCTGATTTTCTCCCCCTCAGGGAGAGGATCAGAAAATGCTAAATTTTGGCCCGAGGACAGGAGGAGACCATGAGGGGAAGGGGTTGCCCTTCCTGTCTGCCTGCCTGGTCCTCCCACTTTCCTACTGATGTCCAGCCTCCTTCCTTGGGAGTGACCACACATAAACTTTCTCTCTCCCTCTCACACCCTCCCCACCACTGGGAAAACTCTTCCCTTTGTCCACATTGATGTGGTCTTACCCTGTGATGTCAACAAGACCCCTTCATCTTAATACAACACAGTAAGCCTGGTATCACACCCTGAGACCTGCAGGTCAAGGAGAAGAAAGAGGGAGTGTCCCCCATATCCTCTCTACGATGGAGTGGGGAGTTTCTGGCTCATTCTTATCTCTGTTAACAGTTTCATTAAAGAAGGGAGTGAGACCAAAGGAAATGAATTTGCTGAGGAGTATGGGCGACATTTGTTTCTGGTTTTGCACATGCATTGCAGTGTGAAGATGTTATGGCCACAGTGGTATCTGATTAGCCCGCAACACTTAGGAAATGAACCTGACAACCACACTGCTGTGAAAGTTAACACCTGGCTTCCAGGAAGCTGTCCTGAGCCCGCCCATACACTTTATTTTATCTCTTCTCTAATGCCCCAAACTGGCTTCTGGTTTCTGCCCGTGCCAAGGACTCTTATCGTTAGTCCAAGGCTAGGTAGGGTGAGGGGTATTAGAAAAGGATTTCAAATCCAGTGCCATTTCAGTGATGGTCAAAGGCTGTGCACACTGAAGAAGTGAACGTATGGGTTGTGCTTAGGGAACAGACTCCACGTACACTTTCTTAAACCACTGCCTGACGAAAGAGGTTAGTTTCTCCCGACTCCCCGAGTTGAACCCTATTTCTGATTTTGAAGAAAATACAGATTATGTTATGTGCTGAAAATGAATTTATTTTTTGAACCACTCTAGTTCAAAACAACAAGCTATTACAGTGATTATGGTAGTGTTTTAGGGTCAAGCTCTTCCAAAGACAAATACGATGTTCCCAAATGGTATTATGTTGAAATATTAAATATTAAAAGCTCAAATTTACCAAGAGTTCAAAGTCTGGGCTATGATGAAAAGCTGGGCTATTATAGGGCAGCCTCCAGCAGAATCTAGAAAGATACTTAGAAAATGAAGGTTATTGATTTTCACAGTAAAGGAGCAGGAAGAAAACAGTGATTCAACTGATCTTAAAGGTGAGGGAGCAGAAGAGGTTGTGGATAAGTTTGGAAACATTCACCAGCTCCCAGAAAGGGTACTGTTGAGCCCTGTGAAGCATCCGCATGTGGCATCTAAGCCGCCCGGGCTAAAGGCAGAGCCACGGGGTGCTTCTGGTGGCTGGCCTGACCGAAAGCCACAGTGAGCCACACCAGGGCTCTGTCGGCATTTTCGACACCTTCCTTGTGCTTAGCTCTCATCCAGCTCATTTAAGGTTGGAGGCATTTCATATTTTTTGCAATTTTTAAAAAACCTTAGTGCTGACAGGTTGTACTAACCACAGGGCAACCACACTCCTGTTCAGGCACCAGTGATGGTGAAAGTAGTATTTATAGCACCCGTTCCTATTTGCTTGCCTTTTCTCTCTTTTTGTTTTTGTCTTGTTTCACTGCTAATTAAATTCCTCATAACCCTATGAATGGCTTCGTTTTGGTCTATCTACTAAGCTAAGAACCAGTAGGCCTGGATTTGAAGCTTAATCCTGCAATTAAATAGTGGTTTGAACGTAGAAGTGTAATTTAAACTCCTCTGCACCTCATTTTCTCATTTGTAATATGGAATTCATGAACCAAAGAATTTTTAATTTGGTGAGATCTTAGATGCTTTCTAGTATAGCAAACATTTCTCTCTCTCTCTCTCTCTCTCTCTCTCTCTCTCTCTCTTCTCTCTCTCTCTCTCTCTCTCCAGATGAAGAAGTTGAAGATCAGAAGAAGTTAAATGAATTGCCAGAAACCACCACCAGACAGGATTGACAATAAAAATGAGGTAATAAGCAAAGGATATAATAAGAACTCATTTAATACTCGGAATGCATCTCTGCCTTTGGCAAAATATTGAGGTAGATAAAGCCTTTTTTCCTATCTTCCCTTTCAGCTCCCTACTTATCTCTGAGAACCATTTAAATTCGAAGCCATTGTTTGCCAGGAGGGACTGTTGATGCAATCATAGCCTGTCTGCTGTGACTCTTGACATTACACGGAAAGACAGCTGTATTTGTAGACCTCAGGAAGTAAACTATAAGAATTATTGTTAATGAAGCAACTTTCACAAAGATGAAGCTTGCATTCTGGCAGCTTCTCAGCCTTGGCCTTTTATTACTTCTTACAGAATCTTGAACATAAAAGATTAGTGCGCAATAAGACAGTGCCTGGAGAGAAATGGGCAATATATTGGCAGCTTAGAAGACAATTTCTGGGTAGGAAAACAATTCTCTGTTCTTCCTTCCCAAAAGTTTGCTGATTTGGGAGCCAACCCTGTGTGAAACAAAGTTAATTTAGAAAGTTCATGTAAATGAAATGGGATTAATTTTCAAATACCTTCACTTCAATGTACTTTGGCTATTTTAGTTCAAAAAGTTGGCCTGACCTCTTAAAGCAAACTTAGAACTACACCTGGGTTCAAGGCTGAAACAAGAGTTCTAGGGCCAGGGGTGTGCCAGACCTTGGACCTACAGCATTAGAACCCCCGGGGAACATCTTTAAATCGAAAGCTTTCCAGGTCATCACACTAGATATTTTTGAATCAATTGAAGTGGAATGGAGCCTGGGCATCGGTATTATTTTAAGTTTCCAGATGCTTGTCAGTATCTACTGATGTGACACATAGGGTGCTATGCCTGGGTAGCACTGAGAGGCGGTCCATTGTTTCAAGCCTCAAGTGGAGACTGTTTATAGCAAAAGTTCAGTGAAAATCAGAATCCCAGCAAGGAATAGATTGCATCCTCAAACTGGGTAGTTTCAAAGAAAGATAATAAAGAAAAGGACTACAAAGGCATGGTTAAGTTGTAGGGAAACCCATAAGAAATGGTACAATACCCCAAGACAAGCAACAGTAGGGAGCTACTCACATACTAAGTCTAATGGACCAAGGAAAAGAAGTGGTTATGGGAACAAAGAGAGTGATATGAAAAGCACCACCTTACAGGATTTATGGCCTTGAAGAAGGATATAGTCATTGTACAGCAATGTTCATAGCAGCATAATTCACAATAACCAAAAGGTGAAAACAAGCCAAATGACTATTTCTTTTTAAGGAATGAAATTCTGATACATGCTACAACATGGATGAACCTTAAAAACATTTCTTTTTAATCCTCACCCAAAGATTTTTTTATTGATTTTTAGAGAGAGAGAAAGGGAGAGGGAGAGAGAGAGAGAGAGACATCGATACGAGAGAAAAATATCCATCAGTTGCCTCCCGCATGTGCATAAAATGATGCTCGAACTACTGAGCCACCCAGCCAGACAACTTGAAAATATTTTGCTAAGTGAAATAAGCAGACAAATATTATATGATTCTTGTCACAAGAGGTACCTAGAATGGGTTTAATTCATAAATACAGAAAGTAGAATAGAGGTTCACCCATGGGCTATCGGTGGAATAACAAAGAGCTATTGTTTAACAGGTATGGGATTACTATTAAGGATGATGAAGTTCTTGAAACAGATAGTAGTGATGGCTGCACACTGTAAATGTACTTAACATTACTGAATTGTATACATAAAACTGGTTTTAATAGTAAATGTTATATATGTAATAAGATAGTGCCTGGAGAGATGATATATATATATCACAATTTTTAAAAGGCAGATAAAAAAGGGGGAAAAATGAAGAAGAAAAAGAATGCAGTCCACCCACAGCAGTTCTTCAGGGAGCAACCTGGGGGATAAAGATCCAACTTCTTTGTCCTTCCTCCCTCTAATGGTGGCCGGAGTCTCTCATGGGTTGAATCTATAAGAATGCACAGAGTGAGGGAGCCCATTGATGTACTTCATGAGGATCAGCCTTGCAGGGCACAGAACAGGGCAGAGAAGAGAAGAAGATATGAAGGGACAAAAGGAAGCTGGACAGTGTGGGTCCCATCATTTAATCATCTGTTCTCTAAAGGAAGCATCAAACGCACAGTCACACCAACAACAAAGAAAGGAGTGGTGTGAGAAAAGCTGATGGCAGGTGTTTTTTTCCTTAGCCAGAAACAGCCGTACACAACCAGTTAAACATGGCAGTGGGTTTTCCAGTCAACCTAGAAAACCGGTGCTGAAATGCCATGATATTCATTTATATCGTTTGATCTAGGAATCCTACTTCTAGGAATCTACCTTAAGGAAATAATGAGAAATGTAGACTGAAAATTGCATCTAAGGCGATTCATTGAAACATTCTTCATAATCACACATACACACAAAAAGCAACCAAATGTGCAGGATGCAAGTTACATTGAGTGAGAAGCAGGCTGCAAGCGACTGTGCGTGTAATGCCACTTGTGTAAGAGGCTGCAGAGCACACTAGAACATTATAGTGGCTATTTTTGAATGATTGAATTACAAATGATTTCTTTTTCTTTTTCAGGCTTTGTTATTTTCCAACATGTCTGTATTGAACATGATTTACTTTGAAAATCCAGGAAAAACAATTCAGGGTATTTTTTAAAACTTCATGTCTGCCTCACATAATAAATACCCACAACATAGAGGCCTGCAGAATCCTCTCTGTCGTCCTATAGAAAAGGCATTGATTGCCTGCTGGCTGCCATTAATTTGAAGGGAAGTAGCCGGGGGGAGGGCAGTCACCTCCTCTGAAATAGCAAGTACGGCTGAGAGTGCAGCTTCCTTTGAAAGAATATTGCTAAACGCTGAAATTCTATCTCTTGCAAGAAATTATTTCTGCTGGCTGTGCAAACATCAGGCTGGAGCCTGCCCTTGGAGAGGCAGCTGCATTACTATGCATTTGTAAAATCAGCAGAGCCTATGCATGAACAGTCACAGTGGTTGGTTTTACAAGCTCCTCGTGACAGGCATCTGCACAAGGAAAGCCGTAGCTCAGGGTAGATTTAACCTATTGTGATTCCTTCTAATTTCACATTTGCCATTGTTTTACCCACGAGAAAATGCTCTTTGTGGGAAATGAGTTGATAGGCATAAGAAATAACAATACATTAACCTAAACCTGGTACAATCTGGTCTACCTATGACACCTTGTTTAACCACTCCTCACCCTTGCACCACTCACACTCTGGGCAGCCAGCGACCTGCTCATCAGGAATACCAGGTGTACGCAGGAAGGTGCATTTCCAGAAGGCACTGAGTGTTGCTTGGGAATAACAGCTTTGGACGGCCCGCTCCTTGGATGGTCAGCACAATTCTCCCCAAGGCTTCAGAAATCTTCCCCAGGAAAAGGGGATGCCTGCACAGGCCAGAGACCCTGCTGGGCTTGCTCAGTGCTGGGCCTCAATGCTGAAGGCTGCCTATTAGTGATAAGGGCCACGCCAGTCTTGGAGCACCTGTCTGCTGCTGGCTTGACATCATGTCATTGCATAAAGTCAGCAGATGGTAGGAGTTTTTAAACCCACACAGACTGTGCTTCCTTCGAACTGAAACTTGGTATCATTTACTATTCAGATCAGCAGCTGGAGTTGTGATGTTTTTACCAGTGAATGTTGCCATCAGTGAAATCAATATGATGTTACAAAAAAATGATGAG
Organism: Antrozous pallidus; assembly: GCA_027563665.1. NCBI lineage: Eukaryota > Metazoa > Chordata > Mammalia > Chiroptera > Vespertilionidae > Antrozous > Antrozous pallidus. The sequence goes on along the minus strand of CM050516.1, from coordinate 60,388,489 downwards.
AGTGCTTTAAATTCCTAAAAAGTCAACTACAGCCCTGATCAGGGTGGCTCAGTTGGTTGGGTCTTGTCCCATGTACCAAAAGTTTGCCGGTTCAATTCCCAGTCAGGGCACATGCCTGGGTTCCATATCACTCTCACATCCATGTTTCTCTCTCACTCCCTCTCCCTTCTTCTCTTAAAAAAATCAGTAAAAAAATTTTGTTTAATATTAGGATACAAATATGAACCACAGAGAGAAAATTGCATCTAAGGAGATTCATAAGCAGTACATTCTTCGCCAATTAGGTTAGGCACAACAACAACAAAAATCTTGTGAAGACTTTCAACATATTGCTAGGATCACATCCCAAACGATTCTGACCTAGAAGGTCTTGGGTGGAGACTGTACATCTCTATATTGCAAATGTTTCACTTAAGAGCAATTGCATCAGAAAAATTACTGGGTAAAATGAGACAATTTTAATGGCACTTATTATTAGTAAGTATATTTTTTCTTTTATACTTGGTTGCATTCAGACAAGGAGATATTTAGCCATTGTGTATTCTTTTGTGTGTGTATGGTTTCAGTTTCATTCTTTATTTTTAAATTTTATTTTATTGCTTAAAGTATTACAAAGAGCAGTACATAACCCACTTTGGATTCTTGTCCCACACTACTGACTTAAGATTTGAGTGAGATCAAAGAAGCTAGCCACCCTAACATAAAGCAGAAGGATTATGCTCCTGTCATTACAACTGAGTGGCTCACTTCCCCACAACTTTCCAAGTTATACCTGAGAGTTCCCTGGTCTGAAGCCAGACTGAGAGGGAATGCATATTTCCTAATGACTAATAAGACATTATTTCTAGAGAGAAATTAAGTGAGAGCATATGTAACTTGGCCAAGTGTACAAAAAATGAAGGCAGGCATATCTGAAGATGCTCAAAGATTCAGAATGTAATCCTGTGGTTGCATTTGACTCTAAATTCCCATAGAGCAGTGGTAGGCAAAGCGCAGTGTGAGAGCCACACGCGGCTCTTTAGCCCCTTGAGTGTGGCTCTTCCACAAAATACTATGGCCTGGGCGAATCTATTTTGAAGAATTGGCGTTAGAAGCAGGTTAAGTTTAATAAATTTTGGCTCTCAAAAGAAATTTCAATTGTTGTACTGTTGATATTTGGTTCTGTTGACTAATGAGTCTGCCGACCGCTGCCATAGAGGAAAGATGGATTTTTTCCACATCAGTATTGGAAGAAAAAAACTTCATTTTTTCTTCTTATTCCTCCACCACCTCCTCTTTCTCCTCCTTTTTCTTATTTTTTACCCTGCATAAATATATCACACTTTTGAAATGATCAAAACAAGCATCAGGCAAGGCCAGAAAGAGAGGCAAGGCAGCCTAGGTTTTGTATGCGTGTGACCAGAGTTCTTAAAAAGCTGTTAAACAGCTATGCCAGGTAGTCAGCCTTCAGTGAGCACAAAGGAAAGTGTTGCAATCAAAGAATCATTTCTTTATTAGCTTAAAAATACAGAGTGGTAATTGTACGTTACTATTACTTCATGGCCAATTATGCCATCGGTCTGGTTCCAGCCTTCAGAATAGGCCTTGAGAGCGCCTGCCGCGGAGGAAAGGACACAGATTCACTTTCAAAGGAAGGACACAGATTTGTTTCCAAGTGGCAGTGCTTTCAAAAACAATGATGCTTTGTGGGCTTCCTGCAAATACAAAGTGATTCATGCAGAAGGAGTTGGGGATTGATTGATACTCTCAGAAAAGGAGCTATTACCATCTTGAATGAATCCTTCAAAATGTCTTAGGTAGTGTAGGATCTCTTTCCCCTCCTAGCTTATGAGGGGTCAGTTAGAAAGACGAACTTCCAAGCACTTTCAGGAATGAAATAATAGTAATAGCTGGACAAGAAAGGTAGTTGGAGATGAGACTAATTGAGAGGATTGGTGAGCAGTGTCCCCCTGCAGCCCTGGTTTGGAGGATGCCCCTATAGGCATCCCACTGTCATCTAGGAGTCTGTACTTGAAGCTCTGCACATCTGCCCCAGATATTTCCGGAGAAAGGATCGCTAAGCAGGAGCTGAATGATCACATCATTCACACTTGAACTGAATGCGATGAGCACATTTGTTTGCCCTCATTAAGGGCGGCGAGCAGGCACTAACTGACATGCAGAGGCAGTGCGCTGGGGCAGGGCCAGGGAGCCAGGCACCGGTCAGGAGAACTGAGCTCTCTCTGCCCACACTCTGGCCGGGACAAACTCTGCAGCCTGGGGAAATCAGCTGCTTCTCTGAGGTCTCCTCAATAAGAAATAGCATTTAGGTAGAGATTTCCCAGATGCCCCTGGAATCCCAGGAAATGCCCTAGGGCTACTTTAGGGTCCAGAGGAAGGCAAGCAGGCACAATGCTTACAGGACCTTGCCCCCTTTTCAAACAGGGCATCTCTGAGTGGATCCTTATATATAGGAGTTCTAAGTAAGACTGATTTTGAAAGTGTGAAAATCACAGGACTAGCTAACCTTCATATATCAGGCAACCTGAGAGTCTCATACTTTTCTTCATGGTTGAGCATAATGGTGCTCAGAAGCATGGACCATGGAGCCAGCTTGCCTATTCTTCAGTCCTTTATCTAGGGCTGTGTGACCTTGGGCAGGGTTCTTAACTTCTCTCTGCCTCCCTTTCCTCACCTGTAACAGGAGTGTAATAACAGTATTTGCCTCCCCATGAGGATTAGATGAGGTAATATCGGTGAAGCCCTCAGAACAGTGCCTGGCCCATGAACAAGTGTTTCTTCTCTTATTTTGGCGCCAGCAAGAAGTGGGCTTCTGGGCCAGCATGGTTAATAAGGCCTCAAAAGGAAATGTAGAAGAGCTCACTCATTCCATATAAAGGTGCTTGGGGAGCATAATTGGGTTGATTGAAAGTACCTTTTGAAATGGTACTGTTGGTTTCTGATTCACACTTGGGAAGAAAAGCAGAGCAGAAGGTGATAAATTCCTTTATGAGAGAGCTTGGCAGGAAAGGCAGATGCAACTGTAAAGTTAATTAGAGAACGGGAGGTGGGACTCCTGGGCCAAGGCAGGCTGAAGGCCTGAGCATGTTCTCCCTCTCCACTCGGGTTTATGGTGATTAATTCATTAGGGAATCTGAAAGGCCATTCTTGGGTGGCTTCTGGTCCTGTTTTTGCCCAGACAGGGATGATGTCAGCATATAGTTTATGGAGTTCTGCAATCCTCGGGAGGATTCCAGGAGCTTATAGGGCGTCTCCAGGCTGTTGGCCAGCACATGAACACGGAATCCCACTTGAGTTCTGTGTATCTCAGCTTGCTTATCTCCATCAGGATTTTTGCTGCTCTCTGTACAAGCAATGGGGCACGAGAAGCGACCTCAAAAGTTCCTTACGTGGGACTCATTTTTCTAGTCCTGCTGGCGTGAGTCTTTGAGAATTTAGCTGCATTTCTCAGCCCCTTCTCAAATTCACAAAGAGTGTGGAATGAGATGCACCAGGAATGTACCAAATTTAAGATGCAGAATTTGAGATTATTTTATGACCACTAAGAAAGAAACAAATACCCGCTAATTAAACTCTAACATAAGCTTTTCTTTTTAAAAATCAGTTTGAAATGCTCTTTCCTCGAGTTTGACACAGATTTTTAAAAATCACATATCACTCTTGTGCATACATAAAGAGCAATATAACAGCTTAGGGTATTCTTAACATGTTTTTGTGTGCAAAGTCTGAGTCTTCTGAATCACTGCTTACCCCCCAGTCAACATCTGTGCTTCTACACATATTATTTTCTGTGCCATCAGGAATAATGGGTATGTAGAGAGTCAATGTCAAGTCATAGTATACATTTCTGAGGACATTGTAAATGGCCTGGGGACTCAGCACAGCTGGTGACAACCAGGCACATCTCAACTGAAATCACTTAGGAACAGGTGTGACAGGTTTGTGCTGGTGCCAGCAAGGACAACTCTGACTGCCACCAGCTCTGTGGTGACTGGAAGATGCATCCAAATTGAAGGAACATTTACAAGCGGGGGGAAAAAATGCACCTTAGAACCCATGAAATTGGTAATACAATGATGAATTTAATTCTCAGGACACTTTTTAAGGATTATTGAAAAATGGCACCTCATCCTATTAGTGAGAAGGTACATAGAACATTTTTGGCCTTTCCCAAGAATTTATCATTCCTCCCATTGGGGGCTGCTGCCTCCAGCAGGTTCTAGAGGGGACAGCCAGCCTTGGGAGAAGACGGCTGCTCCTCAGTGTGTCTCACATTCGCCCAAAGCCTCCTCCCGTAAATAAGAGTCATTTATTTGTATGATAGAATTGTTATTTGCTGTGAAAACACCCTTAAAAAGGTCACTCGGTGTTCCTCCTGCCTGATGAATGCGTTCTCCCTTCTACAGTGGATTTTGCAAGAGGTTTATTTAAAGGAGCCAACCTTTTAAAAAGAAAAACCTCTGAATGCTTCAATAGCATAACATTTAGATCACAAAAGACCACATATTGTACAATTTCATTGAAATTAATGTCCACGATAGGCAAATCTATAGAAACAGAAGTTGCCATGGGCTCAGGGGGAGCAGGGAGAATGGGAGTGATTACTAATGGGTACAGGGTTTGCTTCTGGAGAGACAAAGCTGTTCTAAAATTAGATTATGTGATGGTTGCACAACCCTGTAACTATACTAAAAACATTGAATTATATACTGGGCAAGTTGCGTAGCAAACAAATTCTATCTCAACAAAGAATTTTTTTAAAAAACACGTAACAGAATGTGTTGCATGTGTACTAAATAACCTAAGCAGAAGTTCTTTTACAATTATCCCAGTGTAATTCTTTATTCAATAAGAATTTAGAATTATTTCGTTCAAAGCAATTCAAAAGACTCAGCAAAGCAAAAAGCTAGAGGATGTGGCAAAGAAGAGCTGATCCCTCCTTTGAGGACCCCACAGTGGAGGGGGAACAGGTGAGGGAGACATATACATGAATAACTGGAGGACAGAGGAAATATTTTGAGGAGCTTTGAGAATGTCTCTTGTGAACTTGGGATTTGGCATGGCCTTGAAAGCATTGGGCTTTACTAGGTAGATAAGGGAGGATGGGAGAAGAGACATAAGTGGAGTAGAGAATATTTCAAATCCTCCATAAGCTGAGAGAGACTTTCTTGGAAAGAGGCCCCAGACCTGGTGAGTTTGTGGAGCCAAACCACTGAGAGCTTCTCAAGGCAGAGTTTATGAATCAATGAGCCATGGAGAGTGAGGTCAGGTAGAGTCAAGCAAGAGAACGTTTTGGGTCTGAGGGGAGAATGTTGTCAGCAGAGCTACATCATTTATGGACCTAAAAGGACCAGAAGACTTGAGCAGGGTCACTCAACTAGTTGCTAGTACAGATCACAAACCCACATCCAGCTTTCCTAACTCTCACCTCAGGCATGAGTCCTTGGGATGCATGTCATAGTACACTGTGCCATGCCCAGCAGTGGCCACCAGTAGTCTTATGAACACAGGCTTTGGAAGGATGAAAGACAAAAATTAAAAAAAAAAGGTAAAGTAAGAACTTATTAGTCCTTTTTCTTTATTTCTTCAACCTCACCTTAGGATCAGAAATACTTCTATCACATTAACATCCATTCCTGAAAGTGTAGAGGTAAGCCCACTTCAGGGGGGAACAACCCCCCTCATACCACTGTTCTCTAAGGCAGACTGCTGACCTGGTCTGCTCACTTTGGGACCTTGATTGCAATTAAGAGCTGAATTCATAGAGGATAGCCTTCTTTCTTTAACAAAGCCTCTAGATTAAAAAAAAAAAATTCAGTTCTTTACAAAGATCCCTAGAATAATTTAGATTGATTGAATCTATACTCTAGCAACTAACAATGTGAAGTTAACCAAATAGTTGACCTGATTGAAATTTATATGTATTAAACATATGAAAATATACAGAGCACTTCTGGCATTGACTTTTAATCCTCCTCACTGAGTATTTAATGTGATTCTTAACCAGAGTTCACCAAAGTCACTGTGTCTTGTTGGCCTATCAGGATCTTCTTTTCTTTACTGGACTAGGCTGCATGCTGTTCCTCACCAATGCTTGTCATCATCCAAATGATTATTTCTTTGCGTGAAGCCTTTTCATTAATTTTATTTCTCCATCTGCAGTTGCCTAAAGTGCTCCTTTTAGTTAACTGTATTGCTGTTGGGAGTGGAAGGCAAGTGTTCCACCCATCAATGCACAAGTTTGAGGGCCTGCAGTGGCCACCTGTTATCCAGAAAAGTCTCATTCACCCCTCCCTCTCATGCTCTGTGTCAAGCTGTCCACATAAGCTCTCAGAAAGGCTGTTTATAACTTCTAGTTTTAGTACTATTTTAAAAAATTCTCCTATCTTGCCCAGAATTCTGATATAAACACCCCAGTTTCTGCTGTTCAGCCTTCTCATTGTAGGCTCTGCTCAGCTTCTGTTCTTACTGTGGGCATCTTTGCTCCTCAGGGTGGTAACCTTGCACACACTCACATGCAGGCATGCATGCCACTTCTGCTGTGGGGATTAGAACATCTAAAGGACAAGCTGGGAGACACTGGTCAAGCCCACTTGGCCTTTCAGATCAGCTCTCCTTAGCCCTGATTTTGCATCTGAACCATTTCCTTTCTTCATCAATTGATATAGGATAATGTAATGCTATACCTAAAGATATAGAATTCATTCAAATGGTAAACATTTTCCTCCCATCATGGTGGATAATTAATATTTTGCTCTTATTTTTATAGGTAAAAATAAACAAAAGACTACTATAAAATTAACTTGACTTCTAGTTCCATAATGTTCCTAACTAAAGGCTGCTTTCCTTCAAAATGTTTGGATATGCTGGCTACTTCAGACTATGTGATATTTTAAACTGCTTACCAAATTAACAAATGGAAGAAATTCAAACCAGATGTTATTTTTAAATGCATTTTTTTCCATAAGCCAAGAAAGAATCCTAAACTCTGAGGGAATCCCAGATGTTTGAATGTTTCAAAGGACCAGTTCCATGATGATAAAATCCTCTTGTAACTCCTTTTGTCAGGTCATCTGACTTCTTTATTGTAACTGATAAGTGAACAAAAGCAGCCTTGGCTAACACCACTGACATTATCACTTCCCATAAACATCAGGAGACGAAGATTCTGAATTCTTCAGGGTCCTCATTTCCACCAGCAGTTTCTTTTAAAAAATGTATTTATTGATTTCAGAAAGGGAGAGAGATAGAAATATCAATGATGAGAGAGAATCATTGATTAGCTGCCTCCTGCACACCCCACACTGGGGATTGAGCCTGCAACCCAAGCATATGCCCTGACCAGGAATTGAACCATGACTTCCTGGTTCATAGGTAGGTGCTCAATCACTGAGCCATGCCGCCGGGGCTCCACCAGCAGTTTCTATCTTCAATTAAACATCCCTAACATATATACAAATTATCACCTCTCTTTTCTTATAGGCCAGTTTCTCTAGAGCACTGTTACTTAAAATTATTTTATTGGCTTATATTATCAAACTAGAGGCCCAGTGCATGAAATTCCTGCATGAAGGGTAGAGGGGTATTCCCTCAGCCCTGTCTGCACCCTCTCCAATTTGGGACCCCTACACCTTTTTCTTATCTAGTTAACCTCTTCACATTAAAAAAAATTAACTGACATATCACCTACTCTAGGAAATCCCCTTTGAACAAATGCCTTTACAATCTGTATTAAGTATTGTGGTAGTATATCATTCTTTTTCTTTAATAGCTACTTAGAGTGGATGCAATGTGATTTTCATTCTTGCATCTGAATTTTTTCTTCTTGCTCTTGTAATAGCAAAGCTTATCCAATTTACATTTGCCCTTCAGGGGCTTATATTTGGTTCAGTTTCTAGTTGGCTCACTGCTTTTTTTTTCAGCAATAAATTTGGGTTGTGATAGTAAGCCTCACTTATAATCAAGCTTGTAGGTCTCTCTACCTAAATATTTCTATAATACCTATCACTTTAGCATACCAGAGATTGTGTTCATTTATAGAAAATACCAATAAATGTCACCTGATCATTTGATCTTCTAGTAATATTTTATAGAAAGATGCATATTCTAGTAATTTAACTATTACAAAACTGGGACATACAGAAATAAATTACATTGAACAATAAAGAATGACTCAAATATCAAAGCGTAGTATACTTAGGGCCTCCCTTGTGCTGTGCCTCAGATATCATAGCATAGTACACAATTCACATGGAACTCAATAAATTTTAACCTTTAAAATAGGAAGGGATGCCATACTCCTGAAGCAGCTACTTCCATACATATTTTTTATTTAATTCATAGCAAATACTCTTTGTACTGATTATTGGAAAATCATCCTAGCAATTGTCTCTGTTCTTCTCTGTATTGTTGCCTTACATTCTAATGTTATTACTGTGCTTTTATCATCCATTCGCTCTAATAAGATCTTAGGGGCAGAGATCATGACTTGAGCTTGTGATTCTCTGTTATTGTGCCTAGATAAATACTCAAAGGCTATCCAGTCCAAATGACATGATGAGAGAGGCCCACCATTGCTGGAGACCTCTGATTTCTATTTAAGGGCCTCACTTGTTCTGTGTCTTTACAGAGGGGTGAGTAGGGGTTGAGGGAATTTGAGGAAACCCAGACAGAATTCTCCTCCTAAAAGATTTTGCTAAGCTGACCATGGGGACCACAGGGCATTTGTCCAATTAAAATCCAGACACACAGGAATAACAAAGACACTGGTCTCCTACTGCTAATGCGTGGGGATCAAACCCCAGCTTGCAGGAACTCACCCCCACACTCAGGACCAGGCGACTGGGTAGACCTGGGCTGGTGCTTCTAACTCCAGGGAGAGGGAGACTTCCCATGGCTGCAAGCTAGAGGCCCTGGACTCCGTACCATGCACCCAAAGGAGGTCCTAGATGCAAGTTGGTCAGCAAAGTGGCTTCTTTGCCTGGAATTGCGAGGCTGCCTTTCCTGTTCCCCAGTGATTGCGAGTCTGGGCTCTGCCTGTCCAGTTAGCTCCATGATCATGATGGCGGGTCTGGGCTCTGCCTGTCCAGTTCCCCTGTGATGGCGATCACTAGTCTCAGCTCTGCCTGTCTAGTTTACCCTGTGATTGTGATCTCGTGGATCTCGGCTCTGCCTGTCCTGTTCGCTAGGCCATGAAAGAAGGTTAGATTTTATTGAAAGTACAATCCATTTAAGGTTGTCAAGTAGTGGTGTATCATGATTCAATTTGCGTGTTTTTTTTTAAATTACTCTGGCGGGAAGCAAAAAGGATAACAGGGAAGTCAGCCACTACTGAAGTGATCCAGGAAAGAGTAGAAAATGGCTTAGGGCTGGAGAGAAACTGTTGAAGGTGAGAAATATTTAAGGAAGTAGAAATGGCAGAATCATCAAAAGTGAAAGAACAGAGGAAAGAGAATTAAGTATGACAGGGCCCTCTAGATTTAGCAACTGGATAGAGGACGGTTCCACTCACTGAGATGGAGAAAAAGTAGGGGAGGGAATGTCTTGGGGGTGGGAGAGGGTTGGATCAAAAGTTTTATTTTGAAGATATTGAATTTGAGGTGCCTATGGAGGAAATTCTGAATTCTTAAGGATGATAACATTCTCAGACTCTTCTGTGATTATTTCCATCAGCATCTTCAATTCTCAGTTGAACAAGAAAATGGCGAGGAGGCAATTTGATAACTAAGGTGAATATATGGCGTATATGCGCTTAGAGGAGAGGTTTGGGGAAGTATTTAAAAGCATGGAATAGATGAAGTGCCCACTGGAGAGGATATGAGAGAAGAAATTAGGACTCCAGATTAAACCTTGGAAAATACCAACATTTAAAGACTGTGTTCAGGAAGAAGGTGGAAATGGTCACTCATTTTGAGAGGAGCAATTTTTAATGGAGTGGTGAAAGCTGAAGCCATTTGGAAACTTGGGAGAAACCAAAGGTCACGGTGGTTGTAAAAGCTCTGTTTAGTCCAAGTGTGTATAAAGTTTAGTTTACAAGTAAAATCCCACTGACAGCACAAGTCCAAAAGTCAAGAAGAATGTCTAATATCATGTGGGATATTTCATTCCTGAAACAAAAAGAGGAATGAAAGAACTTACGCAAAACTTATATATAGTAAATTTAGTAAACAGATCAAAGAACAGGTTTTTGTTCGAGTGGTTGGATTTATTTACTGTTAAATATTTAAGCATAAAATAAATGTACACTATTAGTATACTAATGTTTAGACTGTAACTGTATTTAAACCATGCATGTAGAAGGTAACATGCAAAAAGGATGTTTTGTTAGAATTATAATATTTACATTTATTTATTTATTTTAATTTATTAATTTGAGAGAGGGAGAGAGAGAGAGAGAGAGAGAGAGAGAGAGAGAGAGTGTGTGTGTGTGTGTGAGAGAGAGAGAGAGAGAGAGAGAGAGAGAGAGAGAGAGATTTGTTGTTCCAATTATTTATGCATTCTCTAACCAACTGAGCTATCCATCCAGGGCTTCTTTTTTATGGTTTAGCTAAAAGTGGACATTTTACTGAAATAAAAATAAATACTGATGCTATTTAATTATAGTGGGTCCAATGATATGAAAACAATGTATTCCTAAGAATTATGTTAAATGAATCTACATTTGAACAACTACTACCTAAGCAGTACAATGCTATACAAGTTAAATATAAGCATTGGGGCATCAACAGTGGTTAGACTTCAGAGACTGAAAGAGATGAGCCAAAATTTCTGTTTTTAAAATTGATTTTTAGAGAGAGAGAAAGGGATAGGGAGAAAGAGAGAAAGAAAGAGAGTGTGTGAGAGACAAAGAGAAACATCTAAGTGAGAGGGAAACATCCCTCAGCTGCCTCAGCCAGGGCAGAAACTATTCCCTGCATAGGACAATGCCAACCAACTGAGCCACATCAGCCAGGGCCCAAAATTACTTTTATAGAGAGGAGACACAGGCACATGTGTTGCCATGATGGTGAAAGTTCAGGTCCTGCTGCTAGAGAAGATGAATTAAAACTTGATGGAACCTTCAATCCTTGAGCCCTTCCAGCATGACCTTCCTCCTTCCTGAAGGACCTGGTGACCCAGGGGATCCCTGGTAGTTCTGGACCTCTGTGGGCTGCATGTGGAACATCAGGAGCAAAATCTCCACTTGGGAAAGGATTGGAATTAACCTGGACATTAGTATTTGTCTAATGTACTCCTTTTCCTTTCTGAGCTTGTTGGGCTGTCCCTTGGCTGACAGAGTTGCCATCCATCTTTCTTGCACTCTTTTCTTTAGATGAGAATCTGGTATTGACAAGAGAAGATGGTTCTCTCCAATTTTTTCTCCGTATCTTCAGCCATCTCCTGGTAGAGGCTACACTTCTGATGGGGATAGCTCATGTTTCCATGCACCTTGCAAAATCTCTTCTCAATGTCCAGGCAGTGCCTTTCCTCTCTGATTGGTTTTCTCAGAAGCTGCTTCCCTTGCTCTTGATATGATTCCTGTAGCATTTGCAGTACCAGCCGAAGTTTCTGAGTCTCACTATTGAGCTGTGAATGTTCAGATTGTAAAAATGCTTGCTCTGTTTAGACATGGTTTCTTTGTCCCATAAGTGCATCATTCATTTGACTTTCTTCACAGTTTTCTGCATATTTTTTCTTTTTCGTACACCTTTAAGTTAATAGCAAAAGTGAGACTCTCCGATTGGCTGCCAACTTAGAAACTGGGTGATGTTTCTCTTTTCCTCTGCCTCCAAGTTGTTGGCTTCTATGGGATCTCTGTGAGGAGACTGGGCATATGGATGACCTTCAGCGTGGTTTCAACCAGAAAATTTAATTGGCTCCCTTTATCATTCAATTCCTATTGCATCCGTGCATTTCAGCATTCCAGCAAATCCCATGGCCCCTTCAGCTCCTGCATTCTTCGCTTCCATTCTTCAGGTTCTCAGGAGGGCAGTTCTAGACTTTGCTGGAGACAAATGTTTTCATTCCAGCCATTCATGATTTCATTTGAAGGTGTTGGACATTGTTCTCAGATGTTCTCAAGATGTGATTTGCTCCCCACAAATGGATGAAGAGACCTGGATTCAATGTAAGAACTTAGCAGAAACCAGTGACAACTGTCAGGTCTCACAAGTTCATAGATTTTTGTTTTTATGGAACAGGTTTGCCCCCATTTAAACCAAGTGTTCCTGGATGGGATGACTCAGAAGACCTACATCCCTACCCACAGGTGGCCCTACCATCCTCTGCTCATAGCCCTCAGGATTTCCCTCAGGATTGCCCTGGGGATGGCCCTCCTATCCATTGAGACATCTTCATCATGTGCCTCTGGGGACAGAGGGTGTCCTTCTTTGGTTGATTTTGCTACCTTTTGTTTCTTCAAGCCCCATCTCCCTCTCCTAGTGTCTCTCTACTGAGTCAGGTTCAGAGCCTCCTCTGCCATGAGTGGCCATTGGAAGATTGAAGCAGAAGTGTGGCATGATCTGACTAATATTTAGAAAGAGTGAGAAAACAGGATTGGAGCAAGGGATGTCCCCAATAGAAGCAGATGAGGGGTTTGGAGACCATTGCATTAGTAGTCCTGGTCTGAGTGGATGGTGGTGGCAAGCCTAAGGAGGTGGGCACAGCGTTTGAGTCAGGGGGCTAAGTTCAAGATTATGGGGGAGAGAGCTCGGTAAATGTGACACGTAGGTGACACTCAATAAATCTGTTGTGATTATACAGTTTCTGGCTAACGTTTCCTGACAGTGTAATGTCTGGTATAACTAGAACTCACCACACTTCCATAGCCAGCTCTTCAGAAAAGATGCGTATTTTCCCAGCACTCAGTCCCACACTGTCTGCCCCAGAGTCCCTGAGAGCCAGTGTGGAGCATCTCAAAAAGGTGGGGCTGGGAGTGAAGATGGTATTGTGTTGGCTCTGGGTCAACTGCTCCTACTAGATCTTAGTTTCCGAATACACCCCAATAGGAAGCACCTAAACATGCAAGCATGTGTCCATTTCAGTGTCTATGGGAAAACATCTTTCTTCGCTTTAGTCTGGATGTGGCTTATCTAGAGCTGGCAGCCTGGGGAAAACTCAGGCCAGCAACTCAGATGAACCTTGAACCCTGACCACGGTCCTCTCTTGGCTGAAACCCATCTGCATGGGATCGGAGGTAGAGTTGTGGCTGGTGTCAGAGCAGAGCTGACATTTGTCTGACTGCTCTAGAAATGTACCTGCAGGTGTTTCTTGAGGCTGCTGCTGGCCAGGGGCATAGTCAGTCACACAGGTGACATGTGAGGGTTTTAGATGGTGTAGCACCGCATGTGCACAGGTGGATTGTTTTTCCTGCTGAGCACTTGTCACACAATTCACACACTTTCGTGGTTTGTCTCCTATGTGGCTTCACAGATGGTGGCCCAATTCTTTCATGCCATGAATAATTGTGAAATGGCAACCTCTTCCTTTGACTCAGAAAAAAGAGCCATGACAGGCTTTCTGGGCATCACTGCTGTCAACAGAGGGACAAACAGGTTTTGGAGCATCTAGTTATTTAGTTCTGAAGCCCACTCCCCTGCCACCTTACTGGCCACTGCCTCTGCCAACGCATTGGGTGCAGGCTGAGGCTGCTCGGAGTAGAGGTGCTAGGCTTGGTTTGCCTGGGCTGTGGCATGGCTTATCGATCCAGGCTTCCAGGGATCCATCCCTAGGAGAGGCCTACTTCAAACAACCAATTCCTTGAGTTTGGAAATTACTCCCTAATAGCCAGAGCATGCATGTCCTGGCAATCTGGTATTTACATGTTTCCTTAAAAAAGTATAAGGTTTATATTACTACTAGTGGCCCGGTGCACAAAATTCATGCATGCCGGGGGGAAGAGGGGTGGTCTCTCAGCCCGGCCTGCATCCTCTCCAATCTGAGATCCCTGTGGGATCGAGCCTAAACTGGCTGTTGGACAACCCCCTCGCAATCTGGGACTGCTGGCTCCTAATTGCTTACCTGCCTGAACACTTGATCACCCCTAATCACTATGCCTGCTGATTGCCCCAACTGCCCCCCCAACCAGCCTGATCACCCTCAACTGTCCTCCCCTCCTGGCCTGGTCACCCACCTCCAACTGCCTTCCCTTCATGGCCTGATCACCCCTAACTGCCTCTGCCTCGGCCCCACCACCATGGCTTTGTCCATAAAGACTTCTGGAATGTCTCATGGTCTAATTAGCATATCACCCTTTTATTAATATAGATAGGATATGATATACTGCCATAACTATAACGTATGTACCAGTATTATCCATGAAAACACATACTTCATGCAGTAGGAAGGCATCTAATACATTACATTGTATATGTTGTAAGTAGTAGGAAATATTGTATTCATAGAAATAATATACACCCTGTCACTTCCCTTCCTGATCTGGGAATGGTTCCCCAGTTCTTTGAATGGTTTCTGGTCCATAATGTATTTTTTTTTTTGTCATTAGTGTAACTTTATTTACTGTTTATTGCTCATGATTTGAGGTCTTTAATTTCTAACCACCAAAGGTTCAAAGGAATGTTTTTTACATGAAATTTAACATTAACATCAGTGAATTCATGTATTCATGTGTTTTTATTGTAAACATCTGAATTATTTACATTGTCATAGATCCTGAACTCATAAGCATGGACCATGCACAGGCTGGCTGCAAGCCAGGAAGCCAATCTGAAAGCAAACAGATACTCTGCATAAGGAGAAAAGTCATTGCACAACATTTAATGTCCAACCTCAGTCACCTCAGAATGTTTTATATATTGACTTCTTAATTCATATAGTATCGGAAACTGAACTGCTTGGTTGGTGACGGGGTTGACCTGGTTTCAGGAGGATTACTCCTGAAATAATTAAGGAAAGGGGGGGCTCAATCTTTTCTTGGTTGTTTGCTCCTCCCCAACACCTTCATCTTTCTTCTCCTCCTCAGCTTCTTGGGCATCTTCTCTTTCTCCTTCACCTCCTTCTTCTTCCTTCTTTGTATCCTCAAATTCTTCCTTGGCAATTTTTTCCTCTTCCTCTCCTTCCGCTTCATCAGCCACTTCCTCTCCTTCTCCTCCTCTTCAGCTTCTCCTTCAGAGGTGGGGTTCATCCTTAGCTTCCTTGGCTTTTGCAGCCTCCATGGTCTCTTCCACCTCAGTCTGCTCTTCCTGGACGTGGCTGGTATATTAAGAAGGGAAGGAGCCAGCGGACATCAAGTAGAAGCTGGTCTGTAAACCACGGTAGGCAGATCAACCAAAGACCTGGGAACTCTGGGAGTAGCCGCTGGCTATTTCCCACGCTGGTGAAATGAGCCAGGTCTCCTCACCTTCCAAGAGTTTCCTGTAAGCTGCAAAGTCAGTGTCCAAAGCAGCAGTGAGGAGGTCCTGGTATTCTTTTAAATACGTTGCCATTTCACTCTTTGTAGTTTTCAACTCGTTTTCTAATTTGTTGATTGTGTCCTGCATAGCACTAACACCTGAGTTCTGCTTATCCTCCAGCTCTCCCAGCTGCTTTTCCAGAGCTTAGTTCATGCCCTGGCATGCTTCCGTCTCCAGGGTCTTGGCCTTGAGCAGGCAGCGGCTTTCAGACACCTCCAGACTTGGAGAACACGTAAATTTCCACGGAGAGCTGAGCATACTGGATTTGCGCCTGCAGTTCAGTGATCTCCTTCCTCTTCATACACCTTTTTCAGAAAGGCGATTTAGTTCATCAGGCTGTCGATGCACTTTTCAAGCTCAGCACCAGTGAGAGCCGCCTCATCTGCACCTTTGTGCGCCTCCATTAGCCAGCCCTCTGCCTCATCATGGTTCAGCACCTCTTCCTGGTAGCATGCCTGCAGGTTGCTCCCAGTCCCTTCCAAGCCCTGGTGCCTGCTAACTGCCCACTGCCCTCTCCTCCCCAGAGACTGGGCTCCATGGGCGGGGGCACAGGCATCCCATTTTCATTAAAATGTTCAACCCTCGCCTGCTCCACCAGTGTGCACAGGCAGCCCATGGGCATACACTGATCCCAGATACCTTGGCCACCCCTGCTACCCACTTCCCTGATGGAGGCCTGGCCCCCGGGGGCGGAGTCAGGCTTAGCCACCCTGCCCTCCCTTGACTGCCCTGTTACTGATCTCGGCCTTGACCCAGTGGGCAACCTGCCCTGCCCAACCCCCGAAGGCTGCCTGTACCCCGCAGGCTGCCTGTACCCCGCAGGCGGGGTCAGGTACTGCCCACCAGGTCCCTCTGACCCCAATGGCAGCCTGGACTCCTCCGGCGGCCTCAGGCCCTGCCTGCGTGGCCTGCCAAGTCCTCCATGGTGGAGCTGCCATCCGGACCCCCCGCCACCCACAGTGAAGCCCCGTCATGGCCTGGCTTTGCTGCAGGCGACAGGGGGCCGGGTCCCCTGCTGGGTCTGGAGCTGCCATCCGGACCCTGCCACCCACAGTGAAGCGCGGCCATGGCCACCATCTTTGTTGGGTTTATTTGCTCCTGATTGGCTTGTGAGTGTGGCTTGTGGGTGTGATTTGATTGAAGGTATGGTCAATTCGCCTATTACTGTTTTATTAGGTAGGATTATAGAATCTTTCTCTAAGCAGAAAAAAAAATTTTTTACATGACATGGAAAGACAGAAAAAGCCTTTTGCGGTTTCTGCTCAACAGGTATACATTTTTCGGCAGATGAAGGACTCCCTAGACCAGATAGGTATGAAAGGACCTCAGGCCACTGGGTGAGGCAGACTGGAGGACAAGAAACAGGTCTTCCTCATCTGTGTGTAGGATTCATTTCCCACTGTTTCCTTAGTATTCAAAATAATTAACCTCTGTAACTCTAAAATCCATTTCTCATCCCATTCCCTAACTTCTCTGTGACAAGATCAGAATTGGCCATCAAAGCAGCATTATTTATCTGCAAAGTTTTCCACTAAGATTTTACACTTAAATTCAATTCTGTGAATTTGTTTCCCTGGAGGCTGGGTCACCATGGTTTCCCTGGCAGCTGTCCAAGCCCCAGATGTACTGACTGCAGATGGAAATCAAGGGGGCAGTTGCCTTAATGTTGTCAGCTAATTGTTTGTTACCTAATTATTGCACCTACCCACTGTGAGCCAGCAGAAAGAATCCCCATCTAGTTCCTGAGGTCAAAGGTGGGATTGGGCAAAAGAAAAGAAGGAAGGAGAAGGGAAGAGAAGGGGCAGAAGGAAGTAGAAGAGGCAACAGTCCATGTTCACGGACTTCCTGGAGTTGGTGTGGGCAGCATCAGCCCAGTGCTTGCTGAGGTTGGTCTTAATACCAGTCTTTACTGACTAAGCATTTATTGAGTGCTTTGGGTGGTAACTGTGTTTGCTGTTGGCCAGATTCTTAAAGGAGCTTATTTTAATTATCCTATCTAATAAAAGAGTAATATGCAAATTTGACTGTACCTTTGCCACACCCACAAGCCATGCCCACAGCCACAGCCACCAGCCAATCAGGAGTAAATTATGCAAATAAACCCCAACCAATATGGCTGCCACCACTGAGAGCAGGAGGAAGGCTTGGATTTCCCTGGCAACAGAGGAAGCCAAGCTTTCTGACTCCCTAGGCCTTCACTCAATGTTACAAAGTTTCAATTATAAAAGATACAGAAATGGCAGCAGCCACTGAGCTGGAGAGAACAGAGGCTTAGGTTTCCCTAGCAACGGAGGAAGTCAAGCTTTTGGCCTAGGCCTCCACTCTAGGCTACAATGTTTCAAACAGAAATGGCTGCCACTCTTGAGCAAGCAGAAGGCTTGGCTCCGCTCCAGGCTACAGTTTCAATTGTAGACGTAGATTAATCTCAGATCCCAGGGCCTCCGGTTGGGTTGCTGGGGGGCGTGGCCGGCCTGCAAACCTCCACAAGCCCCTCATCCAGGCCGCCCCTTACCCCAAGGGAATCCCCAGCCTGATCTGGGACACTCTTCAGGGCAGACCAGCTGGCCCCCACCCATGCACCAAGCCTCTATGCTACCTAATAAAAGAGTAATATGCAGATTGACCATCACTCCAACACACAAGAGGGCTGCCTCCATGTGGTCAAAGATCCTGCCCTCATGTGGACATAAGATGACCACCACAAGATGGCCAGCAGGGGAGGGCTGTTGGAGGTTCCAGGCCTTGCAAGGGAGGGCAGTTGTAGGCGATCAGGCCAGCAGGGGAGGACAGTCAGGAGGGCCCAGGCCTGCAAGGGAGGCCTGCAGAGGAGGGGAGTTAGGGGTGACCAGGCCGGCAGAGGAGGGAAGTTGGGGGCAAATAGGCTGCCAGGGGAGCAGTTAGATATCAATTAGTGTGGCAGGGTAGTGGTTAGTGGTTGATCAGGCTGGCAAGCAGAAGCAGTTAGGGGCAATCAGGGAAGCAGGCAGGTGAGCAGTTTGGAGCCAGCAGTCTGGATTGTGAGGATGTCCGATTGCCTGTTTAGGCCCGATCCTACCAGGCTTGGGCCTAGACAGGCAGTTGGACATACCTCAAAGGGTCCCAGATTGGAGAGGGTGCAGGCTGGGCTAAGGGACATCCCCAACCCCCCCATGCACGAATTTCATGCACCAGGCCTCTAGTTGATTATGAGAGAGAGAGTAAAAAAACAGAATATGTGTCTTTTGGAAATACAAGTAACTCTGAGAAAAGTAATAATTACCATAGCTTTTGTAAAATTCAGAGCACTCAAACCATGTTCCTCAATACTCTTTTTAATACCTCTTGCACATTCTACCCACTCAAGTAGAGCAAGTGTCCAACAGTAAGTCCCAGTCACTGGTAGTGTCTGCAGGTAGAAGGGGAGGGGATCCTGTCTCCAGCCAGCCCACTGCAGTGGAGTGGAAATCCAGCAGGGCTCTAGGGTGGATTTGGCCAAGCTATGGCCAAGCTTAAGCTTTGGGTGGTCAGAGCTCTGAGTTCTCAGAGCCATCAGGGGTGGGCTCATATCAGTTTCCAGACTTGTGGTTTGGGGCATTCTGAACCCCTCCTAAGGGCATTCCTATTATACCTATTACCTCAGTCTTGACATAGCACTTGACATAACTGTCATGGCTGACAGTGACTCCCTATTGGATTGTCAAAGGTGTCAAAAAGTCTGCTCTGCTCTTGCTCTATACAGTTTCACAAAAAGGTATCATAAAGGCATTATGGCATAGAATCTAGAGACCTAGGTCAAACCTTTTTGAGCTTCACTTTCCTCTTCTGTATAATGAGAGATAATAATAGCACCCCCTTCCTAGAATGACTGAGTTGTGCGATAGATAGCAGCTATTAGAATTAGAAAGCTACCTGTGGGGTTGGATGCTGATGTGTATTGAGGAGATTATACCCCAACTGGAATCCTAAAGATAACTCAAACCTGTAGGGCTGTACATCTAATTTTTGATTCAGTGACAAATACACATTCAGTATTCTAGTATAAGACATGAGATTAAGTTCAAAGCCTCTATGGGGAAAAAGGACTCTTACCAAAGTCTACTTATTTTGTTTTTTAAAAATTATCTTTATTGTTGAAAAGAAACATTCATTTACTCATTCAGAAAAGATTGATTGAAACCTACTATAGGTATACTTAGCATTATAGTTTCTGAGATCATAGAACTTGAGATTAACCAAATAACCACAAATAAATAATGCAATTCCATAATAAAAGCTATGAAAAAAATCCGACTTTTTTTAAATATTGAAGAATAGAAAAGCCATTGAAAAATATACTTGGAAAGTGTAATTTTGCCATTTCTCAATATCAATTTCTTTCATAATTGACAATGGTGTTAGTTCTTGGGCTCAGTTGTTTGTGTGGGTGCTATTTGATAAGATAAACTGTACTAAATGCATCTTTGTGTTTAAAATTGAATTAAAATATAGAATCATTGAATCACTGAAGCTACAACTTTATATCATGGCCATGTCCACATTTTCAAGGGGCAGGAAACTCTGGACAGGAAGCCTGGGGTGGAGCTGGGAAGGGCAGGCCTTTAGAATTAGAAAGCTACCTGTGGGGTTGGATGCTGATGTGTATCGAGGAGATTATACCCCAACTGGAATCCTAAAGATAACTCAGACCTGTGGGTGTCTCCTGAGGACATGGCTTCCTTTAGAAGGCAAGGGCAAGGTTCCCAGGGCAGCTGTCAAGGTCCTCAGTCAGAAAACTTTGAGTTAGAACAGCAAAATGAGTAAGGCAGGACCAAAAAAACCAGGTCATGGTTTTTATGCTCTCACTTGTATTCTGAGAATTGATCCAGAAGATCTTCTCTGAGAAGCACTCTTCAAAGAATAGGTCATGACCCATTGGTGGCTCATGAAACAAATTTTGTGAGTACCCACTGACTTTTTTTAAATATATATATATATATAAAATAGAAAATGTCACCCATGCTTTAGGTTTGTCTATGTGTGTACTAAGTGAGCCTCTGCTCAATGGTGGGAATTCTCTGAGCTATATGCCGTATCCTACATCTGTCAGGATATGTTCCTTCTCAAGTAAACCCCTCATCCTAGCAAGTGTGACAGGGGCCACAGAGCAGATCTCCTACCCAAGCTGAAGTTCAGTGATCAGTCTGATGATGTCTGGATGAGGGAGCTGATGCTGCAAAGGAACTAGAAGATATGTCCCTAAAAAGTGAACGAGGTAGAGACCTAGTTCAAGGCAAAAGTGTCACCTCCTATGATGGGAAAGAAATGGACATCATTTTACTGATATTTGACCATTTTTGACTTGCAAAATTGGCAATCTAATATTGAAACTAATAGATGGGTTAGCCTAGCCCTGGCGGTGTCTCCTGAGGACATGGCTACCTTAAGGCTTCAGTGTGAGTGTGAAAGGTGCTGATAACAGAAACAATTGGGAATGGGGTTTAACCTGGAGTTTCCATTCACATTTTCTTTGCTGGTCTCTTTGCCCTTGAGCAACTGCTAAAGGCACCTGGCAGCTGTCTAAACTGAAGCCATTGTGTTTCAAACAAAGTTTCCTTAGAAGTAGCTTCCTTTTCTCCTTAGCACTTTTATGACTAAGAGTGCATTCCAAATACTGTAAATGTTTTCAGCTTTATTTCCTCGCTTGATCAGATAGATACCTTTTTAAAACTCTTTTTTTAAAAAAAAATCAAGTCAATTTACATAAGAACTTTTCTCTTTTCAGAAGACCAGGATTGATCATTTTATTTGCAGACATAATTTCTAACTGCATTCATTCTAACTTGCCATAATTGTTTTTGGATAACAGAATTCTCAAGGAAAGGAGAATGGCTAGTTTGTCTTCCTTAGAGTTCTTAGAGCATTCCAAAGAGGACTCCTGGATGATAAAAAGGGAGTAAGGTCAAAGGGTGACTTTACATAAGTCTGTCAAACGACATGGAGAGTTAAGAGTTGGTGGAGAGGTCAGTGAGAGAATAGGCTCTTAGCTGGGGATCTGGACAGATACACTGTTGGGGGAGAAAACCACCACAGGAATGAACGATGCCAGCTTTCTGCCTGCGCATGTGAGGTAAGGGGCAGGGGTGGATATCTGCAGAGATGGAGGAAACATATCAATCCAGGGACCCTAAGAATTCAACATACTAGTAAACTGTTAAGACAGAGATGACAATTTCTAGGATAACCACTTATTTCTCTGAAATGGCCCACCCTGTAGTTACTACTTTAGCCTAAGTCTCTGACCTACTCTTTAAAAAAAAAATCTCTTTATTGATTAAGGTATTACATGTGTATCCCTGTTCCCTTGACCTACTCTTCAAGAATTTGAATTCTTCCAAAGTTTTTCTTGGTCAAATCCAAAGGTCTCTTTCTTTCACAAGCAGGAAAAAAGAGATGCTTTTTAAAAACCCTAACATAAAACTTTTATGTTGTCGGAAAAAAATGTGTGCTTAGAAATTAGACAGACCTGGGTGACATTTTTTTTTAAGTCTTACCACAAACTAACTGTGAGCTTTTGAGTAAGACAGTTGGCAAGTTAGGAAACTTGAAGGGCTGCAGTTTCTTAACCTGAAAATAGAGGAGACAACCCCTGTCTTCTAGGTTGTTTGAAGATAATGTAAGATAAAGTTCATAAGGTGCAAGGCTATTGCTGGACACTCTATAAATGAAGTTAGTATGTGTGCTACTATTTTTCCATTCCAACAAGCAGTTAAAGGACAATCTTCCCATTATTTTCAACTCTTTTAGAATACTAGTGTTGAGCATAGTATAAATACTTGGGGCACATTTACATAATTCATAATTCAAAATAGGTTTTTTAAAAGGCTTTTATGAAAGTGTCTCATGAGATTGCTTAGACAGTTATGTGAAAATTCGATGTCAAAATCAAATAAAATGTATTCAGTTTTGATTCTTGAGTGATTATCCAGTTTAAGAATTAACCAAGCATTTTTCTTTCTTTCCACTTCTGCTGTTTAACCTTCATCAGTTTTATTTAATTTGGGCTTCTCTATTGTGGTTGATATGAACAAGATTTGGAACAAAGGCTTAAAAATTATAGACATTTTAGATTTAGAGCTAAAATGTACTTTAGGGAATATCCAGTATAATAGTTTCCAGATATTACTTATTAAAAAATAATGCATTACTATTTTGTCATATCCTCATATCATTGACTTAATACTTGATGTTGACTGGTTTTTTAAAAAATTTTTTTAAATTCATTTTACTTCCAACTACTAATATTCGTAAACATTACACGTTTGATTGTCTAAATGTATAGCTTAAAACAGTTGTCTATGTCTCACCTAAAATCATTTCATGTACCACCAGAGGCCTGGGTGGCACTCTTGGTTGAATACAAATCACATACACCTCTCATTTTATAAATGAGAACACATTCCCAAAGAAGTGAATAATTTGCCCTGTCTGTAATTGCAAATTCAATAAAAATTTTGATATATATTGAAAAGTTTGGTCATTAAAAATCATCTAGGTATTTCAGTTGTACCAACTTGCCCTTTCCAAGTTCCCCATATACTTCCTAAGATACAAGAGAATAGGCAAAATAAGGATTAGCCTCAGTGAAAGAAAAAACACTACTTTACATAAGCTCTTCAAAAAAATTAAGGTGGAGCAAAGGATGAAAAACTAGATTCAATAATTTGTTGCTCCCTTAAAACAATTTTAAAAATCATCTAAACACATCAAAAAGTTGAAGCACTTTACCGTTTTGCTTTTACCTGTTTGTGGCGTTTACTCTTACTGACCAGATTAAGGTCTGCAATATTGGCTTCCTCCTGACCCTAAATGCCTTGTTCATTGAAACCCGAGTGTTAGTTCCTGTTTGTACCATTATACCTTGTTAGAGAAGGTATTTCTATTTTCCAGAGAATGAACAATAAGCTACTGTATGTTTGGTCTCTAGAGTTCATTTCTTCATGTTTTCATTAGTTTTATTCAGAAGATTCTATTAGAGTCAATTGTTAAATTGCTGGAACCATCCCCAACAAAGGACAAAAAGGTTCTTCTATAAAAAAGTACAGCCCATCCCCTGCCCAGACTTGAAGGACTATAGATTAGTGTAATAAGTTGCAGAATATAAGCAAGTACCTTTCTTCCCTACTCTCCTATGAGCCTAAGATTTGTGAGTCCACACATGGAAGTAGGTTAGTAGCATAGCAAAAAAACACCACCCAAAAACTTACTAAATACAAGTTGGAATTCATTGCTTTGAAAAATTATAGTCCCAGCTAGTTAAATCAGATCCTATCTATTCATTATCATGCATAGCATATATAGTTGAAATAATTTTTATAATTGTTAAAAATATCTCATTTGAAGCATTCCTCTTTGAAAAAAAATTCTCCTTTCATTTGTAGAGCTTATGGTGAGAAGAATAGCCTTCAGTTTACTCTGGTGGTTTCTTTGGACATAATTCCATCGTGGAGTCACATTTCCTTACTGTTTTGAAGATCCTAGAATTTCTTTCTCTTTATTTTGAATTTAAGGAAGCATTTGAATATATCTATTTTTATTCACTAGTTAAAAAAGCACATTATCCAAAAAGGGGCAAAATTTGAGAGTATGCCCAGTCATGGAATTACTAGCCAAGAACACAAAAGCAAATATATCACTTAATATTTATTAAGAATTAATTACTCAGAGAGGGTTAGTCACTAACAAAGACAGAAGAACATACAATTCTGTGTCAAATGAGAAATTTGAGCATATTTATTGGAGCAAGCCTTAATCTTCTATGAATTGTGCAATTTTAAATAAAGCAACATGGGAGGAAATTACAATAGAGGGAATAAAAGATACAATTTGGGGGAATTATAATGTATTAAAAATATGCCAAATACTTCTTTTAATACTGATGAATAGAATCAAGCCATTTTCTAGCTGAGCTTCACATTGTTGTTGTTGTGTGTGGGGTTTTTTAATTCTACATTCTAACAAAGCATGAGAACAGAAATGTAAGGAGGCAAGGATGGAAATGTTGCAAAAATATTTGTTTTATAGTACAACAGCTGTTTATCTTATATTGAATTAAATGTTCCCTAATAGACAGCTGCATTAAATATTCCTGGTCCTCATGGGCTCCTCCTCTTCTGTAATTTTTGCCCACAGTTTTCCCCCAAAACTACCAGAATGGTTTTTGCTAGTATTTGAATTCTTTAAAATAAATGGCTGACCATCTTCTTAACACACTGGTAGTGTTCCCAGAACAATTATAAGTGCCTCCATTACACATTAATGCCTTGTTCATTCTCTGAGCTCAAGACAATTTCCCAAGTACTTGTCTGCTCTTAGCACGTTTCCCTGTGAACTCAGAAACCAGTTACCATTTCCTTTATCCCCTTAAAACTAGGTAGGAGTGAGTAAAACGATGAATCATATAAGGAAAGGACCCCTTACCTCCCCACTGTACTTGTGGAGGAACTCCTTTAGGAACTGAGGAACCCTCCAAGGGCATACACTCTCCCATTCCTGGACTTAGCCCCAGCCAGTGGCACTTGATGTGGTCAAGAACACAACTGCCAGGTTATGCCAGCCCTTGTCACCTGCATTTAAAAATAAAATAGGGTGAAATCTTAAGAGGCAAGAGTCATGCTCTGACAGCACCTTTGTGAATTGTATAACTTTAAATAAGCAACAGGGGACTTTACAACCCAGTGAAGAAAAAATGGCGATTTGGTGAATTATAATATGTTGAAAATACATGGCAATATATATATAATATGTTGAAACAGCTGTCAATGCTGTTGTATGGAATCAGATCTCTCTGGCTCTCCTTCTGGTTCCCTAAACTGAACGTTTTTTTTATCTACTACTTGCACTTTGATCTTGAACTCAAGCCTACCTTCTTGCCCAATCAGGACTGTTATTTTCAGTAACTAGTTTTCAGCTCAGAGGCCACACTTGGTCATTTCCTCTATGTCAGTCAGATGCCCCATCTTACATTGGCTGATTCTTCTCTCCCTCTTCCTACATGTAGCCTCTTTCACAGTCTACTAAGCTAGATCAGCCAGGACAAAGTTGACCTCTCCCAGTTCTCTATAGCCTCTTCCCCCCCTCCAACCCTCCACTTCCTGAGGTCTTGTACTGAATTTTGTCCAATTCCCAAACTCATGAATTGAGGAATTCAAAGGTAAATTAAAATTTTGAAAAAGAACAATGTAATTTTGTTTAAAATGTTAAAAATGTAAAGTAATTAAGTAATCAATATCCTTGAAAGCTATAATTTACTCAAAGGGACCAATAGTTCAAGCTGATGAGTATTTCTTAGTGTTGTATTCTGGAGGGAAGGTGTGAGGGGAGGAAGTAGAGAGAGTGGCAAAAGCCAAAAACCAGTGTAAAGGGTTGGAAAATGGGACTTAATATAAGAGGAGAGAATGTGGGGTATTTATTTGTGAGAAGAAATTTGGATAATTAATTAACTCTTTAAGAATTGATGTAACCACATGAGCATTGGATTGCATTGTCCTCTCATTTCCTCTGTTCAGTAAATACTACTGAAAAGACAAAACAACACCAACAACAAAAATCCAAAAAAGAAAAATGGAATGTAAAGAGAGTGCTTTCTGAGGCTAAAAACAGGCAATGACTTAAAAGGCATATCATGGAGATAAGGAAGAGTATCTTTAGAGTTGCCAAACCAGTATTTCCCAACACCCTTATTTCCTCTCCTGTCCTCAGCATGGCCCAGCTCACATTGTTTAAGGATAAGCCATGACTGTTCCTACTCTGAGACCCAGTAATTCCTCTTTGAAGAACATACTCCAAGGACAAAGAAAAACAGCAAATTCCACAAACTTGTTCATAGCAGCATTAGTCAAATTGTAGTCGCCTCTTTCAGGGGTCAGCCCAGCCCATGAGCCATCCCACCACCACCATCCCGCCACCACTACCATCATCTACAGGTGATGCTGGATAATCTCAAGTCCTGAACTACAACTCAAACAGAGATGGATCTAATGCAAGCAGGGATGTGAAACTGGGACAGAGAATTGTATGTTAGTCTTTGTATAAGCAGTAGGGGTGCTGTTACCAGGGTGGTAAAATAAACTGCTGCTATAAGGTAATTCTATTCCCCTATAAGGAGAGACAATCAGGATAAGGAAAAGGAGAATAAAGCAGATTCTAAAAAAACAAAAGAGATAAACAAAAAACAAACCAACAGTTTTCTGGCTTCTTCCAGATGTCTGAACTGCATTTCTGCCCATTGACTTCATGACACATCCCTCTATCTTAAAGTAACTTAAATCAGTTTTTGTTGCTTATAATGAGAGCCTTAACTGGGACACAATAATAAAAAAAATCAGAATCAACTCAACCCAAGATAAGAAAATGATTACATAAATTATTATATGTTAGCATGATTGAATGTCTTTTAAAGTGAAAAGTTTTTAAATTGTCCGCATGGAAACATCAGGGCATAAAAGTAGAAAAAACATATTGCTTGCAATGTTTAAATTGTAGATTTAGTCAATAAGAACTGTTAAGAATACAGAAATGTGAACACTTACTAGGTGTATTGGATTTTTAATATATTGTTTATGAAATAACTTTAAATTTAAGACTATTGGCATTTTGAAACAGTGATTTAATATCCCACTTCAGATATTTCTGAGAATATTCCTTATTCTGATATTGATATTCTCCATCAATCTTCACCCAATCTTTTTGTTTTTTCTCTAAGGAGCCTTTTATTGGGAGATGGTATTTTGAAGGCGTAATTCTGAGTGTGATTTAAAATCATCTTTGCTTTTACATAGAAAGTAGAATAAAAGCCAGTTGAGTGAAATTAAAGAAATGGGTTAGGAGACAGTGGATAGTTCACTTGGACTCCCAATTAAAAGAGTCAGGGCTCCTTGGAAAATGAGCTGATTACAAGTCTGAGGCAAGAAATGGAAAAGATTGGCCTGAAATATCTTGCTATACTAGACAGTAGTGAAGCAATCCAAGACCACTGAGGAACAATCAAAAGTTCTCAAGAACCTACTTAAAATGACTCCCAAGGGCTCCATATCCTATCTAATGCAAATTAACCATCACTCCATGACAAATATGGCAGCATCTGCCGTAGCCACAGAGTCAGTGGAGTGGGCGGGAGGCTTGGCTTCCAGGGAGTGCAGTGAGGAGACATTCGGGGAGTGAGCGAGGTTCCCTGTCTGAGGGTTCCAAATCCACCATTGGTTCTTTTGCCACTGATTCCCCTCCTCACAGGTGTCCTCCACATAAAAGACGTTAAAATATGTCTGTGCAAATATGTCATGTCCTAATGGGTGAATCCTAAACCGAATGGGTGTTACATCTGGGCAACCTAACTCCCAAAAAGGACCTGGGAGAAGGGATTTAGGAATCTCAAAGCCATCGTGATCTGCTCGGTCTCTAGAACTGCTGTCAAACACGGACCGTCTGCGACCCTCCCAAATATCACCTGGGCTAAACCTGAGAACCAAGAGATTTTCAAGGCCCAAAGTTGACAGGAGTAAGAGGGCAAGGGAGCAAAGCAAGCAGAACAGCCAACTCAACCAAGGATGCAGGAGCCTACCTAAGATAATGCAGAGAAATGTCCTGGCCATCAGTGCTCTCCCGCAGACACAGTGCCCACACCCAGCTATGGGGAGGGGGTGTGTACAGAATTTAAGGCCACCAGCAGGAGGGAAAGTCCAAGCATGCCTAAGGAATTTTTGTACATGCCCCACCGTCAAGAAGCAGAGTCAGAATCAAGAAGCAGTGTCCAAAGAGCTAGCACCCCAAACCTTAATCTATCCCAAAGTGCAGTGGTGGGGCCCGCCTTCTCCAGTGCAGCAGAGAAAGGCTGAGAGAGGACAGACCTGTGTACCGTGGCTCCAGTGGTCCAAACCCTGTCTTTGTCTCAGTTACCTAGCCTCTGCGCCCTCCAGGACAGCCTCAATACCAGTGCAGAGGAGGCTTTGGAGAGGTTAGTGGTGAGGAGAATGCTTCTGCCTCTGGATACCGAGTGAAACCGCTGTCAAGAGCCTTTCCAGGGCTCAGTCGCTGCAGCGGCCAGCTCTCTGCTCCTCTCTGCTCCGCTCGCTCTCGCTTTATGTGCCCCACCGCCCTCCCTGGTCGCCCTGGAAGAAGAGATCTGGTCCTCCACAATGGCTCCGGCCTGTGCAAGGCTGGCTTTGCTGGGGATGACGCCCCCCCCCCTCCTGCCATGTTCCCCTCCATTGGCATCAGGGCGTCTTGGTGGGCACGGGGCAGAAGGACAGCTACGTGGGCGACAAAGCCCAGAGCAAGCGTGGCATCCTGACCCTCAAGTACCCCATTGAGGATGGCATCGCCACCAACTGGGACGACATGGAGAAGATCTGGCATCACACTTTCTATAACGAGCTGCTCGTGGCCCCCGAGAAGCACCCGTTACTGCTGACCGAGGCCCCTCTGAACCCCAAGGCCAACCGTGAGAAGATGCCCCAGATCATGTTGGAGACCTTCAACACCCCGCCATGTACGTGGCCACCCAGGCCGTGCTGTACCTGTGCGCCTCTGGCCGCACCACAGGCATCGTCACGGACTCTGGGGACGGGATCACGCACAAGGTGCTCATCTACGAGGGCTCTGCCCTCCCCCACGCCCTCCTACGTCTGGACTTGGCGGCCAGGACCTGACCGACTGCCTCCTGAAGATTCATCTCCATGGAGCAGGGCTGCAGCTTCACCACCACGGCCGAGCGGGACATCGTGCGCGACATCAAGGAGAAGCTGTGCTACGTCGCCCTGGACTTTGAGCAGGAGATGGCCACGGCCACGTCCTCCTCCTCCCCCCTGGAGAAGAGCTACGAGCTGCCCGACCGGCAGCTGATCACCATCGGCAACGAGCAGCTCCGGTGTCCAGAGGCGCCCTTCCAGCCCTCCCTCCTGGGCATGGAGTCCTGTGGCATCCCCGAGACCACCTTCACCTCCATCACGAAGTGGACATCCGGAAGGACCTCTCCGCCAACACGGTGCTGTCTAAGGGAGCCACCACGTACCCGGGCATCGGGACAGGATGCGGAAGGAGATCACGACCCTGGCCCCAGCACTATGAAGGTCAAGATCATCGCCCCGCTGGAGCGCAAGTACTCGGTGTGGATCGGCGGCTCCACCCTGGCCTTGCTGTCCACCTTCCAGCAGATGTGGGTCAGCAAACAGGAGCACAGGGAGTCGGGCCCCTCCATCGTCCACCGCAAATGCTTCTAAACGGACTGCGGGCAGATGCGTAGCATTTGCTGCATGAATGGATGAGTCGCTGTTTGCCCTGGCAGAGGCGCACCACATGCCCGGCCTGAAACTGGAATGCGCCTTCGGAAAGAAACTGTCCTCGAAGCCTGGATCTGAGCTCAGCAGTGGATTGTAGGCCTAGTTGCTGATGTTGACCTGTATTCAAGTTACCTGTTCCCTTGGCACATGTTTAATGCCCTGTACATACTTTTCATTTAGACCCCTGTACACGTGTCGGTCGGTCACTTGGTGGCCAAGACGAGAACATGTTTCTGCAGGAGAAACCCAGTGGCCCCAGGAGCCCGCATGGCCTCATGTGTGCGGGGCACTGGCCTGTGGGAGCTGCCCCTTCTAAGCTCTCTTGAGTTTGGCCCCGCTCTGCCCCCTGTCCCCTGCACCGTTACCATTCTGCCCTGCCATGGGACGGGGTGGGGTTGGGAGGGTCCAAGCATTGGTGCCCACTTTCCTTTCTTATTTGATGCTCCTGCCGAAACACCTGGGCTGTTACTTGCCTTGAGTTGGAAAACAGTTTGCATTTCCAATTGTAAATCTTCGTCCTTTTAATTTATGTAAGGTTTTTGTACACAATTCCTAAAGAAATGACAAATTTTGGTTTTCTACTGTCACGTGAGAACATTAGACCCTAGCAACATGCTAGGGCTGGCAGGAAAACGCAGCAATAAGGGAAGAATAATGTCTCAAAACGAAGAGGTTTTTTTTGTTTTGTTTTGTTTTCTCAACAGCAAAATGTGAATATTACCTAAACCACAGACCTTGCAAGAATTACTTGAAATAAAATTCCAGAAATTGTATAACAGCCAGGCTGAAGTGGATAGGTTGGTTGTCCTGTGCTCAAAAAGACTGTAGGTTTGATTTCAAGTCAGGGAACATACCTGGGTTTAAGTTGGATCCCTGGTCAGGGCTCCTAACTAAGGCAATTGATGGGATGTTTCTTACATTGATGTTTCTCTCTTTCTAGCCCTTTCCCTTCCACTCTCTCTAAAAATCAATGGAAAAATGAATTAATGCCATATCTATAAATGTGAATAATCTAACAAGAAAAAAAAAAGCAGGGGGGCCCTGACCAGTTTGGCTCAGTGGTAGAGCATTGGCCTGTGGACTGAAGGGTCCCAGGTTCAATTCCTGTCAAGGGCATGTACCTTGGTTGTGGGCACATCCCCAGTTGGGGGTGTGCAGGAGGCAGCTGATTGATGCTTCTCTCTCATCAATGTTTCTAACTCTCTATTCCTCTCCCTTCCTCTTCATGAAAAAAATCAATAAGATATATTTAGGAAAAAAGAAAGAAAGAAAGGGTTGAATATGTACTATATAATTGAAAGCATGTAAAATAATATAACTTTTAGGGGCATATATGTTATCTATATTAATAAAATACTAATAAAAGGTAATATGCTAATTAAGCCACACATCTTTTGGACATCCATCCAGACATCCATCTGGACAAAGCCATGGTGGTGGGGGCTGAGGCAGAGGTCATTAGGGGCAATCAGGCAGGCAGGGGAGCAGTTAGGTGTTGATCAGGCTGCCACAGGAGTCATTAAGTGGTGATCAGGCTGGCAGGCAGACAAGTGGTTGGGAGCCAGCAGTCCCAGATTGTGAGAGGGATGTCCCACAGAGATCGGGCCTAAATCAGCAGTCGGATATCCCCCAAGGGGTCCCAGATTGGAGAGGGTTGGAGAGCCCCCCTGCCCACACACACACACACACACACACACACACACAAATTTTGTGCATTGGGCCTCTAGAATTGATAAAGAGATTGAAATGGATTAAAATGTTTAAAGCTCTGAAGTCATAATGATATATATATTTCAAAACCTCTGATGGATACTAAATTAGCTATGTAGAAAATTCTTTTGGATCATTTAAACTCCTGAAACTAACTAGCTATTATAGCAAAGTTTTAGGATCCAAGATAAATCTACAAAAGTCAATTGCTTTCTTATATATGAACAGTGAATTTAAAATTTAAAAAAATGCCATTTACATTAACACCAAAGAAACACTTAAGTATAAATCTACAAAATATCTTCAAGATATATATAAGAAAAACTACATAATTCTTATGGAAGACATCAAAGATCAAAATAAATGAAGTGATAGTCCACATTCGTAAATGGCAAGACTTAATATTGTTAAGATGTCAGATCATCCCAGTTTAGTCTGTAGATTTAACATGATCTCAGTCAAAATCTCAGCCAGGTAATTTGTATCAATAATCTGATTATAAAGTTTATATATCCTTTAGATACTAAGAAACCCACTCATTATTTTGAAAACAAAGTAAATAAAGGGAAAAAGTGAAGCAAAAGTAAAAGTAAATCAGATAGGTCTGATTTTTAGATTAAAATCTTTCAACTGTTTCAAATTTAACTTTAAATAAAAGTTAGGCCATGCTTGACTCTAATCACACTCATTTTACTTTATAGCACTTAGCCCTTGCTTATGATATTCCAGCCATATGCTAGTAAACCTTCACATAAACCATGATTTTTTTCTAACCTAAGCTGACTCCTCTTCATGCTTTAGATTTCAATTTATATTTTCAGAAGGACTTTCCATGACCATCTTAGCAGGAAATCCTATTTGTTTCCTCCCTAGAACTTAATCATTTTTGTATATAATTTATTTGATCACTTGTCTTTGTTTCTCCCAATAAACTGTGATTCAATAGAGAAGAATGTCTCATCTCTGCCCAAGATCTACCACATGTGGGTACTTCATTACTATTTGTAAAAAAAAAAAAAAAGTGAATTATGTTATTCACCAAATAGAGACTACCTGGTTGAAAAATAGGTGAAACTTTTAAATAAACCAGTGATGTGATTGTGAAATTGTGGGTTCTCTGGAGGGCAGAAGTGCCAAGGTCCCTTGTGTGAAAGAGCAAGGAGAGACTGATAATAAAGAGAAATGTGATTTCAAGGAGGGAAGCAGTCGCTGTGAATTTTAAGACAGAAGATATGATCACCTTAGGCTTTGGGGATATTTCCATAAAGTGTTAAATTTTAAAAAATTATAAATACCACTTCAAACATAAAGTTGGTAGCATTCCTAGGCCTTACTTAGCCTTTTTATTTACTTCCATATTGCTGATAACAAGTAGTGGATCATTTTTATTCTGCATTTGATCATGGCATTGGGACAAATTATTTTAAGAACTTTTATTATTGTAGCTGATCTTTGTGTGTCTTGATGTGAGCTTATGTATATGTATTGAAAACTCTTCACATTTATTTTGTCCTTTAGCAGTTTAAACAATGGTCCCATTAGAATTTGTCCAACCAAATAGACCCCCTTTTTAACCAATAGATCTTTCTGAAGATAGTTGTTGGCAGAACCTGCCACTATAGTTTCTCAAAATTAAGACTGGGATCACTGGAGCCTAAGGGTTTTTGTCGCTCCTCTACTCCCCTCCGCCCCAGCGCATGACCCGCCTTCGGCCCCCGCCCTCGCAGTCCAACCTCCGATCAGTTTTGTAAGAAGGTGCTGTTCTGAAAAGAAGGAAAAGCGCCTGTGTCTGGCAGAGCCGGTGTGAGACGGAGAGACAAGACTTCCCTGCCGCCGGGGCAATCAAGAGTTGTGGCCGGACCTCTGAGCACACACGGAGAGAGTGAGGAGCCAGACGCAAAGCACAGACTATGGCGCTGAAACAGATTAATAAGGAACTTAGTGATTTGGCCCGTGACCCTCCAGCACAGTGTTCTGCAGGTCCAGTTGGGGATGATATGTTTCATTGGCAGGCCACAATTATGGGACCTAATGACAGCCCATATCGAGGTGGTGTATTCTTTTTGACAATTCATTTTCCTACAGACTGCCCTTCAAACCACCTAAGGCTGCATTTACAACAAGAATTTATCATCCAAATATTAACAGTAATGGCAGCATTTGTCTCGATATTCTAAGATCACAATGGTCTCCTGCATTAACTATTTCTAAAGTTCTTTTGTCCATTTGTTCACTGCTATGTGATCCAAACCCAGATGACCCCCTAGTGCCAGAGATTGCAAGGATCTGTAAAACAGACAGAGATAAGTACAACAGAATAACTCGGGAATGGACTCAGAAGTATACCATGTGATGCTACCTTAAAGTCAGAATAATCTGCATTATAGCTGGAATAAACTTTAAATTACTGTTAAAAAAAAAAAAAGACTGGGATCACTGAAATTCTTCATAAAAATGCCAACAAGCTAATGATTTCTGAAAAGCCCATGACTTTCTCTGTATCTTTATTAATTAAATATGATCTAGATTTTTTAAGAACACGTTATAGAAAATATGGAAAATTTTTTAAAAGATGAAAGAAATCAGACATAATCAATCAGCCCTGCCGTAACCAGTTTGGTTCAGTGGACAGAGCATTGGCCTGCGAACTGAAGGGTCCCAGGTTTGATTCCGGTCAAGAGCATGTACCTTGGTTGTGGGCACATTCCCAATAGGGGGTGTGCAGGAGGCAGCTAATCTATTTTTCTCTCTCATCGGTGTTTCTAACTCTCTATCCCTCTCCCTTCCTCAAAAATCAATTAGTCCCCATCACCCCAGTGTGATAAATCTGATATAGTTTCTTGTAAGCTTATTGTTTTCTAGTTGTAATCTCAGTGTATATACATGTTGTTGTCCTAAATGTTTTCTTTGTTGTAAAACACAAGGCAAGTAAATAAGAGCATTTAAAATAGATGTAGGTAATGTGAAGTGAATAAAGAAGCGTAATGTAGAGTAAGTAGTCAGGAGAGATCTCACAGAAGTGTTATTTGAGATGGAACCTGATTGACAAGGAAAAGTCAGCCTTGTGGAGGTCTAGGCTAGAGCATTCCTCACATCAGACAAGTTCAAGACCCAGGACACCAGAGCAGGAATAATTTTTGTTTGAGGAACAGAATGGTGGCCAATATGATAGAGTAGATGAGCAAGAGGAGCATGGAGGGAGCTGAGTTGGCGGAAGAAGAGAGAGACAGAGAGAGAGAGAGAATGTGCATGTGTATGTGTGTGTGTTAGGGAGGGGGGATCCTGTAGGACATGGTCCAACAGCAATGTGAAGCTTTTGTAATATTTTAAACAGGGCAGTGATATATCTGATCTAGATTTTTAATAATACTCTGGTCACCAAACACACTGCATGGAAATTGTTTCTGCATGAGTAAGGACACAACTGCTAAGGGCAGACCCCCAATGCTTACTGGCTTAACCATTCCAAACCATGCATCAGGAATGCTCATGTAAGTGGGAATTATAGAGGATTTAGGTAGAGCTATGTGCAGGGGTCCAGGAATGTCATCAGATTTTTCTTTTTTCTCTCATTCTCTTCGTATGTTACCTCTATTCTCTTTTTCTGCATTTCTCAACCCAGCCAGCAGGGGGGTACGGCTGCCGGTAGCCTAAGGTCATCCAAAGGAAGAGAGAACATCTGTCTAGTTTAACTTGAGAAAAATCTGTGAAAGGACTGAAATTGGTCAGGCAAAAAAAAAAGTATTTTTCCTTTGACCAATTACCATCATATGCTCACCAGTTAACAGAGATGAGGTTAGGCCACCAGGATAACACAAGGATGGGAATGATTCTCCAAAGGAAAGGGATGTTGTTATCAGAAGGAAATTGGTAAGCATGCTAGACAAAGGAGAGGAAAAACTCAAAACAATAGCTGCATTGCGTGGTCATTTGATTTACACAGTGATCTTATTTTTTTGCAGAATAATATTCCATCATATGTGTTTCCTTCATTCATTAATTTTTGTTCAACCCATCATTTGGCAAGATCTGAGCCAATTTCTTATTGTTATATAATTATTGTTTCCGATCTTTTATAACTGTACATAATATTCTGTGACTAAGAGCATATGGCTTTTTGCTTGCATTTGCTTCATCTACTGGATAAAAGGGCATGAGCTATAATTTTCTTCTTAATATATTTTACCGAATTTATTGCTTTCCAAAAGATTGTGTCACTAGAAATGCACAGCATGTTTATTTTCTGTACCCTCCCCACTAATGCTATCAAAACCCTTCAATATTGCCAATTTAATAGGTGAAAATGATGTGTTTTAGTTGTTTCTTTTAAAAATCACAACTGCAGGTGAAAATTTTTGATTAAAACTAGTCATAGTAGGTTTCCTATAAATGTTCTAAACATACCCTTTGCTGTCTTATCTATGAGGATCTAAGGTATTTTCTATTTATCTGAACCCTTTAGAGGCAATACTCTTTCCCAGTTTTCTGTTTGCTTTTTTAAAAGTTAGCTTTCAAAATTATGGCTGTTCTTATATTGTCAAATGTTTATTTTTCTCTATTGTTTTCAAGCTTAGAAATTCATACTTTCCCAGAGGCTTGAGAAGTACTTAATTCTCTCTTCATTTAGCTTATCTAAAGCTTTATTTGTCTTTTTCATCTCTTTACATATTCTTTTTATTTAATTTATTAGAGTGGCATAGATTAAGATGATCATATAGGTTTCAAGTATCTTTACATATTCTAAAATTTACATTTTATTCATGATGTGATGTGAAGATATGCATTGATTTTTCTCCCAATGGTGTTCCACTGAGAGATCTGTCCATTCAATCCCCATTCCAGTATTACAAATTTTTAATTTTTGTTGTTTTATAATGTATCTGGTAGGGTTAGCTCCCTACCGCATTTCTCTTTAGAATATCCATGTTGTTTTCGTATGTTCATTCTTTCAGATTAGAATTGGGATAACTTCCAAGTAAAGATTCTATTGAGCTGTTGTTTGGAAGTGCATACTTTGAAAAAATTTCTTGAACATCTAGGATCAGTGTTCCCTGCCATAAAGTAGATCAGGGTTTTGGCACCTGTTCTCTGTCCAGTTCATTCTCTCTCTTTTTGAAAGCATATTTCATTTGCACAAGGAAGAAATTTCCTCTTCTCGTAGAGCTGTTTAAAATTTGTAATTTAGGAACACTTCTTTAGTGGCTGATCTTAGAATTGAAGGTAGGACTTAAATAAATGGAGTTTGGGGGCTAAAATTCTTGTACTTTTTGTTGTTCCTTTTAGTTTTAGTGTTTGTATATATCTTTTTATGACATAGATAGTGGGATCTGAAGTCTTTAGTGACTAATCCTTAGCTTTTAGCTAAAGGTCCCAAATTGGTGGCCCCTGCCATTGTGCAGTGCATAACTCACATGACCATATGATACAGCCCTGGTGATAACGTCTGTTGAACTTGAAACCAAGCGTTTGTATTTCCTCTCTTTGCACCAAGAGTTAAATTATACTCTGAAAACATTAGGCACTTTCCTAGGTAACTTTTAGACAGCCTGTAATTTTCCAAAGCAGGAAGGAATAATGACAACAATAACTTTTGCTTTCATTATCTCATTTTATCTTCATTATAACTATCTATTGTGAAGGATCTTTTACAGTCTCTGCAATTTTCCCTTTTCCAGAATGTCATACACTTGGAATCATTTAGTATGTACCTTTTCAAACTGGCTTCTTTCACTTGCAATTTCCATTTCAGATTCATCCATGTATTTTCAAGGCTATGGACATTTATTTTTTTATTCAATTTAGTGGGGTGACATTGGTTAATAAAATTATATAGGTTTCAAGTGTACAATTCTATGATACATCATTTGTATATTGCATGTGTGCCCACCACCCAAAGTCAAATCTTTTAAGGCTGTGGACTTTTTTAAATGTGTCAACAATATGTATTAAATACCTACTATGTGCCAGGCTGAGTGATAGCTGTTGAGTACACTGCAGTAGACAAGACAGGCAAGATCACTGTCCTTGATCAAAGCTTCAGAACTGTCAGATATTCAGTTCCCAGCAGCAATAGCTTTCCCTAGGCAACAAGTACTGGGATTATTAATTTGAAGGTCTTCTCTTTCTTCCCTGAGGAAATCATTTGCTTATACATCAACAAGGAGGAGACCAAAGAACCCACAAGTAATTTACCCTGTTCCAGAGTAATCAGTTCCTTCTCCTAGTGTAACAGCAATGGGCCCTTCTGGTTCACAGTGCAGATCCTGCTCCTGCTCTTGGGGAACAGCCCTCAGCTAAAGGCAAATGGGAGTTGAAGGACAAACATCCTAGCTTCCCTGCTTCCTTGGGTGGGACAACTTTGATGCGTTCTGCTTGTCTTCCAGAAGTTCCCTGTGGGATTGAGCCTCACTTGTCCTTAGTGGTACCCTGCTCATGAACATTTACTTTCCTTTGCATTGTTTCCAGCTCTGTATTGTTTTCTCCCTTTTGATAGCTCACTTTTCCATTCCTCGAATAGTGCTTGCTGGTATCACATTTTACATGTCTAACATACTACTTATCTAACATACTTAAATCCTGTTGGAGAGGAGCCCAGTCTAAGTCAGTAGGTCCTAGAAGTGATGCAAGGAAAGAGATCCTCAGAATGTGATTCTAGATTTGGATCAGGTGGCAACAAAGACCCTTTGCGTACTCTGAGCCAGAACTCGCTGAAGCTCTCCCTCTTGCTCGTGGAAGCCAGTCTCTAGTTGCAGGTAGATTGTGCAAAGGCCTTAGCTAGGGCAGATGCCTTGCAAGATGATGCTTGTCTGTGAGGTCTTGTCCTGACTCTCTTTATTGCTTCTAGACCAGTAATTAAAAGTCTTATTATGAGCCAAGCAGAGAAATACTGCTATGTGAAGAAAGGGATCATTCACGAAAAGCATCACAGAACCTGGCAAATATGTAGCAGCAAGAGCTGGGAAAATTTGCCTGGATCTTGAAAGTGCTCAACTTGGGAGGACAGATTATAAGGCTGGATAGGGGAGAGTTTACTAACATGAGTGCATTATTTAGTGACTTAAGACTTAGTATCCTGGTACAATGCCTAGAACTGTACCTAGTACATTGTGGGAATACTTCCTTGAAATTTTAAAATGACAAGATGGAGATTCTGGAAT
The DNA here is from genome assembly GCA_027563665.1 of Antrozous pallidus. Lineage (NCBI taxonomy): Eukaryota > Metazoa > Chordata > Mammalia > Chiroptera > Vespertilionidae > Antrozous > Antrozous pallidus. The sequence goes on along the minus strand of CM050516.1, from coordinate 60,349,942 downwards.
TACTTAGAAAAAAAAAGGAAGTGGGTGAAAAAAATCAAACAGTCTAGAATCAAGAATGCAAAATGTAACTTCAGAGAAACTACCAGCTAAAAATGTTCCCTGGTAGGGCTCAGGGGACACTCTCCTCACTGAAGTAATAAGGAATGTGCTCCTACATTCTGAGAAGCTCAGAACTGCGTGTCCTCTATAGCAAGACTGATAGTAAGAGATGCCTCAGACTCAATGGGAATAATAGGATTCTAGAGGTCAGACTGGCAGCATTAGACCATCTGAGGCAATGAGGTGCAATTATAGCCACTGACATCAACCTGAATAAATCTTAGGGACCTATTATTGATGGGGGGAAATTAGTCCCAGAAAAACACATCATTCATTTAGATTTTTAAGCATGCAAAATGAAAATGTGTGTGTGTGTGTGATAGATTAGTAAATAATAAACTAGAATAATAGTTCTGGGAAGAAGAGGAGAGAGAACAAGGGTTGAGAGAGATGTACAAGAAGACTTTTAAGATACTGGCAATACATATTCTCTTTCCAAAGCCAGGTGGTTAGTACACAAGTGTTCTTTTTATTGTTAATCTCTATACAGATAAATTATACTTTTTCAATATATTTTATATTTAAAAAGATAACGTAAAGAAATAAACCTAGCCCTGGATGCATGGCTTAGTTGGTTGGAGTGTGGGTTTGATTCCTGTCTGGACACATGCATAGGTTCTGTCCCCAGTTGGGGCATGTTGAGACAACTCATCAATGTTTCTCTCTCTCACATAGATGTTTCTGTCTCTATCTCTTTCTCTCACTCTGTCTCTCTGTCTGTCTGTCTGTCTCTCCTTTCTCTCTAAAATCAATAAACATACCCTCTGGTGAAGATTAGAAAAAGAGAAAAGAAATAAGGCCTAGCCATAATTCCTTGCTGGTTGTGACTCTCAGTGGAGAGTAGTAGAAGGAGAATGGATACTAGGTGTTGGCTTCAGATAGCTCCAAATTCAAGCCACTTGTTGGCTGTACAACTCTGGGCTGTATGACTGAGTCTGTGAGTGATGAATTTCTCACTAGTAAAATGATTTTGATAATATCGATCCAGCAGGGTAGTAGTAATTATTAAATGAGATTGTTTGCATAAATCTTATTGTAGTGCCTGGCACATATCAGATGCTTATAAAATAAAGGATTACTATTCAATAACCCTTCTTTCCCTTTTAGAAATTTTCCATCTTTCTCATTTGACTTCATTCAACTTAATTATTTGTTGCAATGCCTTAATCCAGTGGTTCTCAACCTTTCTAATGCCGCGACCCTTTAATACAGTTCCTCATGTTGTGATGACCCCCCAACCATAAAATTATTTTCGTTGCTACTTCATAACTATAATTTTGCTACTGTTATGAATTGTAATATAAATACTGTGTTTTCCGATGGTCTTAGGTGACCCTGCTAGCGGTTCTCAACCTGTGAGTCATGACTCACAAGTTGAAAACCACGTTGTAGAGTGTAAGACCATCGGAAAACACAGATATTTATGTTACGACTTATTAACAGTAGCAAAATTACAGTTATGAAGTAGCAATGAAAATAATTTTATGGTTGAGGGTCACCACAACATGAGGAACTGTATTAAAGGGTTGCAGCATTAGAAAGGTTGAGAATCACTGCTAATCTATCCTATCTAATAAAAGAGTAACATGCAAATGTGACTGTACCTTGGCTCCTGATTGGCTATGCTACCAGCCAATCAGGAGCGGGGGGCAGGGCCGAGGCGCATGGGAGACCAGCGGGGAGGTACGCCGCGTGGGACCAGAGGGGTCTACCTGCAAGCCACTTGGGGTGGGAGCTGTGGGGGAAGAGAAGGGCTGGCTGGTGTGCTGAGCAGGGTGGAAGCCGAGAGGGACTGGAGGGGTGGGATGGGAGGGTCCAGCCAGTACACCACGTGGGACAGGAGCTGTGTGGACAGGAGACAGGCGAGGCGGGCACATGCAGCTGCTGAATATGGGTGCCCCTGGGGCTGGGCAGTCACCACTGGGGCTAAGGCCAGGGCTGGGTGGGCAGGCCAGGGAAGAGCCAACCAACAGCCCCATTCCAGGGTGATGGCTGGGTGCCCAAGGCCTAAAGCTTTGGCTAAGGGTGAGGGGGTAGTAGGACATCCCCTGAGGGCTCCCAGTACGTGTAAGGGGGCAGGTTGGGCTGAGGGAACCCCCCTTCATGCACAAATTTTGTGCACCAGGCCACTAGTATATATATAAAAAGCCAGTGACCATAACGCCATAACACTAGAACAACTGGTCACTATGATGCCCTCTGTGGCCAGCAAACCAGCCTGATTGGGGGGTGGGGCCAGCGGCCAACCTCTCAAGGTCACTCCCCTTGGCCAGCCCTGACCCTGATTGGCCTCTCCCACCCCGATTGAGGATGAGAAGGCCTTCCCCCCAGCTGGCCCCTCCCTCTGATCCTGCCACCCCACCCCAATTGGCTCATAGCCCCTCCCCCAAGCTGGCCCCATCCCTGATCATCCCCCCTACTCCAACAAGGGGCAGGGCCAGCTGGCCAACCTCATGCAGCCCTTCCCTCCAGCCAGCCCCACCCCCAATGGGCCCTCACCCCTGTGATTAGCCTGAGGCCCCTCCCCCCAGTCAGCTCTGCCCCAATCAGCCCCTCCATACCAATCAGGGGTGTGGCTGACTGGCCAACCTCCCATGGCCCCTCCCTAAGTCCCATTTTGGGGCAGGATCAGCCATCCCACTGCCCACAGCCCCTCCTCACAGCCAGCCAATTGCTTGTAGCCCCTCTCCCCAGCTGGCCCAGCTGATCAGGCCTTGATCGGGGCAGGACGCTGGCCAACCTCCTGCTGTCTCCTCCCTACAGGCCTGGCCCCAATCTGCCAATTGGGGCTGAGCCAGCTGGACCCCATCTGTGCATGAATTCCTGCACTGGGCCTCTAGTGTTTTTTATATTTACGTTAGTTTTCAAAATGCCAATATCTCATTTGATCCTCTCATTCAATCCTCAATGCCTAGCACAAGTTGGAACTTGAGAGGAGCCGCAATAAATCTTAACAAATGGATAAATGTAGTAGGGAGGTACAATGGGCTGAATTGTGTTCACCCAAAATTTTTATGTTGAAATCCTAATCTCTAGTACCTCAGAATGTAACTATTTAGAGAAAAGGTCTTGAAAGATGTTATTAAGTTAAAATTAGGCCTTACTTTATTGTAGGGCCCTAATTCAATATGACTGGTATTCTTATAAGAAGAGAAAGAAACTCTAAGAATGGGGTTTCTATAGAGGAAGGGCCATGTTAGGACACAGTGATAGCAGCAAGCTATAAGCCAGAAGGAGAGACCTCAAGAGAAACTAGCCCTGCGGACAGCTCAAGCTTAGATTTTCAGCCTCCAGACTGTGAGAAAATAAATTCTGTTTAAGCTACTTGGTCAGTAGCATTATGTGTTATGACGGTCCTAGCAAACTAATGCAGTAGGGCAAGTATTATTATACCCCAGTTATAAATGTATAAACAGAATCTCAAATGTTAAGACCTTGTACAGATTTATGTAAGCAGTAAAAGGGCAGAATTGCCCATTTAATTGAATTGAGGTGTTAACATTTTGGCTCTTTCTCCTACAGCCTGCTTCTTTCCAAATTATGTGGTATATTAAGATGTTTCAATTTATACAAACATAATTCTTAAATCAAATTCTTGTGTGTGTATGTGTGTGTGTTTTTAAGCAAAATAACATAGGCTTGTTTAAAAAAAAAAGAAAAGAAAAGAAAAAGAAAAAAACAAAAACTACCTCCCTTTCCTCTCACCTAATGTGGTTTTCTTAGAGGCAACCAATTTCAACTTTTTAGGTAGTTTTTCCCTTAGTATTTTCATGTAATTAACATGCTGATGCAGATACATCATGATTTTTCAAACCAAGACATAATCTATTAAGTTTCTATTATAATTAAAGATCATCTCAACACACACACGTACACACTACCATCCCATGCCCTTCATCTTAATAAAGTTTTAATCTTTGATGTTTTTCTTCTTCTGTGCTCTCTCTGTTTTCTCCAGGCTAGGTTTCTTTTTGTTTTCGTGTTAGACTTTCCTTAAACGTCTGATGATTCTTGGCTTGTTTCCTACTCTGCCCTGCACCAGTGCCTTCAGAGACAGCTAGGGACTTCGATTTTTGACATTTTTTAGAGTTCCGCATCAGGAATCAGCTGGTCACTGCTGGACATTCTGCTGCAGGAACTTAAGTTTTAGCTTCCTTTTGTCTTAGCTATTCCTTGTCCATGTACTTTCTACCTTCTAGAACTTTCCTGAACATCTCTTTTCTCCTGTCATTTCATCTCATGTTCTCTTATACTTTTTATGTCATTTTGTCCCTTGACTATTATTTTAGGGGGTTTTGAGAGGAAGTGGAGACAAATAGGTTTTTAAATAATAGTTTACATTTATAATTTTGATTTTCTTGGATTGTTATTATTAGTCAATAAGTAGTGGTTATTATCAGCTCAATGCAAATGATTACAAATATTTCCAAGTAACTATGTTTCCAGTGGCTTCTGTCAAAGCCTCTTACATTGAAAACCTCTTTTTAAAAAAAATTAAATCTTTATTGTTGAATGTATTATATATGCCCCCCTTTTCCCCCATTGATCCTTTCTAGTCCACCTCCACCTCTGGCCCCAGGCCTTCACCACACTATTGTCTGTGTCGATGGGTTACACATATATGCATACAAATTCTTTCATTGATCTCTTCTCACGCACTCACCCACCCACCCACTCCCACCTTCCCTCTGAGATTCCACAGTCTGTTCCATGATTCTGTCTCTGAATCTATTTTGTTCAACTCTATTATGAGTAGTAAGAGTAATATAACAGTTCATATTTAAGTATCACTTATATCTGAAGACTTTCATGCTTAGAGTAAGGTGAGAAGTGTGTGCAGACAGGAAGGATGGGTGTGGAGTCAGATTCTGAGCAGGCTGAGCAGGCCTGAGGATGGCCTGGGGTGTGGTAGCCAAACCTGAGCAGAGAGAGGAGCAGATTCCTGCCAGGAGTAGCATACATGAGTGTGGGGGGTTGTCAGATCCCATGAAAGACAAAGAGGAGCCACACTGTGGGGTGACCTGCAGTGTCAGAGCTCAAAGGGATGGCCTGGTACAAAGGTCTGAGCACAAGCAGACTGAGAGGGCCTCCTCATAGGTGAGTGTGCAGTGACAGTGATGTGAGTTTAATTTTATGGCAAGGCATTGAGCAATTAAGTAAAAATATTGAGGGTAATGTGAGCCAGGTTTATCACCCTAGGAGAATGAAGTCAGAAATATTGAAAAGAGAAAATTAGAATAAACCCTCAGATGTTGGATTGGAAGTATAGGTTATCAGTGTGAACTCATGGGTTGCAGTGTGTCTATTTATATATATATATGGCATCAGTATTGATGTATATATATAGATGTAAATGTGTGTGTACATGAATGTTCCCTAGCTTTGTCCATCAAGAGCTGAGAGCTATGGACTCAAATTGCAACCAGCAGGCCTACCCATATTGTGGCTTCCTCTTAACATTCACCACTTAAAGGAACAAGAGCTCCTTCGTAGGGTACCAGACATATAAAAATACAGCAAATAATTAGCAAATAAGAAAACTGCATGGGGCATATCTATACTTAAATTTTTATCTGTTAGAGATTAGGTATATCCTTTTTCTTAGGTTATAACTGCTGAAGTACTTGGGAATGAAGCATCATGAGACCTGCAACTTAGTTTGAAATGGTTCAGAAAAAGTTCATAAAGCAAATACAACAAAAATCTAGGTGAAAGGTGTATGGACACACATACTACTCTTTGAATGTTTCTGTATTTTTTCAAAATTATCATGATAATTTGACAAATGACAATAGGATCAAAGGTTGCTAGCATGTGACCATTAATGCACTTAAGAGAATAAAAGCAGTCACTCCTTTATTCATTGACTATATCACCAGGCATATGAAAACCGTTTTAGATGACAATAGCTGGTGTGAAGTGTCAAGCCTGGCCTGCACTAAGCACTAAAATACAAGCTCTGTTTCTCTTCACCATTACCTGTCAAGCAAACACTAAGAAACAGTAGGTGCTAAGTTTTTGTTCACTGAATGGTGAAATATAAAAATTCTATGCTTATGATAGATATTCTAACCCTTTAATATTTTCTACAGATCATGGCTTTTTGGCAGTTACCACAAAAAAATACAATTAGTTTATATTTTTGGCACCTTTGACAACTCCCTATAGTTACTTCAATAACTCAACTTTAAAATTCAAGCCAGAACATTGTAAAGCCTTTGCTCTTCAGAGTTAAGTTACATCTAAGCCTACATTAATATTTTATGAAGTTATTTCTTTGAGGCTGTTTTTACTCAGTATTTACAATATAATAGCCAGATTTTATTAGATAAAAATACTTTGTGACTATTGACAAAACCAAATGAAGGATTCTTATGAAACTTTAAATTATTAAAGATTTCAAGTGATTCAAATTTATTTATTTTCTATTAAAACTAGAAGTCATCAAAACAAACAAAACACAAACTAGAAGTAATCTATCACTCCTTTTAGAATCAATCTTTTGCAAACCTGGACAATAATAAAGGTAACACAGGAGCAATCTCATCAAACAGCTGGTAAGTTTTCGAGGCTGGTTTGTCCTTGTATTAAAAATGTTAAGTTCTAGCTGCTGTGGCTGCCACTGTTGCAGAGCAGTAGGACCTCGGCCCAGGTTCCTCCCCAGCCACTGCTGAGGAGCCAGTCAGGAGTCCCTGGAGCAGGGCCACAGCACAGGTGAAGTGACCTGCCCCAGGTCTGGGTCCGGCCTCCAGAAAAAGAAAAGAAAAGAAAAAAAGTTAAGTTCTGATATCCTCCAATGTTTTAAACCACAGTATGAAATTATTAGGGAGCCAATCATCATCAAGGGAATTCCCAGCATTATTTAACAGCTAACCTTCTATTTTGTAACTCTTTTCTCAGATATGGAGGAAGTATGGTAATTCTTTGTAGAGGCAATGGGGCCTAGTGACAACTAGGCTATAAGGGAGAAAAAGGAGTAAAGAAATCATTAAAAAATAAAAACAAAAACGTTCTTATTGATTTTGGAGAGAGGGGAAGGGAGAGGGAAAGATATAAACAATTAAGTGAGAAATATCAATTGGCTGCCTCCTGAATGCCCCCTACAGGAGATGGAGCCCATAACCCTGGCATGTGCCCTGACTGGGAATCAAACTCTGACCCTTGGGTACATGGGACAATGCTCAACCAATTGAGCCCAAACCAACAAAAAACGACAATACAAACTTGATTATTTTTTTAAAATTTATTTTTATTATTTATTTATTTACTTATTTTTAAATATATTTCTTTATTGATTTCAGGGAGGAAGGAAGAGGGAGAGAGAAATAGAAACACCAATGATGAGAGAGAATCACTGATTGGCTGCCTCCTGCACATCCCCAACTGGAGATTGAGCATGCAACCCACGCATGTGCCCTTGGCTGGAATCCAACCCAGGACCCTTCAGTCCACAAGCTGATGCTCTATCCACTGAGCTAAACCAGATAGGGCGCTTATTTTTTTATTTTTTTTATTTTTTTATTTTTTATATATTTTATTGATTTTTTACAGAGAGGAAGGGAGAGGGATAGAAAGTCAGAAACATCGATGAGAGAGAGACATCGATCAGCTGCCTCTTGCACGCCCCCTACTGGGGATGTGCCCGCAGCCAAGGTACATGCCCTTGCCAGAATCGAACCCGGGACCCTTCAGTCTACAGTCCGACGCTCTATCCACTGAGCCAAACCGGTCTCGGCTATTTTTTTAAAAGCAAGTTTTAGCACTATCATTTATATTAACCTTTATAATACTTATATCAATCTTAAGCTGATTCTAAAACTGGTAGGCTTAACATAACTTATTCAATGGTAGAGCAAGAGGATTGGCATATGGAAGTGGACAATATTCTGTAGACCATGGGAATTGATTTACCTTTCTGCTCCAGAAGACTACTAGTAAGAGTCAGAGTGATATACCTGCATGCCTACTCTATTTGACTACTTGGGGTGAAGTCCAGGCTTCCTATTTACTTGTTCTTCTGACTTGGGTAAGACACTTAATTTCTCTGGGTCTCCTCTTCTTCCAGTTTTAAATATCACTGTTTGTAAACCAAGAATTGACTGATAAGAAAATGATAAAAACAATCAAACAATATGTTGGGACAATTTGCCAGGTAGAAACGGGTGGTATGTATTTGATATTAATGAGTGACATTAAAAAAGTAAAAACCCAAACCAACCACGTATTTTAGCAGGAACTTTAGGTAAAAAACAAAAAGCCATTGTGACTTTTATAAAATGAATGAAACTGGGAAATGAAAAAAAAATCTGTGCCGGGAGAAACAATTTGTTACATAGTTGCCTATAAAGGCAATTCAATGAAGCTAAATCACAACAAATGATGATACCACATTGGGCATCTCAGAGATTAGGCATGACAAGTATAATAACACTACTGGCCCAGTGAACAGATTCATGCACATTTAAAGAAAATTAATTATAAGAAATATTTTAATATTGCTATCTGCCTTTTCTCTATCATAGAAGTGTCAACCAAATTCATGATCAACAATGACAGATTGAAACACATGCATGCAATTGGCGCCAGCGAGAGCTTCATATGTATTGTGCATGTGTGAGTCAAATTAGAGGCCTGGTGTAGGAAATTCTTGCATGAGGGGGAAGAAGGGGTGTCCCTCAGCCCAGCCTGCACCCTCTCCAATCTGGGACCCCTTGAGGGGTGTCTGACTGCCCGTTTAGGCCCCATCCCAGTAGGATTGGGCCTAAATGGGCAGTCGGACATCCTTCTCACAATCCAGGACTGCTAGCTCCAAAATGCTTGCCTGCCTGCCTCCCTGATTGCGCCTAACCTCTTCTGCCTGCCAGCCTGATCACCCCTTAACCACTACCCTGTCAGCCTAATTGATGTCTAACTGTTCCCCTGCCAGCCTAGCCTGTTTGCCCCCAACTCTCCTCCTCTGCCAGCCTGGTCACCCCTAACTGCCCTCCCCCGCAGGCTTGATCATCCCCAACTGCCCTCCCTTAAAGGCCTGGTTCCTCCCTACTGCCCACCCCTGCTGGCCTGATGGCCCACAATTGCCCTCCCTTGCAGGCCTGGAAGCTCCCACTGTTCTTCCCTGCTGGCCATCTTGTGGTGGCCATCTTGTGTCCACATAGGGGCAGGATCTTTGACCACATGGGGGCAGCCCTCTTGTGTGTTGGAGTGATGGTTAATCTGTGTATTACTCTTTTATTAGATAGGATAGAGGCCTGGTACATGGGTGGGGACCAGCTGGTTTGCCCTGAAGGGTGTCCTGGATCAGGGTGGGGGTTCCCTTGAGGTGTGGGATGGCCTGGGCGAGGGGCCTATGGTGGTTTGCAGGCTGGCCATGCCCCCCAGAGACCCAAGCTGAGGCCCTGGGATCTGGGATTAATTTATGTTCTATGATCGAAACTTTGTAGCCCGGAGTGGGGCAAAGCCTTCTGCTTGCTTCATGGAGACAGCCATTTCTGTTTGAAACTTTGTAGCCTAGAGTGGAGGCCTAGGCTAGGGCTGCAGAAGTTTGGCTTCCTCCATTGCCGGGGTAACTCTAGCCTCTGCTCTTTCCAGCTCCATGGCTGCCGCCATTTCTGTTGGGATTATGTATCTTCTATAATTGAAACTTTGTAGCATTGAGTGGAGGCCTAGGCCAGCAACAATAGGCGGAAAGCTTAGCTTCCTCTGTTGCAGGGGAAACCCAAGCCTCCCTCCTGCTCTCAGTGGTGGCAGCCATGATTGGCTGGTGGGTGTGGCCGTGGCTTGATCGAAGGTATGGTCGATTTGCATATTACTTTTATTAGATAGGATTGCCAGTGCATGTCATATGTACCACTGGTTGGTCTATTGTCATATGGTCAGGTCACTTAGCCTTTTATATATATATAGACCAGAAACAGCTTGGTGTTATTTATTCAAGTTTATCATATGCATATCCACTTCCAGGTATATACTATACAGAAACTGATATTGACATGATAGAATACATATGAGGAATATTCACAGCAGCATTTAAAATAGTTCCAAACTAGAAACAACCCAGATATCCATCAACAATAGAATGGCTAAGTAAATCATGGTATGTAATATTCAGCAATTAAAATGAACAAATTAAAGCTATATGAACAACCTGAACAACATATGGATTAAAAACAATGTTGCGCCAAAGCAGTAAGTACCAGTATAATAGATTACATATTAGGGTTTTCCATTTAATAAAGTTCAAAAGAAAGGACAAAACCAAATGACATACTGTTTAGGGATGCATGTTTGTGATAAAACAATAGAGAAAAGCAAGGAAATACTTATCACAGAAGATAGAAAAAAGGTTACCTCTGAAAAAGAGGGAATGAGTTGTGTTCAGGAAGATCAACAGGGAGGATTCTGGGGTGCTGGCAATATTCAATTTCTTGATCTGGTTGGTCACATGAAGGTTTATTTTCTAATTACTCATTATACTGCTTTATGCATTTTAATGTATATTTCACATTAAAAATTCTAAAAGTAACTGAATACTATAAATGGTATTTTTAGAAAGAAATTTTGCCAGGTAATTAAGAAATAGTAAAAACCAATGATGTGGGCTAATAAAACACTGATTAATTCCCCATAAGAGCTCACTGTCAAGTGTAGGAGAAAATACCCCTTTGTCATATTGTAACATAGAAAGCAGATCTCTTTCAGAAACAAATTGATGACCCAGGAAAACAACTGTTACCTAAAACTCCAAAGTTTTTTGAATTTTGAAACCAGCTGTGTTCTCCTCTGGATTAATTAATAAAAAATAAAATAACTAAAAACTTGCAGACCAAGTTGGATATGTATGAACTTCCTCTTTTTCAGTCACCAGTTCCAGCTCTTTCCTCTGGTTATCATGCTGGGTGGTGAGGTTTAGTGTAGCTGGTTCTTTTTATGTAGGTTGTAGGTGGTGGATGGCAGAGGGCTCTCTGGGGTGCCATTCTGTCTTCAGTACTAAGGTTCTAAGATCAGGCTGCTGGAAAAGTCCATCTGGTACATAGTTTCCTTGAGGTATACTTTACTAGGTTGCACTCTTTTTATTCAAAACCCACAGAACTGCCCTGCCCGATGTGGCTCAGTTGGGTGGAGCACTGTCTAGTACACCGGAAGGTGGCAGGTTCTATTCTGGTCAGGGCACCTACCTAGGTGGTGGGTTCATGGATGGTGCTGGATCCAGAGTCAGGGTCAGGGTGTGTATGGGAGGCGACCAATTGATGCTTCTTTCTCTCTTCTCTCAAAAACCAATAGGAAGAAAATACTAGAAAAACCTTTCAGTACTAAAATCTGAGGTGCTCAGCTTCACAAAATCCCCCAAATCTGTGCATTTTATTCCTTCAATTTCCATCAGGAAATCAGGAAGACAGGCAAAACCATAAAAGATTTGTTTTGTAGCCATGTGGGGCCATCATTTATGGTCTGATTCTGTCTTATTTGGAAGAACATAAACAAGGCAGGTTATGAAAAGACAGTCAAATCTAGGGTAGCTTAATCAGGACAGTTCACCTGGCTCTTGGAATTTAGCCTCAAAGGCAGTTGGACAGGGGTTACTTTGTCTCCTCTTGCTTCTGCAACACCCCTCTTCAGTCCCATTACTTTTTCTGCAGGATTTTAATAACAACGAGTGTTATAGTAATGGTAATAAGGATAAAATACAATATAGAATAAGTATTAAAGTGTGTAATTAAAGTGTGAAATCTGAAAGTATGGAATGTAATGTAACCAAATTGATAAGCCCCCTTGAGTGGTCTGTATGTAGAAAATAGATAAAGTGATCTGTACCCCATATGTAAGACCAGATAGCAAGGCTCCTGGAACCCACTGATAAGACACATTGAAGATGCTCAGCTGAACACATAAAAAGAGCAAGCCCCAGAGGAGATCAGAGAGGCTCGCCTGCTGCTCCACAGATGGTCACTCTCCACTCCCCTACCTGCATCTGCCCGAGCTCTGCCTTGGACCCTGAGTCCGAACCATGAGCGGTGAAACCAAGGCCTCAAACAAGACGCCGAGCTGCAGCTGCAAAGTCCAACGTACAGTGTCCGTGTCTGTCGGCGCGGATCCCCGGGTAGCCTGCTGAGGTCTGGAAACCAAGATTCTGATAAATAAACCGTGTGTGACTTGTGCATTGCATGTCTGTCTCCTGCTTAATTTATGCTCAGTCAGTAGTATCTTGGGTCATACATGTCAGTGTTTGTTTAGAGACTGGCTGAGGCAACCTTGTTCACCTGTGCTTATGTCTCTGAAGGAGAAATTGGGACGAGTCTTGGGATTTATCCAGTTATGTTTCCTTGCTCTACTATTTTCATATGGTGGCAGCAGAAACCCTAAGCTCCCCCAGCCTGCCTATAAAAACTTGCTCCTCATTCCCCAGGGGCAGAAAGACTTGAAATATCCAGTACTGCCCCTTCCAGGGGAGGTAGGGCTGCCAGGGCTCAAAGACAGAACTGTGGAATCTGCTTCCTTTCATCATTGCTGCTGCTTTTATCTCATGCTCACACTATTCATCAGGACAGGTTCAACCTGAGGATTCTGGTCTTTTCACTTAAAAAACTTTTTTTCTTTCTTTCTGGATAACTACATTTTCAACTTCATGAGTTTTTATTTTATTTTATTTGAATTTACTTTCCAGGATAACATCTGTACGAAAAGCTGCACAACAGTAATAGTATTTACTTTAGAGTAAATAGCCTTTGAAACGCAGGCTTGAGACACAGGCCACAATTTCTGGGTGACGGTCATGTATACAGATTCACAACCAAGGACAGTTCTCCCGAGCTTCAAACCACAAGCACGAGTGATTACTAGGAGTGAGGCGCTATTCAATTCTCCCCCTGGAAAACTATCACAATGCCTTCCATAATATCCGGGAGGATGACTCCCTTCTCTCGCCCGGGGAACGCGTCTCCTTTTTCACTAGAAAGACTCAGGCTGTGACCCGGTACTCAAGCCGCACCCTTATTTCCTTTGGGGTGAAGGAAGGTGGGGGAGGGGGGAGGGGGCAGAAGGGATGCATTACACCTCTCATCTTTACAATGCTATGCAATTAACAAAGCGCTAGCACTCCATCCACCCCTCAAGAGCTCCGCGAGTGTTCGTCCATTCGTTCGTTCATTCATTCAATAAACATCTACTCGGTCCGGCTCCGCGTTCTCAGGCGCCGGGTCGCGCCCCGCACCGCGGAAAGGGTGGGGCGCTCGCTCCCGGGAACAGGTGCAGCGCGCGGATCAGGCAGCAGGACAACTTCTCGCTCAGTACAGCTTCTCAAAGGCCTGTCTGGGGCCCAAGGCCTCACCTTCAGGTGGTGCGCACCCGAGCGTGGCCGCGCGGCCCCGGCCTCCCTCCTCCTGGCTCCCAAAGGAGCAGCCACCACCTGCCCTGAAGGAAACCACTCGAGAGCAAGCCCTCTCCGCCGCCCTAAGGTCGGGGTGAGATCGGGCGGCCGCTCGGGCTCCACTCGGCTCCTCCCCTTCCTCTCTTCAGTTCTGACGCGGCCGCAGAGGCCGCGGCGGCGGCGACGAGCCCAGCGGCCCGAGGCGCACCCACCCGCTCGCCAGTCCCGACTTCCTCTTCCTTCCGAGCGTCATTGGAGTGCGCCGGCGTCGCCGGGGCGGGGCGGCTGGAAAGGGGAACACAGGCTGGCGGAGGACGCCTCTCGCGGAGACCGAAGGGAGGGGCGGAGAGCGGTTGCTAGGCGACTGACGTCATCGGCGCGCGCCGCTCCCCTCCCGCCCCTGTCTCTGGAGTGAGGCGAGAGCCCCACACAGAGGGAGCGAGACTGCGAGCTGGGCTCCGGACGCCGCCGCCGCTGCCGCCGCGAGCGTGAGACCTGCGAGCATCGGAGACCCCGCCCCCGTGCGCTGGCTGCCGCCGCGACCTCCGCCCTCACCTGGGCCAGCGGGAGCCGCGGCCACTGCTCCGCTCCCCCCTCACCTTCCCGGCCGGCAGCCGCGGTTGCACACGCCGGAGCTAGAGCCCGAGCCCGATCCGGAGCCGGCGGCCGGGAGGCAGAGAGGAGGCTACCTCGGGCCGGGGCCGGGCAGCAGCTTCCCGGTGAGAGGACGCCGAGGCGGGATCGGAGCTTCTGTCTGGTGCTGGGGCGCGGGCGAGGGACCCCCGAGGTGTAGGAAGGGGGTCCCAGCCGCAGCGACACATGCAGGAGCCGGGAGCGGGGGCGGCGCCGAGCGGAGCCGGCCGGGTCCCCCACCTCGCGGCCGCCGCGGCCACCCGCCCGGGGCCTTAGCATCTCGCCCCGGAGTGTATGATCCGGGGCCCCAGGTTCAGCAATCACCCCCGGCCGGGGGGCGGGGACCCCGATGTGAAGCTGCGGCCGGGGCGGCGGGGAGAGCAGGACCGACGCTGCAGCCCTTCCCTTCCCTTCCACCTGCCCTTAACCCCCTCGGGGGTCTTCTCCCCGGGTCAGTCGCCGGCCCGCCGGCCCCCCGGCTCCGCGGCAGGACTCCGGGAGGAGTTCTTAGAGCCCCCTCCCCCGCCCCAGCCCCGAGGGCGGCGGGGCCAGGGGGACCCGGGGGGCCGGCCGCTCTCCGCTCAGAGGAAACTTTCTAAACACACAACCCGGAGCCTCCCTAACGTGACTGTCCCGGGAGAAGTGGCCGAGGACGGGCTGAAGGCATCCTGAAGAGACAGACCCAGGAAGAGGAAAAGAGATAAGTGGGGCCGAAGCCGTCTCTGCTCCCGCTGCGCGGAAGGGTCCCGGGTGGCCGCCGGGCTGAGCGACACGAGCCCCGCTTCTCAGCGACGCGCGGGTCGGCGCCTTCCGCAGCCGCGGCCTCGGTCCCGAGGAGGAAGGGAGCCGACCCACTTGCTCAGCGCACAGTCCTTCTCCAAAGTGTGAGTGGCCCCGGGAAAGGGATTGAGGGGTGGGAAGTGGGTAGATGCCGGTACAACCTCCTGGGGTTTTGCTGATGGTTTCCTGGAGCGTTGGGAGTGCATGGATGAGAAGGAGGCACCTTTATTCCACAAGGCAGGAGAAGGAATCAGGTAGCCCCCACGTTTAACCTTTTAGCTCCTTTCCGTGCAATACGGAAGCTTCCAGGCTTCTCCAAGAGGAGTTCTTTTTTCCAGTAGGGGACACTTGCTCCCTTCTGGCCAGTAATTGACAAAAGGAAATCGAGGAAGCCGGAGCGTATGTTTATACAAAGGACAGCTCTGTAATACACGTTTTCCTGGTACACCCGGTATGAAAACCTGCGCTGTAGTTTTTGTTTCGGGGCAACTCTTATTTGGGTTCTCAAGGGGGAATCTCTTACCCCATGAATCCCTGAAAGTAAAGTACCCTTCTCCCCCCTTTTTTGCACTTTTCCTTGAAGAGGTTTTCATTTCAGTACCTGTCGGTACAGGAGTTTTTACCTTTTTATTTCCTGGGTCCAATTCCTATGTATAGGGAGGACACAATAACAGATTTCAGTTACTCGGGAAATTGTGAGTTCTTATGAGCCACAAGTTAATTGGGGGTACTTGAACCAGTTTTTAAAAGTTTTTATTCCTTAAATGCTTTGGGGGGGGGGGGGGCGAGTAGCATATGCCCTACCTGTCAGCACTCTTATTTGGCAGAGTGACTTGAGACTTTGCTTGAGTTTCTTTATTTTTCCATCTAATGAGAAAATTTGATATTTAATATTTTGAAGAATGATTCCCCCCCCCCCCCTTCCATTATTTTAGAGGTGAAGTCTATAAAATCTTTGACCTGTATTTTAGGTATCTTTCCAGAGTTCCAAACTAAGATGCAGGAAAGTAATTTATACAGACTTGAAGGCTTCAGCATGGGATAGAATTTTATTTAACAACATAGGGAGTACTATACCGATTTATGGTCCCTGCAGACAACTGTGTGGTCTTGCTCTCTTTGAAGCCCCTGCTGAGAGAAGCTTTGTGGGAATGAATGTAAGTCTGAGGCTAGCTATGGTAACTTATCCATTCAGGATCTTGATTAAATTTGATACTTTCTCAAACAATGTTTCCATCCTATACTTTTTGTCTTTTGAAATAATGAGTTCTACAAGTTTATTAGCTCCTAAATTATGTAACAATTCATTCATTTATCCCAAACCTTTTTCTTTAATGCTCCAGGACACATGCAGAGTTTGTGTTTTGAAAAATGCTATAGTAAGCTGTAGTTTTCTTTTTCTGGTTTTACAGATTTTGATTGTTACTCTTTACCATTATCTTTTCTGCCTCTCTGTAGGACAAATTTCTTCAATTCCTTTGATTATTTTGCTCTCCTCTGGAACTTTTCCGCCTGTTTTGTTTTCTTTATATGTCTTGTTCTTGTTATTTTTTATGAGAAACCTTATTTTACTTTTATTATTTTATTTTTTTAATCTTTACCTGAGGACATTTTTCCATTGATTTTTTTTTTAAGGAGAATGGAAGAGAGAGGGAAAGATAGAAAGAAATATCGATGTGAGAGGAACACATTGATTGGTTGCCTCCTGCACCAGTCCCAACCAGGGCCTGGCCAAGGAGGAATCTGCAACTGAGGTATATAACCTTGACCAGAATTGAACCCTGGACCCTTTGATCCACTCTATCCACTGAGCCAACTGGCTCTATTGATTTTAAATGGGTACTGACTTGATTATGGATATAACATTAGATGTAAAATCAGAAACAAATGTCTCTGGTTTTGTTATCTTATTTTGTGACCTTGAGGAATTCACATATTCCATGTTTTACAGAAGGAAGAAAAGTCTAATCTTTCATAGGGAGGAAAGGAGGATAAGCCAACAAACTATAGTTTAAGTATAGATTGTACTTCATCATAGTTGTTTACTTACCTTAAAACTTTTTATTGCTTGACTATGGTAATGTTTTATTGCATATTTGGGTATCAAAGAAACAAAGTATTTGGGATCCCTACCTTTGAGATGCTTTTATTTATAGATGGCAAAGGCAATGAATCACAAATTGCACAAAACTGTAGGAAAGTGAGAATGGACCACTATTTATCTACTACCACCATATGTCAGTTACTGTGTTTGGTACCTCATAGATATAAATGTATTTGTACATTTTTCATTAGGGAAATGATAGTGTTGAACTATGGAGGATTAATTGGAATGTCCGAACCAAATCTGTGAAGGTATTTTTTTGGGAAGAAAAGTTTTTCAGACTTTTGGAATTGGAGGGTGTGAGGGACAAATGTAATTAGAAATTTGATAGGAATTGATAGGAATACAGAGGTAAGTTGCTGACTAGGCTTAGAATCAATCTGCACATATTTACGGATCAAAGAAGCAATTGAGAAAAATGTTCCTGAGACAGTTTTAGATGAAGAGAAACTATTCTAGGCCAAGAGGCATTATATCTTTTTCTAGGGAACCAATGTTTTTACACGATGGTCACTGAAGAGCTGTACAGATGGAGGAAAGAAAAAGAAGGCTCTTCCAATATTTTCGTATGATGCTAATGAGCAATTTCTTGTAAAACATAATTCAGAAATGAGGCATTGTATTTTTTTTTTGAAACCTAAATTTCAGGGTAAACAAACATTGGATACTAATGCAAGCGCAAGACAATAAAATAATGAGTGATATGCTGAAAATGTAGAGCTGGGAGGCATTTTCATAGTATTAAGGTTTCTCGAGAGTGCAGATGGAGAATTAAAAATGGGTATCTTTACTTGGGGTGGAGGAGAGGAAAATCATTAAAGCTAGCAAAGATATAGTAGGAACAGTGAATGGATGAACTCTCCTTAAAATAATTGTTTTAAAAGTGAATAAGAGTTGATGTTGAAAAAAGAAAAACAGCCTTTAAATATGGCCAGTAGTTAGTCTTAAAGCATATGATTCTGTATTTTTTGAAATAGCTATGACAAAGTTGTGGAGTAGATAAGTCCCTTGAGGTTAAGTTAAAAGAATATATAGGATTTCACTGTTAAGGAACTTACACCTAAAAAGAGAGTTTTATTTCACCATATTCATGTTTTTAAAGTTTGCCCAGCATCATTATCCTAAATTTGGCCTCTAACTTGATGAAGTGGGGCTAAAAATAGCTGGCAGAGAAGGCTGCTTCCCCTGCTTGAGGTTGGTGTGTCTTTGTGTCCTGTACAATGGAGGGGATATCCCTGTGTTGGCACAGAAGTGCTGAAATTCTTTTTTGGAAAACCCTTTTATTAAAAAAGAAACACAGAACAATTTAGCACTTAAAAAAATCCAGACATCTTTGAAGTATGAGAAACTGAAAGACTGTCCTTTTATTTTTTCTTCCTGTGGTAAAACTTGCAGCTAGTGTGGCTAGCTTTTAGTGTTAACTAGAATGAGGACTAAGGATTGTGAGGCAGGGAATACATATATCCACACTTTAGCATTGCTGAGTTTGAATTTCCACCTTCTTGGTAGCTTCTTTGGCCTCTTCTGAACAGTGATCATTGAAATGGCAGAACTCTCTGGGGAAGAGATATTTAGACAAGAAGTTTAAATCTAGGATGATTCCAGGATGAGGTACAGGGAGTGGAATGTATGCCACATGGATGCCTGCTCTCTTCATCCCTACTTTCCACAACATTTTTTTTAATGCAGGTAAAACCATGTTTTGATGAACATAAAGGACAGCTGTACATGATTTACTAGTACAGACAGAGGGAAAGATGGGACTCTGGTTGTAGGGAGCCATAACTTCATGTGCTCTACTTTGGGATTGATATGGGAAGATTAAAAAGCCCTGAGAGTGTGCATTGTGTGTTTTAGTACCAGCTAAGTGACTGCAAAGCCCACACCTAGGCTAGCAGCAGCCCAATTCATGTATTTTGGAGATGGTTCTGGGAAAAGTCTTGTTTCTTCTGCTATTTCATTATGTAGAGGAGGAGTTGACAAATTTTTCTTTGTAAAGTGTTAGTAAATATTTTAGATTTTATGGACCACATGGTCTCTGTCTTAGTGATTCAACTCTCCTCTTGTAGTGTGAAAGCAGCCAAAGTCAATATGTAAGTGAAAGAGTGGGGCTGTGTTCCAATAATATTTTGTACATAAAATCAGGAGGTAGGTTGGATTGGGCATGTAGTTTATGGACCCTTGATATAGGCATCTGCTAGGTCCACCAACAATTCAGTATGAGCTTCATCCATTATGAATCTGATGTACAGTTATTTTAGGTCGTTTGTTTTCTAAATGAGATTTGTTCCTCAAGGGTTGTCTTAATATAATTCTGCATAAAGCATAGAGTCTACTGTACAAGATAGTGATGAAAAGTATGGATTAAATAGCAGTGGCAATGCCATCTGTAAAGGGATGCAACAAAAAATAGGAACTACTTGTTTCTTATTAATAGACTAGAGGCCCTGGTGCATGAATTCGTGCAACAGTGGGGTGCCTCAGCCTGGCCTGTGGGATTGGGTTGAAACTGGCTCTCCGACATCCCCCAAGGGGTTCCGGATTGCGAGAGGGTGCAGGCCAGGCTGAGGGACCCTACCGGTGCACAGTCAGGGCTGGGGTGGGAAGTGGGAGGTTGGCCAGTTTGGAAGGGACTGTGGGAGGGCTCCAGGGCATGTCTCACTCAGTCCCTATCAGCCAGACCCCAGCAGCAAGCTAACCTACCAGTTGCAGTGTTTGCCCCCTGGTGGTCAGTGCACATCATAGCGACTGGTTGACCAGTGGACTCTCTGCCCCTGGTGGTCAGTGCACATCATAGTGACTAGTTGACTGGTCGACTGTCTGCCCTCTGGTTTTCAGTACACGTCATAGTGAGTGGTTGAGTGGCCTTAGCATATCATTAGCATATTATGCTCTGATTGGTTGAATGGATGACTGGACGACCAGATACTTAGCATATTAGGCATTTATTATATAGGATACCATAATTGGCATTTGGTGATATACTGGCTATCCAGGTCAAAAGTTGAAAGGGTTTATGGATATAATTTTGAGAGGTTGTAAAAATAAATTATGAAGCATTTACTTTAGATATAAAATTACAAGTGCTTATAGTTGGCTTGAATCAGACGGAAGTATTAGTCAAATTATAAGAACATTAAGGTGTGAGACTTGTCTCTTAAAGTCTTAATCTCTTGTAGTGACCAATTCAGTGTATACAGTTATTGGCTCCCACAATTTTTGTTTTGTTAATTCCAAGTAGTATATCTTAACAAATCATTTAAATTATGTAAAAGTATACTTTAAAAGCCTTTGCTGTATCCTTAAGAGTAAATGTGTTCTATGGGTTGATTTCACAAGTTAGTCTGTCTCAAATGTGTTGTTTAGAAAGGACAGTTCATTCTGTGTAATTTTACATTGTAGCTAATATGAAAACATTAGATTCACATGTCAACAAATACTTGCATTAGTTGATGGTATATTTTTGTTCTGATTTCATAAATCTTATTCATTTCAGGATTCTCCTGTTTATGGTAGAGAATGGTGTTACTTTTGCAGTAGTGATCAGTTTTTAGTTAGTTTCAAACCTGCTTTTACTTTATATGCACATGTAATTGGTACTTCAGTCCCTCTTCCTTAAAAGGAGTTTATATAATCTGACGATTTTAGTGTACTATTTACAGGGTCACTGTAAAATTGCTTTCTGTTTATTAGGAGAGGAGTCTTTTCTTAAAAAAAATCTTCAATTAAATTTTTGCCTTTCAAGTAATTTTATCATTTTCTCAAGCTCAAGGATGGGTGCAATTTAAGAGATGCCAGGTGTTCATCTCATATCTGCAAGTATTCTGAATAGAAATATTCTATATTATGATACTTTCTGTGGACAAGGGAAAAGAGTGGCGCATTATTATTTTTAAGTGTAGCTAAATTGTCATTGCAAACAGATGACTAAAGGTACTGTCAAACTATGAACTCTTGCTGTTAAACCTTTTTTGCACTGTATTGCAAAATTTGGAGTAACACTTGATTTCTCTAAAACAGCAAGCTAAATACAAGCAAGTATGAGATCCTACATTTGTGTTGTAGCTGCCATGCAGGAAGCGGAAAGATAATAAACAAGAATGCACAAGAGGCCTCATTGCTTGATTATCTTTTTTTTCTTTTTCCCCATCATCTAAGGGATAGCTTGTGAATCAGTCAAGTATTGTGCCGTTTCTGTTGCTATGCTGAGTCTCTTCTGCCCGTTCTTTCAGCTGAAAGATAGCTACTGGAAACCTGAGTGGATTTAGGAAGGAGGTAGCATTGTGAGTGTGTCTCTGTGTGCATATATCTAGTATATTGTGCTACATGCTTCTTTCTGCATGATTGCTTCAGAATTTAGGAAATACTAAAACATAGTGCAAAATATTTTGATTGTTACTTAGCCTTTCCTCTGAGATTCTCACCATTGGATTCAAGATACTGTATTTTCTTTTGGTTTATTCCTCACACAGCATCTTGAATGAACCCATCAATATATAGATGGTCTCTGACTTAAAAATGGTTTGTCTTAGACTTTTCAACTTTATGGTGGTGTGAAAACAATATATTTTCGATAGTGGTCAGTTTTCGAATTTTGAATTTTGATATATTTCTGAGCTAGCAATAGTTGGGTATGGTATTCTCTTATGGTGCTCGACAGCAGCAGCAAGATGATTTTGCCACATGTAGGCTAACGTAAGTGCTCTGAGCATGTTTAAGGCAGGCTAGGCTAAGCTACAATGTTTGGTACGTTAGATGTAGTACATGAGTTTTCGATTTATGATGGGTTTATTGAGACATAACCCCACCATTAGTCAAGGAGCATCTGTATATTAGTGCCAAATGTCAAGTCTGATGACATATTGCTGGTTTGATTTTTGGAAGAATGTATTTATTTTAGACTTTTAGGATGGTATGTATTTTAGGGCTGTGTAAGGGACAATAAATAATAGACCTTTGCATCTCTAGATCTAAAAGGAGTTGCTTCACTAATAGTAATAATAATAATTTATAATTGTCTAATGCTTGGAAATATTGTGCATACCTGGGAACCAGCAGCATGCTGCTAGTTCATTTCTCATTTACCTAATAAAATCTATGAAGGCAGAAGCTTCATTTGTTAGGCAGTTCATTTGTTAGCTTCGTGGCTTTGGACAAGCTATTTATCCTAATATTAGCTTTATCACGTATTGATGGGGGGAAACCGTGTGCTTCACAGAGTTGTTAGGCTTAAATGAGATGATATAAAACATGCAAAGCTCTTAGTCCAGTGCCTGGCATATAGCGATGTGATCATTACTAACTTGTTAGTTAAAGATCTTTTAAGTGTGACGTAGACAGAAGGCTAAAGTCAGGTTTTATGTTGCCCAACATTTAAATTCAGCTCTTGAGTTTGACACATAATACTGAAGTAATTCTGTAGTGTTTTCAAATACATTTGAATCAGTGTATGTATGATTCATTAACATTAATTAAAAAAAAAAAAGGATCAGAGACATGGCAGAACTCCTGATTTGAACACAACAGGGATTAGAATTAATTTCCATAGACCTCAATCGTGTTTAGAAAGGACTTTTAAAAATAATTTGTTGATTATTTCTGAAAGTGGCTGTTGTTTAAATTGTCAATTTAGAAATGTCAGTTATCAAGTGTCTTAACTGTCCATCTCTTTAACTATTGAGAATAAAAAGCTTTAAAGAAATTATGGAGAAGTTTAATAAGTTTTATCTCTATTATTACATCTCATCTCAAATTAATATTGAAGGAATTTTATTTAGATGATTCTATTTTAAGTAAATTTTATTTTTCTCCTTCTCCTAAAATGATTACAGAGATAGTGTTAGCGGTGTTATTGTTTTATATTTCCTTTCATGCTTAGTATTTATTAAATACAAGATTAATTTCAGAAATAACATTTCTCCAAGCTTGGTGTAAATAGCGTTTTATTGGTCAATGAAAGAAATAAATGCTTCTGGGTCGTTTTTGTATTTGGCAAGTATTTCTATTTTGAGAACCATTTGGCTATGCCTTCATAGTCTGTTTATTTAATAGAACTGTATATTTAAGATATGTGTATGAAAAAAAATCCAAAGGCAGAAAGGCAAGATTGAGATATATTTCTTAGCACTGATTTTCTTGCCAGCTCTTGTCCTCATTCTCTAACTTCTTCTTTTAAGGCAAATTTGCTTTAGATTTTGGTATAAATAGGGAAATTAGATTGGCTTAAATATTAGTGGGTCTTTGATTAAGTGGTTGATTCAATAAATATTCTAGTTTTTAAGAATTCAGTATTTTTCTTTGTTGGTAGCGATTGGAGTTATGCTTCTGTCCATTTTAGAGATTTTTTAAAAAAGTATTTTATAATGAACTAGAAGCCTGGTGCACGAAATTTGTGCACTTGGAGGGGGTGTCCCTCAGCCTGGCCTGCACCCTCTCACAGTCTGGGAGCCCTTGGGGGATGTACGACTGACAGCTTAGGCCTACTCCCCTGATGGTCAGTGCATGTCATAGCGAGCAGTTGAGCTGCCTTTGCATATCATTGGCATATTACACTTTGATTGGTTGAATGACCAACCAGATGACTGGACACTTAGCATATTAGGCTTTTATTATATAGGATAGGTTACTGGATAGATGGGAGAAGAGCATAGTTTCTCTAGTGAGTTCAATTTCTTCCTGTTTATTTGTTATGTAGGCAATAATACCAGAAGGTTAGATAACTATGTGGGTCATTAGTTTTCTTTTGCATGATGGTGGTTCTAAATTGACTACTGTAAATAAACTTTGGAATGCTGCTATAATGAATGGGGAACCATTTTTTCTATTGAGTATTACACAAGTAAAATTTTTTCATTAGAAAAATATTCAAATTTTAACTTACTAGATTAGAAATTTAGAACAAGAAACACAAAATTTCAGATTTTTTGTACAGGCTATTTAGTAGGAGAGATGGATGTACAGAGGAGGGGAGAGACACAGCAAAGGAGGAAGGGAAGAGGCAAATACAAGGGGAGAGTGGTTCAGGAAGTTTTGAGGTCAGTCTAACTTAGTCAGAGGTCACACCCTGTTATTGCTTTGGGTTGTGGATGTGGGGTGTTGCCACTTGTTATCATCTACCACCCTTTGAAATGTTGATTAAATGATTGGCTTTAGTTCTTAGCTTTTTAACATCTGGATTCTTTAAACCAATTTTAATCTGTATGGGATAGTCAATGTGTGGGAAAATTTCCACAATACCTGCTAGGAGAAGGGACCCACAAAGGGTTTTTAACTACATTGGAGTTTCTTGTCTCCTCATTGGTCATATTTCTCAAGCTTTGCCTAAGAGAGATGTTTGTAATTAGATATATGTGAGATAGTTGTTAAGAGGGAAGCCTTGGGGTTGATAGACCCAGGTTCCAGCTGTGCTGCTTTGGGAGGTTGGCTAAGTTGTTTATTCTGTGTGTTTCCTATAAAACTAGGATGATAATAATAGTTAGTACCTATCTTTCTCATAGGGTAGCTAAGAGGATAGAGAGATAATGCATCACAAGAGGCTAGCTGAGAATTAGTGCTCAATAAGTATTAGCTTGTTGTAATAATAATACATATTATAATATTAAATTACTAGAGGCCTGGTGCACAAAATTCATGCACAGAGGGCAGGGGGTGTACCTCAGCCCAGCCTGCACCCTCTCCAATCTGGGACCCTCGAGGAATGTCTGACTGCCCGTTTAGGCCTGATTCCGGTAGGATTGGGCCTAACCAGACACTTGGACATCCTTCTCACAATCCAGGACTGCTGGCTCCAAACTGCTCACCTGCCTGCCTCCCTGATTGCCCCTAACCACTTCTGCCTGCCAGCCTGATCACCCACTAACCACTCCCCTGCCAGCCTGATTGATGTCTAACTGCTCCCCTGCCAGCTTGTTTGCTCCCAACTTCCCTCCTCTGCTGGCCTGGTCACCCCTAACTGCCCTCCCCTGCAGGCTTGATCACCCACAACTGCCCTCCCTTGCAGACTTGGAACCTCCCACTCTCCTCCCCTGCTGGCCATCTTGTGGTGGCCATCTTGTGTCCATATAGGGGCAGGATCTTTGACCACATGGGGGCAGCCCTCTTGTGTGTTGGAGTGATGGTCAATCTGTGTATTACTCTTTTATTAGCTAAGACAGAGGCCTGGTGCATGGGTGGGGGCTGGCTGGTTTGCCCTGAAGGGTGTCCTGGATCAGGGTAGAGGTTCCCTTAAGGCACGGGGCGGCCTGGGCGAGGGGCCTATGGTAGTTTGCAGGCCTTCCAGGCCCCCAGTGACCAAAACGGAGGCCTTGGGATCTGAAATTAATTTATGTTCTACAATTGAAACTTTGTAGCGTAGAGCACAGCCAAGCCTTCTGTCACTCCATGGCTACAGCTATTTCTGTTTGAAACTTTTTAGCCTAGAGTAGAGGGCTAGGTGCTAGGGCTGCTGAAGTTTAGCTTCTTCCATCGCCTTGGCAACCCTAGCCTCTTCTCTCTCTAGCTCCAGGGCTGCCTTGGGATTATGTATCTTTTATAATTGAAACTTTGTACCATTTTGAGGCCTAGGCCGGCAAAGGCAGGTGGAAAGTTTGGCTTCCTCTGTTGCCAGGGAAACCCAAGCCTCCCTCTTGCTCTCAGTGGAGGCAGCCATCTTGTTTGGGGTTTATTTGCATAATCTGCTCCTGATTGCTGGTGGGCGTGGCTTGTGGGTGTGGCAAAGGTATGGTCAAATTTGCATATTACTGTTTTATTAGGATTATTCCATTAGGTTGCTGGTTTTTTTGTCTTTTTTAAAAATATATTTTTGATTTCAGGGAGGAAGGGAGAGGGAGAGAGAAACAGAAACATCAGCGATGAGAGAGAATTATTGATTGGCTGCCTTCTGCATGTCCCCTGCTGGCAACCGAGCCAACCGAGTGGGCAACCGGGCATGTGCCGTTGACCGGAATTGAACCCGGGACCCCTCAGTCCATAGGCCTATGCTCTGTCCATTGAATCAAACCGGCCAGGGCAGATTGCTGGTTTTTTTTTTTTTTTTTTAAATGCTGAGGGCATTTGTGGTCTTTACTTCTGAATATATCACTAGAATACTACTGCCTTTGTTTAGCAGCACTGGCACCCTAAAATCATAGAACCAGTTTCTTTGTCTCCAGGTACAGCTTGACCTCAATTTTAAGGCAGCTTTATACTCCTCATCATTTCCTTGACTTACTACTTAAATCACAAAACTTTCCTTTCAGCTCTCGGACTTCTATTTTACATAGTTTACAGAAGTGTGGCTTCTCCCCAGCTTATCACCTTTTGTTCATCCATGGCGTTTCTTAAGAGAGGGGATACTCTTTTAAGAAGTATTCCCTGACTAACTATACACTTTCCTGTCACCCATTTTTTATTTTGCATGTCCTGTGTATTATTAAGTGAAGTACTTAACTTGCTTGTTCTGTTATTATTTATTTATTTATTTTTTAGGTCTCTTCAATGAAATTGTATGCCCTTTTAGGTCAGGGACCGCTTTTCCATTCTAAGCCTTATCTTTCTCACTTGAAAAGAAGATAATACCTTCCTCACAGGGATGTTATAAGATTTCAGAGATGATGTGTGAAAAAGGTCCTGAGCCAAATCCTTAATAAATGGTAGTTTCCTTTTCTTTGAACCATTTTAGTTCTTAAAGTTGGTACTGGGCATACAGTCAATACTTAAAAAATACTTGTTAATTTATTCTGAATTGAGTTTGGAGCCTTTTAGATTCCACTTGTGTGAATAATTTTAGTTTTTATTTTCCAGATAAGATTCAAAATGCTACTTTCCAATGATTAGATGGTAAAGGCTGAGACATTAATAAGAGATGGCATGATAGTGATTAGAGCAGGGACTCAAGCCATACCATTGTGTAGGTTCAAATACAGACTGCCGCACTTATTGGTTGTGTGACTTTTGGCAAGTTGTTTATCTCTTTTGGCCTTACTTAATTTGTAAGATGGGGAAAACAGCTATCTGTGGGTACTTAGTTGTTAGGTTAAATGAAATAACAAATAAACATAGGACAGTGACTATCACATAATGGCCCCCGGGAACATTTGGCAATGTCTGGAGGGAGATGTTTTTGAGGATCACAACTTGCGAGAGGTGTGTTTGTCAGGGGTTGCTATTAGAATCTAGTGGGTAGATACCAGGTCAAAGTGATGTACAGGACAGCACCCCACAACAAAGGATTATCTGGTTCCAAATGTCAATAGTATCAGGATTGGGAAACTCTGCTCTCAGTTGCTTATTTGAATATTTTCATTGTGTAAGGAACTTTGCCAGTTAAATTCTGTATTATTGATAAAAGTCATAGACTTTGGATAGGCCTCAGTAAATATTCATTTTAAAGGATACATAAAGGGAGATTGCTTTCATGGTTTTTAAAAAAGTTGTATCAGTTACTCCAAATGTAATCTAAGAGTGCTTATACTTATTAGAAACTGGGAAAGGTTTCCAGGTGGATTTTTCTGATTTTTTTCCCCCTAGTGGCAAACTGTTCATGTAAAAATATATCAAGGGTAGGGGGCTCAAGAGGTATGAGTGCTATAGTGTAAATATTTGTAAAGTCAAATGTACCCTAATGAAAAAAAAACAAATATCAATGTTTGTGGAATGATCTATTGAGAGAAAGCTTGGATTGTGCCTTATTTCCGTCACGCCCTTTATATTTTATCACTCACTGAGTTGAATGCTATTTAACTTAGGCCTTTCCCCCCCACCCCTCTTTTTCTCTCTGTTTAAAATGGAACTCTTCCTAGTTCTTGTCCATTTTAGGAGCTTCTAAATTGATTTTGTTGCTGCTATCCCTTATACTAATATTCCTACCTGAATTGACACTTAAGGGAGAGCCTTTCTAGTCCAGGATTCTGTCTACTATTCAAACCTCCCTCCACTATCCCTTTATTTACAGGAGAAAATTAAATGCTATTAGTTATGTACTATCTTTGGGAGAATTGGGAAAATAGTTAATCATATTATTTTCTTTTTAAAAACATTTTATCTTTATTATTGAAAATATTACAGATATCCCTTCCCCCTTTAATTGACTCCCCCTTCCTTCCTCACCCCAGGTCTTCATAATCACAATAAGAGGCCCGTTGCAGGAAGATTCCTGCAATAGGGCTTCCTGCAGTGGTCTCTGCCTCCCCGCCTGCTTCCCTCCCTTCTCTGCTGCCTGCTTGCTTGCTTCTTTGCAGCTTCCATCCCTTCTGCAGCATCTGGCTTCCTTCTACACTGTCTTCAGTCTTTGCTCTTTGGATATGCAAATTAATCACTATCTTGGTTAGATTAATTTGCTCTTGATTGGCTGGTTGGTGTGGTTTGTGGGTGTAGCGGAGGTACGGTCAATTTGCATGTTTCTCTTTTATTAGATAGGATTATTTTCTGTATTGTTTAGTTCAGATGACTTCCTTCACTTGTATCTAAACATTGTATATCCATTTATATATAACATGTATATATTTTAATGCAAATTTGTATGTTTTCATATATATGCATTCATGTATAATTTGTCTCTGTACCTTGTTATTTCCTCTGCCTGGAGTATTTTTTTTCCTTTCACTTTTGAAACATTTATTTTTAAGACCCTACTTAAATACCACCTCCCCTGGGAAGACTGTCCTGATTTATATAAGTGGAGTTAGTTGTATTTTCTGTTGGTTACCTGTAGTATCTATGTGGCTTTTATAGCACTTAATATAATTATTTGTATTTTTTTTTCTGATCTGCCAGTTCTTTGAGAACAAGGTTATGTTTTATTTATCTTTTCAGTTAATATCTCCACCCTCCAAGTGCCTAACATCAATTTATTGTTCCACTTATTTATACATTGATTAGTATGAGCTCTGACAAGAAATGGAACCCATAGCCTTGGGAGTATTGTGGTTGGCAAACCGCACTCACGAGCCACATGTGGCTCTTTGGTCCCTTGAGTGTGGCTCTTCCACAAAATACCATGGCCTGGGCGAGTCGATTTTGAAGAAGTGGCATTCGAAGAAGTTTAAGTTTAAAAAATGTGGCTCTCAAAAGAAATTTCAATCGTTGTACTGTTGATATTTGGCTCTGTTGACTAATGAGTTTGCCGACTGCTCTAACCAAATGAGCTACCCCGCCAGGGTGAGGAGGATATTATATTGTCACTTTTGTTTCCAAGTGCTTAGTATACTTCCTGTCCATTGGTGTTCAACAATTATTTATTGAATGAATTAGAAGCCAGCCCCAATAGTTGAAAGAGAATCCATGCAAACTTTTTTCTTCTGCATTCCTAGAAAGCATATCCTAGAAGTAAAACAGTCTAGATATTTGGTATACCTTATGCATTTGGTAAACCTTTTTTCTTGATGCAGTAATGAGACTTTTGATCCAACAAATACTTTTTTTGGAAATGCTTCAGGTTGATCTATTTTTCACCTATGGGCCCATTGTAGTATTGGACCTGTTAAAAGATGAATGTTTAGTATTAGTCTTATATTTTGGATGAGTTATCAGTAAGTAAAATTGTCTACCTTTGGGTCAAGAGTGAGTATATATTTACTGTCAAGTATGGATAATGACTGATGCTATTGAAGCATGGGAGAGAGAGGGGACAATTGGAGGCAAGGAAGGTGCCTATTAGCTAGAGGAAAGGTCTCTTTTTCTTTTGATGATGATTAATTTTTATGAGAGCTGCCCCAGTTATTTTTATTTTATTTTAAAAATAATCCTTACCTGAGGACATGCATTGATTTGAGAGAGAGAAAGAAAGAGAGAATCATCTGCTTCCCTTACATGCCCCAACTGGAGATTGGACCTGCAACCTAAGGTATGTGCTCAGACCAGGAATCAAATCCATAACCTTTCGCTGTGCAGAAAGATGCTCCATCAACTGAGCCACACTGGCCAGGACTCCCTCAGTTATTTATGAAGAATTATGTAGGAGGGAGATGGGTATGAATCTAGAGGATAAGAATATTGATTTGGTAATTTGATAAATTAATAATTTGATATTTATTTTAATTAACATTACCACGTATGGTGTGTTTATTTTATGTGAGATACTGTTCTAAGGTTTTGTTTTTTTATATATACTTTTTTTATTGATTTCAGAGAGGAAGAGAGGAGAGAGAGATAGAAATATCAATGATGAGAGAGGATCATTGCTTGGCTGACTCCTGCACGCCCCCTACTGGGGATGGAGCCCGCAACCCAGGCATGTGCCCTTGACTGGAATCGAACCTGGGACCCTTCAGTCTGCAGGCTGATGCTCTATCCACTGAGCCAAGCTAGCTAGGGCTGTGCTAAGGTTTTTTTTTTTTATGCATCATTTTATTCTTCACAGCAATCCCTATGAAGGAGGTACTAATGCCTGTTTTATGGCCGAATAAACAGATTCAGCTAATTTTCCAAGAACATAATATAGATAGGAATTTGAATGCACAGAACTGGGATTAAAATCCAGATCCATGTGATTCTGTGATCTGTTCTTTTAATCACCAGGCATACTTTCTCTTAAGTTTCACTGAAGTAGTTTTGCATTGGAAATGGGAAGTCATTGGTTATACTGAGACCAGAAGCCTGGTGTATGAAATTTGTGCACTTAGGGTGGAGGTGTTTCAGCCCCGCCTGTGCACTCTCACAGTTCAGGACCCTTCAGGGGATGTCTGTCTGCTGGCTTAGGCCCACTCCCAGGGGAGTGGGTCCTTAATGCTGCTGAGAGCACTGCTGTGGAGGCGGGAGAGGCTCCTGCCACTACTGCTGCTGTCACCAGCTGTGAGCCCAGCTTCTGGCTGAGTGGTGCTCCCCCTGTGGGAGCACACTGACAACCAGGGGGCAGCTCCTGTGTTTAGCATCTGCCCCTTGGTGGTCAGTGTGCATCGTAGTGACCACTTGTTTTACCATTTGGTTGATTTGCATATTAGCTTTTTATTATATAGGCTAGGAGGGGGAAATGATAGCATTTCTTTCTAAACAGATGTTAGAAGGAAAAAGGTTAACAAACTCATAGAGAAGCAATTCCCAGGTCTATGTCCTCATCCTATATGATTAAAGTGTAATATGCTAAGTGTGTGACAAATTGGTCGACTGTTTGGTCGACCACTTGACCAGTTGCTATGAGTTGCACTGACCATCAGGGGCTAGATGTTCCCACTGGTAGGTTAGCTTGTTGCTGGGGTCCAGCCGATAGGGACGAGGCAAGAGTGCCATACATGCCCTGGAGCCCTCCTGTGGTCTCTCCACAACTGGCTGGTCCCCATTGCCCCCATTGGGACTGGGCAAGATGGCCCCAATCAGTCCTGAATGCTGGCCAGGCCGAGGGACCCCACCTGTGCACAAATTCGTGCCTCGGGCCTCTAGTACTTAATAATTGTGAAATTTAAGCCTGGAGTTTTAATTGACTTTCACTAAACCTGCATTTTCTATTAAATTTAGTCTTGGTCTTGGTATCACCATCATGATAGGTGTCCCAGATACATTTTTAGCAGTAGAAGAAATTTGTCTACACAGAATCTAAAAGATTGTGGAGCAAAGTAGTATTTATAATTTTTTTTCTATGTGTGAAAATGTGTTTTGTAGTTCTGTTAAATTTTTTGAAAGAGATTCTTGTTAGGGGATGAACCTCTGAAATATATTATTAAGGACTTTAAAACCTATGATTTGGCTTGCTTAGAAGGGGTAGCAGAAAATTTGTTAGTCTGTAAGCTATAAATTATTTAAGTCAATGGGTTATTGTGGAGTATTTCCTTTTTGTGATTTCTTAAACTAGTTTTGTTTCCAAGATTGTGTTTGTCACTTAAAAAATTATTTTTCATACTTCATACAGGGCTATTTCTTATTTAGTTAATTTATTTATAGATGTTTTTCATTTAAATATAGTGGGAATATAGTTTTGACATCTGGGCAGTATGATTTTTATTTTTTTCATTAGAAGATTAAAATAGTTTTTATAGTGTCATTTTGGTACCTTAAAAAGAGCTTAACCTGGATATTAGTCTTTAACCATGTTTCCTAAAAGATTTTCTTTTTACTCTTAGTTGCATTTTAAATACTGTATTTGTAACCAGTTATATGCATTTGAAGTTTTCTCTTTCCTGAATTTTAATTTTATGCTTTTGTAAAATTTTGTCAGAAGTTTTAGGTAAACACTAAGAGCAGTGTGCTGAATGATATTCTATTGAAGATTTAAAAGGCCTAAGCCGAACTGAATTCTGGTAAATAAGAATTTAAGAATTTGGGGTTGGTGCATGGAATTAGATAATCATGTCAAGAATTTAGGATTCTAGGTTTTAGACTTGTTAGTGTTCTTTTACATTATCTACCACAGATTGCTTTTCCTAGAAGTGAATGTTAACATGGCACTATTATAAAAACAATATTAATGTCAACATTCGAGTGTTTAATAGGTGCCAGCACTCATCGGTGTCCTCTATTAGTATTAACACACTCAATCCTCATGTCAGCCTTCTGAGGTAAGTATTTTTAATGTCCCTATTTTAGGGTTGAAAATGTGGCATAGAGAAGTTAAACATGCTTAAGATCTCACTTTTAGTTACTAGTGGAACTGGGACTTTATCTGGGCAGTTTGTTTCTAGAACCTGGGTCCTTAATCACTGTTCTATATTATATTTATCATCTGTAATTAACTTCTTTTTTGTTATTTGTAGAACAGTGCCTGGCACACAATAAGATCTATAAAAGTGCTGCTATTTTAATGGCATTTATTATATGCTGTAAGGTGGGTAGAGCACACATTTTTATCCATGTATGTATGTATTTTTTTCTTACATTAGACTCCAGATTTTATTGAGGTTTCTGTTATTCTCCCCCCCCCCCTCTTTTTTAACAGCTGAGTTCCCTGAGGTTCTTAGAAAATAGATCTTTGCCCAAAATTATATGACCATGCTAGATCTCAAAATTAGTTTTGTTTTGTTTTGGTTTTGTTTTTACCACACATTCAACTTGACTTCAATTCCTTTAGAAATGGATCAGGACTGACATTTTTTAGAATGGGGTGGGGTGGGGTGGACTGGGGGGTATGTCATTGGTTTTGAAAAGCAGAAACAAATATACTAAGATTAAAGTATTGTTTGCATGTCCAATTGGAGGAAATAAATTCTTAGGTGGTATGAAGTTGTTGTTTTTTTACCTGTACGGTTTTGAGAATAGTATTACCTTAATCCTGCTGATTTGTGAAATTGAATCATATCACTCATAGTAACGTGAAGTATTATAAATTGTTTTGATGATAGAGCAAACATTAATAGCCTTTTTGAGAAATAATGTAAACCATGTTTCCTCAAATCTAAGAAGTCATCTGTATTAGTTTTCTGTTGCTGCATTGCAAGTTGCCACAATTTTAGCAGCTTATCACACAGTTTTTGGGTCCTGTCCTCTGGTCTTACCAGGCTGAAATATCAAGGTGTCAGCCGGGCTACCATCTCATCTGAATGAAGCTCAGGCAGGGTCTTCTTCAGTCTCCCTGATGGTTTGTAGACTTCAGTTCCTATGTTTGTGGGAATGATGTCCTAGTTTTTCTTGCTGATTGCCAGTCAGAGACCACTCTCCACTGTTGGGTTCTTACCATTTTATCCTCTCTGTGGGCAGACCAACATGGTTGTTTCTTCAAGGAGAGTAGGAGAATCTCTCTTGGAACCTCTCTGCCTTCTTTTAAGAACTGAAATCTATATGTCAGGCTTACCTATAATAATCTTCCTAATTTAAAGTTGATCGACTAGGGATTTTAATTATCCCTGGAAAACATTCCTTTCTTTCTTAGGTCTTAGATTTATTCCTTCATTGTGGGGGTAAATGATTCTTCATGAAGCCTTCTAAACAAATTCTGGGATGTTCTTGGCCTCTACTTTGTCTATACATTTTTTCCCCCAAAAGATTCAAAGTTGGCTCTCCTAACGTTTGTATGTGCTTGCATAATTTCCTCATCTACTTTTCTACTTACTGTCTTTGTAGGGCCATAAACAGAAATAATTTTCAACTACAATTCCAAGCTCCTAAAATTTTTCCCATTGTTACTATCTGAGGCTTTTCACCTGTTACAAGGTAGTCATAACCCCCAAGATAATCTCAAATTGTAATCATCTCAGGTTTTCTTATAAAAATTCATACAGTACAATTTGAATTTTAGGAAACGTAAAAGATTTCCCTTCTAGTAATCTCCTACGTTATTGCTTGTTTTGTGTTGCTTGGTGTGTGCAGTGTTTTCTAGAGCAGGAAACACTCTGGGAAAAGTTTTCTTGGCACATGAGAAAAAGGGACCACGAGAGGACCCAAGTGAGGCTCTCAAAAGCTCATTTAGCTGCCCTCTAACACAGCATTGTCCAGTAGAAGTGTAATGCAAGCCAGATAACTAAACTTAAGTGATTTTGTAGCTACATTGAAAAAACTAAAAAGAAACAGGTGACAATTTTAATACTATATATTTTTTAACAATATATCCAAACTATAATTTTAGCAGGAAATCAATATGAAAGCTCTGAAAACTTATTAAGGAGTTTAGATTCTCATTTTAGCACTAACTTTGAGATCTTATTCATACTGTATACTTAATAGCACATCTCAATGTGGACTTAGCCATATTTCAACTGTTTACTAGCTAGTGGCTACCACATTGGGCAGTGCAAATGTAGATTCTGAAGTTTTCTAAAAATTAGAGACAGTAATATATGAACACCCCAGGAAAATGGCTTGAATAATATTTGTCTCTCCAATAGGTTGGGGCGTTGTTGTTTCAGAATGATTTTTATGGTTGCTATACAAAGTTTTTTTGTTTATAAAGTTAAATACATTTTTATACATTTCCCTCATTATGTAAGTAAGTAATGTCATTGTTGAAAATTTGGAAAACTCTGGATAAGAGACTACAAATTGACCTTATTTCCTAAATTTCAGGATAACAAAAGTTAACTTGTTGAATTTCCTCTTTGTGAATGTTTCATTTTCAGTCAAAGAGAAAATAGATTTCTTTTTTTGTTCTTTATTTCTTCCTCTTTATAGTAGGTCACATTTAAGTTTTATTGACAGTCCTTTTGCTCCTTTGCTTAAATTTAATTATTTCTATTTCCCAGGCTATATCTAGTCTACAGAGTATCTGTGAGGGGTGTTCTCTGGAGCACAATACCCCGAATGGTGCTCCCTGGATTGGGATTAACAATAGAAGCTCTGATGGCTTTTACATACTCATTGCTAGACCATTATAATTGTTCTCTATTTTTCCTGACTACAGTCTTTTATACATTCCCTCAGCTTTCTTTGCTATTGAGATATAACTATAACTTAACATACCAGAAAATTTACCCCTTTGAAGTATATACTTTATTGGGTTTTAGTATATTCACAAAATTTTGCAAGCATCACTGCTACCTAATTCTATAGCATTTTCATCATCTTGAAAAGGAACCCTATTTTCCACTAGCAGTCCCCATTTCTACTGTGCCCAGTTCTCAGGCTAGCACCATTCTATTTTCTGTCTTTATAGATTTGCCTATTTTGGACATTTTATATAGATAGAATCATGCAATATATGGTCTTTTGTGTTTGGCTTATTTTACTCAGTATAGTATTTTCAAGTTCTTCTGTGTTATGCCAGGTACCAGTACTGCATTCTTTTTTATGGCTGAATAGTATTCCATTGTATGAAGATACCACATTTTGTTTATCTATTCATCACTTGATGGACATTTGGGTTGCTTCCAATTTGTGGCTAGTATGAATAACCCCCCAGCTTTTGAGTCATATTTATTCTTCAAGAACATTGTTTCTTCACATTCTTGTTCAAATGTTCAGTGCCTATCTATTGCTCAAACAGCATAATAGAAAATACTTAGTTTGCATTAAAAGTTTTACAAAGTGTGACCTCAAGCCTCTTTTCTTTTTCACTCTTCTTTTCCATTCTTCTTTTAGTATTTCTAAAATAAGTACTACATATGAATGTTAGATTATGTAGACAATAATCTGTCAATTCAGTTCGTTGTAAAATAATCTAAACTTTAAGAATGCAGATCTACATTGACAAACCAAGGAATGAATGAATGTGTATAAATATTATATACTAGAAGCCCAGTGCACGAAATTCATGCATGGGGGGCAGGGAATGTCCCTTAGCCCAGCCTGCACCCTCTTCAATTTGGGACCCCTCGAGGTATGTTCGACTGCCCGCCTAGGTCTGATCCTGGTAGTATCAGGCCTAAATGGGCAATCGGACATTCTTCTCACAATCCAGGACTGCTGGCTCTAAACTGCTCACCTGCCTGCCTCCCTGATTGCCCCTAACTGCTTCTGCCTGCCAGCCTGATCAACTGCTAACCACTACCCTGTCAGCCTAATTGATGTCTAACTGCTCCCCTGCCAGCCTATTTGCTCCCAACTTCCCTCCTCTGTTGGCCTGATCACCCCCAACTGCCCTCCCTTGCAGGCCTGGTCCCTCCCAACTGCACTCCCCTGCTAGCCTGATCGCCCACAACTGCCCTCCCTTGCAGGGCCTGGAACCTCCAATGGACCTCCCCTGATGGCCATCTTGTGTGGCCATCTTGTGTCCACATGGGGGCAGGATCTTTGACCATATAGAGGCAGCCGTCTTGTGTGTTGGAGTGATGGTCAATCTGCAAATTACTCTTTTATTAGACAGGATAGAGGCCTGGTGCATGGGTGGGGGCCAGCTGGTTTGCCCTGAAGAGTGTCTCAGATCAGTATGGGGGTTCCCATGGGGAGAGGGGTGGCCTGGGCGAGGGGCCTGTGGACGATTGCAGGCGCCCCCCCCCCCCCCCCAAGGGAGCCAAGCGGAGGCCCTGGTATGTGGGATTAATCTATGTCTACAATTGAAACTTTATAGCCTGGAGCGCAGTGGCAGTCTTTTGTGTTTGAAACATTATAGCCTAGAGTGGCAGCTCGAAAGCTTGGCTTCCTTCATGCACTGGAGGTGGGTGGTCCCTCAACCCAACCTGCCCCCTCTCACATATTGGGAGCCCTCAGGGGATGTCCAACTGATGGGTCACCCCCAGCCTGCCCAAGGCCTAAAGCCTCTGGCAGAGGCTTTAGGCCTTGGACAGGGCACCTCGGCCAGTGGACCCCAGCTATCTGTCGCCCTGCGATACAGCTGATCTCTGGTTGTCCCCGACTCTGCCCCAGCCTCGGCCCAAGCCTGGCCCAAGGCTAGGGGTAGCAGGGGAGGAGCCTGTTCCCTCCCTCCCCCAAACTGGCCCACGCTGCCATTCCCTCCCTCAGCCAAGCCGGCCCGTGCCACGGTTTTTTCCTTCCATTAAGATGGCCCACGCCGCTGTTTCCTCCTCCTGCGCGGCCCCAGATGGGGGCACCGATGCTGTGC
Organism: Antrozous pallidus; assembly: GCA_027563665.1. Classification (NCBI taxonomy): domain Eukaryota; kingdom Metazoa; phylum Chordata; class Mammalia; order Chiroptera; family Vespertilionidae; genus Antrozous; species Antrozous pallidus. Next base: position 60,312,631 of record CM050516.1, on the reverse strand, counting down.
TTACAGCCGTGGCTGGGCCCGGTCTCTCAGTGGCTGCAGCCATGTTGGCTGTGGTTCATTTTCTCCTGCTTGGCTTGTAGGCATGGCCGTAGCGGCAGGCCCTTCCCGTCCCACGTGGCTCCCATCCCAAGCGGCGTGCAGGTCGACCCCTCCCGTCCCACGCGCCACACCCCCCTGCTGGCCTCCCATGCGCCTCGGCCCCGCCCCCACCCCTGATTGGCTAGTAGCATCCAATCAGGAGCCAAGGTACAGTCACATTTGCATGTTACTCTTTTATTAGATAGGATATATCATAATAATGGTACATTGAGAACTTTCTTATTTATTTTCTTCAGGATACGTTCTCCAAAGAGAAATTACTGGATCAAAAGCTATATCTACTTGAAATTTGGTTATCTATACTGGTAAACATAGAAAAAGAAATAAGGGAATATAAAGCAAAACAGAAATGGCCGGCAGAGGAGGGGAGTTGGGGGTAAACAGGCTGGCAGGGGAGCAGTTAGACATCAATCAGGCTGTTAGGGGAGTAGTTAGGGGGTGATCAGGCAGGCAGACAGAAGTGGTTAGGGGCAATCAGGAAGGCAGGTAAGCAAGCAGTTGGGAGCCAGCAGTCCTGGATTGTGAGAGGAATGTCCAACTACCCCTTTTTAAAATCTATAAACAAAGTCCAAATATCCATAGCTTGAAAAAAGGAAGCTATGGATATTTGGAAGTTACGGATATTTGGACTTTGTTTATAGATTAAAAAAATGGAGGACCAAAAAATTTGAGTAACTGCCTATGGTCATGCCACCAGTGCAGGGATCAGGATGCTAATCCAGATATTTTTGATTTTAAATAAGCTCCCATCCTTCCTGTTATATTCATACTAGAGGCCCAGTGCACGAGATTTGATCAGGCCTAAATGGGTAGTCAGACATTTCTCTCACAATCCAGGACTGCTTGCTCCCAACTGCTTGCTTGCCTGCCTTCCTGATTGCGCCTAACCACTTCTATCTGCCTGCCTGATCACCCCCTAACCACTCCCCTAACAGCCTCATTAACTGTTTTATGTCATTTTTTATAGCCAGGTTGCACAGTTCTGTCCATTATAATGAAAAATCTTTTTACGTAATAAACATCTTTTGTATTTTGCTCTGCTGCAGCTAATTGTAATTGTCGTTAATAGTAAAATTTCTTTCAGTCTCACTTCACTGTTCTGGTTATAGTACTAGTAGTTTCCATTATCTCCACTTGATGCTGCATAAGTAGAATACGTTTAAATTTAAAAAGTTTGTCTACCACTTCCTTTGTGCATTTGTTTTTAGAGTTAAAGAAAATAACTAAATTGTATTCAAAATATTAAAATTTGAAAAGCAACTAAAATTAAAGTGAAAAAGTATCTCTAGTTATTAATTTTAATTTACATAGGCATCTCTTCAACTTATTTGCCAAAAAATTAAGTAAATATATTGCACCACTATTACATTAGTGTGTAGAAAAAAAATTCAGCTGAATAGTTACTTGATACTGACTAGATCAGTTTTATTTCTGTATAATACTAGAAATGTACATGTACAGTTTAGTGTGCAGTGCAGTGGTTACAATGAAATGTAGACTTACCAAAATAATAAGGTTTTATTTGGAAGAAGGGCATTTTATACTACTTTAGTTTTTATAATTAAATAAAATCATTTATAATTAAATAAAAATGCAATTTCTTATTAACACTGGTCACATTTCAAGGGTTCACATGCAGCTAATGGCTAATGTATTGGTTGGTTACACTAGTATACTGTACTTCCAGGACTGGAAGTTAAAACTTTGAGAGTTGGTTATATACTTTCTTAAAGTATTTTGCAGATTGGGGACTAGGGATTATAAAATTTTTTTGTTAATGCTAATGTCCAAGGCATAGTCACTTCTGAATCAAGAACTCTGGAAAAAGCTGCTTAGAATTACATGCATTTTCTTTGTAGCATGCCTTATAGTCCTGAAGCATTAAAAAGGGAATGAATAAATAAATAAGTAGGAAATGTTTCAAATGTTGTTTATGGGTAAAATGATATTTAGTAATTAGAAAAGCATTTGGATACACATTTTATTTGAAACCATGGCTTGATCTCCCTGCTATTAGAATACTTGAAGAGTGGAAAATGTCTACCGTATTTTCCGGTATATAAAATGACTTTTTAAACCCAGGAAAATCTTCTCAAAAGTCGGGGGTCCTCTTATACGCTGGGTCTAAAAATATTGTAGCTTGCAGTTATGATGGGCTTTGCTAACTCTCTGGAGACTTGCCCAGCACTTGCTCTCTCTCTTTTGTTTGTTATCTGCCTCCTATCATCATCAGTTCCAGTCGTCTTATACGCCGGAAAACTTCTTATCATGTTGATGAAAGTCCAAGAAAAGGTGTGTGTAATTTTGTTTAAATTCCTTCTCACAAATAAAATTACGAATGTTTTATTTTACAGACATCTGTAGGGCTCTTCCAGGTTTACAACAGATCTTTAGATTAGAAAACGGATTTTCAGTTGATATGAATTGTGGAAAGATTGTTAATGGTGTTCGAATATTTAATATCGGGATAAACAGGAAAATGTTTTATTAAATACTAGAGGCCTGGTGTATGAAATTTGTGCACGAGAGGGGGGTGTCCCTCAGCCCAGCCTTCACCCTCTCCAATCTGGAACCCCTCGAGGGATGTCCGACTGTCATTTAGACCCAATCCCGGTGGGATCATACCTAAATGGGCAGTCGAACATCCCTGTCACAATCGAGGACTACTGGCTCCCAACTGCTCGCCTGCCTGCCTTCCTGATTGCCCCTAACCGTTTCTGCCTGCCAGCCTGATCACCCCCTAACCACTCCCCTGCCAGCCTGATTGATGCCTAACTACTCCCCTGCCAGCCTGTTTGCCCCCAACTTCCCTCCTCTGCCGACCTGGTCCCTCCCAACTGCCTTCCCCTGCTGGCCTGATTGCCCACAACTGCCCTCCCTCGCAGGCCTAGTCCCTGCCAACTGCCCTCTCTTGCTGGCCATCTTGTGTCCACATGGGGGCAGGATCTTTAACCACATGGGGAAAGCCAACTTGTGTGTTGGAGTGATGTTCAATCTACTTATTACTCTTTTATTAGATAGGATACTTAAACTCCTTTGGTCTTTTAAGTTATGAGAGTCCATATCTCAACTATTTATAGCACCAAACTTTTTTCTTTTATTTATAGGGATAAGCAAAAGTAGGTTTACAGTTGTTTGGTACTGTGACTAGGTCAGTTTTTCTATACAAATGTAAACCTACTTTGCCAGCCTCTGTATCTGCTGTTGTATTTTGAGCAAGCCAAGCAATAAGTTCTGCATGTTTCTGATTTCCACAAAATAGATGAGTGCTCTTACCGGATTTTGTTCATTTGCAGTCATGATCTGTGAATACAGGGAGGTGTCTAAAGAACTGTCTTATAAATTAGAAGAGTAAGTCCATGAATAAAAAGGAAGTAAAACTTGTCTTGAGAAAATTTGCCCTCTAGATTGTCTCCAAAATGCATTCTATAGTAGGCATTAGAGATGGTTCTTGAATAAAGGGTTCTATGATTAAGAAAGTTTGAAGGAACACTGTATACATAATAGTGGCCTATTAAAGATTCACAATGCACAATGATATATTAAAGACTAAGGCATCTTACAGAAAGAAACTTGCTTATCCTGCATTTCACCTGTCTATCCAATGAGAAATGCTGCCCTCTAGAGGCTTAAATTTAATTGCTTTTGCATTTGAGTACCATAATGCTGCCTCTTCTTAGTGACAGTTCATACTAAATACATAACAAACACATTTATTGTATAATTTTAAGAAAATTTGAGGAGATGAAAAGCAATATAATAAATCTCCTTATTGGATATAGGCCATATTTATTGCTGCTAATAATATTTTAAATCAATTTATTTTATATAGGGCATTATGGAAACATATTACAGGTCTCCAAACTCTATGAAGTCTATTGCTGACAGAAGATGTCTTTCCATGTCTTCTTTGGAGACCTATAACAATCTTGCTTTTGACAGGTTCCATTCAAAGGAAGCTAGCTTCCTCCTACCCCTTTCTATAATCTTTGTTGTTTACAGAATTCTAATTGGAGTCATATTAAACATGCTTTGCCTTTGCATAGTCAAAATAGGAAGAAAAGCATTATCTATCAGCATTAAGAGATTTTGCTAACATCTTAGTAAAAACTTGAGGACTATGTAGAGAAATGGGTTCTGATGATGAGACGGAAAAATGCTTTTTGCGTTTGGCTCAGTATACTGGCATGGGGCAATTTTTAAAAATTTAATGAATCTTTATTATTTATATTATTACAATTGTTCCTCCTTCCCCCTCCCTCCCTATAGCTCCCCTCCACCCAGTTCCCACCCCACCCTCTGCCCTTACCTCCCCCACACTGTCCTCATCCATAGATGTACGATTTTTGTCCAGTCTTTTTCTGCAACCCCCTTTTTCCTTTCCCCTGAAATTGTCAGTTCACTCCTTTTCTATGCCCCTGATTCTATTATATTCACCAGTTTATTCTGTTCATCAGATTTTGAATTCACTTGATTTTTAGATTTACTTCTTGATAGATATGTATTTGTTGTTCATAATTTTTATCTTTACCTTTTTCTTCTTCTTCCTCTTCTTAAAGAATACCTTTCAGCATTTCATATAATACTGGTTTTGTGTCGATGAACTCCTTTAGCTTTTACTTATCTGTGAAGCTCTTTATCTGACCTTCAATTCTGAATGATAGCCTTGCTGGGTAGAGTAATCTTGGTTGTAGGTTCTTGCTATTCATCACTTTGAATATTTCTTGCCACTTCCCTTCTGGCCTGCATAGTTTCTGTTGAGAAATCAGCTGATAATTGTATGGGTGCTCCTTTGTAGGTAATTAACTGTTTCTCTCTTGCTGCTTTTAATATTCTCTCTTTGTCTTTTGTTCTTGGCATTTTAATTATGATGTGTCTTGATATGGTCTACTTTGGATTCCTTTTGTTTGGGATTCTGTGTGCTTCCTGGACTTTTAAGTCTATTTCTTTCACCAGGTGGGGGGAGTTTTCGGTCACTATTTCTTCAAATGGTTTTCATGTTTTGCTCTCTCTCTTCTTCTGGCACCCCTATAATTTGGATGTTGGTATGCTTGAATTTGTCCCATAGGCTCTTTACACTATCTTCAAATTTTTGGATTCTTTTTTCTTTTCCAGTTGAGTGGTTTTTGCTTCTTTGTATTTCAAATCTTTGACTTGATTCTTGCGGTCCTCTAGACTGCTTTTAGGTCTCTGTATAATATTTTTAATTTCAGTTAGTGTATGTTTAATTTCTAGTTGGTCCTTTTTCATATCCTCAAGGGTCTTGTTAAATTTATCAGCCTTTTCTAGGAAATTCTTGTAAAACCTTATAACTGGGGTTTTGAACTCTATATCCAGTCATTTGCTTTCCTTCATTTCTTTTGTTTGTGACTTGTTTCTTTGTCTCCGTATTTTCGCTGCTTCCCTAAGTTGATTGAGTAGCTTTATGTGCTAGGTGTCCTATATGGCCCAGTGGCTCAGTCTCCCCAGTTACTTGAGCTGGACACTCTTGGTGCACCCCTTTGTGGATTGTATGTACAGCTTTGTTAAGTCTTTTTTTTAAAAATATATTTTATTGATTTTTTACAGAGCAGAAGGGAGAGGGATAGAAAGTCAGAAACATCGATGAGAGAGAGACATCGATCAGCTGCCTCCTGCACACCCCCTACTGTGGATGTGCCCGCAGCCAAGGTACATGCCCTTGCCGGAATTGAACCCGGGACCCTTCAGTCCACAGTCCGACGCTCTATCCACTGAGCCAAACCGGTCTTGGCAGCTTTGTTAAGTCTTGATCGTTGTTGGTATCACTGGGAGGAACTGACCTCTAGACCAGTTGGCTGTGAGGATCAGCTGTGACTATGATGGGAGAACTTCTGTGCTGGAGACAGCCTTATGAGACAAGACCTGCAAAATTGCAAACGTCTCTGTGCTCAGCTTGGATGGGGTGGAGTCTCAGGGCTGAGCAGACAGCCTTGGCTTCCCGTCAGCTCTGCCCTATGAGGCCCCTGGATCTCAGTGTCCCTCAGTAATTACTATATGCACCTCTGAGAGAAAGCTACCCTCGAGTTTCACCTGCTGCTAGACAGTCCAGTTTCTCCTCCAATGAATCTGGATTCCCAGATTCTCACCCGGAACTGGAGTTCAGCACAGTTGGGAGTGCGCACCTTCAGACCTCTGCCTTTCGCAGCTCCCCTGAGTTTCCCTGTGCTTTTCTCTTTTCCTGACAGTCCAGATGCCCCCTCCCCACCCCCCCATATGAGCCTGGGTCCCCAGGGTCTCACCCAGAACTGGGGTTCAGTGCAGTTGGAACTGGGGTTCAGTGCAGTCAGGAGCTTCCATCTGCCTCTTGTTAGAGAAAGCCAGCCAGGCACACAGCTACCTGTCCTTTCCATGTGCTTGTCTCCGTACCTCAGCTTTTTGCAACTCCTCAGAGTCTTTGTGGGCTTTTCCCTTTCCTTCTAGTGGTAGAATTTCCACTCAGCCAAATTTCCTGTGGTTCTGGATATGTCCATTTTGTCTTTCATTTGTAGTTTTGAAGTTGTTGTGTGAAGCAGCAGTTTAGGTATTTACCTATGCCTGCATCTTGGTTTCTCAGTCTGGCATGGGGCAGTTACCAGAGATTCTGGATTCAGTATTGCTCAAGCAGCTAGGATGTGTTGTATTGTTTGTTTTCTTGATTGCTTTCAGCATTGTTCTGTATTAAATGAAGTTAAATGCCTAAAAACTCATGGTATAGTTAGAGGAAGAACTCTAAAGAATAAGGGAAGTAGGTCTGATGGAAAGGATTTTCCATTGAGACCATCACCACTTCCCCATGTTCCCAACATTATCCACAAAGAGATCTAGGAGATAATTCATTCACTAAAGTAATGGGAGGTATTTTGATGACAGTTCCAGCATCTATGGCAAGCAGTGTACAGTAGTCCCTCTTTATCCATGGTGTGTGTATAAACTGGTAGAGCCATTTTGGAAAACTATTTGGCACTTTCTTATAAATTTAAGCATTACACCTACCTTTGGAATTAGCAGTTCTAATTCTTCTCCTGGGTGTTTCCCTAAGAGAAATGAAAACATGTTTACAAAAAGCCTTTAAAAATAATGTTTAGAGCAGATTTATTCATAGTAACTAACAATTGGAAACAACCTAAACGTCAAAATGTCGGATAAGTGGTTAAAAAGTTTTCTATATGTTTATATAGTGGAATACTACTCAGTAATAAACAGGAGGAAACTTGCATGCCAATAACATGGATGGTTCTCACAAATTCACCCAGTGGAAGATGCTCTGATTCCATTTATATTAAGTTCTAGAACAGACAAAGCTAATCTGTGGTAAAAAGAGTATTGAACAATGGGTTAGTTCTTTAGTTATGGGCATTGTGGATGCTCAGCTGGGTAGGGACACAAGTGAGTTTCCTGAAGTGAAAAAGTATCTTATAGAGGTTACAGGAGTGTACTTGTCAGAGTACTATGGTAAATGAGTGTATATGTCAGCATATGTAAATTTTACCGTGAACTATGAGAATAAGTTGGGTGATAGGGAGTGGAGGGTTCAGATGAAACAAGAATAGCTGGATATTGATGGTTGCTAAAGTTGGCTAATGGATACATATGAGTTTATTATATTCTGTTTATTTTGTGTTTGAAATTTTCAACATAAAAAGTTTTTTTAATACAAGTGTTATGAAAACACATACATAGCAAGTATGTTCTCACCACCACCTTAATAAATTTAAACTTTGCCAATATAATTGTCACCCTATGAACCACACCTTAATTCTATGATCCCTTCCCCCATCAGCCACTCTTCTAAATCCCTCCTCACTTTTAAATATTTTCCAAATATCAAACTAAAGGTCACTTTCTTGAAAGAAAGGCTTTCCTCACTCAGAACACTCACTAGGTTAAATGCCCTTGTTATGTGTATTCATGGCTTTTTATCATATTTGTGATTTATTTGTTTGATTAATTCATGTCAATCTCTCCAGTAGACTAAGTTTTCAGAGGGTAGAGTATATTTATTTTTGCTCTGTTAGTGACTGGCATAATAAATTTATTGGATGGTTGTGCTGTTGTAGTTTTTTCTTTTTTATTAAAGATGTAAGAATTGAAGAGCTATTATATTATTACATACTTTGTTTTGTCAATATGTTATAAAAAGTTATGAATGTGAGAGAATGATTGATATGTAGTATTCTTTTTTATTTTATTGGCATCTGCTGAAAAAGGAGAAGTAATACTACGTCCTTTGATCTTGAACTATGTCCAAAAAGTCTGCCACTTGGTTCTCAAATGCTCTTGAGTTTTGTAATTTCTCTTTCTATTTTCTTACATAGAAACTATGCAAATAAAACACCTTTTTCTTATTTACAAAGATTACTCTAAATACCTCTTCTTTTTCTCTTTAATGTGTTTTCTCCTTTACCTGTTAGTTTCGATGTTTATGAGGGATGATGATCTTTAAGGGCTCCTTGTTTTCTTATTTTTTAATAGAGGCCCAGTGCACAAATTCATGCGCACTGAAAGAAAATTAATTAGAAGAAAAGAGGGACCAAATGAAAGTTAAGAACTGATAAATAATAAAGATTGCTAAAAATGTTTGGTTGTAATTGTACCATTGAACATATTATCTCTAATACAAATACAAATTAAAAGTATTGAGGGAAAGGGAATGCTTTTGATTTTTGCTATTTCTTATTTCCATGGAATACTTAGGCAGTTTAACAAAGTAGTTAGATTTCTGTTATAATTTTTAAAAAATGTTTATTTATTTCAGAGAGAGGAAGGGAAAAGGAGGGAGAGTGAAACATCATTGATGAGAAGTAATCATTGATTGACTGACTCCTGGCCTCCTACCCACAACCCTGGCATTATGCCCTGACTGAGAATCTAACCATGACTTCCTGATTTGTAGGTTCATACTCATCCATTGAGCCACACTGGCTTGGCTGCTACCATTATTTTTAACTGTTGTCTCTTCTTGGGAAAGAGCATATTATAGTATTAAGAATGTGGAAGTCTCAAGCTAGGGTTGAGTCCTGGTTCTCCTATTTTCTAAGCTGCAGGACTGATCAAGTGTCTTAGCTGTTTTGTGGATCTGAAGTTATTGAAAATAGAAGCTTCTGGGCATTCATGAACGACTTTCTAAAAACAAAACAAAACAAAACACACACACACACAGACTCAGACCTGAGTGCCACATATCTTTTCTTACAACTTTTTAATGAGTGCCCATTGCATGGAATAAAGTCCAAATTCTAGAGTGCAGTGCAAATGTGGCTCTTTAAGAACTGACAGATATTTTCTACTAATTTCTTATATGCACATTACATTCCAGTCTTACTAAATTAATTAAAAAATTTGAATTTGCTGTGATATTTTATCTACCTTGTTTTGTATATAAGCTATTCTCTAAGCCTGAATATACTTTCACTTATTTAGTTTAAAAATATCTCCTCATTGAAGATTTTTTTTATCTTGTCTCAGTTCAATTATATCCTCATCCTATCTAATAAAGAGTGATATGCAAATTGACCATACCTCCACTATACCCACAAGCCATGCCCACCAGCCACACCACCAGCCAGGAGCAAATATGCTAATTAACTCAAACCAAGATAGCTGTGGCCACAGAGAGCAGGAGGGAGGCTTGGGTTTCCCCGGTGATGGAGAAAGCCAAGCTTTCCACACACCCTGGCTGGCCCAGGCCTCCATTCAATGCTACAAAGTTTCAATTATCTACACAAAAGAGAAACATGCAAATTGACCATCCCTCCATGACACCCACAAGCCAGTCAGGAGTGAGTATGCAAATTAACCCAACAAAAATGGTGGGTTAATTTGCATACACAGGCACCATGCAGCTGGGTATGGGGCAAGATGCTTGCGACATTGCCATGGTGATGACACAGGCATTCTGCACTACCCCAGCCACTCGCCTCTGGGCAGTGTGAGAAGGCAGAAAGGTGGCTCCAGGCCTGGGTGAAGGTGGTTCCGGCAGCCCGGGGAATGAAGGCCCATTCTTGCACGAATCTTCATTCATGCATTGGGCCTCTAGTAGAAGATAAATAAATTTCAACAAAAGTGGCGGTAGCCATGGAGCTGGAGAGAGCAGGAGGCTAGGGTTGCCCCCAGCTATGGAGGAAGCCAAGCTTTCTGGAGCCTTGGCCTTCCTTGGCCTCTGCTTAAGGCTACAAAGTTTCAATTATAGAAGATAAATAAATCCCAACAAAAATGGCTGTCGCCATGAAGCGAGTAAGAGGCTTGGCTCTGCTCTAGGCTACAAAGTTTCAATTGTAGAAAGAAGATAAATAAACCCCAGATACCAGGGCCTCCGCTTGGGTCAAAGCCGGCCTGCAAACCACCAACAGGCTCCTTGCCCAGGCCTCTACATACCCCAAGGGAACCCCCCACCCTGATCTGGGACAGCCTTAAGGGCAAACCAGCTCCCATGCACCAGGCCTCTATCGTATTTAATAAAAGAGTAATATGCAGATTTATCACCACTCCAACTCACAAAATGGGTGCCCCCATGTGGTCAAAGATCCTGCCCCCATGTGGACACAAGATGGCTACCCCAAGATGGCCAGCAGGGGAGGGCAGTTGGGAGGGACCAGGCCTGCAAGGCAAGGCAAGGCAGTTTGGGGCGATCCAACTTGTAGAGGAGGGCAGTTAGGCATGACCAGGTCAGCAGAGGAGGGAAGTTGGGGTCAAACAAGCTGGGCAGGGGAGTAGTAAGGCATCAATCACGCTGGCAGGGGAGTGGTTAGGGGGTCATAAAGCTGGCAGGCAGAAGCGGTTAGGAGTAATCAGGAAGGCAGGCAGGCGAGCAGTTGGGAGCCAGCAGTTCTGGATTGTGAGGGGGATGTCCCAGATTGGAGAGGGTTCAGGCTGGGCTGAGGGATACCCCCGACCCCTGTGCATGAATTTTGTGCACTGGACCTCTAGTGTTGTTATATTTATTAAACAGTATTAAAAACTACCTTACAGTCATTTTTAAATAATGTCCGTCTTTCCTCTAGGAACAGTTTTCTGAAGTTGGAACTAATGTGTGAAGCTATTAAATATCTAGAATGGAAGGTCAAATTTGTAGAATGATTATGGTTTAGTTGTTAAAGTAAATGCTATATAAGAGAATTTTTAAATTCATATAGCAAAAATGGGAAAATTTTGAAATTGGAGTCTCTGAGGTTTTTGGTGTTTCATAGACTAACAAAAGGTTGCTTTATTAACAGCATTAATGAACGAATCGCTTTATTGGCTTAGGCATACTGGTAGCTTTGTCAGTCCAAAGAGCTAAGAGTTCTTATTTCAATTCATGATTATGTTAGAGTAGTGAAGTGAAAGCCGTTGACCTTCTCTTAAGCAGAAAATAGAAAGTTTTCACAAATAGATTAAAGCATTAAAGGGAATGTGATAAAGAACTAACTTGTTATCAAATCACTTAAAAATTTGAGTAAAAAATTTTTTTTTGTGTATTGATTTTACACTAGTAGGTTTTAAAAATAAACTTATTAATTGGAATTAAAATAATAACTTTAATAGGATGCTTTTGTAGAGTTAGGTCTAAATGATTGAAAAAACTGAGTTATTAGAATAGATAAACTTTTAATTCTTCAAATGGTGATACATATTAAGAGCAATATAAAATGCAGGAAATATTAAACTTTGGAGAAGGTGTAATGCCCCACTTATGGCATGTCTTCCAGGTTATTTTTTATTTAAGTAAATGAAATGAATTTTGCTTATTAGAATCATTTTTGAAGTATTGATTTGCTTCTATCCATTAATGTCAGAGATTAAAGAGATTACTGGAGCCTGTTTCTAAAGTTCTTCAAAGCAATAATTTTAAATTCAAGGCATCACAGAACTGAGATTTGTATAGCAGCAATTCAAAGATGTTCATGTAACCATACTGTCAAAATAAGCAAATATTAACAGTTTGCTATAATTGTTTCAGAACTTTTAAACTAAGTTGAAAATATACTTTAATATTACTAATTAAATCTTTGCCTCCCTCCAAGATGTAATTACTAAACTGAAGGTATCCTTTAAGTTTCTACACTTTTATGCACACATTTATAAAAAGAGTAAATAATATTGATTTGTTTTTAAGATGTAAATAAATAATATTACATTGTTTACATCCCTTTGTAATTTGCTTTTTTCACTCAATGTTCATCTCAAGATTTATTCATGTTTATGTAAGTATTTAAAATTTGCTTAATTTAATCTCTGTATTACTAACTAGAGGCCTGATGTATGAAATTTGTGCAAGGGGCTTGGTCCTTGCTGATGCAGGCAGCTGCCTCGGCGCCTGCCCACTGTAGCTTTGTCCTGAAGTTCCATAAGGACATCAGGTCTAATTTGCATATTACACTTTTATTATTATAGACTAGGGGCCCGGTGCATGAAATTCGTGCACTTGGGGTGGGTGGTCCCTTAACCCAACCTGCCCCCTCTCACATACTGGGAGCCCTCAGGGGGTGTCCAACTGATGGCTCACCCCTAGCCTGCCCAAGGCCTAAAGCTCCCTGCTGCTGCTACCACCGCTGCTGCTGTTGCCGCCACTTCCCCTCACAGTGCCTGGGGTTTGGGCGCTCACTGCCACTGCTGTTTCATCTCCACCCCTGGGCCCGGTGCTCACGCGACTTGGCCCCGCCCCCGCTCCTGGTTGGCTGGTAGCATAGCCAATCAGGAGCGAAAGTACAGTCAAATTTGCATGTTTCTCTTTTATTATATAGGATTGGTTCTATTATTTATGATAAGCTGGATTATTTGATTTCTCTGGTGCTGCCAAATTTCTGCATTCTAAAGGTATCTTTTTTCCTTTGGTAATTAATACATGCCTTGAGGCTGAATAAATAGTTTCTCAATAGGATTTCACCCAATGATTTTAACACTGCTGATTTTTGTCTGAATCATTGATTACATTGATGCTCACAAAATGATGATTTTCTAATTCTGATATTCGTCACACATGTATTAACTAGTATTCTTTTCTAAGGAAGAGTTTCTACCTTCCTTTTTTCATTAACATTGTGGGCTCATGGATTCTTCTTTTATTCAGTGAGCTAAGACCCATTATTGTTATATTTCTTTTTTGAAGGTTCAAATTATTAACATTTAATCAGTAGGAACTCATTCAATCTGTTTTTTATGTGTTTTTGATATGTCCCAAATTTTTAGAGTACTTATTTGCTTTCTGGCACAACAAATTTTCTATTCTTACCTTATGCTTCCTCGGTCCTATACTAGGAAATAGCTATCTCTCCATATAGGATATGTTCTGTATTACTGGATGAATGTCGTTGCTTCTATTAGGGGCTCTTTTCATTGGACAGAACAAGAAAATACTTAAAAAAAACCCCACACTAATATTTTAATCCCAATCCAGTACCAAAGGGTTCTTTTCTGAAAGCGTTCTTCTTTCCTCCTGTAGCATATTTGGATCTCTCTTCTCCCACAGTGAGGATCCTGGTTAAGAATAACATCAATATATGTTCATTCATTTTCTGTCCTACAGTATACATGACATAATATTGGAACTGCCACACGATTGCTGCTTCCAATAATACGCACAATAAGTAATGAAAGTTGAAGATTTCTATGCAGTTTTTTTCCACTTAATATATCTCAATGAGGGTATATAAGAGTACTATGCTCATAAGTTATTTTAATTATTTTATTTTATGTCACCAATTTGATAAACACTTAGGATCGGGCCTAAACGGGCAGTCGGACATCATTGTCACAATCCAGGACTGCTCACTCCAAACTGCTCGCTTGCCTGCCTCCCTGATTGCCCCTAACTGCTTCTGCCTGCCAGCTTGATCATCCTCTAACCACTACCCTCCCAGCCTAATTAATGTCTAACTGCTCCCCTGCCAGCCTGTTTGCCCCTAACTTTCCCTCCTCTGCTGGCCTGGTCCCTCCCAACTGCCCTCCTCTACTGGCCATCTTGTGTCCACATGTGGGTAGGAGCTTTCACCACATGGGGGCAGCCCTCTTGTGTATTGGAGTAATGGCCAATCTGCATATTACTCTTTTATTAGATAGGTTAGAGGCCTGGTACATGGGTGGGGGCCAGCTGGTTTGCCCTAAAGGGTGTCCTGGATCAGGCTGGGGGTTCTCTTGGGGCATGGGGTGGCCTGGGCGAGGGGCCTGTGGTGGTTTGCAGGCTGGCCACCTCCCCCCTCCTCCCCAGCGACCCAAGCAGAGGCCCTGGGATCTGGGATTAATCTACATCTACAGTTGAAACTTTGTAGCCTAGAGCAGAGCCAAGCCTCCTGCTCACTCTGTGGTGAAAGGCCTTTTCTGTTTGGGTTTATTTAAATTCTATAATTGAAACTTTGTAGCCTAGAGTGGAGGCCTAGGCACTAGGGCTGCAGAAGCTTGGCTTCCTCTATCGCCCGGGCAACCCTACCCTCTGCTCTCTCCAGCTCTGTGGTTGTTGCCATTTCTGTTGGGATAGATCTTCTATAATTGAAACTTTGTAGCATTGAGTGGAGACCTAGGCCAGCAAGGGCAGGTGGAAAGCTTGTCTTCCTCCATTGTCTGGGAAACCCAAGTCTCCCTCCTGCTCTCAGTGGGTGCAGCCATCTTGGTTGGGATTTGTTTGCTCCTGATTGGCAGATGAGCATGGCTGTGGGTGTATTGGCGGTATGGTCAATTTGCATATTACTCTTTTATTAGATCGAATAATTATTGATTGATACCTGGGAATATTATGATTTAGTCATTGGCTATATGTATTTTTACTATTATTAGATACTTCTAAATAGTTTTCTATGCTGGTTATACCAATTTACACTTCTACCTGCAGTGCATGAGAATGCCAGCAGTTGCACATTCTCACTTATACTTGGTATTCTATTTTTTTTTTTTTTTTTTTTAGGTAAAAAGTAGTCATTTTGGTTGGTATCAGTATCTACTTGTGTGTGTGTGTTTTTTTTTAATTTTCCAAATAATTAGTGACATTTAGCACCTTGTCAATATGTTTATTGGGTTTTGAAGTTATCTTTTGTGAATTTTTGTTTAGTTATTAGCCCATTTAAAACCTGGTGTAATATAAGCTTGGTGTACTATAAGGTTGTTTAAAAAGTATTTGGTATATGAGTTCTTTTTTGAACATGTGCATTGATATTTTTTCCTACTCTGTAGCTTTCATTTTCACTTTAAGAACAACTTTTAATGCTAATGAAGTCCAGTATGTTGTTTTAATTTTTCTGTCTTAAAAAACCTGGGCTAACCTCAAAGTGATGAAATTTTCCTGTCATCCTATAGAAACTTGTATTGTTTTAAACTATTGCTTAGGTCTCTAATATAATTTTTCTTCCCCCCTTTTCCCTGGTTTGTGGATATGGATGTCATTCATTTGATCAATTTTGGTTTTAGCAGTGGTGGTGATAGAAAATCTTATTGGTATGATTTAATCATAAGAAAACTTTTATTTTTATGAATGGTGTTGTTATTTCAAATATGGTAACATTTTATGCTAGTTAAGATAGATGATTTTTTTTATTATGAAGATTCTTGAAAAGGACTCTAAAAATATCTTTTTTTCTGACTTCAAAAGAGGTAATGGGTTTTACCTCTCATTATGTCATGTTCTATTTTACTTATTTTGTTTTTGAGGAGTCATAGCATGGTGCCTTAAAGACATGGGCTTGTCACAGCAGTCAAAGGCAGCTGCGGGATGTCAGCAGATGACTTAATCTCTATAAGGCTTGGCTTTTTGCCTTTAAAATGGAGAATAAATGAAGTGTTTTAAAAATTGTATAAGTATTTTTCAAGGCCTGAGCAATGTGCCTGATAAAGAATAAGAGCTCTATAATATTTAGTACTTTATTCTTGAATTTTTGAACTTGATTTTGAATGTTATTTTCACTTGAGACTTAATTGAAAGGATATATGCTATGTTTATTATAAAATTATTAGATACAGCTATCTCATATAAATAGTAAATTTAATTTGTCATTTTATATATTTCTTTTTATTGGGGTTAAAATATTTTAATATTTTAGTACTCACATAGGGTGGATTTTAAAATGTTTCCTTAAGTTAATTTTTAAATAAAAATACTTTGTAAAATATCTTCCCAAGGCATTGGCTCTACTTTAACTCTGTAGATGCTAGTTACTTGGTAACTAGATAACCAGAACGTAAAGTATAACATTGTATATTGATGGCCAAGAATAATTTAATATATGAATGTTTCTCTAAGACATTGTTATTAGCATACTGTTTTCTTGGTGTATAATTTTTAAAATCTAATTTATTATAGAGCTTGCTCTTTTTGTAATCTAGTAAATTCTGCCAATATCTTAATAATATTTTAGCGTTTCCATATCACTTATAAAATTTCCATAATTTATAAGACTAGAAAAAATGTTTTATATTTGTCATGTGCCAAAGTTTCAGCATTAATCTGGGTTGTAAAGTGTAGAAAGACAAATTATTCTCAAAGGGTAGATTTTACAGAGTAGGGTTAACTTCTGAAGTTGAAAAATTATTTCTTCTTTTTTTATTTAGGGAGTCTAAACCATCAGTGGGATTTTTAAAAAGCTATTTAAATATTTGGTAAGTACATATTTTTTATATTAAATAGTTTGCATATTACTTAAGTTTACATGAATGTGACATTAATGAGATTTGCAACAGCCACTGCAAATGACAATTGTAATTTATATTTTTTAAATTTTTACCTGATACTGGAATTTCTTCTCTTTATTTTTATTCTGCTCTCTTTCTGACTCTTTCTATACATTGTATTCAGAAAATTCTTTTAGTGTGCAAGCTAAGTATTAAAGGAATTCAGAGAAAGAAATGTGAATGAAACAGGATCTTTCCTGCTGAGATTTTTGTAACAGTTTTCTATTAGCTAGCTGTTGATACTAGTACAACTTTCTTCTTTAGCCATCCATTACTTGAGTCCTCTTTACATTGGGTCTTGTTTACCACAATAAGACAACATGAAGACCAGTATTCTAGTCAGGCCCTAACTGGGCTAGTCCAGTTTCTTTTTGACAACATTATAATATGAAAAAATTGTTAGGTATCTGTAGTTAAGAATTTAAAAACTTATGATTTTACTAGATAAGGTTTTAAACCTTTTTATTTTTGAGTAAATGTAGGAGAGTTAATTTTAATATGTTTACTTCAACTACATAGTATTTATATAGATGTAATAATGCCTTAGTTAATCATGATACCTGTTAAAATTATTAAATAATGAGGGATAAATACTGAGGAATTAATTAATCAAATGTAATAAAAATTTTTGATTGATTTAATGTAAAAATATCTTTAAGGGTGAATACACCTGTTTGATAAGCTAAAGGAAATTTCCTAGCTACATGAAGAAATATTTAATAAAAACATTAATTTCTTTTATTATTCTTTTTAATATGTTTGAAACAAATATTCAACCAAATGATGTTTCTAAAATTCTCCAATAATCATATTCAGTTCTGGGCCCCTTAATAATGCCGCTATACTAAATTTTGTGTATATCGTTTTGAGCACTAGAGGCCCAGTGCACTAAATTCATGAAAAAGTATTTATTGTATAATAAATGTAATATTTTTAGGAGCAAATGATGTTACAAGAATTTTTTAAACAAATTTTTACTACTTTAAATTGTGCTTTTACTACTTTAATGCATCTAGAAATGTATTAAATAGAAAAGAGTAATTTGCTGACATTTCCTCTGTCATTGATGTAGGTACTTGAGTTAGTCTGAGGGAAGTAATCATCTTTGCATTATATATGTTTCTGACATATATTTCCCTATTGCAAGTTTATTCATTTATGTTTAGTAACTGCTTCCTTGAAATATAGTTCACATACAGAAAAGTCATCCCTAAGTGTACAATTCAGTAATTTTTAGTGTATTCAGAATTGTAGATTAGTCATTACACTCTAATTTTAAGATACTTTTATATCCCTCCAAACCCCTTTATCTTTTAGCAATAACTATTTTCCATAAATCCCCTGCCCTTAACACCCTAGTCCAGTGGTCAGCAAATTCATTAGTCAATAGAGCCAAATATCAACAGTACAATGATTGAAATTTCTTTTGAGAGCTGAAAACCTACTTCTACGCATGGGCCATGAACTTTCAATGCACTGTACGCGCACACTCGCACGTGGTATTTTGTGTAAGAGCCACACTCAAGAGGCCAAAGAGCCGCATGTGGCTTGCAAGCCGCAGTTTGCTAACCACTGCCCTAGGCAATATATTTTCAGTTTGTATCGGTTTTCTATTCTGGACATTACATATTAATTGGGATGCTATCTAATAAAAGAGTAATTTGCAAGGTGACCATCACACCAGGACACAAGATGGCCACCCTCATTGTGGTCAAAGGTTGCTGCCTCCATGTGAACACAAGATGGCCACCACAAGATGGTCTGCAGGGGAGGGCAGTTGTGGGAAGTTAGGGGTAACCAAGCCAGCAGAGGAGGGCAGTTGAGGGAGGCCAGGCCAGCAAGGGAGGGCCGTTGGGGGGGACCAGGCTTACAGTGGAGAGGAGTTAGGGGGGACCAGGCCTACAGTGGAGGGGAGTTGGGGGGGACCAGGCCAGCAAGGGAGAGCAGTTGGGGGACCAGGCCTGCAGGGGAGGGCAGTTGTGGGCAATCAGGCAAGCAGGGAAGTCAGATAAGGGTGACTGGCAATTGCGGGAGATCAGGTTGGCAGGGGAGGGCAGTTGGGGTGGATCAGGACTGCAGTGAAGGACAGTTGGGTGGACCCAGACCTGCAGGGGAGGGCAGTTGGGGGGGACCAGGCCTGCAGGAGAGAGCGGTTGTGGGGGGACCAGGCCTGCAGGAGAGAACAGTTGTGGGAGGACCAGGCCTGAAGGAGAGGGCAGTTGGGGGAGTGACCAGGCCTGCAAGGGAGGGCAGTTGTGGGGGTCCAGGCCTGAAGTGGAGGGCAGTTAGGGGGACACACAAGGCCTGCAGAGGAGGACAATGGGGGGGGGGGACCAAGTCCTGCAGGGGTGGGCTGTTGGGAGTCAACAGTCTTGGATTGTGAGAGAGATGTCCAACTGCCCGTTTAGGCCGACCGCCCATTTAGGTCCGATCCCACGGGGGGGGGGGGGGGGGGGGGGGGGGGCGGTCCCAGATTGGAGAAGGTGAAGACTGGGCTGAGGGATACCCCTCACCTTGTGCACCGGACCTCTAGTCAGACAATATTTTTCCTTTTGTATCTGGCTTTTTTTTTTTTTTCATTTAGCATAGTATTTTCAAGGTTCATTCATTTTGTAGCATATATTATTTATTTTTGTGGCCAGAAAATATCCCATTGTATATTACATTTATCCATCCATTCATCATCTACTTTCTGGTTGTAAGAATGATTCTGCAATAAACATTTTTGGATACATTTTTGTGTGGGCATATGTTTTCATTCTTTTACGTGTATACTTAAAGGAGTAGATTTGCACAGTGATATAGTAACTTTGTTTAGCTCTAAGATACTGTCAACAATGGTTGCAATATTTTACAATTCTACCAATACTGTATGAGGGTTCCAAGTTACTTCACACTCTCACAGATACTTGTTTTTGTCAGTCTTTGTGTTTTCACCATGCTAATAGATGTGAAGTGGTATTACATTGTGGTTTTGATTTTCATTTCCATAATGGCTAATGTGGAGCATTATTTCGTGTGTTTCATTTATATATGGTTTTAGGATAATTGTTAAACTCTTTTGCTCAGTTTTCAATTGGACTTTTTATTGTTGTATTGTAAGCATTCTTTATGTATTATAGAAACTAGTCCCTTATGAGATATATAATTTGTAAATACTTTCTCTCACTTTATTTCTGGCGTCTTTTGAAATCCAAATTATCTGTTTTTTCTTTTGTTGCTGTGCTTTTGGTGTCATACTGTAAATTTACTTTTAAATAAATATTTGTTGGTAGTCTAGGTCTGTGATAAGATTTTAATTATCACAGGATTATAAAGCATTGGCATTTCCTGTGTTTGACAGCCAAAGCCCAAAGGAAGCAATTATTCTTGTATTTGTGCTTCAATTCCTCAGCAAATTGTTTTAAGCAAAACATGTTTTGAGCCCATGTGCTACCATGAAAATGTTAGCTGTGTATGTTATGTTTATTGTTATTGGTCTTGTGAATTGATATTTAGTTTTTTGGACTGGAGATGAATTTAATACTTTAGTTTATCATGGTACTTACGCTGTATTTGATTTTGTACCTTAATAAAACCATTGCTTTTTAGGCTAAGCATAGTAACAATTCTTCTAAGTCTTTCCTGTGAAGATTTTGAGAATCTTAGTGATTTTAATCTTGTACAGGTTATTTGTAGGTAATAATATTTCAATGTTTTTGTAAACCTACATTTGGAATATGTTTATTTTCCTCTGCTTTATTAAGTATATGTCTTTCAAAATATTATGGGACCATTTTAGTTTCTTATTTTTTATCATAATTTGGCTTTTATCAATTGAAGGCATATTTCAGGATATATTGATCTATAATATTGTCTAAGTTAGGTTTTAGAGAAATGGCAATTAACAATGGAATGTGACCACTCTTAGTAGCATTGCCATTTTATGTAAGGGCAAAGGTGTTGTAAAATAGAGTAATAAATGTATTTTTTATTAGGGAAATTTACTTATGTTTCTATCTTTTGTATTATCTAACAATATTCAGTGTTAACTAATAATGACCAAAATATATCTTAATGAAGTTTTATAGAGCTAAGATTATTGATAGTCTTCTTAGTTGATTTTAAATCATAGTGTCCATTGGCTAACAATCACTTAAGTTCCCATTTTATGGGTAATATTGTTCTTCACATTGATGCTTTTGTAGTTTGTATTATACTATCCCCGGACATTTTGCAATGGAAAAGGAAATGAAAACTGATATTATACCATTCATGATGGTGTTAAATTTTTTATTGTGATAAAAAATAAGTAAAATATTTAGTTGAGAGAGTTACATCCTTCTGTGGTATGTGCCAAATGTGGTAGTTAAGAGGACTTTGATAACCTATTTATGACTGAATTAAGGCAAAATGGTTTTTGTGCATTCTTTCCCTTTTTCCTTATTTTGTTCTGTATGCTTATTAACACAATTATTGAGCAAATGTTCTCTTTGAGTATTTATATTTGAAACTAGAGGCCCATGGGGTCCCTAGGCCTGGTCAGCAATCAGGACCGATCAGGGCCTTTCAGCTGCTGGCTGGGACATTCCTTCATTCCGTGCCACACCCAGTGGTTAGTGCACATCATAGCAAGCAATCGAACTCCTGGTCTCCCAGTTGAACTCCCTAGGGGATAGGCTTTTATATATATACTAGAGGCCCGGTGCATGAAATTCATGCACGGGAGGCAGGGGATGTCCCTCAGCCCATCTTGCACCCTCTCTAATCTGGAACCAGTCGAGGGATGTCTGACTTCCTGTGTAGGCCCAATCCTAGTAGGATCGGGCCTAAAGGGGCAGATGGACATCCTTCTCACAATCCAATACTGCCGGCTCCCAACTGCTCACCTGCCTGCCTCCCTGATTGCCCCTAACCGCTCTGCCTGCCAGCCTGATCACCCGCTAACCACTACCCTGCCAGCCTAACTGATGTCTAACTGCTCCCCTGCCAGCCTGTTTGCCCCCAGCTTCCCTCCTCTACCAGTCTGGTCACCCTAACTATCCTCCCCTGCAGGCTTGATCACCCACAACTGCCCTCTCCTGCTAGCCTGATCGCCCACAACTGCCCTCCCTTACAGGCCGGGAACCTCCCAACGGCCCTCTCCTGCTGGCCATCTTGGGGTGGCCATCTTGTGTCCACATGGGGGCAGGATCTTTGACCACATGGGGGCAGCCCTCTTGTGTGTTGGAGTGATGGTCAATATGCGTATTACTCATGGGAGGCCCTGGTGGTGCACCCTCATTAGTCAGGCCAAGGAGAAGGATGTTGCGTGTCGCAGCAGAACAGGAGGCCTCCTGTCCCACATGCTGCGGCCCCGCCCCCCGCCGGCCTCCCGTCTCATGTGCCGTGTGTCATGCCAGAATGGGAGGCCTCTCATCCCGCGTGCTGTGGCCCCTCCCCGCCACTGGCCTCCTGTCCTTCGGGCCATGGCCCCGCCCCCCGCTGGCCTCACGCATGCCGCAGCCCTGGCCCACCCCCCCCGCCGGCCTCCCACATGCCTTGGCCCACCCCTGTGCCTCGTGCATGCCTCGGCCCTGCCCCCATCTCGCAGTGCTTGGCCCTGCCCTCGCTCCTTATTGGCTAGTAGCATAGCAGAGATATGGTCAAATTTGCACATTACTCTTTTATTAGATTGTGTGTGTGTGTGTGTGTGTGTGTGTATGTTTGATATTAACAAAGACCCCTTTTCTTTACAAAGATAAATTTTACTCTTTAAACTACTAATTTATCACTAAAGTCAATAGTCTGCCTTATACTTATACTAGAGGCCTGATGCATGAAGATTCGTGCAAGATGGAGCTGCCTTTCCACCTTCCCACACTGCCCAGAGGGCTGGAGCGGCTGGGGCAGTGTAGAATGCCTGCCTCTGGCCGCTCGATGCCTGCATATGCAAATTAACCTGCCATCTTTGTTGATTTAATTTGCATACATATTCCTTTCTGGCTGGTGGGCATTGCGAAGGTACATTCAATTTGCATCTTTTATTAGTGTAGATAGATAACAGCTTCTTAGCACATGTACTAGAGTTTGCTAATCTGCTGATCAATAATACACTATAGAGCTATTAGTCATTGGTGAGGCATGTATGTATAGAACTATTCTTCCTCAAAAGGGTATTTCACTACTTACTTAATATTTATTCTAAATGTCACACTGTTGTTTTTTTTTTCACAGATGTCTGAAAACCATTGAAAAGTAGTATTGACTCCCTTTACTCCCAGTATAGCTACTGTGGTAACCACATCATGCAGTGAAGTTTTCCTAAAAGCCTTTTTTTTTCTTCCAGAAATCACTTTTTAAATGAAAAAAATCCAGTATGACCCACATTCATTCTAGTAGCCATCTCAATGTTATTCTTATTAATTCCTAGAATTTCTATTCTCCTGATTGTCACTAATTTCCTAGGCTATTCAGGTGTGTATTCCTCCTATATTCTTCCCTGTTCATGGACTGCCCCGCTTTACTAGAGTTTTGTCAGTTTACTCTTCTGAGAGGTTCACATTTTCCCCTATAGTTTAGCATCAGTGCTTCCTGGTAAGCCTTATTTTTTAAAAAAATCTATTTTATGGTGAATTATTTGAATCCTTTCCACTGCCCTCAAATGATCCTATCTCTATTTTTCTTACTACTTTTTCATTTTATATGCTATACTTTTCCTTTCTTTAGTTTATCTTTACCCAAAGAATAAAATATTTTTTTAGAAAGTTAACATCTGTATTCTTCTTTGTTTGTTTGTTAATCCTCACCCAAATCTTTTTTCCCCCATTGATTTTTAGATTGGAAGGGATGGGGAGAGATAGGGAGAGAGAAACATCAATGTGAGAGAGATACATCGAGTGCTCTCGTACTCACCCCGATTGAGGATCCAGCCTGCAATTGAGGTACAGCTGTATTCTTAATCTGATCCTTCTTCCTTTCACTGGAACTTTGCTCTTTCCAGTATTCTCCCTCTTTATGCTCTGTGGTGGGTTGTTTGCCTTATTACACTTAATCTTGAAAAATGCCTTATTTCTACTCTTCTATCTTCATTATCACCAAACTTGTTTGATTTATAGTCCATGCTAAGTGTCCAATTTCTTAACTCTTATTCAACCACCTTCTGTAGTTTGCCTGTTGTTTCTACTAGAGTTCTGCTTTCTGAAGTGAAAGCAAACCACTTTTCTTACAAAACCAGCTAGATAGGCATTGGTCAAGCTGTTAAAAGCTCCCTATCATTCCCAAGATAAGATTAAAGTTCCAGTTACTAAATCTGTGTCTTTTCATTTGTCATCCTACCCTACCTTTTTCAGCACTTGGTATTTTGTTTCCTAGCAGCCACTTCTCCCTTGTCTTTTGTGATAGTATACTTAAATGGCTTTCTGTTACCTCTCTGACTACATATTTGTTTTCTTTGTTATTGCTCTTTCTTCGTACACCCCTTAAGTATACACTGGGTTGAAACTTTGCTCTTTTTCTCCTCATAATCATATAATACATTTCTAGAAGATGGTATGTTTTCATTATTTGAATTAAGACAAATTTGTGATGCCTTATAAATGCCATGTTTTCCTTCATTATCTATTTTCCCTCAATTATTACATTCTCAGCACCCAAAGCTATTATTTCTCATCCTGAAAAATTTGCTTTGTACAATGCTTGGTATGTTGTTGGAACTCATACATGCTTGGTGAGTCAGTGAATGAACTAGCTGTCTGAGTCTCCCAGTCTGTTCAGTTTGTTCTGTATTAGATAATGATTTTAACCATTCTCCTATTCTCATGTCACAGTCCTGCAACATCTGTGGCAAACTCTTGTCTACACTTGTTAGACAGATCATATTTTGGTCCTAAGCTTAACTAATGAATCAGACGATATTCTTTTATTTGAAGATGGTAGCAATAAGGGTCACAGAGATTATAATTTGCTTATGGTTTCACAGGTAGTAGTAGAGTTGAAAGTTAATATGAGGTTTCTGATTACACGTTTTCTGGTTTTCACCGAAAGCACTCTAATGATAAAAGTAGTATACAGGCAAGAAAATGCTCTCCATGTACTGTGAGTTCAGGGAGAGAAAACTGGAAGGTAGTAGTACTTTAAATTCTTGTGTGATGAGATAAAGGCCTTAATTTGGTGGGAGGAATGGAAATCAAGACTGTGAATTTTTAATCCACATTAATAGAATTTTAAGATTCTTAAATTCAACAGTGATGCAATGATGCCAGTAAAGTAGTTGAATGAACCATCACTCTGATAACAATTATAAAAATCTGGATAAAATATTGAAAGAAAAACTCCATCTAATTAAAACAGTGGAAAATGGCCAAAAGGAAGCAGAAGCCAGAAAGCCTGTAACTGTAATGTGTAAGAATTGTATGTTTGTGGCTTTCTTGTCTTAGGGTGCATACCAGCCGCCTATAGTTTCAGTGGCATATGACAGTAGTTAGGGCTAGCCAAGCACTGGAAATTTATTGAGGGAAACCCTGGAAGCAAGAGGACCATTGAAGAGATAAACAAAAACATGGACTTATTTGTCAGTTCACTGTTACTATAAGCAATTCTAAAGGAAGTAAAATTTCGTTTGGAAAGAGTTCTATTGGGGATAAATGGTTCAATATCCCTATCTTACACTATTAATAGAATAAACTAAAATTTTTCTCTTTGCTTAGTATATTTACTTGCCATGGATGACTGGCTACTTCTTTAACTCAGAGAAAATATAGTACATCTTTATTATATATAGTAAATATATAGTAATATATATTTACATATAGTAATATATATTTATACATAGTACATTCCAGACCTTGCTTTTGAGGAATTTTGACTTGTCTGAATTCATTTGTTATTAAAATTAGCAATTCTATCTCCAATATGATTAAAACCTTACGTTAAAATATAATCTCTACAGAATATATACTGATAGTAAAAAAGAATTGAAAATGTTTTTTGATATAATGTTTAATGATATATCATACGTATACTTTGGCTTAGAGCCCAGATGTGTTGATTTCCTAATAGTGTCCCTGTGGTATGCTGGATTATGCACATCTGAATCATTGTTTTTAGTTGACTTAAGTTGATACATATCTTTTACTTTGAGTGTTAAAAATGTCAAAAAGTTTGTGGAAAATTTATTAGAAACTCTCTTAAAAGTGAAAATGAATGTGCCTTATCACTTGTTTGTTTTTGACTACCCTGTCAATCTGCTTAGAAAGTTAATGTTAAACATCAAATTACAAAATTTTCCTGAATTTTCTCTTTCTTTATGGTATTGGGGAGGACAGATGTGGTGGAGAAATCCACTGGAAACTGAATATCACCACCCTTTACCTTCTAACCAGAAATCTTTCCTAAATTACACAGTTAATATCTGTGTTCCTATCCCAATTCCCTGACAACTAGGTGTAAACAATTCAATTCAATTCAATTCAATTTAAACACTAACTATACCCATAGTTAGTGTAATATCCTACTAGTTCAAGGGCAAGGTTCCTAGCAAGACTGCCTTTACTTTGGACACCTGCCCCAGGTGGTGCCTCCCAGTAACCTCTACTTCTGTCTGACCTGATTACAAATTTAGAGATTTCTACTTGTACCCTTCATGTTGGATTATTTGCTAGAGTGATTCACAGAACTCACTGAAATTTCTATACTTTCAATTACACTTTTATTATAAAGGGTACAACTTAGGCACCGCCATTTGAAAGAGAGGAAGGACTAGGGTGTGGGCAGGTGGGGGTGAGGCCATATAGACAGATTCCATCCCCTCTCTTGTTAGTATCCATCCATAGCAACTCCCTTCATCAGTGCAGAAAGAGACAGGAGACTGAAGTAGAGGTTAGAGTGATGCACTTTGAAAATTGAGGAAAGGAATTCAGGCAGCTTTCTAAAAGTTGGAAAAGACAAGGAAACATTCTCTTCTAGAGTCTCTAAAAAGACCACTGGCCTCCCAACACTTTGAGTTTTAACCCAGTGAAACTGATTTTGGTCTTTGACTTCAAGAACTACAAGATAATAAATTCATGCTGTACACCACCAAGTTTGTGGTGTTGTAACAGCAGCTATCGGAAGAAAATACAGATTTTGACTCCTGCAAGTAAGGGTGCTACTACAACAAATACCCAAAAAGCAGAGGAATTGCTTTGAAATTAGGTAACGGGTAGACTTTTGAGGAGTATGATAGAAACATTCTAGATTGCCCTAAACGTACTGTTGGTAGAAACACAGATGTTAAACACTACTGGTGAGGCCTCCAAAGGAAGTAAATAATTCCTGAGAAAAATTATTTACAAAATACTTAAATCGTTATACAGAGATTTGGTAGAAATGGGTGTTAAAGATGCTGAAGACTCAGAAGAATGTAAGGATCATGTTGAAGAAAGCGTGTAGATTCTTAGAGAAACACCAAAATTATCATAAGCAGAATTTTGGTGAAAATAGAAATACTAAAGGTGCTAATGGTGGGAGCTCCAAAGGAAAGGAACATGTTATAGGAAACTGGAGTAAAGGGAATCCTTGTTAGTTAGCAACAGAAAGCTCTCTTGAGTTCTATCCTTTAGTTACCTGGTAATTCAGTTCCATCTGGCCTTGGCATAGTAGTTTGTGTACTATAAATTTGTACACAAATTTATGTTCTCGCATAAAGTACTCTACTTTTCATTAGAGTGACAGGTGTGCATTTTTATATAAATTAAATATATGTTTAAAAAATATTTGTAGTCTCCAAAAACATCTTAGTAGACTATGTATACTTATCCTTGAGAAGTCATTATTACTCAAGTCTTTTTGCAGTTTCCTTTAGAAAAAAAAAAAAGGGTATGTAAAAGTAATTTGCTATATGTTTTCCCGACTTTTTTTTTTTTTTTAAACAAACTAAAAAAAATTTGAACAAAAATGGTTATTTAAAAAAATACACTGGGTTTGTTCTGGTATCCTTATTTAATATAGAAGAAATTATTAGAAAATGGGAGTGCATTGTTTGTTAGAATACAGTTGACCCTTGAACAGCATGAGTTTGAACTGTGTGGGTCCACTAACACATGGATCCCCCCTCCCCCCCAATAAATGCCTGTACTGTTTTTGATTTGTGCTGTAGATGTGGAGGGCTGACTGTGTGTATTGATCTGGCCACTTGAGCATCCTTGGATTTCAGTATCCACTTGTGGTCCTGGAAATAATCCCTTGTGAATACTGAAGGGCAATTTAAGATTTTTGAAGTCAGAAGTTATATGCAGATTTTCAGGTACATAAGGGTTGGGACCTCTAACCCCTGTGTTGTTTGAGTGTCAACTGTAATTTTAAATGATAGCTTTTGTTAATGGTTATAATTTATTAGTATAATAGAATTTAGAAATGTCTGTGTATTCAGTCTTCACTTTATTCTTCCAATTCTTTTTCTTTGTATTGTAGAGTTTTTGTTTTTCTTTTTTACAAGGAAAATTATATAAAACATTACTATGTTTTTAGCCACTGCAAAGTTGAAAATCAGTGTTTAAATGTTAAACAAAATTTTAAGTATGGAATTCTAAAATATTAGAGTTCCCTCTTCTGTCTTTTCAGAGCTATTGCACCATGTTAAATTTTTCAAATTAATTTTAACAAGTGTTCAACAATTGTCAAGAGACTTGAATCGCTATTTGATTCTCTGGAGTTAGAGGGACTTTTATGTAGACCACCAATATCTCTAGTGTTTCTTTTGAGGTTGGAATCTGGTTATATTCATCAAAAGTTATTTGTAGGAAATATGAGAAATTGGGGTACAAAGTGAGTAGCAGTGAAGAAGCATGCAGTTTCAGAATAAAGGACAGCTAAGGATTCTGCAAGTTATTGGTATAAAAAAGAAGAGCAGGAGGAGTTGCTCTCAAGTACTAGTAAGAGAGAAAAGAAATGTAATAATCACATTCAATGAGTATTCTTGTTTGTTTTCTGTTTTGATCAAATTACCTAGAAAAGACATTTTGACACAATCTTGGAAATTCAAATGTTGACTGGTATCAGTAAATACCAAGGAAACTGTTATTTTAAAAAAATATAATAGTTTCAATTGGATAAATTTCTATTTGATACATTTTAGTTTTGGAAACTATTGAAGTTGGATTGTGCTTACTTATATATTGAAATTGGCTTGGGCATTCAGGAAGGATGCCCTGACCTGCGGGGTTGTGTTTGTATAATACACATCTTTTAGACTACCATGTAATAGAATGGTTATCATATTTCTTAGAGAAGTAGAAATTAACTAAATAGAAATAGAGAGCAACAGAAAGCTCTCTTGAGTTCTGTCTTTTAGTAAAAATGTTTAAAGTTTTTGATATTTAGTGTAATGTGCAGCTAAGGAGGAAAGTACAACTTTAAAAAATGCAGTTTAAAAATGATTCTTAATTGTCATTAATAAGCAAATATTAATATTGACTCTTTTAAAAAATATCTATAGGAATATATTTAAAGATAAATATTAACTTTTTCCTAAACAATATTATGTGTTTTTGTTTTCAGATGATTTTTAAAGCTTTATTGTTGTTTGTTTGCCTTTTGCCTCCATCTGTATTCAACCTAAGAATCAATAGTACATTAAATTAGCTGACATGGAAGGAAAAATAATAAATGAAGATAGCCCTTATTGCTTACCTTCTCTTTTAGTTATAACTAATATAAGTTCCGGAGGGTATTATTAGTGGAGGAACGAGGGGGATGAACCATTGCATGTCAAATTACTTCACATGTAATCTATACTTTGGATCTTTTATTTCATGGTTTTGTTTAAAAACAACATTGATTTTGAGTAGCTAGTAGAATAACTTACTTTTATTAATAGCATTTGGTGGGGATTTTTATTGATGCTTGCCTATAATATTAGACACAATAATTTAGTTTCAGGCTTTTGTAATTATAAAAATCTCAAGTTATTATATTTATTGATAATATAAATTGTATGAAGTTTTAATACATGGCAAATTGTTCTTATGTTAGGATGCTGTATTAATTTTTTCATTACCTCTCTTTGCTTCCCAGTCTCACGCATCTGCTAGGAGCAGTGCATCAGCAGCAATAAGATCTTTTCCCCCAATGTGTCTGGCAATGGTAAAAATATGACAGAGCAGAGCCATAGCTAGATTAGATGTTATTTTGTTAACTCATATAAGAAACTTAAATTGATAGTACTTCACGTACTATCATTTCCATGTAATATGCTCTTTCAATGAATAGCTGTAGCAAGCAGCACACAGGAAAAGCAGAGTTCTTAGCAATACCAACTCAATTGCAGATGAGGATTTAAAATTCTATGCAGCAGACAGTACCTCCAGCAGGCGAGTAAAAGGTTACTGCATTATTTTACTTGTTTCCATATAGCCTGTATCTACAAAAGATGTTTGTTATTTTTTAATTCAATGTGAAGTGCATGCATGTTTTTAGGTATTCTGGAAATTAATTTATGTATAAGATGAATATCAAAAGGGCAGTGCAAGATGAAGGAAAGGGCAATACTGGCTCTTTTTAGCTTTAAACCAAGGAAGAAATTGAGCATGAGGCACTCATAAATAAAGAACCTTTCAATGCCATAGAAAACAGGAAGTTTTAAAAATACATTTTAATTCAAGTTGTTTCTTACTACATTTAATTTTTAAACTGTCTTTCCCAAAAGCAGTGCTATTAAAAAAGATTAATAATCAATGGTTTATAAATGTTTATTAAGCTACAATTATTTGAAATACGATTATTTGTGAAGACTATAAAGTATTTATATTAATGTTCTCTTGTCTTGGAAATAATAATATGCGTTATAACTACATGCTATAGATAAATATCTTTATAGGCAAAAGAGGATGCTTACATATAAAAGATATTACAGTATAGCTAACATATTTAGTACTATTCCTTATGTTTTTAGTGTGGTTTGTGGTTTTCAAATATTTTTAATGATATGCAAATAACCAAATGGGAGAAGATTTAATATGAAAACCGGGTTTTTGATGGCTTTTTTCTCATTGTCAATACCTATTCACAGATACATATCCTTTTCTTCTCATTAAAACTCTTCTAACATTTATGATAGTTTGGGCCTCCTTGATTACCTTGTTTATTTAGTCCATAATTATCTACATCACTGTTCTTGCTGTAGAATTTTATTGCTCCGTATTCCTCAAGTTTAAGTATAATATTCAGAGGGAATATTTTACTGTACACATCAGCCAGCATCCCACCCCCTCCCAGCAATACTCAAAGATCTTTTAAATAACTACTGTCTAAATCTTATTAAAAAATACTTATGCCTATGTTTCTGCATTTTAGATTTAATAATAAGATTGAAAACGATCTTGTTAATTAATCTATAATATACAAATAAAGTCAGTTGATTATTCTTACTGTGAGAATTTGGCAGGCTTCTTGAATCGGAGAGTCATAAAAGGTCAGCAGTTCTGATTGGTAAGTTAAAGAATCCGTCCAGTAATTTGCTCCCTGTTGTTTCTCAAAGCAATGCAGCAGCAGTTCTTTTCCAGATATTGAGCGGTTCTTGAACAGTGTGTATGGGGACAGGGAGGGGTGGGGCTCATTCCTGTTGGTTGTTGAAATAGTGTGCATTTACAGAAGGAACAGGTTGGATAGGCTGAGCTGAAGGAGTAGGCAAACAGATCTAAACTGATGGAGGACAGAGAGAGTGGTTAGTATAATTTTGGGATGTAATATCTTCAGTTTGCTCCTTTGTTAAGTATTGGGGTTTTAATATAAATCAGTTGGAAATATTAAAGCACCTCTTACCTTCATTCTAAAGAGTAGCCGGGAGACTTCTGTTTTTATTATCGAGTTTTTTTTTTTGGCAATGAGTTTGTGGCTTGTTTCTTCTGTAGGGAAGCCGCTGTTTTATTCTTTTTTTAACAGTGTTTCTTTCAGCCAGAGAGCTGCAGAATGAGGCATTTAGCCAGTTTTGAGTATATATGGGACATTACCAATTCTGATTTTTTAAGTTAAATTCTCATCTAATGAGCAAATCAATGTGTGGCTGTGGCTGCAGCATTATTTCTTCTTTAATGAAGAGGTTGAGCCGTTCGACCTGCTGCTCCGATTTGTTCTCTTGTAGCCATACATCAGACCAGTTGCAGAGATTATCCAGCGAATGTCCCAGGCAACCAAAGGTAACTACATAGATTTATTTCAAATAAGAATATACAATTAAAATGGATGCATTATAATGAGGACCAAATGATTAAATATAAAAGACCAATTAAAGATGTTCTTGGCAGTTTTCTTGACCTTGCAGTAGCTATCCAATATCATTTTGTCATCAGATTGTATAGCAATGGAAATGCACTGCAGTAATTGATTTTGTAATAGGATCAGGTGATTTACTAGCTGCACTGACAACCACTTGCTTGCTTGCTCTGAGCTGTGGAGCACTCTAATGGATGTTGTGATTGCAGCCTGGAGTTGATGTGAGACGGCTGGCCATTTAAAGCAGTAGCACTGGTTTTTAAAAGTAGAATACTAAGTTTCTCTTTTTTGTCTTTAGGTTTTGGGTAGCCTCAGTAATTTCAGTTAATTTAAGTGCTCTCCCCCCTCCTCTCCCCCCACCCCGCCATAAACTTTCAGAGATTATGTATTATTTCATTCATCAATTCATAAAAAGCCCATTGGTACTACTAGCCTTGAATATAATCTCTCTGCTCCATACCCTCAGTTTAGCATCAACATATAGTATCAGCATACTCTGGTATTGATCACAGAACATATCTTGAAAATATAAGAGTTTATTTAATTAACTATTCTTTGTTATCTAAATGAAACAGAATATTCTTAACATTTGCAAATTTCATAAGTTTAAAACTCTAGCTGTAATTATAATAACGGAATTATGGTAAGTTCTTGTACTAGAGAATTGCACAAGAGTTGTTTTGTATCTTTTTTTGGTCTTTCTCTCATTAGTTCCATAGATGCAAAGATTTAGGAAATCTGAGTTGGACCAATTCTAAGGATTATTGATGAAAACATAGTAGCTATTTTAAATCAATATTTAAGGATATAGCAAATCAAAACATTAATATACAAGATTATGAATTTCCAGTGATTATATTTTAACAATCTTTGTTTTCACCTTTATTATATTTTATTATATTATATTTTAAAAAATTGATTACAAAGGAAGTATAGGACTAAAGCTTAAAGTAGAAGAAAACTAGTGTTGCGGAAACAAAAGTGAGACTCAAGTGCTAAAGACTTTGTTTATATTCAGATTTCACCAGTTCCTCTACCTCTTTATCCAGTATGTAGTCTTTTGTGCAGAATCTGACACAAAAATACTGTCCTTATCTAATATATGTTCTTTAACAAGTTTATGTTCTTGCCATGATAGAGACATTGTTTCTTTCAATGACATTTAAAAACATTTATATTAATTAAATATGTTAACAATTTGCTGAAGAAGAAATTTATCATAAAATTACCATATATACATACTATTCAAAGCACTGTGTGAAGAAAGCTTTTCTTTTTGATTACTTAAATACTTGCCTTTAATGTTTACATCCTTAGTGTTTCTTGAAAGATGTATTACCAATATAATTCTGTACTTTATCCTGAATTCAGGTACTTAAAACATTAATTATAGAATACTCTAATATAATTTATAAAGTAGTGTTTGCAATATTTTATTATTCATTAGGTAACAAGTTTATCCACCCTTCCTCCCCAAATCCCTTTATGAACACTGATTAACGTAAGTATATCAGTATCATATGAGATTTGGTCAAGGGTGTGTCTAAGTTTCATATGTATTGAAATATTCAATACTAGATGACCAACTCATTAATCATTAATATAAGTTTCAGCGGAGTGGTGTGCATTAAAGCTTTTTTGTAAAAGGCTGAGCAAATAGGAAAAGAAGGTTATACCAGAAGTATTTACTACTTAAAAAAAAAAAGATTGATTATAAGAGATAGAAGATACTATGATCATTCTATATTTAGACAGTATTTAGATGTGTAAAATAAATAGGCAGTATACATTGTGACATTTTAGCCCCAGTGGAATTTACTGTTCTTTTTTTAAAAGCCTACTTGTACTAGACTTAATTAGGCTTTGCCACTAATCTGTTTGATGACCTTGATCAAATTTATGTATGAACATTTTTAAGGTTCCTTAAACACAGTCTTAAAATTTCCATTAAAAAGAAATCAATTTGTTCCGACTGGTATTGTGTGTTATAATATTTGACATGGGAGCTAGAAAAGTTGGAGTTAGGAGGAAAGGTAAAATTTCTTAAAGAATAAGTTTCTGGAGATAATGAAATGTCTTACTTTTCATTTCTCTTTTTGTGTGTAGGAGGGGTGGAAAAGGGGATGCGTATTTTTTTTTGCCAAGAGCACTGTTATGTCTTTTTGATATCCAATATTCTCTATATAGCATAATTATTTTGAATAATTATTCTAGTTTTAAAAGAAAAATTTGGGATTATTTTCTGGTACTGCAATTTTTCTCTATGCTCTGTAACAAAGGTAATTTTGTAAATAATTTATTTCAGTACCTAGCAGATTTTTTTTAGTAATCATTTTTCCTTGAAAGGCAGCCTTTATGCTAGTAGTGCTTGCTCCATACATGGTCCATCAGAAGCTGGATACAGTCCTCTTTGTTGCCTAGGCAAAGTGGTCTATCGTTTTATTGAATTGGGCACTTTTGAAGTGATAATTATACCAGAATAATTGTAACAAACACTTATGGAACCCCTAATTGGACCAGATGCTAAACTAATCACTTCTATATTATGTCATTTATGGGATAGGTATTCTTGTTGTAATTTTTTAAGATAAAGGAACCAAGGCTCAGAGAGGTTATATAACTTACCATAAATCACCCAGCTAGGAAATAGAACCAATTTTCAAACTTTTACTGTGTGTGTGTGTGTGTGTGTGTGTGTGTGTGTGTGTGTGTATACATATATATATGTAATGTAGTATCTCAAAAATGGATAAATATTTTTTGAATAATTATAAAGGCAGTGTATTAAAATAAATTTCATTTTCAAAATGGAGCTATCAGTTCTTCAAGTGTGTATGCCTTTTTTGGGAGATCCTGTATATTTTAAAAACTTTGGTATAATACTGTACCTTAATATTTTAAAGTACCGTATTTGCACTTTTAATTAAGCAGTGACTATAGAGATGAAGCCAGGTTTTGGTCTGAAGAACTATATGATACCTAATTTTTGTGTCTTGAATAAGAAGTAACTGATGCATTCACCTCTTACTCAGCTATTTGGAATATGCTTTTTATTGTTGCAGTAATCCTATCTAATAAAAGAGTAATATGCAAATTGACCATGCCTTTGCTACACCAAATAAGCCATGCCCACAAGCCACACCCACAAGCCAATCAGGAGCCATATGCAAAATTAACACACAACCAAGATAGCTGCTGCCCATGGCAGGCCGGGCCAGGCCAGACTGGGGGTGTGGCCAGGCAGCAATGGCCCCGATCTCAGGGCGATCACTTCACTGAGGGCCCCAGGCCATGGGCGAAAAGACCTCACCAAGAGGCCTTTTCACCCCTGGCCTCAGGCAGGCTGGGCCAGGCTGGGGGCGGGCCAGGCAGTGACTGGCCTGATTGCAGGGCGATGGCTGGCTGGGGTTCCCTGGCCAAGGTCCCCTGTCCAAGGACAGAAAATTTTGCCCTTGGGCAGGCTGGGGATGAGTCGTCAGTAAGACATCCCCTGAGGGCTCCCAGTATGTGAGAGGGGGCAGGTTGGGCTAAGGGACCACCCACCCCCAGTGCACGAAATTCGTATAAAGCACTTGTTCTCTGTTTGCAGTAATGTTTCTCAAAGTGTGGTTCAGGGATTACTTGCATCTGTGTCATTCAGGGTGGTGGTAAACATAAATCTGTATCAGAACCCAATGATAGAGTCACTGGAATGGGAGCCAGGAATTTCATGCTCAAACAAGCCATATGATTCTTAAGCATACCAAATTTTGAGAACAATTGATGTTGATAATGTGCTTCTCTTTTGCCTTTCTGTATATGTTGTCCATCATTTTCCTTTTCTCTAAGAATTGGTTTACAAACCATAGATGATTTGTAAAGTCATCTCTCAGACTGTTAAGACAGGTTTGAGATGGAATGAGCAATCTCATACACTAATGGTGAAATGTAGACTGATAATGTAAATTCTCTTATGGTAAGTATTTTAAGAACTTGCTTAAGTAGTATTTAAAATGCTCATAAACTTTGATCTAGTAAGCCTGCTTCTAAGAAGTTATTCTAAGGAAGTAAATCAGAGATTTACAGAAAGATTTTGTTATAAGGATTATTCCCATCAGAATAATTTATAATGTTGAAAAATTGGAAATTCAGTTTCAAACATGAGGGAAATGGTTAAATTAGTTTATTATATCCATTTGTTTGAGCCACTATCTAGTCTTAAAACATTATATTGGGAAGGATATTGAAAACTAGGAAAATGCTCATAATACTATCTAATAAAAGAGTAATATGCAAATTTGACCATACATTTGCCACACCAACAAACCACACCCACAGCCACGCCCACCACCCAATCAGGAGCAGATTATGCAAATAAACCCAGACCAAGATGGCTGCTGCCATTGAGAGCAGGAGGAAGGCTTGGGTTTCCCCAGCAACAGAGGAAGCCAAGCTTTCCACCTGCCATTGTCTGCCTAGGCCTCCACTCAGTGTTACAAAGTTTCAATTATAAAAGATACAGAAATGGTGGCAGCCACTGAGCTGGAGAGAACAGAGGTTTGGGTTTCCTTGGCAACAGATCCCGCCTACCATTGCCGGCCTAGGCCTCCACACTAGGCTACAATGTTTCAAACAGAAATGGCTGTCAGCCCTGAGCAAGCAGAAGGCTTAGCTCTGCTCCAGGCTACAAAGTTTCAATTGTAGACATAGCTTAATCCCAGATCCAGGGCTTCCCCTTGGGTCGCTGGGGGGGGGGGGGGGGTGTCCGGCCAGCAAACCTCCACAGGCCCCTCATCCCAAGGGAACCCCCACCCTGATCAGGGACACTCTTTAGGCAAACCAGCTGGCCCCCACCCATGCACCAGGACTCTATCCTATCTAATAAAAGAGTAATTTGCAGATTGACCATCTCTCCAACACACAAGAGGGCTGCCTCCATGTGGTCAAAGATCCTGCCCCCATGTGGACACAAGATGGCCACCACAAGATGGCCAGGAGGGGAGGGCTGTTGGAGGTTCCAGGCCCTGTAAGGGAGGGCAGTTGTGGGCCATCAGGCCAGCAGGGGAGGGCCGTTGGGAGGGACCAGGACTGCAAAGGAGGGCAGTTGTGGGCGATCAAGCCTGTAGGGGAGGGCAGTTAGGGGTGACCAGGCCGGCAGAGGAGGGAAGTTGGGGGCAAACAGGCTGGCAGGGGAGCAGTTAGACATCAGTTAGGCTGACAGGGTAGTGGTTAGCAGGTGATCAGGCTGGCAGGCAGAAGTGGTTAGGGGCAATCAGGGAAGCAGGCAGGTGAGCAGTTTGGAGCCAGCAGTCCTGGATTGTGAGAAGGATGTCCGACTGCCCGTCGGGCCTAAACGGGTAGTCAGACATCCCTCGAGGGGTCCCAGATTGGAGAGGGTGCAGGCTGGGCTAAGGGACATCCCCCGCTACCCCCCGACCCTGCACAAATTTTGTGCACCAGGCCTCTAGTCCTATCTAATAAAAGAGTAATATGCAAATTTGATCATACCTTCGCTACACCCATAAGCCATGCCCTCCAGCCACACCAATCAGGAGTGGGGGTGGGGCCGAGGCGGTGTGCATGAGATGTGAGGGGCGGGGCTGCTGCAGAGCCAGCGTGGGGTGTCCCAGGTGTTAAGTGGTCACGACTGGGGCTTGGGGCGGCGGCACCATGGAGCTGGTGCTGGGTGCCCCTGGGGCTCATGGCGGCGGCACTGGCGTGGGTGTCCCTGGGGCTGGGTGGTTGCCGCCAGGGCAAAGGCCTGGGTTGGGGGAGCGGGGCTGAGGCATCTGGCAAATGCAGGGCCCCCGGGGCTGGGCGGTCGCCAGTGGCCAGGGCTAAGGCCAGGGCCAGGGGGTGGGGCCGAGGCACCCAGGGCAGAGCCAGCCATTGGCCCCATTGAGGGGGCAGATTGGGCTGAGGTATCACCCACCCCCAGTGCACGAATTTCGTGAACTGGACCCCTAGTCCTATATAATAGCATAATATGCTGAGTGTCCAAACTATCATTCAACTGGTCAATGGCTCGACTGGTCACTATGACTCACACTGACCACCAGGGTGCAGACACTCTGACCATTAGGTTAGCTTGCTGCTGGGATCCAGCTGATGGGGACTGGGTGAGAGAGCCGGACATGCCCTGGAGCCCTCCCATGATCCCTCCCCACTGGCCAGCCTCCATCAGCTCTATTGGGACTGGGTGAGACAGCCCTGATCCCCAGCCAGGCCGAGGGACCCCACCCATGCACATATTCATGCACTGGGCCTCTAACATAATATAAAGTCTCAGAAAAGGAATGTAAAATTGTACTTATATGTACATACACATATAGTCCATATGATATTGGGTTGAAGCATATGAAATTGTCTTTTTTGTAGATCAGGGAGTATCAGAATTTTTATGGCGTTTAACCTAAAGTGATATTGTTTTTGAAAATATGTATTTGTTGTACATAGTAGAGAGGGAGACTAAAGAGTGATACAGCAAATTTATTAAGTGATTTTCTGTGGTTGAGATTTTAGGTAATTTAAAATATTTCTTCTTTACATGTCTATATTCTTCAGAATTTCTAAGTCTATTATAATTGCAGCTTTGTCATTGGATCAAGATACTATGAGAGTAATGTGACAGTTAAAATGCACATATAATAATTGAGATCTTTTGGTGCCTAGAGATGAGATTGGACATGACTTAGAGTTTATGTAAGTTGAAAATAATGAAGAAAGTATTTGAGGAAGAAGTTAAATAAAGCTGGAATGAGAGGAGAGTTAACAGTGATGGAAAGTTATGATTACAGATGTATTCTTTTCATTTTTCTCATGCTTAAACATTTATAAATATCTTACCTTTAAAATTTTTTCATCAATACATAGAAGTTGTAAACCTATGAAATCACAATTTCTGTTGGAAAAACCTCAGAATTCTAATATTACAGTATTTTGGCAAAAAAAAAAAAAGTTACTCTTTACCCCCAACCCTGTAATTAAGAGTAAGTAAAAATCACAGTGTTAACTTGGCAAAGATAAGGTCTAAGAATCCAACTGGTTTATTTATTTTTTTAAAGTAAGAGCAAGAGCAAAGTTTTGTAACATATTTTGTTTTTATATAGGAAATTATTTCCTAAATTTTGGAATTGACTTGTTGAAGGTCATAGCAGTTCATCCTCGAGAGTACCTTTTAAAATTTATATCTTAGAATTGTATTTGTTATAAGTTTTAGATATATTTCCTGATATCAAAGAAGTCCTGGGTGCTGAAAATAAAGATTAGAAGTCATTGCTGTACAGCCTTTGCTCATGGCATATTTTATGATATTTACTTTTGCTTTCTCTTTTATTTTCATTCCATGACCAGAGCTTTATTAAATAGTGAAATGAAAAAATTTGAATTTTATTATTTTTTAAATTTGTCTAAGATTGGGATGACTCCCTTCCTACTTTAAGGCTTCACCTCATTTACATTGTTTTGCATCCAAGAATGAATGTTATATACTTGTGAATGTTCACATAAA
This sequence comes from Antrozous pallidus, assembly GCA_027563665.1. Lineage (NCBI taxonomy): Eukaryota > Metazoa > Chordata > Mammalia > Chiroptera > Vespertilionidae > Antrozous > Antrozous pallidus. The sequence goes on along the minus strand of CM050516.1, from coordinate 60,273,204 downwards.
GAAAGACAAGAGTGAGATTGAAAAAATCGAATCTTTAAGCAGAAGGGAATGGAGCACATTTCTGGAGGAGGTTAGGGATAGAATTTTAGAAATGATAGGGATCACTTTTTTTGTTATTTTTATTATCCTCACCTGAGGTCATATTAATTGATTCTGCACCCCCCTCCCACCTTCCACTACCCCCCCCCACCCCCCCCCCCGCATCCCCTCAGGTATGTGCCCTGAATGGGAATCGAATATGGGACTTTTAGGTGTACTGGATGATGCTCCTACCAAATGAGCTACACCTGCCAGGGCAGGTTCACACTGTTTTCTTAAGAGACAAGTGAGAAAGAAGGAGTAAAGAAACAACCTTTGAGATTGAGATATTGAAAATTGACAATAGCAAATTTTTGAAAGCTTCACTCTCAATTAGTGTAAACTCTGGTTGTTTATAAACATTTTATGTGGGATGGTGTAGTTTTAATAGAAACTGTTCTTGATCAGTATTTTTATTTTAATAGGATAAGCTTGTCATTTCCATCTTGAAAATTTTGCACAGAGGAGATGTGTACCCAGTGAAAGTTTTGGAAAACAAATCATCTAACCTTAGGCAATGAAGAAAGAAAAACAGACTTTCAGAGCTATTACTGACCTTTTGATAGTTCCTGAGCCAGAATTTGATTTAAAAAGTTATAGTAATAATCACTAATTGGCAAAAGGAATAGAGGGTGATATGAACCAACAAAATCCAAATGACTTTTGATACAAAAGCAGACAGGATGTGTTTTGGCATTTTGGAGATGAATTACATTTATTTACCAGGTTGGTATCCTTGCTCTGTTCAAGATACCATTTTCTTCTTTTTTCTGCCAGCTCCTATATCCTTTCCTCCCATTTTCCTAGCTAAATGATAATACGCAGGCATTGGTAAATTCATTGTTTACTTTTACAAAAAAACATGGCATCTCTTCAGGTCAAAATATATCAGGTTGCTTGTTTTATACTACTATATTATACTGATCATACAAATTTTCCTTTAGGGTTAATTTATAAATAAAATTTGTTTGGTTAATAATGTATGTGTTTTTTAGTAAAATTTCTACTTTTTAAGGTGGTCATTATTTAGCACATAGTTGGTAATTCATTGTGATTTCCTGACAAATAAACTTTTGTTAAAAGTGGTAGGAAAAAGTAGAGCATATGCCTCAAAAGAAAATCCATAGAAGTATGCTATAATGTACCAGTAGTTTTTAATTTCAGAAAAATATAATTGAATTTGTAATTCTAAAATGAGATACCAAAGAATTCTTCAGATTGCTGATTGAAATCATGTAATTTTGCAGATATGACTTAGTACTTATGTACACACACATACTTACCTTAATTTTTAAAGAAATATTAAAGTCTTGTATAGTAAAAATGACATCCTGACACCTTATAGTTTGAATTCTTATGGCATCTTTGACTTTAGAAGAAATCCAGAGAAGCTTGTTCTGCAGCTGTACAAGTGAATTACTATTTTGGAAACTGGTTGTGTAATAGTGGAATGAAGAAATGTCTAAAAGTCAATTCACCAGCTTCAAATATGTTGTATTCCTAAATTTGTTGAGTTTGTCAAACTTGGTGGAAGCAATGAGTCTGAATATTGTACTAAATAGTTTCATTAGAACCATTAAGAATGCATCAGATATTTTAAAATACCTTCTGAAATTGTGTATTTCTTTCTGCTTTTTAAAGATGATACTGTGATTGGAATGAAAATGATTATTGACACTCTAACCTGTGTGGCTCAGTGGATAGAGCATCGGCCTGTGGACTGAAGGGTCCCAGGTTCGATTCCAGTCAAGGGAATGTACCTTGGTTGCAGGCATATCCCCAGTAGGGGGTGTGCAGTAGGCAGTTGATCGATGTTGCTCTCTCATTGATGTTTCTAACTCTGCCTTTCTCCCTCTCCCTTTCTCTCTGAAAAACATTATATATATATATATATATACATATATATATATATCTCCTATATAATAAAAGAGAAACATGCAAATTTGATCGTACCTTTGCTGCGCTACCAGCCAATCAGGAGCGATGGGCGGAACCGAGGTGCGTGCGCGACGGGGCAGGGCTGAGGCACACACGGGGCCGAGGCCGGGGCAGGGCTGAGGTGTGGGGCGGCGGGACCTAGGAGCGGGCAGCGGCAGCTGTGGTAGCAATGTCACCGTAGCACCAGGTCCCCTGGCGTCGGGAGGGGAGACCTGAGGCCAGGCCAGGGGACCAAATGCTGCACCCTTTGCTCCTGCACTTGGTCAGGGGACCTGAGGCTGCACCCCCTGCCCGTAGGGGGTTGATAGGACACCTGAGGCCACATCCTCTAACTCAGCACTAGGGTACCTGAGGCCAAGCTGGAGGTCCTAAGGCTGCACCCCCTGCCCTGGTGCCAGGGACATGAGGCTGGACCAGGGGACCTGAGGCTGCACCCCCTGACCTGGTGCCTGGCCAGGGGCCCTAAGGCTGTGCTGTGTTACCTGAGGCCATGCTCCCTGCCAATAGGACTTGATGGAGGACCTAAGGCTGTGACCCCCTATGTCCCCCCTCCCCCCTAGTGCTGGGCCAGGGGACCTGAGGCTGTGCCTTCTGCCCTACAGGGCTTCATGGGGGTGGGGCTGGCCGAGTCTGGGTCTTGCGTGATTTCAAGGTGAACACGGGTGGGCGGAGACTTGACTCTGGGTCCCGAGGCATGCCCCAGACTCTGACAGGAATGGAGATTTTCATATACATTTTATTAATTTTCTTTCATTTCTGACATTTCTATTATAGAGAAAGGGAAAATAGCAATATTAAAATATTTCCTCTAATTAATTCCCTTTTAATGTGTATGAATTTCATGCACCAGGCCACTAGTCCTATATAATAAAAGAGAAACATGCAAATTTGACCGGAACTTTGCTACTAATTGGCTATGCTACCAGCCAATCAGGAGCAGGGATGGGGCCAAGTGGTGTGAGTGCCGGGCCTGGTACAAAATAAGATTCAGTAAATAGGTAATAATATTTTGCAGTTGAGTTGAAAACGAAATGATAAAGTTGGATAGCTTCTTTGGGTTAGAGTCTATAGAATTCCATTTAATTGTTTTGCCTAAAATCAATTGAAACTATCAAATACTTGTAATCATAGGTAAGTACAGAGCTACATTTGCAGATTCAGATATAGCAATAAGAGTATTTTGTAACTAGTAAGCAAAAGGAATTTTAGAGTATGTGCATGAAATTTGGATGTATGATGCTGGTACAATTTACTGAAGCCCTTTGGTCCTGAGGGGGACCTATGACAAATATCATATAATTTCTACTTTGCTAGGGGGAGCCTAAAAGCTCCCTCCTCAGACCCTTCTTCCAACAGCCTAGAGTAGACACACTGTTTGTGGTGGCCCTTACTGGAAGAAAGGCAAGATTTAGGTATCCGAGAAAAGAAAGAGGTCTCTTACCTTAAGAAGGGGCTTAAAAAAAAAAAAAAAAAAAAATATATATATATATATATATATATATATATATATGAAAAATACAGTTGCAGTGGTGTCACATTACTGTCACTTGTGTCTTTTGTCTTGCTGTTGTAAGATCCTTACTGTGCCATATTGAAAGACAGGTTGGCCTAGTGGAATGAATTTAACAAACCTTGGCTTAGACATATCTGTATTTCAAACATGTTACTAAGTCTTACCAACTATAAATCTTGGGCAAGTAACCTTAATCCAAGCACATTTCTTGTTTTGTAAAATGGGAATAAGATCTCAGGGTTCTTGATTAAATGAATATGCTGTGTTGGTCTCTAGTGGGCCCTCTATAAATGTTTGCTGTTATATGAATGCAGTGGAAGCATTTTTACTCATCTGAATGTATAACAGACTTCTTAACCTATAAGATTTTCTAACATTTTGGTTTCTGTATTTCAAATCTGGTTTCTGCATTCCTGTAGTAGAAGGCATACTTTTATAGCCTTCTATTAATCATTATTATTATTTTGAATAATATTAATATTATTTTGAATTATTATTTTATCTGAGTGAGAGGAATAACTTCAGAATGAAGGAATCCTACCTAGAAGCTTGAAGATCTAGGAAATATTTATCTTAACAAATGAACTCCAGGGGTTCTGGAGAGCAGTGGGCATCATTGCGGTCTTCCCGGTTATTTGAATGGCTGAGTTTAGTGGTAAGAACTTTAGGCAGTCCTCATTGTGATAAGGAATTCAAGTTGTGACCAACCCACAATGCTTCCTCTTAGTGTTAGATTGAGAGTACAACACAGCATTGTTTGTACTAAAATTGAGGGTGTTTAGAAGTTTCGGAGTGTTTTATAACTGCTGCCTTGTTAAGTTTCTCTAGAGATACTGTTCTATAACCTGAAAAATTTTAAAAATGTTTCGTCTGAAAAATGAAAGATCATCATATAAGGGGTCTGATTTAATCATTATGACAGTGTTGCTTTATTTCTACATATATAGAGAACATCTTTGTAAGAAAAATCATGGTATTTCTTACCATTAAAAGTAATAACTCTCAGACTTTACAAAGAAAGAAAGGAAGGAAGAAAAAGCAAGTAAGCAATCATTTTACATGGATTATAAATGTTTCTTGGTATTACAATTTTGTTTTTTGTTTTTGGTTGTTGTGATGGGGTGATATTGGTGGCTGGTAATGGAGCCAGGCTAGAATGAAAATTATTTTCCTGGTTCCTACTAAACTTATATATATGAAGGTGTTTTCTCACGAGTTTTTAGGATGCAGAGCTATGTCTTTAGTCAACATTGTATCCCCAGTGCCTGGTACATAGTAGAGTTTAAATATTTCTCTTTTTCAGTTTATACATTTTCTGAAACCAGTCAGGCAGTGTCTTCCCCCAATATGTCCAACCAACCTTCTTGCCAAGAATTTGAAGAGGAAGATGGAAGTCTATCCATGAATACTGATTCTTTGGCATATTCAACTAAATGAGGTAATTGTTTTGCCTCAGAGAGGAAGAAAGGAAATCTGAAAGGAGATACTGAATTCTAATAGCACACATACTGACTGAAACCTCCCAGAAACCCAGGCAAGGGACCATCAAGCAGTAGCAAATGAGAATGGGATTCTTAAATTTAAAAAGCAAACGGCAAGAAGACATTGTTTCCCCCAGGTGCTCTACAATGCTGCCTTGCAAAAATTATGCTTATTAAGAAGATGGGAACCCTATTAAAAAAGACTCACTAGTGTTCTACAGACAGTAACTTTCTATATTACAGTAGTGTGCATTTTCTGAAGTTCAAACACTTCTTGTGAAATGATAGTGAGGCAGAGTATAGGCCAAAGCTACAAGGATTTGAGTCAGTACTTGCTCATTGTGATAGTGTTCAGGCTTTCCTTAAAGATGCTAAGTTATTCCTGAGATTTAGCAGATTCTGTTTTTTTCTGCTCCTGTGGTTATTGGTTCCTTATTAACATAGTAGATACTGATACTGTCCCTTCTAGTACAGTTGTTTATGTAGCCCTATCATATTCTTCACTCAAAGTTCTGCCTGCTCCAGAATGTTTCACAGGGCTGACTCCTCAATACCAGGAGTTGTGAACTCTGGAAAACTGCTACCTTTCCTGTTGAAGTGAAAAATCAGTATTCTGAGCTTTTTGATGTGATCATATCTCTGGTATTTTCTACCCTTTTTGCAATAGAAGGAGGAAGTCCTTGTATTCAAGACCTGTACCTGCCAATTTCAGCAAGTTCTGTAACAGGAATAGAAGAGTGAGGAAAGGTAACTTACATCGTCAGATAGGGCTACTAAACAGTGAGCAAAGAAATATGTCATCCCTGACCAGTTTCACTCAGTGGTTAGAGCATAATCCACCCCTACGCCTGCCGAAGGATCTGGGGTTGGATTCCCTGTCAAGGGCATGTACCTCCCTTGCAGGTCCAATCCCCTGCCTGGGTCTGGGTGTGTGCAATTCATGTGTCTCGCATTGATTTTTTTTTTCTTTCTTCCCCTCCTTCCTCCCTCCCACTCTCTCTAAAAATCAATGGGAAAAAAAAAAATCTTGGAATGAGGATAAAAAAAGGAAAGAAATATGTCAAAGAGGAAAAGAACATCATTTGCAAAGGTTTAGACATATGAGAACATATAGCATATTGGTAGAATACAAGTAGATCAATATTGTTGGGTAATGTGCAGATTTAGACAAACCAGTATGTATTGAAGGATAGATTGAGACCAGATTAGGAATATCTTGCGTGCTGTGTTTAGGAGTTTAGTCTTTATCCTGTAAAATAGTAGTTTTCAAAAGTTCTGCAGCACCACTCGGGTTGCCAGTTCTCCCTGCACACTGTCCTCTCCCTGTGCCTACCTCCCTTAAATGCTCTCGCTTTACCTGCTTAATGTTTTGCCTTCATTGAACAAATGGGTCAGCATGTAAGTAAAATTTGGAAACTGCCACTGAGGGGTTGATATTTCAAGTTCTAGCACCTGTTTAAAGAATAGATGAGAGTGGTGAGAGACAAAAATAGGGAGAATACCAGGGATGCTATCAAATAGTTTGGGCAAGAGACGTATGGTATCTGCTATTAAGTAGTACTGGAGAAGTGCAATTGGTTGTAGAGCTAAAGGTAGACTTAGGAGGACTTAATGATGAAATGAGTGAGTGACAGAAGTGTGGGAATAAGGCAAAGGTAGTTTGATGGGAAGGAAAATGATTCCCAGTACTCTCCCTCTCCCCTTTTTTAACTTTCAGAAAAGTTCCAAGTACAGTAAAGAAATTTTTTGCATCACAATAATTTGATAAGTTGCCATCATGATGCACTGTTTTCTCCAAATATTTGAATATGCATTTCTTATAAACAAGGACAGTCTCCTGCACAATCACAAAATAACCATTAAAAATCAGGATGTTGGCATTATCTATCGTCAGGCCCCATTTGAGTTTCATCTATTGTTCAAATAATACCTGATAAAACAAATTGTGGGTTGCATTTAGTTGTCATGTATCTGGAACAGTTTCTTGATCTTTTCTTTGCTTTCATTTCTTTAACACTTTTAAAGATTATAGGATGATCATTTTGAATACAGAATCTTAATTTGGGGTTGTCTGATGTTTCCTCATTCATGGATTCAGGTTATGCATCATTGGCTGAAATATCACAGAAATCATGCCGTGTTACTCTCATTGCTTTTTGTTAGGTAAACATATTTTCAATTATCCCATCACTAATGTTTACTTTCAGCCTCTCAGTCTTTTTGCACTGGGGGAACACTTAAAATAGTTATCTGATCTTGAGAACCTCTACATAAAAATTATATCTATAGCTCAAGGTACCTTAATCAGTAAGTTGTAGATATAATTCATTGATAATTGTCAGTGCTCTTTTTCTGTGGACCTGTTTATGTTGGCAGATTCATTGGCCTCCTTTTTTGTGTAGTTCCCCTTCCCATAAAGGATGTTCGCTGTAATATAAGTTAGTAGAGCAAGTAGAGGAAACACCAGTTCTTTCTTACTTTACTACTTTATTTTCTTAGTCTTTTCCAAATAGACCTTACCACCAATTTCTACTGTAAGAGATCCAAATGAGATATAGTTAATGCAAGAGTAATTCCCCTCCACCCCCAATATTTAAAACTAAAAATGACATTTTAGCCAACTTTTTTCTTGGGGGAAAATATAGTCCCATGGTAATTAATCGTAACTTTCCTTGAAATTAATCTTTTTTATATTTTCATAAATTTTGCAAACTCATAAGAAAACATAAAAACTTAATATAACTAGCTTAAGCCAAAAAGAGACTTAATTTTTTTTGAGACCTAATTTTTCTTAATATAGTCTCTAGTACCAGGTAGGTACTAGAATTATCAGCTGATCACTTCATAAGTTATATAATTGTCTAATCACTATGTTGTACTCCTGAAACTAATATAAAATAATATTGAATGTAGTTGAAAAATAAAATTAAAGTAAAAGACAAACATTTTCTTACTCAGTGATATGATCAGGTTCAAATGTAGGCCTAGCAATTAGATTGCTTCTTTTATAGACTCATATATACACAAAATGTTTTTGAATCTTAAAAATAAAATTGTATTTTCCTCTTTAGTGCAAATTTACCTCTTTAATGTAAAAATTACATTTACTTGCTGAACTTGTTCTTTGCTTCACAAATACCAGTTCAGGGTCAAGTATGAGATAAGTGAGCATGCACAAATTTCCTTTTCTACTGAAATGAGACCATTTCTTAGGTTGCTCTTGATGTTCATTGAATAAGAAAAAGATTGTTCAAATGTATGAGGAGTTAAAAATTTCAGCATAATGTCCATTGTTTTCCTATGAATAGCAGGTTATTCTTTTCTTCACAGACATTTAAAACTTGTCTGGGACAGATCAGTAAAACTCATCTTGAATGTCTAAGACCACAGCTTTTCTTCCTTTTTTCTCAAGTCAAATTCTCACAATTAGAAGATTCAGAAAGAGTTCACCAGTGATAGAATTGGGTTGAAAGAGAAGGATAGTCTATTCAGTTTTGTTCTGCAACTTCTCCAGGTGGTTTTCACGAGACTTGAGACTTGCTGATATCCTTATACACCCAGGCCCAAGCAGCAGAGGACACTTTCCAAGATTCTTTTTGTAACATGATTTTCCTAAAAGTTAATTTAAAAAAAATTCAAGAATCTTGTTTCTCGAAGTAAAAAATATTTTCCTCATACTTTACAGGGACTGAAGTGTAAGTGCTATATTGGGTAGTCTCTGCAGCCATTATTCATCTTCATAGTACTCAACAAAAATCTAGCGTTCTACTGTCTTGAAAGGACCCCTTTCAGCTCAAATACCCTGTCGAGAACTTTTTTCTGCTAAGCCATCGGATCTCTTTATGTAGTAGAAAATGTTCTTTAAACATTCTGGAGTGAAATGACCTTTGTTTAATGAATTTAGTCATTTTGAAGCATCTCCCAGAACTTTTTCATTTCATCTCAAGAGTTTTTGAGACCAGAGTACAGGGATGCATTCTGAGTTGATTCAGTCCCCATAGAAACAGATGTCAGCATAAGATTTGATGTACAGGAAGTCCCCCATCCAGTATTCCCACTGTGTTCAGGCATTGGCTGGGAGCAGCCTAGAGGAAGCATGGCCAGGAGTGAATGTTGCAGTGGATTCCAAGGTGAGGGACCTGGGGGCTGTCCAGTAGCTCTGCTCTTCATAGCAGGTTCTGTGAAAGGAATATTGAACAGGACAGCATATGGCGAATCATTCTTTCTTCATCACATTTGGACTTTGACCTTATCCCACTTTTGGATACCTTTCTTACCCTGCTCACGTTTACGCCCCCACTCAAACAGACATTCTTATTCTACTTTGTCTTTGACTCACTCGGCTTGTCCACTAAATGGAACCCTTCTCACCCTTCTCATAGTCAGGCTTTGTCACCCCATTTTGGCCTATCTCTCCTCCCCTCTCCCACATACATGAGATAGTCCTCTTTTTGGACTGACCCTTCTCTACTGGACTGTTACCGACTTCTCACACATGTATCTAACTTGCTTGGCTTCATCTAATGGCCTTAGCACTAAATCATTAAGAGAGGGCATTGTAGGAGGGAGCGGAGAACCATCTGGGTTTCTTAAATATGTAACTGGCTAGAATATGGGGAGGGAGGTGAGAGTCTATGAGTGTAAACAGGATTTGGGTTTTAAAATACTGAATTTAGGTTGACAGTTATCCTGGTAAACCTAATAGGCTCAGTATAGGAGTTTGGCTGGAGATAATAGAATTGGTTGTCATTAGCTTCTATGTGATAGTTGAAACCCTATGTTTCAAAGAAACTGCAGAGAAGGAAGGAGCTGGCAGTTGAGAACAACAGTGCTGCCTGAGGGATGATACCATGAAAAGGAAACTTAGGGACAAGAGAGTTGTAATGAAGAGAGAGTGCTTGTTCAATAATGTAAAAAGCTACAAAAAATGGTAAAAGAGCCATTGGGGTTTAGCAAACAGTTTATAATTTAGTTATAATGGAGTAAACCCAGATTGCAGTTAATGGAGTTGAGTGGAAATGAAGAATTAAATTTGGTCAGTACAAATATATGTAGTATAAGTAATAAATAGGTGCAGTCATGTGGACTGAGAAATAGTGTTTTGGATCCTTTTTAGTAAAGATCCTATCTAATTAAAGAATAACATGCAAATTGACCATCACTCCAACACACAAGACGGCTACCCACAACTGGTCCAAGATGACTGCCCCCATGTGAACACAAGATGGGCACCACAAGATAGCCAGCAGGGGAGGGCAGTTGGGAAGGTTCACACCTGCAAGGGAGGGCATTTGGGGATGATTAAGCCTGCAGGGGAGGGCTATTAGGGGTGACGAGGCTGGCAGATAAAGGAAGTTGGGGGCAACTGGGCCTGTAGGGAAGGGCAGTTGCGGGGGGGACCCAGGCCTGCAGGAGAGAGCAGTTGGGGGTGGGGAGGCCAGGCCTGCAGGGGAGGGCAGTTAGGGGTTACCAGACTTGTAGGAGAGGGCATTTAGGGGCAACCAGGCTGGCAGGGGAGTAGTTAGGCATCAGTCAGGCTGGCAGGTGAGTGGATATTGGGTGATCAGGCTGGAAGGCAGAAGCAGTTAGGGTCAATCAGGAAGGCAGTCAGGTGATTAGTTGGGAGCCAGCAGTCCTGGATTGTGAGAGGGATGTCCGACTCCCCATTTAGGCCCAATCCTACTGGGATAGGGATTAATTTGCATATATCCCTTGAGGGGTCCCAGATTGGAGAGGGTGCAGGCTTGGCTGAGGGATACACATCCCTCACACACACACACACTCACACACACACACACACACACACACTCACACACACACACATGAATTTTATGCACTGGGCCTCTAGTATACTTATATGATTGATGAGATATGAGGATTCAAAATTTTCAGTTCAAAGTTATAAAACTTAAATACTTGCTCTTTGATAATATTCTCCATAATCATTTTTTAATTTTTATTTTGTTAAGCCACTTTTGATCAACCACTTTTGCAGTCTCTGAAATATTGTCACCTTAAATTACATATGTGACTTCCCAGTTATCTGCAGCATAGGAGCTGTGGAACTAGAATCACTCAAAAAAGAATTAATCTTTTAAATCACATATTTGTTTTTTATAGCATGTGCTGAAAAGAACAAGAAATTTGACAGTTAGTGACTTTAATGACTTAGAAGACAATCCATAATAATAAAGGCATAATATGCTAATTAAGCCAAACATCTTTCTGAATGACTTTCCAATGAAGCCGGGCCTGCAAGGGTCCCGGGTGCCAGAGAGAAGCCTGTGCCAGCAGCTGGGGGAAGGAAGGCCTACTCTTGTACAAATTTTGTGCATCAAGCCTCTAATTTATAAATAAATGTTGATATATATTTATACCTTATCAGTTTCAAAGTACTGCAAGTGACTTGCTTACTGCAGACTCCAACTTTTTTTTTTATTTCAGAGAGGAAGGGAGAGAGAGATAGAAACATCAATGATGACAGAGAATCATTGATTGGCTGCCTCTTGCATGCCCCCTACTGGGGATTGAGCCCACAACCTGGGCATGTACCCCTGACTGGAATCGAACCCAAGAACCTTCAGTCCACAGGCCAGTGCTCTATCCATAGCCAAACCAGCTAGGGCCAGACTCTAACTTTAAAAAAAATTGTTTAAAGCAATTGATATTATATTTGTGGCTTGCTTTAAAGTTTTTCTTTGGTAGAGAAAGAATGCTTATCCCATGACTGGCTTTAAAAAGATTTAGTAATAATTTACTCACTAAACAAATATTATGAGGACCTGTTGAGTCTAGCATTTTTGTAGGTGCTTAAGATAACAGTGGTGGGGAGGAAAGTCTTTTTCTTAAATTCTAGTGAGAAGAGGCAGTAAATACTATCTAATAAAAGATTAATATGCAAATTGACCATCACTCCAAGACACAAGATGGCCACCCCCATGTGGTCAAAAATGGCTGCCCCCATGTGGACACAAGATGGCTGCCACAAGGTGGCTGGCAGGGGAGGGCAGTTGTGGGCAGTTGGGGGTGACTAGGCCAGCAGAGGAGGGCATTTGGGGCAGACCCCGCCAGCAAGAGAGGGCAGTTGGGGGGGACGCAGGCCTGCAGGGGAGGGCAGCTGGGGAAGACTGGGCCAGCAGAGGAGGGCAATTGGGTGAGACCAGGTCTTCAGAGGAAGGTAGTTGGTTGGGGGGGGGGGGGGACTAGGCCTGCAGGGGAGGACAGTTGGGGGGGGGATCAGGACTGCAGAGGAGGGCAGTTGGGGTGGACCAGGCCAGCAGGGGATGGCAGGTGGAAGGGACTAGGTCTGCAGGGGAGGGCAATTGTGGGCGATCAGGCCAGCAGGGAGGGTAGTTAGGGGTGACTGAGCCAGCAGAGGAGGGCAGTTGTGGGCAATCAGGCCAGCAGGGAAGGCAGTTAGGGGTGACTGGGCTAGAAGAGGCAGTTGGGGGAGACCAGGTTTGCAGAGGAGGGCAGTTGGGGGGGCAGGCCTGCAGGGGAGGGCAGTTAGGGGTAACCAGGACAGTTAGGGGTGACCAGGTCAGCTGGGGAGAACAGTTGGAGGTGACCAGGTCTACAGGGAAGGACAGTTAGGGGCAACCAGACTGACAGGGGAGGGCAATTAGGGGTGACCAGGCCAGCAGGAAAGGGCAGTTCGGGGCAATCAGGCCAGCCAGAGAGCAGTTTGGTGTCTATCAGGCTGGCAGTGGAGTGGTTAGGGGGTGATCAGGCTGGAAAGCAGAAGCACTTAGGGGCAAACAGGGAGAGACAGTTGAGCAGTTGGGAGCCAGCAGTTCTGGATTGTGAGAGGGATGCCTGACCACTCGTTTAGGCCTGATCCCATCGAATTTAAGTTCCCACTAGAATTTAAGTTCCATAAAGAAATAGGCGGTTGGACATCCCTCAAGCTGTCCCAGATTGGAGAGGGTGGAGGCTGGGCTGAGAGACACCCCACCCACCCCCACCCTCCCGTGCACAAATTTCATGTACTGGGCCTGTAGTACATGAATAAATGGATAGATAGTCACTTACATAGCAGGCACTGTTCCAGTGCTTTTGTATAGTGCTGTGGAAAAGACCAGGAGGAAAGGAAATGTGATGCATGGGGATTATTTTAAACTACAGGCCCATTGCATGAAAATTCATGCAAGAATAGGCCTTCCTTTCCCTGGCTGCTGGCACTGGTTTTTCTCTGGCACCCAGGATCCATGCCTTCGCTCTGGCCAGAGCCTTCAGTGTTAATGCCGCTCCTGTAGCTCCCTCCTCCCTTGGCTCTTCCCCTCATAGCAGGCGCCCTGTCCCGCCCAGCCACTCCATGCCTGCATATGCAAATTAACCTGCCATATTTGTTGGGTCAATTTGCATACATCCTCCTGATTTGTTGGTGAGTGTCACAGAGATATGGTCAATTTGCATATTTCTCTTTTATTAGTGTAGATAGGATGATTAAGGAAAGCATCATTGATAGGAGATATTTGAACTTAGTCCAATTGGACTATGGAACATTACTTCCAATAAAGGAAGTAATGGGAAGAACTATGCAGATAAATGGGGGAGCACATTTGGCAGAGGTGATAGCCAGTGCAAAGGCTCTGAGGTCACAACATATTTTACTCTTTAAGAAAGAACAAGGACAGAAAGAGAGGAGCAAAGTGAAAAAGAGAATAGTAGAATATGAGCTCAGAATGGTGGGATATGTGTAGGTTATATAAGACCTAACAGACAACCATAATAAAAAAACACAACCCTCTTTTGTTGTTAATCCTCACTTGAAGATATTTTTTCCCCTGCTGATTTTTAGGGAGAGTGGGAGAGACAGAGAGAAAGAAATATCACTGTGAGAGACACAGCAATTGATTTCCTCCTACACATCCTCCCACCAGGGCTGGAGATTGAGCCTACAACCAAGGTGTATGCCCTTGAGCTGAATCAAACCTAGGACCCATCGGTCCTTGGGCTGATGCTCTATCCACTGAGCCAACCTGACTAGGGCAACATACTTTTATTCTGAATGAGAGGGGGAGGCTTTCTTTGATTTTGCATTAGCAGAATGGTCTTACTTTATCATGTATTCCAGATACTTAGTACTAATCGGTGTGGCCATAGTAATTAACAAATAAATTGTTAATTTGGAGTAAAGAGAGTTACAATATGAAGTCAGAGTGAGTAAGCAGTATGGCCAGAAGAGGACGACTGGTGGTCAGGGAAGCTCTATCAAGGTTTAGTTACTATCCTAAATTCCTTGCAGAATGTGTTTCCAAGCTCTGAATTTCCTTCTGGTGATCAGTCCACCGTAGTTTCTTTTCTTGCCATCTTTGTCTTAAATTTTTTAAATGACAATTTAGCTCAAACGTAATGGATCCTGCCTGCCACGTAACTTCTGAAAACATTAATATTGTAGTTATTTGGAGGCTCTGGCAATTTGCTTAATTCACACCTTACCTTATTAGTATAACCCCAGCATGTCAAACTCGCAGTTGGCATGCCACAAGCCCAAGGCATGTGGCCCAGCAGCCATGAGTTTGACATACTTGGTGTAACCAGTATTCCTCAGTGTCTGTTATGGTTTCAAGGTCAGTCTTTGTCTTCCACTCTTGTTTTGAGGATCTTAACTTTAGTTCACTCTGAGACAGGCTTTCAGAGCTGTTTGTTTAATGTGTACTACTCCTACTTGGATTCCTTTAAGCATTCTGAGATGAGCAGTTCAAATGATTTTAGATAATCAAAGGGCTTTTGAAAGCACGGTTTATAAGAAACTAGTTGAAAAGTTTGTGAGAAACTGGTTAAAAAAAATAAAAGCACTGAAATTAGGTCTGAAGTGCCACTGAGTGAACAGTACAAGGACTAAAAGTTACCCTGTATTTTCTAGGACTTGGGAAAAGTCACAAAGTAGTTTTGTTTTACCTAAATAACCTTAATTTTGAAGTTTTGAGAATAAAATTATTACATTACTTCATCGTGGGATAGAGCTGACTGTGTCTGCCCCTTTAGGCACCCTTAGGTTAGGCTCTCTCTGGACTTCACAGTGAAAGATGCTGCCACAAGAACACTGTTCCTTCTCTTACAAAAGGAAAAATAATACAGTGGTTACTTTATAAAAAGTACAATTTTGATTTTTTTAGAAAAATTTGGTGATGAATATCTATATTGGAGCTTTCTCTAATCATTTCTCCTCTTTTAGATTACCAGAATCATAGCAATAGTTAATGCTGTGGCTTCTTCATTGATGTCAGAATACTGTGTGAATCTTGCATTGCATGCAGTGCTCTGTGTAGAGGAGTTGATTAAGTATGGACATGCCCATGCACAGAGGATGAAAACATTTGTCACCTGGCACTCATGTTCCCAAGTGAGATCGAACAAGGTGACACTGCCTTCTTATTTCAGCTCTCATACGGTGAATGTGACCTTTTCCAAGTCCATTTAGTGAAGCATTTTTCACGCTTTTATTGGTGTTTAAAACAGCTCTCATGCAGTGATGGGGTGCTGCCTAGTGTTGTGTTGTGCCTTATGTAAGACATACCTGTGCTAGATAAGCTTCGTTCAGGCTTGAGCTATAATGCTGTTAACCGTGAGGTCAGTGTTACCAAGTCAGAAATAATATTTTTAAATAGTATGTCTTTAAATAGAAGCCCTCATTATATATTGATCAGTTGGCAAAAATGTCATGACCAGAGGTTTCAGAAACTTAACCCCCCGTTTCTCCTAGGAGCTATGGTTCAGTATTTGTGGCAATTTTATAGAACACAGTTACTGTAAATAATGAGAACAGACTGTGTTTAATTAAGGGTAGTGACTTACAGGCTTAAGGTATGTAAAACATTTCATAATCCTCTCTCTCTGAAATCACTGTTTTAGATCTGTTTAAACACATGTATACAGAATTATAATATAAAATCTAATTAAAAAAATTTTTTTATTGATTTTTTACACAGAGGAAGGGAGAGGGATAGAGAGCTAGAAATATCAATAAGTTGTCTCCTGCACACCTCTCATTGGGGATGTGCCTGCAACCAAGGTACATGCCCTTGACCGGAATCGAACCTGGGACCTTTTAGTCCACAGGCCAACGCTCTATCCATTTAGCCAAACCGGTTTCGGCCAAAAAGAAGTTTTGTATTGTGCTAGCCTGGGTTGTAAATAAGAGTCACTTGACTTTTAAAAGCCCCATTATATATATATTACATCATGGTGTATTGATTACATTTGATCACCAAAATTACATGCACCAAGGGAAATTCCCTTCCTTTCTCCCTAAAGGACTATTTCCTACCTCCTTCAAATTTTGAATACCTCCTTTTCCAAGATAATGCCCAGCTGATGACCTTGCTTCCTACTTTAACCAGTGAAAAAACAAAAGGAACGAGAAGAGGACTTGCAAAGACTCCTGCTACTATAAAAATTTCACCAGTTTTTTTTTATTGTTTCCACATTGAGAGATACAGTAAAACTGCACTGGGGGTGGGTAGTCCCTCAACCCAACCTGCCCCCTCTCACATACTGGGAGCCCTCAGGGAATGTCCAACTGATGGCTCACCCCCTGCGAGGCTTTAGGCCTTGGGCACCCAGCCTTCGCCCTGCTCAGCTCAACTCTGTCTGCCTTCGACCACCCGGCCCCTGGGGGCTGGGTGCTCACCGCCACTTCCGTTCACAGTGCCTGGGGGCTGGGCGCTCCCTGCCGCCACCACTGTTGCTACTGTCGCCCCATTCCCCGAACAGCGCCCAGGGGCTGGGTGCTCAAGGCCACTGCTGTTTCATCTCCACCCCCCAGGGCCAGTGCTAGTGCCACTTGGCCCCACCCCCGCTCCTGATTGGCTGGTAGCATAGCCAATCAGGAGTGAAGGTATGGCCAAATTTGCATGTTTCTCTTTTATAATATAGGATAAATAAATAAATTTAAAACACCTATAATACCACTCTGTTTTTCCATCTGGCACCATAAATGATGTATTCATTTTCCTAAGTACAACCAGTTCTTACACTTTTGAATTCTTTCTCATCTCCTTTTAACAACTAAGAACATAACTATTTTTTCTCTTTCTTGCTTACATTTTCAACTGTTTGTTTTGTACTGGGTCATTCTTGTCATTATACAGATGTTCCTAATTCTTCAATCTTAAAGCAAAAATCTCTACCATTTACTAATTTCCCCTAACAGTCAGCACTCCCTTGTTTATTCTCTTTTGCAGCAGACTTCTAACTTGTCCATATTGACCATCTCTATTTTCTTTTCCCAGTATCTTAACTCTGCTTTAAAGAGACTTCAATTACCAAAAATTGATCTCAGTGACTTCTGTGTTGGTCAGTTGTTTGTCTTCATCCCATTAATCTATCACAATGGTGGTTATGATTTACCTTCTCCTCTTGGAAATGCTTTATATGGCTTTAAGGATACCACTCATTCCTGATATTCTTTCTTAATCATCTTTGCTGGTTTACTCCTCTTCCTTCAGAATGTTGGAATGCCTCAGAGCTCAATTTTTAGAACTCTTCTCTTTCTACACTTAATTATACTAGAAATGTTGATTTAGCCTTAAAAAAAAAGAAATGAGTTATACTGTGAGGTGGGGGGAATTCTAGTATAATTAGAAATTAAAAATTCCCCCCACCCTACAGTATAGCTTATTTCTTGGAAAGTGTAGATTATAGGAAATATAATTAAATATTGCTATTTTCAAACTATGTTTTAGACTTTCTTGGCCTGTTTCAAAGCTTGCAGTGAGAACTTAGCCATCTAGTGGCAAGGTTGGACTGATTTATCCACACACCATTGTGATATAATATGGTTACTCTTAAGGTGTGATAGAAATGGATATTGTACTTTTCATATCTTTTTTTTAAATTTTATTTACAATATAACTTATATTTAATAGTAGTACATATGTTTTCCTTCCCCCCCCCAAATCCTCCCCCCAGCCTCCCCTAGCCCCCTGCACATGTCCCCACCTGCCTCCCTCCCCACCCCAGAGTCTTTCATTCATTGGTTATGCTCATATGTATGCATACAAGTCTTTCGGTTGATCTCCCCCAGCATCTGCCTCCCCTCCACTCCAGCCTTCCCCCTGTAGCTTGACTGTCTGTTCGAGGCCACCCTGCCTCTATATCAATCACTCTCCCCTGTTTCTTTTCTTCAAAAATACCTTGCCTCTGCATATTGAAAACAAATGTATAAGAGCAAAAAAAGTTTGAGTGTCAGTTTCAATGTCCAACTGTTCTGAGACGTACTTTTCATATCTTAAACCTTTAAGATATTTTAAAGGAATTTTATATGAACTTGTGTAGTGATTTGGCATTATTTGAACATGTCCATGTGTCTTCAGAGGATGAAATTTAAGAATAAATATTATGAAAAGTTTCTGTCACCACATTTTAGAGTCTATGTTTAAAAAATACAAAAGTAAATATGCTTGATACATGAAATTTGAGAAATATGGTAAAAATAAATTTAAAATATCTATAATACCACTGCCTAAATGCAGCTTGTATTTTGAAATATTGTCTTCTAGTCTTTATGTAGTTTAAAAACTATACTGTGATCATATAATTCCCTGCATTTTGCTCTTAGCATAATATAAGCATCCATGTCTTCATATTTTTAAAAGTGAACATGATTTTTAGTGATTCTATCCTATTCCTTTGTCTTGAACATACAGATTTTGCTTATTTTTATTAATATTTATTTATTCATTTGTTTATTTTTGCTTTTGTGGATTAAGCTTCAGTGAGCATCCTATGCATAATATTTTTTTCTGTTTTAGGATTACTTCCTTAGGATAGATTGCCAGAAGTGGAGTTACTGGGTCAGAGGGTATGATCTTATGAACTTTTATTCTTTAAAAAAAGAAAAAACAACTTTTTTTTTTTTTAGTTTATTTGCTATCCAGTTGATTAGTATTCATTGTGAAAAGTGAAACTCGTAATGATTATACTTGGTACCTGGCAGAAAATTGTGTCTAAAGGCCAGGTTCTGTGATCAGAGAAGTTTGGAAAATTCCTAGACTCAAGAAGTCTTTTTAACTTGGCTTCCCTCAGCATTTCCTGAAATAAACTGAACATTGGCTAGGTGTTTGTTTGTTTATTTGTTTTTGTGAGAAACACTTTTTAACATTTTGTGGAAGTTTTACAAAATATATAGTTTATGAACTACTGATCCAAAATTTCAAAACATTTTTGGTGATCAAAGCATTAAATCTTCATTCTAAAGCTATTCTTAAAAAGCAGGTGAAAATAACGCTGTTTACTATGTGATTTGGGGGGCATGTTTTTATAAAGTCTCATAACTTACAATTTAAAACTTTCTATATTGATCCCTAAAGAATATTTTAATGCTTCAATGGCACCAAAAACTTTTTATGATCTTTAATAAAATTTGGAATATAGACAAAACATAAAAGTAGGAGATAATGTATATTGTACAAACCTTTTTGTCTTACTTCATTTTTCCCTACAGAATGTGAAAATCTTTGCATCTTCTGATAGTCTAGCCAAGGTCCAAGAAGTAGCAAGCTGGCTTTTGGAAATGAATCAGGAACTGCTCTCTGTGGGCAGCAAAAGACGACGAACTGGAGGCTCTGTGAGAGGTAACCCTTCCGCAAGCCAGGCAGATGAGGAACAGATGAATCGTGTGGTGGAGGAGGAACAGCAGCAGCAACAGCTAAGGCGACAAGAGGAGGAACACACCGCAAGGAATGGTGAAGTTGTCGGAGCAGAGCCTAGACCTGGAGACCAAAATGATTCCCAGCAAGGACAGTTAGAAGAAAACAATAATCGCTTTATTTCAGTAGATGAGGACTCCTCAGGAAACCAAGAAGAACCAGAGGAGGATGAAGAACATGCTGAGGAACAAGATGAGGAGGATGAAGAGGAAGAGGAAATGGACCAGGAGAGTGATGATTTTGATCAGTCTGATGATAGTAGCAGGGAAGATGAACATACACATAGTAACAGTGTCACAAACTCCAGTAGTATCATGGACCTGCCTATTCACCAACTCTCCTCATCATTCTATACAAAGACAACAAAAGTGAGTATATTTAGTCTGTTGTGCACTTGAGAAATTTTACATGTCCATATTAATTGTAATAAAATTTCTCACAGTTTGTATTACTGCAAAATTATTCTTCAGATATGTAATAATGAAATGAACTAATTTTTGTTTTATAGAAGGTATTGAAATATTAGAAATATAAATACTTATACTGGGACAGTCTTATTACAAATGGAGGGAAAGTAATTGATCCTATTATTATTATGAAAAATCATTAATTTCAAATTTTATTATAAATCTTATCCTTGGGACAGAGATTAGTAGATTGTGTTCAGTGAAGAGGCTTGGGATGAAACATGACTTGTGTAAATCAAGTAGTAAAAATACTTTCTTACTTACAAAATGCAGCCTGTGAGGTGGCTTTGTGTTCACAGGTGTTAATCCAACACATGAGTTATTGGAAGTTACTTCAAATCCGTTTTCTTCCTATGATGATTAAAATGTATCCTTTGTAAATAGTCTCTTTATTATGTAGTTAAACAAGGTGAGACTATAACCTGAATATTAATGTTTGATTGTTGGTGACATCTGAGTTGGTATTTTTAAAAGTTATAAAGTACTAGATACTGACAGTTCAGAGTAAACATTTTTCCTACATTATGAAACAACAATTCACGGTGCTATCATTACTGCTTGCTTCCCTCCAGATTTTATCATATTTACAATATTCAGAAACAACAGAATCATTGGAGTTTCTTTCTGACTTTATTTCAGTGAAACACTGTTTATTTCTCTAAGGCATTTGAATATTTACTACAGATTAACAAATCATTTTGGTTGATATTTGACTGTGAGAGGTTTCTGCCACTCCTTCTCTTGCCTACAGTTTTCCTTTTCCTTCCCATTCCTGGGAGATAACTCTGTTACCTCTGCCTCCTTATCTCATTTTCCTACTAGTTGCCCATGGAGTTAACCATAGACATATTTTATTTTATTTATTTTTTTAAAAATATTTTTATTGATTTCAGAGAAGAAGAGTGAGGGAGAGGAAGAAACATCAATGATGAGAGAGAATCCTTCATTGGCTGCCTCCTTCACGCCCCTACTGGGGATTGAGCCCGAAACCCAGGCATGTGCCCTGACCTGGAATTAAACCATGACCTGCTGATTTATAGGATGACACTCAACCACTGAGCACATCAGCTGGGCAACTGCAGACATATTTTAAAAGGTGGATAATTAGTCTAAACTGGAAGAGTCTTAGCTCAGGGTCTTGGTGATTAGTCTAGTACTGAGAAAAACAGTTCCATTGGATACAGTCCTTTGAGGCTATGCCAGAGATCTACAATACACTAACCAGTCACACCACCACTGCTTCCCAGTATTATGTTTGCTACTGGACAGGCAGGGAGGTGCTGAAATGTTGAAGTCTGTCTGAGTTGGAGGGAAGAAGTATTTGGGCACTGCAGTAAATTTGATCTTCCAGTGCTTGTTCTTTGGGGTGGTATGTGGGCTTCTTTCCTGAAAACATTCCTTGATATAGGTATATCACTTAAAATTGTGGTCATGGCCGGGATGGAGTTGTGGAAAGAACGAGCATTATTTCTCTCTCTACCCAGTCTTTCTGCTGTATTCTCCCCTCCCACCAAAATATAGTCAGAATTAAATTATATAGTGTCTGGGCTTTGCTTCAAAATAATACCTAAGGGGAGAAAAAGGAGGGTATAGATTGGCCATGAGTTGCTGATTGTTGAAGCTGGATTGCAGAGATGTGAGGTTTCATGAGAATTATTCTGTGTAGTTTTTCAATATTTTAGACAGTGTTGCTATCTAATGATCTATTCAAAGAGGAAAGAAAGTAAAAAGAATTATGCTCAGAAATGAATGAGGTATGTAACAACTTATATCCTCCCTCCCCCCTCAAGCTTCAATGCCGATAGATCTTTATATTTGCATGCTTTCTGATTCTTTATCATTTGAAAATTAGATAGAAATCATGAATATCCAATTAGAGTAGACTTATGAGTTAATTCTTTGGAAAGGAACATTTTAACTTGAATAATAACTTATTTTATAGACATTAAAATAATGTCTGTAGTAGTTTATCCTTTTATTTTTAATCTCACCCGAGGATAAGTTAGTTAGTTAGTTAGTTTGTTTGTTTGTTTATTTATTTATTTGAGAGAGAGAGAGAGAAACATTGATCCACTACATTTTTGGTATAAGGGATGACACTCCAACCAACTGAGCTACCCAACCAGGACTGTAGCAGTTTATCTTCTTATTCCTATTTGCTTATTTTTAAATTTTATAGGGAACCACTGATTTAACCCATAAACAATATACAAACAGATTTAACATCATCTCTTTTAACCTAAATTGACCTGGAATAATATACCTTAGATACTTAGTTTAATATTTGAATTGCTATCATTTTTGCATCTGCATGTGAAACTTAAACTCTTGAAACATGTTTATTTCTAATTTCCCTAGCCTGCCTGCCAGTTTAGATTTTATTTAGATGGAACTACCTGAGGCATTTTCTGGTCCCTCCCTCCAGGTGGGGGACAGATGGCTCTGACACTCACTGCTGCAGCCTTGTTTTGTTGGTAAGGCTCAGACCTTTCCTAGTGCAGTTTGCCCAGCTCTCATCCCCATCTCTTGGTCTCTCTTTTTCAAAGTTCGTATGCCAAAGAGGGAGTGTATCTTTCCTCTTTTTTTCTGAGGGTTCAGTTGTAGGAATGGGGGTTTATACTTAATTGCATTATCTTATTTAAGATAGAAATGTAATCAAAACAAAGACTTGGTGAGCAGTGCAAAACCACCAATGATTTCCGCTACATTTTATTTATTTATTTTTATTTTTAAATATATATTTTATTGATTTTTTTACAGAGAGGAAGGGAGAGGGATAGAAAGTCAGAAACATCGATCAGCTGCCTCTTACACACCCCCTACTGAGGATGTGCCCGCAGCCAAGGTACATGCCCTTGACCGGAATCGAACCCGGGACCTTTCAGTCCAAAGGCCGACGCTCTACCACTGAGCCAAACCGGTTTCAGCTTCTGCTACATTTTATATTACACAAGAAAGCCAGCTAGATAAAACAGACCTTTCTCTAACAGGAGAAGCCATCATAATGTTCAGTGGGAAAACTTCCAGCAACCAGGTTTTACAGGTGCTTTATTTATTTTTTTCCCCTCAAGATGAAATTGTAAACAGAACTTTTAGATGTGTGTTGTATATAGTACCTCCTTAAAAACAAACTATACTGAATTTAAGTCATTTTGATGACTCTTGAGTTGTGAATACAAATTATTGTTTTGTATATACAAGCTCAAAGGTGTATACTGAGTACTGATAGCAGAGATAGATGTGTGTATGCATTTATATGTTGTGTACATGTACATACATATATATACATGTATGAGTTTATATGTTTTTAATACGTTGTTTATTTTGAGATCGCTTGCCTCCATAAATATGGCAAGAAGAATGTAAAACCATTTGATGGTTAAGGCAGCAAAACCCTTCTATGTAAGTAGGATTTCCATCTGCAGTTGGCCTGGTTTTGTTTATGTCCATTCCTGCAACTTTCTTCAGGATCATTCGCAGAGTACTTTATTATTATTTTTTAAGAACATTTAAAAAATGTCAGTTATTATTGTATTGCTTACAAAGGAAATGTTAGTCATCTATGTATATAAATGTGTTTAGTACAATAAATAGGGAAAAACTCTCTATTTCAAATACTTCATTTTGGAGCCGTTTTAAATTCTTAATCATTATATACATACAGACATTACCCTAGGCCACAGTTTTCGGTCTTCAAACTGTGACTTTTGAGAAGAGTAGCGGTATAGTAATCACTTTTAAAATCCCATTTTTTAGGTAAATATGAGATTTAATCTAGATTAGCCTAATATATATATATATATATATATATATATATATATATATATATATAAATAACACCTTTTTCTGCTATGCTGCCCTCTAGGTAGAATTAGGCAGATATTACTAAGATTTTCAGAACTACAAGTAAGTCTGTATATATTCTAGATTCTGGAGCATGGTGATTTTCTAATGCCTTGTCACATTTGAAATCAACAAGCTACCCTTTAAAAAAATATAGAGCTCGGTTAAGTGCTTTTTTGTGTATTTAACAAACCATATTGAAGATATGAGGGCTCATGTCTAAAGTTGTAACAGAAAGTTATAACCATGGAATTCGAGGCTGGATAGCAGACACCACACCTCTCTCTGTAGTTTATCCAATGTGCTTCTTAGCCAGGGGTTGTATACCAGCTGTTTCTGTCAATTTGATCAGTCTGCCTATAAATTCTAAATAAATTTCCTTCCTTCTGTCAACAGCCTTATCACATTAAAGAAAAACAAACAAACACTTATTTTCTGAAGAGATGCCCAGCCACACTAAAGACTTATTTTGCATGTTTAATGCAAGGTAACAACTCATTTTCTACTAAAATGAAAAGCAAATGAGATTACCATTAAACTAGGTCTAGTATCCTCTTGATCTTTTCATGGAGAGAACCATATTTGAGCATTGATTTCTGCTTCTTCCATATCTGTTTAGTGCCTTCCATCAGTTCTCACACAATTTCATTCCTGATCTCAGATTAATCTGTTTTTTTCTTCCCATCCTAAAACTAATCAGTTTTTTTTATCCTTTTTGCCTCAAATAAGAAATAAATGGTTAGTGTTTATTGTCCAGGAACCTCCAACCACTCGCATTAACCTCAGCTACTGGGGAACTTTGTAGGACAATGTGGCTAACATCTGAAATATAACAGGGCACTAAAATCTACTGTTACTAGTAGAAATCTAGAGAGTGTTGGCTGCTCCAGGATGTCCCTGGTCTTGTCTTGTTCTTGTGAGACAAAGAGCTGAAGTTAAAAATTCTGTTAGGTATAGACATGCCCAGAGAACTAGTGCTATGTAAGACAGTCATCTTGAATAATATCCATAATAAATTAAGCCCAACTAATAACAATGCCTTCTACCTTTATGTAAAGGAGGAAAAACTGGAAACATTCACTTAATTTAGTTTAACCTAATTTTAAATATGTGGAGAGGACAATAGAAGTGGAGGAAAGGTAGTGCACTAGAGAAGACAGATTTTCCCCATGTCATAGAAGAGCGATAAGAGCTTTTTAGGTTTGAGCTTGAATTCTGATTTTGCCACTCATTATATGATCCTAAGTATGTAATCTCATTTAACTGTACCTTTATCTGTAAAATAAGACTACAGTATCTACTTCTTAGGACTTTTGTAAGGACTAAGTTAAATAACATATGTAAAGCAAGCAAGTAAGTATAGTACCTGTTACACTCAGGGGGTTTACAGATGTAGGCTTTCTCTTATCCCTCACCCCAAATCTTCATTCCCCACAGTATATATCAGTTTATCTATATGTTTTTTATGACCTTTAGAGGTAAGTCTTTATATCACTCTCTAATGGAAAAAGATGAAGGAAACACAGGAGGATTGGAAATACTGTAATAAGCTGGGCCCATATCTAATAAAAATAAAATTATGACATACATTTTCAAGGGGATGCTATTCACACATTTCCCCATTTGACAGGTATGTATCATTTCCTTTCATTAGAATTTAAGTCAGCTTTTTAAACTTTCTTCTTCTAAAACATTCATATTTTTAAATGCTTGAATCTTACAAGTGGATGCCAACATGAATTTTATTTTATGGTCAATTTCTATTGTTAGTGTAGTTTTTAAAATATTTGTTAAAATTATTTTAAAATATAGTTCTAAATATTGGTCATGTTTAAATCTATATCTGCTTTACTACAAGCAATTAAATATTACTTTGATTACTGGTTTTCATTCTAGACATAAAAGTCTCCCCACAGAATGGAGAATTTAAAAAATTTATTAAGTGTTTCATTGGTTTGTACACAGAGAAGATAAATATCTCTGATGTATCCACAATTACAACAAATGGTTATCTTCAAAATGTTCCTGAGGCAAATTGTTTCAGGTATTATAGTTGCAGTGATCTGATCTATATTGATGTTTTTGTTGGTGTTAGGGAGGATGGTGTGAAGAGGATAAAGAAATATGTCATGGTGGGTTCTGTTTCTAACTTTGGTAGACAATTTCAGAATGATATCTCAAGTTCCATCATTCACCCAGACCTAAGTCCTGCACTTCTGTTTTGTGGGCATTGTCACTAGAGTGGTTTATTTCTTCATGCCAGTTTTTTATTTTTCTCCCCAGATTTACAATCTTTATTAATATCCTGGTTTTATGGTCATTTGGTGGAAAAACAGGTTTGACTTTTCTTATCCTCTAATCCCATGAGTCTAGTGAAAATATTTGGATTTCCTTTTTCTTACCCCCAGGTGCTTATAAAATAAAAATTAGAGAGTCAATGTTTAAAAATGTTACGAGCATCTTTGCTTAGGTTTCTGTTTGCACTAGGATATAATGTCACGTCCTTGACAATGAGATGGCAGTATGAACGATTGGATGCATTTTTAAAAATGGATTTTTACCCTCATATAGATCTGTAACCTCAATATAAATATTCTGATGAAGCCAAGTCCATAAGTGGATATTTGAAATCTTTTATAATCTTACCACAGTTTTTTTCACCCTGATTTCATTGCCATGCCCCCACTAGCTTTTAATGACTTTGCTCCTCTCCAGCTAGCCCCATCCTTGAAAACTCTGATTTTATCTCTATCTTTATACCTTCCTAGAATTAGAAACTTTAATTCTTTGAATCAATTGTTGATTTTCTATGCTATGCAGTTCATAGGTATTTGGTATTACCTTGTGATTTTTTGGGTAAGTTTGTTTTGAGTTGACGTTTAATTAAAAAAAACACAAGAAATTTGATATATTTTTCTCTAGTGCTGATTCAGGTTGAGAGTTGAAGATCCACAAATTATAATGTGAACAATTCTCATTTTGGCTCTTATGGTTTACCGAAGCTAGACTATAAATTATAAATAGGCATGCCATTTATGTTTAGTTTAAAATTCAAGTACTCAATATAAAGATGGTTACATTGAGGAATATTATAATACATTAGTAGTTCTAGAGTAAGACTCCCCAAGGAACAGCTAAAATCCTAATTTTAGAACCATGTTGCTAAGATACCAAAATCAATTAAAGGTAATTCGTATAGCCATTAAACACCATGTTTTTAAAGAAAATTTAATAACATGAAAATGTTTATAAACAATGTTTACTAAAAATGTAGAACTAAAAACTGTATACAATATGATACTAATTATAAAGCAGACATACATTATCTACTTACCTACCTACCTACTAGTATCTACCTATCTATTTACGTAGGGGAAAATCAGAAATAATTAAACCAAATGTTAGTAATTATGGTTGAATTATTTCTATTTTTTCTTATAGAAGATCAATTTACCATATGCTATAATAATAGGTTAGCATGGTGATATCCTTCTTTGTTTCTAAGACATTTTTTTAATATGTGGTTTCTTTTGAGAGTAACTTAGAGCACTCTCGATAGCACTTTTGACTCCATGAAACATGAATATCTTTTATTTTAAAATCTTTCTCTGACCAATTTCAGAGTCTGTCTTTAAAATATAATTCTAAAGTGCTATACCAGAAAGTCACCGGTGTTTTCCCTCCCCTCCCTTATTCCCAACTCCCCATTTTGTCAAACTAATTAATGTATTTAAGCTGCTTAGGCTTTCCATTTGAATTTTAAGTCTCCTGAGATAGTATCTGAACTGGAGGGGACTTTTGAGATCACCAAGTCCAAGGCTTTATCAATAGACGTGGGCTTGAAAATGAAATCATCTCTAGAGAATACTACAGTATGAAGTAACATTACATTGTTACACAGTTCTTTATGTTTACACCTATTAGTCTTCTTTGGTCTTTGTTCTTCCATTTAGAAATGGCAGCCCTTCTTATAGGAGAAGACTGCTGTCATATTCATCCATAATCTTTCTCCAGACTGAATGCCATCAATGTGTTTTTCAGGGTCGTCATTCTGTTTGCTATTCTGGACAAATTGCTCTTGAAGTGTTGTATCCTATAGTCAACATGGGGTTACTGAAGTGCTGTAGAGCCAGATTATCACCTGTTCTTATTCTGAATCTTATCAGTGCAATTGAAATAGCCTTGATAATGATGATATTAATAATATGGTAAACCATTTATTGAACACAATTACTATGTGCCAGGACATTGTGTTAAATACTTGCCATATATAATCTCATTTAATCTTAAAATTCTACTTTATGTAGCTTCTAATTTTTATCCATATCAGAGATGAGAAGCAAGTGAAAAGAGATTAAGTAATTCATCAATGGTCAATGAGCTAGTAAGTAGTGGAGCTAGGATTTTAACTCAGATCTCATTTTGTGTCCTGGTTGCACTTTTGTTAAAATTTTGGGAGGAGTTGGACTTTTGAACCCATAAAGCAACCACTTTACCCTCTGTTTTCATGCCCTCCCCAAAGTTGTCCTAACTGAATCTCTATTCCCATGGTATATTTGTTAGGATTCATATCACATTATATTAAAATTGTTTTTGACTCCCCTTCAAGCCTTTTGATTTTATATCTTGCCTAGTAATATTTATCAGGTGTAAGACATCCTCATGCCTAATAGTTTGTCAACAAATAATTAGAGAATCCATTTTTATTTACTCCTAGCCAGTCCCTGACCACATGGATACATATTTTGCATAGTGAGGGTCAGTGCATATACTATTTTGCATTCCTGCTTCTTGTAATATCATGTGCAGAGTTTTGTGTAGGCATATGTTTTTAACTCTTTCTGTAAATACCAACAAGTGCAATTGATGGATTGAAAGATATGAGTATGCTTAGTTTTGTAAGAAACTGCAAAACTGCCTTCTAGAGTACCTACGCTATTTTGTATTCTTACAAACAATGAATGAGAGTTCTTGTTGCCAGCATTTGATGATGTCACTGTTTTTGGCTTTTGGCCATTCTAGTAGGTATGCAGTGGCATCTAGTTTTTATTTGAAATTTCCTAATGTATATGATGTTCAGTATCTTTTTATATGCCTACTTGCCACCTGTATGTCTGTCGTCTTTGGTGAGATATCTGTTCAGATTTTTTGCCTGATTTTTCATTAGGTTGTTTGTTTTCTCATCGTTGAGTGTTAAGAGCCCTTCATCTGTTTTGGATAACATGCCTCTATCATATTGTCTCTGGCAAGCATTTTCTTCCAGTCAGTGGCTTTATATTCTTACTAGAGGCCCGGTGCACAAAATTTTTGCACAGATAAGGTCCCTTGGCCTGGCCACAGTGATCAGGGCCAAATGGGGCATTCTGGTTGCTGTCCAGGGCCTTCCTTCCCCAGCTGCCAGCTGCTAGCTGGGGCTTTCCTTCCCTTGATCTGCACTGCTCCCTGGTGGTCAGCATACATCATAGCGAGTGATTGAACTCCTAGTCTCCCTGTCAAACTCCCAAGGGGACACTTTGCATATTAGCCTTTTATATATATAGATTCTCTTGACATTGTCTTTCATAGAGCAGGTGTTTTTAATTTTAATGTCAAGGTTATAAATTATTTTTTCAATATATTTTATTGATTTTTTACAGAGCGGAAGGGAGAGGGATAGAAAGTCAGAAACATCGATGAGAGAGAGACATCGATCAGCTGCCTCCTGCACGCCCCCCACCGGGGATGCGCCCGCAGCCAAGGTACATACCCCTGCCGGAATCGAACCCGGGACCCTTCAGTCCGCACTCCAGCGCTCTATCCACTGAGCCAAACCAGTCTATTTTTTCATAGATTGTACCTTTGGTGTTACATCTAAAAATCATATTTTATATTTAGGTGTATGATCTATTTTGAGTTCATTTTTGAGAGTGCATATCCAGTTTTTCCAGCACCATTTGTTGAATAGACAGTTTTTGCCCCATTGTATTGCCTTTGCTCCTTTATTCCTTTGTCAAAGATTAGTTGACTATATTCATGTCGATTTATTTCTGGGGTCTTTAATTTGTTTCTCCCCACCCCCCTTGTATTCACAACATTTTCCCCCTGAGATAACCTATGGAAGTCATTGTGGAATAGCTTTTTTCCTATTGAATCATAACCCTGGTGTTATAGGTTGGGCAGGTAATATTAGGTAGAATTGTGGTAGTTATAGTAAGCTTTCGTGTTTTTTGTGTCTCCTCTCTTACACACACACACACACACACACACCCCGGCCAAATTTTGATTGTTGACAGACCTGGTTCTCTAACATTCTACTGTGTCTTATAGGACCTTGTACTTTGCATACAGGAACTGCTTAAAATTAAATTGGACTTTCAGAAAACAATGTCTGTTTTTATAGAAATGGTCCTGTTGAATTCTGTTCTGCTTAGTGTGAACATTTGCAGGTTTTTGAATCTAAGTATAAGACTTTGAATCTGCCCCTATTACATTTTCTATCGTTATTTGACAGGTTGCCTCCATCCTCAACCATTTTGGCTCCTGCATTATATAGGTCCTCCTCACTAAGATGAGCTTCTATCAGGATTCTGTCTTTCAGAATTTTCACTGTCCTTCCCAGTTTTGTAGTTCTCAGTGCATATGTATTTACATCCAAATAATTAAATTAGTGATATCTTAAGTGAGAAAATGAAAGCTAGGTTGAGATCTAAAGGACAAGCAGGATTCGACAGTGTTAGGAAGCTGTACAAAAGTGAAAACAAAGAGTGGTAACTTTTTTGAATAGTGGCAATTTTTTTTGAAATATTATAGAGCCTTGCTACGTATTTGAATATATTCCAAATATCTATATATATTTACATTGGGCAAATTTATTTAAATTTTCTGTTTATATCCTATCTGTTTCTTAGTGCTTTGCTGATGACTGATGGCTAAATGGGACTTTGAAGAGTGTTTGCAGAGTTTCCACACCATAGACAACTTACCTTGATATCCAATGTCAAGGATTAATCTTAATGCCAAGTATAGGAATTTCACAAAATCTTATTATTATTTCGAAAGTTTTAACTTAGAAACATTATTAACTTCAGATTATAGAAAATGAATGATAGAACTGGGAATGTAATTTAGATATTGCTCATATACTAACTACTCCCCCCATCATCTTCTACAACTCCAATATGTAAATAATAATTATATTTCACCAGCTTTAATTTAGATGGTAATATCAATTTTTAAACCTTTTCACCAATTATTATAATCTTAAGACTCTTCCTAACAAGATTCTTTTCTGTTTGTGAGTATACTTTTTACTTGACTCTTCCTAGAGTCTCAGTCACATCTTTGGCCTCTCTCCTGGGAGACACAGTTTTTATGTATTTTATTGCTTTGGTTGCTATAGTGAATCTCTATTATCTATAAATCACAATAAAGGAAAAAAACCAGTTGGATGAATTACGGAAGTAGAACACAGAGAAAAGAAAATATGCTTAGAGAATATAGGTGTGTTTTAAATACCTAATTTGTAGTCATGGCACTCTTATTTTTATTTCTTTTTGGAAAATTTCCTTAAATTCAATATTGTTTACTCTTGAGGACTGCTGTTTCTTTTCCATTTAGTATAGGGATTAAATTTTTTAAAATTTAATTTATTGGGGTGGCATTGGTTAGCAAAATTATATAGGTTTCAGATATACAATTCTACGAAACATAATCTGTATATTGAATTGTGTGTTTACCACCCCAACTCAAGACTCCTTCCATCACCATTTAGCCCCCCTACCTCTTCTACCTCCCCCACAACCCACCTTCCCTCTGGCAATCACCATACTGTTGTCTGTGTCCAAGAGTCTTCCTTTTTTTTCTGTGCTTAATTTCTTTGCCCTTCTTACCCAGCCATTTTTTTAAAATAGGAAAACTTTAAACTTTTTTTTTTTAATAGGAAAACTTTAGAGTTCTCTCAATGGACACACTAAATATGGATAATAGTTCCAAAGAAGGCACAGAGGAATAAAGTCACAAAAGATACAACATATTTAGGTTTTTGTAGAAGTCATACATGAGCTTGTTTATCATATATAATAAATCAGGAAGTATTTTTTTACTGTGAAATATCATATATAAGACTCACTTAAGAATTAATCTATTTCTTCATTGAACACTAGAGGGCCATATAGTACTTTATTGCTGTTGATAGGAGCTGCTTTTAGTATATTTAAATATATTTAGTAGGTGCTTGTCTCTCTTCTACTTTGTGTTCCAGTACACTATTTTTTTTCTCAGAATTTGAAATTAATATTGGGAGTAGTTATGTGCACTATTATGTAATATGTGAGGTTCCTAGGGATTTTAAAAAACTAACAATTAGCATATCTTCATTTTGCTGTTTTAAAGAAACAATGCAACAAAAGTGAAAAAAATGAGCTTTGGAATAAATGTACACATATGCACAAACTTACTGTGCTTTGGGAATATAAGTATGCTTTTTGAAACTTTCTCCAGTATCTGCACATAAACACATTAAAAACAAAAATCTTTTCATTGTTAGTTGCTCTGAGCTTCCTCAGCTTACATGTGATAAAAGATCCCTTTAAATTCTTGTCTAAATTTTTCTTGTGTTTATTGGATAGAAGGCAATATTGCAGGGTGTCACTACCTGGTCATCCTTAACTAAAGAATATTTGAACAGATGATTCTTCATCCTTAATTTCTTTTGGTTGCTTCGGGTGAAGAAATGAGAAACAACTGACATTGTGGATGAGTGAAGAAGGTCATGGCTCAGGCTCTTACGAACTTTAGGGTAATATGCCTTTCCTAAAAGATGTTAGTGTTCAGTTAAAAAAAGAAAAAGGAAAATACTGTGTGAGCTGAAAAAATCTTGTCTTTGAGCTACATTTGACCTCTGGTTACTACTGATTTTGATAGCTTCTAAAGATGAAGTTTAACATCTTAAGTAGCATCTTAGTTAAATTTTTATTCTTTCATAGATATACTTCAAGTAGCACTTTGCATTATTAATTTCTATATTATGTTTGGCCTGGGGAATAAGGACATTTTTCTCTCCAATTAGTGTTTACACTTACCTTTTTGTGAAGGAAGATTAGGTTGAATTTAGGGGAAACATTTACACCTGGAGGATAGCAGAATGGATCTTGTAAAGAGAAAGCAATAATACATCTGAAGACTTAAGAGAACCTAATCTTTTGAGTTTTCCTTCCTTGAATTTGTTAATTTTAATATCTTAAATTATTTCTTCAAATTACTATAATGAAGTTACTAAACTTCTATCTTTAGTTCTCAGTTTTATTGATGACGTAGTCCTTGTGAATATTGATGAACTCAATTTAAAGTAATTGCTATGATAGCAGTATTTTCAAACTGGTAGTTACATTGTGTGTGTGTGTGTGTGTGTGTGTGTGTGTGTGTGTGTGTGTGTGTGTATGTGTGTGTATGTGTGTATATGTGTGTGTATTTTGTATCACTACCATTTGCTGTATTTTGACAGATTAACATGAGTTTAAGTGATTAAACACTGAGCATGAATTCTGATCTTTTTGCACAGGTAATGAAATTAGCTCCTAATGGCACAATTTAAAAAAAAAGAGAGAGAGAGATCAGAATTGGATATGGTGAAAAACACCAGAACTACTCTTTTCTCAAGAAGAAGAGAGAGATATTAGGTGTTATTGATGGATTGAAGACATTAAAATATTGCCTTTTTGACATGTATCTGGAGAGAACATTAGTTAAAATTTGGTTGAATTTAGCAATATATTGAGTTCTGAAAGAATGGCCATTTCTTTTTGAAGATGTGCCACAATTTGATACTAGCTTTAATGGGAGCAGGATAAAGAAGGTGTGGCGCCCATTACTGTGCTAAATGCATACTTCCACTCTAAGAGCATTTCATTTCAGAAAGGTTAATGGGGAAGGTGCTAGTGCAGAATTGATGGTATGTGATATTTTACAAAGGTAAAAAGACCACTTAGATTCCCTCAAAAGTCTGAAAGTTTGGGAAAATCGGTTAGTATGAGTACTATAGATATTTCTAAAATACTACCTATATTGTAACTAATCTCCATCAGTGATGCCTTGACTACACTGGAATGATTTCCAACCAGAACAAATTTTTAGCCTCACTTCTCCATATCACTATTTATAGGATATGACTAAGAGGTAATGCAGGCCAGAAACATAACTTAAATGAATAAAATGGTCTAAACATAAAATCCAGGGAGCCAAAGCCTCACTAAAGGGAGTGACTGAAAATTGTGATCCTGATATTGTCATATTTTCCAGTTTTTCAAAAGCCGCTGGGATTCCTGATTTTCAGTTGGTAATTTCTCAGTTTTTTAATGTGTTGACCTCTAAATTTTTCAAAAGCATTTCTGTGGGCTGGTTTGACTTATGGGCCACCCATTTTCATAGTGTATATAGAAGATAGTATATATAGAAGAAGACTGCAGTTCATTACTCATTGCAAACTGAATGTCGTTTGCATCCAGTGCAAATCGATAAAGGGCACAAAGTTCTTTGCAGTGCAAGTGCAGCAACATACATAGCACAGCAAGTGCCTTAGTCGGTGGCCTAAGGACTTTTTCTTTATGAATTTAATATACTGATTTTAGGTGTTGAACTGCCACATGAATTGGCCTCCTTTAAAAGAAATGTGTGTTGTAACTTTCACAATGAATTCTAGGTGGCATATATCTAGGAGAAACAAATTTGGTAAAATGATCAAGTGTACCTGAAAATCAGAACTGGGAAAATACAGGAATAGACTATGAAGTCAAGGCCAAGAGAAGAGTAAGGAGTGAGTTATAATGAGTTGGACTAAGCTGTTAATAAGAAACAAATTGGCCACTCATACAGGTTGGCCTACTCCAGTATTTTTTAAAGTGTGACCTTAGGCCAGATGGATCTGGAGTGCTTTTTAAAAATATAAGCTGCAGTGTTACATGCCAGAAGCAGGGTTGGGATGTGCATTTTGATTAAGCACCCATAATTTTTATATAGATTAAAGTTTGAAAAATATTGCCCTATTAATTTGTTTCTCTCCTTCCTTGTGATGAAATTAGGAGGAGAATTTGCCAAGTCCTCACAGGAAGAGAAAATGTCACACACACACACACACACACACACACACACACTTTTCTAATATCATATGAAAGGAATTTCTCACATGGGGCTTCATAAGTAGGCTGTGGCGTAGGATGGTATCTATAATGCATAGTATCTATAATGAATGCATTAATCCTTATAAATAGTGGTAAATAGAGAGTGTAATCTCTGAAGTCAGACTGGAGTTTTCAGATATTAGTAGCTCTATTCCTTGATCTAAGGCAAACTGTCAACTTCTCTTAGAGAGTTATCTTAAGGATGGTAGTAGTATTAATAATAATCTATCTTTACTAATAAAAGAGTAATATGCTAATTAGACTGGGTCAACCAGAGGTCTTCCAGACATCCAACTTCCTTCCAGACAAAGCCACGGTGGCAGAGGCTGAGGCAGAGATGGTTAGGGGCAATCAGGCCAGCAGGGGAGCAATCAGGGGGCAGTCAGTCTGGCAGGTGAGCATTTAGGGGGTGGCCAGGCTGGCATGGGGGCAGTTAGAGGGCGACCAGGCTGGCAGGAGGGCAGTTAGAGGGCGTTTAGGCCGGCAGGGGACCATTTAGATGATCAAGCTGGTAAGCAGAGGCAATTAGGGGCAATCAGGCAGCCAGGTAGAGTGGTTAGGAGTGATCAGGCAAGCAGGCAGGTGAGCGGTTAGGAGCCAGCAGTCCCCAATTGCTAAGCCAGTAGTCGGACATCCCCCAAGAGGTCCTGGACTGGAGAGGGTGCAAGCTGGACTGAGGGACACTCCCCTACCCTGTGCACAAATTTTGTGCACTGGGCCTCTGGTATAGTATTATTGCCCAGCCAGTGTGGTTAAGTGGTTGAGCATCAACCCATAAACCAGGAGGTCACAGTTCAATTCCCTGTGAGGGCACATGCCCAGGTTGCAGGCTCAGTCTCCAGTGGGGGGCATATAGGAGGCAGCTGATTGATCATTCTCTCTCATCATTGATGCTTTATATTTAGAAATATATAGTATTACTGAGAAGATTCAATGAGATGATATGGTTAAAGTACTTAGAAAAGTGACTGGAGATAGCAAGTCCTTAGTAAGTGTTAGCTATTACATTTCATAAGATTTATCATTATAATGTTACAAGGCTTATACCGGAACTAGCTTAACTAACTAGTTCAGGCTAGATAATAAGCTATGTAAACTATTTTAGTTCCAAAGATACCTACTTTTTTAGATGGGTTGAAACTATCACTGATTCTTTTGGTCTAAATTATTGTAACGTTTAGCATCAAGTTCAGTTATTTAATAGTGTAAATTTTCTTAGGGCAAACTATGAAGCATTTTTGTTTTCTGACAGGTACCATCACTCCCCAGTTGGTTATTAATGTTGAACTTAGAAGAAATTTGAAAGAGAACCTAAAATTAAATTTTGGTAATCTTGGAGCTTTGAGTTATCAAAGAAAATCTTCAGAAGAGATGAAAATGCTAGTTCTATTCTATAATGATACTTGGGTGTTCTTGAACTGAAGAGCTGGACCTAGAATAAATGCACGGGAAGATTCTCTTTGCTACTTCTGTAGAAATTTTAGAATTACTGCTTGATATTACAGGAAATACTTAAATTTTTCAGTTAAGAGATGGTTATAAACAAATGAAAACAGTCATTACAAATGAATAAGTTTAAAATAAATCAAGTTAAAATTCTCTCTAGGATGTATCTTGGAGAACATGTTTTAAATAATGTTGCTATAGCTACAAGCTGTATCTGATGTAGAATATTAACTTGATTCCTACTAGTAGTAAAGGTGGTATCTTGGATGTAAACTTTAATCTTTAATTATGTGAAATTAAATAAAGAATGATTGTTTTTATAGATCACTGGTGCTAAAAATAAGATTATTTTTGGCTAGAAAAAATTTATTTTGTTCAAATGTACCATGTCCTTATGTTCATTTGGTTTTTGCTGATGCTATTAAATATAAGTTGCTTTTATGAGATGCTTTACTTTCAAAGTGAAAATGCTTTAGTTTTTTATGTTTCTGGTTGATATTAAGTGGCAATTTCTCATTATTGAAATCAGATGCAATGAGAAATGGAAATATGAAGGAAGTACTGGTGCATTTGGGAACTAAGTGTCAAGAGATAGTCATTTCCTTAGCTACAGATGTTGGTTGTATATGTCTACATTATACATTTAATTTTCTAGAAGGAATTATTTGTACCTATCCAATATGCTGCCATCTATCTTAGGGTTTAGTGAGTGAAAATTTTAAATATGCTCAGATACATCTGTAATGTTTATGACAATTTTAGTTTTGGGGGCTTATTTCTTACTGGATGCCTGGTGCATGAAATTCGTGCACAGGGGGTGGGGGAAGGGAGGGAAGGAGGGAGATGTCCAGTTGACATTCTAATTAGCATATTATCCTTTTATTAGTATAGGTTACTAACCACTCCAATAACTAGTATAGAAAAAATAGAATAAAATTAAGATATAATCATGATTCTATATCATTTAGATGTCAGTAATCTTATTTTATTTTTACTGTATTTTTATCTTCTTTACTCCACAAAGAAATAGAGTAGAGATTACTAACTGGTGTCTTATATGGTATTTTTAAAAAACACATTTGAATTTGTTGCCAACATTTAAAAATTTGGCCCTAGCCAGTGTATTTCAGTGGTTAGAGCATTAGACTTCAAACCAAAGGGTCTCAGGCTCAATTCCTTGTCAAGGGCATGTACCTAGGTTATGAGTTTGCTCTCCACTCCCTAGTCGGGGCACATGTGGGAGGCAAACACTGGATGTGTCTATCTCACAACTCTCTCTTTCCCTCTCTCTCTCTGTCTCTCTCTGTCTCTCTCTCTCTCTGAAAAACAATGGGGGAAAACACCTCAAGTGAGGATTAACAACAAAATAAAATAAATAAAAATAAAATAAAAATTTGGAGAGTTCACATAAAAATGTTGATTTCTCACTTTCTTTTGCAAATGTGGAATATCTGGGCTTACTGCGCTCATGTGCTTCCATGACAACCATCAATTACATCTTTTAAATGGACTTTCTAGGTATTAAACTTTACCTGTCATTTCTCTTTCATTTTACTTACCTGCTTCTCTAGTTATTTGAATTAGCTCGGAATAAAGACAAAAGCATGATTGTAGAACATCCAAAACTTGATTTTTCTTTTATTTATCACATACCAAACTAGTTTGGATATAAGTCCAAGTCAATGTAATATGTAACTGTTTCTCAGTTATTATTAAAATACAGAGAGTTGCTAAACAACTCATTTCCAATGGCTATTATTAAAGTGAGAATTTGTCAGCAAGACTTTTGCCATGCTCCAAATGCCTACTAACTTAAATTTTTATTTTGGATCATCCTTTTTTTTCTTGTTAAAATTTAAAGTAAACACTACTAGGTGTTGGAGTTTTCCTCTCTTTTCCATGACCAACATGGAGAGAAGAGTAAGGTCCAGTTACTGAGTAGAGGAGCTGGGGATTGAGAAATAATAAAAACAAATAGATGACACAGAAGAAGAAAATAAAAGCTGGGGCTGGGTGGAATCTCTGCTCTCTGATGGAGAGACAGGGAAATCCAACCCAAATGCAGCATGTTTATTTATACTAAAACTAGGGGCCTGGTGCATGCAATTCATGCATGAGGGGCAGGGGTGTATGTCCCTGCGCCCTCTCCAATCTGGGATCCCTCTCACAATCCAGGACTGCTGGATCCCAACCACTCGCCTACCTGCCTGCCTCATTGCCCCTAACCACTTCCCTGTCAAACTGATCAATGTCTAACTGCTCCCCTGCCAGCTTGATTGCCCCTAACTGTCCTCCCCTGCCAGCTGGTTACCCCTAACTTCTCTCCCCTGCTGGTCTGGTCACCCCCAACTGCCCTCCCCTGCTGACCCGGACACCCCTAACTGTCCTCCCCTGCTGGCCATCTTGTAGCAGCTATCTTGTGTCCACATGGGGGCAGCCATCTTGTGTGTTGGAATGATGGTCAATTTGCACGTTACCTCTTTATTATATAGGATAGAAAGGGGCTTTATGAAAATACTTAAAATCAAAGGAGCTTAAGTGGGCCCAGGCCCCACCCATTCCCCCATTCTTGGGACTCAGCTGAATCCACATTTCAAGGGCCCTTCCCCCAACACCTGAAGCAAGTTAAAAGTACTGATAACTCATCCAGCCTTTTTGGTGGATGTATTTCCAAGACATGGCTCTCCTGGCACCTTGGATTCTGCTGACACTGATTTAAAGAATACTCAGGTGCCTTTCCTGGGAGCCGGCCCTCTACAACTAGGATGATGATATATCACATTATAGCGGTAAAACAGTGTTTTTGGAGCTCCTTATTTTGTAAAATATTTCAGTTATCTATAGCTACCTAATCAATCACCCCAAAGCTTTATAGATTATAACAAACAGTTACTTTATTATTTCTCATTAGAGCCCCGGTGCATGAAAATTCCAGGGTCCCTCAGCCCAGCCTGCCCCCTCTTACAGCCCGGGAGCCCTCAGGGGCGGGAGGCGACCTGGCGATCAGGGGAAGGAGATGCCCCATCACACCTATGCTACTGCCACTGCTGGCAGTGCAAGCCTCGACTGGCCCTGGTTATCTGAGCCCTGGGTGGCCCCGAGTGGCTGACCAGCCGCTATCCAACGCTTGTCTGCACCTCAGGCTGGCCCTGGGTGGCTGGGCAGCCACCATCTAAGGCTTGCCTGTGCCTTGGCAATCTGCTGGGCAGCCACCATTCAAGGCTTGCCTGTGTCTCGGGCCAGCCCTGGGCAGCTGGGAAGCTGCCATCTGAGGCTTGCCTGCACCTTGGCTGGCCCTGGGCAGCTGAGGGAACTGGGGGACTCCGGAGGCAGGCATGCAGAGCAGGCCCAGCCTTCCATGCGCCTGCTGCCGCAGTGGGGCTGAGGGAACTGGCCACTGCCAACTTGTGGCTGTGAGCGTCACCATCTTTGGGGGTGGGGCAGTCAATTAGCATATTCCCTCCTTATTGGCTGTGGGCAGGGGCAGTAAATTGAGGGCGGGGCAGTCAATTAGCATATTCCCACTTTATTGGCTGTGGGCACCGCCATCTTTGTGATGGTGTGAGGGTCAATTGGCATACTCCCTCTTTATTAGATAGGGCTAGAGGCTTGGTGCATGAAATTCGTGCAGGGGAGAGGTGTCCCTCAGCCCAGCCTTCACCCTCTCCAATCTGGGATCCCTCGAGGGATGACCAACTGCCTGTTTAGACCTGATCCTGGGCAGTCAGACATCCTTCTCACAATCCAGGACTGCTGGCTCCCAACTGCTTGCCAGCCTGCCTTCCTGATTGTCCCTATATGCTTCTGCCTGCCAGCCTGATCACCCCCTAACCACTCCCTTGCCAGCCTGATTGATGCCTAACTGCTTCCCTGCCAGCCTGTTTGCCCCTAACTGTCTTCCCTTGCAGGCCTGATCGCCCCAACTGCCCTCCCTTGCAGGCCTGGTCTCTCCCAACTGCCCTCCCCTGCTGGCTTGATTGCCCACAACTGCCCTCCCTTGCAGGCCTGGTCCCTGCCAACTGTTCTCCTGTGCTGGCTATCTTGTGTCCACATGGGGGCAGGATCTTTTACCACATGGGGGCAGCCATCTTGTTAGAGTGATGGTCAATCTGCATATTACTCTTTTATTAGATAGAATAGAGTCCTGGTGCATGGATAGGGGCTGGCTGGTTTGCCCTGAAGGGTATCCCGATCAGGGTGGGGGTTCCCTTGGGGCATGGGGCAGCCTAGGTGAAGGGCCTGTGGTGGTTTGCAGGCCAGCCACTCCCCCCATCCAGCGACCCAAGTGGAGGCCCTGGTATCTGGGATTTATTTATCTTCTACAATTGAAATTTTGTAGCCTGGAAGGCTCGCTCTATTTGTGGCAGCCATTTCTGTTGGTATTTATCTTCTACTAGGGGCCCAAGTGCATGAAATATGTATTTTGTGCACTGGGGGAGGGTGGTCCCTCAACCCAACCTGCCCCTCTCACATACTGGGAGCCCTCAGGGGATGTCCAACTGATGGCTCACCCCCAGCCTGCCCAGCCATCGCCCTGCTCAGCTTAGCCCCGGCTGCCTGCGACCACCCGGCCCTGGGGCTGGGTGCTTGCTGCCACTTCTGCTCACAGCGCCCGAGGGCCGGGCACTCCCTGCCATTGCCACCACTGCTGCTGCTGCCGAAGCTTCCCCTCACAGCGCCCAGGGGCTGGCCGCTCGCCGCCACCACCGTTTCATCTCCACTCCCGGGCCCGGGGCTCGCGTCACTTGGCCCTGCCCTCGCTCCTGTTTGGCTGGTAGAATATCCAATCAGGAGCGAAGGTATAGTCAAATTCACATGTTTCTCTTTTATTATATAGGATAATTGAAATTTTGTAGCCTTAAGAGGAAGCCAGGGTATGTGGAAAGCTTGGCTTCCTCCATCACTGGGGGCAATCTTAGCCTCCTGTTCTCTCCTGCTCCCTCGCTGCCACCATTTTTGTTGGGATTTATGTATCTTCTATAATTGAAACTTTGTAGCCTTGAGTGGAGGCCTTGGCCAGCCAGGGTGTGTGGAAGCTTGGCTTCCTCCATCGCCAGGGAAACCCAAGCCTCCCTCCTGCTTGCTCGTGGCCACAGCCATCTTGGTTAGGGTTGATTTGTATACTTGCTCCTGATCGGCTGGTGGGTATGGCTAGTAATTTGCATATTACTAGTTTATTAGATAGGGTTATTCCTGTGGGTTATGAATTCTAAAGGGATCACTTAGACATTGCTGATTCAGGGTTGCAACCCAAGGACCTTTATTCACATAGTCCAAGGACTTCTTTAAATATGGTCTTTTTACCAGGGCTAGTTTGGGCTTCATAGCATGGGTACTTTAGTGCAATCATTACTTGAGAAAGGCCTACCATGTGAAGGTTACCATTAAGCAAGGTGAAATCAGAGTCTCTTTATCATTATTTAGCCTCGGAAATCACATTAATGGACTTTTAGATTCTTGGTTGAAACAGACTCCACCTCCCAATGGCAGGAGTATGAGAGAATATTGTAAGAAGAGCATGTGAGATAGGGCATATTGCAGTGCAATCTTTGAGAGAGAAACAATTGCTGAGGAGGTAATAATATTACTCTTAGAATTTTTTTTTTAATCTTTACCTGAAGATATATTTTTATTGATTTGAGAGAGAGAGGAAGGTGGGGGAGAAACATTGATGTGGAAGACAAACATCAATCGGCTGCCTCCCATGTGCAGCCACTGGAGATCAAACCTGCAACTGGGTATATTTCCTAACCAGGAATCAAATCCACAACCTTTTGGTGTACAGGATGATGCCCCAACCAACTGAGCCACCTGGCCAGGGCTGCTATTATAATTTTTTTTTATTTGAACTTCACAAAAATC
The DNA here is from genome assembly GCA_027563665.1 of Antrozous pallidus. Classification (NCBI taxonomy): domain Eukaryota; kingdom Metazoa; phylum Chordata; class Mammalia; order Chiroptera; family Vespertilionidae; genus Antrozous; species Antrozous pallidus. The sequence goes on along the minus strand of CM050516.1, from coordinate 60,230,769 downwards.
AGGCTCATTAAACCAGATTGCATATACTGTATAATGTCTTACGTAATATTTTATTTCAGTTATCTAGAACTCAGTTATCTGACAAACTTACATATCTGAAATATATAATAACAAATCTCCAACTAGATTAGAAAGTAACACAAATAGGCTAGGCTTAACATCCTATGGAATAAAATATATGTTCTATTACAAAAGCAGGAACTTAGGAATCAGTCATGCTAGGGTAGAAATCTTAACTCCACTCACTGCCTTGCAGCTGTAACACCTTAGGCAGTTTTAAACCTTTCTGAGCCTCAGTTTCCTTGTCTGTAAAATGTAGGATAATAATACCTTACAGTCTTGTCTTGCTTGATATTTTACGTGGAATAAAGTATGATCTGCTAGGAACTCTGTCAGTGTTTTATTCTTTCCCCACATCATTGTACCAATCTGAAATAATACATTTTATTTTCTTAGTCCTGTAGCTGCAGACTTCCTTTATTTCAGCTATTGAGCTCTGTCTCAGGCATAATCAAGAATTATAGGGATTTTTCTTTGTTTTTAAATTTTTTTGGTATTAGTGTTGGATGAAAACTTAGACTGTCAGTTTAATGTAAACTTAACTATAAAATGAATGTTGATGTTTATCAGATGATGCATTTCCTTGAATATATAATTTTGACAATGTAGAAGTTCAGTTGTATTAACTGTCAGCTCATCCAAAGATGAGGCCTTACATATATATGTATTTTCTACAGCTTAGTTCTATCCTGAAAGTATTTTCTATTATAAAAGTAATTCATACTTAATTTTGATGAAGTGAATATTGAAAAGTGAATATTTTTCAGTGAAACATTTATTAATATTTAGTGAATATTGATAAATCTCACATGCTTCTACAGCATGTTACTGAAAATTATTTAAATGAAGTTGTGGTACTAAATTTATTTCACTCACAATAACTTATTTTTATTTATAATTACATAAAAATGCAACAGTGTAGGAAACAGTTATCTCCCCTCTTTTTACTATTTTACTTTTTAAAATTGTCAACACTTAAATATCTTATATTTTCATAAGTTCAGCATTGTATTCTTCATAGAAGAAATTCATGTGAAGACCTTCCTGCATTATAACTTAATTTTTTAAAAAGTTATATAGGAAAACCACCTGCTGTATTTTTTATGTTTAAAAGAATTATTGGTATTATACCCTTATTTATGATTATCTGGCCTGCAACACTCTTAAAATTTTACAGAAAAAATAAATAATTGCTAAATAACATTTAGTTTAACTGAAGTTAATGACTCTTTTATGTTTAAATGTGTGCATAAGAGTAACTTAGATGAGGGACCTTAAAAACCTGATATTAAAAAGTTTTTGTGTCTTTACACTTAAGTTATATTTTGAGAATTGTATAAAATTAACTTGCTTTAAATCATTTATTCTGTCATCACATGAGGCTTTTGCATGACTGAAATACCTATAATTACTGTGTCATTTTTGTCATAGTTGACTTAAAGGTATAACTATAATAACCATCAACTAAATTCTTGGTGAGCAGCTGTGTAAGACCAATTAACAGCTGGGGTAACCCAGCACAGACTGTAAGAATTAAACTTAAATTATGTTATAGTCATTGAGACTTTATACGGGGCATTTCTGAAATACTTAATAAATTCACTCCAATAGTTGGACTTCCATTTTTCTCTCAAATATTTCTTTAAATGCTTAATGAAAGAATGAAGAAAAATGCCATTTTAATGTTAACAACTGAAGTTCTTAGACACAAATATAAAATCCAAAGTTTATTAAAAAAAACTAACAAATATACTCTTATGTCACTGTTCAGGCAACTGTGGTAGATAGGAAAGGAAATACATATAATAGTAGCGTATGGAATGAAAAACTCTTGAGTTTTTATTTAATGTCATCTTTTAAAATAATTTAAAAAATCATTTATGCCTACAACTTTTTTCCAAATAAAAATGTTTTCTAATTAAGCAACACTAATATTCACAACACAGGGATAGAGGTCTACTTTTAGAAGTTATATAAAAAAGAATTGAAGCAGTGACTTTTCTTCATAGTTTGTAAAACTACTATTAGCTAAACTATAATAAAGAAGGACTCACCAAATTGAAAATCTAACACATTACAATTGTGGGAACCCTTTTCACGTTCTGCATGATTCAGGGTTCTGGTTCAGGGTTCAGGTTCTGGAGAAGGCCCCACACAAATGAAAAGAGACTAGAAAAGAATTAATTTGGGAAATGGGGGCCAGGCGGAAGTCTAAGAGAAGACTACTACTCGCTCTGGCTTTAACATCACTTTTATTAAGATTAAGGTTATAGGATACACCCACATCCCCTAGGCAAGAAACTCCAATAACTGCCGATCAGTGAATTCACTTAAAACTAACAGGTGGAGGCTGCTTCAACTACCAATATCTGATGATTAGCTCTGACCCTTTAGAGCAATTAAGATTGACCAGCCCTTTGGATTCCCTGTTCACACCTCTTTATTAATAAAACAATGATCGGCTTCCAGCAACAATATGACTCCATACTTGGTACTGCTAGCACTGTAATATATTCTTGTAGCTGCAAGGGACTTCATTCACAATCATCTCCTTATTGTAGCATCCTTATTCTGGAAGTCTGAAACCTGAGACAAGTTAAGAAACTTATCTAAGGTCATTGGTTAGTGGAGGAGCTGAAACTTAAAATTCACCCAGTGTGGGTAGTGTTAGTTAACCAGGGAACTTATAGCCCATGAACACAGACAATAATGTGGTGAAGGCCTGGGGAGAGGGGGGAGGGTATGGGGTAGGAAGAGATCAATGGGGAAAAAAAAGGGGACCATCTGTAATACTTTTAACAATAAAGATAAACAAAAAAATTCACCCAGTATTTTTTGGAAATAACTGGAAATTACCAGGAGAATTCAGAAACCATCTAAATGTCCAGCAATAATCAGACTTTGATTATATATCACAGCAATTACAATACTTTATCAACCTGGTATGTTTTATATATATGCAATATTTTTATTTTGCAACTGTCTAATTACCAAGTCACACTTTTATATCACTTATACTGGTATAAACTATATGTACTGCTTCATTACCCAACCTAATTTCTTTTAAGTAGTTAGAAGTGGCATTTTTACCTGGATAAAGAAAATTATCAGGGAAGTACAGTAATATGTTTTGACCCTTTAAATACATGAATGTAAAATCTCAAATACATTATAGTTGGAACTTGTAATCCTTTGTGAACACTTTTAATGTTTTACAGCATTTAAATGTTTTCTAGAACTTTTTAAGGACTTGTTTTGAATGTGGTTTTAATTTTTATAAAAGATTTCTATTTATTTGACTTATGCCATTTATGAATAATAAAGCTTTAAACAGAATGTCATATATTTACATTTTTCTTTCATACTGAATCTAATTGTACTTTTGTTTCTACAATTGAAGTAATGACATAGTGTTTGCAACTTGTTCCTAATGCAAGCTTGACAGTTTATCATTAAACAAAGAACTTAATTTCTTGATTGATATTGTTTTCCACTGTGCTTAGATTACTCTCTGCTTTGTACATGAATTGTTTAGACTTAGGGAGATACTTTAACATTGTAGTATCTAAGGTGTTAACAAGGACTGAAACAATGACTTAGAATTAGAGATATAAAGAATAGTCTGTTTCACTCTAAACCTCTGAATAAAAGATTCTGTATCTCTTTGTAATAACATATTCTATCTCAAAAAGATATTGATTCTAGTTTATTTCATTTTATTAGTGGTACAATTTTAACATCTGGAATATTTTCTTTTTCTGTAAAAGAGTAAATCTTGTGTTGCTTAAATTCATAGACATAATATTGAATGTAAATAGCATATGCTATTCTCCCTTTCAAAAGTTTTTTGATGTGAGCCTTTGAAAACTCTTGATTTAAAATCATTCGTATTTGTCGGTAAACTTGGATCTTCCAAGTGATTCGTTTTAGCTCATCAAAAATAGTTTTTGAAAAGTGGAAAATGTTTATGCCACTCTTAGGCTGTGGCTTTTGGTCAAGAGCAGTTAAATCCTAGCTTTCTGTAGCTCAAAATCCAGAATAAACTGCTGTAATCTTTTTTGTTGTTGTTGCAAGAGAATTGGAGTGTATGCGACTGTAATAAATTTTAGAAATACCATTTTGGTGATATCTTGTTGCATATATCATTTATATACAATCATCTGACCAAGGCAAATTCTTAGAAGGAAAACCAGGAAGCAGTATGTGGGCAAAATACCTCTGCCTGTATGTTCCCCAGTGTTGAGTTCTTAGATGGATAGTTGGTGATGTCTAGTATCTTAAAATGCTATGATACTACACCTTCATTTTTAGGTAAAAATTATGACAGAATTGTGGGAGTCTTTCTAAAAGATTCAGATAATGATGTCTTAAATATTTTACTGTAAAGTTATTACAGGTAGATTTTAGAATCTCTGCCTACATTTCTAGTGACTTTTAAAATGTAATGTAATCTATAAAACACTTACTACATGTGAAGCATTATTCTAGGTGCGTCACTTACATTAACTGATTTAATCCTCATAACATTCCTGTGAGATAGGTTCTATGTACATGGAATTGAGGGACAGAGGCATCAATTTAAGGTCATACCATCAATAAGTAGAACCAGACTTTGGACTAAGGCAATTTGGCCCCACTGTCCATGTTCCTACCTACTATGTTATACTTCCTCAATATTTGTTGGTATCTCAAAAAAGACCTTGTCTGTTTTGAAAAGTCTTAGTTTGGGAGGAGGGAGTTAATAATTAAGAATTTCTTAAATGTTTTAAAAAGTATAATTGGAACTATGACTTACTTTTTTCTTGAACACACAGAATTAGCTGCATTTTAAAGTATTAACAATTGGGGTCCACCTGTGTATTCTCTGATTTTGCTCATTGACTAGGGTTTTCTATATTTGAAGATTTGGTATTTCAAATGTTTCTATGCTGGTTGAGAACATTGCTGTAGAAGTACTGAATGAATGTTCCACAAAAGATGACATGTGGTAGTGTAGACATTTGAAAATTATCCCTCATTTTGTGCAATCACTCTAAATGTCTCTTTTTTAAAAAATATATTGTTGTAGACATAATTTGATTTAGTGTTTGGTTTGCTAGAGTTGCAATGCTCTGTACTGTCCAGTTGAGGGCAGCTATTTACTGATTTTTTTAAATGAAGTTGAATTAGAATTAGTCACTGCTTTGTGTTTACAAGAACTTGGCATCCAGTGTAAAACACAACATTTGACATAATAGTAGAAACAAACCTTAGTTTTCACTCCTAGTATAATGGTAAACAATTTCTTGAAAATGAATTCTTGTAAGAATTTCTGCTCTCTTACAAGCAGAAAAATGAATACTTGATTTTAGTTTTAATTTTCCCAATCCAAATTCCAGTTTTTACTCCTTCCTTAGAATCAGACTCCAGAGAGATTAGAAGGCTTCATGATCTTTATTTTCTAAAGTGTATTTTTATTGATTTTAGAGAAGAAGGGAGGGGAAGACAGGGAAACATCAACAATGAGAGAGATTCATTGATTGGCTGCTTCCTGCACACTCCTAACTGGAGATTGAGCCCAAAACCCCAGTATGTGCCCTGACGGGGAATCGAATTGTGAACTCCTGGTTTGTAGGTTGATGCTCAGCTACTGTGCCACACTGGCCGGGCTGACCTTCTTTATCTTTAAATTATCTGCATATTTCTCTAAAGTTCTTTGGGGGCTTTTAAATATAAAAGTAAAAAAAATTAATATTTTAGTATGTTATTAATTAACCAGTAGATTACGTGAAAGCTAAATTTAGAGTTGGTAAGTTTGGTTCATTTTTCTGTGCAGAATGCATGTGTTAAACTGGAGGAATATAGTACTCTCTTGTAATTTTTTTGCTTTGAAATAATAGCTTAAATTATAGTTCTATGTGGTTCATAGAAACGGGTTTTTAGGGGTTAACTAATTTCAAAGATATCACAGAGAATTTTTTTAAAATAAGGAATGTCAAACTGCATAAAAATATGTGTAATATTAACAAAGTAGATATTGATAGTAACTTGGAGAGGCGGCATTCTGTGGGAGCTACTTCAAGATTTTCTTCTAGTAAGAAGAATAAGATAAAAAAAGATTATTGTTGTGCTAAAAACTACAGTGAGTATCAGTGGAGATGCTAAGACAAAGTAGTAGTCTAGGGGGGCTGCAGACATGACTATCTCAGATATCTGGCTCACCTTTTTCTACCATCCCATCCTATAGCTTTTCAGTATCCTGTTGAAAACAGGAGATCCTTAGATTTCCTTTGGGGTTTTTGTTTTGGGTTGTTATGGTTATATCCTTAGTTATTTCCTTTTTTTTTAATTAAAACAAAAATTTTTATTATGGTTAAATATACATAACATAAAATTGACCATTTTAACCAAGTTTAAATATACAATTTAGTGGCATGAAGTACATTCACAAAGTTGTGTAGTCATCACCACTATCTATCTTCAGAAACTTTTTCATCTTCTTCAACTGAACCTCTGTACCCATTAAATAATAACTCCCCATTCCTATCTTCTCCTAGCCCATGGCAACCAACCAGCTATCTACTTTCTGTCTCTATGGATTTAACTGCTCTAGGTACCTCATATAAGTAGGATCATGCAATATTTATCCTTTTTTTCACTGACTTTCTTCACTTAGTATTATGTCCTCAAGGTTCATTCATATTGTAGCATGTGTCAGAAGGCTGAATAATACCTTGTTGTATGTATACACCACATTTTGCTAACCCATTCATCCATCATTGGTTACCTGGGTTGCTCCCACTGCTTGGCTATTGAGAATAATGCTGCTATGAACATGGGTGTACAGCTGTTTGAGCCTCTTTTTTTTTTTCAATTCTTTTGGATATATATCCAAAAGTGTGATTGCTAGATAATGTGGTAATTTTTGAGGAACCAATGTACCATGTTCCACAGTGGCTACATCCATTTTACATTCCCACCGATGATGCACAAAGATTCCAATTTCTCTACATCCTTGCCAGCATTTTTTATTTTCTCTCCTTCTCTTCTTCCCCATTTGTTTTTTAATAATAGCCATGCTAATGGGTATTCATCGGTGGTGTTTTAATGTTCATTAATGGGTGGACATTGGTGGTTTATTCTGGTTTTGATAAAAATTTCCCTAATGATTAATGACATTGAGAATCTTTACATGTGCTTATTGGTCATTTGTATATCTTCTTTGGAGAAATTCAGTTTACTTTGTGTAGTTAAATATGTCACCTTTCCTAATGGTTTTGCATTTTTAACTACATTTTAAATTGTGGTATAAGAGAAAGTTATACTTTAAGAAAGTAGTATCATGGTAGGATTGGAAGTATTTCTTGTGTATGTATTGGCTTTCCAGCAGCTCACTTTATATTTAGTAAGACAGATCTCTCCGAAGTTAGAAAGGAAATCACCCACTCTGGCATTCTTCTTTTTAATTCCCTCCATTTCACATCCTAAATGCACGCTATAAAGATCCATAAAAGCTCTTGGAAGAAGAGATAAAGAGATGAGTGGCTATTGAAAGAAGAACGTAGAATAGAAAGAGAAAACAAACCAGTTAACAGCAGTGCAAACCGATAGTTCACATCTGTATCTGCTGTCTATTAAAACTACTACCATCCCAGCCAGTTTGGCTCAATGGTTGGCCTGAAGGGTCATGGGTTCAATTCCTATCAAGGGCGCATACATCGGTTGCAGACTCAAGCCACATAGGGAGGCAACCAGTCAATGTGTCTCTCTCCCTCCCTTCCACTCTAAGAAATCAATGGAAAAAATACCCTCAGGTGAGGATCACAAAACAACAACAACAAAACCCTACTACCTATTAATTTTCACACTGACCTTTTTTTCTTATCATCTTTATAACTGTTTAGTTCAAGAGTTTGAATATGAAATGTAGTATAAAATTTAGCACTGGTGTAAGTGTTAATTTAGGGAAATATTTTAGGTAATGATGGAAAGATTAGTTTGGGGCCACTTAGTGGGGAGGGTTCATCTTAGGCATTGGGAGCCATTGAAGGTTCCTGAGGAACGGATTGTGCACCACATCCCTCTTTTTGTTTTCAAAAAGGTTTATGTGACCTTAGTATGTTGGAGAAACTAGGCACTAAGGATTGGCAACGAACTGGTTAGTATTCATTTTACTAGGATTACTTCTCATCACAGGTTACATCTATAAATACTTGTTTTTAAATATCCTTAATAAGTCACAACACATGTCTCTTGTACTTTCACATGGAATCACTGAGTTTTTCAGAATTGTAGTGGTTGAAACTTGCAAACAACTAAAACATCTGCTGTAAAGATTAACCTGAAGTGCTTATTAATAGCTATAGAGATCTCAAGTCAATTCAATGCCTTACTGAGTATGAGACAGAGAATAGTAATGTATGGAAAAAGAAAAAGCATGCTTAAGACCAACACTTGAAAATACAGTGCTCATACTGAATATATGTAAGATAGAACAAATATGTATATCTATTTTTTGAGCATGCATAAGCGGAGTCCTTGAATTTGAAGCATAATCTAAAACATTCCTAAAATATTAATGCTGATATTTGGGTAAGAAAAGCTTAGATATTCATGAGAAAATACAATGGTGTTTTTTTTTTTTATTTTTGTAAAGAAACTTGACTTTCACTTTCTAGGGAATGAATACCTACATTAGTAGTTGAAGTTTTAAAAGGGCCTTTACAGCACAGCCCTGCTTCGGTTGTATTCACATTACTGACTTTGTATGGGAGGTTCACCAGCTGTTTGACTGGCAGGAGCAGGAGCTTTCACTTCAGTAGTTTATAATTCCTGGCTATTCTAGGATAGTTTGCACTTCACCAAGCCTCAGACAGGTCAGGACATTTGGTAGGAGAAGGTTGAAAGACAAAAGCAGCAGGCCTTGGGTTCTCAGTCTTTCTTTTTCTTTTTTTTTAATAGAAAATTATATTTTAATTTGGTGGTTAGAGTTTTTAGTAATGTGCCTGTATTACATGTAGAGGGTATTCATCAACCAGGAAGAGTTTTAAAATGTCAAAACTGGGGAAAACTACTCTAAACCATGGCTTGGTTCCTGTTGATTTTAAAAGTGCAAAAGACCCTCTACCACACCAAACTGTGATGAAGATATTTAGCATTAGCATCATTGCCCAAGGCCTTCCCTTTTGTCGAAGACGGGTAAGTCTTACACATTTGAAAAATAGGAATATTTACTTTAAAAAAATACTTCTGCTTTCTTTAGTAAAGAAATGCTTCAATTTTCAATTGATTTTCATAACTAAAACCGTCAGTACATTATGTTGCCAGCAAAAACTTATATGTGATAGTTTTAATAATATGATAGAGAGCCTTGAGGGCAAGGTTACCCAATCTACCTTTATCTCTCGCTCGTTTATTTTTTTTTATGATATTAGATTCCTTATTTTAAGTTGGTAAATATAATTTTGAAATGTGTTGACAAATACTAAAATCCAAAACTTGTAGTTGTTATGTTGCGGGGAAAAGCAAAAACCTGGTGCTATTCTCCTTATACATGGGAATTACAGCATTTAGTTCTTGTAAGGTAAGGAGTATTCCAAGTTCCGTAGCTTTATCTAGCACTTTAAGCTGTATTATTTTTAAATTGCTATTTCTTAACTGCAAACTTAACATAATAGAGCTATTACTTTTTGCTGTTATGTAAAGTAAAAATAACATGCCATTGTGTGGCAAGTACGATAACAGTTTATATATAGACAGTCCTGAACTAACAAACATCTTATAGAACTTGTGCTAATGTATAATCAAGTTATGATCTATTGGATGTTTTTTCAGGATGTTTTGCCCTCTCTCCCTGCCAAATTTTGACCATGTTTATATAAGCAGTTTTGTTGTATTTTCTGTATTGCCATTTTGAAATATTAACTAGAGTGCTGTATTTTTAGATCTAAAATGTTTATGGTTCTGAATATATTTTTTAAAAAAACCTGCTTGAGATTAAATGAGTGTTTGCATATATCAGTACTATTAGTGTTTTAATACCCTTTTTTAAAACCTTACTTAATTAAAGGAAACATTCTATTAAACAAGTAGATTAGCTCATAACTCGTGAAAAATATTTTTTCTTCTTAATAAGGAGAATCTTCTATTTTTTGGGATTTAAATAACCTTCATAAAATATGTTTTTTATTATCTTAGTTTCTTTTGATTAGTTTCCAGTCGTATTCCAAACAACTATAGCCATGTTGAAAACCATTTAAATGTAATAAAGTTTAAATGTAATACAGTGTAAACATTGACAATGGAATACAAATATCTCCATCACTCTTATTTTCTTTTCTACTTTATTTTTAGGAAGTGTTTCTTTTATTTTATCTTCTTACATGTTGTCGCTTTTATAACTTCTGAATGAGGTCACTGCTCTGATTTAAGCATTTACACATAGGCCTCTAATAGCTTTTAAGTCATTAATAAATTAGCTTGTTATTTTAATACTTTTATAAAAGAAAATACCAATACAAATACACTTTTTAATTGAGGAAAAGAAATGTGGGCTTTTTAATGAAAGGATTAAGATTCTAACAATAAAGATACTTTGTTCTAAAAATTAAGAGAGAACTTCAAGACTTTCCCTCAGGGCTTCCTAAGGTCATTATTTAGTTTGACTTTTCTAGGTTACTGTGTTATGTTAAATTATAGCCTTGGATTTTTAATAATAAAGGGGACTAAATTTGAAAAATAAAATTCATACTAGAAAATTTTTCAGAAGATAGTTAAAAACAAAATTAACACATTCAGTTTTAGACTACCTGACTGCCAATAACTATTGCATAACTCATTGACTTGACTACTAGAAATATTAGAGGGATAGTGTAATTATATCCTCCCTCCTTTTTGCAACTGGTTTATTTCGGTAGCTTTAAATTGATTCACATTCTCTTTGCTATTTAATTTGCTAACATTTCCTTGGTAAAGTTAATGATAGATATTTTTTAAATGAATTTTTCTTTATCAAAGATTTAAAAGAGACTTTGGGTGTGATATATAATTAATCTTTTTGTGTCTAGCATCCCATTTATCTTTTTACCTTAGTTACAGGTCCTTTCAAGCAGATTGTTATACACACAATACATAAAGCAGATAGACTACTGTATTTTGTAATCCATTATTTCTTCCAAGTAGTGAACTAATGGAAAGTACAGCGGCCTTTGTAAGACTGTATGTAGTCTTGACCTATTAAAATTTGAAAAACATGTATTGTCTCTCCATCATTGACATTGGTCCTCTTAATGTTTGTGTAATAAAATAACTTTGAAGATTGTAAAAAATCTTTAAAGTAGTTGTTAAAATTACAACTTCAATTTATATCTTTTGAGTGTTTTCAGGAAATCCATTAATCTCATTATTAAGTATAATATTAATACTGGTAGTCTAGTTATTATTGTTTGAATTATTCTAATTTCTTATTAGAGACACTTTGGACTTAATACTAACAATAGTAAAGAGGTAGCAATCTAGCTATTAATCAGTTACCTAAAAAAAGTATTTTAGTCTTAAGATCCTCATAATCCTATATAATAAAAGGCTAATATGCAAATTGACCAAACAGCTATGACATGCACTGACCACCAGGAGGCAGTTGCTCATGCAGGAGCTGTCCCCTGGTGGTCAGTACGCTCCCACAGATGGAGCGCCGTTCAGCCAGTAGCCAGGCTTATGGTTAACTAGCACAGCAGAGGTGGTGAGAATGGGCCTAAGCCATCAATCAGACATCCCCTGAGGGCTCCTGGACTGCGAGAAGGTGCAGTACAGGCCAAAGAACCCACCCCTCCGAGTGCATGAATTTTGTGAACTGGGCCTCTAGTTTACTTATATTTACTTGTAAGTATCATCTAGAATCCTTGTTAAAAACACAGAATCTAGAGTTTCTTCTTTTGGATAGTCTTATTTTTCAGAGGTCTGGATAAGGCTCAAGGATCTCTCTGTATTTTTTGAGGTCCTATAGGTAAGTCTCAATATCAGGAAAATTTGAAAATACTAGTTGAGTACCTAACTTTTTATTTTAAAGTGAATTGATTGTCCTTTAAGGAAGATAAATTTTACAGGAAAAAGTTCTTTAATCTATAAAATCTCTAAAAATTATTATTTGTTTTTGAAATTGTAATGTCTAGCTGTGGTAATAGTGTAGTTCTTAAATCTTAAGATACATTATTGTTCTACATTTTAAATATATATAAACTAATGATACAGCTTGGTGGAATTTCATAGCTTTTCTGGCAGCAATTTTTTAAAGAGAAATAATGCTGTCTTACAATTAAAAATAGTATGTTGAAAGAAAATGCACTTCATTACTTAAATCTAATTTCTTCATTCATTTTGTTTTTGTTGGAGACTTTAAAGCATTTGGGATATTTTCGTGAGGTTATTCTTCAATGTTACTATTTCGGTGGAGAGTTCTAAGTGGCATGCAATTGTTGATTTATATAGGACTTTTTAAGATAATCTGGTTGACTGTGCTGGTTTATAAAAAAATATCACTTTTAGAGTGCCATATTTATTTTTGAGTTTGAACCATATAGTGATTGTCACATAAGCATTGCCAACACAGCTGACTTAGAGAACAGGGTAGGGCTTCTGGTGGAGTGGCAGGGAGGTGAGGCGGGGACAGTGTGAGTTGAGGACTGTTCCACCTGGAATCCAAGAGCTCAGGCAGCAATGAAATATATGACTGGATTTCTGTTGATTGGACATAATTTTGTAATCATTGTTTTCCATATCAAGTTCTATTATAATAGTATATTTAAAAATTTTCTTTAAAGTGAAAATAGGAATAAAATTAAAGTTAGATATCTGTATAATTTGAGGAAATGTTAATCTCACTTCTGTGTGTTGTTATCCATGAGGATTAACTTAAATCAGGGGTCTACAAACTTTTTCTGCAAAGGGACCATTAAATATTTCAGACTTTATGAACCATATAAGTCACTATTAGAGAACTGTTACTTAGCTCTGCCATTATAGCAGATGTAGACAATACTTGGTGAATGGACATGTCTCTTTTAATAAAATTTTGTTTACAGAAAAGTTATGTACAGTTTTTTATGATTACAGTAATACTATAGTAAATCTTATGCATATATCTTTTTGCTTGTATGTAAGTTTCTGTTTATGGTAAATTTTTAGGTGTGATATTGATAGAGCCTTAAGCCTTTCATTTTCTTTAAAACCCTCACCTGCTCTTCTTACTCTTTTGTAGTTAAGTAGAGAAAAATCTTTGTGTGTCTTATTACTAGGATTTTAACATACTGCTTATTATTTCCCTTCTTAATGTACAGTATTAATATAATAATGCTATTAATAATTGCTGTCATTTAAAAAGAACCTACCATTCATCCTACACACGGTCCCAGCTATTTTGTGTATTTAACTCAGTTACCCTTAAGTGACTTAAATGTTAGTTTAATAATGTGAGGTAATATCTTCCTTCATTAGACTAAAAAACTAAAGCTCAAACAAATTTACTTTCCCTAAAATTTCTTGGTAAATAGTAAAGCTGGTATTTAACTATAGGATTCTCTAATGCTACAGGTAGTAGTCATCCTCTTTCTACTAAATTTTGTAACCTTTATACATTTTTTCCTGTAAACTTAATTCTTTTTAATAACTGTTACATTAGTATTTGGGAGGATAAGCCTGGGAGCCTATCACTGTTGACATTGTTTTTATGAGAAAATACATTCAAAGATTATAACAGTTGACCTACAAATAACTTTTAGTAGCATAGTCCATTATAAATTTAGGGTTTTTATTGTGTGTGTAATCTTTTTAAGATGTTTCACTTGTAAAGTTACTCCACAGATTATGCAATAATATAGTCATAAAAAACTGGAAATATTTAATAGTATGCATGTTTGTTCTCTTTTTGTAAGCTGAGGAAAACCCGGTTAAAGAAAAAAGGGATTCATGACACTTGCTAAAGACAGACTTTATTTGGGGGACTATCGCCATAGGTAGGTATTACTAAAAGGAGTTTTGGTGATAGGGAAGAGAGTGGATTCCACTCCAAATATAGCAAAGAAAAGCAAGAATTTATAGCCAAGGAACAGGGTGAGTTAGTGGATGGAAAATTGCTAAGAGGAAACATCAGGGAATTCTGGCTACATCATTTTAGCCCAAAGCGGTTAGACATCATCTGCAGGATGATGGAGGATGAGGAACCCAGCAGATATGGAGGGTGATCTGGTATGGAGGTTGGTCAGATATCGAGGTTGGGAGATTCTAATTAAACTGACTTAGTACGATTCTTGGTAAAATTTGGCTCTTGAGAACATGCTGAAGGACAGGGCCTCTTGAAAAAGAAATCAGAGGATACTTGACTAGAGTTTGGTCAAGGAACGAGTCTTTGTCATACCTCAGGGTCTGTCTCAACAGGCAACAACTGAGAACAGTGTCTGACAGATGAACCATTAACCATGCATGCAGTGAGATATCATTCTCATCAGTTTGCTCAATTAGTATCTATAATAATGGTGACAAAAAGTAAAAACAATATTATACCTCTCTTAGCTTGTACTCTTCTGAGTTCAAGTTTTTTGCTCATTGTTTACTCAGTGAGGGTGACAATAGACAAACCTGTATTCAAAATCTTCATCTATTTCATGCATTGGTTTTTGTATGTATAATCTTCAGGTAGTTCAAGCTATATAGCATTTTAATCTGTTATGCTCCTTTAATAGACTGTTGTTTAGCCTATTAGTATATTTCAACAAAGGTGTCAGTTTTATCAAACAGTTGTATTGCCTTTCTTTAGAAAACAACATCTCTTATTTATTTATTTATTTATTTATGATAAAATGTTTATTTGTATGAAAATTTTGTATGTGGCCCAAAAGTAGAATATCATAAGCTCTGTTGGTACAGCAAATTTGTAAGTTATTACCATTCTGAATTTAATAAGTTTTAATGCCTCAAGTTTTCTGAGTTGAATGGTGATAAAGGGAATTTTTATTATCTTTCAATAATTAATATATTTTACTTCTCTTGATAATATAAGAAATGTTCAATATGTAAATTTAGAAAAAATTTTCTTCACAATTTTCTAAATTATCAGTAATTCCACTGCTCAGAAATAACCTCAATAACATTTTTTTTAAAATAAATTTTTATTGATCACAGAGAGGAAGGGAGAGAGAGAGAGATAGAAACATCAATGATGAAAGAGAATAATTGGTCAGCTGCCTCCTGCACACCCTCTAGTGTGAATCGAGACCGAAATCTGGCCATATTCCCTGACTGGGAATAGAATCCTGATCTCCTGGTTCATAGGTCATCACTCAATGATGTCTTCACTTAATGATCAAGTCACACCAGCTGGGCTCAATAACAATTTAAAGTAAATAATTTTAGAAAAAGCAAAATTGGTACTTTAATTCATTTTTAAACATATTGCTGGTGGTTCCCTCTGGCTGTTACTCAGATATGCATAATCTGCCATGTGAATGTATCATAATTTTCTTAACTGTCGTTGAGTTGGGCAATGATCTGCTTTGAACTCTTTTATACATAAATCTTTAATATCTCTATACACAGATATCTACAAGTAGAACTATTGAGTCAAAAAGTATGAACTTTTTTGTTCTTGTTAAATACTGCCAAATTGTTTTCCAGAAAGATTTTACTAATTAAAAACCAGTATGAGGAACTTGTAATGTTGCTTAAAGAGAAAGAAATCATATTCGAAGCCAAATTACTCCTACTATGGCAAAGTTTTGTAGATTTTACTCAGTCGATACATTATCATTTTCCAATAGAGGAAATTTTTTTCATTGTAAGAAAATAATGATATGTGTTTATACTTAAAGCTTCATGAGGACAATATGTAAATAGATAAAGAAATTATTTGTTGCTCATGGTGATTTTATTTTTTTATTCTTTCTAGAAAATAATATTTAGCATAGACCTGCCACCTGTTATTTTTAACTATAATTTTCTCCTACTCTTCCCATAGTACTTTTTAATACATTGTTTTTACTGTAAGTCTTATGATTATCTCAAATTTTGTCACCTTAGTTTATTCTTTTACATTTCTAGGTTTTAGTGTGATATTTGTAAGTGTAAATGACAGCCTCTCCCAAAGCATATTGCTATTAATAATCTCTACTACAAGAGTACTTCTCGTGCTAGCAAGAGCAGCTGCCAGAAATACTTGCCTTTTCTTACGGCACTACTACTTAGTTTTGCATTTCTGACATAGTTTTGCCTCTAGCCCCAATCCCGGTTTGCTTTTTTTTTTTAATTCTAGCCATGATTAATTCTCATTTAATGTAGTTGTAGCAAGTCTGCTCTTCTAAAATGTCTTGATCCTGAAAGACATTTCATGAAACTCAACATCTTAGCCAGGTGGAAATATTAGATGTATTTTTTTAACATATACTAGTAGAAAAATGAAAAGCCCTTAAAAAGCCAGCATCAAGCTCTCCTTCCTCATACTAACCTACTCAGTTTCCACAGTTACATTTGTACCTCTGTCTCTCCAGACATTTTCCATGACTTCACAGTCTAGCTTCCCTCTCTGTGGCAAGCTTTCTCCTGGCACTGTGTCATTCATTAATGGAACACACTGTCATTATTGCCATTATCTTTGGCGTTTAAGCATATATGTACTGCTCAGTGGTGTCATTTGATAGCTTCAAACAGGTCTCAATTAGGCTGTAAATTCAAAGAGTTTAATCCCAGGGCTATGAGGGGAAACTTGAGTATAAATATTTATATGATCAGTTCGTTGTAGTGTGTGTTAAACTCAGAAAATTCTTTAAGGAGTTTTTTGTTTTTTGGTTTTGTACTGTAAAACTATGTCGTGTTTTTGTTTACGAAATGTTTTAAAATGACTGTGCAGCTGTGATTTTCAATATTTTCTTTTCTAAATTTAACTAAACTCAGATACAGTTTGACATTTAATTATAAAGGTAACTACTACTTACCAGTTTTGAAAATGAAGGAGAAACAAACATAGTCATTTAGGTGGAACTTTTGAGTATCTACTATAGCCCCCAAATGCCAGAAAATGCTAAAATAAAGAATTATTTCAGTATGTTGGAGAGTAGGAAGAATAAGGTGATGGTATCAGCAAGTTTGGAGAGAAATTTCAATGGGGTGCCAGAGTTTTAAGAAATGTAACTTCCTAAGTTTTTTTTTTTTCTACACATATATTCCATCAGAACTTCAGGGAAAATTGGCATTTTCAGATCATTTAATATTCTTTATTATCACTACTTATTTTATCAATAAAGGAATTAATTGATTAGATCCTATTAGTCTTTTTTTTTTTCTTAAGAGTGTTCTGTCTCATGCAGAAACATAATGTAAATTGTAATTTCTTGCAGCTTTATTCTCATTTTGGAAGGCATTGCTTATAAATAAAAAGGAGATGACTTTTCATTCCCTCTATCTGTGGATATGCAAAAAGGAAAAAACATTGTTTTGAGCATTTTATAGTTTAGTGGTAAAATCATAAACAAACCCTTACAGTACAAAAGGATGCTTGCTTAAGTGGGCCCATGTACAAAGAACTGGTGGGAGCATGAGCAGGTCCCCCAAAGTCTCAATGCAAATTGCTGGGGAAAGGCTTCACAGTAACATGAAGGATGCTTGCTAACCAGATGATTGGAGAAATGATGGGCAGAAGGAACTTGGACTCATAGCTTGTGTTTTCATGTTAATTATACTGCAAGTTATTCACTATGTCTTGGCATGGAATGTATAAATATTGATATCAGTCCAAAATTATGTATCAAGCACCTAGAACAGAGTTAGGAACTTTTCTAGAACCTGTGACTATAATAGTGACCTTGGATTCTAATTTAAGGGAACAGAAAAGTAACTGTTAATGCTTATATTTTGTTGACTATAAAATAGGATAATAGTATAGTCTAATTTGGGATGCAAGGGAGGCACTATTCTAAATACTTATGCAGTCCTAACTGGTTTGGCTCAGCGGATAGAGCCAATGCCTGCGGAATGAAGGGTCCCAGGTTCGATTCTGGTTAAGGGCATATACCTCAGTTGCAGGCACATCCTCAGTAGGGGGTGTGCAGGAGGCAGCTGATCGATGTTTCTATCTCTTCAATGTTTCTAACTCTCTGTCCCTCTCCCTTCCTCTCTGTAAAAAATCAATAAAATATATTAAAAAATAAATACTTATGCAAATGAACTCATTCTACCCTTAAAATAACCTATTTTACATATGAGGAATAGAAAGCATAGGAAGATTAAATAAGTTGCCCAACACTAGTAAGTGATGGAGCTAAAATTCTAATTTGGGCATCTGGCTCCAGCATCATGAACACTGCTTGCTATTCTGGCCAGAGTAAACATCTGGAGCCTTAGTTTCCAGATGTTTTAAGGGTTAACTTGCCATATATGGAATCCTCACTTTGCTACCACAATTTATGATGGTCTCCATGTCTAATTACTGATAACATTGCTTTCTAGTTGTTTTTGCCATCAGATAATCGATTGTGCCTCAGTTGTCAGATATGAAACAAATTACAGTAAATCTACAACTACATCATAGAAATAACTGACATGAATTGATATTCCTTTTGTTGATAGATAACAATCTGTACAAACAGTAATTTTAACATCATATGGCAAGGCTATTTAAATTTGTAAGTTATGTTTTACAGAAACTAACAATATTAAGACGTAATATGGGAGACAGATGAAAAATATGTTAAAAAGAAACTTAGTACTAAGCTTCTGGCAAGGTAAACAAGTATGAAATAATAAATCCAGTTACTTGTGTGCAGACCACAAATTCAACCAGCCCTGAGAACTAAATAAATTTTTTGAAGTTAGCCAGATCTGACCCTGAGACAAAAAAGTCATTTTTATTATTTACCTGAATATTCTTGCATTTTGCTGTGAAAATATTAATGTTTAATGTACTGGGAGTGTTCAATAATACACTCTACTTGAACCATATTACTTTCAAAACTCAAAGTTCTGAAGTCAGCAGCGCAGTTTTCTCTAAAGTTGTGGAAATAACTCTACAGACCTTTGAGTTTTACAGCTATCACCCACATGAAAAATGGAGTACCTTTTGAAATATCAAAGTAGTCTAAGACTTATCTTAAATCCCTGAGTACATGAATATTTAAATGCTTTAAAAAAACATACATTATATAAATGAATACCTAAATTGTGTTAACCTAGTTATAGGCAGCTCCATATAATCTAATACATGCTAGCATATTTACACGTAAAATGAGGAATGGGATCCCTGCCCATATTTTTACTTCTCCCAGTATTTCCATGGCAAATTAGCACCACTAAATTAATTTTAATTTTGCTAATAGATATTAGGCATACTCCCTATATGTGTTGCTAATGTAACAAAGATGAGTAAGGTAAAGACCTTCCTTGAAGAAGGACATGGATGCTTTTCTGTCTCTGAGAGACTTAGCTCATTGTCCCCATTCTTGGTCACATATCAAAACCAGAAGAACATTCGATATCCATTCATTCAACAAATAAGTATCTGCTAATTGCTAGACATAGGTCTAGATACTTGAGTTGCATTAGTGAACAAAGCAGGAAAAAAATCCTACCTTGATATACTTTAACTTTTTAGTGACTGCGAATTGTGTCTAGGCATGGGCAGTCTGTTCCAGTATAGTGTGTCACCAGACTCCTTTATTCACTTATGCACTTTTCATTTCTAAGTCAGCAGATGATCATTTGTAATATTTTCTCCATATGTATATATGGATATCCACATACATGTGTAAACATAAACATACTCTTTCTCTGACTTGGTAGGATTATATTGGTATGAAATGTATTATCTACTTGCTTTCAAATACTGTTAGCATAGAATATTATTTTGAGGCTCTGATAGATTAAATATTATTTCAACTTATTCTGTTTTTCATGTTCTTGCAAGGAAACTTCAATCTTTAATATCCTATCAGGCTTACCACTGTGATTTCTTTCTGGATAGCTTCTGGGCCACAGTTGAAGTTCTTGATCCTATCCCTGACTTGTGGAAAGTTGTATAAGTTAATTTGTGTCTCACATATGAACCAGTTAAATAATGATAGATATAATTTATGGTAGATATAAATAATTAAATATCTAATTTAAGATTTGTAAATATGTAAATTTTATTGTACAAATAATAGCAGTTGAACTACCATTTGTGGTAAATCCAATGACACTCCTGATGTTAGAAATTATAATTCAGGTATTTCCTTTTGCAAGTACCTGTTGATGCAGCAAACCTCTTTATTTGCATATATAGTGTTTTATTCCTAAAATGTGAAAGAAAATAATTAAAGAAAAATTTTTTAAAGTAAATCTGATATTACTTTAATAAAGGTTTCTGTTGTGACTTTTGTAGTGTCTATAAATATAAGTGCTTATGGATATATTTACAAACTTTATTAATATTTATTTAGTTCTGGGGGAAAAATCAACAGTAAGTATTTCTCAGACATTAATCCATTAATATTAACTCAAAGAGATATGGCTAGTCAGCCATTTGTTTATGGTTATTTTATGTTATCTTCATGTAATGATGAGGAAATTTGTTTTGAGAGAAAAAATAATATGATAATGTTGGAGGAAATCCTCTTAAATTTCTCCTTGCTAGTATTGAAAATGAAAATGGAAACTTATAGGTTATTCCTTTATCTAATTACATTTTTATGTGTGGATGATTTCATATAGTTCACTTGGGAAGAATTTAAGCTTAAACAGCTCTTCAGTAATCCTTAGAAATCTCTGCATTATCACTTTAGGATTTAAAATGTCATTGTTACTATGAATTTGAACATGTAGGGGCAGTATAAGACTGTTTTTGTAAATCTTGTCTGAATTTTTTTAAATCCGTAAGTGTTGTTAAAAGTTAGCTCTTCTGTGAAAATGCAACTATATGTCTTTTTAAAGGATAATTGGCACTATTCTGTAAGGTTGGAATTATTTGTTATTCTCGTATATATTATACAAAAGATTTTATGTTAGGGAAGCTCATGACCTTGATTTATATTTTAATTCAAGGAATGAATTAAAATTCTTAAGAGGAAAACTGCATTTTTATATTTAAACAGTAAAAATAAAGACAAGTCAATTTTGTGAAAATATGTAAAATACTAAAATCAGTGCAATTTTGTTCTTCTTCATTCTGTACCACCCTTTCAAAATGAATGTTTAATTATGAGAATTTAAAAAAGTAATTCTTAATTTTTCAAACTGACAGGTGAACAAAACTTAGGTTACTAAGCAGTCTAATTTTAAAATTCTTTAGTCATTATTTATTTCAATATTTAACAACTAGTGTTATTACAAACTGTATAGTAGATTTTTTTTCATTGAAAGTGCTTTACAGTTAAAAGAAAACAACTGAGTAGTTATCTCTTCCATCTATCCATGCAGTCTCTTCAACATCTCAAATATGTCAAGAATGGCTTTAGGCATTTGGAGTACAACGGAGAAGAAACAGCCCCACGTCCTTGCCCTGCTGGAGTTTCTTTCTGAAGCAGAGTGCTTAAGAGCATAGGTGATAGAACCAATTAGACCTGGGGTTAGGTTCTTAGCTCCACCACTTATTTAACTTCATCTATAAAGTAGAGATAATAGTATCTACTTTGTAGGGTTGTTGTGAGGATACAATGAAATAACCTATAGAAAGTACAGTTGTGTAAGAAGAACTTAATAACTGTTATGAAGCCCACATAAGACTTTTTGAAAATGTATTGGTAAAAAAATATAATTAATTCTTCTGATATATTGGTACTTATTTCTTTTACTTACCTATGATTAATATTTTCAATTTTAATTTCTTCAAATTGTGAAAATATACAGTATCAATTTTGAATGTCCTTTTTCTTAAACTGTTTCCTGAATGACTGTTAATCTCTAAATGGAAAGATACTGCACATAAAAAATTAATGTGATTTTGTTCTACTTACATCATGTGGATTCATTCATTGTGACTATCACATATGGAAAAATTAACCCCATTATGTCTTTTTCAATTAAGAAGGTAACATGTGCCAGCTTAGTATTTTGTTGGAGTTTCTCTGATGTTCAGAATAAATGTGCTGACTTCAAAGACCATTGAATTAAAAAATTTAAATTGCTGTATAGGAATTAAAAACACAAAATTTATTGATTCACAGATTATCTAAAACATCTAGCAAATAGTTGCTAAAAGTCTAACAAATAGTTGCCATTATGGTTTTAAGTTCTGACTCCAATTTTCCCCCTGAAGACCCCAAATAAATTAGTTAGGAAATAGAACATACTTGCTAACATCTTTGAAAACTAGCTTGTCAAAATGGTATGTGATATAGCATCACTATATAAGAATTGAGATTTAAAAAACATTTAAAGAATTGATTCACAATTTTTAACAAAAGTACTTAGAAATTTAGACTTTTTTTTTTTACCCTGTGCTACTTTTTATTTTTAATTATGTGGAAACCCCATATTTAACATACACACTCCCACAAGGACATTCCCCTCAATACACAAATAAAATTCTCCCTGCTCCCCACTTCTCTTTATTAGGTTATCTGTTATGTTCATGCTACAAGTGCTTCATTGAAGGGGAAGTCTTGTTCTGCCATTTTCATATTAGCTTTGTTATCATGCAGTATTTTCAGCTGCCCATACTCATTACCATACAGCTGGTATGTAGAGAAGAGAAGGAAACAGGCAGAAGTTGTGCTGTCTACAAAAATAAGAAGCTCTCTTGCAGATGGGGTGTTGGCAGATGGGGCATGTGTTTGAACAGGTTTTACTAATAACAGAGTGCATTAAAAATCATTCTTAGAAAGTCTAAGGTCAGTGCCATGAATTCAGAGCTTAAGAGGTTATTCAGCCTTTGTAAATCTTTTTAGAATATTAATTAACTCTAATACAGAATAATAATAAATGGCCAACCATAACCTCTTCCAGAATTTTTTTTATCAGTTTTTCCCTTTTTATTTTAGTGTATTTTTATTTCTCTTTAATATAATTTTTAAAGCATCAATACTGTTACTTTGCATTTTTCATAGTCTTGCACTGTATTTTATAGTCTTCAATATATTTGCTTAAAATTTCCAGATTATGTCTATATATAAAAACGTATATGCTTTTGACAATGTAATAATATTCTTCAGCTTGGATAGATACATAACATTAAAATGTGTACTAGAAGTTGAAAGCTAATAACAATTTTGAAATCCATATGTATAGTGTTGACCACATTGAAGATTAAGATGAGGTATGTTCTGTCTGCATTCAAAGTTAGAAGTGAATGCTATGCCCAAAGTGTGTCTATTGTTAAAATTATTACTTGCACATTCTTCATATTCCCCAAACCAAAATGAATGTAGCAATTGAAATAACTATCAATAATTTTTTTAAAAAAGGTATTTCAGTGGGATCTTAGCCCTTTGAACCTTTTCATTAAGTGTAGTGTTCCTTGATACATTTTTGTCTCAATAAAATATGGTGATAAAAAGCAGCTAACGTAAAATAAAGCCAGTCGATTATATGTAAGATATGCAGTATTCAATGTATTTTTAATAGCAAGGGAACTCAGCCTGTTAATTCTGTTCATAGAAATTGAAAGGTGTGTTTGTTTAAGCTGAAATTAGTTATAATGCTTTTGGTAATTCTCAAAAACTTTCTTGTCAGTAAAATAGAGGTGCAAAAATGCTATCTTTTAGGTTAATGCCTACAAATAAATAAAATACTGCTTTAAGATCCGTGGGAAATGCTGTACATTAAGTGTTGTTAAAACTGTATATTTCTTATAATAATAAAAGTTTGTATTCTGTTGGGCATTTTTAAAGGTACAGGAAGTTCTAAATGAGGTTCTGTTAATAACAAAGATAATTGCATTTTCATTGCATATCAAATTGTTTTCTTCCCATTAAATTTATACTTGAATTGTGTAACTGATAAATATCTAGAAAATTTTATTACTTTTCCCTGAAGGGAAAATATATAAAATATTATAAATACTATATGTAATACATTGATATTAAATGATATAAAATGTATTTTTCTCCATTTCCTACTTACATTATCTTACCTTATTCTGAAAATAACAAGTCTTTCAAATTAAGCTGAAAATAGCATTTCAGTTATTTTTTCTATAGTTCTGTTCATTGTTGGTTAGAGTATGTCTTTCGTTTCTAATTATATCATAAATGTTATTTATTGGTACCCTGATATGTGCGGGAACTATGTACCATAAGAAGCTGAGGTACCACAGGAATGAAAGTAGCAGCGGTCACTGTATTCACAGAATTTATAGTCTAATGGGGAAGATAGACATGTGCCTACAGTGTGACAGGGTAGATCCGGGCACTGTGATCAACACCTTAAGAATGGGGAGGAGGTGACTCTATGAAGGAAATTGGAGATGATCTATACAGGTGATTCCCATGTTTCCATCTCTAATTCAGACATTTCTTCTGAGCTCCGAGCTAGTTGAAGTATAGTATCCTCACCTGGATGTCTCAAATACACCTTTAACCAAATATGACAAAAAAAGTGGAACTTGTGATCCTCTCTACCCCTGGAAAGAAGCACAACACTGCTCTTGTCCAGTAGCCTCTGTCATCTTCCATGCAGGTGCATGAGAAAACCTTGGTATCATCTTTGATAAACTCCCTCTCCTTTACTTCTTCTCATGACCAGTCTTATCACCAAGTGCTATCAGTTGTATGTTTTAAACATCTGTCAACTGTTCACTTCTGTCCATCTCTGTTGTATTATGAGAGTCCAAGCCAACACTGCCTCCTACCTGGTGGAATAACTTCCTCACACAGTTGCTCCACATCCGCTTTCACTTCCATTCTGTTTTTAACATTATATTCAGAATGATTTTTCAAGGGGTTTATCTGATCATGTCCTTCCTTTGGCTAACATCCTACATTAGCTTTTCATTACTTTTATGGTAAAGACCAAAACCCCTTAGGAGCTCTTGCATAATCTGGCCCTTGCCTACTTCCCTAGCCTTGTCTTACACCTGTCAAAGTACTTTTATACTGAGCAAGCAGTCATAGTGGTGCCCCCCCCTTCACCCCTATACAGCGTAGCCATTCCTTTAGAGAAAAAAGGCTTCTGAACCTGCAGACTAATCAACACTTTAACATTGTGCACTTTTCTAACACTCCGTAGCATTTGCCATTTTGCTTTGTTTTGTTTCATTATTTCTCCCATACGACACTGTTAACTTCAGCCATGAAGCAAAGATCATACTTAATTTAGCTTATGTATAATAGGCATCCAAATAAAAGTTATTGAATGAATGTCTGTGGGAGATTAAAATAACCATATAAATTTATATTTGTTATAATTATGTATCCTAGGTAGAATAAAGATAATTACAGATAGTTGAAACAATAAAGTGAGGGATAGAAATATGCATGTGTCAACACAATATTTACTGCTAGGAAGTAATAACCACACATGGATCAAATTGACATATATTAAAGATGTAATGTCATATGTGGTGACATTAAGAAACTGTATCAAGTGATAACTACATATTGAAGAGTATGTTCTGATGTACATATACGCACACACATATAAGTACACATATATAAGTATATGCATGCATACATTGACACACACACACTATTTGGTTAGTAAGTCAAGTATTTTTAGGCTGTCTACTAAACTAAAAGTTCAAAATGAAGTAGAAGTCTTAAGTTCCTGTCAAGTATATTTGGATTGAAGTAAACAACAAAGAACATTTGAAATAGTTTCTTAAGTAAATGTTATTACCAGTTTTCTGTAGTGTTCAGATCATTTTGGTGAGGGTAAAAGAGCTATTGGTTCCTTTGAAAGGTCATTCCAATGGAGCTGTTTTGATGTATTCTGTTCTCAGGTTTTTTTTTTGGGGGGGGGGTCATCTTTTTTTCCCTCAATCTTTAATTTCTTTATTGATTAAGGCATTACATATGTGTCCTCATCCCCCCCTTTTTTTATCATCTTAGGGAAATAAAGCATAGAGCATAAAGGAGTGAAGGTAGGATATAGAAGTTCTTATGAATTTAGGAAAAGGAAGCAAAATCCACATATTGTTGTGAACACCTTTCCCTGTGTCTACTGATTACTTAATTTAGCTTATATGATGTCAAAGATGATGGGATCAATTCTTTACCAAGGAAATATTGTCAGTAGTATATTAATTCTTTGTCAAATAGCTTTTGGTAAATTCCCAGGAGTGTATCAGAGTATACAGTTAGTTGCCTGATTTGTCTCTTCTTTCTTTGTGTCAGCTGTGACTCTTAATATATATTTCATTTACACATCACACATTTGCACATTGAAATAGCTCAGGAAGCGTCCTAGAGAATTCTTAACTACCAATACTTCTTGCCATGTACGTGGAAAAACCTATTTTATTTTCTATAGACTAGAGACTAAAAACTGCCTGTATTTAAATCCTAACTCCAATATTTAAGTTATGTGACCTTGGAGATTTAAACTCTCTGTGCCTGTTTTTTCATCTGTAAAGCGGGATAATAATAGTACCTACTTCACAGGGTTTCAATGAATTTTAATTAGATAATATAATGCAGTGTTAATGAGTTAATATAAATAAAGCACATAGAAAAGTGCCTAACATATAGGAAGTTTTCTTTAATTGTTTATAGTATCTTTGATAGTAGGTACTGAAGAAGCATTCAAGTCAGATTAAGATCTGGTATTTATTTTTCCTTTATTATTTTGGTTTAAAGTATTGCCATGTGCATTTCCTGAAAATACTTATCTCTTACTCTTTTCAACTCTATGCATAGCCATAAAAATTTAGCAGTTTCATTTATCAATTATATTGATTTGTCATTTTTTATCGACTTCTCTATTCTTCCTCCTGAATTGGGAGTTCTTCCAGGATAGAGACTACATCTTGCTCAATTTTACAACCTTTATTTTTTGCTTAGTGTTTGGTTTTTAGGAACCCTGCCTAAATATTTCTTGAACGTGATGGATCTGGATCTATAAAAATAAAATGTTTGAATCACTGTTTAGTTTTTCCCTCCCTCTTGTTTTGTTGTTTAGAAAATAGAGAACCGTTGTATAATGCATAGGATTCATTGGATGAGACTGATAATATTATGGTAGAAATTGGGATTAGAGGCTCACCATAATTTTTTCTCACAATAATTTCCTTTTCCTGTGCTACCTATCTATAAATAAACACAGTGAAATTATAAAATTAAGGTTTTTGAAAAAAATGAATTAGTGGGAAGTAAATTACATCTTGGTCTAACAAAATCTGTTTATTGCAATTGTCTAGTTCAGTAAAAATACCTTAGAAAATATAATTTAATTTTAATTTTTGCTGTTTGCGTTGTGATCATGATGACTTAACATGTCTTTATTTTACATCTCTTGTCTCTTGATAGAATAACTTTAAAGGAAAGACTTAAAGTGAAGAAGTATGTGTGGGAGTGTGTGTGTGTGTGTGTATGTGTATGAGTGTCCCAAGTGCTAACCAAAGTATTTCAAATTTAAAAATACAGTTCAGCACCTTTTATGCTAGCTTTAACTCTATATTATTTTGTAGAATTAAATAAGCTATTCCTCGTAGGCTTCTTTTATTTGTTGTGGGTGGTTGTAGAAGTCAATAAGCATTGACTTAATAAAAATATTTTCAGGTTCAATAAAATATTTTCAGACTCAATAAAAATTTATTATTTATAGCCTGGCCAGTGTGGCTCAGTTGGTTGAGTGTCATCCCATGTACCAAGAGGTCACCGGTTGATTCTGGTCAGGGCATATGCCTGGGCTGCAAGGCTTGATCCCCAGTAAGAGCAGGGGGTGGGAGGGAGTGTTGCAAGAGGCAGCTGATCCATATTTCTCATCAATGTTTAGTCTCTCTGTTGCTCTCCCTTCCTCTTTATCTCAAATCAATAAAAACATTTGAAAAAAATATATAGTAAGATTTAGTTTTTAAAAGTCTCAAATCACATGTTGTACTTCTCAACAGGCCATCTGTGTGTACACAGCAGTTCTTAAGTTGTAATGCACATTTGTTTACCAGTCATTATGCCGTCATTATACCATGCCTTCAGTTATTTAGTGGAAAGTTAGGGTATTCATCCTAGGAAAATAACTTTTTTTAGAGTCATATATCAAATATAATAAACTTTCAAAGTTCATTTTAAAACATTTGGAATCCTCCAGTATTTATATACAAATATTTTTTAAATTATGTACTAAAATATTAAATCCTTTTTAGTAAAGAAAATGAACTTATAAATAAAATTTTTATTACAATAGTTTTGCTAAGATTATCAAAGTGCTCCTAACTATTAGGCTCATAGTCACTGGAAATATAATACTACTATAAATCAAATATCTTTTCAAGTTAATAGTTACTTTGAAAATATTTCTGGGACAAGCAAAATTATGACAAACCCTACCTTGACCCACATATTTCCATCAATTTCTTTGTATTCAGATTTTACTTCCTCAGTCTTCACAGTCCTTTGGAATGTCCTGAAAAGGTGGGGGTAATCATGTAAACATTATGCTATTCATATAATTCTTGATTCTTTTGACACAAGGAATGCAGTTTGTTAAATTATATATACAGTAATTGCTTTAAAATGTAAATTGATGCTTCTAAAATGAATATTTCTAATCCTTTTTTAATGTATTGGGAACATGACTACTAGGTTCTTCCCTACTCACTTGACAGCTACATCAAACTCTTGAATACTGAAAGAGCAGACAAGCTACTCTAAAATAAGTAAAGAATTGATTAAAAAATTAGTGATATACACTTTCAAAAGCAAGTATGATTCATACTTCTTAGGAGCCCAACACCAATATGGAATAGCTGCTTAATAAATGTTATTGAAGAAGTGAAATTAGTTCATGTCCACAGACTTTTGATTCACACCAAAAATTTTTAAATATTGTTTAAAGTAATCCTTTCTCATTTGGAATTCTTAAGAGTATGTATGTAAGGTGCTTAAGATGAGAAAGATGTTATATTTTTAAAAATGCATTCAGTTTGAATCTGCTAGTAAGATATTTATAATTGGACATAACTATCAAATTCAGTAAGCCAAATAATAGAAGTTGTGGAGTTGAGAATAACATGTATTTTAGATTAAGAGGATCCTGGATGACAACAAACTAGTGAAAGTGAACCTAAGAGTTGTACCTGAGGCCGTATTAAACGTTAGTTGAAGGCGTTTTCCAACCTTGAGATTCTGTGATTATGTTCTGGATTCCTTTATAATCATAGAGCATCGTTTCAAAAAGTATACCATAGGTAAAATCCTCTCACCTCCAATACAGGATAAACATGACTTTCACTATCATAGATATCTGCTAAAATAAGCCTGGGAGATGCATTGATAGTGGACAAAGACCTGAGCCCAATCTCTTTTTCAAAAAGAGTAAATTATCAGGTGGAATGATAAAATCGGAACTTAGAAAGTTTAAGAACAAAGAATTAGAGATTTGATCTGGTAGAATTGAGTTACTAGATAGAAATAGTTTCATAGATTAAGTATTAACCTGCTATTCCAATTTTCTTCCTTTTCCAAGTTTAGGAATCTTTTGAGATAGGTGCTGAGATTGAGAGTAGTATGAGGTGACAAATGGTGAAGGAAATTGAAGAGTAATTGCTACATGAAAGAGTTGAAAGAGTTTATTAGTAAATCCAGTTATGTATTCTTGTCTCTGTATCTCTAATTTCAGCAAGTGAGAATTTTTTTGTGAGTGGTCTTCAATTTTATAGACATTTTTGAAAATAGAAAAATTATATATATGTATATATAAAATGCTCCTGTACTAGAAATCCTCTCATGACACTGCAATGTGTTTAGAATTAAGTCCAGACTCTGGACCATGGCTTACAAGATCATGATTTGTACTATTTCCCCATATTCAAGAGTACAACCTGCTTGTGAGTTTGATTTCTAATATGAATGCCTCTTGAAACAGAAGGACCCCTTATTAATCAGTGTTTAAATAAAAAGTCAACAGTGTTCACACCCACACAGTAAAGTTCTCCTTGTACAGAGAAGCCCATATGAACCCTAAAATGGAAGAATGGGTCAGGGCAGGAAGTACTTTTAAAGAACTATTACTTGTAAGTTAAAGAATATTCTAAATATAATATTAAATGTTTGAATTTAGAGACACAGAGCTAAATAGGTTATGCCTGAATGAACCTTATAAGACTAGGACTGCTAGAAGCCTTATAGCTGTAGTTAATCCTTCAAGTTAATGGTTGTGGCATTTCCACATATATCTTAGGTTCAAAGTCTCCTTTATCTTCAACATCTCCCAAAATTTTGTGTTAAACTGAGAAGCAAGACCATGTCTTTTATGAAATCTTTGATACTATTTAAATTATTTCTCCATTTCCCAACCTCCTATTACTACCCATTTTGTCACTTGATATCTAGCCAAATATTGTTTTCAATTAGTTTCTTATCTCTCTTAGGATTTTAAGAATCTTGGGGGAGGAGTGTTATTGTAATGCTTTTATTTGTCCTCAGTAGCATTTTGCAGTTATTAGGATATTATTTCTTTTAACCTAAATCTGTTTCTGTCACGTTTTTCCCAATCATTATGCCTTTGCACTGCAGATTTCCCATGTGTAGTGGAAGCATAGTTATACAGTATGGACTTAGATAATCATCCCATCAACTGAATAATCAATATCTAGTCATAGTTCATATAACTTTTTTTGCAAAATATAACACTTTTTTCTTCTTTAGAAATGTCTAATTCTTTTTGGATCAACTTTTACCATCACATACCTAATGGAAATCAGTTAAAAGTCAAGAACTTGGGGCCAGAGTCTCAAATTTTAAAACAGCTGCATAATCCTGAGCCAGACACTTAATTCCCTACCTCACCTTTCTCACCTATTAATAACTTATTATTTTATAGGGTATTTGTAGGATATCTGTTGGGCATCTGCCATGTTCTCACAGGGACTCTGTGGGTTAGGCTAGTAAGGTAGATTTTTACAAATAAGAGAAAACTTTTAAAGATCAAATAACCCCTTACAGGTCAAAACTGGTATTAAACCCAGGTTGCTCAGATTCCCAAGCTCATGTTCATTTCACAAACAAAGGGAAATTAGATAAGATGATTTTCAAGATCCCTTCTTCTAAACTCTGTTATTTTCTGCTATTAATGTTTTTCGGTTGATTTAGGTGATACAGTTTTTTTTCTTTGATTTGTCTAGCTCTTTTCTCAAAACTTTCTGATCATGACTAAAAGCTGATTTAAAAAAAATTAAAAGTCTTTGAAATGAAAGGTTAATTCTAAAATATAAGAATGATGTGCCACACCTATAGAAAATTTTTCTCAAGTCAGGTAAATGTATTTGAACATCAGAAATAGCAGTAAATATGGAATTAGATTTAAAAAGTAGAAGAGTGAATAGGGTTGTAGGTCTTACATTGAGGAAATACTGATTTCATTCTTTCTGTGTATTAATTAAGTTATTTCCTGGTTTATATTTGCTGTTTTAATTTTCTTAAGGTCAACCTTATTGTTTATAGTTTCCCATGATATTTTTCTTACTTTACTAAAGAGGTCACTATAAAAATTTTATAATACAATTTTGAAAGGAAAATTTTGGATATAAATTCAAGATACTTACTGGTAATTTATTTTGGGTTTGAAGCATGAGATGTAAAAATTAATTGCTTTCTAGATAAAGTCCAGACTGACTTACTAACTTGGCTAAATTATTGCAGAATTGCAGGCGTTGCCCGTCTAAAGTAGTCTAAAGAATATTTTGGTACATGTATTAAGTCCCTCTGACAACTCTGTATAACAATATAAATTTCAGAAAACAAGCAAGGAAAATGAACATACTCATTGTTTTCTTCTGTGGCTGTGATAAATAGAGCTCTTAACTTCTATTATGTGTCAAACTCAAGAATGAATATTAATATATCGGTGAATGTATACATTGGTGCTTATGTTTATCAAATCACAAACTTGGCCCAATCTAAAGGGATGGAAAAATGCTTATATTGCTTGAATTAATGTTACAATTTGTTTTAAACCCTCAGATGCTGCATTTTTTTGTAAAAGGAGTTATAGATACCTTAAAACTTAAGAAAAAAAATAAAATTTGTACCATTTCTACAATTATAGTTATTGTAAAATAATTTCAAAAGCACTCTGAGCCATGAACTTTTTACTTGCCTTTTGCTGTTCTAAGATTAGCATTTTGTGATATTATTTGCTTGTATTATTATAAGCATTCCCCCTTCCCAAAACAAATTTATGTTAAACAAAGTTAAATTAGGTAATTATACTAGTTAGTGTTTGGATTATTTTTCTAATGCAGTAATATTTCAATATTTGTTTACTTGGATGGTGATTTCAAACAAAATCTGGCTCACTTTGTTCATTTTCCCTATTATCAAAAAATGTTTAAAGCTGATTTCAATGTGAGTCCTAAGAGTCCTATGTGTACATTTATGTGTGTGAGTATTGCCTATTGTGTCTTAAATTCACCATAAATTCAGTAGAGGAAGAAAATTTTTTCTTAATTATATACTTTCCTGTGCCTGACACATAATAGGTATTAAATAAGCGCTTAATGAATGACTATAACTTATTAATCAATACTACCTCCCACTTGCATTGATTAGAGGAAATATAGATGCCGGGCATATATACTATTTTAATTGATAATACCTATGATAAGATACGTATATTAACTTGCCAGTGTCAGTCATGAGCCTGTTAATAAGAAGTTGCATCCCAGAAGGTTAATGACAGTGCATTAGTGAGATTTTAAAAAGTTTTTCAGCCTCAACATGCCTGGCATTCCTTTCTTTGATGTTGAAATATTGAACTGTCTCTAATCTAAATTCTATGCTCAGGGCAAGACATCTAACTGAAGTAGGTGGTTTTCCTGGTGTTATATCAGAGTAAAGAATGTTTTCATGATAATAGTAAAATCACTGGCATAAGAATATAAATACACTCTTTTACTATTAAAAGTGTTAGCAGGGCAATGAAAAGAAAGCCAATAGTGTTTACTGTATCAATTAATAGACAAACTTTATAGTATACCATGTTTAGAAAAATGATTGCTAGTATTTGCTTATGTGGCTGATTTTTCAGAAGTACGATATTATATTTATATATCATTTTCTACTATATTTTAAAGTAAGATATAAACTTTCAGGTAGTAGATAATAGGGAAGAAAGATGTATAAAAAGAATGACAATGAAATGATAAATGCAATTATAGAAGAATATGTTTTTCATCGACATAATGAATTCTGGGGGTCAAAGTGAGGAGAACTCTCTTAATTACTCCTTCTTCTATTGATACCATGTGTAAAAATACATACTTCTCTGAAGATACAAAACTTTTACCATTTGTTTTTCTCACTATTTGTTTGTAGATTAGTTTTGTTTCTGCCTGTAATCACAACTTGCTCTTATAAAACTTGTTGCCTAAAACCAGTTGTTCAGAAAACCATTTCTCTTGTATTAGCTCACAGGTTAGTCATTCTATAACTGTTTTGTTTTTTTTTGTTTGTTTGTTTTTTTTTGGCTTGATGCTGGGCAGTATGTCTTCATATCATTGTGCATTTTTTTTAAATTAAGTTATTGCTCTCATCTATTCTTGTACACCCAGCTCATTAGAGTTGTGATGAGCATTGGGTCTAAGTTATCTGATAGGCTATATTCTAGGACCTCATTGTTAGTCATTCCCCTTGCTAATAGAATTTCAATAAGATTTATAAGTTGTTAGTCAACACAAGAAATAATTTTTATAGAAAGGGAAAGGTGTTGCTTAAGCTGAAATTACATGAAGATTTAGTATATTGCAATGAAAATATATTTAATACATTGAGATTAATTCTAAAATTTTGGATGCCAAAGGTATTTTCTTAGCTATCATGGTTGGCTGGCTAACCTTTTCACGGACTTACTAATTAATATTCTGACATAAAGCATAAAGTACTTCCTTTTTTGTAAACTTAACATAGATATAGGCTGATCTTGGCTCTAAAATGTTTCTATCTCACAGGTATAAAACAGATAGAGAAAGGCTTTTTCAATCATTCTACTAAAGAATTTAAACTTCTGCATCATGTTTTAAACATCTGTATTTTAGCCAAGACTTCCAGAAATAGGAATGTGAGAATGATTTCCTTTTCTGTGTTCATATGTAGATTAGGATGAAAATAGTATAATAGATCACAATTTTCATTAACAGTATCTCAGAGAATATTGAAAATCATTCATTTTTATTCTATTAACTTAAAATTTAGTTAGAGATTTGGTTGACTCGCTTTGCTTGGCAATTTTTTTCTTCACAGTTGAAATTAACATGGTAAACAAGATATTATGGAAAATTATTTAAATACTTAGGAAAATAAAGTCTTCATGATAAGCTAATTAAAAAACATTACTAAGTGAGAATCATGGTAGATAAGAATTCTCATGATAGTGAGAATTGGGGAGTAGTAGGAAGTCTTCTCAATGTATAATTTATATACCTTCTTGATTTTTAAACCTTGTAAATATTTTGCCTATTCAAAAATGAAACATGAATATACTTACATACATATAAACATACGTTTGTGGGGATCAGGTTTCCTGTAACTTCATATGAACCATGTAACCCCAAGATCATTCTTTGTATATTCTTTGAATATACAAAATTAATATATATTTGTTGTTCTTTAAATAGTTTAGGTTTTGAGGCAGTGTAGTGTCCCTGGTTTATTAAAGTTGGTCTGTCTTCAACTGGGTATACTTAATGTGAAAAGGATAGTGCAACTAGAAATAGGAAAAGATTTCAATTGAAGTCAAGGTATAAACTATGACTGGTAGATAGTCCATTTATTCTCTGACCACTGATTTTAGAGGTATTCATTTTACAATTAGTTTCTTCAGATAGCCCAGAAGGGTTTAGAAGAAAGAGGAAGGTCAACCTTTTTTTTTAATCCTGAGTTCTCTGAGACCTCTAATAAAAGGGCTTATGGGTCCATTCCTAACGGTTGGATTTTCTTTTTCTTAGAGTAGGGGATTTCTTTTTAAAAGGAACTTTACTTTGAAGTAGATTAATTTTTTTATATAGAAAACTACTTCTGGATACACATGTGCATTGTTTCTGAAGATAGGGATTAATTTAAGAGCTGAGTAGAAGACTTTTTAAAAAGATAATAGACTATAGAATATAATTTCCAAGGGAAGATCCTAGATGTATGTTTTTATAAAATTTTAGATTATTTCATTTATGTTACAAAGTAAAAGACATTACACAACTTAGTATCTTAGTTATAAAGGTAAACATATTTATTTTTTAAATTATAATATTTCATACAGTATTTAGAATTATTTCCTAGCAAAAATCATTTATTACCATACCAGAGAATATTAAAATGTAATAAGTCTAAATAGTATTTCATTTTTTTTAAGAATTTCTAAGTACTTAAATAACTACAGGCACACAGTTTACTTGTAATAAAGAATGTTAATGGGGAGGGTAGGAGTTAATTAACTAGACCCTTAATAATGGGCCTTTCTACTCCAAGGAATCTTATAATTGCCTCTGAGGCTAGTAGTGTAGCAAGTTGCAAGATGAAATATCTAGATTTGTGTAGTAGTCATTTTAAGAAAAAGGTTGTCTTCAGGGAAACTTTGGTACCTTTATTATGTAAAATTCCTTTTTAATGATAAGCAATACATATTGTCAAAATAATTTTGGAGATAGAGGTTCAGTACCTTCTATTTACATAAGATTAAATTAACAATAAGGCGAAAACTCTTCAATGAGCAGTTTTTACTCCCTTTGGAGAAATTAACCTTTAGGCAAACTTTATACACATAGTAGTAGTAGTTTGTTAATCTTAAACATATATTCCTATAATTACTAAGGATTATTGAAGTGTGTGGTAATTTTCTTGAAAACTGAAACGAATGAAATGGAAAAGCATAGGGGATATTTTCATTAAATCTTAATATAAGAAGTATACAGGTTGAAAATAACTTAGTGCATATTTTCTGCAAATGTTATATGTTCCAAACTGGTTTATTATAAATCCCCCAGAGGATATGTAATATCCCTCTCTTAGGGATTGCCCATTTTGTACCATTCAGCTACTTGCAAAATCTGGTCAGTCTGTGCCAGGACTGCAATAGGATAAGTTAGTGAAAAGAGCCTGTTTGGCTTCTGTTGGGAGAACCCGATGAAAATATGTTCCATTTTCAAAATGTTTCTGAAAGGACTTATTTGTGGGAACGCTGCTTGCCATTTCAAACTCTTCAAAAGGGCAGGTTTCACAAAATGCAAAAATAACCTCCTGAAAGTTTGAAAGGGTGGAGGGGCTGCCGTGTGGGGGCGGTCTCGTTTGCTGCCCACATCCTCCCTCTGTTCCGTGCCTTGTGTGCTCACGGGTTCCCTGGAGCGGATCACCATATAATTGATGTGCAGTCTGCATTGCTGAATCCTGGACTGCACCATTCTGTGTTCAAGGGAAGATGTAATCTGATCCCTCTGCTGCTGAGGGAGGAATCTGTTCAGTCAAGGCTTTGACAGGGCATAGTCTCCTCCAATAATCTTCTCGGTTCTCTCTCATTATTCCCTCGAGTTCTCCTCAGTCAAGCTGCATGTATGTATGTGTGTCCCGAGGAGCGGTTTGATACTGAGCTGCATTTGCCTTTACTGTGGAGTTTTGTTGCCGGTTCTGCTCCCTAATCTTCCTTTTCTGACGTGCCCGAGCATGTCCACATTAGAATCTGTGACATACCTACCTGAAAAAGGTTTATATTGTCAGAGACTGCCAAGCAGCCGGACACACGGGGGCACAGAATCCCTGAAGGGGAAAAATACAGAAAACATGGGTTTCTACGGCACGCTAAAAATGATTTTTTACAAAGTAAGTAATCTGTTTTCTTCCTGTGCTGTATGAGAGAGTGAGTGTGTGTGTGTGTGTGTGTGTGTGTGTGTGTGTGTGAATGTGTGTCTGCCTGAGAAGGAAAATCTGTATCATCAGAGATGGCTGCAGTATCCTCTAATTTTGGTGGGTGGCTGGATGTCTGGTAGTCTGTTTTATATTGTGAATGTAAGCAAATAAGGGAAAGATGTGAGCTGTAAAAAAAAAAAAAAAAAAAAAAGCTTTAAAATGAAAAGCAAATGGATATTGGAATCTGAGAATTTTGCACTAAAAACATATTCAGACTTTAGAAATGTGGCTCCGTTAAATGCTGACCTGGAAATACTCTACCCTTAGTTGGCTTTTGGTGAACCTTTTGCCTTTAATTTTTCCACAACTTAGATCTATATATATATTTTTCTTTTTCCATAGTTGACTCTTTTAAAGTGCAGAATTGCTAGAATATTGGGGATTTATATTTAAAGAGATCATATTTACTGGCTGTATCTCTTAAAAATTGCAGAATTCATTTTTGGTTCTAAACTCAGTATTTTTCAGTAAACAATATAATATTTAAAAGACTTCTATAGTCATACAAGAACTGCTTTATTTTATAAAATATTTTAAAGATAAAAACCATTTCTCAGTGGTTCCCTTGATATGCATATTGGGCATTTTTATTAATTGAAGGTTCCCTAAGATGGAAATAAAGTTTGCTTTTAGTGGCAAATGGCATTTGCACCAATGTATTACAAGATATCTAGGGAAGTTCTGAAAGCCAGTATTCCAAACTTAATTAGAATTCATATCAAAGTTTTTCATAATAATTTTGAAAATAAGAATCTGTGGAAGTTATTTAAAAAAAAAAAACCACTAGAATTTTAAAGTAAAATGTACTTACTGACCTTCCTGATGGATGGATACATTTGGGTGTATGTGTACGTGTCTATAATTTATATCCATGCAAGCACGTGACTACCTATATATTAAATCTTTTAGACTTATTTTTTATTTTTATTAAAAGTAGTTGGAAAAGGAAAATAATGGTTTTTGAGAGGAAGCACATTAAAACAATGTAATGAGTACAGAAAGTTCTAAAGGGTTGAAATGAGACCACTTCCATTTATTTCAAGCCGGTATTTCTTGAACTAAGGTATACATTGTAGCTGAGCTTATACTCTCACCTCTAGCCTCTAATATTGTAAGATTGTCCCTGTGTTTTGCAAGACTTTCTTCATGATGATAAAAACATAGTCTTTATTATTCAGAGTGGTTCAGAGAGATGTTTAGAGTCATGTTGGTCCTCTTCAGTATTTACGGTGTAGCTTAATGTGCTATGATGTCCCCACGTGAGGCAATAGGTAAGAAAATAAGGCTGCTGCAAAGCAAGGGTTTTCGCCTTATTATGCAAGTAAGAGCTAGCTATCGCTCTGGTTTTTCTCCTTGCAGTTTTCAGTAATACAGTAATTAATTAGCAGACACATATCTGAGAGGGGTTGTTGAAATACAAAAAGTTCATCCTGTCACATCTTATTTCCTGGTTTTATGATATATGTATAGTTTGATTACCTAAGTTAACTGATAGTGAAATATAAAAAATAAATATTTCAGTATTGACAAATGCAGTTTTGAATACATTTGCAGTATTACATAAATATAGCATAATGAAATACGTTAAAGCTGTAATTGTTGGATATACTTTACAAAGATGGATAACTCATTCTTTTTAAGTCTTTTTGTTGTTGCTTTTCAAATTAAAATGTTTGTCTTGAGTATCTGTCCATAGAACTATATTCTGTATGAATATCAATTGATGAGTTTTCCCCACCTTTATTATAAATCTCCAGATTTCTCTTATTATGGACTTACTTTTTTGCTGTCCTCATTGCCCATATTCATTGCTTTATGTCTTATTATTACTTTTCAAGATCTTTTTATTTGCTTTGCTCTCTTTACCTTTTATAATATGTGTTTTAAATGTAGTTACTGTTACTTTCATTTTGAAATTTTGAATTTTTATCTTTCTTAAAATATGTTTTTAAAGGAAAATGAATATCTATAAGAAAGGTATCTTAAATGTTCTTTTCTGTGTGTATTAACATGACATTTTTCTCTATGTTGGTTCTTAAACCGGAAAACATGAAAGGTATGTTGTTCTTAAGGAATATATATAATGGATATCTATTTTTAAATCCTCATACACTGTTCTCTGGACATAATATTAGGTGGAAAATTCACTTTTCCAGTCTTGTAAAGAGTAGAAAAAAGTAGTACTAATAGAAGAAACTGTGAAACATTTATTTTCTATAATATTTAACTATTCCTAATTAACATTTTAGGCATATGAACAATTAAGGTATTTATTAAAATTTGTTAGTTGGACCAGTGATTTAAAAAAATCTTTTTTTTTTTTTTTTACCTTATAGATGAAAAGAAAGTTGGACCATGGTTCTGAGGTCCGCTCGTTTTCTTTGGGAAAGAAACCATGCAAAGTCTCAGAATATACAAGGTAATATTAAGTATAATAACTGAATCATGATTCTCATGTTTCTTTAAAGAGTTGATAATTGTAAAAGCATTTCTTTCCATTTATTCTCATATAGTGTCACTAGTATTTTTGGCTGTCTAATACATTTTTAGATCATTGAAAACTGGGAAATACCTTATTTTAAATAAGGAGAAAAATGTTTACCACTATAGCTTTATATTTTTTTTACAAATACATTGAAGTAAGACACAAGCAGAAGTTCTCTTGTCAACAAGATTTTTAAATCACAATTTTTCAGGAATTCTAAAAAGTAAACCCATAAATATGTGCAAATGTATCTTGTTACTATAGCAACAACTGTTCTAGGGAGTATAGTTATATGTGCAAAATAGAAGATACATTTATTAGCAGTGAAATAAGCCTCACAATTACTAACTAAATCATATTTCATGAAATTACTATGATAGAAATCCCCTTTTATTTGCTTGGTAGGTCTTGTGTTTTTAACACATACATTTCTACACCAGTAGAATAGTTTCCATAACAACTAAATACAATTGTAGTCTTGTTTCCTGCACCATTCCATCATTTTTGGATTTTGCATCAGTATAAAACTTCCCACTCTCACGCTAATTAGGCTAAGTTAAGCACAATATCTATTACCTAGCCGATTAAAAATGGCTTTGGATGTCACTTGAAGTGTGGTATTTTAAAATTTAAATGACAAAAGTATCTTAAAAACTTTTTTTGGTCTTTTTTCTTTTTCATAATTGTCAGTTCTTCAGATAACTGAAAGTTAGCTATGGAAACCATAAGAACTCATGATGGTAACATTACTTTTTCCCTAAATATTTTTATTTAGAGTTGTTTTTATTGTATAAGCTGCATAAAGTTAACTTTGCTCAGACATAAGTTTTTGTGATTGAACATTATTACAGATTGCATTTTCCTTTTTTTCAGAGAAAACAGCTTATATTTTCATTTAATTCAGTTGTGGAATATATTTCTTTCTAAAGCTTCTTTGTGAAATCTAGAAATGATAATAATTAGAATAGTTTTATATACAAAAAATGCAAGGATGATACAGAAAAAAAATAAAGCTCTCTCTTAGTTGTTCAGGAAATGCTTTTAGTATCATTTTCTCATGTTAACTGTCCTCTTCCCTTTATTAACCCTTTGTCACCAGAGGGTGTGGAGTGATGTAGAGATAAGTGAAACTACTCACTTCATTTTTCCTTTTTCCTTCTAGTCTTTCTTGGATGAGAAAGTTGAATGTAATGTTTAAAATGTGCTATTTAAAAAAAAAAGTAGATTCCAGATAATCATATTTTTTTATCTTTTATTAATATGACTGATACCACGGCAAAGGTATTAAACTGTTCAGTTATTTTTAAGGTAGCTTATAAAACAATGTTGACTTTTTACTGCAGAACACATTTTAGTTAAATTTGTCTTTAGTTGTTTATTTTTATATTGAGAAAGCACCTGAAAAGGTGAAAATTTTATTTTTAGCCTTTGAACATATAATATTATTAAAGCAAACCAAGTAGCATACCTTATCTTTTTGGAAATGTCAGTATATATTTGACATTTTAAAAATTTTTGACAGATTTTCTAGTAATAAAATGAAAACAATTTTCATCATTTTTATTAGAAAATGTAAGTTACAATAACTATTTTAAAAATTGTTTCATTTCAGAGAAGAAAATAAAGTATATCTTTGAAATTTCGTAGAAGAAAAAAATAGATTTAATTGTTGAATGTTAGAAATTGTCATAATGTATAATGTTAAAAGACTTAAAGGTGGTAGATTTTTCTGTAAGATATGGTTACTGAGATACTTTTTTAAAAAACAAGTTAGAGAGATATGCTGGCTGGAAAAGCATTGGGGAGAGATATTTTATCAGTTATTTAACAGAGCTTGATATTCAACTATTAGCGTACAATTTGTATGTTCTTTGGATTTAAAACACTATTATTATAGCTCAATAAATTGAAGATTTATTGTACAAATCTAACCACTTAACTAAATCTTTCTTCTTTTTTTTAACTATCTGTAAGAGATGTTTAGTGTTTACCATGAGTTTAAATAATTTAATTATTAAAACTAGAAAGTAAAGTTTAATTTATTAATAACAATTATCACTATATTTTTTCAAATTAGTCATTTTTAGGAGAGTTGGACAACTTTGGAGATTGACAATCTAGTCTTAACTCCTCATTTTACTAATTAATGATAGAATTGAATTTCAGGTGGTTTAAAAACGTACAAAGTTTATTGAATAAAACTGGATGATTTCATTTAATTTTGCATATAATAAGTTTTAACACTTACCTGTTTTGAGTAGATACATTTCTAATCTAGGTTTGCTCCTGTCAAATATTATTTAAATTAAGCTTTCTAAATTACAAAAATGAAAGTGAAATAGTTATAAATAATTTAGAAGGCATCTGGGGCAAACTCAAGAAACATTGTGACTAGTGAAATGACCAAAATATTTGGACATACTATTTCTATATTGGAATTTTTTAAGTATTTGTAAATCTCACACCCCTTTTTATATAGGAAATTTTAACTTTTATTTAATGGTGTCACTAAAGACCAGTCAAAAGAGAAGTGGAACCTGTATTTTACAAGGAAATATTTTAACATTACTTGTATGTATCAACAACTTGTAGTTTTGCCATAGAGATTCTGTCACTTGATTGCAATTAGCATTGCTGAGATAACAGGTGGTTATGTAGGAGGGAGGAAACTTACTCCAAGAATAGAAGAATAGATTTTATGTATCCTTGCTCTCTGGGAATAAGCAAATAAAAATAATAATTTGATTAATGTTTGAAATATGCCAGATCATAATTCTTATTAAATTTGAGCTTGTTATTCTTAATAAATATCTCTTTACTTTTATCCTTATATTTTTTTATAGTACCACTGGGCTTGTACCATGTTCAGCAACACCAACAACTTTTGGAGATCTGAGAGCAGCCAATGGCCAAGGGCAACAACGTCGCCGAATTACATCTGTCCAACCACCCACAGGCCTCCAGGAATGGCTGAAAATGTTTCAGGTGACATATCTAAACACAGTACTTGATATCTTTCACTTAATTGCGCAAAAAAAAAAAAAAAAAAGAGATTGTTCAGCTATGAAAAGGAGTTGTTACAGGCTACACCTTAGATGAACCTTGAAAACATTATGCTAAGTAAAAGAAGCCAGGCACAGAAAGCCACATACTGTATGTTATATGCCAGAACAGGCAAATCCATAGAAACAGAGAGTAGATTGAGTGATTACTAGGCTATGGTGGGAGGGAAGGTAGAAAGTAGACTAACTGCTAATTGTACAGGTTTTTTTGGGAGGTGATGGGAGTATTCTGGAATTGGATAGCAGTGATGTTTGCACAGCAAGATGGCTGTGCTGGGAACCACTGAAGTGTACATTTAAAGTAGTGGATTTTATGTTATGTGAAGAATATCTCAATTTAAAAATGCTATTAAAATAAGGAAGCTCACTTTAATTTTTAAGTGAATTAGTGAGGAGAGTCCAGTGCTTATTTTATGGCGGTGTGCATTCCCCTTCCTTTATTCCTTTTTAGGTAAGAAGACCTTTTTTCCTTCTCCTCTTTATGTTTGGGTTTCTGGGATCACTAAATATATTTGTGTTCTAAACTGCATTGATTGGAAGTTGCTAGTAAGCATTTAGGAGTAATGTGAAGAACAGTGTTCCTCTACCTAGTAGCCTCCGAGAGTTGATGCAGCTTCTTTTCACTATGTCATGCTTATATGTGGGTCACTGAGTTCAAACTCTGATTACTACATTTTAGTAACGTTTAAATTCTTCGAAAGTTAACCGGGATAATTAGCTAGAACCAAACCTTGAAAATTATGAATTTTATAACTCATGATAGTGATATTAAATTGATTTCTCTCTTCTTCCAGTGAGATTATGCATATAAATGACATATTTAGCAAAATAGTTGGCATAGATTAAATACTTGCGTAATTATTCTTTTAGATAGTAAATAATATAAAATGTTAAGTGACGCCATCTGTGATTTTGGCCACCATTCTAATGTGAAAAATGAATATATTTTCTTACATAATTTGATTGGTGGTATTTTCTGAATGCATAAGGGAATAATAGTTGAAAAGAGGATACTTTATTTGACATTTCAGATTTTTAAGATGTCCATTTATGTAAATCCTAATA
This sequence comes from Antrozous pallidus, assembly GCA_027563665.1. Lineage (NCBI taxonomy): Eukaryota > Metazoa > Chordata > Mammalia > Chiroptera > Vespertilionidae > Antrozous > Antrozous pallidus. The sequence goes on along the minus strand of CM050516.1, from coordinate 60,187,120 downwards.
TTTTAAGTACTTGGGCAAAAATTAAATAAATGTCCCAATATTTTTTCTTCAACAGCTAGAAAACTCACTTAAAGCAATGTTGCTTTCAAATGGATTTAAAAAAATTTTTTTTACCCTTCAGATGATTTCAAAGAAAGTAGGATAACCCTCCCATTCAACCACCCCACCCACCTCCGCCTGTTGGTAACAGAAAAGTTAGAGCAGTGATTCTTGACAGGAGGCAGATTTTCCCATGGCTGAAACAAATTCAGTTGTTACAACTGCAGGCATGGGGGAGGGTGGGCAGGACATTGCTGGCATCTAGTGGGTAGAAGGAATTTAAGGATCAGCCCCAGAACAGAGTTATCCCTCCCCAAAAATCAATATTGCTGAGGTTGAGAATCTATGGTTAGAGGAAAGAAATATGTATTTTATTATTTTAACAATATTATGAACCACTACAATTGTAAACAATTGTCGGTGTGTGGTTTAGGGTTTTTCATTTTCGTAGTCATTTATTGATTAAATTTATCTCCCCCCCAAGGTTTATCCTTCTCCCTCATCCCAGTATCGTGATTTAAACTTTTTAAAAAAATTTTTTTTTCATGTGCATACCCTCAGAGTTTATTTTTTTTGTTGCATCCTTTTCTAAAGAAAGTTATCCATCAATAAGAGGTGAAAATAGAACCCAGACATTAATATAATCTTAAAGAAATACTTGAAAGATTTTTATTGTCTCTGATTAACCAACAAAATGGGAATATGGGTATGTGTGGTTATACCTGCACACACATACAGTGTGAGCAACACAGCACTTGAGAGCAGTGCAAAAACTGATTTTATCAGATTTTTATAAGTAACAACATGATCCAAAATTATCATCAGTGTTGACAGTCTCCAAATAGTTATTTTATATGAAGAACTTCATTTCTTATGAGAAGGTAGTCCAGAGTGAGATTTAAAATGAGTATGGGTCATTTTTTTCTAATATTCCAAAATATTTTTTGCTAGTCATTTAGGCTTCCCTTCCCTAATTTTTAATGGAACTTTATCAAATATTGATCTATATACTAGGGAACATTTGTGCATTATTTTGCAAAGGACTGTTTTAGGAAGTACGGTATTTGCTTGTTTAGATAGCTCAGGCTTTATTTAATGAAATGTCCACATTACCACATAATGTATGTCAGCAAATCTGAGATACAATCGATTGTTAGATGCATCGCAACTTCAAAAATGTTAATATTTTTTAAAAGCTTGTTTCTTAGAATTAATGAGACTCAGTAAACTAAAGAATATTAGACTACCTTTTGTAGTAAAAAAGGCCCATTGGATTGCTTTTTATATGAGTAGTAGATTCAGCGAAGAAAACTTGTCCTTAGTTAATAGGAATTACATGTAGTATTGTCCCTGTAGGTATCATACTATTTTATTTTCAGATAAATATTCTGTAGCAAAGATATCCACTAGCAACCAAAGTCAACTAGACAACTTGTCTGTCTCTACACACTCAGGGCCTCATTGTCATTCACTGCGTTTTATTTTCAAGGCTGATGCCAAAGTAACTAGAAATGAGTCACTTGCCTAAGGACTTACAATGCTTTAATGCCTAACTTGCAGAGAGATACGATTTCATAGTAAGGTGGGGGAGCCATGAGTTGACCAATGTTGGATGGTTGAGGGATAATTAGACTGACATGATTTCTACAGACACGCTATGGGGGCATTTACTGATGACTTTTCTGTTGTATAACAAGTAAAACGGGAGAGTTTGTCCCCTCACTGTTCTGTTATTGCTCCTACGGCAGTGATACAGCATTGTTTTGGTCCAGTTCCATCTATTCTGACAAAGTACTCTGTACTCAATTTATAAATTGAATGAGAACAAATGACACACCATTTTGGATAAAGGGAAATTGAAACAGAATGCCACTGTAAAATAGCCGTGCAAATTAAAAACAAAACAAAAAAACCTCAGAAATTTTGTACTGTTTGAATTTTTAGTAGCCATTGATTCTGCTTCCTTTGGCAGCCAGATTGATGCTTTACAACGTTAATTTTGAGGAAAAGAAAAAAATGTTGTTGTTTATGTATTTTGGGTATTAATAAATGGTTTTTCACTTGAAAATTTTAGCCTAGGTAAAGGCACCAAAAACATCAACATTCTCTTATGTTGAAATTTATGTTCAAAGGCATTCTGATAGAAGGAGAAGCACATATGATTTAGAAGAAAAGCTCTTAGTACAAATTCTGGCTTTGTCTCTTAATAACTGAGTCATCTTGTTGATATTATATAACCACTCTTGCCTTTATTTTTATTCTCTGAAGAATAATATAACACTGAAAATTGTCAAAAGGAGAAAACATGTAAATGTGCTTAAGCTATACTTGGAAATACAGTGGAGAGTCCATAAAGATTAGTTTCCTCTCTTGGTCAATAAATAGCTATTGTGTGCCTTAGTTTTCTCAGGTCTAAATGGGGCTGTTAACGTTCTCTTCATAGGGATGCCATTAACTTAACATTATTAGCATTATTTTAATCAAAGTCTATTTGCATTGCATTAAACCTATAAATGTATTTTGAAAATACCTGTTACATACTAAAAATACTGTTTAAAATGATAAAGTAGATAACACTTCAGTGTTTTGAAATTGAAAGTAGGGTAAAAACTATTCTATTGAAGGATTTAATCAAGTTTCATGGTAACATCTAGAACTTGTGCATACACTTTCTAACTTATTTATTTAGATTTTTTTTAACAGTCAACAAAATACTAAAGCAGGAAATGAATTCAGTATTACTTTGCAATTGTACTTGAAACAGTATGATCAAGAAACCTTGTTGTGTGAGGAGTTAAAAAGGCCAGAGAAAAGTGAAGGAAAAATATTGTGTGTAACATTTTGTGGAATTTTGTGTAAAAAATAGGATCAAACTGATTCTTGGTATTTTCAGAAAACAAAACCTGGATCATATTCTTTAAGTCAGAGTTTGATGTAAGTTGAAGTTAACAATTAGAACTGACCCACAGTAGAATGGGAAAGAGTAAGCACTCTACTCCAAAAACTGGAAACATAATGGTAATCATCTGCTGGAGGAACTAGCAAAGGGAGTTTACTCCATTATTGTCCAAAGTCATAAACTATGTATCTGATTGGATGCTAAGGGTCATCCAGGTGTTATTTATCAGTTTCATTGCTGGTGTGTGAATCCTCTGCATCAACCCTGGATGAATTATTTAAAACATAAAATATCCTCAGCCTCACCTTGACCACTGGATCAGACGCTTTGATAGTGGGTTGTAGGACTCTATGATTCTTGCATTCCTCAACCAGCTTTTGCGAAGCACTGGTCTGAACAAAGCCCCTCATTATACAGGTGGGGTCTTTGGAAACTCAGACTAATTATGAGACTTCCGAGAAGTTCCATAGTGAGTTTGCTCCTGAAACCCAGGCCCCTGATTATAGTTCAGTGCTCCTTCTATTCTTTTCTGCTACCTGTATTCTCTAATTACCTGAAGTAAAATATCACTTACATGGGGAATTTTCAAGTCAGCATTTGCAGTTTAGTTCATAAATTAAATTTTGTGTCTCGTGAACCTTTCTGAATTTGGAATGTTTTTCCTGTCCCCTCTAATATGTTTCCACATAACTTTACTATGAAAGACCAAAGGAAGATATTTTTTCTTTTCCTGGATAACTACTTTTCAGAACAGAAATAAAATAATTATTATCAGACTTATCCAACACTTTTGCAGATAAAGAAACTTTCCTAAGGCTGTAGAGATTAAATGGTAACTTAATTAGTGACAGTGTCTCCTCCGAAAGTTGGATTTTCTAACCCCCAATTCACTATTCCTCATTAAAGGTTGGTGTGGGTTCTTTTACTTTAATATAGTTATTAACTGCAGCATTTTCAAATTAATACATATTTCCCCTTTGTATATGTATATAAAACTTGCACCCAGTCTTGGAAGTAGACTATGCAAGCAAGTTCTAGTAACACTATCAAATATAAAGGATAAAAATGTTCCAGAGAGAGTGTTGAGATAGTGTTGGTGCAGTCTTTATTGGCTTTGGGGATTCATTCATTGATTCAGCAAGTATTTATTGAGTACCTGTTAGATACGAGGCCCTACTGTGGATCTGGGCTACAATAATTAACAAAGAAGATCCTCCCCATTCCTCACCCCCACCCTACACCCTCCCCCCCCCCCCCAAAAAAAAAGAAAGAAAACAGTTTTGCAGAACATTGTAGTCAGGAGGGCAATGGGTTAGGGGCTTGGAACTGGTTTGCAGTCTTAAAGAGGTTGCCCAGAGAAGGACATATGGAGCAGCCCATGTGGGTATCCAAGGGAATAATGTCCTAGGGAGCAGCACGTGAAAGGCTCTGACGCAGAGCATGCTTGGTATGTTTGAGGCACAGAAAGCGTGTTTATGACTAAAGTAGAGTAGGGAAAGGAATAGGAAATTACAACCTTGTAAGTTAGCCCAAGACTTTGGGTTTTGCTTTGAGTGAAGTGGGTCTGGAGAGTTTTCAGCAGAAGAGTGAGTGCCTTTTAGCAGTGCCACTGACCACTTTCTGGAGGTTAGAACAAGGAGGGCAAAGGTGGGAAGCTGGGAGGTAAGAGGTTTTAGGTATAATCCAAGTGAGAGAGAATAGTTTAAACCAGTGTAGTAACAGTCAAATTCTGGATATGTTTTGAAGTTTAAGACCTTGGAATTCACAGATGCATCGGAACCATCTACCAGTGAGAGTAGGGGAGGGAGCAGGAGATGGGTCCAGAGTTTCCAGCCTGAGCAGCAATAGAGTTACACTGCACTGAAATTGTAGCCGTGCAGATTCAAGGAGAAAGATCACGGACTGTTATGTTTCTGTTACATATCCAACAATACCTGTTGAGTAAGCAGTGTTATATACAGGTCTGCAGTTCAGGGAGAAATTCAGGCTGGACAGAGGAGAGCTGCCTATGTGGTCCAGACCTTTACTTAAGATATGTGAATCTAAACAATCTTAAGATATGTCTGGTTAGTAGGAACAGTCTCATTTACTATGTAGTTTAATAGTTTATGTTACCGATCTTTCTAGGGTATGTTTTTTTAGTAAAATGCCACAAGTAACACTTGCTAAATGTAGGTATCATTTAAATGAAATATAATTTTAATCTTATCTGATTTGTTAAATCAAATGTTATTTAACACAAAATAAAAATATAGCTTAAAGTCTTAGAAATATTTTGCTGTAAGGCATAACTTTTGTCATGACTCTGCCTTAAATATATAGAAATTTCTGATACAGTGTCTAACATTTTCCTGAGATTTGAATTAGCTATTTATGTTCTATTCTGGTTTTTTCATTCTATACTCCATCTCCTAAAATCCTTAATAAAAGTTATTTTTTTCTTCTTTTAGTAGTCATATTCCTTGTATAGGTAGTGCTTTTATATTCCTTTTTAAATATTGTAATAATACATAATATAAAAATCTAAATCTCCTTTATATATGTATTATATACATCATATCTATCTATCTATCTATCTATATATATATATATATATATATATATAGAGAGAGAGAGAGAGAGAGAGAGAGAGATATGCCTGCTTTAAAAATACTTTGGTAGTGTTTATTGTTAAATTTTAATATAAAAATAAAGATATCCTAAGCAAAATAAAGAAAAATCTTTAAAGCAGGCATATAGAGGTTTTAGGTATAATCCAGGTGAAAGATAATATTATTCATATATATATATATATATATATATATAGTATATGATGTATATAGTATATATAAAGGAGATTTAGAATTTTATATTAAAATTATTCTGTTATTAAGTGACTTAATTAAAGTTTCATTTTGATTAAGTCAGCATAGTTATTCTTTACCCAAAATGGGTATCTCCTTATGCTAGTGTCTATGAATCTTTATAGTGTAGACAGAGAGGAATCATATATAAAAAGCCACCTCAAATCTTATGAGCAATGTAAATCAATGAATCAGCATTTATAGTATTGATACTGATTGTGTAGAAATGAGTAGAGATTGGTCAGTGTGAGTTTCATCAAAGAGGTTAGTTTTGAACCAGGATTTAAATCTGTGTGAGGGAAACTGAACAAAATAAATCAAACTTCAAATTAACTACTTTTAATTGGTCATGTATGGGCATATACATGTATGTGAGTATTTTCAATCTTATGTATGAATCCTCATCCTAACCAAAAGGCTACAAGGTGAATGAATACTCAAGGACAATGGTCTGGGTGTGTGTGCATAGAAGTGAAAGGAAAGGATGAAGTTTATCAGATAGAACCTGTGCTTACTCATATTTGGTGATAAAATGGGGATAGTTCCCAGGTTTTGATAATGGTCAAATGGGATAATGTTGTTACAGGTACTCTGGAACTAATACTGAAATGTTTGATAGTATTACCATAATCTGCACTATATGATAGGAAAAAGAGATGAAGTTCATGTAGAGTCCACATAAATACTTTTAAAAATAAAAAGTGTTCTATCTAAGGCTGCCTGTGTCCTCAGTATATCTCAGTTTTCAATTATTGTCTATTTTACATATTACAAAATGCAGGTTCCTTTTGAAATAGAATTATGTGTAGTTTTATTTCTTACTCTCTTTTATTCTTTGCTCATATTCTAATTTTAATACTAAGTTAGCTATTTTCTACTGTTCGCTTTTTTTATCTGAGATTATTTTTGCATAATTTGATTTGTTGAAGACACTTGTCAGATGTGCAATATCCAGTTACTAATTTTTCTCTCAGTGTTGCTGCTAGTCTCCTCAGATGAGTGCTTCATTCACACCCTCAAGTTTTTTGGTACTCACTTGAAAGATGTAGGGAAAGGAAGAAAATCATCTATCAAAATTCCCTATTTATTCAGTAACCCAAATTGATGTTTGTGAATAAAATGTTGGTCTCTAAACCAGTATCTTGGTGGTAGATGAATATATCCTATATAATAAAAGAGTAATATGCAAATTTGATCGTACCTTTGCCATGCCCACCAGCCAATCAGGAGCAGATTATGCAAATAAACCCAGACCAAGATGGCTGCCGCCAATGAGAGCAGGTGGAAGTCTTGGGTTTCCCTGGCAACAGCAGAAGCCAAGCTTTCTGCCTCCCTAGTCCTCCACTCAATGTTTCAAAGTTTCAATGATAAAAGATACAGAAATGGCGGCAGCCACTGAGCTGGAGAGAACAGTGGCTTGGGTTTCCTTGGCAACGGAGGAAGCCAAGCTTTCAGTCTGCCATTGCTGGCCTAGGCCTCCACTCTAGGTTACAATGTTTCAAACAGAAAGGGCTGCCGTCCTGGAGTGAGCAGAAGGCTGGCTCCGCTCCAGGCTACAAAGTTTCAATTGTAGACATAGATTAATCCCAGAACCCAGGGCCTCTGCTTGGGTTGCTGGGGGGTGTGGCCGGCCTGCAAACCTCCACAGGCCCCTCGCCCAAGCTGTTCCTCACCCCAAGGGAACCCCCACCCTGATCTGGGACACTCTTCAGGGCAAACCAGCTGACCCTAACCCATGCACCAGGCCTCTATCCTATCTAATAAAAGAGTAATTTGCAGATTGACCATCACTCCAACATACAAGAAGGCTTCCCCCATGTGGTCAAAGATCCTGCCCATGTGGACACAAGATGGCCACCACAAGATGGCCAGCAGGGAAGGGCAATTGGGAGGGACCAGGCCTACAAGGGAGGGCAGTTGGGGGTGATCAAGCCTGCAGGGGAAGGCAGTTAGGGGTGACCAGGCTGGCAGAGGAGGGACATTGGGACAAATAGGCTGGCAGGGTAGCAGTTAGACATCAGTTAGGCTGGCAGGGTATTGGTTAGCGGGTGATCAGGCTGGCAGGCAGAAGTGGTTAGGGGCAATCAGGGAGGCAGGCAGGTGAGCAGTTTGGAGCCAGCAGTCCTGGATTGTGAGAAGGATGTCTGATTGCCATTTAGGCCTGATCCTACCAGGATCGGGGCTAGACAGGCAGTTGGACATACCTCGAGGGGTCCCAAATTGGAGAGGGTGCAGGCTGGGCTAAGGGACATCCCCCCGCACCCCTGTGCATGAATTTTGTGCACCAGGCCTCTAGTAACAATTATAATTATGTAATGCAAAAATATTTTTCCATCAAAACCATGACATTTTTTAAAAGCTTGTATAAAATGAAGATATGTGGTACATTTGATGAGACTAAATGATTATCACTTCATTGCCTTCTGGAGAAAATGTCACTGTAAGCAGTTCCTTTTTATGTTGTATGTAAATGAGGATTTTTCTTTAATTTGAGATGTATGAAAATAATAAAATTTTCTAATTCCTCTTTGGTAGAGCTGGAGTGGACCAGAGAAATTGCTTGCTTTAGATGAACTCATTGATAGTTGTGAACCAACCCAAGTAAAACATATGATGCAAGTGATAGAACCCCAGTTTCAACGAGACTTCATTTCGTTGCTCCCTAAAGAGGTAAGAGGATTGCTTATATTCTTCCTTTTGTGCTATTTGAGAATGTAACAGTTACCACCTTTAAACATTATCATCCATTGGTATCCAGTATTGACAGCTTAACAGTGTTAATTAGCACTAAAGAGGGCTGTAAATGAGAACCTGCCATGAATTAATAATATAATTTTCATATTAATATATACTTATGGACTGATGACTTCGTCCTACCACTGGAATAAGTCATTTATGGGAATAAGCTATTGAATTTCATTAATTTGATTGTTTTTTTACCAAGATTTTTTTCTCAGGTTATTTGAAACCAATTTTTAGTTTTCTTGGTATGTTCATTATAGTAGCAGATTTTTAAAAAAATAACAATTTTATTTAAAACAACAATATTTTTTCTTTGTTTTTTTTTTATCCTAAGTCCCTTTGAAAGTGATAGTTTTATGATTCTATTGAATTGTGATTTTCTGTTACTTACATTGTGTAATTATATTGAAATATATGGAATTTCACATGTATGTCTTTTTCTACTAATCATTCCACTTTTCTCCCCCATATCTATCTATCTATCTATCTATCTATCTATCTCTCTCTCTCTCTCTCTCTCTCTCTCTCTCTCTCTCACACACACACACACACACACACACACACACACGCACACACACACGTGCGCACGCACACACAAATGCACACAATTATAGATTCCCATGCCAGTTGCATTCTATAGTTTTTCTTTTGGAATTAAAAAATTTTTTAATTCCAAAAGAAATGCTATAGGGAGAAACCTTTGATTTCCTCCTACATGTCCCCTACTGGGAATCAAGCCCATAACGTGGGCATGTGCTCTGATTGGGAAGCGAACCTGTGATCTCTTGGTTCATGGGTCCACACTCAACCACTGAGACAGATCAGCTGGCGGTTCTGGCATTTTGTATGCCCATCAGTTTTTGGCTTTATGTGAACTGTAATCATAGATTGATTATGATCATATGGGCATCCTTGACTGTAGAGATGAGGCATAGTTTAATTGTACTTTTTGTTGATGTTATAGGCTACATAGTTTCATTTTTGTCAGTAAAGAGAAATAGTATACCATTAAGTAATCAATGTCATCATATTTTCACAAAGTATGTGTGTGCCACTGAAATGTCAATTAAGAAGACTAACATACCATTGCAAATGATCCTTAAACTTTAAGTTTGAAGAGAAGCAGTCTGTTTTTTTTTGTGTGTGTGTTAGTTTTTTTCAGATAACCATTCTGAAAATATCTCAAAGGCATTTAAGGTAGACTCAATAATAATTTCATATTATATATGAATGAAATAATTTCATTGTACTTAATGTATGGAGCTAAGCATAATTTCAGGAAAAAGCAAAGTAGGAAAAGTATCTCATTCCTGAAATGTTCTTTGGAGTTACTTTTTTTTCTTTTAAATGACAATGCCCCAGAAAAAAAAACAAACCCCCCCCCCCAATTTTATTCTTGCTGGTTCATTCAAAAACAGAATCCTTTGAATAGATTTGACTTATGAAAATGATATAAGCTCTTTTTGCTTCTAGAAGGATATTAATAATAGGTAATGCCTTTTTATAAGTATTTGACTGAAAGTGAATTTATTCACCTTTGATATACACGTCATAGCTCCCGTGATTTTTATTTTACTTTAGAAGTTAGTATTTTTTGTTGAAAGATAGACTTTCTCTTGGTCTAGTTTGTCCCGTTATCTCTGAGAATAGTGAGTTTTTGTTTCATCTTTATTTGTATTTCTGCTTTTTAACACATAAAAGTGTGATTTTAAATAAGAGTAAGAACATATTTTTAAGAGTCTAAGAATTAAGCACAAATAAAACTGTTTTTGGATTAAGTGTTCTTTTAAAGATTGCCTGAGGAAAAAGAAGTGAGGCGAGGTTATAGAATAAGAGTGAGTCCAGATTTAGAATAGCATCTATGTTCCCCCCCCTTTTTTTTCCAACTACTAGAAAATTTTTCTATTTGGAAAATGCTGTATATTATATGTGGAGAAATCCTATATAATAAAACCCTAATATACAAATTATCCCTCAACCGGGAGTTCAACCAGGGAATGGGCTGGCCGGCCTGGCCTGATGGGGGCAGGCCAGCCAGACTTTACCTGTGCACAAATTGGTGCACTGGGCCTCTAGTCATGGTATATGTCCTTAAAGAAATGAATATTATTTTGTCAGAGACTAAGTACTATTGTTATTTAAAACATTCTCTTCATGTCAGGAAATGGACATATGATAATTTTCTTACAATTTATTTAAATAGATCTCAAAGTTCTTTACCAACATTTGCTTATTAATCTCAAAAACCTTGCCAAAAATCCCACTAGTCTCACTCGAGAGGCTTATGATAAACAGCATTATCCTTATTTTGTAAATAAATTCTAAGAAAAGTATGGTGATAAGTAAATGATTTAGAACAAACCTAAATTCTTAACATAGTTTCAGCCACTATTTATTCTTTATTCTTTCACTAATTTAATCCACTGAAATATAGCAATTCTAGAAAGGTATTAATTAGCTACCTTTAAGTATAATATGGTGATCTTTTATATAGTTTATGGAGAAAAACAATAAAGCAACTCTCATTGAAATTAAAAATTTGAGCAAGGAGAAGGTAATTTCCTGAAACAGACTATCAATTTAATAGCATCTATTTGGTAGAAGTGGTTTTTAGGAAGAATAACTAATCTAGATTTTATCTTTAAGACAAACAGATATAAAACTGCATTAGCTAGACCATGCCCATTCTCTGTCCCCTATAAGGAACCTCACATGACAAATCTTTGCTTGGTTTGAGGAACTGGTATACTTCCCAAAAACCCACACTAAGAATTGTGTAAGTAATTGCTGTTCTCTTTTTGCTTGACAATTTAACTTCAAGACCATATAAAATATTGTTGCCAGCATATTTGTGTTCTACTTTTTCCCTAACTTAAACCTTCTTCTCTAATTTATATTTTTTCTGCTTCTGATTTTTTCATGCATATTTTCCCATTTTGCTGTGTGCATTTTCTATAATACCTAGATGTTTTCCTGGAACTGGCTAGATGTAAATAGACAAACATTTACTACATTGAAGTTCATGGTTGAGTTCCTTTGAAATTTTAAAGTGTGCCCTTTACCTATGGAGTTAGCACTTCAACTTTTTTTAGTACATGAATGCTTCTTTACATTTATCTGCAATGCATGCACACATAGGCCTAAATGACCTCTGAGTCACTAGTAACGAAGGAATTTTTACCCATTGACTTTGGGATATACCAGCGATTTTCAACCTTTTTCATCTCATGGCACACATAAACTACTTACTAAAATTTGGCAGCACACCACAAAAAAAAAGAAAAGGTATTTTTTGCTGATCTGGCAAAAAAAGGTATATTTTTGATTCATTCAAACCAGATTGCTCTTGTTGTATTAGCTGTTATCATTTTTTAATTTGACAATGTAAGGGAAAAGAAATCAGTGCCCCTAAGTAGTCAGGTATTGCATGTTTTAAAAATTCTTGTGGCACACCAGGTGCTTGCCATAGCACACCCATTGAAAATCTCTAGGATATACCTTTGAAATCTGAGCTGCTCTGGATTTGTTTCCTAGCCTTTAAGATGGAATATTTCATTAAATTATCTGATTTCTACTCAGCTACAAAACTAAAGCAAAGAATAGACTTTTTTCACATGATCATTTAAAAAATCTCGTGTATCTTTTACACAAATATAATTTTGTTCCTAATAATTTCTGTGTTAAATATCAGTAATACATGGAAAATTAATAATGTGGTAGCATATTACTGTTATGCTGACTCTAAGCAAAGTTGCCTAGGCTTTGATTGATAATTTTAAAATTAAGTGGCTTATGAAGTATTCATTAAAAAACTATATTATTGAGCTCTACATACGTTGTTGAATATAGTTATGCCTTATTATTTTAAATGATTCCATTTCTGTTTATGGTATTAGAATATCTTTTCTGATAGACCAACAATAATTATCCCACAAAGTTTTCTGCTGTCATTAGTCAATATTAGTAGTAAATTGAATACTGACTAGTTGAAGTATTCTCTATATAGAATGTACTCAATAAATTTGTGGTTAATGATGAACTCCATACATACAAATTCATTGGGAAAGCTTAATTTATATCATGTAATTTTTATCTAGCATTATAAAATCATTCAAATTGCACTTTTACTCCCTTATGTGGCCTTTGGCCCTTTAAATGATAGTTTGTTTTAATCCTTTTAATTTAATTTATATGAAAACTAAATTTTATTGCTCTGTTTATTGTTTTACTACTCTGTTTAGATCATTTTTGTCCTACTATCATAATTTAGTTTCTGTGTGATTATGTGACTAATTGAATAAGCATACTCAGAAGCTTTCATCCCCCCCCCCCACACTTTTTTCCCATTTCCTTTATTTATTTTAAATGAAATAGAAATTGATGATTTGCAAGTATTGGAAATAATATTTTTAATCAAAAAAGAGCTGGCCCACCAAGAAAATCCCCTTAAGCAATGTCAAGTAACTAGCACCCAATTATTTTTGTATGTCTATGGAGAAGTTTGGTAATTGTCCCCTTTTGTCACTTATATTATATATTAGTAAAGGGTGGAAATGTGTGAAAAGTTCACCATTGTGCTAATAAACACTTTGATGTGATAAAGAACTATTATCTATATCTATCAGAAGTGATCTCAAATCATATCATGTAGAGAATGTAAGTAAATCTTATTTCTTACCTTATATCCAGTCTTGGATGAATTTGCATTGTACTGGGGAGAGAGAGAAGACAACATTTAAATAACTAATAATATAGGTAGATGGTATATAAAATTGAGTTGAGAGACTCAGCAAAGGCAAAAGCAGAAGCTGGAGGTTTAATAATTATTCTTTGAAGAGGTGAGGAGTTAATGGAGTTCATAAATTAGAAATTTGTGAAGTTAGAAATTAGAATGTAGAGTTGCATTACATTTATCTATAAGTGCTTTCCTCATAGAGAATACATATTATTTTTATATATGTAAAAATATGGGTACACGATGCTTTTTCTTTCCATAGCTGGCACTTTATGTGCTTTCATTCCTGGAACCCAAAGACCTTCTACAAGCGGCTCAGACATGTCGCTACTGGAGAATTTTGGCTGAAGACAACCTTCTCTGGAGAGAGAAATGCAAAGAAGAGGGTAAGGTCTCCATAGGGAAAATGTTCGAACTCTGAAAAAGCAATGATTATGAAAACAAATAGAAAAGCATAACTTTTATGTGCAGGTAGAATAAAGTGGTGGGTAAATGGAAAAATAGAATTTTTGACAGCCTATCAGGGAATCAAAAATGAGTGTTCATCTATATGCACCTACTTACATAAAATCCACTGGTTATGCCGTATGTTCAAGTGAGTCAAATCTTGCAACTGATCCCTTTAAAGAACACTATAACTCATAGAAAGTGTATGAAGAAGTCAAGATGAAGATGACTTAAAGGAAATTTGAAGATATATTAGCAATTAAATTCTCAAATATTCCATATTTTCTTTGTTCCTCCACAAATATTTTTTGGGCACCTCTTATATTTAGTGTTTTTGATGAACCACCATACTATTTTCCATAGCAGCTACACCATTTTATATTCCCACCAGCATTGCATAAAGGTTCAAATTTCTGCACTTTCTCACCAACATTTCATAGAATCATTTTGAGAAAGAAATGAAATTGTTGATATAAAAGAGCACCATCAAAAGATAAACTTTACATTATTTTATTTTGTAAAACAGTGTTAGAAATTAGACAATGTCTGCATTTTGGTAGTTTTCAGCATAGGGGAGAATGAAGTACATTATAAAATTGGTAATATTCATTATTGGTGAAGGCAATGATACTCTTTAACTCTTTAAATCTAGGTATTGATGAACCGTTGCATATCAAGAGAAGAAAAGTAATAAAACCAGGTTTCATACATAGTCCATGGAAAAGCGCGTACATCAGGCAGCATAGAATTGATACTAACTGGAGGCGAGGAGAACTCAAATCTCCTAAGGTAACTGAACTGGTGCCAGTGTAACAAAATCAGTTAATCAGTGTTAGTACCTACTCTGTTTTGTAACTTGACACCTATTTCCAGAAACAAAGAAAACAATGTATTTTAAAATAACTGTAAGCATAACTGATAATATCCTTCTATTATGAATCTCTCTAGTCTGACAACTCATTGTCTTGAATAAAAGATGAGTTGATTGGTATTTGGTTCTTATGTAAATGAAAAATTTTCTGAATATCCTATTGAATTTTGTGTCATATACACCCTACCTCAGAATTTGATCCCTCTCTGACCATATAGTCTGAATATGATTTTTGAGGAGTGCCCATGTTTTGATTTGGTGGCTTTTGTGTGTTTTATTTTTTAAATTTAACTATTCTGACTTTTTATCTTAAAACATTTCAAGTATATAAAGAGTAGCAAAAATGCTTAAAATCCTTAGACATAGTTTTATAACTGGAAAATAGCAATTTGGGGAGATACTATTCTATTCCTATGCATACATTATGATGGCTTTTTTTGTTTTAAGTTAAAAAGTTGATGATTATTGTTCTTGTCTTCCTAGTTAATAGGTGCTTTTGTTTTTGTGTGTCAAATTGTAAAACTTAGATACATATTCTTTTGGTTTGAACAAATACATAGATGACTATAAAATACATTTGTGTTTGAAGCATCTTTATGAGATCTTGACCCGGTAATATTATAACAGTTGATGTCTCAAGTATAAATAATAGGATATGGAAACAATAAAATGTTTAATACTTGATTCATCAGTGAGGGTTGATGATGCTTCATATTTCATGTAAACTTTAATTTTAGAAATAGACTACAGATTACTGTTCCTATTTATGGCTTCATTTTTTCTTTTCACCAGTATTTTAAAAGACATAATTTGGTAACATTCCTACCTTTGGTACGTCTACCTCCTAGGTGCTGAAAGGACATGATGATCATGTGATTACATGCTTACAGTTTTGTGGTAACCGAATAGTTAGTGGTTCTGATGACAACACTTTAAAAGTTTGGTCAGCAGTCACTGGCAAAGTAAGTTTACTTCTCTCTGTACATCACAAAGTCACTGTTTTGTGTATATCTTTGCAAAGATTAGCCAGTGAAAGGAAAAAACTCATTTTTGTCTCTAGCTTATTTTAATAGCAAATATCAGAGCTTCTAATTTAGCTTCTCCCTTGGTGTGAAGATGATGTTTCTCGTGATAGGAATATTGTTAGTGTCTTCTTTACTTAAATAGTTTGTCTTTGTAATATACCTATTAAGGTTTTAGAGATGGTGCTTTATCGTTTTCTTGTCTTAATTTTCCCCACCTTTTGAACTGTCTAAACTATATCTTCTTCCTTTTTAATCTTTTTCAAAACTATGATTGAGGGATATTTGTTTTTCCTTGTTCAACTGCTATGTTGATAAACTACTTACAGTTTAGCAGTTATACATAAATTATGTTAATCTAGACTTATCTTAAACCCTGTGAGATGGAAGTTAAACAGACCAGGTATTAAATAGGAGTTTGAAGAAAAAAGCAGTCCAAGCAACCAATTTCTCTTAAATAATGTTATATTTTAATGGTTCTACAGTGAGGACTTACATTTATCTGTCCAATAGAGAATATTTTTATGAACTGACCACCTAAAAATAATGAAAGAAAGTGTAGGGACAAAAATCTGTCTTTTAAAATGTTTTATGACATGTTGTTTCTTGGGCAAGAGTCTTCTAAATATTCCAAGTAAGATGTTAAAAATTTTTAAAGTAGCTTCATATTTCCATAGTTTAATGTTAGTTTTGGATTGACTTCAGGGCTTTAATGTCTGTCTTTACTTGTCTAGAAGTACCTTACCTGGCTCTTAACTACTGCCTTGTGGCAGATTGAGATGGAATGTGGTATGTAGCCACACCCAACACCATCAGCATTCTTTCATTGAATCCACTCCCATGAATGAAATCAAGTTGCACTTTTAGTATTATTTCATCAAAGAGGCCGGGCTGGAGCTTTTATGTTCTAATGACAACTGTTTACTTTCTGTGTACTTGTTCCTCAGTTGTGTGTATGTGTATAATGTGCAGTGCTATTGAATTAAAAAAAAAAGCAATAAATAGCAATGGGGTCATGTTACACTGATGTGAGAAATTTTCTGACATGCCAAATAATCCAATTGAGTTAATATAACTTTACTCCAAATTTTAGTGAGCTACTGAAATGTTATTTAAATCATTTTTCTTTCTACCCAAAAGTAATCATCTTAAGTGTTTTTCCAGTGTCTAAGGACATTAGTAGGACACACGGGTGGAGTGTGGTCATCACAGATGAGAGACAATATCATCATTAGTGGATCCACAGATCGGACTCTCAAAGTGTGGAATGCCGAGACTGGAGAATGTATACACACCTTATATGGTCATACTTCCACTGTCCGTTGTATGCATCTCCATGAAAAAAGGTGAGGGAAATGCCCAGTGTGGTTGGGAATATTTTCTTTTGTAGAGTTCAAGTTATATAATACTTAAACTGCATCTAATAAAGAGATAGCGATAATGTGCTCTTAAATTAGACTTCAATGATAGATTTTGGATATTACTGTACTAAGAAAACAGTAGTGTATTTGGCTTACAATTGGAGGGTTATCTTTAAATTTCCTTTTTAATTTATTAGTGTTGTTGGCTTCCTCCTTGAAACTCTACTCTTGAATAACATCTGTATTTCTCTATACCTTTGATGACTCATCCTCTTTAAAAAAAAGTCATTGTTTCTTTTTCTTTTTTCTCTTATATTTCTGCTGGTGGGACAGATTCAGCTGTTCAGGTTTCAAGACTCCAAGTCTTTTTAATTATGTACCTACCCTACCCTCACTCCATCATATTCCCTATATCTAGGCAAAAGCTGAGACTTGCAGTTCTTAATTTATTCTCTCATTACCTAACACCTGAACTATTGACACAGTTTTCACACCTGGTCCTCTGTTGTCTACCAATCAAGGACATAATCCTCAATTCAATTTTCAAAGTTGTTTCATCAAATCAAACTGCTTTCTTTTTTTCCCCTCAGTGCCTTTACTGTTTGTTTATCTCCTCCTACAGAGCTCTCCTATTTAAAGTCCTTTCTGTCTTCTGTTGGCATGTCATCATGGTAACCCACCCACACCCCCATAGGCCCCATTAAACAAATCTGATTTATACTCCATTTGTCAGAACAGGTCTTTATGAAGGGTCCTTTTAGTGACTCTATTCCAGTCTTTACCTTTAACTCTGCCCATAGCATCTTCTTTATTAAGAAACATAGCATTGAGCACATTTCACACTAGATTTGTAATATGTGAAGAAAAAGTATCTTTTCCATTGTAATTTGAGTCTACTTTGAACAGTGTACTCAACTATTAAAATTTGGGGAATTGTTATGAAGAGACCTTGCCTTTCAGTTTCTATTAGTTCTGACTTAAATCTCTCAACAATTCCACTTTCTACTCTTCCAAATGTGGAAACTATGGCCCTTTTCCCCCTTTTAGGAATAATGTAAAGATGCCTTGTGTTTTCAGCTCTCCTTTGTAATCCAGAGACGGTTGCAATATTTGTATCACTCTAGTCTTCAGAAGAGTGTAACTTCAATAATGTTGGGTCAAATTTTGAAGGAATTTATGTTGCCTCAACATATGTGTCTTCTAAGATCTGTGTATTATAATGCCCTATATAGCTGTTGAATACTTATAAACATATGCAGCCTTTGAGGACATGTCTAAAACTGGTTCATTTTACCAGTATGTAGGGTGTAAAGCACATACTTTTTAAAATACAGTACAGTAGTTTTCAGACTGTCCCACAGAACCCCAAGGAGCTTCTCCATCTCTCACAGGTGGGGAACAAACCAGCCAAGTCTAGGCTCCTCAACTTCCCATCCCAATCAGAGTAACTCAACTTTTGTATGTTTATATATCAGGGTTTTTACATAGAGTTTTTAAAAAAATACTTAACAAAAGAAAGAAAAGGTTTAATAATCACTGACTTTATATATAATGCTTTTTCATATTATTAAAAATTGTAATACCTGCTTTTTCTGTTTTCCTTCCTACAGAGTTGTTAGCGGTTCTCGAGATGCCACTCTTAGGGTTTGGGATATTGAGACAGGCCAGTGTTTACATGTATTGATGGGTCACGTAGCAGCAGTTCGCTGTGTTCAATATGATGGCAGGAGGGTTGTTAGTGGAGCATATGATTTTATGGTGAAGGTGTGGGATCCAGAGACTGAGACCTGTCTACACACGTTGCAGGGGCATACTAATAGAGTCTATTCATTACAGGTAAGAGATCTTATCTCTTCTACTCCTTAGATGTTCTACTGGTGAATCACAAGATAGTTTTACTCAGATAACCACTGTCAAATTTTGATCAAATACAATCAAAAAGGACTGATCTAATTACCTATTGTTTATATATACTTTAAAATTAGCATGAGGAAAACATAAATCTTGAAATTATTTATATCATTTGTTTTAGTTTTTCTGTGATCTATTTCTTGTCCAAAATATAAATATTTGTCTTGGAACCTGGCATTTTGGAGCTTAAGCTTTTTGCTACATTAATTAATGGGTAGATAGTCTCATAGGAAAATAACCCAGATTTTAATAAACTCCTTAGCAGAGGATTAATTTGGCCAAAAGCTGCCCTTTTTCCTTGATAGCTGAAGGTTGATGGACCATGTAATTGTGATTCCATCCCCATTCAGAGGAAAAGTGGAGCCTTCCTGCATAAATTCTACCCTCGCGGGGCTGATTCTCTGTCATAAAGAAATAAATATGACTAGTTTTTTGTGTGTACATTTGAACTAGATGTCCTTGGATAGATTGCCATATTTTGAGATAAATAAATTAATAGCAAGTTTAGAAAATGGGTCTTATTTTATTTTTATTTTCTGAAAGACAGCATTTCCATTCAAAAATATTTCCAATTACTTATGTAGTTCATTTAACAGTTGTTGCCCATTAGTGATCAGCAAATTAGTACATAGTCCCAGTGCTGACAGACCTGTTTTTGGGGTATTTGTTTCTTAATTGATAGAATACTGACCATGCCACGAGATATCAACACATAAAAAGATGTTTGTTAGCTTAGAAAAGGTTATTAATTTGGAAGAGGAGGGAATTGGCTCAACTGTTTTTATGTTTTGTGATATACTCAGAATCTTAATGACTATAATAGTATTATTTAAATAAACCATTAGGTTTAGAAAAGAGGTAGGAACATTGTTTATAGATCTGGGAATTAGTAGATACTTAGTGACTTTGGGTATAACTGGGACGCAGGAAAAGTGCTGTGTAGTTTATTTTTATTATAAACGTGCCACCTCTTCTAATCTAGATTTAACTATCGGCACATTTTCTAATAGCATTTAGGTTATTGTAAATGAAATTTTTATTTTACATACAATTTTTAGTGGCACTATCTTTCAAACATTATGAAAATTATCTCTAGCCCTTTTCATGCCATAGGTATTGATAGGCACACCCTTTATCACACGCTGTATCAGTATTTTCAACTTCCTATAGGGAAAGAAAACTTGAATGGTAGTCCTTGTTAAATTGTCCATAGTATGTGGCTACTCTATGTAGCCAGATGATCTGGAAGTAATGTGTTCATTTTAGGTGTTGTGTTTTCTTTTTAATTGTTTCTGCATCTTTTGGATGGGAGCTTCTGAGAAGGTGCACTGTAGAGTTGCTTGATTACATGTAGTTTATCCTAGTACCTCATTTGTTCTTGGCATTATTTGTTCTCCTTGCCCTAATTCCCTCCCCCATTAAGATTAAGGTCAGTAAATAATATCAAGAATATCCACACATCTAGTCTAATACACTGTGTTTGTTGTAGTTTGATGGCATCCATGTGGTGAGTGGATCTCTGGACACATCAATCCGGGTGTGGGATGTGGAGACAGGGAATTGCATCCACACGTTAACAGGACACCAGTCGTTAACAAGTGGCATGGAGCTCAAAGACAACATTCTTGTCTCTGGGAATGCAGACTCTACAGTTAAAATCTGGGATATCAAAACGGGACAGTGTTTACAAACATTGCAGGGTAAGTATTGGCTACCCCTTTTTAGTTGTGTTTGTTAAAAATTAGATTGTCAGTCAAAAGAGAAATATGGAGCTTTCGTGTCACAAAAAGAGTTAACCTCATACAAAGTGAAAATGCTTATTTTGGATAAACTTATGAGCGTTTCCACTCTTGACTTGACAAAACAAGATTACCTTGAGAAAGTGTGTTCAATTATGTGTTTAATATAAGATGTAAATTGTGGTTTTGATATAAAATTATTTAACCACCTCCTGCATGTACAGTCAACTCTACCCAACCTTGGCAGTATCACAGAAGCAGCATGTTCATCTTATTATTTGAGTGGTCGTTTCATTTTGAACTTGTAGTCCAATTTAAAATTAAAGAACTGTCTTGCTGTGGGTGGGGAGCTCTCTAATCTGATAGAAAGTTGCTTTGGTCTCAGCTCACACCCTTAACCATCTGCTTAACCAGAATGGGAAGGAATGATAATGTTCGCTCAACTAGAAAAAGAAAAATCTGAAAGCCACCGTTATTAAATGAGCTACAACAGTGTAATCTTACATCGTGATCAACTTCTTTATATTGGTCACAGCCCTTAGAATGTGTTTGTTTGTTTGTTTTCAGCGAAGCTATCTGGTGGGCCAGCCATATTGCAGCTTTTTACTCATTGGTTTTGTCTCTTTCTCAGAGTTTTGGAATAGTGTCCATTCAGCCTTTGCCCTTGCCTGGCCAGTTCAGAGCAGTAGGGCAGTAGATCTCTTATGCTCATATCCCTCCCAGAGTCCATGATGCTGGGCTATCTCCACCATCACTAAGAAGTGTTCTCATTTCTGCAAACAGGAAGCAAATGTGTGCTGGTAGCTAACCAAGTTTCTTGGAAGACAGAACTCTTGAAAATTAACATTTCCATTACAAACACCTACCAGATTTTCTTACATCACTGCTGATCCTAAAATACTCAGAGCACAGTTTCTGAATATGCAGCATTTCAAATATTCTGTGTATCGTATGTTCTAATGTAGAAGCCTACAAAATTACAAGGTAACTAACTCGTAGCCATGAGTTCTAACCAGTAATTAAATCCCTTTGGTTTTGCCTAGGTCCCAACAAGCATCAGAGTGCTGTGACCTGTTTACAGTTCAACAAGAACTTTGTAATTACCAGCTCAGATGATGGGACTGTAAAACTGTGGGACTTGAAAACGGGTGAATTTATTCGAAACCTAGTCACATTGGAGAGTGGAGGAAGTGGGGGAGTTGTGTGGCGGATCAGAGCCTCGAACACAAAGCTGGTGTGTGCTGTTGGGAGTCGGAATGGAACTGAAGAAACCAAGCTGCTGGTGCTGGACTTTGATGTGGACATGAAGTGAAGAGCAGAAAAGATGAATTTGTCCAAATGTGTAGACGATATACTCCCTGCCCTTCCCCCCTGCAAAAATAAAAAAAAAAAGAAAAAAAAAAAGGAAAAGGAAAAAAAAAGAAAAGAAAAGAAAAAGAAAAAAAATCCCTGTTCTCAGTGGTGCAGGATGTTGGCTTGGGGCAACAGAATGAAAAGACCTACAGACTAAGAAGGAAAAAAGGAAGAGATGACAAACCGTAACTGACAAGAGAGGCGTCCGCTGTCTCATCACATACAAAGGCTTCATTTTTGACTGAGGGCAGCTTTGCAAAATGAAACTTTCTAAATCAAACCAGGTGCAATTATTTTCTTTATTTTCTTCTCCAGTGGTCACCGGGCAGTGTTAATACCGAAACATCGTCACAGATTCTGCGCGTCTGTTCTCTTATCACTGAGACCTTAGAGAGGCTCTTCGAAAGGAGCTGCAATAACATCGGAATAAGTATGGTTGACTTTCTAATCAGAGAGCATCTGCAACAAAAGTCATTTTTCTGGAGTGGAAAAGCTAAAACAATATATATTACTGTGAATTGTTTTTGTACAGTTATCATGAAAAGCTTTTTTTTTTTTTTTTTTTTTTTTTTGCCAACCATTGCCAATGTCAATCAATCACAGTATTAGCCTCTGTTAATCTATTCACTGTCGCTTCCACATACACTCTTCAGTGCATATGTTGCTCAAAGGTGGCAAGTTGTTCTGGGTTCTGTGAGTCCTGAGAGATGGATTTAATTCTTGATGCTGGTGCTAGAAGTAGGTCTTCAAATATGGGATTGTTGTCCCACCCCTGTACTGTACTCCCAGTGGCCAAACTTATTTATGCTGCTAAATGAAAGAAAGAAAAAAGCAAATTATTTTTTTTTATTTTTTTTCTGCTGTGACGTTTTAGTCCCAGACTGAATTCCAAATTTGCTCTAGTTTGGTTACAGAAAAAAAAAAAAAAAAAGACTTTTTTGCCACTGAAACTTGAACCATCTGTGCCTCTAAGAGGCTGAGAATGGGAGAGTTTCAGGTAATAAAGAGTGAAGTTTGCCTGCAAGTAAAGAATTGAGAGTGTGTGCAAAGCTTATTTTCTTTTATCTGGGCAAAAATTAAAACACATTCCTTGGAACAGAGCTGTTGCTGCCTGTTCTGTGGAGAAACTTTTCTTTTTGAGGGCTGTGGTGAATGGATGAACGTACATAATAAAACTGACAAGATATTTTAAAAATATATAGAACACAAAAGTAAAATAAAGTTGCTGGTCAGTCTTAGTGTTTTACAGTATTTGGGGAAACAACTGTTACAGTTTTATTGCTCTGAGGAACTGACAAAGCAGAAACGATTCCGTTTTTGTAGTAAAGGCGTCACATGCAAACGAACGAGATGAATGAAAAAGTCAAATGGTTTGCCTCATTCTCCAAGAGCCACAACTCAAGCTGAACTGTGAAAGTGGTTTAACACTGTATCCTAGGCGATCTTTTTTTTCCTCCTCCTGTTTATTTTTTGTTTGTTTTATTTATAGTCTGATTTAAAACAATCAGATTCAAGTTGGTTAATTTTAGTTATGTAACAACCTGACATGATGGAGGAAAACAACCTTTAAAGGGATTGTGTCTATGGTTTGATTCACTTAGAAATTTTATTTTCTTATAACTTAAGTGCAATAAAATGTGTTTTTTCATGTTACTATGCCTGTTTCTTCCTCTGGGGTCATAATACTTGATTATAAATATTTAAGGTTTGTCTCTAAATCATTAAAAGAGCAAAGTCTTGGTTTCTTTGCGTTCTCTAGTGTGACTTAGAAATCAGTGCTTCCTGGCCCATGTGATACTAAAGTTAAGAGTGATGTGCTGTGAATGCAGGTTTTCTTCCTCTCCTTACACTCCAAAGGATGCTCCATTGCGTTTTTTTTTTTTTTTCTGTATTACCTTGGGATGTAAAACTAAGTGGGAAAAATCACAAAACTTGTGACCACCATAACTGAAATTTCGTTTTAAGAATTTGACCACATCTTGCTAACGTGGTCACAGCACATTACAAGCACCAGGAAATTTCTGTGTCTGATCTGTGGGCTCCCACCACCCCGCGAAGTAGATACAGTAAGTCCTCACCTAACAATGTCCATAGGTTCTGCAACTTGAAGCAAAATGACGTGCAAGGAAACCACTTTTACTGCAGGTTAATTGATATAAACAAGTTCCTACGGCATCGACATTAAAACAAAACAACCTTGAACAAAGTGACATTATACACTTTGTACACATTAAGACATTATACTATTGTCTTCATTGTAACGATGAGGGTGCAACTGCAGTTCAGACTGGTCAGGCGACTTGTTGGAAGTCAGGTAACTAGTGGACTTTAAGAAGAAACATCTAGAATTTTGACCAAAGCAAGGTTGTGGTACTTTCAGGCTCTTCTGCCACCATCTTATGTGGTACATGTAATATAAATGAAAAAAATGAAGTCAGTTATTCAAATGATGTAGACTCTTAAATAGCAGGTTCCCTCTTCCCCATATATGCATATATGTGGCTAGACGTATGCATATATAAATATAAAATCTCCAGTAATCTCAGCTGTCCAAGCCATAGATGAAAATTTATAAAATGGATGCTTCTTAATGAATAAATTTCTCACAAAGCATGTGTTCTTTACTCATAGGGTCTCACTTTCCCAAAACTCCTAAGTCACAACATCTAGAAAGGGGACCCATGTCTCTGCATCTAGACTAGCTCACCAGGTGAGTTATGGGCACAACTTCAAGAGCCACTGTCTTCAATACCTTTCCAGCGTAGATGGTGATTTGGGTTATTAGTTCACAGCACATTATAAGCACTAGGATATCAGGGAGGAGTGACAAGTTACAGGGAAAGATGGAAGAACTGAACACAGCAAAAATCTTGAGGCTGTAAAGGGCAGGGGCCAGCAACTCTGCCCACTCGAGAATAAACACTGACTCTTCATTAACATAATCGAAGAAAAACATCATCTACATTGTACAAGACAATGAATCCACAGGCCTGCATACAAATAGGCCTGAATTCAAATCTCAGTTCTAATATTACTTTCTAATAATGGGACCCTCATCACATTTTTTTTTTCACGTTTCATCATCTAGAATGTAGAGTACCTCCTTCTAAGGTTACTGTAGGGATTAAATGAAATGTTGCAAAGTATATAGCACACATATGTTGCTGAGAGTTCAATAAATGGTAGCTACTATTAGAACTTTAGAAAAATTGACCCAGATGATTGTAACTTCTGTATCTGGGAACAGCTAAACATGTTCGTGACTCATCCAGGAATGTAATAAAAATAGCATTTCTATATGTAGCAATTTACATTTTTTTTAGAGTGAAGTCCCATAAATGTCTAATTTGACTCTTATCAAAACCTTGTGAGTTAGACTCGTATGGAGCACCTAATGGCAATTTTGTACATACTTAGGTGTTCATTTTTTTATTCATAAATGAACAATCTTTATGATTGTTTCCAAAAGAGAAAATGTTCTAAAGAAATTGTCATTATACTAAGAAAGGTCACGAAGGGGACTCTGTGACCTCCTTAATGAAGATATTCACCATCTTCTATAACTGAATTTTTAAATCTTTGTATCAGAAGATAAGCCGTCTCCACATTTAGATGTCACTAGTTCCCAAAGATCAGACATTGCCTGAAACTAAAACTAAAATGGGTCACAAAGGTAACCCATGAAAGCCCGAAGCAAATGCTCAGTGAATATGTTGAATTGAGTAAAGGGGATCTCTCTCTCCCTTTCTCTCTCTCTCTCTCTCTCTTTCTCCCTCCCTCTCTCTCTCTCTCTCTCTCTCTCTCTCTCTCTTTCCCTCCCTCCCTCCCTCCCTCTCTCCTTCTCTCCCTCTCTCCTCCATCTCCCCCCGCACTTTCTCCCTTTCTATCTTCCCCACCCCCATCTCATTGGAAGTGTTTTAATTTTGACACTTGGACACTCTTTCTGAGATTCAGTAACCACAGCTATCTCATTAATTGGCAACAGCAACTGCATACCAAATTGTTAAGTTAATATTTCAACCTACCTATTGGTTTAATTTTAAAAAGTAATTGACATTTAATTATTTGTGTTAATTGTTTTTGAAGCAGGTTTCTTTATGCCTTTTGAGCCTGTCTGTTATAAAATCTCCTTTCTATTTCTCTGACTTGATAAGACTCTAAATCAAACCACAGGAAAAGACCTCTGTGTTTTTCCCTGAGGTGAGCCAGGATCAAGGGCAACCTCCCCAGACTTCATGGTGCCTTGCTTTCTGCACATTTTCCCTGCATTCACTGCATGATGTGAAACAAAGGGATAGGCTAGAGGAGAGAAGATACTCGAGGGAGCCTGCCCAACTCCATCCTCCTGTGCTTCCTTCCAGTCCATGTTGAAACCAGAAACAAGCAGCTTGTCAGAGCAGGAATTGATTCATGCATTTTTCTGATTCCTTTCCTCAGACACTTCTCTTCATTCTTTTTCCTTCTATTAGTCACCCCAAACCCCCAAAGTCAGGACTGTAACCTGTGCTCCATCAGATTATTCAGCCAATGAGGTATTCATTCTCGGCATCCCTTACAACAATTCTTGGGAGACCTCCTGTTTTCTTTGCACCATTTGTAGTTACACTGGTAGAAAGTGGTTTAGTGCTGTCAATGAAAGGATCTGAACGATCGCTTCTGATGCAGGTTGTTTTCATGTTCCCTGCCTACTGCATTTCGAAGATAGATTGTGTGTGTGTGTGTGTGTGTGTGTGTGTGTGTGTGTGTGTGTGTGTGTGTGTGAACGTATGTGTACAAACACAAATACAAGGATATATTGGAACCTGGGAATAATCAGCCTCTTGTTCCCAGCGAATCATAACATCATTTCCCTTAAGTTTTTCCTCTTCCATCCATGAAAAAGAGGAATGGGGCGTAGAAAGGGAAGGTGTTGGTGGCCAAGAGGAGACACCCTAAGTCTTTCCATGATAGGTGAGTGCCCTCTGAAGACTGTATGTGTGTGTTCACACTGTTCTTGGGGCCCTGCTTTAAGTAACCATAGAGTAATTTGAAAAGTTGATGCACAGTTTTTGATTTTGACATTTCCTATTGTTCAAAAAACAAAATTAGATCCAAACCTGAACAGTTAGAATGATAAAGATTACAACAACTCCTGAAGCCTTGGCTGCCAATCCCTTTCCACTTCCACGCCCCCCCCCCCAAAAAAAAAAACCTATCTTATTAAAATCTATCTACTGTCCAGGAGATAGGTTTCAAGTTAGAGCCAGAGTGGCTGCACCAGCTCTCTGTCAGAGTGCTTAGTCACTGATTTGAATTACAAACAAGCAGAGCATGGCATTGTTCATTAGCCAACACCTCTCATTTTCCACTCTATTAGTACTAGTGATGCCCAACTAAGTGAAGTTGTTGCCAACTTCGTCCCTCTGCCTCCTTCTCTGTGTAGGTGGAGGAGACCAAAAGTACCAAAAGGTAATTTCAAAGGTCCTTCAGGGAAATGAAAAGCACGGAAAGCTGAAAAGCCTCAAATGCACCTTTCCCCACGGTGTAGAGTATGAATACATTGCAGATCCAGTTCCTAAGAAGACGCATTGCTGAGAGGAAAGGCTGGCCTCATCCCCATTTGCAATTGGATATAAAAATAGCAGAGTTTCTATTTCAGATGATCCGATTCTCCCCAAGATTTTTAAGGACAAGGAACCAGTGAGTGGACATTCTGCTGTTTCATTCTTGGCTTTGAAAAATCTATCGTGGCAGCACCTCTGAAGGCTATTTACCTTTGGGTTTTGTTTTGCTTTGGCAGTCATGCTCTGCAAAAGAAAAATTACGTTGCAATCACTCTTGCAAATCAAAGGTTCAGATATAATAGACCACAAAAAATATATTGCCAATATACCATTTTAAGGGGGTTCATAGATTATAAAAGAGACATCAGACCACTACTCACCACAAGAAGAAGGTTATTTGTGAGACCTTTTTAAAAAATATTTTTTTTCAAATTGATTTTGGAGAGGAAGGGAGAGGGAAAGAGGGACAGAAACATCAATGATGAGAGGAAATCATTGATCGGCTGCCTCCACTCAGGATTGAGCCTGTAACCCAGACATGTGCCCCAACTGGAAATCGAATCCTGACCTCCTGATTCATAGGTTGAAGCTCAGCCACTGAGCCATGCTGGCTGGGCTTTGTGAGACCTTTTAAACGCATAGTGCTGAAGCCCATTAAGACTTGACCAAACCCGATGCCTTACTAAATGCAATCAGAAAGACAATACAGTCCCCAGCCACCAGGATCCTTCAGTGTGAGGATGCTATCCAACTGCCGAGTGCGGTCCAATAGCTTCAATAAACCCTCAAGGACACAAAAAGCTATAAAGCTAAACAGTAAAACTGCATGCTACTCTGGTAAGTTTTGGGGGGACCTGAAACTTATAAAGGACCCTCTTAAAAAGAAAAACTAGATCCAAACTTATGCAAATAGAATGATAACGGTTACAACCACTGAAGCCGTGGATGCGGATCCTTGTTTTTCTGAGTTCACTTTGGGCAAGTGAGGAGCAGGCTCATACAGTTCTGAGGGCCAAGCAGAAGCTATGTTGGTACATAGTACATCCGAAACTGTTAGCAGTTATTATTAGTGGCAGTATTAATGAAAAAATACAGCTGTGCTCAAATTTCATCTCGGCCTCTTGTGTGACTCTGGAAGATTTTTTTTTTCACTCTTTCTAAACCTCTCCCATGACTCGCAAAGGAGAAGGTAATTGTTGTGAATGTTAGATGAGGTAACACATACAGCACCTGGTACAGGGCTTAGCTAATTATGTGCTCAGTCCTGCCACTAACAGCAAAGAAGTTGGAGATTATCTTTCAGGCCATCATTTCAAGCTTAATCTGGAAGAGGAGATCTATAAGACCTCTGAAACACAATGGCCACACTACCTTCCCAATGTGCCAGGAAGCCAAAAAAAAGCAGTATCCCTTGTTAGAAAGTAATATACAATCCAGATTAAATGACAAATTATCTCTTTCTCCCCAAAGACCTACTTAAGTAATAGTAGAGAAACTGGAAAGGCATAACAATCCCAAGAGGGGAGCAGGAGAGAAAAACCCAAATAGACATAAAGTATCAACAACTTTGGATGAAGGGAAGCAGATGGCAGAATGGTCTCTAGATAGTAGATGAGAGAAACTATACCTAGGTGCCCAGGAAGAGGGGCATACAAATGAGAAGTGGGTTAACTCCTTCATTGGAAAAGCAAGGGCAAGACATGGGACCGAGAACGGGAGGCTGATTGAAAGTAAGAGAACATGACATGGGTGGAGTCTGCTTCCCTTTCTTAGCGTCTGACAGCCAGGGGACCAACTATACAACTCCCCTCCCTCGCCGCCCCCTCTCCCTACAACACCCACATAGTTTACAAGAACTCTGAAGGGGATGTGACCCCAACTGAGTACACCCCACAGGAGAAGGCTCAGAAATTAAAATGGAGATTACATTGCAGTCTGCAATTCTCCCTCACCTCCCAGAGTGCCAACAGACTGGCACATATTAGGGGATTCCTCCCCAGAGAAGCGATCAACACAGGAAAGAAAATCTCCATATACTGTCATTGGACAAAGAAGTGAGGGTTCCTCCAAATAAACTGTAGGATCCCCCCTCCATCCAAGTAGAAACTTCTCATTCAGTGAGTCTCAACCACACAGAGGGAGCTCCTATCTGACTCTGAGTGTGTGTTTCTTTTCTTTTTTAAATTATATTTTATTGATTTTTTTTTTACAGAACAGAAGGGAGAGGGATAGAAAGTCAGAAACATCGATGAAAGAGAAACATCGATCAGCTGCCTCTTGCATGCCCCCTACTGGGGATGTGCCCGCAGCCAAGGTACATGCCCTTGACCAGAATTGAATCCAGGACCCTTCAGTCCGCAGTCTGACGCTCTATCCACTGAGCCAAACCGGTCTCGGCTGAGTATGTGTTTCCTAAGTAGGAAAAAATAGTCAAGAACCACCAAACATCTAAGAAAGACATTTACTAAGTAAGCCAAGAGATCCATGAAATAAACTTGGACAAAAAACTATAATTAATAACCTTGACAAGATCAGATACTGCATCTTATAATACAAGGACAGAATGCCATTTTTAAAAGGCCTTGTGGATACTAAAATGTAATAGAAATTTAAGAAGAAAAAGAAAAATCTTTGCTAGAAAATAAAAATTAGGGAAATCAAATAAAAGTAAAAAGAAGAGCTGGAAGTTAGTAGAGAAACTATAAAAGACTTAGAGGGTCAGTCTGAGACATCTAACATCTAAATAACAGGACTTTCAAAAAAAGAAAATAGTACAAAATAAGTCATTCAAAAATTAATACAAAAATTTTTTAATATTATTGAAGAAGAGAAAATTCCTAGATTGAAAGGACCCACTGAATGTCCTTAGAATAAATAAATGAAAAAAAATCTACACCATGATTCGTCATTATGAAAATTTGAAGCAGATAGGCTAAAAAGAAGCCCTAAAATCTCGTAGAGAGAAAAATCAGCTTAAAAATTGAAAATCAAAACTTTAAACTTCTCAACAGCAACATCAGATGCTAGAATGAAAAAGTCTTCAAAATTTGACAGGCAGATTGTTTTCAATTTAAGATTGAAATTATTAGCCAAATTATTGATCAAGTCAGAGAAAGAACAAAGACATTTTTAGACATAGAAAGTCTCTAAACACAACTCACAAACTCTCCTTAAGAAGCCTGTGGACTGCTTCCAAATCTTTCAGCCCACCAGCTTCTTTAGAAAGAGTTTATCAGTAGATGAGGGGATAAAAACACTGTAGTACATTTGCACCAAGGAATACTACTCTGCCATTATAAAGAAGGAAATCTTGCCTTTTCGACAAATATGGATGGACCGAGAGATGATTATGCTAAGTGAAATAAGCCAGTCAGAGAAAAACAAATATTGTATGATTTCACTTATATGTGGACTCTAATGAACAAAGCAAACAAACAAAATAAGAGCAGATTCATAGATACAGAAAATATATCTGCCAAAGGTGACAGGGTGGGGGGGGGGGAGGTTGGGTAGGGGCTAATATAAAAGGTGAAGGGATTAAGAAAAAAAAAAACACAACACAAAACTTCCCACACTCAATGGTATTGAAAAAAAGGAGTGGTGGAGGTAGAACAACGTAAAGGGGAATAAGTGACAGAAAGAGACTTCACTTGGGATGGTGAACACACACAATACAATATACAGATGTTATAAAGTTGTACACCTGAAACTGATATAATTTTATTAACCATTGTCACCTCAATACATTCAATACATTTTTTTTGAAAGCTTGTGAAAACTTTCAAAACAAGGAAGTAAACATGAAAGAGGAAAACGTGGTATACAGAAAATAGGGATTTCAACATGGGCAAGGGGTGAAAGGAGTTATAGGATGATAAATGGGCCTTTGGACACAGGAACTACCAGTGAGGTGTGAGGAGGAGGGCCTTAGGGGAGTGGCCCTACGGCTACAAAAGGAAGTGACACATCATCTCAACATCGTGACAGACCATTTAGAGAAAAAGCTCTTCAGTATTCAGGACATCTAATGATACATTTAGAAAAAAAAATTAACTTTCAATACATTAAAAGCTATGCAACAGATAAAAATGAGGTAATTATTCATTCAATATAGTGTGTGAAAGAAACGGAAGTACAGTACAGTGCACTATCAGCCGTGCAGCAAACCATATTTATGTAGCCATACAAATGCAAATACTGATGAACGCTGTTGCTGACCTGAATTCAGGGGAAGAGAGTTAAATCCTCATCTACCATAACTAGAAATTATTAATGTCTAAAATGAAAGACTCTAAGAAACAAGAGGATATGCATATTATAAAAAGAAAGGGCATACACATCAGAAAAATCAGCTAAAAAGTTACCTGTTTGCCTTTGTGACAGAGAAGAAGAAGGGGCTGCATGTTGATATGCTTTACTTTTTTGCATTACTTTGTTAAAATATATTTTTAAAGCAAAGCCAAAACTAATCAGTATAGCATTTTTTCAGAAATAATTACATTTCTTGACTCATTCCAGTCAACATCCATTACAAGGCATTGCCCTTGCTCATCGCCACGAGTCACCTGCTCTATGGTGCCACAGTTCAGCTCCTTCCAGAAGAGTTCCAGAGCTGAGGAGAGGCTAGGATGGGAGCTGTGTGAGGCAAGTTACCTGGGTTCTCTTTGTCTTTTTTCCCTATATAAGCGCCCCAGGAAGAACCCCTCTGTGAGGCTGTCGGAGGACTGAATAGATGATGTTCAGCAGCGTCTCTGGCTCAGGAGTTCTTACTAAAGGGGTGCTCATTACTACCGCCCTTCTTCCGTCCCAGGCTGAAAACTTGAACTAAATCTGGAACTAGCAGGACCCAGAGCTTTGGGCTTCGGGTTCTGTTTTGAGCATGGGTGATGGATACACCGAGTTGTAGCCCCAGTAGCTTAGATCAAGAGGAGTAGTCACTTCTGAGGCCCCAGAATATAGCCCCCTTTCCCTCTACCCCAACCCACCCCCAAAAGGGTTTCTGTCACCTCTTGCTGGTTAGCAAACTGGGTTTTACTTACAAATTCTCCCACCGGGTATCTTATGCGTTCTCTCTGCTTGGAAATACTTCTCAGCAAACTGAAACCGACTGAACTTTTTGTTAAAGGAAGTTCAGGGTATCTCTTTTGGAACCTCTATGTTTCCCTTGAAATTCCAGATCAGAATTTCAAAAAGGCCATAGTGGGGCCAGTGGGAGGAGAAGAAATGGGTTGCTGGAAACTGCCTTTGTGCTGCTATTCAAGGTCTTCACAATTTCCCTGATGCCAGAGGCTTCTTCACCCCGGGGAGATGTGCGGTGGGATGTAGTCTGGTGCCTATCAATTCCCAACCCAGATGCGCAGGGCGCGGTTCCTGAGAGCTACTCCAGACCCTCCAACGCTGCCCACCACAGTCCTTGGCATTGCCTGTGGACTCTTCATCGGCCCCCGCTGCTCTCTACAGGCCCCAGAACCAGTGTAAGTCTCAGGCCCAAGGCTTGGGGGGCCAGCTGGGCGAGACTTGCTGCTGTCCACTCAGCCCCGCAGGCTGAGTCCTAAGGTCTAAAGGACAGACAGACAGGCTGATCCTTCTAAACACCGCCTGAGTTGCCACAAAAGCCCCCGAACCACAGCTCTCGCGTGTGCGCTCAGTGTTTGGGTCTGGTAGCTACAGGCTATTTATTCATTCGTGTGTGTTTCACTGTGGCTTTCTGGCTGAAGGTCTAGACTCTTACCCAGAGATTCCTGAAGGTTTCAAAGCACCCACAGGGAACATTCGAAAGTTTTCCTTTTTTTTTGAGAGAGCTATTTAACCGTCACTTGTCAATTGAAATCAGTTGTTTGTTGAAGTGGGCAGATTCTTACTGTCATGAAGTCATAGGCGACCATTCCTAAGCTGGATCCTCGAATCTTAAGTATGTATGACACACCAGGCAGTATTACTACCCTCAGTGAGTTATTTATTTTCATCATCTTCTTTTTTTTTTTTTTTTAAGCAGCCAGCAGGGACCCAGGGCCAATTAAGCAAGTCTGCTTCCTAACCAGGAAGCCAGGGCTCCAGCGAAAGATCCTCCTCTGCAGTGACTTGCTGCTCCGGAGATCAGCCTGAGGTCCCACACAGGGTCGTGCGACGTTGGAAGAGGAACACCAACCCCACGAGGAAGGCTGTGACGGTGCCTCTTCATCAGAACCCAGGTCTCCTGCTTTGTGAGTGTCATCCTCTCACACTCCTGGGACGGGGGTTCTGGTCCTGTGCTCGCCAAAGCCTCATGCCCCCTCCAACCACAGAGCCTGAGCCTCCACACACCCCAGTGTTTCTGCTCATTCTCACTCAGCTAAGGAGTCACAGTGATGGGGAACATAAATTAGAACTAAATTAGACCGAGACTCAGAGTCCTGGAAGCATGACTGCCCATGAGCATTACTGGCGGATTTATGTCTCCACGGCCTGGGGTGCGGGTTGGGGGCCTCCCACATCAGTAACCCGCAATCAGGCTAATCCGTGCACAGGACAGAAATTTGGATCTCCAGAGGCCTGACTCTGCTGGGAAAGAGAGTAGCTTCCTTCAAGTTGTGTCCACCTCTAAGAAAAAAAAAAAATCACTTACCCACAGAATATGCTCAAGTTGTTAAGCTCTTCCTTCACCCTTTCCCCTTGCTTACCCGGGAGAAATCCAAATTAGAAAACGTAAGATAAATCAACAGAGAAGAACAACAGATCAACTTGGGGCTAATATCAGTAGCCGGGAAGACCAATTAACAAATTCCTGCATTGTGCTGTTTACACTCCTATTCCTAAGGTTAATTATTCGATCAAGTAATAGCTTTTGCCTTGATTACAGGGCCCTCAGGAAATAAAAGTGTGTTTCCACTTTACAAGTGTGTTTGCATTTCGGTCCTGCATTGGTAGAGGTACTGGGCTCAGCAAATATTGCCTTACACACGGTTATCATAAAA
The DNA here is from genome assembly GCA_027563665.1 of Antrozous pallidus. NCBI lineage: Eukaryota > Metazoa > Chordata > Mammalia > Chiroptera > Vespertilionidae > Antrozous > Antrozous pallidus. The sequence continues at coordinate 60,152,662 of CM050516.1, read as the reverse complement.
GGAGAGGGGTCTTAATTTAAAGAGCTTGGAGACTAGATGAGTAAGCAGAAGCATAATTTGAACAAGTGCTAACACACACTTAGACATCTTGTCTCTCCCTGCTCTGGACTGCTGCCGATTCTTTCTAGGTGCTGTGGCCTGGAAAATGCCCAGTGGCAGGTCTTCTCCCATGGTTTCCTATTGGGAAGAAGCAGTAAAATTCGCTGCCAGGCCTTACACATATGAAAAGAAACAAAAGTGTCCCCTACATCGCCAGGGGACATTCTCAGAAAGGTCATGGCAGATTACACATTTTGAGGGATTTCCTTATGGCAGGCACCTCACATGAATTAGCTCAAAAAAGGTTCACGATAGACTAGGTAGACGCTAGCATGGCCATCACCTGTCCTTTGCAGGTGGGGAAACAGGCACAGAGAGGCTGAGGTTATGCAGACTGCCCCAGCCCATAGCAGCCAGTCAGACAGAGCAGGACTTGACCTCAGCAGTCTGCACACGTAACCACTGGGTGCTGTGCGTCTTTCTCCCTTCGGGCCTGACTTGGGTGCACCATGTTAGAAGGTGGATTATTTTAACACTGTGGTCAGCAAACTGCGGCTCACGAGCCACATGCGGCTCTTTGGCCCCTTGAGTGTGGCTCTTACACAACATACCACGGCCTGGGAGAGTCTATTTTGAAGAAGTGGCATTAGAAAAAGTTTAAGTTTAAAAAATTTGGCTCTCAAAAGAAATTTCAATTGTTGTACTGTTGATATTTGGCTCTGTTGTCTAATGAGTTTGCCGACCACTGTTTTAACACATTGGAGAAGGACACCTAGAAGGTATATTGTGCCATTTGTAAGCTTCAAGTGAGGTGCAAGGTACTTCTGCTACCTGCAATCACTTCTGAGCAGCCTGCCTCAAAGTAATGAAACAGAATATACTTTGGTGCCCTGGGTGGAATGGCTCCATTGGGCGTCATCCCATGCCCTGAAAGGTTGCTGGTTGGATTCCAGGCCAGGACACATGGCCAAGCTTCACGCTCAACCCCTTGTAAGGGGCATGCAGGATGCAGCCAATAGATGTTTCTTCTCACATTGATGGTCCTTTGTCTCTCTCACTCTCCCTCCCGCTCTCTCTAAAAAAATCAATTAAAATATTTTTTAATAATGCATTGGTGTCTTTGGGGTCTGCTGAAAGTGTTCCAGAGATGTGACCAGACACCTGTGAGGCTGAGTCCTCCGTGCCCTGCTGGAGCTCTGGGCTGGTCCAGGTCTGGCACCCAGTGAGTGCTTATTGAGGTTGGGTCCAACTTATGGCAACACAGCCATGCCTGGATGGATGCCGAACTCAACTGGCAACATGGGTAAATAAAAATGGGTTCTTGGTTTTAACAAGGACTCATCACAGACCTCTCTGGATGAAGGTCAATGTATCAAATTCATTCCATATCTTCCTCTTGACAAGAGTGCCTACTGAGAACGGGAGGCAGCAGGTGCAGCAGCTGTGTGTTCATGCCGCAGAGGCTGGAATGAATCAAGGCCAGGCTCTGCTGCTTTCAGCCAGGCCACCTCAGGTCCACTCCTCACCCTCCCTGCATGTCACTGGCCTCATCTATAAAAAGAGTATCTACCTCATAGGTTGTAATGAAGACAAAGTCAGATAAGCCAGGTAAGGGGGCGCCGAGTGTGGTCCTGGAACCAGCAGCAGCAGCCTGACCGGGGAGCTCCTGGGAGAGGCAGACTCTCAGGTCCCGCCGGACCTGCCGAATCAGAATCGTTTGTTAGTCCTCCAGGCCGTGCACCTGAATGGTCCTTCCTCTCAAATGGTCCTTCTCACTGCACTGTGGGAAGTCACAGAAAAGCGAATCGCAGCATCACCATTAGCCCTGAGATCAGCGGCCATCGAAGTGCCTAACCTCCTGTTAAAAGTCTATAAACAGAGACACTTGAGAAATGGAGCTGGAGCTGCTGTCCCGGAGGAACTGCCGCGCCTCCATCAGTGGACTGTGAAAACAGGTCAAAATAATCTTTGGACTGGGGCTAAAGCAACATTGTGCCCCAAAGATCTGTTTGCAAAGAGAGCAAGAAAGCAGTTACAAATGATCCCTGCAGGACTGGAAATTGAAAGCACTGTGTGGGATTAGCATCACTATGCTAGTTTATCTGCACCAACAGACGCCTTCCTGCTATTGATGTAACTGCGCCCCTTCCCCTCTCATAAATACCCATCGCCAGTATTTCCTAATCGGAGCACTAGCTGGTCTCTGCCTGAATCAGTGCATTCTAAAGACCTATTCTTCTTCTTCTTTTTTTTAATAATCCTCACCCGAGGACATGTTTTTATTGATTTTATACAGAGAGGAAGAGAGAAGAAGGGAGGGTGGGAGAGAGGGAGAGAGAAACATTGATTTGTTGCCTCTTCCCAGAGATCAAACCTGCAACCCGGGTCTGTGCCCTCAACGGCATTGAACCTATGACCCTTTGGTGCCTGGTGCAACGCTCCAGCCAACTGGCCACACCGCCTAGGGCCCGAATAGCCATTCTTAAAAAAAAAAAAAAAAAAAATATATATATATATATATATATATATATATATATATTGATTTTTCACAGAGAGGAAGGAAGAGGGATAAAAAGTCAGAAATATCGATGAGAGAGAAATATCGATCAGCTGCCTCTTGCACACCTTCTACTAGGGATGTGCCCGCAGCCAAGGTACATGCCCTTGACCAGAATTGAACTTGGGAACTTTCAGTTCGTAGGCTGATACTCTATCCACTGAGCCAAACCGGTTTTGGCAGAATAGCTATTCTTATTGAGCTCAAATACTAGCAAATGCATATTGCCTCTCACCTTGAAAGGCCCTGAAGTTTTAGGTTAACCTCAGCATCACCCTTCCAGGAGTAAACCTTTACACAGGGAGAGACCCTGGAAATGAGGGCTGGGCTCTGGTGGACTCCCCTTCCCTGTCTCTCCTGTCACCCCTTCTCTAAATCCTCAGAGAGGCAGGGAGAGCACCTGAAGAAAGCAAGAGCCTTTCCAGGGGGACCAAAGTTGGGACAACAAACAGCCACAAAATGTGTGGCTTTTGTGACAGGCAGTGAGAGGAGCTGGCAAGTCATGCCCGGCCCCTACACTAAGAAAGCCTTTAAAAAGTTATTATTACTGCTTTTAGCACACCCCAAGTCTGCTGCCGACCTTGGCTTTCAATCAGGTGTACAGTTCCAGCGCAGAGGTGGCTGGCGGGCGGATAAGGAGCCCCTCTCCCTAGAAGTCTGTTTGGAATGCAGAGGCTCTGACGGGTATTGGGAGAGAGAGGTTGACTGAGTATTCAATCTCCCAGGTACTTCGATATTTTACGGCGAGAAATGCTGTACATTAAGCTGTACACAAACCAGACTTTAAGCCAAGGACATACAGGAAGATGTCATTAGTATAGGAAAGCCTTGTACCACTGTTAGGTGAGGTGGCACACTAGAGGATTAGTTCCACCTATAAAGGAAAAGTATACAGCTGTGTATGCGGGCTGGCCAGAATGTGTCTTATCGCACTCAATTTACAAGATGAAGCAAAAGTCTGCAAGACCACGGTAAGGCTTTAATTTTCCTTTTGCGTTTTCCCTCCCTTGTGTCTGTAAAGGACCCCACATGGGTTTGATAAGCAGGGTTTTTGCCAGTCAATGGATAAGAAAGTTCTTCCCAGGAGCGTCCCACCTCAGACGCCACCTGGGAGTTCAGGGTTGGTGGGCACAATGCCTCCAGCAGACTTGATTTGGAGAAAAAAACAGCCGCTCTGCTGTACCGCGGTTTCCAGTGACTCTGACCCTACACCCTGGGCCTGCCTCACCGGGCCTGGGTTCCAGGCCCAACTGATGGAAAATGAAGAAACTGAACCCCCAGAGGAAGAGAAACCGCAGGAGCCGCACTGTGGCACCGGCCCTGGGCTCCAGGAGGAGGTTTGAAGCAGCTGAGCTAGAAGTCCTGGAGGGAGCCTGACAGGTGCCCCGCCCCCCGCCCAATCCCAGGAAGCTCTGGAAGCCAGGACCTGAAAGACAGAGACCTGGGATGTGATTTCTATAGGGGGTTTGGGGGGAAGCGGCCTGTGCAGGGGAATGGAGGCGGCGGTGTTTGGGGAAAGCAGGGAGGCAATCACAGGAGAGAAGGATCCCAAGGAGAGAAGGTGTGGGAAGTGGTCCTGGTCACCCCAAATCCTCTTCCCACCCCGCTAGAGTCCAGAACCCTGGAAACTTCCTAGAGCCCCGGGTATGGGGGCGCAGCCCTGGGGGAGCCGGGAGGGGCGCGGCTCAAACCAGTCCTGAAATGACCCCTTTCTCCCCACCCCACCCCCTGGGGCCCCTGCCCAGAGGAAAACAGGGACACCCCTGGGGCACTCTCCCACGCAGGAGGGAGCAGTCCTGACACCGGGCTCTGTCTCCTGGGCTCCCTGTGCCGCCGCCGCTGCGCCCCGGCCTTTGGAAAAGCGGGTCCCCAGGCCGGGTTGCACAAAACAGCTCTCTCCGAAGCCCCAGCTCCGCCCGCTCGCAGGTGGAGCGATTGCACACCGCCTTCAGCCAGGCCTCTTCCCCAGGGCGCCGTCAAGTGCTCTCTGCTGCGTGTGCTTTTCAAAGTACCTTTAATTTTTTCAGTGGCTCTCAAGAATTTCGGAATCACTTGTTGAAACCTAGATAAGGAAGGAGGAGAGGGAATGAAGCAGAGACACGGAGGAAACGCCAAGTTCCCTCCCACCCCCCTCCATCCCCCTCCGCTGAGCGAGGCCTGGCAAACCTCCCCGGCACCCAGCTCCTGGGCTGCCTGCTGGGCCGGCCCTGCCCTTGCTGGCTCAGCACCAGCCAAGATTTCCGAAAGGCCCTTCCCCGGGCGGGTGAGGGCACTCCTGGGCTTCAGCCGGGCAGCTGACGCGAACTATTCTGTAACAGACCCGGGTGCGCTGCCCTGGGCGAGGGAGGGCCTGCGGGAGTCAGCACAGCAGCACCAGGAGGCTTGGGAGAAGCTAGCCCCCAGGAGGACTCTCCCCAGGGAGGGCCACGGGGGGCCCCCCAGGAGAGCCGGTCAGAGCTGCGGAGGTGGCAATGGGATAGGGTGGGCCTTGGACACAGAGACACCCGCTGTCCTGAGAGTTCCAGGGCCATCCTGACTGTTGTCAATAAAGTTCAGCTCTAACATCTTATGTACATGGCTAAACACCCGAGCTCTACAGAACGGCCTGCTAAAAAGTAATAGGGCTTAGGGGGGAAATAGAGCTGTGCAGTCCGTAAAAATCTGTGCAATTTAGTAACCAGAGCACTAGCAGGAGCTGTCACAGCCCTCATAAAACCCGAGCCCGGTTATGTCTGTCTTGGCATTTGCCCTGGGCATCACCTGCTGTGAATTTTTTGAAACCTTCAAGCCATCCTCCCTCCCCCTTCCCTGGGGCCTCACTTTCTGCTTCTAAACGGGGAACTTCACTCCCACTGGAGAGACGTTCCATCGAAAGGAACAGTCGGTTTCAAGGTGTGTTTTTAACTTTGGAGGAAACATAATCAAGCTCCCAGGTCTAACTTAGTTTATCGCTAATTTAGTGAAGGTAGATGAACATCTTAAATAGCACCATGAACCTACAATTAACAAAATCCATATGTGAACAAACCAGTTATAAATATGCTTTAATAAAAAGCAACAACAGGGAAAATTAAGCCCTGACTAGTAAAAGGTGATATTCAGGCATCAGTATTCATTTTGTTGGGTAGAATAATGATATTGTGATTATGTTTTTAAAACCTTTACCTGTTATCCATAAAGACAAAAACAAATATGAGGTAGCTTTGTCAACAGTGTTAGAAGCTGTGAAATCTAAGTGATAAGTATGTGAGGTTTATGGTTTTACTTATTTATTTATTTATTTATTTATTGCAGGAAAACGATGGGATCTGCCCTAGCTGGTTTGGCTCATGGATAGAGCATTGACCTGTGGACAGAAGGGTCCCAGGTTTGATGCCAGTCAAGGGTCCATGTCCAGCTTGTGGGTTCAATCACCAATGGGGAACATGCAGGAGGCAGCTGATTAATGATTCTCTGTTATTATTGATATTTCTATCTCCCTCTCCCTCTCTCTTCCTCTTTGAAATCAGTAAAAATATTTTAAAAAAATTATTGTACTGCCAGGAATTAAGGAAGGAACAAAAAAAAAAAGTGCAAAACAAAACACCCAAAATTCTGAGAGCAGGCCAAGTGTAAGAGTTCCCAATGGCCAAAGTTGGAACAAGTTGAGAACAGAAAGAAAGAAAAAGTACTTTAGACTATACATGAAATTATAAAATAAATATTCACAATAATATTAAATGGTTGAGGGCATTAAAAAGTGGGGAGAAAAGACAACTGTTCTGTGCAGCGGCATTCTAAATTACTTACGGGTTTCTGTCTACTCGGCTCTCAAGGAGGTGGAGTGTAACTCCCACTCCCTAGCGTGGGCTGTGCACAGTAACTTCCTTCCCAAGAGTAGAAAGGGAGGGGAAATGAGTAACCTTGTAAGTGAAGAAACCAGCGAATATTAAACTCAGCCTGGCGGGGATCAAGGTCAACGTCAGCAGGGGTAAGTCTTGTTGATACAATGTACCCTTGATAAATGATAAAAATGGCACTTTACCTCTGTGACCTTCCTCAAAGATCCTGTAACCACAGCCTAATTATGAGAAAAACATCAGACAAATCCCAATAGAGGGACAGTCCACAAAGTACCTGCCCAGTGCTCTTGAAAACTGTCAAGGTCATCAGAAACAAGAAAGTCTGAGAAACTGTCACAGCCAAGGGGAGCCGTAGGAGACTGGACGACTAAATGAAATGTGGAGTCCCAGGAGGATGCCCGAACAGAGAAAGGACATTAGGTAAGGACAACTGAATAAGGGATAGATTTCAGTTAACAGTCATGTATCAACATTGGTTCATTAATTGTGACAAATGTATCATAGTAATAGCAGATGTTCCCAGTAGAGGAAACCGGGTATGGGGCATGTGGGAACTCTCTGTACCATCTTCACAATTTTTCTGTAAATCTGAAACTGTTCTAAAATATGAAGTTTATTTTAAAAATAGGAGCAGATGCATTACCAAGATATAATTGGCCCCTCAATCATCTTTTGATTTTAAAAAATGTTCCAGCACACTGCCAGCTGAAAGACTTCAGACCAGTGGACCAGATGAAGTGGGATGGGGCTGAACTCATTTCTATTCTCTTGTTTTTATTAATATATTTTTACTGATTTCACGGAGGAAGGGAGAGGGAGAGAGAGATAGAAACATCAATAGTGAGAGAGAATAATTGATTGGCTCCCTCCCTACTGGGGATCGAGCCCATAACCAGGGCCTGTGCCCTGACTGGGGATTGAACCCTGACTTCCTAGTTCATAGGTCAAAGCTCAACCACTGAGTCACACTGGCCAGGCCATTTTAACTTTTTGAATAGTGTCCTTTGAAGCACAGAAGTTTGAAATTTTGATGAGCTCCAAATATATCTTATTATTATTATTATTTTATTTCTTGAGCTATTGTCTTATATCTAAGAAACCAATGCTTAACTCAAGGTCATGAAGATTTACACATATTTGTTCTACTGAAAGTTTTATAGTTTTAGTTCTTACATTTAGGGCTATAAGCCATCCTAATTTTTATGTATGGTGTGAGGTAAGGCTCCAATTCCATTCTTTTGTATGTGGATAGCTGATTCCCCAGCATCATTTGTTGAAAGGACTGGTCCTTCCCTATTGAATTATCTTGCCACCCTTGTTGATGTAAATGTAAGGGTTTATTTCTAATTCTTCGTTATTTTTTTTAATAACCATTTTATTTTCTTGTTACAAAAGAGATATTTGTTCATGGCAGAAGTTTTGGGAAATACAACAAAGAACAAAAGATGCTATATTAAAGCCTGCTGTAATCTCATCATCTAGAGCAAGCTAGGTTTTAGAAACCTAGTTTCACAAAATTGTTGAAACATTTTTCTTGCAGATCAAAAATCTGTGGCTAGGGGTGGGGTGTTGGGGTGTCTGTATATCCTAAAAGCTGCATAGGTGGTCCTGATGTGCCCGCAGCCAGGGCTGAGACCCACACTGAGAGGGGCCGTGTTGGCCTGTGCTCGGATGAGCTGCTGGGTGAGGGGTGTGCAGCATCCTGGGAAGTAGGCTCACACAGGACAGCATCCCTGCAGTTTAACTGTCAGGGGCATCAGGGCAGGCTGCCTGCTACCCCCTACCCCCACTGCTGCCTCTGCTGGGGAAGCACGTCCTACTGTTCCTGCCTGGTGACCCATGGGCCGTGGGGCCAGCCTCCCTCTGTCTATGCAACTGCTGCATTTGCTTAGCTGTTTTGAGTTCTCCTAGTGTCTCTTTTTTTTCTGTCTCAAATTCACAACCCTCAAGGGAAGGTCTCATTGTGTCAGTGATTCACAATTCAACACGGAGCAACATGGGGTTCTCAGCACAGGTCACTGGAGGTGACCATATAATTTATCATTAAAGTTGGGCTCCTTTTGAGAGTGGATGTGAGTGCTGATGGTAATTATACCATAATTTATACCTGGAGTAACAGGTGTATACTGAGATTGTCCGCGCAGACTCGGGTGTGAGCTCACCCTGCTTATAGGCACTGATCTCCCTTACAGTTACTCTAGCGTTTTCCAAAATAAAATTATATCTTATCCTCCCTCTTCCCACCTCTTTTCTGGTGGTTTATAGTGCACATTAGCATATTAAAGGCTGAGAGGAAATCTGAGTAATTCTATTTCATGTAACATTTTCCATGTTTATTTGACTTTCCTTTATGTAATATGTGTTCCTTTCCAGCATGGATTTCTTCTTTCACCTCTCATAACTGAGCTCTAGCCAGTTTGTGCATCCCATCCCATCCCATCCCATCCCATCCCATCCTTCCCATCCCCTCAAATTCAGGGGTGGGTCAGGGTCACATGAAAGAATTTGGGCAACCGAGAGCATTGATCCCAGAAGTTGCACAGAAGCCACCAGGCATGTCCTCTTTCCTCCTCTGGGAAACCCGAGGTGTAGGGGATACCATTGCAGCTGCAAAGGGAACATAAGCCCAAAGCTGCCAGCAGCTCACTGGAGGGTGGAGGAGAAAGCCTCAGCACCTGCTCCATCCCAGGGGGCAATGAAAGGGGGCCGTTGCTAGCAGCTTCCTCGCAGACATGAAAACGTGGCCATTATCCCATCCACAACCAATGCAGAGGCCAGGCATGAGGAAAAACGGGGGAGAGATAACTCCCTCAGAAAATAACGGGACCTTTGGTGATGTTGTATTTCAACTGAATCCAGACCTGCCTTTGGGTTATTAGCCAATTAAATACCTTTTTGTTCCCAAGCCTGTCTGCTTTGGGTTCTCTTTCACTTACAATTTAAAAAGGCTACCAAGGGAAAAGCTGACCACAGACTGCTAGACCGGGGTAGTAGGGGCAGGAGGAGGTGTGTCACTTGTCACGAATGCAAGTGGCTATCGACACATAGCACCTTTGGCTAGGGTTGTGGCAATGGCAGGCTGGGTGCACAACTCAGTGTTTTAGTTCGCCATTTAGCACAAACAATTTCCTATGGCATCAAATGTATTTTTGCAACATGGCTTCTAGTCGCTGCCAAGTACTCCACTGCATGCAGTTATTATCCACATACTTAATCAACTCCTACTTTTTCCTTTAAAAATAATGTAAACAATGCTTTGATGAACATCTTGTGCAGAACTGTTCGTGTCCATCTCTGATTATTTCCTTATGATGAATTCCACAAGCAGCGGGATTGCTAGGTCAAGTGGTACCACATGGTCTAAAGGTTTCTGCACTTCTTGCCAAATCTCCCCCCAGGAAGGAGGCCTCCCTGTGTACTTTCAACAACAGCAAATGAGGGAGTGTATCCTGCGACTCCACACGTGATCAATTAAAAATCTTTGACAGCTGATGGGCAGCAAATGAGATCTCGTTGTGCTAATTGCCTTCATTTTATTGTTAATTGGCCATTATCAACTTGTATAGGTTATACCTAGTCCAAGAATCCAAGAAAGAGCCACAGAGAATGTTGACAACAAATGTATGGAGATGATCCCCAGCCATGAGGTGCACGGGCAGCAAGAGGCACCTGTGAGCTGAGAAGGTGACTTGGGTAAGTGTCGTCCCCGCAGAGCTCTTGGGACTGAAGGAAAGAGTTGAGCCACACAAGTGACAAGAAGAGGACAGGACACAGAGGAAGAGGAGACGCCATAGGACCCATGAGCATCCCCTGTAATTCCTTCTTAGCAAGAGACATGGAGAGGAAAGAAGGGGGGGGGAGAGAGAGAGAGAGAGAGAGAGAGAGAGGAGAGAGAGAAGAGAGAGAGAGAGAGAGAGAGAGAGAGAAAAGAAAGAACTCAGGCTATTTCCAGAGGAGATGAGGCTAGCCACAGCTCCATCCAGCAAAGGCACAAAAACTCAGCAACTGGGGCTTTTCTCTCCATTTCAGAGGTGTTCCTGGAGGAGGCGAAGGTCTTGTGGTCCAGGGATGAGGGACCTGCCTAGGACCAAGGGCACTAGGGAGGCTGTGCGCCAGAGGGCACCTCCAATCAGTCCTACCCCTGCCTTCTCTAAATGGATCACTCAGTGTCTTCCTCTTCCTCTCTCTCTAGAATTAAATGCCAGTTTTATCTCATTTCAGAGATAAAATTATATACTTTTTCCTTTTCTGTCCGAGAAGTGGGTCCTTTGGGCACCTGCCAACCCATTTCTGCTGGACTTCTCTGCCCTGGTCTGTAGTCCCTCATTTCCAACTTGAACCCTTCTCTCAGGTCACCATTTGCCTATGGGTTTGGGCTCCTGCACACACACTACTCCCAAAGACAATGGGACCTAAGATTGCTTTTTAAAATACATAATTCCCCCCCTCATCTCCAAAATACCCACAAGAGCAAAGAATAAATAAAACCGGCACATAGTTCTACCACTAAAGAGAACCACTATTTAACATAACATTCCACATATCTGGTAGCTTTTTTGGGAATAGACACTATCTAATCTTTTCAAAATATGATTTTTAAAGGACTCTTCTTCCCAAGTCCTCCATCCCCCACCCTTTACCCTCTTGTTCCAAATCACATGCGTGCCGCAGACTTCTGAGTTTATTGGGGAAACAGAGAGCAACATTAGTACCTTAGAAATTCTCTGTGATAAACATGAAAGAAATTGCTACCTTGACATTCATTTCAAAGATTTTCTTTTTATACAGATATGACCTGTCGGGTGGCCCTGCTTCCTTAGCTTCCAGGAGGTTATTGTTTCTTTAACAATCATAAATGGAAAATAAGACCTGAGCCGGGTAGTCCCAGAGGCTGGGCAATTGCTGGGAGGACGAGATGCCAGCAGGAGCAGACAGCAAGGGGACCAAATGCAGGGTCTCCCCTGGGCCGGGCCCACCAGGGAGGTTTCCACACAGGCTCCAGAGGCTTCTCTCCAGGACCCAGCACAGCCTGGGGTACCAGAGGCAGCAGCTTGTTCTGGTAACTTTTTTGATGCCTCCTGCCCTGGCCACCTGGGTGCCAGAGATGTTGCTGGTGATGCCCTCAGGACAGATGAGGGAATCCCAAGTTTAGGAGCTTCTACAGAGCTGCCAGACCAGGGCACCAACCCCCCTCCCCCTTCCTGGCTCCATGTGGCTCAGAGTCCTGCCAACAGGCATTTCCTACTTAGTAGCATGTGTCCTGCATCTAACATGGTCATTTAAAGCTCAAGAATCTTTTTTGGGGGAGGGGTAGAGGGAGTCCGGGGGGTTCTGCAGCTACTTTTGGCTCATCTCATTTGGTAAGATTTCTTTGGAAAGGATAATTAATAAAGTTGTAATCCTGACAAAAGCAAAGGTGGTTTTGACTCCGATGTTTCACAGGTCCATTAGCTCGCTGCAAGGAATACTCGAGAGCAGTGGTTCTCAAAGTGCCGTCCCAGGCCACATCTACTCGTCAGAAATGCAAAGCATGGCTTCTCCACAGACCCACTGAGTGGAAATCAGACCTTGGCGGGTGGGCCCAGAGCCTGAGACGTGACTCTGAAAGCAAAAGTGTGCTCGTGGAGCTTTGTTTTGGGGAGACTGGAGAGGAAGACCTCGCTCACACCTCCATCCCCAGGGCACCAAGTGCACATTCATGATACTGGGGTCCCCCTTTGGCTGTGCTTTCTGAGGTTTCAGTTACCCTTGGTCAACTGCTGCATAACAATGTTAAATGGAAAATTCCAGAAATGAACAATTCAGCATGAGATTTCATCATGCTGTCCAGCTGGAGATGTGAATCACCCCCAGTCCAGCGTCTCCGCACCAGATGGCCCCGCCCAGGAGTCACATAGCAGCGACTGTGGCTGTCAGACAAGCTGTCATGCTATCGCAGTGCCTGTGTTCAAGTCACCCTAACTTTACTTATAATGGCTTCAAAGGCATTCCTGTAACTTTGATTACAGTATATTCCTGTTGTTGTTCTATTTGACTTTTAGTTATTGTTATTAACCTCTCATTGTGCCTAATTTACAAATTAAACTTTATCATAGGTATGTACATATAGGAAGAAACATAGTTATACAGGGTTTGGTACTTTCCATGGTTTCAGGCACACACTGGGAATCTTGGACCATATACCCCGCAGATAAAGGGGTAGACTGCTATACAATGCCCAGAGCAAGTGGCGGCTTTAATGGGCTCATCTTTGTAAAACTAATGCATCCTTCCCCTGCCTCTTGCTCCTATCTCTCTCTCTCCCAGCCCCCACCCTCACCCCCATCCCTCTCTTCTGGCCTTAACATTTGCTTTTCTTGCCCCTGGATATCCTCCCCTTGACTTAAGAATGCTTCCAATAGAGACCTGCTAACCCTCCAAGGGGCTGACCCTGATTCTCCCCAGCGGGAAGGATCGCTCCCTTTGCTGAACACCCGCGGCCTTCCCTCTGAACTGTTTCAAAACCCTCAGAGCACAAGGAGAGCAAGATCTGGGCTGGAATCACCTCTGTCACCCCCACAGCTGTGCCCACGAGGAAGAATTGAATGCAAGTAAAGAATGGCTGTGCAGAGGGCTGGGGAGGACTCTGAGGGAAGGAGAAATAAATCAGCATCTAAATGGTGATGTGATGGATCAAGACAAATTGGCCCCCTAGTTTCCAGTTTAAAGATTGATTATCACATTAATGTTGAATTTTATGTAAATGAGCCTATTTCTTCACAGTGGGCATTGGATGAAATATCCCTATGGAACAGAATATCAGGACAAAGGAACAAAGCTCAGTGAAGATGGGGATCCTAAAGGTAAAACCAACTGCACCCACAAAAAACACCTCTTTATGACTTATCTCCCTTGTCTCAAAGACATTCATCCCTATTTTTCTTTATTGATTCCAGAGAGGAAGGAGAAGGGAGAGGGAGAGATAGAAACATCAATGATGACAGAGAATCATTGATCGGCTGCCTCCTGCACATCCCCCACTGGGGATCGATCCCACACCCAGGCATTTGCCCTCAGCTGGAATTGAACCCTGGACATTTCAGTCCACAGGCTGACGCTCTAACCACTGAGAAATAGCCATCCCTATTTTTCTTTTTGCCACCTGTACAAGTTGCTCCTTTGTATGATTAACAGTGAGCCCCCTTCAATTTTCAATTTTCTACTACTTGACCATGCCCCATTCAGTGAGGTTCATCCTTAGTCTCCCAGCCTTCTTTGACAATTTCACCTTCTTTCAGGAATAGAACCTCTGACTCTCTCAAATCTAGAATGACCATCCTTGTTCTAGCCTCTGCCTCACCTCCTTGCTAGTGCCCGTCCAATGAATTTAGTTCAGCATCCAGAACATTTTTCAGATACTGCTGGAGGGAGGGGAGACCTCTGAGAGCTGATCCACTCCTCATTCTACCAATGTGGGAACCATATGACCCTTCCTGTCCTAGCCCAAGGAGCCATCAATCCCAGGACTGTGAACACAGCACATTCAAATTATAGTGCCTGTTTCCACCAGAGCAAGTGGGGTCAGGACCGGCTGTGTGTTCAGATGCCTGTGTGGTCCCTCACAGGCGGCCAGGAAAGGCTGCAGGTGGAATTAAGAAGAGAGGAACTTATGAGTGCACAGGGCCACCACAGAGCCAGGCCTCACAGACACTGGAACGGAGCCCAGGAAATGGCGTGTCCAGGAAAGCTCCGAGTCTGGGTTCTCTACTGCCCACCTCAGCAGGCAGTTATGTCCTCTGCCATCACTGAACCTCGGCCCACGCTACCTCAGCTTCTGCTTTTCCAATGACCTCCTCACCCCAGCATCACCCTAGCCAGAGGATGCATTAGAGAGCAGTTCATTGGAAACCTACATAGGTTTTGTGACTTCTGTTTGATGTGACTCAGGGTCTGCCTTGGCACCCTTAACTCCTGCTATCTGATGTGCAGATGAGTCTTTGCTGGTTCAGGTTCCATTAATCAATTGATGAATCCCCCACTCCTACCCTCCACCCTTGCCAGTTCAATCCTTAGAAAGAGAAAATCAGATTTGGGCAGTAGATCACCATCGTCTCTGTTAAGGAGAAGTGCTGCTCCATGCCAACTCAGAGGTCACTGGCTGACATGGAATAGCCTTCCTCAGGCCATGTCTGCTCAACAGCTAATGGAGGACGGAGGACAATGAGCAGCATCTGTCATCTCCTTAAGCACAGCACCGTGATGCTGGGCATACGTTAGGAAACCCGGCCTTCCACCAAAATGCTTGCAGCTTCTCCTCTGCTGTCTGGGATGGTGAGTTCCATTCTGCAGGGTCCGGGGTCTTTTTGTTCACAATGGTCTTTTCAGTATATAGCACAAGCCAGTTGGTTCCCTTTGACTTGAATATGTTTTGGAATGCTGAATGTCACTGGAATGCTTTCTTTTCCTGGCTAAATTCTGCTCAGTCAAGGTCCAAACAAGTAAAGTAATTTCCACGATGCCTGCATCATGCTAGGTCACTTAATCCTCTCTGGTGATTTAAACCTTCTCTGGGTGTACAGCAGTCACAGCATTCTCCCTTCAGCCTGTAGTTGTTTATTTAACAGCTGTGTGAACAGTTGTCATTCCCAATGGCCCAAACTCTTTGGAATAGCTTCTCTGAGAGGTCCCCTTGGTATAAATCTCCAATTTCCATCAAGGAATTCCCATGGTTCCCAGCTCTTTGTGCTATGGCACAGACACTGATTTACCTTCTGCCAGTTGGGCAGGGCTCTCATACAGGACTTGGGTTCAGATCTAGGTTTCATGGGGGGAAAAAGCAGAAAGTGGGCCATTCATTCTCTTGCTTGATAATGGCAGGTGTGGTGTGGTTGCAGAGCTGGTAGTGGCAGTGATGGTCTACTATCTTGGAGGTTCTTGCCCATGGTAATGACATCTATATTGCGATGGCCACTTATTTTGGTGGAGTCTTGGAAATCCATCATAGTATATTTCTTCCCAATGATTTTGTGAAATATTTATAAGCCTTAATTAATTCCTTTCTGTTTAAAACTAGCTACAGTCAGTCATATTGTCTGCAGCCAAGAACTTTGACCCACACCTGCCTTTATCCTATCAGACTGAATCTCAGGAAGGCATCCATGTTTTATGTTATATCTCTAGACCATGTATAGCATGTATAGCATGGCCCTTAGACCATGTATAGCACATAACAGGCTCTGAATAAATATTTATAGAAGGTAGGGATCAGTGCATTAGTCATCTCTGTTGCTTATGGAAGATTTGGATTAATGCATTAGTCATCTATCGTGTTATGGAAGATACAGAGCAGTGCATAATTAGTCATCTATATTTGCTTACAACTCTTTCTTTGTTGAAGACAAACTTTTCTTCTGAGAAATCTTACATTTATCTGCTTATACAGATTATTATCCATTCCAGCAACTGTGCTGGGCACTGTGCATATGAAGTTGAGTAAGATACAGTCCTTATTTCTCCCTCAAACCAATAGGAGATCCACTGCTCACAATATAAACATGATATGTGGTCCAAGATTACAGTGAGAAAGAAAGGAAGTGAGATGATACGGGGCCATCCTACGACAAACTATGATCAAATGCTAAAATTACTATTGATGGTATTTCTAAAGGATTCCCCATTTAGCCAGCATCCACTCTTGGTTCTTTTTACTGATGGTGGGGAAATCAGCTTGAACCATCCTCAAGATGCTGATCAGCAAAATAACATTAAATGGGGCTTTGGAATTAAAAAAAATTTTTTTTTTGGAAATGGCAGAATCTCATGTTCTGTGAATGTATTTCCAACAACGTGAGAAGGCAGAACTGGAAAGACCTAATTCTGTTGGATCTGGGAATCCATCTGGTGTCCCTAGCCTGCCTCTCTGTTTAAACCTCTCCCCCCACAGTCTCGGTGCTGGGAATGGACTCTTCATTCATGGGATTATTGCAAACATCACCTGGAACAAGGCTGCCCTTCTGAAAACTTTCCGTAAGCTGGAAATACCATGAAGTGCTTCATTTCCTCAGGGTGCCCTGTCGGGATACAGGACTTACAATCAGAGTGGCACCCAGTTGAGGTGACAATGAAGGAGAGAGGAAATGGTAGCTTGAAAGCAGAAGAGAGATAGTTTAATCTGCTGACAAAACTAGGGTGATTTTTTACGAGTCTATTTTCTCTCTTGCCTTGTGAAAACATACTTTTTTTTTTTTTTAGCTCTCCTGGAATCCCAAGTTCCCTCAAATAATAGCATTCTTGGCATTCACTTCTTGTCAGGCACAGGGTGAAAAGCCTTCCCTGCATTATCTCATTTATTTATTTTTCAGATTTTTTTCTTTTATGGTTTAAAGTATTACAAATAGTAACTGTACATATGTTTCCTTTTTTCCCCCCTTGACCTCCCCCTGGCTTCCCCTATCCCACCAGCACATGCCCTCCCCTGCCCCCCCTTCAGTGTCTTGTATCCTTTGGTTATGCTTTTATACATGCGTACAAGTCCTTCGGTTGATTTATCTCATTTAATCCTCACGGGAACCTTCTCTGGTATGTCCCCTATGTCTGACATTACTGCTCAGAGGCATGGAGGAAGGAAATGAGGGGAAGGCCACAGACATGGATTCAAACTCTGCTTGTTCTGGCTGCAAAAATTGTGCGCTCACTACTATTCTACAGTTACCCAATGCCAAGGAACTTACGATGTCAGTTCCAGAAACTCCTTCTGGTTTGTTCAGCCCTTAGAGGGACCCAAAAACCTTTTGCATCTTTACTGTCCTTCAAAATAGGGTCCCTTCTGATTATTTTTAAGTGCTAAACCCCAAAATGTGAAAGTTTACCTATTTTTACTAAACTTATTCCATAGTAGAAGATCACATTGTCCCTAAATATGGCTGGTCTTATGAAGAATGTGTGTGTGTGTGTGTGTGTGTGTGTGTGTATGTGGCTAGCAGATGGCCTTAGGAGTTTGCAAAATAACATCTTAGGTGTTTATAGTGTTTTTGGTTTACAAAGGGATCATAAATCTCTTATCTATTAATATTTACCACGAAGCTCAGAAATAAGTACCAATATGACATTTTACATGTGGGAAAACTAAGGCTCAAAAAGGACAAGCAACACACATGTCATGATTACACAGCAACAACAACCAGAGCCCAGCGGGGCACAGTCGTCCTCAGATCTGGAGCCCTGCACTGCCACTAAGAACAGTAGAGGGGAAAGACCCCACTGAACTGACTGCCATTGAAAACAGGGCTCGGAAAGTTTAACTGTGATATCCCACAAAAGGATATCTTCACAGCAGGCTACAATTAACTTTCCAGCGGCATAAATGTTCCTTACAGTAAATTTCAAAATCACAATAGCAGCCAAGTGGCTGCCCTTTAGATCAAGCAGAAGAATGAAGGGTAATTTCACTTTTTTGAATAGCTTCCTGAGCGGATCTATGCATTTTGGGGGCGGCTGGTACTCAAACATTCCAGCACTTAATGGCCTCCCCAAACTGTGCTTTCCAGTCCTTCGTTAGTTTCTGCTTGGCTTCCCACTGTCTGTAAATGGCAGATGACAAGAGACCCAAGGAACTTCTCATGGCTGTGTCTGTCTATATCAATAGAAATGAATATACCCACATTTACATGGTCTGAAGTTTGAGGCTTCATTTGCATGTTTTATTGATCCTCCTCCCCACAACACACACAGACTAACACACACATGGTTTTCTTTCCAGAAGGAAAATGCATCAATCTGATGGCACGTACCCGCACAGCCATGTGAACTCTCAGACTGGTTTGGAACCCCTGGGAGGCAAAACAGCATTGGGAAAGCTGAGAACTGTGTTCACTTTATAGCTCTCTCAACAGCCTTCCTAGTTACTGGACTCAAAGCTTACCCAGGGAGTCAGTCCTACAATCATAAGCTGTCAGTGATGAAGCTGTTTTTCAGATCTGAAAGATCTCTCACAAGCTAGGGAAAACCCAACTAAAGTAAAGGGCAGGAAGAAAATTTATTCCATGTTCTTGGGCTTTTACCTGCTGACTTTTTTAGGTAGACAGTTTCTGCACAGGGCTTAGGTGTATCCCTCTCTCTGTACTCATTTTCATTTAAATTTTGGGAAGAGGAAAGCCACCACCTTTGGGTGCCCTGTCTAGCATCAGGAATTAGGGTAAATCACGACTAAAACATTTTTAGGAACAAGTATCAGGAGACCCAATTCCAACCAGTTTATGCAACAATAAGAAGTTAGAATTCTTTAGCTCATTTAGCTGGAGAGTGCAAAAGTAGTGACATTTCAGGCATGGCCAAATCCAGGAGATCTTTCAATGTCAAGGTTTGGTCTCCTAGCTCCATCTTTTAGTGTTGATTTCTTTCTCAGCCAGACTTTCCTTACCTGGTGGCTCCCAGAAGATCCAAGCTTATAATTTACCAGCTCAGCCACTCAGGTGAAAAGAGAATGTCTTTATCAGTAGAATTCATACAAAGTCCTGGAACTAGCTTGACTCACGTATCCATCTCGGAACCAATGGCTGCAGCCAGGGGCATAGTACCGGTGGCAAAGCCAGGCCTGAGCCAGATGCTCATCCACAAAGCCTGGAATGTGCTTTATCCTC
The DNA here is from genome assembly GCA_027563665.1 of Antrozous pallidus. Taxonomy (NCBI): domain Eukaryota; kingdom Metazoa; phylum Chordata; class Mammalia; order Chiroptera; family Vespertilionidae; genus Antrozous; species Antrozous pallidus. Next base: position 60,133,607 of record CM050516.1, on the reverse strand, counting down.
CTGCACATGTGGCCTGAGAGTGAGGGGGGATGGTTTCCCAAAGCAAAATACAAGTTCTGTCACCAGAAGAGGGCCTGGATGCTGGCAGGCCAAAGCTACAAATTTCCACTACATTTACAGACTCCTTAGGATAGATTTAGAAACTCTTGTTTTCTCTGCTTTAGTCCTACCAGTCTCCATAAACTGTTTCAAACAGAGGAATCTTAGTAAGAGATGAGATGGCCAGCCTTACCTCCTCAGTTAAACTGTCCTAGCCCTTTACTGGCATAATCATCTGGATTACTATTCATATATATTAACCGTGTGATAAAACTGCATAGGACTAAACATGCACCTCCTGACTCACCAGAGAGCCAGGCTGGCATACAACCCACCACGGATGTCGATGGGGACTTTTGTAAGCCCTCAAAAGAGGAGTGTGAGCTCTACCCTCTGCCCTCAGGAGGAATGTGCAGGTGTCAGAGATGACCACAATCCAGAACTCAGCAACAGAGACGGGCTGCTCTGGGAAGTCCTACAAGAGATGGAAGGAAGGAAGGAAACTTGATTGAGCACCTACTGTGTGCCAGACCCTGCACAAAAGGCTTTTACAGAGGCCTTCCCTTGTCCTCTTCCTAGTCCTCAGGTGAGCTAGCTTTTAGATTTTCTTTTTTAGATGAAAGAACTGACAGTCAGTGAGGTTAGGGTATTATTCATAACTTAGAGAAAGGGGAGGAAAATCTTGGTTAATTCCCAGATTTGAACTTTTACATGAGGACATGAGGACAGACTGATTTGCTCACACTTTTCACCCTTGAAAGTCTGAGAGAGCATATGTCCAAGGATTCCAACAGGAAAGAAAAGCTTTGCTCGACCTTTGAATGGTTCATGCAATCCCATATCCCCAACAGGAGGAGGAGACCGCATATCCTAGATGGACAGGGTGGAGTGGTGGTTAGTCCCTCTGCCTCGAGTCCAACTTCTCAGGTTCAGATCCTCATGTTTCAAACTCTGTATCCTTCATCAAGCCATCTGACCTCCACCTCAGTTTCCTCATTTGTTTAAGAAAGGATCATACTGACAGTTCCCACATCCTAGGATTAAAAGAAATAATGTATGTAAAACACCTTGCAGAGTTCCTGGAATCAGAGTAATGATTTAATAAATATTACCTTTTATAATAATTAGGGAGCATGTTGTACAGCTAAAAAGAGGTAACTGTAGATCAAAAGAAAGCTGACTTCACAGTGTAGGAAGCAAACTCACTAAACTGATTAGTCCTGAAGGTGGCACAAACTGAAAGTATAAATAGAATGGAAAAGGGTTAGATCATGAGTGGGTAACCATTTCTCTACCATAAGCAATGATACACAGGTGGGAAAAAATCCATTTCTGGCCATATGTGAGTCAGAGAAGCCATCCCTGGTGGTGGGGGGAATTCAATTAGTCACTGGTTGCCATGCCAATGCAAACATCACCCTGCCAGCTACTCCCCCATCAACACATTTGAATAAGTAACAATGATAATAGCATGCACTAAAAAGGCTACTTAAAAAAATTGAATGTACTTCTGTCAAAAATCTGTTTTTCAGAAATAATTGCGGTAGGCCAGATAAGGATTTGGATAGAATTCCTAAAATGGGTTGAGCATAATCATAGAAGAGAAATCTTCAGTGGGTCATTAAAAGACTCTTAGGAGTTTTGAGGGGGGTATAGTGAACAGGAAGTCCCCCTAACATAACCAGCTTGACCAAATTCCCCTTTGTAGTCTGAACTGGGGAATTGGGTTGGACAGTCCTTGGATTATACTGACTTGTCCACACCCTGAAGCTGGATGTGGATTCCTAGACTTCATCATGCCTTCTTCAATGTCTGAAACATATTCAATATCTATAGTTTGGTTATATATATATATATACACACACACACACACACACACACACACACACACACACACACACACACTAGAGGACTAGAGGCCCAGTGCACGAAATTCATGCACAGGGGCGGGGGATGTCCCTTAGCCCAGCTTGCACCCTCTCCAATCTAGGATCCCTTGAGGGATGTTTGACTGCCCATTTAGGCCCGATCCTAGTAGGGCCTAAATGGACAGTTGGACATCCTTCTCACAATCCAGGACTGCTGGCTCCAAACTGCTCACCTGCCTGCCTCCCTGATTGCCCCTAACTGCTTCTGCCTGCCAGCCTGATCACCCCCTAACCACTACCCTGCCAGCCTAATTGATGTCTAACTGCTCCCCTGCTGAACTGCTTGCCTCCAACTTTCCTCCTCTTCTGGCCTGGTCACCCCTAACTGCTCTTCCCTTCAGGCTTGATCGCCCCCAACTGCCCTCCCTTGCAGGCCTGGTCCCTCCCAACTGCCCTCCCCTGCTGACCATCTTGTGGTGGCCATCTTGTGTCCACATGGGGGCAGGATATTTGACCACATGGGGGCAGCCCTCTTCTGTGTTGGAGTGATGGTCAATCTGCAAATTACTCTTTTATTAAATAGGATAGAGGCCTGGTGCATGGGTGGGGGCCAGCTGGTTTGCCCTGAAGAGTGTCCCAGATCAGGGTAGGGGTTCCCTTGGGGCAAGGGGCAGCCTGGGCGAGGGGCCTGTGGTGGTTTGCAGGCCAGCCAAACCGCCAGTGACCCAAGCAGATGCCCTGGTATCTGGGATTAATCTATGTCTACAACTGAAACTTTTTAGCCTGGAACAGAGCCAAACCTTCTGCTCGCTCTGTGGCGGCAGCCATTTCTGTTTGAAACTTTGTAGCATTGAGTGGAGGCCTAGGCCAGCAATGCCAGGCCGAAAGCTTGGCTTCCTCCGTTGCTGAGGAAACCCAAGCCTTCCTCCTGCTCTCAGTAGTGGCAGCCATCTTGGTTGGGGTTTATTTGCATAATCTGCTCCTAATTGGCTGATGGGCGTAGCTGGTGGGCATGGCGAAGTACAGTCAAATTTGATTATTATTCTTTGATTAGATAGGATATATTTATATATAACAAAAAACATCCTTTGATCTAAGAACTTAGCTTCTCATAATCAATCTTAAGAAAAATCATAACTGAATATGATCTCACTCATTTGTGGAATATAATGAACAGCATAAACTGATGAATAAAACAGATCCACAGACAGAGAAGCATCGATCAGAATGTCAAACCACAGAGGGAAGGTAGGGGAGGGTGGGGGTAAGGGAAAGATCAACCAAAGGACTTGTATGCATACATATAAACCTAACCAATGGACATAGACACCAGGGGTATGAGGGCATGAGTGAGGAGTGCGGGAGCAATGGGGGGATAAGGACACATATGTAATACCTTAATTAATAAAGAAAAAATAAATAAAGTAGGAAAAACCATAACTGACATGCATTATGATTGATAATGGTAAAATAAAAGAAATAAAAGCAAAAAATAGAAAGAACCTAAATGTCAAAATTAAATCCATATGCTAGAATATGATTAGCTATTAAAAATTGGATGGTAAAGACCATTTGATGCTGTGGGAAATTATTATAAATTGTTAAGTGAAGCAAGCAGGTTACAGAGCAGGGGATTAGGTAAAATCCAAATGAGATATATGCAGGTTTATGCAAATATATGCATAGGAAAAACTAGTAGTGTGTTACTCTAAAATGTGATGGTTATTTCTGGATGATACAATTACAGGTGGCTTTTCTTTTTCTTTTGTGCCGTTACATATCTTCAAAAAACACTATTTATGGTGATTGTATATTTCTTCTGCAATCAGGGGGAAATCCAATCAATGCTACTCACAGAGAACTGAGGGCCTGCTCTGTGTCCAGTGCATGAGAAGGAAAGACTTCAGGGAGGCCTGCCCTTGGGTCATCTGTGGCCAGGCCCCGGCCTCACCCAGGGCACCAGAGGTCACATCTGAGATGGCAGCCAAGATGACTAGATTCGAATCAGTGACGACCTGGGCTCTCAAAGGATCTGTCAGCTCCCTGAAGAGGCATTTCACACCTCCTGAGCTTGGCCTCACCAAGCTCCACTATTAATAGTGTTTTGATGTCTCCAATGGGTCTGCACATTCTGGTCCCAGTGGTGACCACAGATGCTGCCCAAATGGTGAGTTCGTTCTCTAATGGAAGTTTGAAAGAAATCATTAGTGGGCTTGTGGCTGCTCCAAATAAGCTTTTATGACCAAATGACTCCACCATCACCTCACCCTCTCTACCACACTCCCTTCCTGTCCCCCATTGCCCTAAAAATGCCACATAAAAAGGAACTGGAGAAGCTGTATTCCTAGGGCCAATGTTGATCAATGTGTAAGAACATGGTTGTGTTGGTGAGAAAAGTCTGAGAAATGGAGCTCCCCTTTCTACAGTATCTCTCAAAGTTCTGCCCTTCAACCAACTGCCCCAAATTTCCTGACAAGAAAATGCAGAGTCCTGGGTCCACCTCAGGCCCACTTATATCAGTGTCTCTGGGAGTGGGGGGGTGATTCTATGTTCTCTGGAATTGGAAAACCACTTCCCTGAGAGCTGGAAGAGGGGAAGGAAGGGTGCCTGAGCTCCTGGACTGAGTAGTGTGCAAAGACCAGCTCACTGAGCTCCTGGACTGGGCATTTGCAAGGACCAGGTCACTGAGCCCCTGGACTGGGTATATGCAAAGACCAGCTCACTGAACTGGGCACTGCACTGCATTTTTGTGCACTCAAATCTGAACACACTTGACCATTTATTGGGTACCTACTATGTGCTAAATATACCCGTGGTGCTTTATACTTGTTATCCCAAATAATCTTTCTTACTACCCTCCCAGAGAGCTTTTTATTTAGAAGAAACTGAATAAGAGAGTTTACTTGAAACTCTGATAAGAGTCCTTGCCTATGAGCTTGACCTCTGTAAATCTTCCCTCGTCCCTTCTCCTGTGTGGGTCTCTCTTCTCTCATTACCAAACCTAAATCTAATACACTTTCCTTGGCTCAAGGAAAGTGCTTTTCTCTCAGATGAAACTCCTAAGACTATCCCACACTGCTCACCCCATGGGTGTCCTCTTTCCTCCTCCCATATATTAAATGTTCACCCTCAATGTTTTCACAAGTCGGACATCTGCTGCATTGCGGTTTGCACAGTGGATAGTGTCCAGTTGAGTATAGATTATGCGTTGGGTAGACTTGCATGGGCCAGTCCTGGTTCCCGACTCTCTTTCCTCTCGCTCCTCCCTCCTCCCACTATAACCTACTAACCTGTGTGTGCCAGAGATGGCTGCCTGCCCTCAGCTGACTGCCTGCCTAGCAAAGAGACATTTTCTGGGCAACATTTGAAGCTGGGCTTAGTCATGCAGATAGATTCTGGCCTGGAATGGAAGTGATGTGTGCAATTTCAGGGCCATCCCTCCATCCTGCTCCTGCCGTGTGGGTATAATGGTGAGTTATCCCGGGCCATATGGGCAAAGTCATCACCCTAGGAGTGACAGTGATAAGATGGAAGGCATTGCGGTCTTGAATAGCTTTTCATAGGCAAGCTGTCGTGGCAGCACGGACAGCCAGGAAGTGAACCGAATGCTCTATTTAAGCCAGCTGTTATCTGGGGGGTCTCCCTGCTGCAGTAGTCAAACTGATATCCAAACAAATGCGCTGAGCCTTCAAGTTCTTTCCCAAGAATTTAGAATGAATACCTTGGGAACTAGCTGGGGCTGGGGGGTGAGGGAGCGGTCAAAGGCCATGGCCAGAGTCAGAGCCCGTCCAGCCCAAAGACCTTGAGTAAATAGGGGAAGCTAGAGAAAGAGGGGTAAATGTGCAGTGAAAAAGAGGCGGAAGAGGAATGTCCTGGAGAGTGGCTGCTGCCATTCTGGATGACATGCCAGGCCCCAGCATCGTTCCTGTGGGGCCCAGATGTGTCTTTTGCTGTTGAGTGTCATAAAATCGCCCTCTTTTCCTTTTACTTGAGTTTCTGTGATGGTTTCTCTTCTTTGCAACCGAGTGAGTTATACTAATAATTAAAATTCCTTTTATCATTATATTAGAGGGCCAGTGCATGAAAATTCCCTCTGCCTGGCCAGCCCCCTCTCACAGTCCAGGTGCCCTCAGAGGCAGCGATTGGGGAAAGGCAATACCCCCATCACACCTCTCTGCTGCCAGTGCCGGCAGTGCAAGCCTTGGCTGGCCCTGGTTACCTGCGCCTCAGGCCAGCCCTGGGCAGCTGGGAGGCTGAGGGGACTGGGGGACTCTGGAGGCAGGCACGCCTGCTGCCCCAGCTGGCCTGAGGGAACTAGGTGCCGCCATCTTGTGGCTGTGGGTGCTGCCATCTTTGAGGGCGTGGTAGTCAATTAGCATATTCTCTCCTTATTGACTGTGGGTGCCACCATATTTTATGAGAGTGTAGTGGTCAATTAGCAATTTCCATTTCTTTATTAGATAGGATTACTACATTATACCTATTACTATACATGATTATTAATATATTATTATAAATTATATTTTTATAATTCTTTACATCTCAGATGTATCTTCCCACACTTAATATTTCTAAAAATGGGATGCACTTTTATCTCACTTTGGACCTCATTAGTAATGTTTAATGCAGCAAATGTTTTGTGTATTTTTTCCCTCTCAAAGCTGTCGGTCAATCAGAGCTTTGTCTTATGAACAGCCTCTTCATTGTTATGGAAGGTCCCTAAGAGAAGGGCCTTGTTTTAATGCTGGGACAGTGCTGGGCACGGCTATATGCACTAAATACACAGTGAATGAGGGACCCAGTTAGTCCTGGGTTTCACTGAGTCAGGGGATTGTCAGGGAGGAGCAGTTGGGAGGAGCCACCCCAGACCCAATTCCCAAGACCCAGTATATTGTTCTCTAGACCTCAATCCACACTTTCCATGGCCACCTGACACTTTGGCCCAAGCTGTTTCCAAACCCTGAATACATTCTGCTTTCATTAATTTTAAACCCCAGCTCTAGCTACTAAATCTCGGCTCCAACTTTTAGGTCTCCGCCCCAGCTATTTCTCCTCCCAGAGCTTTCTTAGAGAAACCCACCTTCGTGCACTAACATCTCTACTCGTCAGTCCTTCACCTGGCTGTCACTGAATCACTCACCAGGAAAGGCCAGTCCTTGGATAATTCAATAGTTGTATCATCAGTGCCTTGGGGGGGGGGGGGGGGAGGGGGGGGAAAGCATCAGAACTTTTCTTGGCAGTCAAGCAGGGCGCACAGGCTGGGGGCTCTTTCTCTCACCATCCACCTTTCCATCCAGCTCTAGGCATGGTGAGGGCAGTCATGCTGGCCCTGGGCTCCCAACACATGGCTCTAGGCTTTGGGAATGCAAGTAAGGAAAGACAATCCAACATTCATGGTCAAGGGCAGTTAGCACTGATTAGATGCTGAATGCTGCAGTGGACATACTGACCTCTTTGCAGACCCTTGTCTCCACCTATAATGTGTCCTTTGAACGGCACGAAGTAAGGGGCACCCACCCACCCTGCACAGGGGAAAACCTGGATGTAACTTTTAAAAAAAATCCTTACCTGGGGATATTTTCCCATTGTTTTAGAGAGAGGGGAAGAGAGAGGGAAAGACAGAGAGAAATACTGATGTGAGATAAACACATCGATTGGTTGCCTCCTGCAGGAGCCCGACCAGAGCCTGGGCTGGGGAGGAGCCTGCAACAAGGTACATGCCCTCCTTCAGTCCATAGGCCAACTCTATCCACTGAGCCAAATTGGCTAGGGCCGGTTATAATTTCTGACTCCCCTAAAACTTAACTATAGTCTGCCCTTTGTATCTACAGATGCAACCAACTGCGAATCAAGAGCAGTATTTTCCTCCCTCAGTTAGGAATCCACGTAGGGAATCTGCCTTGGGAATGCAAAGGCGCTGCTACCGGGAGGGTTGAATCTGCAGATGCGAAACCTGCGGGTGGGAAGCGGGAGGCCATGAAGGCAGATGGCACCGACTGGAAACACCTGCGTGCAACTGGACCAGCGCGGCTCGAACCCACGTTGTTCAGGTTCTGCTGCAGACGAGGTAGGCTTCCATGCCGGGTGCTGGGCACGCAGGATAAGTAAGACCGGTCCCTGCCCTCCGGGAGCCTGAAGTGTCAGAGTGAGGACGCAGACAGATGGGAGCCCAGTGCGGGGGCCAGGGCGGGGCTGGCGACCTGTTCCCGGTCCTTGGCCTGTGACTCCTGGCTCCTGTTCCAGCCTGGCTGCAGTTTGAGGAGAGGCCGGAGGAGCGCAGGCTGGAGGACTGTGGACTGCTTCCTGCCCGGGGAGCTCCCCACTGCGCGGAGAAAGAGAAAAGCTCCTACCCTTCTTTCTGCCTTCAGCCTTTAGCCCGTGGCCTCAAGCCTGGAGGGCCATGCCACCCAACCCTGCCGGTGAACTCTTGGCTCCCGGTTTATCCCCGCTTGGGACTGGCCTTGGGCGACCTGGGGATGGAGGGGACAGTGAACACTTTTCCTGCCACGTGCAGAAAAATTCAGAAGCTTAGGCTTCCACATCACCCCTCCGCCGCCCCCTCTTCAGTTGAGAGCCGTCCCTCCCAGCCCCTACCTTCTGAGAGGGGCCTGCTCAGACCACCCTGACCTTAGAGTTAGTACCAACAGGGCCAGGAGGAGGGGGAGCCGGCTCAGGCACAGCAGTGCCAGGTCTTGCAGGAGGATGGAGCAAAGGAATAGTATCAGGGATTTATTTCCCGTTATTTATTTATCTATCTATCTATCTATCTATCTCACATGCATTGATTGAATTTATTGGGATGACATGGATTGACAAAATTATATAGGTTTCAGGTGCACATATCTGTAACACATAATCTATACACTGTATTGTGTGTTCACCACCCCAAGTCAAGTCTCCGTCCATCAGCATTTATCCCCACATACTCTCCTCCACCTCCCTGCCCCCTGCCCCAAGAAGTCACTATATTGTCTGTGTCCATGAGGTTTTTTCTCTCTTCTTTTTCTTTTGTGCTCAATCCCTCCAACCCCCCGGTCCAGCCTCCATCCCCTTTGCTCCCCTGCCAGATAGCTGTAAGCCTGCTGCCTATGAGTCTGTCTATTTTGTTTGTTAGTTCCTTAGATTCTACATATGAGTGAAATCTTACAGTACTTTTCTTTCTCTGACTGGCTTATTTCATTCAGTATAAGGCTGTCTAGGTCCACCCATGCTGTCGCAAAGGGTGAGATTTCATTCTTTTTTATGGCCAAGTATTATTTCATTGTGTAAATGTAGTACAGCTTTTTTATCCCTACTCTACTAATGGACACTTGGGCTGTTTCCAGTTCTTAGCTACTGTAAATAGTGCTGCCATGAACATAGGGGTGCATATAGTCTTTCTGATTAGTGTTTTGGGTTTCTCCAGATATATTCCCCAAAGTGGAATCACTGGGTCATAAGGCAGTTCCATTTTTAATTTTTTGAGGTAACTCCATACTGCTTTCCAATCTATATTCCCACCAACATTGCATAAGAGTTTCTTTTCTCCATATCCTCACCAACACTTATTTGTTGATTTATTGATGATAGTCATTCTGACAGGTATGAGGTGATATCTCATTGTGCTTTTAATTTGCATTTCTCTGGTGATTAATAACTTTGAGTATCTTTTCATATGTTTATGGCCCATATGTATGGTCTCTTTGGAGAAGTGTCTATTCAAATCTTTTGCTAATTTTTAAGTTGGATTGTTTATTTTGATGATGAGCTTTGGAAGTTCTTTATAAATTTTGGATATTAACTATATCAGATATATCTGCAAATATGCTCTCCCATTCAGTGGGTTGTCCTTTCATTTTTTGATGGTTTCCTCTGCTGTACAAAACTATTTTAGTTTGATGTAGTCCCATCTGTTTATTTTTCTTTTGTTTCCCTTGCCTGAGGAGATAGAGCAGAAAAAATACTGCTATGAGAAATGTTCAAGATTTTACTGCCTATGTTTTCTTCTAGGATTTTTACTGGTATATTTTCGAGTTTAACATTGAAGTCTTTAATCCATTTTGAGTTTATTCTTGTGTATAGTGTAAAAGGTGGTCTAGTTTTATTTTTTGCATGTATCTGTCCAATTTTCCCAATACTATTTACTGAATAGACTATCTTTACTCCATTGTATGTTTTCACCTCTTTTGATTATTATGACCTTGTAATACAGTTTGATATTAGGTAGCATGATTCCTCCAACTCTGTTCTTAGTATCACATATTTATTATCAGTCAGCCTGGTAGGAACTTCAGGGGAGTAGTGAGGGGTACAAAGCTTCATGGCTAGGAACTCTCTGTGGCAGGCAAAGCAGGGACTTGGAAGGGGCTTTTACCTGAGGAGTTTCAAGGCAAGCTAGTTGTCTCCCAGACGCTCCTATCAGTCCTGAATAGGGTGCTATGCAGCTGGAGCAGGGTTGGAAGGTTGAAAGGGGGAGGGGGGTCCTCAAACTGCCACTTAGAGCTGGTCAGGGAGGTTTACAGAATAATTATAGGGGCTGATGTAGAGTTGTTTGCATATGATTTGCATATTATTTGCACATGAATAGCTTGCACTTTCTGTTCCCAGGCAATTTTCTAGTTAAATATTAATTATTGGCATGGGTACTTCGGCAGCCTACTGAAGGCTGAGGGTGCCAGGAGTGGCCTTGGCCCCTGTCCCAACAACCCTGAATGCTGTGGGTCAGAAGCAGAACTGTGCAGGGTACTGTAAAAGCCTTTGGTATGACATGAGGGCCTCAAGGAGGCCAGAATGTGCTTCAGAGTGGATTTCTCTGGTGGTGTTCCTCCTCCTGAGACTTGAACAGAGCTATACACAGATAATGGTGGGGCCTTTCTATTGCATCACCTCAGAGGCACAGGTTCTGATTCCCTGGAAGCAATAGAATCATGTGATGGGGCAAAAGTTGTAGGAATGGGTATCAGCATTTCCAGGGACACACTTGACTGAAGACAGATTTCTAAACAGAAATTTAGAGCGGACCCAGAACACAACAAGACAGAGCATCTCAGTTACCAGCTGTTTCTTTTTTTGGGGTGGGGGAGGGAAGAAAAGGGGGTGGAGAACAGAAGAAAATGCTCCAGCCGCAGGAATTCCTGATATTTGACGAAGTGGTTATGGGCATCACCTGGAGGAGTGGCAGTTCCTGGCTCCTTCTCAGAAGAACCTGAACTGGGATGTGATGTTGGAAAACTGCAGCAACCTGGTTTCAGTGGGTTATCAAGCTAGCAAATCAGATACACTCTCCAGGTTAGATCACAGAGAACCACCATGGACAATAGAAAGTGAAATCCACTGTCAAACCTGTTCAGAAATCTGAAAACTTGATGGTCATCCCAGAGCATGTACAAAATGAAAGCATGGACAATAAATAGCCTAGAACAATGGCATGAAAAAAATTATTAAAAAATTCTGTCCATCAGAGCAGAACTCAGCAAAATCGTGATGTGTTTGACTCACACGGAGAAAGTATGAAAGCAGATTCATCTTTACTTAAATAGAGCAGGAGCTATGAAATCAAGAAAACTAGTAAACTTTCTGGAGATGGGAAAATTTTCTCCATGCTAACTGTGAATAATTACATACTGAAATGAGATTCCCAGAGAGCTGAAAACTCATCAGGCCTAAGTTGCCACTCAGTAAGCATCACTAATTATAGAAAATAAAGAAATGTCGTATATGCAATGAATGTGGAAAAGTCTTCATGGAGAAGTGTTTGCTCTGTGATCACCAGAATATTCATATAGGAGAAAAGCCCCATTAATGTAGCCTGTGTGGGAAAGCCTTCTCCAGAAAGGTGACACTGAATGAATACCAGATGTCACACACAGGAGAAAAATCCCATGAATGTGCAGAGTGTGGCAAAGCTTTTCTCAAGAAATCATTGTTTAACATACATTACAAAATAGATACAGGAAAAACTGTGTGTATGCAGTGACTGTGGGAAAAGCTTCATCTGTGAGGACAATCTCATTGTCCATCACCTGTATGAGTTTTCATACAGGTGAGAAACCATATATATAACGAATGTGGAAAAGGCTTTAACCAGAGATGTCTCTCATGATACACTGGAGATTTCACATGGGAAAGACACTCTTTGTGTGCTGTGAATGTGGAAAATCCTGTTCCCAGAAGATAGGTCTCATTAAACATGAAATAATTCACACAGGAAAGAGACTATTTACAATGAATGTGAAAAAGCCTTCTAAGTGAAGTAATTCCTCAATGAGCATCAGAAAATTCACTCAGTCTGGTGGTACATTTTTCCTCATAGAGTCAGTGGTCACCCCAGACCAGTGTTGTCCTGCTGAAGAAAATTCTTGGTAATATGATGACTCTATAGGTGTCTTCTGCAGCCTCTCACACAACATTAATTAGTGGGCTCTTAGCAAACAGGAATGTAGCCATAGTGGGCCAGCCTGTGGCCAGAAGTGCACCATCAGGAGGATTTGCACAGAATGTAAACCTTATGAATGTGGTGAGTGTGGTGTAGCCTTCAGTGATAAATTATACCTTATTTTGTGTAACAGGAAACCAATAGGAAAAAACTCAGACACATTCTATGAGTAAAAGATTTGAGCAAAAATTTCTAGCTCAGATTGTGGCTGAAAGGTAAGGGTATTCCAAAAAATGTATACACACTTTAAGTATTATAAAGTCAATGTATATTAACATAACAGTTCATTTTCAAAATTTAAAAAAATCCTAGGAAATATTTTTTTTGTCCATGCTTGTTTTAAAACTAATAACCATTCTGGTCCAGGCTCTGCTGATAATTCAAAGCAATGGAATTGTGAACATCAAGAATCATTTTGTTTGGTATTTATGCACTCTTGATTTGTGGACTATTGCCAATTTTGTACCATAAACTTTATTTTTCATGTATCCCCATATAAAAAGTCTAGTGGCACTTTAGGATGAATTTTGTTGTTGTTGTTCAGAGCTTAGTATGACTTCATCCATTATGTAAAATCAGTTAAACCTGGAAAGGGGTGAAAATTAAGTTAGTTAACAGCTGTTCAAGTGTGTATACATTTTTTGGGGACACCCTATACATACTGAGAGAAATTGTATGAATGCTGAGACTGGGAAGTACTGATATTCTCATCCTAGTAAATATGTGCACTGATACAGAGGCATATCTGTTGTTGACCCAAACACATCCGTCAATTGCTCTATTGTGTCAATTAAATGAGTGAAAGAAACTTTTTTAAAAAACAGTAATTGTTGCTGCCCTTAGGTTTTTTATTTCTTTTTTCTTTTAAATATATTTTTATTGATTTCAGAGAGGAAGGGAGAGGGAGAGAGATAGAAACATCAATGATGAGAGAGAATCATTGATCACCTGTATCCTGCATGTTCCCTGGGCATGTGCTGTGACCGGGAATTGAACCATGACTTCCTGGTTCATAATTCACCATTCAACCACTGAGCAACACTGGCCAGGTGGGTCTTTATTCTTGATTTTGCTTCCTTACTCACTTGCTGTCAATGATTCCAAGTATCTTTTTGGGGGGATGGAAAGGAGAGGGCAGTGGGAGGCTTGGGGGAGGGAGGACAGTCCCAAGCCCATGGATGACTATTCCTCTGCCATTTGAAGGTGACTTTCAGGGGCTGCTATACAGGAAAGAGAAGACAGATGGGAAGTTAGCATATGTGGGAAATCAGGTATCTACTACATACAGAAGCAATAGGCATGTAAAGCAACTACCAAGCTGGTGCTGCTAGAGAAACTTCCCAGAACCCTCCTGGCCTAGTCAAGGTCACTTCTCTCAGTTCAGATAGAGAGCTGTGCACCAGGGCCCCCTCTAGGCCAGAAGGGCAATGGCAGCAGTGAACTGCCTGCCTCCTCTCCTGGCCCCTGCCTGCTTCCCAGATCTGCATCCTCCCATCCTCTTTGTCACCAGAGGCCCTAGCCACAAGTAGCATGAAGACAGAGGAATGATGAACCCTGCCTTGGTTGGAGCAGTGCAAAGCAATGGTTAACTCATAGGCTCTGAGGCTGAAATGTGCTTGGATTTGGATCCTGGGTCCATATTCTAGTAACTGCAACTTTGGGCAAGTGATTTGCCATCTGTGTGCTCAGTGTCCTCTTCTGTACAGCGGGGATATGCAGTGTGCCTGACTCTTGTTGTGTTGCTGTTGTGGGGGATGAAGTCAGTAACTATGTATTAAGCACTTACCTTGGGCCTGCTGGCATATAGACTGTGCAATTTATCTATAGATAATTATGTCCCAGGAGGGGGTCCCAGGATCCCAGGCTTGCACAGCACAGGGCGTCCCATGACAGCACTGGATCATCCGGTTCCACTCAAACATTTCCTGAGGCAAAGTCTCACTAGTTCTGTTCTCCTGAGGGTTGTTTACAGCAAACACTATAACCACATTAAAGGACCTGTGAGAAGGGAGCTCAGAGGTTTTTCAGGCAGCATCTTCTGTTCTCATTAGGAGATGCGACTTCCTTGGGCTGCCTCCCAGCTCCACTCTACAAGTGGACTCCACGCTCTCCTCTGGAGTAGCACAGCCTGTAACTCCAGTTCTCTCTGAGAGCCCTTGAAATATTTCAGCATATGTTCCCTCCTGCACCTCCTGTTCCCATGATGCTTAGATCAAACTTGCTGTTGCCCTAGAACATAGTGAGGCCACCAGGCAGGTCTCTGATGAGGTGGAAGGGTTGCCCTGTGGGGTTTTCTATTCCAGCACTGGATTGGGTCCATAGGGACCTCCTGGGAGATCTGAAGAACAGCCTAACACTAACAATAGCTACCATTGTTCAGTGCCCCAGCACCCTGCTATGTGCTCCAAATGCATGTTCTCTTTTAAACTTGTGCTCTGAGAGGTGAGTGCCAGTGTCCCCATCTCACAGTGGTGGGAACTGAGGCTGAGAGAGGCTAAGAATTTGCCCCAAACAGCTCAGCTTTTCCCTGGAGAGACTGGCTGTGACCCAGGTAGGCTGGCTACAACTCCTGGCTACTCTTACCTGCTGCTGGACCACCTCATACTGGGAAAGAGGAGATGGCTTAACATGTGAATCCTGGAATCTGCCTGTCTCCATATCTGCCTTGCAAGCAGTGTTTGAGTAACAGCCAGCAATGGTCTTCACTTCTTTTAGATATGAGGCTTGAATTGTCCTTGGGGTTCCCTTATCTATAGGGATGCCTCCCTTGTCTGAAGAGATCGCGTTGCCACCCGCACTCCCAGGCACCTCAGTCCCTGACAAGGTCACCAGTTTCTCCTTGCTCACAAGTTCCAACCCAGGTTGTCCTCCTCCGTCCACATTATCATCAGGAAACCTGCCCACACATGCTCCACCTCAGGCCCACCCTTGGCTGAGTGCCTTCAGCTGTCCAGAAAATACGGTTTTGAGGGGCTCTCTGGGTTAGGTGGGCCAAGAATTTCCTCCATGACAAAGGATCAGGTCACTACTTAAGCTAGTAAGATCATCTTTAGTGACCATGGCTTCATTAGAGTTGCATCTGAATGTTGTATTGTTAAGCTCAGCAGAAAAGTCCGGAGATTTCTGCAAAATTCAGCCATGTACCAATATGCTTACGGAGGAGGAATATCATTAGGAAAATGATTAACAAAGTTATTTTCTTCACATCTCCAAGGAAACAGCTCTAGATTAGGTTTCTTATAGAAAACTTGAGGAGGCTAAAAGTATTAGGAGGCTCACTCAGTTCTGACTGTATTGGAAATCCAAGAGAGGGTACCTGGGGAATGGAGAGCATTTAGTCACTTTCTTATTTACCTGGACAGGGCACAGCTACCAGCTAATGGCTAGCATGGTTGCTGGAGGGGGGCCCGGTTGGTGGTTAGAAGTTTAAAAAAAAACCTTCATGCACCTGCACCCCATCAGGAGGAATACAGGAGCAGCCTGGGAAGAATGGAGACCTGGCTGCAGCTTACCTCTCCCTTCAACACTATCCAGATCTTACCTTCCTCTCTCTGGCCCTCAGTCTCTGCAAAATAGAAATTGGCCTAGATCCTCAGTTTCCAAGCTTTTAAAATCGCAGACTCTTCTCTTAAAAAAAAAAAGTCTGTTGTGAACATCCAGAGTGCAAGGCAGATAATAGGGAAACTGCTCTGGCTGAGTTCTCTGGGTTGGTTGGTTCAGAGCCCTAGGAAATCGGGCCATTTTGAGAGCCTCTCCTTACCCGATGTCTAGAGAGTGTCTCTCAGCTCCAGGGGAATCACAGGAGATGCTGGTCCTTGGAACTTGGACTTAGTTCTGAGAACATGGACTTAGCCCTGAGTGGGCGAGGCAGCCGAGTGCACTGTTGATAGAATTCCGTGGCAGCTGGAGACAGGGCTCAGCACCAGAGGTGGTTGTCATTGTGGAGCCGGAAAGCCACTTCTGAGTCTTCATGTGGGAAGATCTCCCCAGCCTACTCAGAGGCTTAAACAGCCTTCTCCAATGACACCCCTAACCAGGGACCCACACTAACTGGAGGATCTGGAGGATGATCCCGGGGTTGGGACTGTCATGAAAGATCTGGGAAGAGTTGCCACAAATAGGCCATTATTGTTTGAATTATCACCTCCTGTACCTGTGGTACAGTGGCAATGTCACTAAGAAAAGTGTCTTTTAATGTCCTGGATCATTAAAACCCAATAATCTCTTTGAAAAGGCTTAACGGCTTCCTTCAAGGAGATAAAGTAAATAAAACTGTCATCTCCGTGTCTGCTGTCACTCTATAGACACAGCATTTCTTTTCTTTTTCTAATAACTGCATTTATTTCAGTTCAGGTCAGTGCATTTAGGCCATGCCAGGGGTGTAGAAATTTGATAATTAAATCCTGTTATTTTGATGCCACGGGCAGAAGAAAAAGCAGCTGTGAGGCTTCAGAGAGGAAAAACACTGTGAGGAGAGAGAAGATTTGTTTTGTACTTTTTAAAAAACCATTTTCATGGAGTCTTTTTTTAGCACTGGAAAGTTGACAGATGCCCAAGTAATAGAGAGATCCTGGTATGGGGAAGGATTCTAATGAATCCCATGAAATTACTCTTTATACTGTTGTACACCCCAGCAGAGTAGGTGTATGCTGCTTGTAATCCCACAGATATGGAATTTTAACCCAACTCTATGGCTTGCTAGCTGCATGACCTCAGGCAAGTTACTCACCTTCTGTATCTGTCAGGGTGCTTTGGGCAGCAGATAAGAAAAATACCAACCCAGAGTGACTGAATAATTAAAGCAAATGTTTTATATCCTGTAAGAAGTTCTGATTTTATGTAACTCCAAATACAGCAGTCCATCAATGCAAGGGAAGAGCCTAGATTCTTTCCATCATTATCCACTGTTGTCCTTGGTGGGCTGGCCTGGGCTTCTAACCTAGCTCTTTGAGGCTGCCTCAGTTCCAGGAAGCTTACATAGACCCAACAGTGTGCAACTTCAGACAACGGCATGTCTCTTTTATGAGAAAGGAAGCAGTTCCTGGAAGCTCTCTAGGAGACATATTATCACATTCTACTTCCAGATGTTTGCCCCGTGCCTACCTTCTAACTAATCACTGAGAAAGGGAGTAGAATCATCATGGCTCCTTCCTAAGCTAGAGATGGGGCCCCTGAAGATCATGGCCATGTAGAGAAGTCTGGACACCTAAGTAAAATCAGGGTTCTATTGTATAGGAGGATGTTGTTGGTTGGCAACCCATAGTGACTGCTACAGATTCTTTGTTGCTCTTTCTTCATCCGTGAAGTTGGATCATATACCTTAGTAATCCCACTGTGAGGATTTTAAGAGATGAATCCAAACCTTTCTGTCATAGACAAAGTGTTAGCTGGATGGAGAGCTGATCTGGTGATGGCCAGATTCTCCAGAAGAGGCTGATTAATAGGCCTGGGTATGCTTCCCATTCAGTTCCAAGAAGGCCAGAGATTCGGGCTTCCATTAACATGGAGCTTTGTGCTGGAATGCTTTCACCAGACATGTGGCTGGCTGTGGACAGTCCTCCAGGTGGCCTGGTGGCTTTCCCTCTGTGGTGTAACTGATTTTCCCTATTATGTTCATGATTTGTGTAACTGGTAATTGGTGGGACTCATTTTCTGTCTCAAAGGGTATGTCTAGCCAATGAATGGTATAGTCTGAACTCATTTCTGATTCCAGTATTGCGTCTGCCAGATGATCCTTAGGAAGAGTGATGCAGGTGAAGTCCATGTCATCTTGTAGCCACCCTGTCTTATCACCCACCTCACCCCCACCCCTGGCCAGACAAGCAGAAACAAGGGAGGTTAAAAAAAGAAGTTCTCTCCTGAACTGCTAAAAAGTCCTCAGATTAGTAGACAGTGTATGTGTGTGTGGGGAGGGAGGGTGGGAGACACCATCATCAATTTGATCAATACCCTTAACCAAAATAAAGAAGGGTCCTTGCAGATCTGAATCTTGGGAAAGGGATCTCCACCATGCATGATCCTTCACATCCAACTTCTCTCTCTTTCAAATCCATGAGTTCCCTATCTTCATCTATCCTCTTCCCTGGGAGACTCCATGTCTCCTCATGGGAGCAAGGTCTACCTCTGTCTCGTTCCATGTCTTGCTGGCAGCAGCAGGGAGAGAATAGATTCCAGTAGACAGGTGAGAGCCATGGAGGGTCTGTTCAGCTAATTCCGCCTACAGTGGCTGCTTCCTCACTGGTGCACCTAAGGTACACACCTCACCTCTGCAAGGTTTAACTTTCTCTTGAAGGCGACACAATCTTAACTTTATAAAAGTAATAACGTTGCTCCTATTAGGAGAACTTTGTTCTTGCCCTTCCCATAACCTTAGTCCCTACCTTTATTGTGCTAAGAAGCATTTGGTTTTTTCTTGAATCTGCTATTGTATTACATTACAAGAGACACACACTGACAATGAAATAGCTCTCTCTGTGGTACCCAGGAGGGATGGCACACACTTGGATTATATTCTTTTGGATTTTCCTGATGAAAGAGGAAGGGGGAGGGTTTCCAGTTTATTTTTGCTTTTAGTCTGTGAATAAATAATTTATTTCATAAAAGGTAGAAGTAGAGTGAACAGATTAGATTTGCATAGAAAAAGCTTATTTACCAGGAAAACTCAAAGAAATTAACTAAAAGCTACTAGAATTAGTAAAATAATTTTATATAAACAAGAGGATATAAACATCAATAATACTCAATTATATTCCTATATACTTAGAATATTGAAGAAAAATACAAGAGGAAAACAAACAAACATAAAAGTATTTGGCCTTGAACTACATTTCTTCTCCATGGAGTTTTCTCAGGTTACCTCATAGCTGTTAATCAGATGTAGTCACAGATGTTGTGCCCTAAGAAAGGGCTTCCAAGATCCCTTAGACTGCTTAAGTACCCCCTGCTGTGTTTTCAGAGCACTCCATATTTATCTTGTTCATTGGAATTATTAATTACAGCTTAAACTTCTATCTTTCTTACTAGCCAGCAAGTGTTTCCACTAGACAGAAGGTAGGTTAGAGGGTGTCTTGCCCACTACTCAGTTCCTAGTGCCTTGCACAATATTGTGGAATGAATTTAAGAATTTGCAAGATAAAACGTTATTTAGAAAATTCTCCCTTTAAGGAAATGTGTGTGCCCTGTATGAAGAAAAATGACAAACTTTATGAAAGACCAAAGAAAACTTGAGGAGTGGCTAGGCTGCCTGGTCTTAGATGGGACAACTACATAATATGTATTGTATAGCTATTTCTTCTGCTTAGAACAAAGTATATACTTAATGCCATCTAAAGTCCTAAGAATTATTAGGGGAAATATTATAAAAATGATTCTAGAAGAAAAAGATCATAAAAGAATATTCTGAAAAACTAAACTATGAGTTTCCTATGGGTAGCCTCACCTATCTATCCCTTTTATCTCTGAGTAGTCTCTCACACACAGTATGGTGCAGACCCCCGCCTGCTGGGCAAGGCCCTCAAAAAATTGCAGAAAGTCACAAGCTGGAAGTCTTGTCCAGTCTTTTATTCCATAAAGTATTGGGAGTTCAGTACAAACAGGGACAAGGTAGACTTGTGAATGCTCCTTCAGAGGTTGAAACTGATGTAGCAGCTGTGATGGGACATTCACAATGTGGGACCTGTACAGGGTATACCTGGAGCTCATAGAGTTCTGTGAAATCAATGATGTACCCTCCCATGTCCCTCCCCTGAAAAGACCCCTCTCCAGTGGCTCCTCTGGCTTCATCAGCCCCATAATTGCCCTGCCTCAGCTTACTGTTTCCCTGGTTATTGCTTCCATACAGAACATGCCAGGGCAGCATCTCCTAGCAGGGGATGATTGCACACCTTGGTTCTCTGGGATGTCTCTGTGGAGGTCTTGCTGACTTCAGCAGTGAGTATTTGTAATTCAAGACCATTCATTCTGGATGGGGACATCCCCACCTCCTATTGATACATCTGGTTCCATTGAATTTGCTGTAGTTCTCTGTACAGTGAATTAAAAAGAGCACCAGGCAATCAAGCATTTAAATACCTCATCCCTGAACCCAACAGTCAAGCAATGTTGAACACCAGTCTCCCTCACCTCAAACTTCATTAACTCAAATTAGATATAACTCCCTATAAAAATATACCCATCATGTCACTTTACTTAGCTCCTGAAGTTGGAACATACATTATAACTTAAAATACCTAACTTCATCCTCTAAAACCCACTAGAAGAAACCTCATAATTATTATGAAGTCCCCCCAGACAATTCCAGCAAATTTCCCACTGGACAAAGAACCACAGATAGTCCCACTGGCTGTAGTTCTAGTGATATTTTTTTTAGACCAGGATAGGAAAATAATTTTTCTCTTTCCAATATTTGTAGCACAGTAAGAAACCAGGTATGGGAAATCAAAGGTCCAAGGAGCCGAAGGGGGAGGGTGTCCAGTGGGATCTGAGACAAAGGGGCCCAAGGAAGCTACAGGAGTGTAAAATCTAGGAAGAAAATGCAGGGAGCAGTGAGTGAGATGAGCCTGGGGATGGGCAGGAGCAGTGGCCACAGCTACTTTGGGTGCTGGTCACAGAGGGCTTGGGTGAGCCTGGAAAGGCATAAATATGACTCTGGAACTTAATTTCATTGTTTTCCCTCTACCTGCTCTTGCAGAGTTGTGGGCTCGGAGGCACTTCTTTCCCTGTCCTACATACTGTGTTCCCCAGAGCTTGCCCTGCTTCTGCTGTCCTGTGTGTTTGACTTTAATAGGTCCTCCTGCAGACAACTCAGTGGAGGTTCATAGACGAGCTCTGCCGTCCAGAAGTCCTCATGCTGGGCTCTATGCCAGCTACCTTGGGTATTGTAGGAACCTGATCTGTTCTCAGTGTGAGGTTCTGCTGGTTCCTTCCTAAGGAAAAGAGATTTACCAGCTGCCCTAGTTGATTTTCTCCAGCCATTGCTCCATACTGGTCACATGTTTGACCTCATCTTGCTTCCTTCTCTTCACCTGAAGCTCTCAGAACACTGCCTGGCTGTGGCTGTGCATAAATCCGTGACTAGTAGTGGTAAGAATGGGCTAAGGAGCCACAGAACACTGGATTTAGACCCAGCTGTGTCATCCACTGGGTGCTTTGTGGAAGGCATGTAGCCTCTCTGAGCTTGGGTTCACCCATTGACAAAGATGGAACCAGTAATGCACCTGGGATTGCTATTCAAGAAATAAATGAGGAGATGTACATGGATACACCTCGCACTCGATCAATACATCTTTAATTACATTCACAAATCTTGTAGGGCAGGGTACAATTTATCATTCCCCCTAGAAAAGTCATCCTAGGACCTAGTTTAATCCTGTGTGTGGTGGCTGTATTCTGTCTTCCCCATTCATTCCCTGTAAGTAGGCTAGATACCTGCAGGCAGAAATTGATTGAAACCCACAAAATCAGTCTTAGAGTGCCTAGTGTGGGGCCTCAGATTCTATGGGAGCCCAGCCACTGCTCCCATGTGAGAGCTCATTCACATACCCATATGGAACAAACTAAGGGATATAGCAGGTTCCACATTCACATTTGTGCACACAGAGCCACACTACCAGCAGGTTCATCCTTGAGTGAGAAAACGACTGCATAAATATGATCTGTACACACCCCCACATGGATTAAAAATATAGGCCAATATGTACTTGCCGAAGAAAGAATCTATTTAGACCTGACAGCAAATCCCAGTCTTTGCCAAAAGAAGGGGCCTGGGTCTACATCACCTCTTTCTCACCTGTGAAGGGCTTGTCCTCTACTGTACCTTTGGGCTCATGCTCAGCTGAGTGTTGGTTTTGACGGTGAGGGATGCAGCCTCCAAAAAGCCTTTTGATTTTGGAGGTGAAATAGCAGGGTTGACACTTTTGGTGATTCCCCACACATTAAAGCCATTGAAAGTGTTCATAAAGGGGTGAAGAATGGGTTCCCACGTCTTCTGTACACAGTGATGATGGATCACATTTAACAACCATTTTTGTGCCTGTCTCTCTGGGCTTGTCTAGTGGCTTTTCTCTTGATTACAGGACATGCCTCCTGCTAAACTCAGGGTGAGAAAGGGGAATTTATGGGGGCTTAGCCTCCCAAGGGGGTGCTTTTCACCTTGGCTTGAGCTTTCCGTGGATCCAGTAGTTGATCAGAGTTTTCTAGAAATAAAAATTACTGGGTAGGCGTTTGAAATGGATTCAATTTCACACACCCCTGAGTCTTAACCCCATTCTCTGAAGCACAAATATTCAGAGGTGGACTTCGTTAAAGGAGGTTAAGGAGATAGAAGTAGTGTAACTAAAAGCCCACACCAAGCTGTCTTACGAGAGGCCAGACTGAATTGGACAATTCTTGCCATGGTTTGTTTGTTTGTCATTCTTTTCTGGCAGAAGGGAAGTTTTTCTACTTGTTTTTTTTTCTTTCTTGGCACAGATGGTTGGGTTGGATTAATGACCACATTCAAACTCGAGTTCATTTCCAGTTACTTGGCTTGATTTCTCTTGGGCCATGGCTTGCCAGGAAGCTCAGAGATGTTGAGCTAGACATCTGTTGGTTCTGCCCTCATTTCTCATCAGCTTACCTTTCTGGAGTCCATGTAGTAGCTTCATCTTCACTGGTAGCACCCACTCATTGCAGGGCCCCTAGGAGAAAATCCCCTGTGGGGCTCAGGCAGTGGATAAGTGAGGGCAGGGCCTCTGTTTTCAATCATCATTCTCCAAACCTTTCTTGAAGAACCCCAGGACTCAGCCTCTGCTAGGAATGGAGGCAACTTTGCTATAAGGAACATATCCTGAGACATAGCCAGGGCTTGCTTGGATTTGGTCAGAATTGGATGACCCGAGGCCATCCCGTTACTTTTTAGTACATGTGTCTAACCCAGTGCATATGGGTGTATGTCTTTATTTCCTTTGCTGAAAGAATTCACAGACTGTCCTCCTTTCTTTTCCCCCTCTAGCTGTAACCTCTAAAAGTGAGGAGCCCTTGCTTTTAAAAAACCTTTAAAGCCCTGACACTGTCTACTGGAAAGTGCTAATTCCTGAGTCTCCCAATGATTCTTACCTCTTTGTGGATTTGGTGCTTTGGGCTATAATCAGTCTTCCTTTTCATCTTTCATCTCTTTCCTGCCTGGACACATGATTTCCCTGCCAGTTTCCACTTCCTCAGCCATCCATCTATCTCTATCTACTGGCCTATCTCATATATACATATATCCATCTCTTTGCTAAGAATTGAAAAATGTTAGTGCGACCCATAAAGAAAGAGCTCATCCAAGTTTAATGTACAGTAAATACACCTTAGTATATACCTGGAAGGACACACATTTTTCTCCATCACACCTCCTTGAGAAAATATAACTATCTTTTCTTGTTCTCTGGGGAGAGATGAGGGAGAGAAGACAATGACAATTTCTGGAGAGCTTATTTAGAGATGGTGTGTCTCCTCTTTTGAAAAACTAATATTTTAAGTTCTTTATTTATTGAGCATTTTTTTAGGTGCTGACTTCTATGCTAGGTCATGGGTTCATAAACAGGTCATAGCCTCTGAGCTCCAGAACTGGCCAGAAGTCTAGTGGGTGAGGACTCACGCTGAAGACATGGCCAGTTACTGAACTTTTACCAGCTGTTGCAAACTCTTCTAGAGGAAAAACTCAGTGGAAAGCAGACACTCAGCCTGGAAAATCCAACTGGGAGAACAGAAGAAGACCAGGTGGAGAGAGAGGAGGAAAAACTGGCAAAATGGGACTGGGAAACAGTAACCATCACCAGACATGAACTGAGGAACTGATCTCTCTTGTTCATTATTGTGTTCCTAGGGTCTAGAATAATGCCTGAAACATGTCAGGTGTTCACAGAATTATTTGTTAAATAAAAGGATGAATCCCAGTGGCTCATTTTCCTTTCATTTTTGGCTGTACCATTTGCTGGAAGGAATCCCCATTCCTTCCCGAGATAGGACAATGCCATTAGGCAGGTATATCTTGGGAATTTGTGCCATCTGTTTGGGGCCCCATGAAGAGGGTATACCAGATGGACCCAAAGACTATTTTGGTCTTTACTTTGCATGTTTCTTGTTTTTCTGCATTGGTGCAGATGGATACTGTCAGGCTATTTATAGCAGGAGTTTGCACACAATAATAGAACAGTTGCTCTAATTCCAATGCCAATTGAATTACTTTGGCTTTGCATTCTTCAGAAGACCTGTAGCAAACACAGTGTTAAATAGTTGTGGTACCAAGACTGTTTCCAGTTTTAAACCCCTTCCTCAAGACAATTCTCTCTGAAACATGGGACACAGTGATTTTGCCTGCACGCACTTCTCATACTATGCACATTAATAGATGCAAAACTTCTAAATAAAGTACACTGCTGGAAAATTTAATATCATGTTAAATATGTTCACCATTTTAGGATTTATAATAGTAGAAAAATTGAAAATAATTTTATATTCAACAATAGGGGCTCATCTAGAAAATTGTGGTATATTCATATGACATGATATAATCAAAAAGTAAATTCCATGATAATACTTAATAATATGAGAAAATGGTTATAACACATTAAGTGAAAACTTGTAGATCATTTTGTACACATACATACACATATGTATAGTTCAGGCTTACAAAACTATGCATACCTAAGAAAAAAGACTGAAAGGATATAGTCATTTCTTAGTGACAAGATCTGCTTTTCTGTTTTTAACAAGATTTCTACCATGAACATATATTTACTTTTGTCATGTAGAAAAAAATGCTATGAATGCTATTTTGAAGGATAGTCCCTTTGATTTCTTCCAGTTGGGGCTTTCTATCTGAAGTTTATATTACAGACTAGCATAGGGCATTTGCTATTAGAACATATAAAGTATGCAGGCATAGTCTTTATTTTATTTTACTTTATTTTATCTTTCACAGCAAATTTTTTATTAAATGAGACAGAATATAAATAAATAATATGTATTTACATACAGGCATTTTCTTATCACTAATTCCCCATCCAAATAATCTACTTTCAATTAATTATACATCAGTTTCTAATAAATAGTCATAGTCTTTTTTTCCCCTCTAATGTCAACTGAGCACAAAGAGTCAGGAGACTTTGACTAGAAATAAATGGCAAAGATTTATTCAGGGGTCTTAGGGTTTGTAAACCAGATACAACTAGGCAATTCCCAGAGTGTTCTGAAGAGGAAAGAAAAGCTAAGAATTCTTATAGGAAAAGTACATTCTTGAGAAGACTCAGACCTGCATTCTTAGCCTCTAGACTGGTCTGAGATACCAATCTTCCAGATGTCCTGTGCTCTGGAAAATGGTTGTCAGATGGTCTAGGTGATGGATATCAGATGGTCTAAACATGTGAACAATCTTCCCTAAGTTCTTTAGAGGGTTATCTATAGGATTTATATATTTCCAGATACTGATGCATAGCTGAAAAGTTCAAAAGTTTAAGACCTCGAGCTAGTTAAAGTAAAATAAAATATATTCCTCATGCTTCAGTCCATTTAATCTGAACCAGTTTTGTCAGCTTGACTATATAGACCTTCTTTTAAATCAACTTAGCTGTACTGACTCCATCTTGTTTTCCTCACTCATTCATCACTAGTTATTTATTTTTATTAAATATTTATTGCTCAGATTACTACAGTTATTCCTCTTTTTCCCCCATAGCTCCCCTCCACTCGGTTCCCACCCCACCTCATGTCCGTACCACCCCTCCTCCACTGTCCTCATCCATAAGTGTATGATTTTTGTGTAGTCTCTTCTTGCACCCCCACACCCCTTTTTCCCTGAAGATTGTCAGTCCACTCCCTTTCTATGCCCCTGATTCTATTATATTCACCAGATTATTCTGTTCATCAGATTTTTTATTTACAGCATTTTTAGATTCACTTGTTGATAGATATGTATTCATTGTTCATAATTTTTATCTTTACTTTTTCTTCTTTTTCTCCTCCTCCTCCTCCTCCTCCTCCTCCTCCTCCTCCTCCTCCTCCTCTTCCTCCTCCTCCTCCTCCTCCTCCTCCCCCTCCTCCTCCTCCTCCTCCTCCTCTTCCTCCTCCTCCTCCTCCTCCTTCTTCTTCTTCTTCTTCTTCTTCTTCTTCTTCTTCTTCTTCTTCTTCTTCTTCTTCTTCTAGAATACCTTTCAATATTTCATGTAATACTAGTTTTGTGGAGAAGAACTCCTTTAGCTTTTTATTGTATGTGAAGCTCTTTATCTGATCTTCAATTCTGAATGATAGCTTTGCTGGGTAGAGTAATCTTGGTTGTAGGTTCTTGCTATTCATCACTTGGAATATTTCTTGCTATTCCCATCTGCCTTCATAGTTCCTGTTGAGAAATCAGCTGACAATCATATGTGTGCTTCCTTGTAGGTAGCTAACTGTTTTTCTCTTGCTGCTTTTAGTATTCTCTCTTTGTCTTTTGCTCTTGGCATTTTAATTATGGTGTGTCTTGGTGTGGTCCTCTTTGGATTCCTTTTGTTTGGGGTTCTCTGTGCTTCTTGGACTTGTATGTCTATTTCTTTCACCAGGTGGGGGAAGTTTTCTGTCATTATTTCTTCAAGTAGGTTTTCAGTATCTTGCTCTCTCTCTTCTTCTGACATTCCCATAATTCGGATGTTGGTATGCTTGAAGTTATCTCAGAGGTTCCTTACACTATCTTCATATTTTTGGATTCTTTTTTCTTTTCTGGTGGGATATTTTTTGCATCTTTGTATTTCAAATCTTTGACTCAATTCTTGCGATCCTCTAGTCTGCTGTTGGATCTCTGTATATTATTTTTTATTTCAGTCAGTGTATGCTTAATTTCTAGTTGGTCCTTTTTCATATCCTCGAGGGTCTTGCTAAATTTATTAGCCTTTTCTAGGAACCTCTATGATTTTGAACTCTATATCCAGTAGTTTGCTTTCTTCCATTTCTTTCATTTGTGACCTGTTTCCTTGTCTCCACATTTTGGCTGCTTCCCTGTGTTGATAGAGTGGCTTTGTGTACTAGGTATTTTATAGGGCTCAGTGGCTCAGTCTCCTCAGTTACTTGAGGTGGACACTCTTGATGCACCTCTTTGTGGGCTTGTGCACAGTCTTGTTGTAGTTTAACCTTGATTGTTGTTGGTATCACTGTGAGGAATTGACCTCCAGGCCAATTGGCTGTGAGGATCAGCTGTGTCTACGATTGGATAACTTCTGTGTTGGAGACACCCTTATGAGGCAAGACTTGCTTCAGTGGGGGTTTGGTGCTCACTGAGTCTGCCCCCTGAGTGTGTCCCTTATGGATCTGAGGAGTTGTAATCTAGATGGTTCTACTCTGATCACTAGGTACACTGGCTCTTGGATCTCCAAGGAGGTGCTAATTTATCCTCTGCCTGAGGCCACTCAGCAGAAGCTACAGAGAGATCTGCAGATTTCTCTTTTTTGTTTGGTTTTTGGAGGTGCCCAGATGAGGCCCAGCTGAGAAGCAATGGAAGCTGCTTTGGGGCCTTGATCCTTCTTTTGGATGTTCTGTGTTTCTCTGACTCAGCTGCAGTTTGTTAGGTAATTTTATATTTCAAAGGACCAGGCCATTCATATGCAAAAGCCTCTGCACACAGCTTGGATGGGACAGAGTCTCAGGGTGGAGCAAACAGCAATGGCTTCCCATCAGCCCTGCCCTAAGAGGCCCCCAGGTCTCAGTGTCTCTTGGTAATTGCTGCAAGCATCTCTGAGAGAAAGCCGCCCCTGAGTTCTGCCCACTGCCAGACAGTCCAGTTTCTCCTCGAATGAGTCTGGGTCCCCAGAGTCTCATCTGCAACTGGAGTTCAGAGCAGTCAGGAGCTTGTGTCTCCTTGTGGCTTGAAAAAGCCAGCCATGTACTCAGTTGCCAGCCCTCTCCAGTGTACCTCTGTACTTCTGTACTTTACTTCCGCATCTCCTCTTAGTCTCACTGTGCTTTTCTCTTCCCTTTTAGTTGTAGACTTTCCACTTAGCCAGCCTTCTTGTGGTTCTGGATGATGTTAGTTTTGTCTTTTAATTGTAGTTTTGAGGTGGTTGTACAAGGCAGCAATTTCAGCTGTTTACCTATGCTGCCATCTTGGCTTATCCCTAATAGATATAGTCTTTAAAACAGGTATTTAAAAGGGTGCTTTTAATTTAACCTCAAAAGGAAGAGGTATGTGGTATCTTCTTTGCAGAGATTTATCAGTTCTGGTTTGTACATTATCTGAGCATCTTGAACTTGCCTGATAGCCCTTATATAAAGAACCAGGATGTGTAGGCAGCACATGTGTCTTCCATGTCCATAAATAGTGTGTTACTTGAAACCAGTTGTCTATCAAGCTTGCCCTCAGACGAAGACTAACTTGTGGAACCTCAGCTTTAAATAGCAGAAAACCTTTGGGGAGAGGAGGCTATTGAGGAGAGAACTCATGCATCCGGCTTTGCTAACATTCTCCTTTTTTCCAGTGCCTTGTCTTAGACTTGGAGCAACCTCATCATGCACAACCCAAAGACTAAATGCCTCTTGTTTAAAGAAATATGTTTTCTGAAGCCCAAGAGAGGAACAGTCTGACTCATAGCCACTGTTTTAACTTGAATAGCCAAGCTATAATAGCAACACAGCAGGCTCCAATGATTAGCCGCAACATTTATCTTTCCTAGTTTGCATTTGCAGTGGCACACTCAGTGTTATCTGCCCAGATACAGAATCTATAAAGTCAGCTGCATCATGCCCACTATTTTTAACTCTCAGAAGAGGAGCCATATTCACTGTAATCTATGATAGCACTGTAATTAAAATGTCCTGCATAATGAGGAAGTCTAATAAATAAAGAACAGTGAGTATTATGTTTCAGAACAAACAAAATCTGGGATTTAGGTGGCCTTAAAATTCAGCTACAACTGTTTATCCTCAAACTTGTCCCCCAAAATTGAGAAATGAGTATCAGCCTTTGATGTCAGAAAACAAGATTAGGGGCAACTTTTCCAGCATGGGATTTAGACAACTGATGGTGAGAAATACAGAACACAATTTCCTTGAGACCTGGTAACCTGGGACAATCTGAAAAGATCAAAAGAAACGGACTGGAGATGGATCTTATCCTGACTTTATTATGGAATCTGATCATGTTTTTTAAAAATGATAACACAATAGTAAAAACAAATATGTTCTTTAAACTCAACTTCATTATATTGCTAATTGTATAGCATTTTTCTGTCACTGCCAACGTGAGCAAACTGATGGCCATTGTCCTTACATTTCTACTTAAAATTTGCTCCTTGGAAAGCCAGATTCCCCCACTCCCTCTCTTATGTCGCCTACACAATCTTTGAAATAACTTTTAGATGGGAAGAAATATATATCCTTTAGTCCTATGAGATTTTTTATTTTAGGGTGGAGAGAATACAGAGGAAAGTTTTACTGTCAAAAGGAAAAGTGGGAATTAGAATAGACTAGGTGGAAAGCCAAGAAGATAAGAATGTATCCAGGAATGCTCTGTATCACCTTTTGGTTTGACGAATTCAACTATCTGTAGACTGTCTGAACATGACAGTCAAGGCCTCTGACCAGTAGCAGAATAGTCATGGGGAATTTACAGTCTGCGATGTCCTGATTGCGAGACAGGACAGCAATTAGAGAACAGACCAAGCAGCTCAGGATTTTCATTTTGGAACTATTAGTAACTACAGCTGTTAACAGGAGCTGAGGTCCTTATGACTTCCACAATGGTAGCTTAAGCATTTTTTGAATGAATATATAAATCAATGAATTGCTTAATTCGAGAAATGAAGGAAAGCTTCACTGAGCCCCAAGGCTACAAAATTCCCTCTATGTACCACTAGCTAGCTGCATCCTATAAGTTTTGACATCTTATATGATCATTGTGGGTCCTAATGGTTTTATTATAGTTTCATGATACTATATTTTTGACACACTGATAATCTAGATATAAGTTTTAATTTTAAAATAAGTGTTTTAAAAATATCTTTTTGTTATTTATTTTAAGCTAATTGTGATAATTTATAAAATATGATCTGTAAGTACACAGATTCTTTAGAATATGTTGAGACTTATTTATTGACCTCTATTATGAAGTCAATTTTACACATGTACCATTTAACACATGCTCTAAAATAAATTTCATGCATGTGTTTTCTAGTTTTTAAACCAGAAATCAAGGTGTTGTGTTGTCAAATCTTCTATATTTTTATTAATTTTTTGTCTGCTTGATATATCAGTTTCAGAGAGAGGTATGTTAAAATCTCCCACTGTGGATTTTTCAATTGTTCCTTATAATTCTGTCAGGTATGATTTGTATATTTGATGCTAGGTTCTTAATTCATACAAGATTAAAATTGTTATTTTTTTCCTAGTGAATTTAACATTTTATCATGGAGGCTCCTTAATATTTAAAAGGATTAAAATCTATTTTATCTAGCTACACTAATGGGAGAGAAATATGCACATTGTACCTCCACGAAGCCCACCAGCCAATCATGAGTGAGTATGAAAATTAACCCAACAAAAATGATGGGTTAATTTATATATAGGCATGGAGCAGTTGGGGGCAGCTGCTTGTACGCGTGCCAGCGCCAAGCGGCCTGTATCCCTGGAACAGGTATTCTCAGGAGCCAGGCCACTCTGTGTCTGTAGGCCCAAGTATAGACCTGGAGCAGCCGAGGTACTGGAATGATCCCCAGCCCCTCTGTGCCTATGTGCGTAGGTGCAGAGAAGCTGGGAACATCCCTGGGACCCAGGTTGTAAGCAGGAACATCCCTGGGACCCAGGTTGTAAGCAGCTGGGGGCAAGGCGGGAACGTCCTCTGCATCGAGTGAGCAGACAGCAGTCCCCTGCAGTGAGCAAGCTGACAGCAGGGTCCTGCTTGCCCCTGGCCATGGCAGTGAGGGGCAAGCAGTTCCCTGCAGGGCCCCCACAGAGAGCAGACACCAGGACTCTGCTTGCCCCTGTGGTGGTGAGCCAGAGAGCAGACAACAGGGCCTTGCTTACCCCTGACCCCAGAAGCTAAGGGCAAGCAGGCCCCCACAGAGAGCAGACAACAGGGCCTGTGGTACCGTCAAGCAGGCACCGTCTGAAATAGCAAAGAACCATGGGGAGCAGGCCTAAGCCATCAGTTGGACATCCCCTGAGGGCTCCCAGATTGGAGAGGGTGCAGGTTGGGCTGAGGGACATGAATTTTGTGCACCGAACCCCTGGTATTAATATAACTATATATGATTTCTTTGAGTTGGTATTTGTATAATATCCACTTTTATTGGTTATTTTCAAACTTTCCATTCCTTATATGTTAGATATGTCTCTTACAAACAGTATAGAGCTGATATCAAAAACACAATTTGACAATCCCTATCTTTATCTGGCAACTTTAGTTCATTTATATTTATTGTGATTGTTTATATATTTAAACTTGTATTTACTGTCCTGTGCTATTTATTTAAAAAACTAGAGGCCTGATACATGAAATTCATGCAAGAGGCACAGCCCTCTCAACTGCAGCAGCTTGCCTAGGCCCTCACAGCCCCAGCTTCAACTGGAAAGTCATCTGGAAGGATGTCCAGAAGGTCTTTTGGCTGTCCAGTGTAATTAGCATATTATGCTTTTATTATTATAGATTTTGAATACTTTTTTTCTTTATTTTGTGACTTTTTAAAAAATATCTTTATTGTTCAGTTTATTAATTACATTGTTCCCTTTCCCCCCCCTTATAGCTCCCCTCCACCTGGTACCCATCCCACCCTCTACCCTCACCCCCCTCCTCTGTCCTCTCCCATAGTTGCATGATTTTTGTCCAGTCTCTTGCTGCACTTCCCACACCGCTTTTCTCCCCAAGAATTGTCAGTCCATTCCCTCTCTATGTCTGTGATTCTGTTACATTCACCAGTTTATCCTGTTCATCAGCTTATTAATTCACTTGCTTTTTAGATACATTTGTTGATAGATGTGTATTTGTTGTTCATAATTTACACTTTTATCTTTTTCTTCCTCTTCTTAAAGAATATCTTTCAGCATTTCATGTGATATTGGTTTGGTGGTGATGAACTCCTTTAGCTTTTTCTTATCTGCGAAGCACTTTATCTGACCTTCAATTCTGAATGATAGCTTTGCTGGATAGAGTAATCTTGTTTGTAGATTCTTGCTATTCATCACTTTGAATATTTCTTGCCACTCCCATCTGGCCTGCATCGTTTCTGTTGAGAAATCCGCTGACAATTGTATGGGTGCTCCCTTATAGGTAACTAGCTGTTTTTCTCTTACTGCTTTTAATATTCTCTCTTTGTCTTTTGCTCTTGGCATTTTAATTATGATGTGCCTTGGAGTGGTCCTCTTAGGGTTCCTATATATTGGGGTTCGGTGCGCTTCTTGGACTCCTAAGTCTATTTCTTTCACCAGGTGTGGGAAGTTTTCGGTCACTATTTCTTCAAATAGGTTTTCATTGTCTTGCTCTCTCTCTTTTTCTGGCACCCCTATAATTCGGGATGTTGGTATGCTTGAGGTTGTCCCAGAGGCCCCTTACACTATCTTCAATTTTTTGGATTCTTTTGGTTTCTTGCTTTTTCAGCTGAGTGGATTTTACTTACTTCTTTGTATTTCAAATCTTTAACTTGGTTCTTGGGGTGCTCTAGAGCACTTTTAGGTCTTTGTATAATATTTTTTATTTCAGTCAGTGTATGCTTAATTTCTGGTTGGTCCTTTTTCATATCTTCCCTCCTCTGTTGGCCTGGTCCCCTCCAACTGCTCTCCCCTGCAGGCTTGATCACCCCCAACTGCCCTCCCTTGCAGGCCTGGTCGCTCCCAACTGCTTTCCCCTGCTGTCCATCATGCGGTGGCCATCTTGTGTCCATATGAGGGCAGCCATCTTTGACCATAGGAGACCAGCCATCTTGTGTGTTGGAGTGACAGTAAATTTGCATATTACTCTTTTATTAGATAGCATTAGATAGGATAGAGGCCTGGGGCACTGGTAAGGACCAGTCAGTTTGCCCTGAAGGGTGTCCTGGTCACTCCTAACTGCCCCATATTTTCGTTATTTGTTGGTGAGCCTTAAAAGTGTAATTGGAGCCTGGGGCGGCCTGGGTGAAGGGCCTGTCGTGGTTTTCAGGCCAGTCACACTCCCCGGTGACCCAAATGGAGGGCCTGGTATCTGGGATTTATTTATTTTCTATAAGTGAAACTTTGTAGCCTTGAGTGGAGGCCTAGGCTGGCCAAGGTGTGGGAGAAGCTTGGTTTCCTCCATTACCAGGGAAACCCAAACCTCCTGCTTTCTCTATGGCTGCAGCCATCTTGGTTGGAATAATTTGCATACTTTCTCTTGATTGATTGGTAGGCGTGGCTTGTGGGTCTAACAGAGTGATGGTTAACTTGTATATCACTTTTTTATTAGATAGGATTCTAGACATTCATTCCTCAATTATTTTTTGAGCTTACCAAATCTATTTATTGATTAATTCATTATTTAATATGTCATTTAAACAGATTTTTAAAGTATCTGCTATGTGGTAGGCATAAGGTTAGGTGATGACAATATGAAAATGAGCACATTTATCCTTCCCTGATCTTTGCCTTTGTGGGTCACATAGTCAGTCTCATGGGAGAACAAATAGTAATCAAGTAATCAAACACATGTGGCTATTCTTGATTAATTATGCCTTTGCGAATATAATTGTAAAGGTAAATTTGTGATTGTGATAAGTGCTGTGAAGAAAGGCTTCTGATGCTCTGAGAACCTATAATGGAAGGTTTGACTGTTGGGAGGTCAGAGTCAGTTTCACTGAGGAGAGAGGATTTGAGTCGAGAGCTGAGGGATGGTGAGGTGGATCTGCCAGGCAAGAGTGCATGAAAGAGCCTTCCAGGCTGAAGACAGGGATGGCACAAAGCCCTGTGGCAGGGAGAGGGGCGAGCAAAGGGCATCAGTATGGGCGGAGTAGAGAGAGGAAAGAGAAAGGTGCAGGTGGAGTCTGGGACAATCAGGAGGGGACAGACTTGGGCGCCATGTCAGGGAGGTGTCCTTTTGCTGGGAACAGTGAGAGCTGCTCCTGTGATTTAGGCAGTGACCAGACCAGATCTGTGTTTTGAGGAGGAACTGGACAAGCTTCCTAGCTTTCTTCCTGCACTGGCTGGTTCAGGGAACTGAAGAATAATTCTGGCTTGTTCTAAACAGCAACTCTTCAGGTTTGTGGGAGGGAAGTCTGGGCACTGCCACTCAAGGGACGCTGCTGGAGATGCTCAGAAAACCTTCAACACAGGTGAAAATGGCCAGTGTGAAGTGTTCTGGGACAGTCACTTTTCCCTTCTGTGCTCTGAGCTGTCACTCAGAAATATGTTCTAAGTGTCTCCTGAAAGCAAAGGTATAATTAATCAAGACCAGCTAAAAAGCCCTTATAAACCTTTGGTCCCGGGGGAATGAGACGCGGTAGCAGTTAAGGATGTGGCCAGGGCTGCTCAGAGTGTTGTTTCCTGGGACCTCCTCTCCTGCCAGGGCTCTCTCTCCTTTCTCCCTCTGAGCCCACCGAAGCCCTAATGGGGTTAGGAGTGGGGGCCAAGATGGAAGAAAGGAGGGGCCATCAGTGAAACTGGAAAGAGGAAGGTAGAGGATAGGAAGGACAAAAGGGTCATGGTGCAACTGCAGGGCCCACGATTAAAGAGGACCCAAGGAGAGCTCTGGCGCTGGATCCAGCTCCACTCCATACCTAATCTTCTGTGTGAACTCAGGCAGATGGTATGACCTCTCTGTTGGCCTCTGTGTCCTCATCTGTAAATGAGGCATTTATTAATTTTTGTTAGTAAAAGAAAGTGATGGTTAATGGTTGTTTTGCACCTACTCTGCAAATTCTGGGGAATCAATTAATATTCTTTATGGTTAATAGCACAGATAGCCCTAGAAAAATATCTTTATATATATCAGAGACTATTATTAAATTATGAAATCCTTTCATTTTCCATCTGCATAGGATCTCTACATATCAACTGTGTTCACAATACTGCTCTAAGTTACCCTTCACGTATGGACTCCAGCTTGGAGCGTATTCTTTAACTTGGCCCTGTTGATCTGAGGGGATTTGATGAACTACATGGAAAAAACGGAACTGAGTAGATTAACTAGAGCCAGAGGGAGCTCTCAGCCTCTGGCCTGGCACAGGCCCCTCTACCATCCTATCACAATCATCGTGGCTTTTGTGGGAGACAGTGAGCCCTGACAGGGGGCTTCCCGTGGACTTTCTCCTCTGAAGATCTTAGGGCAGAGGTCAGTGAGGGCCATTTAAGTCACAATCACATCCTGGAGATGCCCACATGCTGACACCCTTAGTCCTGGGGATAACTAGAGTAGGGTCTGGCATGTTGTAAGGCTCAAAAAATACCATCGAATAAACAGGTGGATCTGCCAAGCAAGCCACTTGCCTTTTTGCCTCTACATTTAGTGATTCATTTGTATGTTTTCTTTTACCTCCCTGTTTCTTTATTATCTTTCTAAACACACTGATCCTCACATTAGCTCACACAGTTCTCTGCGCCGTGAGCTATGCACATGAAGGTGGGAAGAAAAATCCTTTCCTAGGAGTGCTCTTGGAGCACCTCTCCCCTGCATAAGTATGGAGCACCCTGGACACATTTGAGGGTTGACAGCCGATGGGAGCTCCACTTCACGTGGTCAGGAGAAAAGAGGCCCCCTCATTCAGAAAGAAAGGGAGAAACATGGGAAACATGGACAGCTGCAGGGCAGAGGCTGAAGGAGCTAGATCCTAGACCGAGGTTAGCAGTTGCTCCAGGGAGAACATTTGCTGCCTCTGCACATAGACTGGGGTATGGGGTAGCAAGGAGAGATACTGCCAGGCCAACCAGTTCCTATTCACAGGCTCCTCAGCTCATCCAGGGCCACTGGATTCTTGGGGGTAGATGAGTGGTTTGTTCTCATGGTCTGAGCTAGGGATACACTGCCTTGGCTGCAGGTGGTATTTGGGAAAAGGGCTGCTCAGTGAACAAAGGAGGAAGCAGTACAGAGGACATGTGTATGGCCCTCTCCTTGTGGCGCTGGGGTTCAGAGGAGGAGGGCCAAGGGTTCCCCTACAGGAAGTGTCCTGATTGCACTGGTTGCCATAGCTCAGCACTCCAGGCATATTTAGGCCTTAGGTGGCACGCACTACATTCACTGCCTGAGCCCTGTCCTGGGTGGGACTCAAAGGCCCTTTTGTGGAAGGCTGTGTCTGGTGAGTTGCTAACTAGTGACCCCAGTGGGAATGCCAGACCCAGGAGGAAACAGGCTTCTCAGTGTGAAATGTGGTGGGACACTGATGACAAGCTCACAGGAGCTATATTTCCTCCTTCCTTCCACACTTTAATTCTCATATACTTTACAGGGTCAGATTATGCTTGGCCTCATCAGCAGTGAGCATTCCTTGGAGAAAAGGTATGTGTGAGGGTGAAATGGCAGAGTTGCTCCCCAACCCTGCATTCTATACCCAGCTGTCACCTCTGGCCAGGGAGCACCTCCCACCTGCTCCACGGTCACAGGAACCTCTGCCAGGTATCCAGCGAGCAGCCTAGCTCTGTGTCCAGCAAAGGTGAGCGGCCCTTCCTATGGGTGTGCACCCTTTCCTTCTCCAGGTGCCTTCACTTTCCCCCCAGAAAGTTCAGAAAAGAATGGAATGTGCCCAGTCTTTCCCTCTGGATGGCTTCGTCTTTCTCTGTAGCTGCCCATGCAGTGAAGGCTTTCTTCTTTCAGGCTTGTGTGCTGGTGCTTCTAGTCTTCATCCCCTGCTCAGGGAGAATGGTGGCAAGTTGTTTTAAACTGTGAGGTGCCTAACTCTGCCAGGTCACTTTATAGCAGGGTCTTGGTATGCACAGAGGAACATTCTCACTTTCAGGGTTTGTTGGTTTGTTTTCCAGTTAAAGTCCACTGCATGTAGAGTCTGTCATTTTGCAGAGGGACGAAACTGGATGGCACCGATGTGGCTGAGCGAGGAACCCATCCTGCCATCCAGCTCTCTCTGAGTAAGAAGCCTACCCTGCTCTGTTGATGTCTACTCTCTGGGTATCTGAGAAAAAGTTATGAATTTGGGACTTCCTAGAAGTGTCACCACATACAGGTTTACTTTCGTCGCTCAGTTTGTGCAGAAAGTGTGAAAGAGTGAAATAAGCAACCAAGCAAGCATATTTGTCCACCCACAACACAAACCAAAAGGACCCCGAGACCTCAAATATAAAATACTGGGAGACTTGGGGGCACTCACCATGGGCTTATACCCTGTATGTAAATGTCCCAGTGGGATTGTTCTGGCCCTTCTGGTAGTGATTTTGGATGGGGTCTCAGATCCAAATTCCATTCCATTAAATACACATTATGGCAAATTGGGCTGTAGGGAGGATCCAGTGGAGTGATTTACAAATCTGTGCAGAGTGATGGGTTTGTTAGACAGAGGAAGAGGGAGCGGGCAGAGTCCCAAGAGTGAGCCTCACAATGGTTCTGAATTATTAACTCAGATGTTAGCTCCAGAAAGTCTTTCTCTTCCTCCTCCTCACCCCCACACCCCAGTTCTGTTTCTGACATACAAACAAGACCTTAGAAAGTTTAAACAGATGAGATACGTTTGGGCAGAGTTTGCTTTCCTAATATTGTTTGGATGTGTTCTGTTCATAGTAAACAGCTGGGTATCGATCTGATCAGCAGCGAGTTAGAAAAGTTAAGGATTACCCTTCTTCCCTCCCTTGAGTAATGGGAACCATTTGCAGTTTCTACCAAGTAAATTAGCCTTGCCTGAATGAGAGAGCTTTTCTTTTTGGGTTTTGCCTTTAAGCAACTTCAAACTTAACCCAAGAACAATTTAAGTCATTCATTCACTCAAAATTAATTTATTGAGTAGGTTAGGCACTATGGGAATAAAAAGATATAAAGGTATAAAACCATTGTGAACATCTACTAGGGTTCTGTTGAAAATATCACATGTGTCCTAGGATCTATAATGGAAAACGAAGATATTTGGACAATTTAATGAAAAGCCATTCAAAAGGGACATTGGTCGGGCATATAGAAAAATTAGTTGTCAGATTGAATTTTCTCCTTTTCTGTCAGCTCCGTGGTTTCATTCACTGGGGCTTGAAGTGGGATAAGGCAAGATGGAATTGCATGCCAGTTTCTCTGAGAGGTACTCATTTTAATGGAAGGGTTTTTGTTTATTTTTGTTCCTGGTATAAACTCTTTATGGACTCCATTTATCTACTTTCTTTCTACTTGGCCCTCACATTCTTCTTTGTCTTTTTCATTGAACAGGAGAAGAAAAGAGAAAGGGAGGGGAGAGGGAGAAAGCATGGAGTAGCAGCTGAGGCTGGAGAGTCAACATCCAGGACTGAGCTGGGGCTGGAGTCAGAAGAGGCTGGAGCATCAGGTCGGCTCTGGGCGGCCTGCAGTAGGAACTCTGGACCAGGAGTCCTACATACAGTAGGCGAGATGAGGTGTGGGCAGAGGTGGGGAGGTCTGAATTGGTTCCTGAAGGGAATAGAAGCTGAAACTCAGAAGGAAAGAGCTGAGTTAGAAGAAAGGTAAACACTTGGCAAGGGCATGGAAGGACCTTTGCTCTCTCTTGCTGGTGGTACTTGTTCACCCTGCTTCCCCCACTTTCCTCTTTTGTGCAAAGAAGAAATGATCCTCGTTGCTGTTCATACTTTTCTCTCACACTACTACCACACTCATGACATTTCATTCCACCCAGAGGTGTGGACCTCTCCTCACAAAGCAGTTCTCTGCAATACCAGCTCGGTGTCCTACACGTCAGCCCAGTTCTGACCCTAACAGGAGTTAGTGAAGGCCACACAAGTGAAGGGCTCAATCTCACCAGGCTGCTCCTCCTCCCCCAACTGTAGATGCTAATTACAAGTAGTAGCTCCCAGGTTCCCCACAGGTTCTGTCTGACTCAGCTACATGTCAGAGGTTCCCATGACCCTCCCTTGGATTCGATTATTTGCCAGAAGAGTTCACAGAACCCAAGGAAACACTTTCCAGGCTTGCCAGTTTATTATGTAATAAAGAATATGATGAGGGACACAGGTAAACAGCCAGGTGAAGAGGCACACATGACCCCAGAAGGGTCCCAAGTGCAGGGACTTCAGTCCTTGCAGAGTTGGGGTGTGCCACCCTCCCAAAAGCTGCTGGGACCCCATACTTTTGGGATTTTTGTGGAGGCTTGACTGATCATTAACTCCATTTCCAGACCCTCCGCCTTTCCTGGAGAATGTGGTGGGGCTGAACGTCCCAAGCTTTTAATCCTGGCTTCATATGGGAGTCACCTCATCAGGACAAAAAGTACTGCCATCCAGGAAATTCCATGGAAGTTAGGAAACAGAGTCCTTGCCCGTATATTAAAACTGAAGGTGCTCTTAATACTTAGGACATCACAGGAGTTCCAGGAGCTCTGTGCTAGGACTTGGGGCAGAGACCAATATGTACGGTTTGGATTATTTCTCATTTTGCTAGGGCTGATCGCATCTTCTTCCAAGACACCTTTTCTGACAATCCCCTCCTCAGTGCTCCTGCTGTGTGTCCTAGGCATTTGTGCTTACCCTCATCATGGTCCTCGCCACACACTGTGTGGTTGCCCCGTTCCCATGGGTGCCACCCAGGAACCTGCAAGCTTCCCAAGGGAAGGGGTCTCATCCATTGTGTTTGCCACGCTCCTGGAAATACAGTGCTCGGCTCGATGTGTGTTCATGAATATCTGATGAGAGAATGTCAAATAAACGTCAAGTCCTGATGTATGTTGCTGGAGAAGGAAATGCATCAGCCCTTTCCCAGAGAACATAAATTCCTATCATAAAGCTTCTGCCCCGTAATCCTTCATCTCTCACTGGGGAAGGCCAGCCAGCTATTTCCCATCCGTTCTTATTCCTTCACCAACCTGGAGGAGCCTGGTATTGCACAGGGTAGCCTGCACATGGCCCTCTGAAATGCACTTAGTTGGATTGCTCCTTTCCAGTTGCCACCTGAGCTTTCCTATTGTTCACGGAACATTCTTTAGACATTTGTCAAATTGCTTGCATTGAGCAGCCCTGGTCCAGCACGTGACTTCCTGTAACCAGGTCCTTCCCACTTCTCACTAGTACACGAAAAATAGAAAGCACACCCAGAGTGGCTCTTACTTCCCCTCGCCAGTGACCTCAACCCCACT
This sequence comes from Antrozous pallidus, assembly GCA_027563665.1. Lineage (NCBI taxonomy): Eukaryota > Metazoa > Chordata > Mammalia > Chiroptera > Vespertilionidae > Antrozous > Antrozous pallidus. The sequence goes on along the minus strand of CM050516.1, from coordinate 60,093,114 downwards.
ACTGGGGAAAGTGTGACTCAGACTCCGGAAAAAACACTGCTGGTGTCACCAACAGAGACGAAGGCACCTCCTGGGCTAGTGCTGGGGATATTAATAAATCTATTAGATTGGGTCATTCGTACCACCAGTTCTCTTCTCTTTGGGGAATTTAAATGTTCATGTGCTTTAAAGTGGAGATAAAACGACCCATGACTCATGCCCCTTTCTTTCTGAAACCCTGTATTAGCTCCAATAACCTCTGCAGTTACTTGAAGGTTAAAACTATTCTTTCCGCAAAAGGAGAAAACTATTTCACTTTCCTATTCATTGCTTTTCTCCTTCAGTACCTGAAAAGAGAGGTGAAATCTGCTCCCTTTCATTCTTAACAAGAGAATCTCCTTCCTACTCTCACTTGCCTGGCAATTGGAGCATTTTTTTTTTTAAAGAGCAGAATATAATTCTTCAGCTCACCCTTCAAGAAAACTCTAGGTTTTGTGATATCCTTTTTATTTTTCATTGGCTATTAGGCTAGCGAATTTTGGGTTTGAGCAGCTCTGATACTAGGTTAGCAGCATGCTAAGCTTATTATACAAAGCTTATTCACAAGAGAAAATGCCTAGCACTACCTGGGTCTCAGCACAGAGGTGGTATTTTTTTAAACTTTGGTTCTGTTTTTTTACTGGCCTCCTGCAGCACTGAAATGGCATGCTCTAGATAGCATCTGGTCGCATTCGAGTTGGGATAAGATCCTCAAAACCTTGAGTGCTTTCAGAATATCTGAGAGACTCCAGTTCTGGTGTGTAGGAAATTAGTAAGGTCCAAGAGGTGGGTGTTCTGATTCAGAGCATATTTTTATGGATTTGGGGTACCTGGAATGTTCTGTCCATGGCTTCCCAGTGGGACCGAGGACAGATGGCCATGCTCTTCAGAGGACTATGCGGCTTCCAGGGCACCAAATGCCCGAAGCAAGTTAAAGGGAAATTCCAGTTCCCCCAACCACCCATAGGAAAAGGTCTGGAGGGTTTAATGAAGCAACTGTCTTCGAAGATTTTTTTTAATCCTCACCTGATTATTGATTGATTGTGTGTGTGAGTGTGTGTGTGTGAGTGTGTGTGTGTGTGTGTGTGTGTGTGTGTGTGTGTGTGAGAGAGAGAGAGAGAGAGAGAGAGAGAGAGAGAGAGAGAGAGAGAGAGAGAGAGAAACATTGATCTGTTGCCTTCCATACTTCCCCTGACTGGGGATTGAATCCACAACCTAGGTGTGTGCCCTGACTGTAAACTGAACCCACAGTCTCTTGGTGTAAGGGATAGTGCTCCAACCAACCAAGCTACCTGGCCAGGGCTCTTAGAAGATTTCTAATTTGCTTTAATTCCTTGAAGTTCATATATTTTCCAAAGCAGTTTCCCTTTAAAGGGTGAATTTTTCTCTGAAGGGGAATTTTAATACTGGTGTCTGAAATTCATCTTTCCCATCTTTTCTGAGAAGACATTAGGAAACAGTTCATAGAATAGTCCTTTTACCCCATAAACACTCCTTAAGGTAGGGTAAGGAGCTAAGGTTATATGTCTCCTCCACCATTTACCCATTTTATAAGCAGATAAATTGAAACCCATGTGTGTCCAGCAATGACCAGTGTTGTCCACCTGACCTTGTCTGTCTTCTCAAGATAAGAACCCTTTGCTCCCAAGAACCTAATATGTGACTTTATTTGGTTTAAATCATTCTCACAGATGCCATTTCTATTTATATCACAAGGAGCTCCTCCCATAAGTCTTATTTTTAATTGAAACTGTAATATAGAAGACTGGTCCTAAAATATATGTAACCCAATAAGTTTACTGCAAAAATACTCCCAGTTCCTCAGACACCTCCTTTCCCAGAGGCTAACATACTTTCTTCAATGTCCTTCCAGAAGTATTTGTATATATACACACACATACACACAGAATTTACATTTCAAAGATTTCTTTTTCCACAGAGAAAAAGAAAAACCTTCAGAATTATATTGAATAAATTCTACAATTTTTAATGCTGACTTGGCATGGTCAGTGGTAGAAAAGTCTGTTACTTATTCTCAATGGGAAAAAGGTTATTTCTATTTTATGTATTCTCTATATGAACATGTCCTATATTTATTTACCCATTTTTTGTTTTTATACAAATGTTAGCATATTATATAGTTTTTGTATTTTTTGAAACTTTGTGTTGGTCCTTGGATACATAAACATGTAGGTATTAGTATGACAGAAGAAACCTATGTCATTCTTCTTTAACTGTATAAGGCATTCTTTAACTAGTTCCTAATTGGACACATTAAGAAAATTTAGGGTTTCCAGTATCTTGCTATTACAATGGTATTAGGAATATATCTATATTAATTGTCAGCATGTGCACTGTATAAGTATAGTTATGGAATATATTTGTAGAAGTGGAATTGCTGGATCAAAGAGTGTGGGCATTTTAAAAGTTGATACACATTGACATATTTCACTAACCAAAGGAGTTGTAGTGCATTAAACTTCACCAATGATATGAGTGTTCCTTGGCATCTTTATAAACATGATGTATTATGAAACTTTTTGATCTTTGTCAACCTGATAGGTTAAAAGTTATATTTTATTATTGTTTAATCTACAGTTAATTTTAAATGAGATTTGGCCTCTTCTCTTTGTTGGAAAACCATTTGTATTTCTCTGTGGCCTACCTTTTTTTGATCTTTGCCCATTTTTCTATTGAAGTGCTGATGATTTTCTCGTTGATTCATAAAAGTCTTTCTCATACTGAAGAAATGGATCAATGATTTGTGCCCTTTAAAGTCACTTCATTTTTTATTTCTAACAATCAATTATTGCCCTTATATATCAACTTCATCATGTTCTCTCCCATCCTCTCTGATACTACTTTCTTATATATTTACTTTACCTTTGTTTATGTGAACAGGAACTAAGGATGAGAGTCAAGTATGTAAGAAAATATATTTTTGAATATACAGTGAGTATATATTTTTTAAGATGTGTATGAAGAAAATCTGACATCAGAAAGGTCTTTGACCTGGTATCTACATCAGTATCAAAGACTGTTCTTTCTTTTGGTTGATGAGTGAATACTTGGTAACCTTGTATCTTGCTCATTGAGTAAATTAATGCCAAATTTAACAAACTTCTTAAGCTTATATTCATACCCCTTAATTTTTTTTATAACTCTCCTTCCACTTTATTCTAAAATAGTGATTACCATTTGATACAAAATGTTATCTCTAGACTCTTAACTGTTCATTAAGTCCCTGGAGCAGGAAGATCTGGATGTGAGGTTATTATGGGAAGGTCTTCCTTCAGGACTAGTCTCAGTCTCCTGTCTCAGAGTCCTTAGGCCACGCTTTCCTCTGATTGATAGGGCCCCCAGGAAGATGTGTATTCCTCTTTCCACAGGAGAGAGGTGTTGATCCACCTTTCCAAATCATGTAAAAACCAATTCAACTTCAGCTAACAGGGTAATGATTTGTGGGGAACAGCAGAAATTCCTCTGTAATTATGTGTGAATTGATGTGTGATTTCCTAATGAGCTTAAGTGAAGAAATCATCATGTTTTTTGGGGGGATAAATGCTTTATATCTTAAAATGCCAGCAACACATATCTAATAAATTCCATCAAACCACTCTCATTTATATAACATTTGGAATTATTATTTAACATGCTAGCTTTCTTTACTGCTTTGGGTAATTGCAGAGTCTAAAAGTTCCATTTTCATAAACAAGACCACAGAAACTCATTATGTTGGACCTTTTCTTAATGCGATCATAAATGAGTTCATTTTAAAATGCATTTGCATGCTGTGCAGGCCAAGACCTCCTTATCAGAAAATGTTGTAGTCATTGAGTGAGTTTGCAAAAACAGGGACATTTGTCCCTGGAATGAGCAAGGCCACCCTCAGACACTGCAGCTTGGGCATGGACCAGCAATGTCCAACAAGTTGGGAAAAGCATTTAATGATCAAAATACGGTTCAGCTTCATTGAAGAAATATGATATTGCCAGTGAGTTAAGTGACATGATGGGTGGTAACAGGGCAGCAGTGAATCCAGTGAGCCGGCACAGGCCCTGCTGAAGGGTCAGTTACAGGCAACCTTGTATTTTGTTGTGTGAGTCAGCCCACCGCCTGCTGAGATCATGGCTGATTAGCCACGTACAGGCCCTTGGCCCAGGGACAGTCCTTAGGCTGCTCAATGACCAGGGGAACATAGGCTCGGCCAGTCATACTGCTTTACTTGGTGTTAAAACTAAAAAAAAATAGTAAGGAAACTGCAAAGACCCAGGCCTGAAGGGGTCCTGATGGTAATTGTGCAAGGTAAAGTTAAAACTGCACAGAAGTGAAGAAAAAGGAGAGGAAGCTACAGGCAGTGGAGAGAGCAGCCTCTGCACGGAGAAAGCAGGGCCAGGATGCGAGAGGGACAGTCTGGTTCATTCTGGGTGCTGCTCTGGTTCCAGATGCTTTTCTAGTTTCAGACACAGTCCTTACATTCAGTGACCCCTATACCTTGTGGCAACTTGAGGACTGACCCTTCATAGGCACTCACAAAGGATTACCACAAGCTCAGTGTGGGCTGCTGGCAGGAAGCAGAAGTTGGAACAAATAGGTAAAACAAAGGTCAGGGTTGATAAGTAGCAGCAACAATATGGAGCATTGTTAATTATTCTGCAAGCAATCTTGTTATCCTTCTTTTAAATAGATAACAGTGCAGACCTTGTAAATTGTAATAGAATGTTTGGTTTCTGAACGTCAGTGAATAAAAAGATGTAAATTCTCAAGGTATTTAATTCTAATGAAATTCAAAGAACTTGAACTTCTATTCAAATAGAGAAATCTATTATCTCTTTAGACAATTGGCTTGTTCATTGGTTCTTCCAAGGACATTAAATATAACACATATGAATGTTTCTTTTTGGACTATGCATAGATTTCACAGTGGCTAACATTTTTCCTAACAAAGAAACAACTTACCATTCTTTTCTTTTTCCTGTATCCACTGCCACCATAATAATTCTGCTTGGTTTTTCACCTGAACTCTTGCAGTATCCTTCTAGGTGGTCTCACTGTGCTCTGTATACAGTAAGTGCTCATTAGAGCTTTGCGGGCTGCTTTTGCTGCACCGGTACAAACTAGAACTCCTCAAAGCCCTTTCCTCACACAAGGAAACAACAATAAAAAAAATTTTGTTATGGAGAATTTAAAACCTTTAAAAAAAGTAGACTAATACAATGAACTTCCATATATCCATCTATAACAGAGATTCAGGAATGATAAACTCAGGACCAATCTTGCCATGTGTCTCTATTTGCAAATTCTCCTATCTCCTCTTATGTTGATTTTGAAGCAAATCCAAAATATTATATTACTTTCTTCATAAATATTGATGTTAATATTTATTTTAAATATATATATTTGTATTGATTTCAGAGAGGGTAGGAGAGATAGAGTTAGAAACATCAGTGATGAGAATCATTGATCAGCTGTCTCCTACACACCCCCTACTGGAGATGGAGCCTACAACCCAGGCGTGTGCCCTGACAGGGAATCACACCGTGATTTCCTGATTCATGAGTCACACTGGCCAGGCACTGTGCATATTTCTAAAAGAAAAGTTTTAATGTAACTAAAATACCTTAATCACAACTAAATTAAAATAATAATTATTACTTAACTAGAGGCCCAGTGAACGAAATTCATACATGGGGGGGGAGGTGTATGTGTGTCCCTCAGCCCAGCCTGTACCCTCTCCAATCTGGGACCCTAGTAGGATCGGGCCTAAAGGGGCAGTTGGACATCCCTCTCACAATCTAGGACAACTGGCTCCCAACTGCTTGCCTGCCTGCCTTCCTGATTGCCCCTAACTGCTTCTGCCTGCCAGTCTGATCACCCCCTGACCACTACCCTGCCAGCCTGATTGATGCCTAACTGGTCCCCTGCCAGCCTGATTGTCCCTAACTGTCCTCCCCTCCAGGCCTGGTCAACCCTAACTGCCCTCCCCTGCAGGCCTGGTCACACTAACCACTCTCTCCTGCAGGCTTAATCGCCCCCAACTGCCCTCCCTTGCAGGCCTTGTCCCTCCCAATTGCCTTCCCCTGCTGGCCATCTTGTGTCCACAAGGGGCAACCATCTTGTGTTGGAATGATGGTCAATTTGCATATTATTCTTTTATTAGATAGGACAGTGGTCGGCAAACTTCGGCTCTGTTGACTGATAAGTTTGCCAACCACTGAGACAGGATATTATCAAATATCCAGTCCATGTTCAAGTTTTCCTAGTTGTCCTAAAAATATCGTTTTATAGTTTCTTTATATGAATCATATTTCAAATATGATTCATACTTCATCATGGTTGACATTTCTTAAGTCCCTTAATTTATAGGTTTCTCCTCTTCTTATTTCCTTCATTCCATCTTTCATTCCCTCCCTCTCTTTTTCTGCAGTGTATTTCTTAAAGAAAGAGGGTCATTGTCCTATAGTTTTTTACAGTCTGGATTATGCTGACCTCAGTTTTATATTGTTATTTAAAATGTCTCTTTATCTATTCTGTTTTCCTTAAATTGTTTTTTAGATCTAAACTAGAGTTGTACTCAGATTCAGATTCAACTTTTTGGCAATACTTTACAAACAATATTGTGTACCTCCATCAAGAGGCACACAGTGTCTTTTTGTCTCCCTATTTGTGATATCAACAGTCATTGATGATCATTGTCAGATCTGCTAGATCAGTGGTCAGCAAACAGTGGCTTGTGAGCCGCTGTTTGCCACTCTGTTGACTAGTGAGTTTGCCTGCCACTGTGCTAGATCATCATCAGGGGTTGTAAAATGGGGATGTCCTAATTCTATCATCTCTCCTTCATATATTAACAAGACTACTAACTTCTTATCAACTATTTGGTTATCCTGAGCTATAGTTCATATAGGAAAGGCAAAATAAATCAAGATAAATGTTTGATTCAAATTTTTTTCTTTGTTTCCTAACATCCCTGAAAGGGAACCAATGAGCTTCTTTGTTAAATGTTATTCTGAACTCATGGATTTAAATATATTTGAGGCAATCTTGTTATTCTTCAAAAAAAAAATTCAATCCATTGCAGTGATTATTCTAATAATATTCTACCTTTGCCTCCTGGGAACTTCTTCAAGTGGGTTTCGTAGTGTTTTGACCTGGCTCCAATAGTCCTTGACATTTATTCCCCTTGCTGTCTATGTCACAAGTTGCTCCAGCTCATCTTGTACATTTTCTGCCTTAGACCTGGAGTCAGCTTTTTCTCCAGGAGAAATCAGCATTTCCTCCTAGTTCTTTTCAGTGGAAATGCATTTAAAGACTGTGATTTGAGCACTAGGGTCATTCCTGGGTACAGGCCTGGTTTTCATTTCTGGGCCTTTTCAGGGGAAATTATGTATTTTTTAAAATATAAAATATATTTTGAGTTTATACTGATACTTACAATTAAAACTCAGGACTTTAAGATTTTTATTTAATCTGTGAGTACAATGCAAACTTTTTTTTTCATTTTGAAATTTGTTTCCATTCTTCTTTCTCTTTTATTTTGTTCATGGTGCTGTTCTATCTTATGTTGTTAAGTAGTCAGATTTATCCTTATTGCATCTGAATTTTGAGTCATAGTTCGGAAAGTTTGTCTTACTCTCATGTGATAGGAGAATTCATTCTTTTTCTTTTTTTCTAATAGGTATATGGTTTCATTTTTATTTACATTTAAATTTATGATCCATTTGAATTTATGTTATTGTGTTTGGATGAAAAAAGATATAATTTTATATTTTTCCATGTGACCTTTCATTTAATCCAATATTGCTTACTGAAAATGCCAATTTTTTCCCTTTTATATGAGACTAGAGGCCCAGTGCACAAATTTGTGCACTGGTGCGGGGTCTGGCTGGACTGGCTCAGGGGAGGGCATGCAGGAGGTTGGTGGGCCAGCCCTGCTCCTAATTTAAGGCAGGGGGCCGATAGAGGAAGGGGCCATACGTGGTTGGCCAGCCGGCCCTGCCCCAGATGGGGGAGGCAATCAAGGGCAGGGCCAGCTTTGGGGAAGAGGCCGAAGGCAGTTGTCTGGGCCAGCCCCACCCCCTGGTAGGACTCCTGGTCTAGGGGACAATTTTCATATTAGCCTTTTGTTATGCAGGATTACACCTTTAGCATACATTAAATTACCTCATATGCTTGGATTTATTTCTGTACCAATGATCTTTCTGTTTATTCATGTGCTGACACCACCTTGTTTGAATTATGGAACTTTATCATCTGCTGTTTATTTTCAGGTTAGAAACCAAGTCCTCAGTGGAACGCTGCTGTTCTTGCTAAAACAAAACTTTTGGGTGAGGATCTTCCTCTTTCTCCCATATCAAGTTCTGCACCTGCTTTCTAAGGTGACACCTCACTGATTTAGTAAATAGGACTGCTGGAAGGCATGAATAGACCCCTTAAGACAGGAGTCAGCAAACTATGGCCCATAGGCCTGATTTATTTGTAAATTACATTTCATTGAACATTCTATATTGCCTATGGCTGCTTTCATGCTAGAGTGGGAATTAGTCATGACAAAGACTGTTTGACTGGCAATGCCTAAAGTACTAAAGTACTATTTCTGGCCCTTTACAGAAAAAAATTGCTGGCCCTTGTTCTAAGATGACACATAGGTGCCTAACAGGTCTTCTAGAGGTAATGCTAAGTTCCAAACAGGACTTCCTACATAATTTGCTGGGCCCAGTGCAAAATGAAAATTCAGACTCCTTGTTCAAAAAGGAAAACATACTGTTAAAGGCACTAAAATATAAAGCATTTTCCTTCTGCAGTTTCTCTCTTGATTTATCATGTGTGTGTGTTTTTTTTAACTATGCCATTTAATGTTATTGGAAGTAAAGAAAGAATTCAAATTATTGGCATGAGTTTTGCCTTTGATCTTTACACTGTGCAATGTCTCTTTTAAATAGAAATAGAAGAACTTTTAACTTGTTTGCAGAATCCCTGAAATTACACAATTCATATTCCCTGGTTGCTCCCTGGAGGAGGTAAACACAAGCCAGACTCAGTTAGGTTGGAAGGAGGAACAGAAGGTCCTGCAGGCATAGAGTGGGCCCAGGAGGCCAAGTACAGACCCTCAAGGAAGGCTTGGAAACACTTCAGGGCACGTGGGGCTTGATGTCTGTCTGATTCCCCTCTCCAGCAGCTATTGGACCAATTCGGAAAAGTCCCCCAGAGCCACCAGCCTTCTGGGGTGTTGGGCAGCAGTGGTTGCTGGAGAGGGATGGGGGGAGGGTTGGCGACTGAGAAACTGCCCCAGGGACATGAGGGGGCTCCCACAGCGGCCAGACTATATATCAGCTGAGACTCTACAAGTCCTCAACACATGCTTCATTGTCCCATTAGATTTTACACATAGCACACAAATTAAAAGGAAAATGATTAAGACTATCAAGACAGGACCACAAAATATTAAATCCCAAGTTCAAGGCACTGTGCAACTTCACTACTTGCACGCTCATGACGCTGACCCTGATACCATGTAATGATGGTGATGCCAGGAATACCTGTCAACACCACAGCTTGAAGGGAATGAGTTGGGTACAAATATTGTGAGGAGCTCTGCAGATGTGTGCTACCTCTTAAGGACACCTTTGAGGGTTGTCCATTTGCTTACATCCTACAATTTTTTTTACTATGCATTTATATTGTGATAAAATATAAATAATATAAATTTTACCATTGTAACCATGTCTAGGTATACTAGTACAATTCAGTGTCATTAAATACATTCACATGGTACAACCATCAGCATCATCCATCTCCATAAGTTTTTCATCTTGTGAAACTGAAACTCTCTACCTATTAGACAATAACTCAGCCCTTGACAACCAACATTTTATTTTCTGTCTCTATGAATTTGATTCTAGGTTCCTCATATAAATGGAATCATATGACTTCTCTTTTTGTGACTGGCTATTTCACGCAACATAATGTTTTCAAGGTTCATCCATGTTGTAGCATGTCTCAGAATTTCTTTTCTTTTTAAGGCTGAATAATATTGCATTATATGCATGTTCCACATTTTGTTCATCCATTCGTCCACTGTTGGACCCTTGGGTGCTTTGACATTTTAGATGATATGAATCATATTGCTATGAATGTGGGTGTACAGTTTATTGTTTCTTTAAGTGTGGTTTCTTTATCACTGAATGAACCTTTACGTAGGACTGCAATGATGCTGTAGCTATTCTGTTGGGACCTGGAGCTTCAGGGATATTCCCAGACTTGCATGCAGTGTTCCGCTGAGGACTTGGTTTCCAGCCTGCATAGATTGGCAGTAACAAGAAAATGTTTCAGAAAGAGAAGCCACCGAAGCATTCTTTTTCTTTGTTTCTGCAAAATAACTTGGGTTTATTTTCTCCATTTTCAGCTTTGTTTTCACCTATGCAAATGTGATTCATCTTTCAGTGCTGGAGAAGGGCCTTAAATAACATAATTGCTTCACCAATCATCTACTTGGCTACTGAAAATCATCTCCTTAGTGAGGACCACTGCAATTGCTTGAGCTCTATACAGACCCCAAACAATGAGCAAGCTTCTTTTCTGAACATGCTAATTATTCTTTAACACAAGCATTGTTTTCAAAGGGGGATATAATTGGATATTAAATCTGCAATTGAAAGATTAAATTATGAAGTAAACAAACATATCAGTCTAATAGATCTTTGGGGAAAAAAAGACATTCCACTCCAGTTCTTGTTAAGTGCAAATGCATTCAGATGCATGTTTAATGCTCTGCCCGTTTTGCTGTGTTTTGTGACTCTGAACTGAATTCTTTCCTGGGCTGGTTCCAAAGGAAATTATCCCAGGAGGCTGAGTAAGCACAGGAATCTGTGTGTGCTGGTCCCCCAGTAACCTTCTGCTAAAGACTTTACCTGTATAAATGAAATTCAAGAAATGTGGAGAAACTGTTTTGAAATGAATATTACTGAAGCAATTCCAAGAGGCATGATTGGGGATGCATCAAAGGCAGTGGTTAGAAACTACATCGCCTCCCTGTAAGTTTAAAGGAAATCAAAGATCAAAACAGGCACATGTTTGAAAAGGAAATTAAGAGATGAGAAGTACATCATAGCTATCTAAAAATCCCAAATGATTTTTCAGAAAATTATTTCAAGGCAAAGTAATACCCTTTTTAATAGGAAAGAACATGACCCCCCTCCCCACCCCACCCAAGTTTATGAAGCAGACGTCGTGGGAATAGGAAATAAAGATGAGTAGTTCTTCAACTTTACATTTTAAAAAGACACAAGAAAGCAAGGATTTTTTTCTCTCTCCGAAAAAAAATTCCCACCTGAGAGAATGGTAATATAAGCATGATATGAACTCCCTTTAAACACAGATGTCAGGACTGGTGGAAATGGAAGGAATATTCATTTTCCCACATTTCCGTCTGCTGCTCTAGCCTGAGTGCAGAAACAGCCACGGTTCACCTGTATTTCCCACCAGGATGAGAGCTGGAAGCGAATGCAGGTGATGCATGTTCTTGTCATCAAATCTTTGAAAATATAGGGTGCCCCCCAAAATGTGTATACATACTTTGAATAATTATAAAGGCAGTATTTATTTAAATATATTTCATTTTTAAAATTAACCTACCAGCTCTTAAAGTGTGTATACATTTTGGGAGACACTCTGTAGAATATTAGATGGGTATCTTAAGGGGAAATTTTAATATGTTGTTTAAAGAGAAATAGTATCTTTACATTTATACACTAGCAGTCTATTTATTTTAAAGTATTAATTGTGGTTCCTTAAAATTGTAATTGTCATACTTATGCCTTTAAAAATGATCTGGTCATATTTTTTATAGTAGGCTATCAATTATTATAATAAAACAACAAAAGGAAGGATTTGGGTGTAGAGATTTGAACTCCTTGAATTATTTGTAACACCACTGATGTTAATCACGAGAAATATTGTCTTTCAGTGACAGTTTATCAAACAGCTGTTGATACGCCTAAATCAAATTAATTTTTAACGCATGACTTTTTCATGTTTTATAACTTGGTAATGAGATTTTCTTAAAGGCTTTATTCCAGGAGTAGTAAGTTCACTGAAATATATTTTTTGTTGCTGAATTTTTTATCTTCACCTAATGAAATTTTGTCAGCCTTTTATTTATTGTCAACTTATGAAGTAACAGTAAAACATTAAAGAAATATAGACCATCCAGGTCTGGACACTGTTTGAAGTGTAGAAAATTTGTCCTTATGGTGTTAACTTTTAGGTGTGATGTGGTACTATAGTTGTGCTTTTAAAAAAAGGATCATTGTCTTTTAGAGATTTATAGAAATATATCCTGATAAAATGACATAATGTTTTGGCTTTGCTTTAAAAAGAATGTAGAACATGGGTAAGTGGGAGGGGCTTGGGTAAAATAAGGTCATCAGGCGTTGAGGACTATTGATGCTGGTCCTGGAGAATGGGAATTTAGTATATCAGTGTCTGTTTTCACATGTTTGAATTTTTCCCATACCATAATCTTTAAAAGCAAAACAAAATGAAAAAACCTGCTGTCTTTAGATCCTTAACTTAAGCATCCTCTACTCCTTGTCCCCAAATAGAAGAGTGAATGAGATGGAGTCATTCTCCCCTTTTGAGAGAGAGTGGGTCTCATGGCAGTTCTGCGTGATGATTGTGGCTCTTCAGTGTCTGCTGTTCCAGTCACACCAACACTAACTGGGGACAGTTACCCATGAACACAACGCCTGCTCAGGGCACTCAGACCAGGGAGTCAGATATCATGCCAGGTGGAGGTAGAGAGGCTTGGCCTTGCAAGGTGACTCCTAGAGACCAATTTTTTACTATTGAGTTTGGCTTAAGATGACAACACTTTCTCCCCTTTCTTTTATTTCTTTCTTCTCTATCATTTGGGATGCATATGTAGTGCTGTTACCTCCCTACTAATTGCCAATCCATTAAGAGAAGGGGAATGGAAAAGAAAACCATTTACTAAGGCTTATTTATTACAGGTTAGACACAGCGCTAAGCAAAGGCACTTTACATTTGGTATTTCATGTAATCCTGTGAAGTGTAGGTAATTTGAAAAATCCTGTGAGGCCAGACAATTTTTAAAAATCTCATTATATAAAAGAGGAAATAGAGATTGGAGAAGTTAATTAACAAATTAGAATACCTTTGGATGCAAATTAATGGCAAACCAAGTTCAATCAGTTTCAAACTACAAAAAGAATTTATTGGCTAAGGTAACTAAGTAAATCCCAGGTTACAGCAGATTCCAGGGAAATTCCTGTCTGGTTTCAGTTCTTGTGTCTCTGTGATTCTCCAGATTCTGCTTTTCTCCATGCACTGGCTTCATCCACAGACAGGCTGTCCTCATAGTGACAGAAAGGCTGCTGCAGCCTCAGGCATCACATGTGCATAACATACCAATTAGGGCCAGGAAGGATTCTTTCTTCCCAATTGTGACCACATCCTACAGTTCACTTGGATTGGACTAGCTGATTACTGTGGACAGAGAAGGCCAGATGATGATTGGTTCAGGCGCATCCCTTACGCATGGCCTGTAAATGAAATTAGACCAAGTGATTTTGCCAGTTGAGGCCCACCTGTGGGGCTGAGGCTGTGGTTAGTCTAACCCAGTGGTTGGCAGACTGTGGCTTGCAAGCCACATGCAGCTCCTTGGCCTCTTGAGTGTGGCTCTTCCACAAAATACCACAGCCTGGGCGAGTCTATTTTGAAGAAGTGGTGTAAGAAGAAGTTTAAGTTTAAAAAATTTGGCTCTCAAAAGAAATATCAATCGTTGTACTGTTGATATTTGGCTCTGTTGATTAATGAGTTTGCCGACCACTGGTCTAACCCAAACCACAAGACTGATACAAAGTTAAATAATAACTCTCATAAAGGAAAGAATTATATTCATAAGATTTCCACAGAGAAATAACTTAGACCCAGACTTCCCAAGTGTACTGTGCTTGTCCTAACACACAAGCAGAAGGGAAGCGTCAGTAATCATTTCTGCTTTGGGAAAGAGCAAAAGGGAAGATGGCAGTGGAAGAGCCACATAGAGAACATTTGCCTTCCATCTGAAAGATGTTGAGAGAGGTTCAACTAGAGAGATGAGCATTTATTGTTTTTAATGATGTCGCTCTATCCTGATAAGCCACTCTTTCCTTTGACATTTGCTAGAGAGGTGGAGTAAAGACTTACAGCATTAGTAATCAATTTAACTTGTTGGATTGTGCTTCTCTGAACATGACACTGGGCTGTGAATAGACCAGGTGGGGCTCTAGGTTTTATGCAGGTTACATAATAAATTGAAGCAAGACATAATCCGGAATCAAAAAGAAAAATAGACAAAGCATGTCCTGGTTGCTGAGAAGCTAGGGCTCCCGGAAGTGGAACAGGCCTGGTGGAGGAGGCAGAATCTGATTTGGAGATGTGGTTTGTTAACCTGGCAAAGAAATTTGGAAATATGTGTAGGAGATATTACGGACTTACTGGGGATAAAGCAGAGTTTGTATTGGATGTAGTATGTTGAATGGTGATAATAAAAAGAGCTAACAGTTACTGAGTGCTTAATAGGTGCTAGACACTAATGTAAAAACTTGACATTGTTTAACTTACCATATTTTCATTCTTATTGAGGCATAGAAAGTGTAACTTATTTGCTAGAGGTCACATGGCCAGTGAGTGATAGGAGTCAAAATTTGCATTCTGTGTGTGTGTGTGCGGGGGGGCGGGGGGGGGTGCACTTTGTCTTATTCTGTTCCGCAGACAAGGTCCGGTTAGAAGAATTGCTCTTTCATGGACTGCACTTGCCAGTGAAGGACCATACGAGATCAGAAAATTAGAAATGTGATCCTTATGGTATATTAAAAAAAACTTCAATGAGGAAAGAAGGATATAGAGAAATAAGTCAATACCAGGGGTGAGTAGATAGTGGCCCATCAGAAGGTAGTGCCAGTGGGAATGTGTGAATAGACTCAGCATCTTTATAAACACTAGAGAGGGAGCCTCAGTCTTCGAGACAATCAATCAGATTTGTGTCACCTCACTGGGCCCTGAGCAGAAAGAACCTTAAGGGGTGGCCTTGGATGGAGCAGATAAGGAAAAGTCCAAAGTTGAAGCATATTTTGGGGGCAGAGGATAGGGCATCTGGGTGGCTTGGGATTAAGAGGAGGCTGCCAAAACCAGTTTGGCTTAGGGGATAGAGCGTTGGCCTGTGGAATGGGGGGTCCCAGGTTCGATTCTGGTCAAGGGCATGTACCTTGGCTGTGGGCACATCCCCAGCAGGGGGTGTACAAGAGGCAGCTGATCAATGTTTCTCTCTTATTGATGTTTCTGACTTTCTATCCCTCTCCTCACCTCTCTGTAAAAAGTCAATAAAATATATTTTTTAAAAAAGAACAGAGGAGGCTGATGAAGAGGCCATTGGGAGGAGCTGGTAGCAGAATTCATAAGCAAAACGAGATCCATGCTGCTATTGGATCCATTGCAGCAGTTAGAAACAGCTACATGGATGGAACACAATAATTTAGAGGGGAGTGGAAAGGGAAGGAGCAGAAAGATGTCCATACCACAACACCACTGATGTAACTTACTAGTGGAAACCCTAGACACTGGCAAAGCCAAATCGCATTTTGTAAGGACCGACATTCAGAGGAGTGCACACATCAAATTCATTAGAGGGCCATCTGCAGGAAGGAAGGCAACGCGAATGGGGCTGGAATGGAGGAGTGAACAATGGAGACCTCCCCCAAACAAGAGAGAGATGGATGCTGATGGCATGGCTGGAGCTGGAAATGCTGCTCCCTCAGATCAACAACCTGCACCTAGGGCCAAGGTAAAGGGCACAAAGGGATCTTGGTAGGCCATATACCTTGCCCAGGGCTGGGCCATGGAAGGACCACTGCGGGCACTGTGTCCTGTCTCCCTTGCTGCTTTTGGTGCTATGAGAGGGGGGTACAGATGACTTCACATCCAGGAACCACTGGATGTAGGGCACAGGGTGAGGGATGTCAAGATCTAGCACAGACATAGTGCAGGAGTGGCCTGGCTCTGCCACTCAGCCAACTCTCAAGGAATGAATCAGGTTTGGTAAATAAAATACACTGTGCCAGTGTGGGTATGGGCGTGTGTGGAAATGTGTCTGATTGCTGTAATTTTCCTTTCAGTAATGGACTGATTGTCACCTCTAGGCGGGAACAATCAATCAATTGATGCTGTTGACCACAATTGCCATGTTTTATGACATTTCTCCTTTTGTTCATACTCTTGTGTATCTCTTCTGTGTCTGACAATCTCTTTCTCTGGGAAATAAAGGACTGCTTTTAGTTCCCTGAAATCACTTGTTTGAACTGATTATTCATTACAGTGCAGGTGTGGACTCTTTATGAATTTGCCTAAGAAAACAAATATGGAGACAGATTCCTTGTAAAGTTAAAATTTGTTATTTGATGAGGCACTAGGAGAGAATCTGAGACTGGAAAGGGGGCATGAAACAGGATTTGGTGGGATTTGGTCACGTTCTGTCTCTTGATCGGAAGCTGGCTAAATGAGGATGTTCAGTTTGGGGAAAATTCATAAAGCTGTACACTTTAGGTACACTTTTCTCTGTATTATATTTTGCTAATATTTTTGTTTTTAAGTACAAATACTTGAAGTCACCAAATACTTGATATCCCCATATTTGTGGGGATATATAGAGGTTAATCATCATTAATGGAATTGGATTAATAGTAGTCAAATAGAATCTTATATTCATAAAATTTTAAACTGGGAAGATACCTTAGAAATAATTTAGTTCCATTCCTAACTTACAGTGGAAGAAATGCAGACCTAGAGGGGTGGTGGCTTGCCAAAACTCACATGATGAGGTAAAGACCCACATAGCCTAGCCCTGCCTTCCTGGCCAGGGCTTAGAGATGGCACAGCTACAAATATAATAATGGTACAGTCAAAAAAAGCTAAAGATATGGAGATACATATTCTATCGACTCACATAATTCTCTGGTGATTTCATCTAAAGTAAGGAATTATTAGTCTTGTAAGTCACCTACCATTTCATCGCAATCTGTGGCAATATTAATTGAAATCTACATCTAAAGGTTTTTGTGTGGGTTCTTATTTATTAAATCAAAGATCAGCTTGAGGCTATATATATATTTTTATGAAGGAGGAAGGTGCTGGTATACCAGTGATTGAAATGTGCTGCTCATGTGTAGGAGTATATCCTATCTAATAAAAGAGTAATATGCAAATTGACTACCTTTGCTACACTCACAGGCCACACCCACCAGCCACGCTCACCAGCCAATCAGGAGCAAATAAACTCCAACCAAATTGCTATGGCCACTGAGAGTAGGAGGGAGGCTTGGGTTTCCCCAACAATGGAGGAAGCCAAGCTTCCTGTCTGCCCTTGCCTGCCTACGCCTCCACTCAATGCTACAAAGTTTCAATTATAGAAGATAAATAATCTCAACAGAAATGGCGGCAGCCACGGAGCTGGAAAGAGCAGAGGCTAGGGTTGCCCCGGGCGATGGAGGATGCCAAGCTTCTGCAGCCCTAGAGCCTAGGCCTCCACTCTAGGTTACAAAGTTTCAATTATAGAATTTAAATAAAACCAAACAGAAATGGCTGTCACCACAGAGTGAGCAGAAGGCTTGACTCCACTCCAGGCTACAAAATTTCATAGAACATAAATTAATCCCAGATACCAGGGCCTCCTCTTGGGTCCCTGGAGGGCATGGCTGGCCTGCAAACCATCGCAGGCCCCTCACTCAGACCGCCCCATACTCCAAAGGAACCCTCACCCTGATCCAGAATACTCATCAGGGCAAACCAGCTGGCCCTCACCCATGCACCATGTCTCTATCCTATTTAATGAAAGAGTAATTTGCAGATTGACCATCACTCCAACACACAAGAGGACTGCCCCCAAGAACCTGCTCCCATGTGGACACAAGATGGCCACCACAAGATGGCCAGCAGGAGAGGGCCATTGAGAAGTTCCAGGCCTGCAAGGTAGGGCAGCTTGGGCCATCAGGCCAGCAGGGGAGGGCAGTTGGGAGGTTCCAGGCCTGCAAGGGAGGGCAGTTAGGAGTGAGCAGGCTGGCAGAGTAGGGAAGTTGGGGGCAAACAGGCTGGTAGGGGAGCAGTTAGAAATCAATTAGGCTGGCAGGGTAACGGTTAGTGGGTGATCAGACTGGCAGGCAGAAGCATTTAGGAGCAATTAGGAAGCAGGCAGGCGAGCAGTTTGGAGCCAGCAGTCCTGGATTGTGAGAAGGATGTCCGACTGCCCGTTTAGGCCCAATCCTACTGGGGTCTCTAGTATTTTATATTTGGAAATAAGACAGTTTCCTTTCAGAGATACAGAACAAGTTGATGGCCCTTTCTGCTTCTACCTTTCTCTTCCCCCCTGGGGGAAACAAGATGCTAGGAGGCTTGGGAGGCAAGTAACAAAGACCCTTAAAAGAGGCAGGCCAAGATGAAGGGCACAGATGTTTGGCAAACCCTCCTTGCATCTTGGCTGCCTGTTAGTTCTAACCTAGGGTCAACACCCAGATCTGATGGGGAAAATCTGCATGCACTTAATTATGTAGGCCTAATCGGTCTATGCAGAAACCTGAGCTTGCTGTGACTTGCATTTACACAAGATTTCTTGCTTCCTCTTCTGCTTGGAAGAGGCACATAAAATAAATACTGTGAGTTGTTTGGTAAGTGGACTGGAAACTCAGGATTTATAATTCAGATTTGCTAGTGTTGGTGTGTGAAATGCTGCTTTAGTCATTTCAAACTAATAAAATGGGTTAGGCTGCAGTGGTTTTCAACCTGTCCAATGCCTCAACCCTTTAATACAGTTCCTCCTGTTGTGGTGACCCCCAACCATAAAATTATTTTTGTAGCTATTTCATAACTGTAATTTTGCTACTATTATAAATTGTAATGTAAATATCAGAAAGCATGGATATTTACATTAGGATTCATTAACAGTTGCAAAATTACAGTTATGAAATAGCAACAAAAATGATTTTATGATTAGGGATCACCACAACAAGAGGAACTGTATTAAAGGGTCGCGAATTAGAAAGGTTGAGAACCACTGGGTTAGGGGAATGGGGTACAGTGGAGAGAAAGGGAGGGGAGGGAGAGGCAGATGGAAAGAGAAAGAAAAAATGCCCTAAGTGGGGAGTCTTGTCATTGAAGTTTGTGCTTTGGCCCTCAACAAAAGTGGGAGGCCTTTTAATAGGGCAAGAGCTGATTTCCAAAGCCCAAGAAGAGAAAAGACTGTAAGCAAGGATTAATATAGGGAGGGAAACTCATAGCCTATATGTTCTATACCAGAATGAATAGCTTAGACATAGTTTATTAATTCCCACCACTGTAATCATATACAGTAGGAAATACCAAAAGGGAGGGCAACCTGCCCCCTCAGGAGGATAACTCAGCCTCTCAAGCAAGTGGGGACGAGGCAAACAACTCACCTTGTTCTTCTCCTGATGGTCAGACAATCAGAAAAGGTGGCCCAGGGAAAGCCTCCAAGTTCTTGTTGCTGTTGGAATTCAAAACCCTTTTAGAAGTGGGGGCCCCTGCCAGGCTTCCAAAGTCCATAATGGACATTGTTCAGAAACCCATGTCCTACCCCTCACCTTTATCTCATGAAAGCTTTAGCCAAGTCCAGCCTTGTTTCCCTGTCATATAAAACAGAATTTGGCATCATTTGGGAATCTAGTTCATAGACATGGTCATGTATCTTTGAATCTGTCTTCTCAGCCCATGTCAGTTTGCGGTGAAAAGGTTCCTATCTCACTCCTCCTCCAACAGGGCCACACCCAACAAGGGCTACCACCAATACAGATACTGGCAGGGTTATTTTTGGGTCATGACTATAAAGGAAAGCAATGGAATTGATGTCCATGAATTATTGATGAAAAATCTGTTTTGTTAATAAATGAAATAGTTAAGTAAGCACAAAAGTATCTACAATTCAGATTTAGCAAATTATTAACATTTTACCATTCTGCTTAAGATCTTTGTGTTTTTAAAGTAATAATAATAACAATAATAAAAACAACAGGGAAGATACTACCTCTTGGTAGGAGACTAGCATGTATGTACAGGGAGAGAAGACAGTGGTGGTGATCTTTGGAGAAAGACTCCACACCATATTTCTTAACCCCTCTTTCATATTCAGCATTTCTTTTTTTCTCTGGATGAATTTTTTAATTATTATCTTTTTATACTAATTATCTTTGTAATTATATCTAATCCAAATTTTAATACATATATTGAGTTTTAAAAATATTTTAATGACTTCTTTTTTATTTTGAGAATTTTAATTGGTTCTTTTCCCTACCCACCTATTCTTATTGTTTTATTTCCTGTTTTCATTTAATGATTTCTTATTCACTTTTATAGGTATTATTTTATTTTTATCTCTTTGACCACCCTAAACATAACTTTTGAACTAAGAAAAAAGATCAATTAATTAGAGAGATATTTGTGTGCTCAGATTGATGGGATTCCCTTCTGTTTTGGATATGATGTGGATGTAGGAGAGTGAAGAATAGCTCCCTGGTTTTATGGCTTATTTAGATGAAGAGGGGGGTTTTGGATATGATGTGGATGTAGGAGAGTGAAGAATAGCTCCCTGGTTTTATGGCTTATTTAGATGAAGAGGTGGAATAGGGAAGAAGACCAGGCTTGCAGGAGAAAGCTTTGAGTTCTGTTTGAAGTTTGAAATCCTATTAAGGCAGTTGGACAGACATGATTATGGATGCTAATTCTGAATGTGGAAAAGGAAACCTGGAAATACTTCACACTGATAGTTTTCAGTTATTGATCCAAAAATTATTCAATGGCTATAATCTCAAGATTTGTCTTTTAATTATGAAATTAAGATTTAAGTTCTCTTATGTGATAATTCTATATAATAAAAGCCCAGTATGTTAAGTGTCTAGTCGTTAGTTCAGCCAATCAAAGCAATATGCTAATGATATGCTAAGGCTGCTCAACTGCTCGCTATGATGTGCACTGACCACCAGGTGGTAGTCGACTGGTTGACTGGTCAACCAGTTGCTATGATGTACACTGACCACCAAGGGGCAGACACTCTGACTAGTAGGTTAACTTGCTGCTGGGGTCCGGCTGATGGGGACTGAGCAAGATGAGCTGGACATGCCCTGGAGCCCTCCTGCAATCTCTCCCCAGCTGGCCAACTTCCCGCATCCTTCCCCGGCCCTGATCATGCACTGGTGGGGTTCCTTAGCCTGGCCTGTTTCCTCTAGCAATCCAGGACCCCTCATGGGATGTTGGAGAGTTGGTTTCAGCCTGATCCTGCAGGCCAGGTGTAGGGCACTCACTGGGCACAAATTCGTGCACTGGGCCTCTAGTAAGTAAATAAACTCTTAGCAACTTTTATACAACTTTCCTGGCAAACTTGCCATTATTTACTTCTAAATGTTTTTATTGTTATTTTTATTACTATCATCCATATTCCTCCTCCAGAAGTATTCTCAACTTGGTTAGGCATAGAAATGAGAGAAATGACAGAAAAATGGAGGGTAGTGATGAACACCAAATCCCAAATCCATCTCTTCCCGTTAGATCAGAATGAGACAATGTCTAGTATCTTGTCACCCACACTTTCTCTGAATGTCTGAATGCACTTCCCTCCTTCTGGTTCTTTCTCCTTCCCTCTATCGTTTACCTACCCAGCTTGCTCTGGCCAGACTGGGAAGCAAGAGAGTAGTCCGATCTCCGACAGGATGGAGAAGGGAAGGGGATGCTGCAGAGTGGTGGTGAAGTGTGCTCCCATGGATGACCAGCACATTCAGGAGGAAATTCGCCGCTCCCCCCAAATGTAATGCCAGGGGGGCATGTTTACAAACTATTGCAAGAGAGATTAGCACACCTAATCCCAGTCCTTTGGCTTAATGGCATTATAATTGAGGTTCAGAAGCTTCCTCTTTAGTTAATGAAGTGATGCGACGCCTCTTCAAAAGCATTTGGTAAATGTTTATTAAATCAGTGAATGAAGAAATGGACTTGGAGAGATTCAATAACAACACAACAATAAGAGCAAACCTATTTAGCGGTGACTGTGTGCCCAGTGCCTGCTGTCCAAAAGTGTCTTATGAGCTTGGAATTGGTTGGTCCTCAACAACTTTCTGAAGTAGGAACTTTCTTATCTTCATTTTCAGATGGGATCCTAGGTGTCAGTGGTTTCACAGCTAGCATGTGGCAGAGCTGGGACTCAGCCCCTGAAGTCTGGCTCTAGCCGTTAGCACCACTGTATTACCCTCTAACTAACCTGCCAAGTTCATGCATGTATGCTACTTGAAACCAGTGCTCTGACATCAGACCATGTGCTTTTAACGACTGCTATGATCTGAATGTTTTTGTCTCTCTTCTCTCAGCCAAATTCACATGTTGAAATCTAACTCCACTGTGATGGTTTTAGTAGGTAGGGCTTTTGGGAAGTGGTAGGCCAGAGGATGGGACCCTCATGAGTGGGGTTTAGTACCCTTATAAAGGAGGCTCCAGAAAGTTCCCTCATCCCCCCTGCCATAGGAGGACACTGAGTAAAGACTGCACCTTAAACCAGAAGCAGGCTGACTGGACACTAAATCTGATAGGACCTTGATCTTGGCCTTCTAGCCTCTGGAACTGTGAGGAATATATTTCTGTGTTCCGTAAGCCACCCAGTCTATAGTATTTCACATGGCAGCTCAAATAGACAAAGACAACCTCTGTTCTATACTAACTAGTTCCCTAAAAGAAGATCATTGCCTGTCAGGAAAGTTTCTGTGTGCCTGTATCAGAGCAGTCTCCAATTTCAGGCTGCTTCATTTACCTGATCAATGAATCCATTTCCCTCTCTCATAAGAGAAAAGACACAGACAAGAACTATTAAAACTAATTGCTATTGTCATGCAGGAAAAAAAGATGTAGTTGTTTGACTGAAGTTTCCACTCATCCATCATCCTGGGAACTGGAACCAAGAAGTTATTTTCCAAATCCACAGAAAGTTTTAGCAAAGTGAGGGCTTGTAAATGTGCAGATATTAGTACTTATTGTTGAAACAGATGATGGAGGCCACCTACTCCTACCCTCTTATTTCACAGGTGAAGAGGGCCAGAGGGGTTAAGTGTGCCTTATTCCAAGTCAGGCATCTGGTGAGTGGTGGACGGACTAAAAGCAGGTCTCTGGACTCCCTGTCTTACAAACCCTCCTTTACTCCTGTTGGGCCTCAGATTTCCCTCTGTGGCCTTAAGTAGTTAGCATTTCATCCATCTATCATCAATCACTTTATTAATTTATTTATTCATCCCACAAGTATGCAGATTACTTTTTCTGTGCTATGCTCTGTTCTCTGTGCCAGACATGTAGTGGGAAGAAGTACAGATACAATTCTTGCTTTCATGGAGTTTGTTGAAGAGGCAGGCCATGAACAAACACAAAAAATTAAGACATTAAAAAGAAAGGATCAAGGAATGAAAACTATCACGATGAAAGCAGGATGTGACAAAAAAAGGTCTACTTTAGCTTGGGGGTCAGGGAAGGTCACGTGGAAGTTGCATTTAAGCTGATTGGAAGCAGCTGATCAATGATTCTCTCTCATATTGATGTTTCTTTCTCTCTCTTCCCCTCTCCTTTCTTTTCTGAAATCAATAATAATAAAAAAGCTATGACTGCAACTATGAAATTTATACATTAAAAGTCTATATAGGAAATGATTAGAATGATTGTATAGAGTTGTGGGATTATGAGTAGTAATATGATCTTACCCATTTCTTTATCATTTTTTATTTCTTTAATGAAGAAGCTGAATGTATAAAACAAGCTATAAAGCTGTAGCTGGTGTTTTAAAAAATTATAAGAGGGCTAGGCTCCTCAGTAATGTAGAACAGAGTTATATTTTTTCACTGAAATATTTAAAAATTTCAAAATAATATATGCATATAGATTAAACAATTAAATAGCACTATAAAACATATTGGAAAACAATAATAATACCCTCTATATGCTATACCCCTAGCCAGTCTCAGGTCCAATTTTCCTATCGCAAATTCAAGACTTTTGGATTTTTTTTTCCTTCAACCCCAAATTTCTAAATAATATGCCTTTATTTTTATTGCTTAATTCTTTCATCGTCTTAGGAGTTCCTTTTAGTTCTCTTCTATGTTAGATTTCACTTTTTATTAGTTTCCATATTGTTTTATTTTCTTGTTTTATTAAAGCACAACCTTCTATACCACTGAGCAAAAGGTGCATGCAAAATAAACTTTGCATGTTTAAATAAACTTTTTTTTTCTATTCTCACATTTGGTTGATAATTTGGCTGGGTATAAAAATATCTGTAGGAAATAGTTCTTCATTAGTTGTTTGAAAGCATTGCTCTACTATCTATGAGATTTAATTGTGGTTGTTGAAAAATTTGATAATATTCTCATTTCTGATTTCTTTATATGTGACCTCTTCTACTCCCTACACCAAAGATTTTAGGATCTATTTTTTTATTCTTATCTTTTTGAAATTTTTCTCATTGTGACTTGGGTGGATTCAAAGAAAACTATTCATTTTACTGGGTACTCAATTGATCCTTTCAAATTGGATACTTGTGTCCTTCATTTTAGAGAATTTTTTTGTGTTATTTCTTTAATAATTTATCTCCTCTATGTAGTCTCTCCTTTTAGAACTCCTGCTATTTATATGTTGGAACTCTTGATTGACAGTCACATTTTATTATCTTTTGGGGGGCAGTTTTCTATCATTTTTGTTCCACTTCGTATAAAAGTTCCTCAACTGTTATCTATGACTAGGGGCCCGGTGCATGAAATTTGTGCACTGGGGGTGGGTGGTCCCTCAGCCCAACCTGCTCCCCCTCACATACTGGGAGCCCTTAGGGGATGTCCAACTGATGGCTCACCCCAGATGGCTGGGTGCCCAAAGCTTTAGGCTTTGGGCACCCAGCCATTTCCCTGCTCAGCTCAGCTCCAGCTGCCTGTGACCACCCAGCCCCAGGGGCTGGGTGCTCACTGCCATCACCACTGCCGCTTCCCTTCACAGTGTCTGGGGGCCTGGTACTCCCTGCCTCCGCTACTGACCCACTGCTTCCACGCTCAGCCCCTGGGGGCTAGGCGCTCACTGCCGCTGCCACCACTGCTGCTGCTGCTTCCCCTCACAGTGCCTGGGGGCCTGGTACTCCCTGCCACCGCAGCTGCTGCTGCTTCCCCTCACAGCATCCAGGGGCCGGGCGCTCCCTGCTGCCACCACCACCGCCACCCCACCACCGCTTCCGAGCTCAGCCCTGGGGGCCAGGCCTTGTGCCGCTCGGCCCCACCCCTTGGCCCCACCCCCTGCTCCTGATTGGCTGGTAGCATAGCAGAGATAGGGTCAATTTGTATGTTATTCTTTTATTAGATAGGATACTTTAAATTTATGAACTGGTTTTTGTCATATGATTGTTTCTTTTTATCACATTCTGTTCTTCATAGTTGCAACATTATCTCTTGTCTTTGAATCGTAATTGCAGTTTATTGTTATACTTTTCCTCCACTCCTGCCTCATTTATTTTCTTCCAACTTCCATTTTTAATTTTTGTGGTTTTTTGTTTGTTTGTTTGCTTGTTTTGGTGTATGACTTTCATATCTAGAGCTTTTCTTAAATGTTTGTTAATATATAGCCATCTTTTTACGTTTACTACTGAGACACAAAAGATTTCTGGATGGTATGGGGCAAGAATTATGGACAGGTGGACTGCCTTCACAATAAAATGCAGTTATGGAATGAATTGTGACCACTGAACTAAAAAAAAAACTGGAAGATTACTAATACTAGTGAGTTTCATCTAAGATAATTGTTTCCTAAATCAGTAGATTCATGCTTTTCATTAGTTCAGTAACATTTGCATTTCTTCTCTTCTCTCTATTCTTGCTTTGTAAGACTCTCTGACCTCATTTTGTCTTCCATTTTTGTTAACCCTTCCCTCATATTTTCCATTTTCTTGTTTCTTTATATTTTTACATACAGTTTACCAAGGATTTCAGGATATTTTAGTAATAGAATTGGTTAAAATCCCCAGTTTGTTATGCTGCTGGAAAAGGAAGTCTTGAATCTCATCAATATGTTTTTTACCTTGTAATGCTTCATTGATATTGCTGTTTATGTGTCATCAACTTTTCTAGGGCTTTTTGCTTTTGTGATTTTTAAACTAAGTTCTTTTTCTGTCATTTTAGAGAAGTTCCAGAAGAAATTTGTATACACTTTTGTTCAATCTAAAATGTTTAAAAATGGTAATTGGCTGAGATTCTTTTTAAAGAATTGTATAGCATTGCAGTAGGAGGTATAAAACTTTCAAGAAAGGAAACTTGTTCAGAAGTATACAGTCACTGAATGTAGTTTTTGCTTAGGCGAAATTATTGAGACAGATCCCTAAGTGGCATTCCAAGTATTCTTCTTTGACATTCTCTCTTGTGAACCAAATCTTCACTTTGAAAATATGTTTCATTTCATAATAAAACTTTTGTAAAAGATATAGTAATCATTCTGACTTAAGAACTGAACAACCTAAACTAGCTTAGATATAAGGACAGACCAAAATATTCTTATTAAATCCATTGTCTTTGTCCTTGAAGATAAGTTATGTCTTGAAATGGTCACTTATTAATTTGAATAAATAGAAAATCTCCAGCAGTGCATACTCAATGCTGGGTAACTACTGGTTGAAGATACAATTAATTGATTTTACAACTCCTTTGAATTGAATGTGTTTTTATATGCTTAAATCCTGGAGTGTGAAAATATTTCACTGCAGGATATTCTTGTGGGCCATTCTCACATCTAGATCCCAGCCCTGAGTAGCATCTACATCCACTATTTTCTTTGTGAGCTAACAAAATGTCCATAGAGGCCAGGCTAGGTTATTCCTTTGCTATGATCAGGTGGAGACCTTCCTATGCCTGGGCGTTATGGCCCCTGGGGTGGGCTGCCTCTCTGCTCTTACCAGCAGTCATCTATCTTAGAGCACAGGCTCTAATTACCCCTGCCATTAGCCTGCCCAGCAGGACTGCAGATGTTATTAATGGTCATGAAATTATCCAGTGCCTTTCAAAACTCCAGAGCCAGTCAATGTTTGTCCCTGTGACCTCTCACAGCACTCCATTTCCTTTTTTCATTTTGCTGCTGTATTGAACCTTAACCTGAGTGCAAATAAAAGATTAGGAGGAGCATGTCACCCACTTCCATTTCCCATTTCTCCCTTCATCAGTCCCTTAACCCCCTATTTATTTTGGGATATAACTCAAAACTTTGCTTCATTGCTAGACTGTTTATTTTCAGGGAACTCTTAATTATATGAATGTGCCATTCTCCCCAATCCCTACCCATCTCATAGATCTTGTTTTTTAAAAAAATTAGAAATGGTTTGTTGCTCCTTATTAGGAAATCAATATATTTTCATGGTTGGAAAAATTCAGATAAGCAGGAAGAAGAAGAAAAATCTATACGCTCACCGTCCAGAGATAAACACTTAAAATTTTATGGTATAGCTTTATAGATTTGTCTATATAGATAGAGACATGAAATTATTATAATAATATCAATAAAACTTAATATTGTTATAATATTAATAATAACTAATATGTGACTTCTTAGTATGTAAAAAACACTGTTTAGATTGATTCTCCATGTATTAATTCATTGAAAGATCTCAAGAATCCTATGAGGTACATTTAATTTCTATTTTCATTTTGCATATGAGGACACTATGGCATAGAGAAGTTAAAAATGTTGCCTAAAGCCTCATAGGTATTTAAATGGAAGAGGTGGGATTGGAACCCAAGCATTTTGGTTCTAGGCTCAGAATTCTTAAATAATATGTTATACTAATACTTAAACTGCTTTAAAATTTTTGAAAACTCTCAATATTATTCCTTGTTATTCTAAATCTGTCCTATTATTTTAAATAATTATGAAGCCTGAATAAAATTACAAATACAAATAAGCTGAAATCTCTTTAACCAAACATTAGAGTGTTTTTCCTTTTCTTATCTTTATTTTTTGCTATGATCAACAACACCTGGATTATTTTTAAATGAGATTGTTTCTTCATAATATGACCTTATGGAAAGCAAAAAGTAAACAATATTTAGTTTATTTCATACTTATAAATAATAGTTTGATATATTCCTTGGTTCTATTATTTCTAAGAAATAATTGTCTACTTAAAAAATGTTAATAATTGCCTGGCTGATGTTTCTCAGTGGTGAGTGTCAACCTATGAACTAAGAGGTCATAGTTCGATTCCTGGTCAAGGTTGTGAGCTCAACCCCTAGAAGGGGGTGTGCAGGAGGCAGCCCATTGATGATTCTCTCTTATCACTGATGTTTATAACTCTCCCTCTTCCTTCCTTTCTGAAATCAATAAAAAATATATTTAAAAGATTGTTGTTTTTTAAAAAAATTCTAATAGTTATTGAACACTTTCTATGTGTCAACCATACCTTATTTGTGCTGTCTTATTGCTAATATTTATTCACAAGTAATTCAAACTCAAAATGAAATTCTGGAGAAGTCTAAAGGTTGAAAGGACAATATTCTTTTTGGATATCTCCTTCTGTGATATACTATCTTATATTTTCTTAATTATTCCCAACTGAACACCAGCTTTATCTTTTCTTTCCCTTCCTTCCTTAATGCTTTTCTTCTTATTCTCTCTCCCTAGCTCCTTCCCTCCACCCTTCCTTGTTTTTTTACCTACTTTTCTGAGCCTGATATTCTATCAATTCCTTCATCTGGAAATTCTTCAACTACACCTATCCAAAACCAAATGCAGCTTCTATGTGATTCCTGTCTGGAAGGACATTTTGGCATGCTCTTCTGCTTGTCTGAGTTATAGACTAGGTCTATATTTGGCCAGTAAATCCACCATGGCAGGATCTATTTAAGATTTTTAGTTGACTGTCATCTGGTCTGTGTAAAATGTATTTGAATTGGCCTGTGCCTAATAGAATAGATTTAAAATTATCCAACTTTATAATAGACCAATTCTTCCATGAGTGAGGGCACAGACCCAAGTTTTAGGCAAGTCACCCATTGACTAATATGTGGGCAGAGATCATGCTTGTTTATTCATTTTTTTTCTGCTCTGTGCTGTGATGCCTGGCATACAGGAGACATTGGATACTTATTTGTAAAGTTGACAAGAAAGTCTCAGGCGAGCTGGCATCTATTTCCAGTTCCACTAAAGATTAGCTGCCGGAGAGGAGTGCATTACAAACCACTTAGCTCCCCAACTGCCTCATATATATTATCCTCTTAGTAAATTTTGGAGACCCAGTGAAATCATTCCTGAATATTTCTAATTCCCATTGAAAATTAAGGTTCTAAAGGTAATAACTTTCAAGTTCAAGAGTAAAAAATATTCTCTTTCTTATTTTGAAAGACATGCAATTTTAATTACAAAGAATTGTACAGGGCAAGCAGGTGATCACTTAGATGTTTTAGTCTCCTCCTCCCATGTTGACATATGTCACAGATCACATTTATATTGGGATACCCTTCCCTGGGTGACACAGCATGGGAATTATGGGCTAGGACAAAGATAAGAGAGATTGTGGATTATGTGTCATTTCCAAACTACTAACTTTAGCCTTACCCTTCTCTCCCACTTAGAAAACATACTAAGACATAATTTAGAACTACTGTAATAAAACCGTGGGGTGGGGGCAGGGGGTTCAGTCATACTGACCAAAGAGATAGAATAGGGTGTAGACACCAAACCATGCATTCATGGAAAACTGCTACTATATAATAGAGCCTCTTCCCAGAACTGTGGGAAGAAGATGGATCATTTATTGGATAGTGTTAAGAAAACTGACTCAATGTGAGAAAGAAAAAAAGTTAGAGTCTTATCTTACAACACATACAAAAATAAATTCCAAGTGCATGAAACACCCAAGTATAAAGAGAAAACATACAAATCTTATAGAAGAATATCTAGAAGAATATCTTTGTTGCTCTGGGGTTTGGAGTAAATTTCTTAGGCAAGACCCAAACAACATAAACTGTAAGTGGAAAATTGATGGGTATGACTACATCGAAAGTAAAGATTTCAGTTCAAAACAGTTAACCTGCCTGACAGATGGCACTGGGGAGAGATGTTTGCAGTGTCCAAAATCAATAAGGAATTATGCTCCAAGGGACTCCTGCAGTTTGGCAAGAAAAATATAGGAAACCCATACAGAAAAAACTATGGGTAAAGGATATAAGCATTTCAGAGGAGAAATCCAAATTGCTAATAAGGTCATGAAGAGATACTTAGGTAGTAATCGGAGAAATTCAAATGTAAATTGTAATGGGATCCACTTTAAAATCAGCAGACTGTCAAAAAAATGAAAATCTTATTAATATCAAGTGCTTAAAGGGATGTGGGGAAATGGGACCCTCTGACATGGCTAGAGGGAATGCAGTAGCCTGCCCTTCAGCCATCCCACTTCCAGTGTAGCCAGGGCCAGGCTTACCCAAATCCATAATGGACAGCTCTCTGCATGCTCCTTGCAGCACTGTTTGTGGTGGCATAGAATTGGAGAAAACCAGGAGGTCATCACTAGGGCACTGGCGAGGCAACTGTGGTTATATGTAAAGCCATCAGCAATCATAATTACATTTACATATAACAACAAGGATGGATTACAAAAGCATAGAGTTGGATGAAGAAGGTAGGAAAGAGAATGAGATTTATGGCACACTGCTTCATAAATTAAGCATGCACACACAAAGCAATGACATATATTATTCAACTTTATACATATATAAAAAAGATTGAAGTGAGGGGGACTGGAGAGGGAGAATGGAATGAGGATCAGGACCTAGGACAGATAAATGACAGTGAAATAAGAGAGGGGTCTTTTATGGATTGGTGAGTACAAGGTGAACTAAAGAGTAGAATTAATTCAACTCTGGTCCAAAAGAAGAGAAAGTAAAATCCAATTGGAATTTTGGTGAGTGAGAGATTTCACTGTGGTAATGGTCTTGAAATATTCTGTTTATATGGTGTATGATAAATCATTAATAAGCTCCAATTCATCATTATTTGTAATAGATTACTTGGAACTCAATTCCTAGCTATTAGGACCCCAGGGCTGAGAGCCATAGCAGGAGCTATTTGTGTTCACAATTCTTTGCTTAACATAATCCTACAGGGTGAACATAGCCATGAAAACTAAAGAGAGGCAACCTCAATATTCAAGACACAATTAGGAGAAAGACTTGGGAAAGATTTGCAATTATTATCCCATAAAGACCAGATAATCTGAATACCTCTTTATCCATATTTTATTTCCTCCATCTAATATTCAAAACCATCCCCTTATATTTGTAGAATGAAAAGCAGAAATCTAAATAGCTCTAACATAATTTCCCTAATTCCCATAGCCTGCACTGCTCGAATGTCAGTCTCTAAATTCCTAATACAAATGAACAGAAGACAAAATCATTTTGCAGAATTCTGAAATGAAGTATTTCAGCAAACACAGAGAAACAGTTAAATTTTGCAAAGCCATGAAACTGGAGAGGGGCTGTCCTCCAAATCTGCCAACCAGAGACCTAGAAGGGATTGCTTGCAGGAGATTCATTTCTCTCTCCCTCTCTCGCTGTCTCTGTCTCTCTCTTTCTCTCTCTCACTCCCTCCCTCCCTCCTCTCTCCCCATCTATTTGTACCATATTCATCTGTCAATTTCATCAGAGATACTTGAATGGATTTTCTAATCTGCTCCCACATTGATCATTTAATTAAGTTGATCTCCATGAGCTTGTTAAAAAACCAGGTCTTTTCTTCTCAGGTTATGCGGTTCCTAGTGAACTCTCTTTCCTGTGGTGTGCTTATCTGAGGCATCCAGGAGGATGAGCATTTCTTACTAATATTTCTTTCTGCACACCAATTGATTTTTCAACGTGAGTTTGAATTTCATTTTTTATCACTGCAAGTACATTGTGTAACCTCTTGTTTCCAGGTCAGACTTGGGTGGGTTTCTTCTGCTTCTTATTTATTTACTATTTGTCATTATAAAATATGAAATCCTTGGTCTCGTACAGAATAGTAATAGATTTAATTTGTGCATTTGCTTAGAGGATCAGAATGAAATGGATAATGTGAATGTTTCTTGGGATAATTGACTATGAGGCACTATGTATGGTTTGTGGCTGCTGTATGAGGTCATCCCTTGGATCTGAATGCGTGAGCATTGTTGATAACCAGAATTACTTTAGGGGGAAGTGAGGCCAGTATCCTAGGCACTATCATACTTCCCCAAAGGGGCTTCCAACCACTTGCAGACCATTATCTCATTAGTTCTCAAAATAGCCCAGAGAGGAGGAAAGAAAGATGTGAATGGGGGTAATGGAATGGTATAAAGCACTTTGCTAATAAGATAGTCACTTCCTTTTCCACCGCTCCCAGTCCCAAATCCAAGATGCAGAAACTGAGGCAGAAGGTGAAATTGCTGGTCCAAGATCCTCAGAGAGCTGGAGCAAAAGCCTGAGGTGGAATGATTCCACCCAGCAAGCCAATTAACCTGTTTGTTTTTTTTAAAGATATCCTGAATAAGGGTTTAATCTCTCACTTAAGAAAATAGCAACCTTTTCTTTCTAAACCAACCCTGAGTGTGGGTAGCTGGGAAGTCAGAAATGTGCTGAGAAGAAGGGCAAGCACTGGGCCAGATAAAGCCAGAGCCTGGCTTTCAGAAGTGGGCACTGTGAGGTGCAGCTGGCCTCTTCTGCCGACTCAGTACTTTGCTGATAAGTACAATTCAGTTGGTTCAAATTTTTATATACACACAAAAGACATATTAAGCTGACCTCATTTGTTCTAACTTCTCAGCTGTTTTTTTTTTTTAACCCAGGCCTTTGAGGCAGTTTTCTTAAAGAACTATTTTGATAAAACTTTCATTTTAAAGGAGCTGATTTGAGGAGGAACCAAGATGGCGGCATAGGTAAACACCGATACTGCTGCCTCGCACAACAATTTCAAAACTACAACTAAAAGATAAAACAGACATCATCCAGAACCACTGGAAAGCTGGCTGAGTGGAAATTCTACAACTAGAAGGAAAGAGAAAAGGACACTGAGACCAAGAGGTGGTGTGGAGGGCAGAGGTGTGGAGACGCGGAGACCAGTGCAAGCGGAAAGGGCGGGCAGCTGAATACCTGGCTGGTTTTCTGAACAGGGAGGGACAGAAAGGCTCCCCACTGTGCTGAACTCCAGTTCCAGGCGAGTCTCCGGGAACCCAGACTCATACAGGGTGAAACTGGCCTGTCAGGAAGAAGCACACTGAGACTTGGGAGCTGCAGAGGCATGTGAGCTTGCAGAGAGGGGCACAGCTGAGCATGTGGCTCGCTGTCTTCTTCAGAAGGAAAACAAAACCTCCCGATTGCACTATACTCCAGTTCTGGGTGAGACTTTGGGTATCCAGGCTCATTCGGTTGAACCTGGACTGTCTAGCAGCAGGCAAAACTCAAGGGCAGCTTTCTCTCAGAGGTGCGTGCAGCCATTGCTGCTGGACACGGAGATTCAGGCACTGCTTAAGGCAGGGCTGATGGGAAGCCAAGGCTGACTGCTTAGCCCTGAGACTCTGCCCCATCCAAACTGAGCACAGAGGCTCTCCCAGTGTAGACACAGCTGATTCTCACAGACAATTGGCCTGGTGGTCAACCCCTCCCAGTGATACCAACAACAATCTAGGCTTAACTATAACAAGACAGTGCAACCCATAAAGGGGAGCACCAAGAGTATCCACCTCAGGTAACTGGAGAGGCTGAGCCACTGTCCCCTAGAGAACACCTACCACACAAAGCTACTCGACCAACTCAGGGAAGCAGCCAAAATGTGGAGACAAGGAAACAGATCACATTTGAAAAAAATGGAGGAAAACAAACAACTGGACATAGAGATCAAAACCACGATTATAAGGTTTTTCAAGAATTTCCTAGAAAAGGCTGATAAATTTAATGAGACCCTCAAAGATATGAAAAAGAACCAACTAGAAATTAAGCATACACTGATTGAAATAAAAAATATTATACACAGACCTAACAGCAAACCAGAGAACGCAAGAATCAAGTCAAAGATTTGAAATACAAAAAAACAAAAAACACTCAACTGGGAAAGAAAAAAGAATCTAAAAACTTTCAGTGTAAGGCGCCTATGGGACAACCACAAGCATACCAACATTCAAATTATAGGGGTGCTAGAAAAAGAGAGAGAGCAAGATACTGAATACCTATATGAAGAATTAGTGATGGAAAACTTCCCCCACCTGGTGAAAGAAATAGATTTGAAAGTCCAAGAATCGCACCGAACCCCAAACAAAAGGAATTCAAAGAGGACCATATCAAGACACATCATAATTAAAATGCCAAAAGCAAAAGACAAAGAGAATATTAAAAGCAGCAAGAGAAAAGCAGTTACTTACAAGGGAGCACCCATATGATTGTCAGCTGATTTCTCAACAGATATTATGCAGGTCAAACAAGAATGGCAAGAAATATTCAAAGTGATGAATAGCAAGAACCTACAACCAAGAATACTCTACCTAGCGAAGCTATCATTCAGAATTAAAGGTCAGATAAAGAGCTCCACAGATAAGAAGAAGTAAAAGGGGTTCATCACCACCAAACCAGTATTATATGAAATGCTGAAAGATATTCTTTAAGAAGAGGAAGAAGAAGAAAAAGGTAAAGATAAAAATTATGAACAAAAATATACAAGTTTATCAACAAGTGAATCTAAAAATCAAGTGAATTAAAAATCTGATGAACAGAATAACCTGGTGAATATAATAGAATCAGGGGCATAGAAAAGGAGTGGACTGACAATTCTTGCGGGGAAAGGGATGTGGGAGGTGCAGGAAGAGACTGGACAAAAATCTACACCTATGGATGAGGACAGCGGCAGGGGGTAAGGGCAGAGGATGGGGTTGAAACCGGTGGAGGGGAGCTATGGGTAAATAAGAGGAACAATTGTAGTAATCTGAACAATAAAATTTATTAAATTAAAAAAATAAAGGAGCTGATTTGTCTAACATTTTTTCTCTGCTTTAAACTGATTACCATAGCTGGTATTGAAAAGTGTTTTTGAGATTCACCTACCAGGACACTTCTGGGTCCATTCTTTTATTATTCAAGGGCTTCTGCTTGTGGAACTCATAATCTACACTGCTCATGTACTCAGCTGCTCGGGCCATTCTCCAAGGTCCCCGTGTTCCTCGGCTCAGTTTCCATGGCCTTTATGTTCCTCCCTCAAGGCTCTATGAAATCTTCCTTCTTTGGGGGGAGGGGTAGTAAGATGCAAATGGCTGTTAAGACATAGGTCAAAGGAATAAATCATTAATCGTGGAATTGCAGGCATGTGGGAGAATTTGTGAGAAGATGGGAGTTTTATGACATTTCAGCAGGCAGTCTACTTGGAAAGGTCAACCCTATCAGGAAAAGATAGTATCATCCTTGAAAACACACAGGTGCTATTGCTTCCCCCTTAGAGTCATCCTATTCAATGTGTTTACCATTGTGAATGAATACATAGAATTCATTTGTCCATTTATTCAAAAGGCACAAAAGATGAATAAGTAATAGCCCTTATACCAGGGAGCTCACAGACATGTAAATAGAAGACTGCAGTGCAAGGAGGTAGTAAGAAGCATAATAGAGGTAGATATAGAAAGCGTACATCATACTCTGCCATTTACTTTCCCTGTGGCCATGGGCATGTTTCTCTATCGGTGCTTTTGTGTTCTCATCAAAGTAATGATAGGTCCCACCCAAAAGGATTGTTGGAACTAGTAAAGGAAGTATTACAGTTCAAGTGCTTAGAAGACTGCCTGGCCAAAAAAAAAAAAAAAAAAAAAGCACTCAGTAAGATTTAATGATTATTATTACTCCCAAAGATTTCCTTTAGAAATGTGAAAAGAAAGATTCCCAACTTTACAGCTTGACCAGGTGTAGTCAGCAGTTTTCTGACAAGCTCCTTAGGTTGTGTACTGGTCTCCCAAAGGGATAGAAAGCAACAAGGCAGATCACTACTTCAGACCTGACGATGTTCTTTCCGAAAGGCGAATGTGGTGGAGTCAGCCCAGGGTTCTTGATAAGCAAGAAGAGAAACCTGGATATGGTTAGACACAAACTGCAACTCTGAGAAAGACAATTGTCAAGCGGACCAGAGAAAACAATCTCACTGTGTACTTCCATTACTGTGACCATGCAAGGGAGGACTCCTGACAGTGAGAACTCTAAAAAGTAACCTCAATTTCTGCATTCACAACAGGTTCCAAGAGGTAGGAAATGGGCAATATTGAAAAAACACAAGGTGGCTGTGATGAACTTAACGAGCTCAGGTTTGAAAAAGACTTGCGAGAAATTGAGAGAAAGCACACAGCCAAGAGCAATTCCAAGAGCAATGCTGGGAAGGTGAGAGTCCACAATGTGCTGAGACAGGCAAAAAACAAGAAAGGCCGACATATTCCAGGCAAGAAGATTGGGGTGGGAGAAGCCGACTCCAGAGTTTGGAGCTGATGGCGAAACTGTAGATGGGTGAGAGAAGGCAGAGTTCTGAGAGATCCCTTCTGTCTGTGCTCTCTGCCAAGGAGAATGGTAGAACAAGAAATAACGGGCCTTGCTATGTGACTGTGGAAGCCAGCAAGCTTTTAAGAAACATGTAGCTACTCTAAATGAATTCAGAACTCGGAATAAATGAATTCCGATGTACTGAGGCAACTTACAGATGAGATTTTGTTGCTATTACTGGTTGAAATGAGAAGAAACTTCAAGAAAGAAAGAACTGTTGGGAAAAAGTGCTGGCAAACTCATTAGTTTATTTTTCAATATGGAGAGAAAGTTGATTTTACAGACTATAGACAGGTAAGTGTGCTGTTCATCTTGGATAAGAATTGGTTCTGGGAATATTCATTTCTAGTTCTTTGAAGAGAATATGGTCATGAACAGAACCAGCATAGGGTGACAAGGAACAATCCCCATCTCCTTCCTCCCCCACCTCCTCCTCCCCACCCCTCTCCTCCTGGGTAATCTTGGGCGTAGACCTGAGAAGTCTACTGAACTGTGTGTTTGAATTTCACCAAAGCATTTGATAAGTCTCCAGTAATGTTGGTAAGGATAAAATCAGAAAAAGTGGGCTGGATTCACAAATAGTAAAGAAACTTGGAAACAGTACTTAAAGGACAGTGATAATGGGACATCTCAGCCTGCAGTTTCTGGTCATGCAGGATATAGCTCTACCTCTCCCTTGTCCAGTTCAAACATTATTTTTGGTATTCACAACTACCATTTGTTACATGCCCATTTATATGTTATGGAATACATTTTATATACATTATACCATTTATTTTTTATAAAACTCTGTGAGGTAGATATTATTTTACAGAAAGATTAAGCAATTTCTTCAATTACATACTGAGATTAAGTTAAAGACTGGGGATTTGAACCCTAGAATATCAATGACACCAAGAAGCTAAAGTGGGAGGAAGAGATGGTGAACAAACACATGGAATGAAGTCGTAAGATTCAAAAGGATGCTCTCAGAAGTGTAGTCCGAATTCAACAAGAAGCAATTTAATAAGGTAAACGTAAGATTGGAGTAGAGTCACTGCCCCCGTCCCCCCCCCCAAAAAAAAAACAACCATCACACACACACCTATATCAGTAGTAGAGGATGCCGTGGACATGGCTTTGGAGGAGTCTGTGTGATCTCAGACAATAGTGCATTGTGGCAGCTCCAAAAGCAAAACAACCCACTAATTAGATTTTAGTCCATCTTGAGAGAATATCATAGCTAAAATCAGATTAGCAGCAAGAAAAAAAAAGGGCTCTGTCTGCTGTCTGGAGCCATTAGTGTCGTGCTGATGGATTAGAGAGAGAAGGCAGACTGCCTCGACGCTACTTGTTGTCTGTACCATAAGGAGAACATGAGGACTCCTATGCACCAACCGCTCGCGAGAGAGAAATGTGGTGGCAGAGTAGGTGGCTGTCACTTTTTGGAATCACTCTTCAGTTGGGATGTAGACAAAGTTCCAAGGGAAAGCAACATGGACAAGAAATCATACAGGGAACAAGGGAAGAAAGAAGGGAGAATGTTCATCTGGGGAGAGACAGCTTTAGGGGCCACGTTGAGTGGTCTTTGCACAATGAGAGAGCCATCATGTGAGACTCTTTAGGGCAGTGACTTTTAAACTTGCTTGGTTAATTACCTATAGTAGGAATTATATTTTATATCTCAACCGAGAATACACAGAAATACATCCATAACTGAAAGAAGCCTTTCAAAAATATTATTATCCTTACTGTGTTCTATTCCAGTGGTTTCCAATCTTTCAGACCTTACGGACCACCAGTGTTCCCTGGACCACCAGTTGGTGACCATCACTGTTCTATTTTATCCTCACTTTGATCAATTCTATTTTATATTCTACTAGAGGCCAGGTGCACAAAATTTGTGCACTCAGCAAGGTGGGGGGCGGGAGTGTCCTTCAGCCCAGCCTGCACCCTCTTGCAGTCTGGAAATCTCAGTCAGACATCCTTAGCACTGCTGCAAAGGTGGGAGAGACTCCTACCACTGCCACTGCACTGGCCAGGAGCCCCTGTGAGAACACACTGACCACCAGGGGGTAGCTCCTGCACTGATCATCTGCCCTCTGGTGGTCAGTGTGTGTCATAGAGACCAGTCATTCTGCTACTTGGTCAATTTGCATATTAGCCTTTTATTTTATAGGATTCCCATTCTATTTTATTCTATTTTTGTTGAGCACATTACCTTGATTTTCTGACTTATTAATGGGTTGGAATGCATAGTTTGAAAGTCCCTGTCTTAGGAACTAGAGCTGGGACTCACAGATGGAAGCTATGAGATGCTAGTTATTGCTTAGGATCAAGAATAACTTCTATTAGGCAGAAGCGAAAAACATGGGGTCAATTTCTCAGGAAGCCGTGATTACTGCTTCTTGCAGCATTCACACTTGGGCTAAATGAAGGCGTGAAGAGAGCCGTGCAGAGAGGACTCAGACAGCATATGGGCATTGCATTGAATCACCCACCAGGTCTATTCCATTTCTGAGATGCTGTGGTTGGATTAGTGGGACTGGCTGCTAAAAAGTTCTGCCCTTCTGGTTCACATTAACAGGAGCATGGAGTACATCGCTCAGGAGGTGAAAAAGGCATTGCTCTCTGCTATTCAGAACCAATCTGGGAACACATTTGGAGAGAAATTTTTGAAGTTGTTCACTCATTTGTTCATTTGTCCTACACATATTAATGGTGTGTGTCGTACAACCCAAGCACCAAGGTAGGCCCAGGATATATTGACATAGCATAGGTCTAATAGAGCTCACTGTCTAGTGAGGAAAAGATTATTATTCAATACATATTTTTCGAGTGCCTACTTGTCAGTCACTGCTGTAGAGATTGTGATGGATCAGTGCATCAATGCAAGTGACAGATTTTGAAAAAATATGTATGCCCTAAAATCCTGTGGAGTTTACAGATAACACCCAACAAGCACATACATATAACTGATCAGTTCTGATTATGGAAAGTACATAGGACCCACATAGGGTACTAGTAAAGAGGAAGAGTCAGGCATGTGTATCTGAGGAGGTAGCATTAAAAATGAGAATTGCTAGTTGCGGGGAGTGTGGGAGAGGAGAATGGGAAGTATGATTCCTGACAGGGTATAGTAAGCATCTGAAGAAATGAAAGAAAGCTAGGCTGCTGGGATGCAGATGGCAAGGGAGAGAGCTGACTCCACAGGGTCAAGATGTGGGACTGGATTCTAGGAGCTAGTCAAAACCATTAGAGGGATATTAAGATACAGAAGGACATAGAGATCTAGAAAAACAGAGAAATACCAAGAGAGATGCAGAAGATGATTTGAGAAATGTGTGGGATGTAGAGTCAGCATGAGTCAGTGGGGTGAGCTGGTGGAGAAGACAAGGAAGACTCAGTGTCATTAGCATAGCTAGTGGTGATGGTAGAGTCCTATTCATGCAGCTGAGGAGCAGAGGAAGATTAGCTGTAGGCGGGGAAGAGGAGGAGGTAGGTTTGGGACAATGCAGCCTCGTCTCCTTGAAATACCACCATCCCACGTGTCTTCTGGGAAAACGCTTGCTTGTCCTCCAACACTCCAACACTCACGAAGCCTTTCGTAACCCTCCTCTTTGCCAGACAGCAGTGCACCCCACTTTGTCTCCAAGTTCTTCCCTTACAAACTTTGATCACTGCCTCAAACACACTTTCCACACGCATTAGTTTGCCTATCAGCATAATAATGCCCATCAGTGTTTACTGCCCATCAGGCACTGTTCTGGGCTCTTTGCATGTATTGTCTCATTTAATCCTCACAACAGCTCTTTCCAGTCAAGACCGTTACTCTCCCCATTTCACTGGGAAACGGAGACACAGGCTGGTCAGGTAACTTCCCAAGTGAACATGGCAAGCCCTAGCAATCTGGTTCCAGAGTCCATGCTCTTAACCTCTGTGTGCACTCTCTCTGTTTTCCACAGGATTGTAGATCCTTGAAGTTAGGAAACATGTAGTATTACTTTTTTTTAAAGAAACAGTCTCAGAGTTTTAATTACCAAAATAAGAAAAACAAGCACATTACAACTTATAAGTGAAACCAAAATGAACAGCTATCTAGATTTTTTCTCTCTACTAATCCTAGAAATGTTATGATTTGAAAACCTTGAATGATGTAACCACTCTCATAGAATTTTTGAGTTAGATCTGGTCCTACTCCCTCATTTTAAAGATGAGGCATGGAGAATGAGGCATAGGACATTGAGATGCCCATGGCCAGAGTTTGTGGCAGTGCTGAAGGGCAGGGCCACGTCCCACACATGTCTGAGGGTGATTCCAGCGCTCTGTCAGGAGCAGAGTTGGGCACTTCCTCACGGGGGTATTCCACTCTGCTTGTCACTTACTCTCAACTACAGGCCCTTCTTTGGCTCTATGCACCATGTACCATTTACTCCAAGTACGTGATCACTAGATTGTAGTAATCCTGGGGTGGGTATCCTTGTTTGTCCGCTGACATATCTGCTACCTCAAGTCATGCAAACCACACCGCCTACACTCAGAGCGTGTGTTGGATGGACAGTGGTTCTCTGAGCACATCTCAAGCTTTCATGACACCAGGGCTTTAAATGGAATGCTTTCTTGCTAATAAAAGCTCTTCTTTTTTTTTTTTTCCCAATTCTTCAAAACCTATCTAATCCCTGAAGTTCAAGCTCAAATTCCTTTTTTGAAATCTTTCTGAAATCCTTTCTTTCCTTTCTCTAAATTCCTATGTTGGCTCTGTGTTTTGTGTTTCCCCCACTCCCTTTCTCTTTTTAAAAACATGCTTAATGCCTAACCATAGCACCTGGGCCACAAAGAGCCCTTAAAAAGGTTTGTTAGGCTGGGTCATACATTGTTCACATGTTTAAAGAGAGGCTAAGATCACCAATGTAACTCTAAAGTAGGGGTTGACAAAATTTCTCTGCAAATATCTTAGCCTTCGCAGGCTATGAGGTCTATGTCTCAGCTCCTCAGCTCTGCCCTTGTAGTGGGAAAGCAGCCACAGGCAATATAAAAATAGGTGGTTGTGGCTGTGTTTCAATAAAACTATGGATTTTGAAGTTGAATTTCATATGATTTTTGCATATCATGAAAAACTATTAATATTTCCCACTTATATTTAAAAAGGTACAAACCATTCTTTTTTCTTCTTTTTAAATTTAATTTAATTTTATTGTTTAAAGCATTACAAATAGTAGTGCATATGTCTCCTTTTTTTCCTCCCACTGACCTCCCCCCAGGCTCCCCTTGCCCCTGGCACTTGCCCTTGTCTTGCATCTGTTGGTTGTGCTTATATGCATGCACACAAGTCCTTCAGTTGATCTCTTACCTGCCCCCCCCATCCCGCCCCTACCTTCCCACTATAGTTTGACAGTATGTTCAATGCTTCTTTGCCTCTATTTTTTCATCAGTTTTTAATGCTCTTTAGTATCCATAAATGAGTGAGATCATGTATTTATTTTTCATTGACTGACTTATTTCACTTAGCATAATGCTCTCCAGATCCATCCATGCTGTTGCAAATGGTAAGAATTCCTTCTTTATTTACAATAGTGTAGTATTCCGTTGTGTAGATGTACTACAGCTTTCTAATCCATTCATCTGCTGATGGACATTTAGGCTGTTTCCAAATCTTTGCTTTTGTAAATTGTGCTGCTATGAACATAGGGGTGCATATATCCTTTCTGATTGGTGTTTCTGTTTTCTTGAGAAAGGTACAAATCATTTTTAGGTCACAGACTATAAAACCAGGCATTGGGATAGACTTGAATTGTGGGCGATTGCTTTTCAACACCTGCTCTGGACAGCATGCCTGGAGCTAGGGGATAGAGGAGACTTCTGACTCATGGTGTTCACAT
This sequence comes from Antrozous pallidus, assembly GCA_027563665.1. NCBI lineage: Eukaryota > Metazoa > Chordata > Mammalia > Chiroptera > Vespertilionidae > Antrozous > Antrozous pallidus. The sequence continues at coordinate 60,050,621 of CM050516.1, read as the reverse complement.
CAGCTAGAGATACCCTTCCATAGGATGGCTGCTCGGGGTCCTGGGAAGCTGTTCTCAACAGAGATTTCCAACCACAGGAGTGGGGATTGTCTGGGGAGCTGTAGAGAGATCCCTGCTGGGGGCAGGGTAGGAGGTGGGACTCAAAATGCCATCTGAACACCTTTCCTCTACCAGATTCCACGCAGTAGCTTTGAAGTAAAACCACTGGAGCTGAATTGATTGGAGGGAAGGTCATTCTGAATTAGTGAAAAGGTGTAAGCTATAAAATGGTGCATAAGAAATGATGCATCATTGTGTTCAAGGACATTCGGCAATCAAACACTTAACAAAGGACTATCAATAATCATTTGAATTGCACTCTGTATTTTTTGAAATGCTTTCCAGTACATTATCTCCATTGATCCACCCAGGAACCCTAGGAGACAGACAGCCCCCATTTCACAGGTGAGGTGATTCAGAATTGGGTCCGTGCTGCTCGGTTTGGCCTCTGTCGGCTTGCTGATGGATAGAGAAAAACAACTTTACATTTGCATCAGGGTGTTGTGGAGTCTTAAGAATCTCACTTATATCTCTAGGAAAAATAATCATTCTTTAACGAAAGCTTCCTTTTAACCCCTGAGAATCTACTGGAAACATGACCACATATCCAGATAAGCAGGTAGTTGGTCAAACTACAGTTATAAAGCACTGCAAGAGTTCATTAAACCCTAACAGGCTAGCATTCTGTTCTTCAACCTGATCCCTCAATCAGGATAAAAAGGGTTTCCACTCTGTTATCACACATAGGAAAGTGAAATTTTCTCTCATAGTTGACCTAAAGGTAACATTGGTCCGAGATTTCTCAGGTCTTAAGGATTAGATATGCATTTTGAATTAGAAATGTTTTTCTGGGTCTGAAATTCTTTATTCTGGCAAATTAATAGTTAAGAGAAATTAGGAAGAGTGATGCTGACATAGCGAATCCAATTGCCTTAAGATGATTTTCCTACCTCCTTGTCCCAGAAAGTATGATGTGGGGGGAAACTCAAGAAGCAGCAGCCAGCAAGCCCTAGTGATTTGGGGGATAAATCTGTTTTATTTCCCCTCAACTTGGGGCTCTCATCAGCATCCCTGCCAAATTAGACTTTGGCACAGCTAAGGATGCCTTGGCAAATGTTTTTTAGTTTCTCAAGAGCAACTTCCTGGTTCTTAATTAGTCCTTTTATTCCTAGATATCTATATTTAGTGCTGAACCCCTCTGTTAGTGCTGACCCCTTTTGGATACTGCCAAGAACTTCAGGGAGGTGGCGGGTGAGTCTAGACAAGGCAATTATCCAGATAACCCAATTCCCCAGCCTTATTCTTAAAGTAAGACAGTCTGAGGAGATGTCCAGTTACCGAATAATGCCTGCCTCAGTTCATTAGATAGCTGCTCAATATTTTTCTTCACTTGGTCCAGGGAGGCAGACAGGACATACTTGACCCTTGGAAGGATACAGGCCAGTACAGTCAGTTTCATCTGTGAACTTGATGGAGTAGAGGATGGAGGGAGAAATAACAGAGTGGAAAGAGGCCTAGAGAGAGGCTCTCAACTGTGAACAAGGAAAGTGCAAGAATATTCATTCCACCCTTGTTTATAAAAGAAATAAAAATGGAAAATAACCTAAATGTCTATCACAGGAGAAATGGATCAATAAATTGTGGTACATTCATACAATAAAATACAATTCAGCAGCGTGCAATGAATAAGCTTGAGTTATGCATATCAGTGTGGATAAATCTCAAAATTATATTGCTGAGTACAGAAAGCAAGTTGCGCAAATTACCTACTAGATGAAAACATTTGTTAAAATTTAAAACATCAATAATAATTATACCGTATATTGTTTATGGATAGCATATATGCAGTGTGAGCATTGAAAAAAATCCACAGTAAATTAGAAAGAAAAAAGAACAGATCTATTTTATTTCCTTTTTTATAGAAAGGATAGGAAATGCATGCTAATGGCACACATTCAGTTTCAAGAGTGGTTATCTCTGGGGAAGGTGCAAGGGTGTGAGTCTGGGCAGGGCTCAGAGTCCTCGGTTGAGTCTGGAATATTTACTTTTTTTCAACTGGATGGTAAATTCAAGGACTTACCCATGATATTTTAGCTATACCCTCTAGTATGCCTGAAATCATTCACTAGTGACTGAAGAGGGCGGCATAAAGGAGAGCTGACTACTGTTTGTTGGGGTTCAGGTGGGGGTAACAGGAAATGTTTCAGGAGCGGAGCACCCATGGCTTCTTCCTGAATTGCGATCAAGTACCATTGTAGGAAACCCGGAGTTTGTGTCTGGGCTGCTCCAGAGGGAAGTGCAGAGAAAAGATTGCGGAACTCGTTCTGCCTCTCTTGGGAGCCATGACCTGCAGTGAGCTCTACCTCTCCTAGTCCCTCCTATGTAGTGGAAGTTCTCCCTGAACTTGCCAAAGTCTAGTTGCCTTTGGTTGAGGAATCCATCACGGATACCCTGTCAGAAAGCCTTGCTGGGGAATTGGTGCCCCTCAGGGAGCAGCATGAAGGAGGGGAGAGTGGGCTAATCAATACTAGAGAGCTGGGTTAAAAATCTACTTACATAATGGTTGGCGCCATGCAAATGACCCTGGGAAATAATTACATGGAGCAAGAATTTGCTGTTGTTATTTTATGGATAATTTTGAATATACATAAAGTTATATGCTACTACCCCTATTTTAAAGCTATCCATTACCCAGCCTCAATAACCATTAACTCATGGCCAATCTTGCCTTGTCTATCCAATGATAACACTTCTTGGATCATTTTGAAGCAAATCTCAGACAAAAGACCATGTCTCAGGATTCTCCAGAGAAGCAGAACCAATACTAGTAGGTCCTCTATATCTATCTATATGTCTGTCTGTCAGCCTATTTTTCCATCTAAGTATCTATCTACCCACCTATCTATCAAGACTTATTTTAAAGAATTGACTCATCCCATTGTGGGGGCTGGAAATTTCAGTCCAAATTCTGCCGGTTAGAAAGGCAGGTAGGATTTCTTCTATATTGGAATCTTGAGGCAGGATTGCTTTTCCTGGAAACCTCAGTTTTTTGTCTTAAGGTCTTCAGCTGATTAAATGAAGACCACCCATATTATGGAGGGCAATCTGCATTACTAAAAATCTACTGACTTAAATATTAATCACTTCTTTAAAAATGTCTTCACAGAAACATTTATACTAGTGTTTGACCAAACTACTGGGCCTAGCCAAGTTCACACATAAAATTTACCATTACAGACCATATTATTAGTAACTATTTCAGCATGTGTGTCAAAAATAAGGACTCTTTAAAGAAAACAGCCATAATATTATCACACATTTAATAAAATTAATAATCTTAAAATCATCCAATATATAATTAAATTAACATTTAACTTTCTACTGTTTTGCAAATGTCATAATTTTTAGAATTTGTTTATTTTAGCTGAGATATAATTAAAGTCCATACCTGTGATAGGTTAATATACAGATTAAAGACAAAAGACATATATATATTTTTTCTTTGTAAAGAAAAATATATATTTCTAAGAGAAATATATATATTTAAAAGAAATATATTTTTAAAAAGATATATATATTTCTATTTTTAAAAATATGTTTTTATTTGATTTTTAGGAAAAGAGGAAGGGAGAGGGAGAGAACAGCAAGAGAGAAACATCGATTGGCTGCCTCCTGCACACACACTCACTAGAGATCGAGCCCGCAGCCTGGGCATGTGCCCTGATCAGGAATTGAACCAATGACCTTTTGGTGCACAGTCAACCAACTGAATCACATTGGCCAGGGCTATGTTTATATATCTCTTAATCTATAAGCTCTCCCAACATATTTCTCTCTTTCTTCCTTAGTTTTTAAAGAATATTATTCATCCTAAGGAGCCCTCATAGTCTGGATTTTGCTGGTTGCATTTTTATAGTGTCATTCATCATATTCTTCTATCCTCTGTGTTTTGTGTAAACTGGTAGTTAAATTTGGAAGCTCAACCATTTCAATAGACACTTATTTGCATAATTTTAAGAGCTTACTTAGAGTTTCTTATTACCCATCTTACAAACAAACAAACAAATAAACAAATGAACAAACAAAGAAAAATGCCTCACTTGTTAGCTTGCTGCGACCTAAAATTGCCCTGCCAGAGTAGTTATATTTTCTCCCTAATTAAAATGCAAATATTCCTAAGGAAGGGAAAACTTCTTGAGTATGAATGCTTTTATGAATTTCTTTCCTGAGCCACTTTCTGAAAGTGCGGAAAGAGAGGAATGTTGGTGAGAAGAGCACGTGGACAGTGGGTGTGTGTTTCGTAGCAAGGGGTCATGGGTCACCACTGGAGGAACAGAGTCAGTTAAGATGGGGCTCATTCTCAAAGTCCCCTCCTCTATTGAGCATTTGTCTGTGGACACTGTATTCAGTGCTTTGAAGCAATTATTTCAAGCAATCTTATTACAACCCTGGGAAGTAAGTAAAATTTGTAGTCATTTTAAAGATAAAAACACTGAAACTCAGTCGGGCTTAAGAAACTGGTTAAAGGTCATGTGGCTAATAAGTGGTAGCACCAGGATTTCTCCCCACACCTCTGGCCCTTATATTCTTCCCATACCTCCTTACCAGCTGCTCCTGTCCCTCCCTTTATTCTGGCTTTGGCTGGATTGACAGGGAAGAGGAGAGATAATTGCCTCACATGCGTGCTTTCCGACCTCCAATGTAGCCTGTCCTGGACACAGTCTGGGACTAATGCCTAGAGCCGGTTCATCTCAGAGGGCAGTCAGGGATCTGCTTAGTGGTTTCTAAGTAACAAGAATTTAAAATATACATATACATATACATATACATATATATACATATACATATACATATGCATATATATGTGTGTGTGTGTGTGTATTGATTTCAGAGAAGAAGGGAGAGGGAGAGAGAAATAGAAATATCAATGAATAAAGAGAATAATTGATCATCTACCTCCTGCACATCCCACACTGAGGATTGAGTCCACAACCTAGGCGTGTGCCCTGACTGGGAATCAAACTGTGACTCACCACTGAGCGATGTGGGCAGGCTCTTTTCTTTTTTTTGACCTGCATGAATCAACAGTATTTTAAAAGAATTTATATTCGTTGATGGCACAAATGAAATTGTAAGGTTAGCAGAAAGAGAAAGAAGAGGGAGAGTCTCCTAGAAGTATACCACCCCAACAAAATAAAATGTTTTTATTCCATGGTGTTCCTTGTCAGCCTCTGGCTGGAGGCATGTGCCATTTTGGTCCTCTCTGAGCCTACAAACCAGTCGGAGAAAGTGGGGAGACAGCTCTTTCACAGCCATTTTGAAGTTGCTCAATTTGAAGCGTTACCTGCAAGACTCCACATCCCAGGAGCCAGGGGAGAGGCCAGCAGAGCCTTATTATCTTAGTTTCCTTATCTTCTTCTGCTGGACTTTTTGTGAACACAGCCCTGAACTTTTGTTGGTAGTGCTTTCTTTTAAAACCTGAAGGAGAGGATCAAAACTAGCAAAGATAATTGAGAAAGAAGGAGGAGAAAGAAACCAACTGGAACGTGTAGGCAGTTCTGACCTCCCTTAATACCGAGATCACACACAGCCGCCACTCTTGCTCATTCCTGGGTGTCTAAAACCTCATTTAGAAAAATGTATTTGGTAGGCAGTTTCAACACTCTAAGACAAAAGAAACTGTGTGGAACCGGTTGAACCTTAGACAGTTGTCAGCTGTTTATTCATATGATATTTGTTCAGTGCATGCCTAAGGTAGGCCTTTGCTAACCTCAATCAATTTTGTGCATATTTAGAGAGTTAAGTTATGCGAGGCACAATCTTTCCCTTTAGCCACCTAAGAGGAAGGTGGAGTGCGTTTACTATCATTACCTATGCACAGTGAAACCTCTGGGACATCTTTAAAGAGAAATGCACTGAGAAAAGAAAAAAAGTTAAGTTTTTGAAGGAAATCATTTGTCTTTAGCTGGATTCATCTGGGTATGATACGGGTTGCTGCAGACATAAAACTGTCTGGAGTCTGGCTTCAGGGTTTAGAATGATAAAATATTCATGGCGTATAATTTTGCATAATTTGTTTAGCTACCAAGACATAATTTAGTTATTTGGTGCATGAATCCTTCAGAAGCCATAAAGAAGAGGAAAATGACCATTGAGATGCTGAATCCATCTCTGATGCAAATATAGGTAAGATGACCATATCCTATAGTGTCCTGTGTGCTCAACACACACACACACACACACACACACACACACACACACACACACACACACCTACACCTGCACATAATTGATTCTTCCTACCAATCCTGTGCAGTGTTTTACAAGGAATTTTACATGTATTAGTTACCTAGTTTCACTCTGCATGTGATTGCCCATAAACCCCGAGGAAAGAGCTATAGAACTCATGTTCATTTTCATCAAGATACATCTTACCTAATAATAGAGAATCATGTAAATTTATTATACCTCCACTATGCCCACAGCCAATCAGAGTGAGTATGCAAATCAACCCAACAAAGATGGCAGTTAATTTGCATACATACCTGGGTCCTGGGAATGTCCTTGCATCCAGGTCACTTCCAGCAGGCCATCAGAGGGGTATATGTGTATGGGGGGGGGGGGCATTCACAAGCCTAAAGCCTCAGGCAAAGGCTTTAGACTTGGAAAGGGGTCAAGCCTGTGATTGGAGGAGCCCCCTGCCCAAGCCTAAAACCTGGGCAGCCAAGCCCATGATTTTAGAGGCAGGGAAAGGGGCCCCAAACCTAAAGCCTGGGTGGCCCAAGCTGGCAATCAGAGGGGAGGGGGTGGGGGCCCCTGCCCAAGCCTAAAGCCTCAGGTGGAGGCTTTAGGCTTCAGCAGGGGCAGAGCCTGGGATCGAAGGAAGAGGGAAAAAAATCAATGGAAACATATCCTCAGGTGAGGATAAAAAGGAAAAGGAAGAAAGAAATGTCATATCCTGTGAAAGACACATCTTGAAAATGCCTAAAGAAAGTTGTCATTTTTTCATGTTGAAGGGACTGGAGTCCGTGTTGATGAAAATATCTTGGTGGCTACAATGACTGGCAGTGGCTGTAGCAGCAGGGTGATGGGGCTGGTGCCTTGTCACAAAGGGAGGCCAGACTGTGGCTTAGATCCACTCCCAATGGGAAGCAGGCCTAAGCCATCAATAGGACATTCCCTGAGGGCTCCCAGTTTGTGAGAGGGGCCAGGCTGGATTGAGAGACCCCTACCCAGTGCACAAATTTTATGCACTGGGCTCTTAGTTTAGGCTATAAAATCCCTTGATTGTAAGGTTGATGAGATAACAAATGTGATGATTTATTGGAAGCATGCATAGCCAATCTCTGTGTCCAGCACTGTGCTGAGCACTGACAGATTTATTTGTCAAGAGTGGTCCCTGTCCCTGGGGGAGCTCACAGTCTAGTTGAGACAAGACATGTAAGTGTAACCCATTGGAGAACAACTGCATTCTTTAAGCAGGTGCAGGCTAGCAAGGCAGAGCCCTCAAGCCAACATGCAGGGGAAATGCAGATAAGGGAAGATGACTGGTCTCTCCACCCTCATTTCCATGCCCAGTTCATGCTACCAGCTTCTCTGCAGATTGCTGTGACATGGGATCACCTATCTCTGGGTCTGCAGTCTTGCCCTTTCCAACTTATTCTCCATACTAGAGGCCTGGTTTGTGATCAGGGCCATCTTCTCTGGCTACTGGTAGCCGCCCCCCCCCCCACCCGATCCTGCCACCCCTTCCCTCCCAGTTCCCCATTCACCATCAGGTGATCAGAGCCTGCTGGCCAGGGGGAAGGGCCTAGATTTCGGCCATTCTACCCACTCACTGGCACTGCCCCCACCATGGATTGCCTTCTGTGTGGGGGGCAGCCAGTGGGTGGGGACCTTGGCCTGGCACCACCTGCGTCCCCCACCACCCACCCCTGATTTTCCATTCACCATCAGGTGATGGGAGCCTGCTGGCTGGGGAAAGGAACTGAGAGGTGGTCAGTGCACCTCATAGTGACTGCTCTAGTGGTCATTCTGGTCATTCTGCCAGGGTAAATTTGCATATTATCCTTTTATTATATAGGATTAAGATGGTAGAGAGTCTGTCTAAATGCAGATCTGACTGTGGTGTGCCCCTTGACCTGAGAAAAAGCCCATGCCCTTTAGCTTGGTATAAAAAGTCTGTCCCCAGGGCCCAGGCACAGTGACTCACTTTTTCCTCAAGAAGCAGCCTCGCTTCTTTCTAATTCACAGTTGATTTTCTCTCCACCTGTTGTCTGCACCACCTTGCCTCACTTAGCTCCAGTTCCTTCAGTTTCAGCTTACGGTTCACCCCTTCTGAAAAGTCCTCTCTAACTCCTCGAGACTGGGCTGGCACGCACCTATGTGTCCACATTCCTCTGGAACTTCCCTAGCCTACACTTACTACAGAGCATTCCCAGTCAGTCACTGGGGCTCAGTGAAGCTAGTTAGCTCTGAAATCAGACCTTGTGGGTTTGAAATCAAGACACATTATTTACTAATTTTGTAATCTTAAGGTAAACTGCTTCCTTCTCTGGGTTGCCCTATTTTTATCTGTAAAATGGGGATAATGATGGTACCTACAGTGCAGGGCTGTTGTGAGGAATGAATGAAATTTTATATATAAAAGTACTGAGGCTAGATCCCAACATGTCCTCAGTCCTTAATAAATGTTAGCTACTGTTAGCATAATGCTTGCTTGTTAAAATAATTGCAATGATTTATGATATGTATACATACATATCATATGTATGCTTACATGTATAAATACATTTATATATAACTAGAGGCCTAGTGCACAAAATTTGTGTGCAAGGGGTGGGGGATGTCCCTCAGCCAAGCCTGCACCCTCTCTAATCTGGGATGTTTGACGGGCAGTCGGGCATCCTTCTCATAATCCAGGACTGCTGGCTCCAAACTGCTCACCTGCCTGCCTTCCTGATTGCCCCTAACTGCTTCTGCCTGCCAGCCTGATCACTCCATAACCACTACCCTGCCAGCCTAATTGATGTCTAACTACTCCCCTGCCAGCCTGTTTGCCCCCAACTTCCCTCCTCTGCCAGCCTGTTCATCCCTAACTGACCTCTCCTGATTGCCCCCAACTGCCTTCCCTTGAAGGCCTGACCCTCCCAACTGCCCTCCCCTGATGGCCTGATAGCCCACAATTGCCCTGCCTTGTAGGCCTGGAACCTCCCAACGGCCCTCCCCTGCTTGCCATTTTATGGCGCCATCTTGTGTCTACATGGGGAAGCCCTCTTGTGTGTTGGAGTGATGGTCAATCTGCATATTACTCTTTTATTAGAGAGGATAGAGGTCTGGTGCATGGGTGGAGGCCAGCTGGTTTGCCCGGATCAAATTGGGAGTTCCCTTGGGGCATGGGGCAGCCTGGGTGAGAGGTCTATGGTGGTTTGCAGGCCAGCCACACCCCCCAGTGACCCAAGAGGAGGCCCTGGGATCTGGGATTAATTTATGTTCTACAATTGAAACTTTGTAGCCTAGAGTGAAGCCAAGGCTTCTGCTTGTTCTATGGCAACAGCCATTTCTGTTTGGTTTTATTTAAATTCTATAATTGAAACTTTGTAGCCTAGAGTGGAGGCCTAGGCACTAGGGCTACAGAAGTTTGACTTCCTCCATCGCCTGGGGCAACCCTAGCCTCTGCTCTCTCCAGCTCCATGGCTGCTGCCATTTCTGTTGGTGGCAGCCACTCAATTGAAACTTTGTAACATTGAGTGGAGGCCTAGGCTGGCAAGGGCAGGTGGAATGCTTGGCTTCCTCCATTGCTAGGGCAATCCAAGCCTTCCTCCTGCTCTCAGTGGCCGCAGCATCATAGTTGGGGTTTATTTGCATAATTTGCTCCTGGTTGGCTGATGGGTGTAGCTGTGAGTGTGGCTTGATTGGAGGTATGGTCAATTTGCATATTACTCTTTTATTAGATAGGATGTTATGTGATAAAACAATGTTAGCTATTGTTGTGATAATGATTGGTTAGTGTCCCTGACAACACTGCAAACCCCTGGTCCCTAACTAAGTGAACACCTGCTGCCAGTCCCAAGGGCTGAAGGATCAATGGCCAACTTGCCTGTAACCTCCACAGCATGCTGTTTGGGAGACGCTGTTGTAAGGGGAAGTCTGTTTGTGGCTATGACTCCAGCCCCCAGCATGGTGCCTGATGCTCAATAATGAATTTGTGAGTGAATGAATGAATGAACTGAGGTATGCAAGCTTTCTTATGGGAACAAAATTTTCCAGAGAATAGATAAGGAAACAAACATAAGACTGTGTGGGTCAGAGGTAAGTGGGGAAGCTGGTCGTGCCCTTGGGAACGGCATGGAGGGGCCAAGGATCAGAGTGCGCATGGGGTCAGGAAAGAGCACCTGTGCTGTTTCTGCTGTTGGAATTGTTTTCTGTGCACACATAGCACTTAAACCCCCCCACACACAGATGGCCTGACAGGAGGGGATAGCTGGCCTATTAGAGCCTTGGAAACAGGACAGTGAAAGCAGAGGTGGGAGAAGCCTACAGGAAGCACAGTAAAAAGCAGCATTCTACACATAACCAACATAGATTTTATTGTAAAATGACTACCATAAAATTTGTAATTTCATATGAATTTTAAAACCTTTTACAGATTATAACAGCAATACATATTCATTGCAGAGAATTTGAGATATGCAGAGAAGTAGACAAAAAATAAAAATCACCCTTATATCTCACCACCCAGAATAACCACATTGGTATAGTTATGCCTGTAGTTTTCTTGCCTGTGCACATGTACATTATTGAAGATAGAGCTATACATCTTTACCCCCATCCTATTGTCAGAAATATCCTGATCCGAACCCCTCATCCTGTGTTAAGTTTCACTTCCTAGAGACCTGAGATTCCAGACCAGTTACAACAACAGGGACCTGAGAGGGGTTACAGAAAAGTCTGCTGCCTGCTGGGCCTTTAAGGATGGGGACCTACATCTCCCTGCTGGGACAGTGTGAGGTGACTGTAAGCCTGAGGCCACAGGTCACGGTCAGCTTCATAACTATTGCTAGGCAGCCCCTGGCTAGCCCTGCTGCTGATCCCCAGATGAGAGCATTCCACAGCCTGGCCCACTGGGACTCACTTGCGTGGGCTGCCTCTCCCAGCTCTGGCTTCTGGCCGCTGGGCTCTCCTGTTCCACTTTCAAATTCAGTACAAGTATGGTCTCAGTGTGTTCGTGGAGCCTCCTCTAGATTTCAGTGACCCAGGGCCTAGACTGAACCAGTTGGCGGTGTGTGTGTGTGTGTGTGCGTGTGCGCACGCGCGCACAAGTAGGCAGAACTGAACCAGGACTCAGTGTTGGTTCCTGATAGATGGCCTCTAGCACAGTGGTGTGTTGAGTATACCTGCCCTGCCCGCTCCCTGCAGACAATCCTCCCCTGGCCCTGCCAGAGATCTGATGGAAGTGAGACCAGGACTCTATGCCTAGGACCTTGATTCATGAGGATAACTCGATTTCAGAAACAAGAAAGTATTCCAGATATCACAACTTAGGTGTGAGTCAAGTCTAGCCTAGCAGCTCTGCTTCTTCACTCCAAGCCCCTGAGTTTTGGGTTCGAGCACTTGGCTGAGGCACAATTTGTCCTGGAGCCTGGGCCAGGCTCATTGAGAAAGTGAAGGAATTGCAGGATTGAGGGAAGGCAGGCTGTTCTCAGTAAGAAGAAGCATCAAATATGATAATTCATTTCCCCAGGAAGTATGAGAATCCCTTCTGTAACTTCTACTTGGATATGTCCATTGGCAAGGGGCTCATTCACTCATTCATCAGAGTCTCAGAATGACAGAAAACTCTTATTAAACTGAAATGTGATTCTTGTGACCATCCATCCAGATGGCCTAGTTCTGCTTTGGGAAGAGCCACACCAGATCCAGGCTGTCCCTTGTGACAGCTGTGCAGGCAGGAGCACTGTATTCCCTTTCTCTCTCTTTCTAAGCCAGCAGCAAGCTTTCTGTCCATCTTTGAATCTGCCTGGCAGAGAAGCAAGGCTGGGATAGATCTGATCCAGGGACAACGTATCTGTTACCCACTCTGATCACGGAGTCAGGGGGCTTGCTTACGGCAACCATTGCCGGTGTGGGGTGAAGCCCCCAGCCAGGAGCCATTCAGATGGAGTCACCCCTTTGGGTTGTCTGTAGCCTGATTGAGTTAGGCACTTGCTGACATCAGAGGTGACTCCCTTCTCTGCATCAAGCCTACTGTTTGTTTGTTTTTAAGAAGACCTATAGTGAACAGACTTTATTCTCTAGGAAAAACAAAATTATAAAATTCTTTAGATATTACCTTATTTGTTTTAGCTTTCTACTAATAAGTTAAATTTTTCATAAGTCTCAGCAAATTTTTAACCCCTCCCTTTTTTGGGGAGGTAGACATACAGATTCTGGTTACAATGGGACATTGGCTTCAAGGTATCTGACCCCTTTAAACAGCTATAGGTCAGCCTTGGCTGGTGTAGCTCAGTTGGTTAGAGCATCATCCCATACACTGAAGGATTGCAGGTTCAATTCCCAATCAGGGCACATATCCAGATTGTACGTTTGATTCCCAATTGGGCATGTGTGGGACACAACTGATAAATATTTTGCTCTTACATTGATATTTTTGTCTCTTTCTCTCTCCATCCCTTTCCCCCTCTCTCTAAAATCAATTAAAACGTATTCTCCAGTGAGGATTTTCAAGAAAACCAATCATCTATAGGTCAGAAATTACAACTGGGTATGGCATTTTATCACAACCCACAACTTCAACTAAGGGTTTTCTAGGCCAGTCCCTCTCTATTCTTCTGTAGCAACATTAAGAGTGAGCACTTTTCAAATTGTAATTTACCACACCGAATTTGTAAGCACTGTATAGTACTGTTCATTGCAGCAAAATAACATTTAGGTTTCAGAGATATGCACATACACATTTTGGCGCCACTTCAGAACGACAGTTAAAAGTTTTGATCGGTTATTTCCATCACCCTCCATCTTTAACCAAGAGAGAATTAAAATGTGTAGTTTCAGAGGAGCTTCAGGACCACACAGAATAACTGATCAAAGACCTCTTGGAATGCTATCAAAATCTGACTGTGGGTTGGATCAAGTTAGAAACCATCCCATTCAACATAAAAAAGAACCGTTCCCAGCAAAGAAAAGAAAGGGTCAAGTCTATTAAAGATTAGGTAGGGTGATTTTAATGAGAGTGGCAATGAGGGAGTCTGGGCCTTTGAACAGAAATGCAAAATACCTAATTTGGCTGGTAAGGAACACCTACTTGAAGAAATATTAGAAGACTGGAGGCAAAGTGGCCATTTATGAGATGTGTTAGGCTATAGGTTAGCTATTGTAACAAAGAGACCCCAAAGTACAGTGGCTTAACTAACATACATGTAGTGTTCTTTATTGTGTTTGATATGATGGCTACATAGGGACATACATCTATCAAAAATTCAGTGAAAGGAACACCTAAGATTTGTGCATTTTGGGGATGTTAATTATACCTCAGTTAAAAACAAATAGACATCAATTTCCCTTTGAATAATAGTCCAACAATGGGTGAGTCGATTGCAGTTCTGTTTTGAGACAGTCAGTTGGCTGTGCTAAACATGTAACTTCATCTCTGCTGCCTAGTAAGGGGATGGGGGAGGAGCAAATCCAGGGCATGAGGCTTGCGGCTTGTCTTTACTTGGATCTGACCTGGAATTGGACACATTGTTACCACTCATACGCCACAGGACCAGACTGGGTCCAAAGCTCCATAAAGGATAGAGAAATACAGACTCAAGTTGAAAAGCCATGTGGCTAGCTGAAACTCCAGAAGGTAAGGGGACCTATTCTAGGGCAGAAAGGAAGAATTAGAGAATGATGCTGGAAAGACTTGGGGAGCGGATACTACCTGAGGTAGTCATGGTAACCTATGATCCACGACAGCTACAGGGCTGAAGGGCAAGACATCAGTCACTCAGGGATGAAACTGACCCAGTTGGACCCTAGGTCCAATTGTTTGAACCCAAGGACAGAGTTAAAGGGGAATTACAGTTGGTTATTGGTTACAGTTGGTGGGAGGTAGCAGATCAGGAAACAGTGGAGCTGTGATAGGAATAGGGAACTGGGAGGACAGCTGGTGTGCTGGGGTGGGGCAGAGGGTAGAGATGGCCAAGGGAGACTTAGAGTCTCTATCCTTAGAGATGTTTAATAATAGAGGAGGCAGCTGTCACTGTTGTTTAGGGTGTGGCTCTCCCTGAAACCAGGGAGCTAAATGAAATAGTTTTTTTTCAAAGGGAAGGTTGAACATTTTGAAGGTAAAACAAAGCAGGGGATGGTGACTGAGAGACAGTGGTTGGAATTTCTCTTACCACCAACGTTCCAGGCACGATGCCCACTTCTCAGTTCTGTCCACTGGCCATGGTCATCTGCAGAGTGTCTGCCACAGGCTTATCACCACCTGCTCTTTAGTACATCTCACGTCTTGCCCTTTTCTGGATCTGTGCTTCTCAAACTTCTGGCCACCACCTACTTCGTGATCATTACTGAGTTATCTCCTATATTTTAAAACATGGGAACAGGACCACAGATTAGGAGTATGTGTCTGGTTCTCAGGCACTGAAGTGAGCTGAGGAGTCTGGGAGCAGGGGTACAGCTCAGGGGCCCCAGACTTAGCAAAGTGATCAGAAGAAAACAGGCATCGAATGTGTGTTGCTTATTCTAAGTTGCTGTTCAACTCTTGTGTTGTTTAAATTGATAGCATGAGCTTTCTAATGGAGAAAATTAGGAAGGCCTTAAAAGTAGGGACCGCACATCCTACCTTTTTGCTTTCTCAGCTGTTCTTGACAATGCTTGAAAAATAGATGCTTGTTAATAAATGGTTATTAATAAGTAAATAACCACTTGGGCTTAATGCATTGGCAAGGGTTTACATATTGATTCCTCAAGCAAAGGTGATCTTCTTTGACCAACCTCCTCATATCTCCTCCCATTTACCCACCACCAGATGCAGGAGTTATTTCTATACGTCGAGAATTCATACAATTTGTGCAAAGGTTAGGAAACATATGATTCATTAAGGTGTGGGACTTGGATAAGTCTTTTAATTTCTCTGAGCCTCCATTTCTTCATCTGCAATGGGAGCAGGGGCTAGGCCAGGTGATGGCTGAGAACATTTGAAGGATTTATTTTCCATGCTTCTTTATTAGCTCAAGCTGCTTGTTCCCCAGGCACCTCCCCCCCCCCCCCAACATTTACAACTCCTCCACCTTCTGTTTAAGGTCACAAAGCACTCTCTCTAATGTGTTTCCTTAGGTGAAAGCAGTTCACATGATCCTGGTTTGGTCAGGTGTATGAATAAAGGTATGAAAGCAAATGATCTAACAGATGAGCTATTGTATAAGTTTTCTATTGCTGAGTAACAAATCACCACAAAGTTAGTGGTTTATAGCAACACAAAATTTATTATCTCACAATTTTTGTGCACCAGGAGTCTAGAATAGGTTAGCTGGATCCTCTACTCAGGGTCTCACCAGCTAAAGTCAAGGTATGGCTGGGGCTATACACCTCTCTGAGCTTCAGAGACCTCTCCTAATTCATTTAGGTTATTGGCAGAATTTAGACCTGTGTGGTTGTAGGACTGTGATCCCTGTTTTCTTGCTGGCTCTCAGCTGGGGGTCAGTCACTTCCCTAGAGGCTACCCTCAGGGACTAGCCATGTGGCCCTTTCACCGCACAGCAGTTTCCTTCTGCAAGGTCAGCAGGAGAGCATCTGCTGCTGATGCTGACGTGTCCGGCAAGGGTGGGGGAAGGAAGAGCCACATCCGATCTCTTTTAAGGGCTCACCTGATTAGGTCAGGCTCATCTAGACTAATCATCCTTTTTTTATGTCCTCAAGACAAGTGATTAGTGACCTTAATTATGTCTGTAAAATTCCCTTGCATGAATCAGAGAAAGATATGCAGGTCTCATCCATACTCAAGAGGAGAGGATTAAACAAGGGGAGGGCTGTGAATACATAACAGCAGAAAATTGGGGGGAAGGGGACATTTTTTTGTTTTATTTTTTCAATTACAGTTTACAGTCAATATTATTCTGTATTAGTTTCATATGTACAGCTTAGTGGTTAGAAAATCATGTGCTTTATGGGGGCAGGCAATAAGGGGTCAATGGGAGAGAAAAGGGGACATATATTGAAAAAAGAAAATTATGTACTTTACAGAGTGGTCCCCCTGATACTTCAAGTGCCCACCTGACCCCACACATATTTATCACAATATTATTGACCATTTTCCCCTATGTTGTAATCTGCATCTCTGTGACTATTCTGTAACTACCATTTATACAATTAATCCCTTCATCTTTTTCACCCAGCTCCTCAACTTGCCTTCCCTCTCACAACTGTCAGTCTGTTCTGTTTTTTTTTAATTTTGCTTGTTTATTTTATTCTTTAGATTGTACATATAAGTGAAATCATATAATATTTGTCTTAGAGAGGGGGACATCTTAAAACTCTGCCCACCATAGTTGGGAAAGCAGGGTTGCAATCTCAGATGCCTAAAAACATAGTCATGATTACCCAGTGAAGCTCCCAGGGTGTATAATAGGGAACAGTGAGATCTCTGGTGACCTGGAGAAGACATTACACTGATTGCCAAGCAAATCCAGAAGTCCTGAGTTTCATGTGAAAATTCCTGACTTTCAAATTTGGACAACCATTTAAAAATGGGGGGAAAAGGGGACATATGTAATATTCTCAACAATAAAGATTTTAAAAATATATAAAAAAAATGAAACCTGCAAAAAATGGTTTTAATATTTCAAATGTTAAAACATAGTACAAACCCACTGTTTTGGGTCAGAGGTGATCTGTTAACCACCATTGTGTGAGCACTGTGCTAGAGAAAGCCAAGTCCAGTTGCCATGATGAATTTGACCTTGCCAAGGAGAAATCCAACTCTAAAGACAAAAAAGTTTCAGGACAATGTGACTGCATCA
Organism: Antrozous pallidus; assembly: GCA_027563665.1. Lineage (NCBI taxonomy): Eukaryota > Metazoa > Chordata > Mammalia > Chiroptera > Vespertilionidae > Antrozous > Antrozous pallidus. The sequence goes on along the minus strand of CM050516.1, from coordinate 60,033,573 downwards.
GTCAGGCAGGACTTTGTACTTGGCAGTGCATCTCAGGCACAGGGCACTGATTATGTAAGTCAGACCCCAGAGGTGAGCAAGGTAGGAGGCATGAGTCCTGCAGGGATCACTGTGCTAAAACAGCGTTTATCCTGGGAAAAGGCTCACAGCCTTGTCATGCATGCGGTTACTTGACAGAATGGCATATCACCTCACATTTGTAATGCAACACCTTCAATGGTTTGCCAGAAAATTGCTCCCCAAATTATACTTCTGTGAAGAGTACACAGTAATAATGCATCACAAGGGCAGAGAAAAATGTATTGCAACTGGATATATTGAATAATGTAATGTTTCAACGACCCCAGAAAGGATATTGTATTATTCAAATACCACAGCAGTTTTAAAAAGCACCATTAAAATCACCATGAGCAGGCATTAGGACTGAGAAGCGCAAATATTGAGTTTTTCTCAGAGCTTTGGTAGGGCAAGAATCCCTCAGTCCACTTATACTTTCAGAGAGTAGGCTGAATTTACAGGAAAGGGTGACTGGAGTGAAGAAGAAATCCTTGTGGCTCTTATTCAAGGTGGGAGGGGGGAAATGATGGGAATTTGAACATCTCTTTAAGCAATCTGCACAGGTACCGTCAAGTGGGGAGCTGAGCAGTTAAACAGGAAATGTGATCACAGCTGAGGGCCCATCTAGATTATTCAGGTTCTAGAATGCCTCCTTTTCTTGGAATAGCCTGGCTTTGAGGGTGTAAATAGATAGTACTTTCAGTGCCTTAATGGCAGTCATTTCCTGTAGGCCTGACTGGTATCCAGGAATGTTACGAATGATGTAAAGTTTAACTTGAGTATTGTCTCTGAATTTCATGTGGTCTTCTCCCATGGACTCCCTCACTCCAGATCAGTTCTCACTGGCTCCCAATTCCTACCTAGTCCTTACTTGTCTTTATTTTCTTATAAATCCCCCCTATCCGGATCTTACACTTATTGAATATCAACTAATCAATCTGATGTCTTTCTGATCTAATCACAAGTGAGGCCTAGAGGAATTCCAAGGTGTTCTGATGAAGGCCCTTTGACCGCAGGAAAATGAAATCAACCAAAACTAGTTTAAGAAAAGAGGAAAGTAGGCAATGTCATAATTTCCAAGAGCAGGTAGTACAACTGGGCCTCACATGGCCCTGAGATCAGAACAGAAATACCTAAAGAAGAAGTCACCCCCATTCTTCCCCCAGGGGCTGTTCAGGTAACCACAACAGTGGAGGGGCCATTGTGTGTAAAGAATGTGCTTCTTCATCTCTGTTTGCCTGTTTCATTTTCTTCTCTCTGCCAAGGGGAAAAGGGCCACCTCAGCTGTGGCTTTGCAGGACCCATCCTATAAAATAAAAGCCTAATATGTATAATATGTAAGTGTCCTGTCATCTGATCATCCATTTAACTAGTCAAAGCATAATATGCTAATGATATGCTAAAGCTCCTCAACTGCTCTGGTGTGCACTGACCACCATGGGGCAAACACTCCTACTGGTAAGTGAGTTTGCTGCTGGAGTCTAGCCAATCAGGACTGAGCAAGAAGGGCTGGACATGCCCTAGAGCCTTCCTCCCCACTGGCCAACCTCTCACATCCCTTCCTGGCCCCAGTCATGTACTAGTAGGGTCCCTTGGCCTGGCCTGGGCCCTCTTGCAATCCGGGACCCCTCAGGGGGTGTCAGAGAGCAGGTTTTGGCTTGCTCCCACAAGCCAGGCCAAGAGACCCCACTGGTGCTTGAATTCGTGCAGCAAGCCTTGAGTCCATAATAAGACCCAACCCAAACCCATAAGAGACTCTGGGTCCCATATTCAAACTGGAAGGAGAAGTTGGATTGACCTACCCCCAGCCCAACCAGAATCTCTCCAATTGTTGCTTTCTTTCCTGTCGATCTTTTTTCCATTAGACTTTTCATTGTTTCAATACTGCGACCCAAAGAGAATAGAGCAGCGATAGGGTCAGGAAATGCCACCATCTGAAATCGAAGCCCCACAGACCTACCATCCTATGGAGAGACTAGCCATCTGCTGAAAAGATTGCTTGAGTGCTGCAGCTAAGCCTCGAGAGCCTCCCCAGACACATTGCTAAGACACTTAATGCAACTGATCTGAGATAAATAGTGATCATGGCAACAATGCAATATTAATGATAGAAATGAGTAGTCACTCTGCTTGGGATTTTAACAAAATAAAAATGAAGAATGATTTGAAGAGTTACTGTTAGTCTCTGGCCCTGTCCAGAGGGGTGGCTGACTTGAGTGGCTCTGATGGTCCTCGGGCCCATTTCGTGGGTGCCACTCATTAGCACAGAGGCTCATGAGAACTCAGTGACATTGACTATTAAAAATCTTCCCATACCTTGCTCGGTGCTCTTGCTTTGAGTTAGTAATTGTATTTTTGAGAAATGCTTTTCACTTTAGAAAAAAATTTACTCAGCAGCTGTCAGCCAGTCTCATGTGTTTGATTAGCCTGAGCCAATCATCCAAAACTTCCACAAACTCAAGAAATTGAGCTCCTGAGCGCTAAGATCCAAAGACCTTGGTGATCTTGTTAAGGTGCTGGCTAGTGAGCTCCTACCATGCTTGAATTATGCCAAAGAAAAGTCCTTGTAGCTAAAGAGAGGCACAGTGAGAATCACATAACAGTTAAGATGATCAGTGTCCCAGGGGCCTTCTTTTCTCTAAACCAATTAGCAAATCTGGCTGGAGATTCCCAATCAGGTATGAGGAAGGAAATCCTAGCAATGTGGCTCAGACACATGTGGCAGGTGGAACTCTCAGGTTCTTCAAGTCATCCAAAGTTGAACCTGAACTTTAATATGGGCTAGACAGAGCTGTTTACCTCTATAGTCAGGGTTGGTTCTGAGGAATAGGGGCATGGAGGAGCTGGAGATTAATGCCAGCCAGATTTTCTCAGTACGAAAGCTTGAAAGGTAGGTCAGAGTTGGTGTCTGGGCTGAGAGAAACACACAGTATGAATTTCCCCAGGCCAATTCCTCAGCAGAGATTCTTGGCTCTGTCCCCGAGAGAAAAATTCTAGCTAAAACCCAAATTGCTTGTTTATTAGCAAATATGAATAATGTACAAATTAAGCCACCTGCTCCTGTTGAATTAATTTAGGTTATACTGGGGCTGGGGTGGAGTGGCTGATGGTTAGTTAACACAATCATGCAAATTAACACATGCTTGACTTTCAGGCAGCTCCCCACTGTCCACAGCAGGGGCCCTCAGGGAAATCAAGCAATAGACCTTAAAGAAAGCAATAATCTCTGTTTTATCTGTTCTGACAGTTTTCAGCTACTTTCCATGGGAGCCTTTAGGGGGAGAATATTCACTACCTTTTTTTCTTAGCCCAGTGAAGTAGGAAGCAAAAAATAAAATGTGGGGAAGAATAATTTAGCAATTTGTGTCTTGGGCCATTGTCTCTCTAAGTGAGAGTGTGATGTTATTTTTTTGTCTTCCATTTCTATCTGGGCCCCTACGACCTACCCATAAGAGACGAGAGTCGGGCTCCATCAGGTGGGTTATTTAGGTTGCCAAGAAGAGACTTACCCAGACCTCCTTAGGTGATAGGGATTACTTCCAGAACACAAAAGGAAGAGAAGGAATAGAACACCTTTTCTTCCTTACTCACAGACACTCGATTCTCAGTTCAGTCAGGACCAGAAAGTGGACACCCTGTGTGTCCCACTGAGATTCCCCCTTCCTCTTTGCTCCACCTTCTCACGCAGGAGAAGTACCGCTATCCACAGCCCAATGGCAGGCAGGTGGCAGCTTTCCCGAGAAGCACCATTTGCAGGTTCTTCTGTGATGGGTTGACCATCATTTATGATGTGTCATGGTGGAAGGGATAGGGCCTTTGAGACATTGAGAGAGAATGGTTAAAGTCCCAAACTTATATGTTGGCTTGGCTCCCTATTGACTAGCTGTGAAAGTTTTGGGAGTTACTTCACCTTTCTGACATTTAGTTTCCCAATCTGTAAAATGGGAGTAATAACTCCACCTTATGATATGTGATGGGCACCAAATGAAAAAGTTGTCTATAAGAGCATTTAGGAATTCTAAAATGCCATATAAATATTTTCGTTCAAACTGTTTCTTTAATGATATTGCTTCTGCTCAGTATAGCAGAAAGTTGTGTTTGGTTTTTTAATGCAGTATTGCAATGCTGCCAGGAAAAAAATAGGAAAAAAGACTCAGATTAAAATTTTTACTATAGTAGTGCCCCTTTATTTGGGGGATATGTTCTAAGACACTACCCTCTCCACAGTAAATGCCTGAAACTGGATAGTACTGAACCCATAGACACTGTTTTCTTTATATATATGATAAAGTTTATTTTATAAGTTAAGCACTATGAGAGATTAACAATAACTACTAATAAAATAGAAAAATTATGACAGTATACTGAAATAAGTCATGTGAAAGTGATCTCTATCTGCAAACTGGCACAAATTTCTTTTTGCTTCCTCACAATTTTAGCGATAGAAGATTCACTCCTACCATATATTTTAGCAACCTCAGCATATGATTTTCTCCCCTTTCCTTATTAAGTCGAGAACTTTCACCTTTTCACTTAAAGGAAGCATGTTACAGCTTCTCTTTGATGTATTAAGATCCTCAGCGTCACTACTCTTGCGTGTTGGAGCCATTATTGAGTCAAATAAGGGTTACCTGAACACAAGCATAGCAATACCATGATAGTCAGCTTATAACTGAGATGGCTATTAGTGACTAAGGGTGTGTGACGTATACTGTATGGAGACACAGGACAAAAGGATGATTCACAGCCTGGACAGGGTGAAGTAGTATGATGCAAGATTTCATCATGCTACTTAGAATGGCACATCATTATAAACTTGTGAGTTGTTTATGTCTGGGTTTCCATTGAATGTTTTCAGATCATGGTTGACTGTGGGTAGCTAGAGCCTTGAAAAAGCAAAACTACAGATAAGGTGGACTACTGAACAGATAAAAGCTTTACTCTACAGATAACCTACTGGATAATATTAAGCCCTTCTCTTAACTAGATACTCAGATCTCCATTTAATGGTTGAGTACTGAGTAATCCCTCTCAAGAATCCTATCAAATAAAAACGTTAGCATCAAAACTCCACTTTGTTTTAAAGTTTGTGTCACCTTCCCAGTGGGTGTTTGCATGTTACATGGAACATATGATAGATTACATGTAGCATTAATTAATTGTTATTAAACACCTTAAAGAGGAGTGACTATAAACAGCTGAAATATCTATCTATTGTGTATCGTATAACTCTACTCCACGTGTGCAAACAAACGTGGATTTAATTTAGAGTTGACAATAGAAGATGTCACAGCATATTATCGGTGGAGGCGAAATGATTTTTTAAGCACTCTTCTTAAGATGTGTTCTGCCCTTTCTCATGGGTAATTTGTCTGTCACTTCCTGATGTCCCAGTTGCCTCACTGGCTCTGAGTGGCATCAAAGCCTGAATTTCCCTACAGACAAAGCACAGGACATTAATCCTCTGTGCGAACAGCTGCTTGTTATGCCTCAAACAAAAATCATGAAGTTGGACACTTTATCCTTGGAGAATCTCTAGCTTGATTTGAAGATATCTGCATGGTCCATGTTGCATAGGCCTCTGGTTTGCTCTGTGAAGCATCTTCAGGTGCTTATGTCTGTTTATTAACAAAATACCACAGACTGAATGATTTGAACAACAGAAACGTTGTTTTCTTACAGTTCTGGAGGCCAGAAGTCTAAGATCAAAGTGTGGTCATGGTAGATTTCTTCTGAGGCCTCTCTTTTTGGCTTGTAGATGGTTGTCATCTCTGTGTCTTTACATGGTCTTTCTTCCATGTGTGCCTGTGTCCTCATCTTCTCTTCTTATAATGACACCAGTCAGACTGTATGAGGGTTCACCTTAAGGTCCTCATTTTACTTTAATTACCTCTTTAAAGATTCTGTCTCCAAATATAGTCACATTCTGAGATGCTGGGGGTTAGGACTTCAACATATGAATTCAGAGGGAATATAATTTCTCTCATCATAGTGCAGAAATTTGTTCTAGGTACAAGGCATACATTCAGCTGATGAAAACCTCCCCCCCCCCACACACACACACTTCCAAATATCAATTTTGTCCTATAGTTTACATTTTTCATTCTCATTTCTTTCATTCTCAATATTTATATATTGATTTCAGAGAGGGAGAGCAAGAGAGAAATACAAACATCAGTGATGAGAGAGAACCATTAATCGACTGCCTCCTGCATGCTCCCTGATCGGGATGAAGCCCATAACCCTGGTATGTGCCCGGATGGGGAATCAAGCCATGGCCTACTAATTTATAGGTCAGTCCTCAACCACTGAGCCACACCAGCCAGGCTCATTCTCATTTCTTCCTAGTAAATTCCAAAACCAGTTCTGAGTCTTTCCTGAGACTGGTTCTAGTCTGATGGAAAGGGTTTCTCTGACTTAAAGAGAAACTTAACAAAATCATGTATGACCCTAATTTAGGCTGGTGAAAGAGGAGCCGGAAAATAAGGACAGTTGTGGTAATACGGGCAGTGACTTCAGGCTGCACTAAACTCTCAGGCCCGTCTAACAGTTACCAGGACCTTCAAACCAAATGGCCACTCAGCAATGTCTAATAGTCCCTGAGATGGTAGAAATGTTCTGTCTCTGCTATCCATGGTAGTAGCCACTAAGCACATGTGGCTATTAAGCCTCTGAGATATGCCTAGTGCCACTGAGGAACTTACCTTTTAATTTAAAGAAATATAAATTTAATTAGCCACATGGGGATAATTGCTGCCATATGGCACAGGACAGTCCTAACTTAAGGATAAACAAGAGCAGCTCTGAGATCCAGTCAGATTGGCAAACACCTCCACCTCCACCCCAACACACACATCCTCAGACTATCTGCTATCAATTTGAATGGCCTTTGGAGAAAGAGGCTATTGCCAAAGTTGGCTGCAGTATTCACTTCCTGCCACTAGATTCAAGTTGGGAGCCCCATAAAAAGCTAATGTGGTTTATTGCTTTGCATACAAAAATATCCAAGAAACCAGATGAGCATAGATAGGAATGTTCCTTAGCAACAGTGGAGAAGTTTCTTAGAAAGAAATATACCTCTCTGGAAATAATAACCTGGCAGATGAGTTGAAAGCAATATTAAGCCCATTGTGGTGTCTTTTGCAAAACATACTCTGAGAACTGAAATGAGAAGGCTCCTTCAGAACAGGGCTTTGGTCAAAATGGGTAGTATCCATAATGCCTGCTTTTAGTGTGGGTTAGCCGTACTGTAAGAGGTTGCTATCTCTAGAAAACTAAGTCACTTTTGCTCACTCTTATCATGCCTCTGACTCTGCAGAATGTTGGTAAGTACCAATTTGGAGTCCAGCCCTTTTTATTTGTTTTTTTCACAGAGGCAAGCAGGGTGGGAGCTGCCCAAGACAATGAAGGTAGTCATTACCCTTTGTTGGGCTAAGTATATAATTTCCCCAGTGATCCTCTGAGTAATAACAAAAATTATGTGAGGTACATGTAGTGTTATATTCCCTGGAGCTTAATATGGCTCTCCGTAAAATTGATTCTCTGAAATCTTGCAATATGCTTCATCAAACTAAATGAAACCTGCTCTGGTTTTCTAAGAAGTGATTGGATTCCATGTGATAAATTAACCCTCACCGTCCAGAGAGTTGCCTGGTAATGGGCTGATGCATTTCAACCCCACAGCTGCCATCCAGGATTTTAATTTGCTCACAGGTCCTTATTTTAATTCCCCCTGGAACTGGGAGGAGCGCCCACCTACCTGCAAGCCTGTGTGGGATTAACAGACACGACTGAAAATCCTTTCTCCCAAGACAGTGACTGACTCCCTTTCCACCTGAGGGGTGGAGAGAGGCTGGCGGGACAGATAGCAAAGGCAAAGGTGCACATGGAATTCTGGGCTTTAGGGGCCTGGATTTTGGGAGGGTCAGAATCAGGCTTTGTTTGAGGGGAAGATCACGTTTGCTCCCCCGTGAGTCTCCTCTTAGCACTATCCCTGGGTTATGTTAGAAGGTGTTAGAGGCCCTCTCCTGATGAGCTTTTTAAACTTTATATAGAGATACATGTGTATATATATTTATAACACTTCTTGGATGGCTGAAAATAGCTTTGCATTTCTGAGAAAAAAAACAACTAACCATCTGAGACTGCGGCTCCCCTCTGTAAAACCCGTTCAACAGCCTCGGGGGCCCAAGGGGACATGTTCCTTTGGAAGGAAAAAGGATGATTGGGTTTGATTCAATCCATTTCTAGGAGATGGGCTCCTAAGGAAAGAACTTGAGTGAAATTAATCAGAGCAAATCCCAGCAGAGGAAATGTGGTCTCTTCTGTGGGTAAACCAAGATCCATTAGGCAGGGATCCCCGCACAAGCATTTCTGAAAGGCCACAGTTGTTCATGACGGTATTGAAATCCTACTAACATTACGTACTAAGTACCTAGGAAAATAGGTAGCAGGATTACTTATCATGTAGAAAGATACCCTAGATGCAAGCATCGTACTGCTAAAAATCCAACTCCATTTAGTATGGTTGATTTGACAAGAGTAGAAGACCCTCTGGGAGGTGGAACTAGGGGTTTAAACAAGCCAAGATCCACACAGGTCAGCGAATATCCATCTCCTTCTCCCCTTTCCTAAGGTCCTGCTCAAGTTAGTAAGTCTCAGAAAAGCAAAAACAAACAAACAAACAAACAAACAAACAAACAAAAAAAACCTGACAACTTCCCCCAAGCAGGCTGTGCAGTGCCTTGTTTAGCTGGAGGGCAGTCTTCTCTGGGCAGAGGACCAAAGTGGCAGAGAGAGAGATGTGGGATCTATGAGCACTCTGGAGGCAAGGATAAGAAAAATGTGAGGGATGTTTTCTGTTTGCTAGGAACATGAAAGTCGTTGTTTCTCAACCCGAGAGACTAAATTATTCATCCAACAGAACAGACTCAAGGGAGCAGTGAATAAAGTTCATGAGAATGCAGAGAAGTAAGTCTAAGAACAATTAGGTGTCACAGAGGGGAATTTTGCAGTGGCAAAAAATAATGGGTCAGTTATTATTGTTGATTATTAAAATGACCATGCAATATGGGTTTTGTTTGTAGAAATGGTTTTGCTTTGTTATTCAAGTGAATGTTTTCTTCATTAAAATGACAAGATCCTGGCATGTAGTATGTAGGTTGTCTCTGTCTGGCTCCTTTCCTATTATCTCTATTCGTATGTATGTATGTATGTATGTATGTATGTACGTATGTACGTATGTATGTATTGCTATAACATGGGTGTCAAAGATGCATAATAAATGCTTTGTTCTGCACTTGGAGGCTTTACAAAGAGTCAGTGGTAACCCTGGACAGGCTCAAGTTCAAGGCGGTACCCAGCCAGCTGGGGTAGCTTCCAGGGCAATCGTGACTGTCTCTCCCTTCCCTTAGCATCTACTGGGCAGTGGCTGTATTTGCTGTTGGCTTTGTCTGATCCTGTCAAGACCCAGAGCATGGCCCCCAGCCCTGGATGCCTTTTTAGGTTTTACATAGATTCTGGACTCCATTTAACTTCCTCATCGTTTATTTTACCCTTGAGATTGAGAAAATGGATGTGATAAAGTGGAATTATCTAGGATCTGCCATTTTTGCCTTTCTCCTCTGACCTCAGTATCCTAAGTATACTAAGGTATATGGGTGTGTGTGTGTGTGTGTGTGTGTGTGTGTGTGTGTGTGTGTGAGAGAGAGAGAGAGAGAGAGAGAGAGAGAGAGAGAGAGAGAGGGAGAAAGACTGACTATAGCTAAATCAAGAAAGAGAATAATCTCTCAGTTCCATGACCTCTTTATATTTGTGAAGGGCACCTTCAAAAGGAGTCTCAGCCCTTTGATAACATGCTAAAATGTTCATTTTTAATTTTTACTTTCTTCATATGGCAGCAATTAATTCTGCTTTCTAACTTTCATCATCTCTATAAATAAAGGTACTTAACAGAATTGTGGGATATTTATATTCTCTCTACCTCTGCTCTATCTTGCAAAAGTACATTATCCCAGGAGATGCCTGTGCTTCGAGCTTACTGCAAAAGGTGTAAAAAGAAGCACCTTCCTTACCACTATGGCTTCTGGAGGGTTGAATCTGTAACTTCAAGACATGAGAGGGCCCAGATTAGGCCAATAGAGTTGTGGATTAGGATCTCATGCCTCAGATCGAGCCTCTCTAACAGGCTAGGATGGTCTCAGAGACACACCAAGGCAGAGCTGGCCCAGCAGTGGGATGATGACCATGGGGGAGCCGTCAGCAGCCATTGTGGCTATGGGGCTGGAACAAAGGCACTCAGCCACCTCTGATCCAACATTTGAAATGGCTATCTTCCAAACTGAGTTAGTAGGGAAGACTTACCCAATGAGGTAGTACATAAACACTTTGAATTTTACAGGTTCTATATCTGAATTTGGATGTGTTTGTTGACTGAGTAAAAAAAGGATTTTGGTGAAGAAACTTCCTTTTCTTATATAGAAATTCAATCCTATTTTGGTTTTTAATCTGAACCATAGAGTCTACATTTCTTCGCTGGGGTGTGAAGTGACTAAAATGAGGGGTGTGGGAGTGGTGGGGGGAGAGTAGGGGACTAGGAGTGGTGGTAGCATCAGAGAGTGGACCACTGTCCTTGGTCCTGAACAGGAATACCTTCTCATATCAGAACATGGTCACACCTTGTCACTTGGAGAGGCTATTGTCTCCTGTTCACCCTCTCCCAGAAATTCTGGATGAGGTCAGGGAAGAAGCCATCATAGCAGAGAAAGAGAGAGGGCTTCCAAGAGGTATAACTATGAAGGGGAGAAAACAATTTTATGTATAATGGTAAAAAGAAATTTTATTTGGAGAGTAGTGTTCAGTTTCTAAAAAACCCCACTTTCTATCTTGCCTTGAGGGAGCGTGGCTGTAGCTTATTCTTTGCAATGTGGTGCACATCGCATAATGTCTGGTTGGTTTTGTGTAAATTTGACAGTTACAAATAGTTTTCCCTTCAAGATGTGTGTGAGGTGTCACATGCTGCAGTGCCCTCCTCTTGGGCTCCATTGGCCTGACGCAGTGACAGTCAGTAGCTTCCTGACTGAGGGTGTGCTTGGCCATGATTATAAGAATGTTCACCAACCACATCAATTCCTAGTTCATGTGAAGGATTCACCTAAAACCCCACTCCTATTGTCTACCTCCTCTCAACTCCCCTCCCCTCCCTCCTCTTCTCTGCATCCCTGTGAGCTTTCCCCTTAAGTCTCAGAAGCTTCTCTCATCTTCCCACAATGCAACCCACAATCTCTTAGCTTTGGAAGAGGTTCAGCACTGAGGAGAGAACCCAAGAATAGCAGTTTGAAGTTTCCATGCCAAGGCTGACAACGTGAATAGGTTTGTAAGGACTGTGCCTTTTCAGATGGAAACCAAACTCAATATGTTTTCAGTTTCTGGGCAGCCTGTTTGCACCTTGACTTTCCCATGCATGGAGGCGTAAGAAGTCTATTTACAATTATTGTACAATGTAAAGACAAATTATTTTGTTGCTATGTTTATTCCTGGTTAATTGAGAAAATTATTCCATTTAGCCAAGAGTAACACCTCTGAGATTTTTCTTCTCATTTCTCTGCATGTCTGGGGAAACAGGCAGCAGTAAACAATCATGCCGTTTTATTCCAACTTAAATGAATTATCATCATAATAATTACCAGTGAAAACATCTGGTTTGGGCTCAGCTCAACATAGGGATTTCTCGGTGCAAAGATTTGATCTTTACCCTGGATTCTCAACCTTTGCCTGGCTTCCCAGCTCCCTGGATGGACCCCATAGTATTTGAAAATATGATCTTTCGAAGCTGGTGCTACTTCCAAACTTAGGTGAGATCTCCCTTAAGAGGCAGTTTTGGTTGTTGTTATACACAATACCTTTGTGTGTGTCTTCATTGCTGGTTTAATTTTCTGTGGAAATCATTTTCTGGAAAACATACTGCTATCTTTCAGAGGGTATTTGAAAGACTGCACCAACCATTTTGCATCAGATCTGTCTTACAATATGTTAATTTAACATTTGCAATTAAAAAATAAGTCAAGGATATGGAAGTTCTACTTCTCCCCTAAGAATAGATATAAACTTTAGAAGTTTCTATCAAAGAGAAGTTTGAGCTTTTCCAACCCCAAGGTATTTTATGAGTAGTTAAAGATAATAGATTAATTCATAACACTGCTAGGATTTTTCTCAAAGGAAAACAGCAGGGAGTGATGAAGTCTGAAGTGTTTGAGCACGTTAACATTAATGGCTTATACTGGGTTTTTTAATAGATGGGTATTTTTAATTTCCTGTGTAAGTTCTATTCCCTGTTAATAATGGACACTGTAGAGTTGATTTTTCTTTGGAAATATCTGTTTAATGCTGATTTTCTCACCCAGTCACTTGGGTTGGAGAACATGGTTGTGGCCAGAGAGTAAGGGAGAGGCTGGGCTCAATCCCATTTGTGCAGGAGTGAATTGAGAGAATTGAGAGACCCAAGCAAAGTCCACCAGTCTTTTTCTGCCTCCACTTTACCCAACTGAAAAATAGGGGGAAAATTTGTAGTTGAGTAACCTCTCCTTCATGTTAAGGAGTCTTTTGAAAGTTTCTGGGTATAGTAGTCTGTTAGGGCTGCTGTAACAAAGTTCCACAGACAGAGTGATTTAAACAACATAAATATATCTTCTCACAGTCCTGGAGGCAAGACAACTGAGACCTAGACATGATTGTTTTTTTACTGAGTTCTCTCTCCTTGGCTTGCAGATGGCCCCCTCTCACTACGCTCACGTGGCTGTTTCTCTGTGTGCACAAGTCTGCCCCCCACCCCTCTCTACCTTTTTATCTTCTAATTTCTTATAGGGACACCAGTCAGATTGCATTAGGGCATACACTACAGATCTCATTTTAACTTAATTACCTCTTTAAAAACCCTGTCTCCTAATAGTCACATTCTGAGGTACTGGGTGTTTGGGCTTCAACATATGCATTTTAGGATGACATAATTCAGCCCATATTCGCATAGAACTTGGAGAATTACTAAATGTTGTTGTTGTTATGTTGCTTTTACTTCAGACACATTTTGCCTTAAATGATTAATTTCTAATCAGGCCCTCTGGAATGTTGGGCTCCAGGTTTGCTGCACAGAAGCAACTAATTCTGGCCCAAGCCTGGTACAGCAGCCCTAACAGACTTCCAGAAGGAGTTTGGGTCATGGGCATGTGGCTGCCCTTGTTTTCCAAGTGGCCGCTTTTGTAAATTCTCCACACACTGATGTCACTCACTTCTACCCATTCAGCATACGGTATGTAGTGATGAGAGCCTTTACATTTTATTTTGAGGTGGGGGAACAAGCCATTAAAGTCCTTTGGAGATATCGAACAAATAATAATGGTTTTGCCAGGATAGGGTTTTTAACAGCGGGACTGTACATCACATTTGGATTTATACACGAAGGGTAAAAATAGCCCAACAACAATGGGAAATGAGAAAGGGCCTATTGAGCAGCCCAGGACTGCAAGGGAGCCAGGTGCATACCTGAGGTTAGCTTCCGCACTTATCTGCAAGTGCACATCTTTCTAGGGCAGCATCTCCTGCTGCTCGATAAATACTGGGTGATTGATTAATAGGAGAAGAGAAACTGAATATGGGGTTGCAATCCTACATTTTGCCTTTAATATTTAAAGAAGTCTGAACTTCAAACTTCCTATGTCAAAATAGCTTAACTTTGTAGTGGGAAAGAGAAGCCCCCCCCCGCCCCCCCTGCCATTCAGGAATGCCTGGGGACTCAGAGCTCCTGACAATCAGGTGGGTCTGCACCTTCCATCCCAGGAGGATATGGGCATGCATCTAGAACAATTAAATACAAGCAAAAAAAAATACAAGCACCCATTTCAACTCTGATTTTGGAATTATTTTATTGGTGTGTATAACTGTGAATGATCTCTGTATTATCTATTGGTTGCTTTTTCTGGGCCCATATTGGGGGTAGGGTAGTGCTTCCAAAACATTTTTTCCCTGTTGTAACACACACAGAAAATGATCTTTGAGGGGCACACATGGATAACTAGGTATATTTATAGGAGCCAGTTCAGGAATTCAGAAACTGTTCTAGTTATTGTGACAGACGGAGTAGAATATAGGATACTAACTAGTTAAACAGGCATTAGGACTGAGAAAGTAACCCAGATGGAAGAATTGCCTCTGTTACTTCTAGGCTGAGGAAAAAGAAAAATTGGGATTATTAGACACAGAGCTCAGAAGAAGGTTCCAGAGAGGTGGGGCCAGTTCTCTGCTAAAGGCTGTTGACCTATGCCTGCTGGTAGCCATGGAGCTGTGAGGAAGGAGCCCAGGGTGCTGTGGTCCAGGACAGGATGCCTCCTGGCTGTTGCTGGTCCTTCTCAGGGGCAAAAAGATGTGTTCTGGGAGTGTGGACAAAAACTGGGAACTGGAACCAACTCATGCGTCAGAGGTGAGGAGCCAATGCCAGGTCCCTGAACAGCCAGCAAACAGGCAGGAGCAAGTCCTCTCTCTCCTCCTGCCCTCTCACCTCCCTCTCATTCTCTTGCAGTTAGAACCTCCTGGGGTGTTATCTGTAAAAGGAGAAATGCATTTGCGGCCCCAGCACCAGTGGTTAGGAGCCTGGACGCTGTAGCTTACTAGTTGGCACCCAGGACTACCAATTCCAGGTGTCTGGCTGCCTTGAGCCCCATCTTACTGTCCCTCAGCGTTAGGGATCACATCTCAGCCTACTTACACCCACTGTGCGTTAGACCCACTGGGAAACACTGGTTCAGGGGTGAAACTGTCAGCAAAGAGAGTGGGCTGGTGTCTGGGGTAAGGATGCTTCCTGGGGAAGGGAAGACATGGCGAGTGTCCTGAAATAAGGAGAACGTCAGTGGGCCTGGTGAGGGGACAGAAAGAACCCAGTGTTGGCATGTGGGCTGTGGAGATTCATCGCCATATGTAAAGGCAGGCTCTAGCCCTTACAGCTACCCTGACCCGGGACAAAGTACTTAGTCTTCCCTAACTTCTGCAGAGCTACTGTGAGGGATTAATTGAGGTAATCCAGGTATAATCTGAACCCGATGCCTTGTCACAGGATTGAACATTCATTAAGTATTCATTCCTATTATCAGAAAATCTGTGGAACCCATTCATCCACTTTCTCTGCACACACATGATGACTCACTTTCTCACCCTGACAGGTCCATGCTACCCAATTCTGCATCAGATACAATCTGTTTTTTTACTGGCCAGTTGGTTCATCCCTCCTCCCTTGCAAATCTGGTAGAGAGAATGTGCCCACACAGGGTCATTTCACCCAGGATGAAGATCCCTTACTCTAATGAACAATGTGGCTCTGGCTTAAATTTATGTATGATTAGAATTGTACACTAGTCCTTTATTTATGAACAGTGATGTTAGCGCAGCCAGTACTCAGTTCCTTATTACTATTCTTGGTGCCTGTGGGCACCCAACCAAATATGTGATTATGTACAGGGCTGGCTTTATGGTTCGCCTTGGGAGGCACCAGTCTTCAAGCCCTGTGGTGCATTTAAGACACCCCTGGCCAGGGATGCTGACCATAGGATTGACACAATAAACCCACTTCAGACTGAGCTGACTGTCAATATTTATCTCATGGTCTTAGTCTAATGTCCTATGTCTGTCCTTGTACCTCACATTTTACCCTCAGCCTCAACAGTTGGTGCCTCCCTAACGTTACATGCCGCCTTGAACTAGATTTGACTCTCTTCTCTCTGAGAACCCATAAGGAGAACGTCAGTGGGCCTGGTGAGGGGACAGAAAGACAGAGCCCATACCTGGGTTGGTTTTTTTTAATGAATCTCTGCAGTAATAACTCTCTGCCTGGGTCAGTGAATGTGTGTGTGTGTGGGGGGGGGCGGGGGGACGGGTAGGGGGAAAGAGTGGAAAGTAGAGGAGATACCCAGATGGGAATGACCTTTCTCACTTATTTAAAGATACCTAACATCTCGCTGTTTAAGATACAATGCTTTAGTTCAAGGTATAGAGATGGGGATGGTGGTAGTTTTTAATTGGAGAGGGAAAAGGTTTCACGATGGAATCATTTGGGAAACATGGGTTAAACAAGTCTTCTGTGAACTGTTCAGGTGCTACTGTTAACTGGTGAACCTCTAAGAAGAATGTATACAGCACTTTTACCATGTTGTGTAATCATCAGTTGGCTCTTTTGAAGGATCAATGCTTGGAACTGGAAACTATTGCTAGGGTAGGCATTGGTGTTTTCTTATCTCTCTCTTTTTCTTGGTGTCTGCTTTATAAATAAAATTACTTCTGGAATATATATCCATTATACGTATATATCACGTTAGTGAGAATCAGCCCTATTTGTTTCCACGCACTTTGGTTCAACCTCCTTTCCCCCAACTATCTTACTACTGTCTCTTCCTTCCCATCTCATCCTGACTGACTGCCTGGGCTTGGCCTGGGAGGTTGTGTAACAAAAGAGGAGTGGATAGGACTGATGTGGGAAATGTTTCTCCTGAAACACCTCACCAACCTGCTACTTGACCCCTTATGTCGTTTCTCCTATTACCTAAATCCCGACTTTCCTCTATCTCCTGTGTCTTCCAGCCCATGCAAGAATGGATTTCCCCAGCTTTGCCATTTGGAGGGTCACTGACTTGGTTTAAATTAAGATAATAGAATATTAATGATGTAGGGAGTCCTTGTGCTGATGCTCAGCTGCTTTGTTTTTCGGGAGAAAGAATGAGGGGTTCACTGCCATACTGGTGGCTCCTGACTCCAAGGCCAGTGCCCTTCTCCCTGCACTAGTGGCCCCAGGACTGTATGCATCTTGCTTTTTTATTCTGTGTTTTTGATGTGTTAAGATTTTAGGGCCTGTTGACTCAGAGACTGCCCCTCCTTGGGCTAGCTAATTCCTAGAGACAGCAAACAACTCAAATAGCCTACAAGCATGCCTTTCTTATACAAACCAACAACTCAGAGCCACACCCCAACCACCTCCTATGTTGGGCTCCCACACTCCCGGTCACTATTCAGATGTTCTAATACCCCAGACCAGGTGCCAGGCAACTAGGGACAACCCCTGTGCCCTCGAGCCCACTGAAACGGTTCACACTAGTCAATCCTTCCCCTGCCTCACGGATTATTTCCCATGGAAACCACAATCAAGGTTCTTGCCACAGTTTCCCTCTCTCCCTCTGCCTGGTGACGGAGCCTGGTGCTTCCCCATGTGCCCGGCCCCGGGTTAAGTGTGCTCCTCCTCTCAGGATATGAGCGCAACAAAATGTCTTTTCAGTGACCTGTCTGTCCTATCATAACCAAATAATAATGAAACCTATATTTTAAAACAGGGCTTAGTCCCAGGGAGCTGCCTGCATTTTTGGAAGGACACAGAAGCTCTCCAAGGTTTGAGCAGATAGAAGCCCTGCAGAAGGCTCTCCTTGCTTGTCTTCCTGGTGGCAGGAAGTTGTTGTGCATAAAGCCTGATATTTTCCCTCCTTGGGACTGGCTTCCTGAGGAAGGCCCAGTCCTCTCACTGTTCCTGGCCCCAGAGGAACTCTCTTCCTCGAACCCAGTACTGACAAAGCCACAATCCCTTCCTCTTGTTTCCTTTCACACCACCCAGACAAGGATTATAAGGGGAAATTGACTTCAAATATAAAGGAAATTAAAAAAAAAATACATTTAGAAAACAAACAAACCTACCTATGCACACATACATATGAATAAGAAAATGGAAAGTAATTTTTAAAAGGAGAGGGCTGCAGCCTCCTGGGCGTGTTCCGATCAGATCCTGTTAGAGCAGCGAGATGAACTGGTTCTTGGTGACAGTGAACCCTCTCTTCCACCAGGGCCTCGTGCTCTAACCACCCCTCCGCATCCCACTACATTATTGATTAAAAAAACACCACAGCAGCCTCATTATGGGGTCTATTTGGCAGTAACTTCTATCTCCATGGATAGGGTCCAAGGCCAACCAATGCTACACTGGAATGTTTCTCTGGAACATCACTCTTCTACCCAGCCTGGACCCGGGCTCAGCTCTCTGGCCCCCAGGACCTGTGAGGTCCTGCCTCAGCTGCTCCTCCCTGTCCACCAGCTCCCTGTGGCTCCTGGTTCTTGAGCTTGGCTTCTTTGTAGACCTTCCCTTCTTATTCACTTGGAAAAGACTAGCCAGCTATGCTTGTCCTATGCTAGCCTGTGACCTTGACACGCTGGGAGACCCTGCCATAAAAATTGTCCCCAAGCTCCAGTGCAGGCCCCCAGGACACTTGAAAGGAGCCCTAAATTCCAAATTATCTGTAGGGACACTATACAGAAACATGGTATTAGAAGCCATTTGCCAAGTCCCTTGCAAATGAAGAAGAAAATAGAAAACTAACAGTAAACAAACACCACCACTCCAGCGGGGGAAAAAATTAAAATGATAAATTAGAAATGTAGAAAGGATGGAAGGACTCATGCCAAGGCAGAACAACAAGGCTCTCTGAGGTGATGTGACTCTTAATAACTATAACAAATGACATGCCTTCATTCATGGAGCACCAACTATGTGTTAGGTACCATGAGTTCTAGGCACTGGGGATTTATCAGTAGATAAAACAGACAAAAATATGGGGCTTATATGGAAGGGGAGACATACACCAAGCATAATCAGTAATCCATTCAAGGAGAGAAAGTGGGCTTCTCTGGGGGAAGAGCTGAGCCCCTTTCTGGGCCGCGCATGTGCAGCGGTTCACCCAGGCTGGGCGCACAGCTGCAGAGGAGCAGCATGGTGCTGCTGCGAAGTTTTCCCGCAACACAGCACCTTTCCTCTCTCACAGAGGGTATTTCAGGTGTGCTCTCTTACCTGAGAGGCAGTGACAGCATCTGGCAAAGGGATGACTCCAGGCTTGTGTGGGGAAGCCCTGGCCCAGGGCACCTGTGGCTTCTGACAGGCCAAACAGGAACGTTATCATCTTGGGCAGCTTCTACCCTGTGACTGTCCACACTGACACAATTCCTGCGTGTACACTCTGCTGACAAACGGAGTGAACACAGATTCAGTGACCAGCTCCTGTGCTGCTGCGTCTTTCAGAAGCAGAAGGTCGCGAGAGCTCAAGAGGTTTTAAGGGAGGCTGGAAAGTCAGGTTCCCAGAGCAATAGGAGCAAAGAGGGGAACTTGAAGGGGAAGTGGGGGCAATGACTGTGCCATAGACATTGCCACCTGCATGAATTCAGGACCCACTGAGGTAACAATTAGACCCCCAAAGGACCAGTTCCTTCTGAATAGATGATACTTAGCACACTCATTCCTTTATTCAGCAATGTAACCTTTATTTCTGCATGACGACCCACTAGGAACCGGGAATAAAGACAAATACAATCTGGTTTCTGTCACTGGGTTTGCAGTTTTGAGCAGTGCTGCTCCGTGCACCTCTCTGAGGTACTGGATATGTTCTATAATTCTGCACTATCAATGTGTGGGTGCCAAGCACTTAATGGGTGGCCAGAAGGACTGAGGCACTGGGTTTTAAGTTGTACTTTAATTAATTAAAATTAGCCGAACCTTGAAAAATAAGATTAAATAATTGAGCCAACTGAGGCTTGAAAAATAAGATTCAAAATAGTCACTGACACAAGCATGGTCTGCCAGGAGGTGAGTGGGTTCCCACACTTCTTTCATATGTGTGAAGTTCTTCCTGCTACCATGCCTTTAGAGAGATGACTAGACCATCCCCATAGTCCCCTCCCTATGTCCCACCCCCTGCTTATTCTTTCTCTCCTCATTCTCATTGTTTTCTTTAAAGATATGGAGAGGAGGCCTCTTGAACCAGCAATAAAACACATCCCTCATTTCTTCCTCAATGTAGTCACCATCTTCCATTGATTCACCCCTCTTCTGATTAAACTTCTTTCTCCTAGAAGAGCTGAGATAGAGGAATGGCATCGAGTGAAAGGCAGAGAATAGCATAAGCACGAGCTTTGAGATATAGGCACACACACCATCTAAGAGACAGTGCTTTCAGGAAGTGCCTAGGAAATGAAATTTCTGCTCCCAAAAGACAGTATTGCTGCTAATGATGCCATAGAGATGAATCTCAATTACACTGATGACTACATGAAGTTTTTAAGAGTCAGGCAAGTTACAGTAAAGAAAAACATCAGCAATCACAACAACAAAAATGGATGTTTGCCCCATGAACACTCCCATCACTTTTGTCCTGAGTCTCCCAATTCCTACCTTGAAGATGGCTATGTTCCATTACTGGCCAGGGGCTGAGTGGTCTCTGTGGTCAGGCCTGGGGCTCATGTACATCCTCTTTAGAAGAAACAGCCAAGGAAATGGCCATGTTCTTTCTTCATCTAAGGCATCCCGTAAGCACTATCATACCATGAGTTGACAGCTAAGGGATTTCCCATTCATTTAGTGAGCCATTTGAGAGTAAAAGGGGTCCATAAAGGTCATGTACATCATTGAATACATTTTCCCACTTAAGAAGTTGTATGTGTATACATGCACATGTACTCATGCATGAAGCTTGAGTACTGTGGGCTCTCGAGGGATCACTTCATTCAGCAGTGGCTTTTTCTCTCCATTCACTAAATGTTGCTGAGGAAATGTGGATGGCTGACAAAGAAGGGTTAAGTGATCTAATACTGGGGAATAGAGTGTAAGGGAAGCTATTATACCAACAAAATGTTGAGAGTCTTCTAATTTTTAGCCGATTGTTTAAAAGACGACAGACGGTAATGTTTATGTGATGTATAATTCAAGGCAAATCTGTCCAGATAGAGAGGAGAAAGCATTTTTAACTTGGCTAACAAATGTTGAGCCGCATTCAAATAAATAAAACCAACAAAACTCAAGGCACATAATTGCAACATTGGAGAGATGGAGAACAATCTTATTTTCCTTAAAAAAAAAAAGAATTTTATGTACTTGAACAAGGAGTTGAGATTTTTATATCCTTCACTGCTGCTCATTTACATTATCAGTCACCAGTGAAGACAGGATATGTCCCCAAATCTTAAGTATTTGACAGTTGTCTACACTTTCCAAGGTCATATTGCATGCCAGGTTTTCAGTTCTCCCAATGTTTTGTTTTGAGTCAAATACCATGTTCTTTGTTTCATTAATATTTAAGAGTAATTTAGATTGTGCCAGATGATCTTAAAGCTCATTTAAATCAGCCTGAAGATAATATTAAGCTTTCTCCCAGCATAATCTACTACCATAAATGATAGTGTCATCTGCATATAAATGATGGGCTGAATATGATAATGAATAGCAGAGATTATCAATATAGAATGACAACTGCATTTGATTTCAGATAAGTCTTTCAAGGACCTGTTATTCTGTTTTCAGAGTTAAAGATGCATTGTTTTTGTCCTGATCTTCTAAGGAAAACACAAAAGGTTTTCATGGAATGAATTCTTTATTGTGTTAGAAGGAGGGGGGAATGTCTACAAATTTTACATGAATTGTTTTGCAAATACAAGAATTAGAGTTAACACAGATAATTACTTTATTGGATTCAGCAAGTGTCTCTTGGCAATTGCTGTGGCTTCTCTGTTTTTCCCTCTTCCGCCTCCTTCCCCTGCTCTTCCTCCTCCTCCTCCTTCTGCTGGTAACAATTACACTTTAAAATACTGTTTCACTTGAGACTGGCTTGCACCTTTAGTTAAATGGCCATGGGCCTATGGGATGCCTTTCATGCTACCTTCTGGGGTATATTCTTTCAGATTAAAAAAACATTTTAATAAACCACATCTTCCCTTTATGTTGACCTAGAACTGACTGGTATGTCTTACTTGAACAAAATACAAATTTCAGATAACTATGTATCAAATATGAATTGTAAGAATAAATTAAGGACCTATATTTCTCTCCTAAGAGAAGACTATTTTTAAAGTTGAAGGGGAAATGTGGAGACATGAAAAAAAAAGACAAAAAGAAAAGTCCTGAGAATGAACGCACATTGATTTTTGTGTGAGTGAAGATAGAGGCCCATGGTTGCAAATAGAGTCATATTTCATTTTCTTAACGGATGCTGGGCAAAGTTATGCAAGTAGGCTTATTTTTCTCTTCTTCCCATCTCCTTTTTCTTCCTTTCACCTGAGTATACCATCTGGATTTCCCTAAACACATAGGGGTCTCTAAGCTACATTCAGGAGTGATGGGAGGTGCTCTTGAAGTTTTAAAGCTGGTAAAGAAGGTGATGTTTGCTCTTGGGCTGGGAGGGAATGTTTCTCCAGTTTTCAGATTCAGCAGAGCTGTCACTGTTGAATCTGAGCTTAGTGTTGTGTTCCATGGTGCTTTTCTCCAAACACAACACTAAACTTCCTTTGAACAACTGCATGTGTGTTTTATTGAGATGTAACTGGCATATAACGCTATATTAGTTTTAGATGTACACAATCCTATCTAATAAAAGAGTCATATGCAAATTTGACCATACCTTTGCTACACCCACAAGCCACACCCACAGCCACACACACCAGCCAATCAGGAGCAGGCTATGCAAATAAACCCCAACCAAGATGGCTGCTGCAACTGAGAGCAGGAGGAAGGCTTGGATTTCCCCAGCAACAGAGGAAGCCAAGCTTTCCGCCTGCCGTTGCCGGCCTAGGCCTCCACTCTAGGCTACAAAGTTTCACACAGAAATGACTGCCGCCATGGAGTGAGCAGAAGGCTTGGCTCTCCTCCAGGCTACAAAGTTTCAATTGTAGACATAGATTAATCCCAGACCCCAGGGCCTCTGCTTGGGTCGCTGGGGGGCATGCCAGCCTGCAAACTTCCACAGGCCCCTCACCCAGGCCGCCCCTCATCCCAAGGAAACCCCCACTCTGATCTGGAACACTCTTCAGGGCAAACCAGCTAGCCCCACCCATGCACCAGGCCTCTATCCTACCTAATAAAAGAGTAATTTGCAGATTGACCATCACTCAACACACAAGAGGGCTGCCCCCATGTGGTCAAAAATCCTGCCCCCATGTGTACACAAGATGGCCACCATAAGATGGCTAGCAGGGGAGGGCAGTTGGGAGGGACCAGGCCTGCAGGGGAGGGCAGTTAGGGGTGACCAGGCTGGCAGAGGAGGGAAGTTGGCTGGCAGAGAGGCAGTTAGACATCAATTAGGCTGGCAGGGAAGTGGTTAGCAGGTGATCAGGCTGGCAGGCAGAAGTGGTTAGGGGCAATCAGGGAGGCAGGCAGGTGAGCAGTTTGGAGCCAGTAGTCCTGGATTGTGAGAAGGATGTCCGACTGCCCATTTAGGCCTGATCCTCGAGGGGTCCCAGATTGGAGAGGGTGCAGGCTGGGCTACGGGAATCCCCCACCCCCCTGCATGAATTTCATGCACCAAGCCTCTAGTATGTATATATTGCAAAATGATTGTCTAGTTCAGTGGTCGACAAGTTCTTTAGTCAACAGAGCTAAATATCAACAGTACAACAATTGAAATCACTTTTGAGGGCCACATTTTTTAAACTTAAACTTCTTCTAATGCCACTGCTTCAAAATAGACTTGCCCAGGCCATGGTATTTTGTGGAAGAGCCACACTCAAGGGGCCAAAGAGTCGTGCGTGGCTCGCAAGCTGCAGTTTGCTGACCACGGGTCTAGTTGATATCTACTACCTCACATAGTTGCAGGTTATTATTTCTTGACATGAGAACATTTAAAATCCACATGGTTAGCAAAGTTCAAATATGAAATTTGATATATATACATACTTGTGAAACTTTTACAAGTTCCTCACCACCTGGGCCTCCCGTAAGGCTACTTGAACATCCTCATGGCATGGCAGCCAGCTTCCACAGGAGTGATCCAAAAGAGGGAACAAGGAGGAAGAAAGCCTCTATGCCTTTTATATCCTAATCTCAAATGTCTTGTACCATCACTTCTGCCACATTCTATTTGTTAGAACTAAGTCACTAAATCCAACCCACAATTAAGGGAAGGGGAATTAGAGTCCACCTTTTAAGGGGAGAGATAACAGAGAATCCATGGACATATTTTAAAACCATCACAATTGGTGTTGTAGATTAGTGGCTTTCCTCATTTTAGTCATCTTCTCCCACTCCCCACCCCCTACACCCGACAGAGTCCCTAGTCTTGGATTCCATCATGAAGCCAGTTGCACAGCTGGCAAAGATAATGTCTCCTGGGTTAACTCCTTCATTTCCTCCTCCACTGTTTGATCTTCAGCTCATTTTCCCTAGCAACCCCACAGTTACCTGTCTAACTCCTGCTTTGTTCTGTTATGTCTCTTTGTGGATTGACAGTCTCTGCTCAGTGGGGTTCTGCTGCCAAGAGGTGGACATGGGGATGAGGAATGCTTTGGACCAGGAATGAGGTAGAGGTAAAAGAAAAAAGGCCAAGTGTGTGGTCTGGTCTCACAATCAGCCCTTTCCCCAGGGATCTCCTGGGAGCATATTTCTATTATGCTAATGGAGTATTTGTCTTACTGCCAAACCTGAATGACATTATACAAGGTCTGGCTTTGAGCTCTTGGAAATTGAAGTTAGAGCAGGAGGGAAGGATCTTGTCTACCACATTGGAAACTTAGATTTTAAATTAATTATACATAATTAGCATAATTTACTTACACTTAGGACAGAAGTTTTCAAAGTATGTGCTGAGGAACCCAAGATTCTATAGAGATCTTTTGGGAATTTTGCAAATATTGTATTTAAACATTTAAAATACCATATGTTTTTTTATTATAAACAAATAATATATAGCAAGTTTTAACAATCAGCACATTAGCTTGTGCCTACCAAGCTAACTGTGTGTGTGAGCCCAGATATTAGAGTAAAGCTTTTCTTACTATCACTATAAACTGAAAAGTGTCTTGAGTTTGTAAAGCCAATGTTGTTGTTGTTGCTTTTTCAAAAACTGTTACTATCTTCAGCTACTCATCTGTGGGAATAAAACTTTCCTCCGCTATTATACAATCAAAACAAAATCTTAAAATAATTAGTCTGATAGGACTTCAGTCTACGAGTACATCCTTAACTCGCCATTTTAAATTGTGTGTCACAAAGATTTTCCATTATCCTCTTGCATGAGTTCTAATACATAAAAGTTATAAATTAAAGCCTATAAAACATTTCACAATAATGTGTCAGTTTTAATCTGTTTTATATACTAATGTATCAGAATGCTTGCTGTTGCAAATTACCCAACTCAAAATGGCTAAAGCAATAAGCGGATTTGTCATCTTATGTAAAAGGAAATTTCAGGGTCGGGCAATGTTAGGGCTCCGCAGCCTCCTGGAGGAGACAGGTTCCTCCCATTTTCTGTTTTGCTCTCTTCAGGGAGTTGCCTTTGGGTTAACTCCCCGCAAGAGAGCAAGATGTTTGCCAGAGGTTCCAAGCATCTCATGCCCACATGGAAACACCTCGTGGGAGAAAAGGGCACATTGTCTCTTCTGAGGAGCAAGTAATTTTCCCCAGAAGCCTGGAACAGGTCTCCTCTGGCATTTCATTGCCCTGAACCTGTTTACACCAGGCATGGCAAGGAGAAGGCCCACCGCCATCCATCTTTCTCAAACTGTGGAGGGGAGGTATGGACCCTGAGCAAGACCGGAGCTCAGCCAGCAGGCACCTCAGAGAGAAAGACTTTGAAGACCCTGCTCATGGTGTCCGCTAGTATTTGGATTCCTTACAGGAGACATTCGATAAAACTATGGTGTTACTAAAAATTTGTTAACAAAATTTTGTAAAAGTGATCTGTAATAACAAAAAATATATTGTGGCTGACCAGAGGGCATGAGTAGAAGGTCAAAGGAGGATAAGGAAGCTTGTAGGGTGATGGATGCATTGATCATCTTGATGGTCGTGAATGTTTCACCAGTGTGTACATACGGTGAATCTCATCACATTTACACTGTAAATATGCACAATTTATTGGGCCTCAATTACATGTAAACAAAGCTGTAAAAATGAAAAAAGAGATTGAACCCTCTCAACTGAAATTATTTAACACGGGAATACTAATCATCTTTTTACAGGGTAAATTTTCTTTGTAATTTTACATCTGTTTTTTTTCAGGTTTATGTTTCCACAATAATCCCACAGTCATGTCAGTAGGTCCTGTCTATTTACCAGCACTTGGGCATAATGAGGCTTCTTGAGACACTGGCTGAGGAAGATGTAAAATTTGTCTTTTTTCTTTTGCTTGGTCCCACTTGCAGCTCCTGGTTTCAAGGATTCTACTCCTGGAGCCAGCATTTGGGGCAAGTGCCTCCCTCTGCACCTGCTGCAGCCCCTCGTTAGCTGCCCTTTCTCCTCTCCTGTGTGCAGAAGCTCCATCAAGGTGAGTGGCAGCTGTGTGCTTGGAGACAGTGAGCAAAAGTTCACTGGAGAGATCAGCTCCATCGGGCTCACAGAGCCCAACCTCCTTAGCTGGATAGATGCATAAAAGAGAAATCATAGCTCTAGCCAGTGTGGATCAATAGTTAGAGTGTTGGCCTGTGCACCTGAGTATCATGGATTTGATTCCTGGTCAAAGACATTTACCTGGTTGCAGGTTCAATCCCTGCCCCTGGTTGGGGTGCATGTAGGGGGCAACCAATTGATGTGTCTGTCTCACATTGATGTTTCTTTCTTCTCTCTCTCCTTCCACTCTTGCTAAGCATCAATGGAAAAAATATCCTTACTCCTTAGGTAGGGATTTAAAAAAAAGAGAGAAATGATAGCAGCAAAACCGAAGGCAGCCAGGACTGTCACTGCCTGCCGTGGTCCCCTGAGATAGAGGTTTATGGAGGTGAGGTCCCCAAGGCCTTCTTTCCACCTTCACACCTTTGCTTGTCTGCATTTTCCATTTATTGATGTCGCTGTGGCATCTGTGGCAATGATAGCACAAGATCCCCAGGAACAAGCCTGTTCAGGGCAGACCCCAGAGCTGACTGAATTGAGTATGGGGTTAGGGTGAAGTCTGATCAATCAATACCTTAACAGACAGCAGACATTGATATGCCAGAGATGATAAATCACTGCTAGAATCACTCCTCTCCTCAGTATTACACACATTGAAAATATTTTTTGGAATTCATGGAGTGGCTATTAAGAGCCGGGCACTACACCAAGCACTTTATATATAGTATCTATTTAAATTTGTGCAGTAACCCTGCAAGGAAGTTGCTGTGATCCACATTCTAAAGATGAGAAAACTGTAGCACAAAGAAACAGTGACTTCCCCAAGACCATATACTTACCAGGGAGCATAGCTAGGACTTGCCCCTGGGTATGTCTAGTTCCAAATCCAGTCCATTCCTTTCTCCAGCAGACCACACACCCATTCCTCAGACCACAGTCTACTCAACTCACATCTCCCCTTTCTGTGTCCTATGCCCCGCCATCCCAGCTTCCTAACAGGTTGTCAAAGCAGCATGAGTTGATGAAGAACTGAGCCATTGATACTTGCATTTTCAGAATAGAAACAAAAGATAAAAAGGCAGTCTGGGCCTCGAGGAGTGAATCAGGAAGACTGTAATAGGGGTCAACAGTACAGAGCATTGTCCAAATCTCCCTTTCTGATCCTGGTTAGATATCGCTCATCTCTAAGCTCTTTCTAAAAGCAATCCTAAGCAATGTCACGGCCAATGAGACAATTTTGAGGTGGGGCTGCGAGGGGGGGGAACATGGGAGAACTCCAGAGCAGGATATCTCAGGGTTATTTAGGTGGACACTGATGCCAAGCCCTTCTGTCCATGGAGCCAGATATGTCCACCCCTGAGGGGCCTGTTGCATTCATTTGTTTCCTTTCCCTGGCCTGCCAGGCCCTCAATGTGCTCTCGTAAAAAGCAAAGGGCGCGAGAGAGCAGAACAGAGAAACAAGAGGAAATGAAAGCCCTTTTGGGAAAGGCAACTGTGACAAATTGAAAGGGTGGAGGAAATAGTAGCATAAACAAGAGAGTGGGGGGAAAGGCTGCGGGTGTGTAAGCAAAAGAAGTCTGTGTGTGTAGCCCCTGGACCATCAGAGTGCCGATTTGTTTTTTATAAAAAGAGATGTGTTATTTTTTTTTTCTCTCCTCTCTTGGCAAATAATGACAAAGAAGAATGGTTGTGGAGTTTACCTATATGGAATAGTCTGCAGAGGTATTCTGAGTGAATGAAATGTGCTCCTAGATATCTTATCATGTTCCCCTCCAACTTGTTTTTATTTCAAATTGCTTACAACAGGTGCCGTAGTCTGGGCAAAGTATAATACTGTACCTTGCAACAGCTGTGTGTAGAGCTCACATAGAAATAGTAAAGAAAGGTTACACAATGCGACCAGTCTCATGTGGCTCGGAGCAGCTCTAGAATGTAAAACATTTCCTTGTCCTCGAGTTAAATTGGGCCCCCATGATATATGTTCTGTAATTTAATATGAAAGGCTGCTGATGGATGGGTGGATACCATGGCCACCAAAGCTGGCCGTGGGCACCTGCAAGGAACACGTGTGCCCTGAATGGACCCAGGCCTGCAAATGTAGGCCTCCCTGAAATGGTGTTTGCTTGGTGTGTGCCCTCTTGACATGTGGGAAATACTGTAATTTAATGCCGATGTTACCCACACCTAAGCTGTCTCAAGCTGCAGCCCAAAGAGAATAAACTGAACAAACTCATGGCACCCTTGTTCCAACTCAAGAAGCATATATGAATGCAAGTGAGCAACTGTGGTGCCATTAAATCTCCTCTCATCCTTAAATGTCAGTTCTTTATTAGTAACAAACTTACAGAGGGACCATGTACAGTTGAGGATGGTACCCTACACACTAGTACAGCAGCTGAGAACTATTGGTTAAGAGGGCTTTCTTAATTTGATAAAATATGTCAGAGCCATACAGGACACATTCCAGTTATTCCTCAGGTATTTTTCTGCATGTGATTTGAAGTGGAACAGAAAGCTCTCAGGGGACAGATGTCCAGCCATGTATGTTCAGTCAGGATTCTGAGTTGCATGCAACAGAAACAGATTTCGGCAAATGGAAGCAGAAAAGGAACGTACTTATGCGATAACATTTAACTTCACGATATTTTTCTGAGGCTCTGCAGGGCCTGAAAATTGGGAACAATAGCTCCAATCATACTTCAGAGCTTGCCTAATGATGCCACTGATGCTGCTGAGCCTTAGATCCTATGGTTGGTCCCACCCACACCATCAGCACCGGCATTGCTGGCCCCGCACCTCTTTCTGCTTATCCTGTCACTACCCTATGCAGGCATATGAACCCTGGGCCTCTGCAGTAGCCCAGGATGATTGGCCAAGTGGAGGGCATGAGCTGGGACCCCAGGAAGGGTTTTGGAGTTGACGCACTGTGAGGGAAATCAGTGGATAATCATCATTCTGACATTTTGATAGACTGTGGGCAGGGCTACCATGTTTCATGTCCACATCCCTATCCCTAGGCCCTATCACCTGGCAGTTAGAGAGGGCTCAATAAGCATTCGTTGAAATGAATTAAAATTGAATTTTAAATTTAGAAGCATCCTTTCCAAGGGCTGACTGCCAGTTACTATTGCAAATTAGTTCTAGTAAATCAGAGTAAATCAGAAAGGCAATGAAAAATAGACTCTCTGAGCCTGGTGGTTGTGTGCACTGATCTACCACATTGCCCTCGGACCTGTGGGTTAGTGGCTAGTTTGTTTGTTTATTTTTATGCTCAGTAACAGCTTTACTTTTTCTAGTAATTACAGTGTGCTTGTCCATCCATATGAGCATACTGACTAGAGGTTATTTTTCCATTAAGAGAAAAACTTTCCTCACCTTCATCTGGAGACCAGAGTATTTCCAGAATATTTGCTTCGGTTTTGTGAGACTTCTTTCTTTGATGGGGAGGAAAGAGAGAAGAGGGATCTTTGCTTATAGGCAAAAAATATGCTGTATATTTTCAAAGGTCTATTATATAAAATATCTGAAGTAATTCAACACATCCTCTTCTTGTTGAATTACTTCAGATATTTTAATTCCTGGTTATTTCTTCCTGGTCCTTTGCAGCATCCCCAAGTATAAGACCGGAGAATAGAGAGTACTGTAGATCATTCCTCAAGCAGATTCAGCTAGATGGTCATTGTTAACACACAATTTGTATTGGAGACTGCAGTATGGATTGTGTCCCATAGTAAACATGCCAAAAAAACTTTTAATTGATTTTGGATGAATCATACATTTTTATGCCCTTGATTCAGAAAAATGTCTTTTAAAATTTAAAGTTCCAAAAACTCAAGAGCATCAAATTTGGAGAACTGGAAAGTGCTTAAAAATGATCATGAAATAGATTCCATCTGTTTTAACTTCAATTGGATGGAAGTATGAATGTGCCCATTCTCTGCCATAAAGAATTATGTTCTTCAGATGGGAGAGTTATTTTTTGGCATGCATGTATGAGTATGTGTGTTAAGTTTTTCTACATGCATTCTTTTCCTCGTTGGTGCAGAAATTATTTTCAGAGTCCGGAGTGCTAACCATTTCCTGATGGAACCCAGAAATTATTTTTAAAAAATGGTTTGCATCCTTCAATTTTTAAAAAATGTGGCATTTTGGAGCATTATCGATACATCAAGAGGTTTCAGGTTCTATTCTTGGTCAGGGCATATACCTAGGTTGCAGCTTTAATTCCCAGTTGGGGTTTGTATGAGAGAAAACTAACCAATGTTTATCTCTCACATCAAAGTTGTTTTTCCTCTCTCTCTCTCTCTCTCTCTCTCTCTCTCTCTCTCTCTCTCTCTTAAAATAAAAACAAAAACAAAAAAAACATAAAGAAACACATTCTTGGATAAGGATTTAAAAAAAAACTCAAAACAGAAAAATATTGGAATCATCAAGATGATTCCAATTATGCTTAACATAAGTATATGTGAAAGGAAAGTTATTTCTGAATGAGATAATTATTGATTTTTTTCTTTTCTATAGTTTTCAGTAATGTGGATGTATTGCTTTCATGATTAGAAAAAATACATATTACAGGCATTTTTTCCCTGTATTACCATCCTTGCATTCTTAAAAATTCTCATTCTGCAGAACATGCACCAAAAATAACAGAGCCTATGGGGAAAATAGGATTGGAATAGATCACTCAAACCTATAAAAATTTGAAAGCACAATATTAATAAAAATTAATAGTACAATAAAAATAGTGGCATAGTTAAACATATGAGCTTATGAAGCCTGTGATTCATACTTCCTCCTTTAAAATATATGTCTTAGAGGGAATTAATTTCTGATAGACAACATTTTCATTGATATTAATATTAAAATTTAGATTTTGAGTGTAGCCTTCTTCATTCATTATTTTAACACATACCATAACATTTTTGCAACTTATTTATCTTCACTCTTAGTATTCCTACTGTAGCTTAAGAAAGTGGAACCAGGACACTGGCAGCCACTAAATTGGACAATGCCTCCATTACAGAAATATTAAGGCTTATAGATTTTCAACGCCCCCACCCCCAAAGTTGGCAAATAGTTGTGATATTTTAATTTTAATTTTGAAAAAGCTTATCTCAGATTGGTTCAAAGTGTTAACATGCTATGGGAAATTGCATAAGAGTTAACATGACTTCTGCATCATACTGACCTCATCCTCTACTTACTGATCGCTTGTAATCTAATTTATATTAAAGAAACATGCATTGCCACAGAGCAGACTGTATTGAAAATGCCAGGTCTGGTAAACGTGGTTCCTATCCTGTAGATAGCTGGAAAGAGAGATGAGAAGAAAAATCTGGCTAAACTGCAAAATTAAAACTTTTCCTGAACCATGAAGAACTGAGGTTGCACAGCAGCCAAGAAGCCTAAAATTTAAGGAAAAATGGTTTTCTACTAAAAAATATGAGCATAAACACTGGTTCGTCTATGGCAGAACGTGGGAGGAAATGTTGTCACATGTTATTCTCCTGGGTAAGAAGAATTCAGCTAAAATTTAATGAATTGCCTAAATGAGGTGGGCTAGTGTAAGAGCATAAAACTCAGGGATCCACAAACATGTGGGGTGCTGCATCTATTCGCCGCCACCCCCTTCTCCATGAACCTTCTTGGGTGTTTGTGGGTAAGATTGGGGCATGGTGGGAAGTCTGAGAGCACAAATGTCACCACAGAAAAGTCACAAAGTTTTGCTTCCCATGGAGCAAAAGTCTTGAGTTCTTTAAGGTGGGCAACAAAACATGACACTCACAAGGTATGACGAAAGGTAGAGAAAGCACACATTTATCTCAGGAGGCATCCCAGGCCTGTACCAATTCCATGCAAAACCTCCTTCCACTGGGGAGGGCAGAAGGCTCTCCTCCCTACAAGCACTACCAAAGAGATACAAGGCAGTTTGGCCACCATTAACAGGAGGGGAAGGATCACTGAGAAAGTTCCCAAACTTAGACTCAGGACATACAGCTTGGCTAGACCTGAGAGTTAGCCAGGAGAACAAAGACACCACCTCCTCTCCCCTTCCACCCTCAGGGTAGCAAACTCCAAGTAAAAAGCAGAAGCTGTCTCCTGTTGGATAAGGAGCAAAAGCATTGAACAGGACCCACCTTGAACCACAGACTCACAGGGAAGGCTAAGAAATGAGAGTAGAATACCCAGCACTAAAAGCACAAGTCAAAGTTAGACTAGAATTTCTCAACTATTTGCATTTTGGGTCCTATAAGTTCTTTGTTTTTCAGTGTATTATAGGATGTTTACTAGTTCCCCTGGCCTCTACTCATTAAATTCTGGTATGATCCCCCCACCCCACCCCAGTTGTGACAATCTAAAACATTTTCAGATGTCCCTTGGGTGAAATCACCCTTGGTTGAGAACCATAGAATTAGAGAAATTAGGAGCGACCAGTGAACTGAAGGGGGCCATAAGGATAATAAAACTCAAACCCACTTCAACTTCGGACTATTGACTCAACCTCACACTAAAGGCCTGGCATCAGAAAAGGCATGCTTGGCCCTGGCCAGTGCAGCTCAATAGCTAGAGTGTCAGCTTGAGCACCGGAGGGTCGCAGGTTCGATTCCCATTCAAGGACATGTACCTGGGTTGCAGGTTTGATCCCCACCATGGTTAGGAATATGTGAAATAAACATTTATTTAGATAAGCAAAAGCTGAGATAATTTATTAGCAGTAATTCAAGAAATGTTAAAGGAAGCCCTTCCAGGAGCTTCCAGGAGAAATAAATATGATATCTAACAGAAATATAGATCTACTTCCCCCTATTATAGCTCTCTGGAAATGGTTCATATGAATGTAAACATTTTTTTCTTATTTTCAATCATTCCCTAAAGTAAAAGACATTGACTCTCTAGAACAAAAATAATAGGAATGTATTGCAGGTTTATTGCATATGTAAAAGTAAGACATGGTAACAATAGGACAAAAGACAAGGGGGATGAATTGGAAATTTACATTATAAGGTACATTATACATGAATCCTTATAATATTATTCAAGGTAACCTATAATTAATTAAGGTGTGTATTATAAACTTTAGAGCATCCATTAAATTTTTTTAAAAGATCTAAGTAATAAGCCAATACTACTGATTCCATTTGTAAATATCAAAAGTCTATATTAAAAAAAAAACACTTAAAGAATCTATTAAGAAAAGCTACTAGAATTGGTAAGCAATGTTAGCAAGGATGAAGCATATAAGATCAATATATCAAAAGCAATTGTATTTCTCTCCACCAATTTATAAACTAAAATTAAATATATACTGTTTAAAATAAAGTATCATTACTTAGGTTAAAATCTAGCAAAATTTACGCAAGATCTATATTCTGAACATTATAAAAGTTTTATAAATATCAAATAAGATCTAAATAAATGAAGAAATATACTATGTTTATGAATGGAAAGTTTCAATAATGTTAAGATTATAATTTTTCCTAAATTGATCTATAGATTGATTGCAACATCAAGTAAAATCCCAGTGCGATATTTGTAAAAATCAGTAAGCTAATTCTAAAATGTAGATGGAAACTATACCAGCCAAACACATAGAACAGAATAGAATGTTAAGTCTAAAAAATAGAGCCAAACATACATCTTTAGTTGATTTTCAAGAAAAGTTCAAAGGCAATCCAATGAGAAAAGGATAGATTTTTAATGACTGGTCCTGGAAGAATTAGACACTTATATAACAACAACAATAATAACATTGAGGAGGAGGAACCAAGATGACAGCATAGGTAAACACCTATCTTGCTGCCCCACACAGCAATTTCAAAACTACAACTTAACCACAGAACAAACATCGTCCAGAATCACCGGAAAGCTGGCTGAGTGAAAATTCCAGAAATAAAAGTAAAGATAGGACACTGTGACTCAGAGGAGAGGTGGAGGGCAGCGTTGAAGATATGTGCAGAGTCAGAAGTTTGGCGCTCAAGAGCAGATAGGGCGGGCGGCTGCGAACCCAGCAGGTTTTCTCAAATGGGGAGTGAGAGAAAGGTGTCCCACTGCACTGATTCCCCAGTTCTGGGCGAGGTCTAGGGAACCCACACGTATACAGGGTGAAACTGGACAGTAAGGAAGCATGTTGAAACTCGAGTGCTGCAAAGCTCTGCCAGCTTGTGGAGAGGATGCATAAACTTGGGAACAGCAGAGGTGCACAAGCGCGCAGAGAGAACTTGTGACTTGCTCTCGTTCGGGAAATCACCGGACTGCATTGTTTTACAACCCTGGATGAGACTTTGGGTGTGCAGACTCATTTGGGGAAAGGCTGAATTGTTCGGCAGTGGGTAGAGCTTGGCGGCAGCTTTCTCTCAGAGATGCTTGCAGCCATTACCATCCGGCACAGAGACCCAGTGCCACATAGGGCAGAGCTGACAGAAATTACGGCTTCCTGCTCAGCCCGAAGACTCCACCCATCCAACCTGAGCACAGCTGACCCTAACAGTCAATTGGCCTGGAGGTCAAACCCTCCTAGTGCCAACAACGATTAATCTAGGCTTAACTTCAACAAAACTGTGCAACCCATAAAAGGCTGTAGCAAGAGTATCCACCTCAGGTAATTGGGGAGGCTGAGCCACTGTCCCTTAGAGGACATCTACCACACAAAGCTAATCAACCAACTCAGGAAAGCAGCCAAAATGCAGAGACATGGGGAAAAAATCACATTTGAAAGAAATGGAGGGGGAAAAAATGACTGGACATAGAGTTCAAAACCATGGTTATAAGGTTTTTCAAGAGACTCCTAGAAAAGGCTGATGAACTTAATGAGACCTACAAGGAAATGAACAAGACCTACAAGGAAATAAATGAGACCCTCAAGGATATGAAAAAGGACCAACTAGAATTTAAGCATACACTGACTGAAATAAAAAATATTATACAAAGACCTAAAAGCAGTCTAGAGGACTGCAAGAACCAAGTCAAAGATTTGAAATACAAAGAGGCAAAAGAATCCAAAAAACTGAAGATAGTGTAAGGGGCCTCTAGGACAACTTCAAGCATACCAACATCCGAATTATAGGGATGCCAGAAAAAGAGAGAGAGCAAGATAATGAAAACCTATTTGAAGAAATAGTGACCGAAAACTTCCCACATCTGGTGAAAGAAATTGACTTAGGAATCCAAGAAGCGCACAAAATCCTCAAACTATAGGAATCCAAAGAGGACCACACCAAGTCACATCATAATTAAAATGCCAAAAGCAGCTGAAACTGGTTTGGCTCAGTGGATAGAGCATCAGCCTGTGGACTGGAAGGTCCCAGGTTCAATTCCGGTCAAGGGCATGTACCTTGGCTCTGGGCACAATCCTGGTAGGGAGTGTGCAAGAGGCAGCTGATCGATGTTTCTCTCTTATCGATGTTTCTGATTTTCTATCCCTCTCCTTTCCTCTCAGTAAAAAATCAATAAAATATATTAAAAAAATTAAATGCCAAGAGCAAAAGACAAAGATAGGATATTAAAAGCAGCAAGAGAAAAACAAAAAAACAATTAGTTACCTATAAGGGAGCACCCATACGATTGTCAGCTGATTTCTCAATTATGCAGTCCAGATGGAAGTGGCAAGAAATATTCAAAGTGATGAATAGCAAGAACCTACAGCCAAGATTACTCTACCCAGCAAAGCTATCATTCAGGATTGAAGATCAGATAAAGTGCTTCAATATAAGAAAAAGCTAAAGAAATTCATCACCGCCAAACCAATATTATATGAAAGGCTAAAAAATATTCTTTAAGAAGAGGAGGAATAAAAAGGTAAAAATAAAAATTATGAACACATACACATCTCTCAACAAATGAATCTAAAAATCAAGTGAAGTAAAAATCTGATGAATAGGATAAACTGGTGGATATAACAGAATCATGGGCATAGAGAGGGAATGGACTGACAATTCTTGGGGAAAAAAGGGGTGTGGGAGTTGCAGCAAGAGATTGGACAAAAATCATGCACCTATGGGAGAGAACAGTGGGGGGGGGAAACAGTGGGGGGAAGGTAAGGGCAGAGAGTGGGATGGGTACCGGGAGGAGGGGGAAAAAAGGGGGAACAATGTAATTAATAAGCTGAACAATAAGATTAAAATATTTTTAAAAAACAATAATAACATTAACCCATACATCTATAAAACTGAAAACAGGAGGAAAATCTTTGTAACCTTCGGTTAAGCAATGAGTTCTTAAATAACAAAACCAAAAACACAATCCAATTGGTAAGTTAGACTTTTTAAAAGTTGAAAACTTTTGCCCTTTGGAAGACAGTGTTATTTCACACACACACACACACACACACACACACACACACAAAATAAATAAACAAATATTTTAAAAAACCTGGGAGAAAATATTTGTAAACCCTATATCTCCTAAATGGCTTATTTGAAGAATATAGAAATCTCATATCTCAATTGTAAGAAAACAAGCAACCTCATAGAATATGGGCAGAATTTTAACAGACATGTTGTCAGAGAAGCTATATGGATGGCAAATAAGCACATGAAAAGATGTTCAACATCATTAATCATTATGATAAGCAAACTAAACCCACAATGAGATACTATTGATACAACTACATATTCATCGTAATGGCTAACATAAAACCTAATAATAACCAAGATTGATCTGGATGTGGAACAACTGAAACTCTCATACATTGCTAGTGGGAATAAAATAGTACAGCCATTTAATAAAGCAGTTTCTTATAAAGTCAAATATTCATAGCCTAGACCAGTGGTCGGCAAACCGCTGCTCGTGAGCCACATGTGGCTCTTTGGCCCCTTGAGTGTTGCTCTTCCATAAAATACCATGGCCTGGGCGAGTCTATTTTGAAGAAATGGCGTTAGAAGAACTTTAAATTTAAAAAATTTGGCTCTCAAAAGAAATTTCAATCATTGTACTGTTGATATTTGGCTCTGTTGACTAATGAGTTTGTCAAGATGACCCAACAATTTCATCAGAGAAATGAAACTCATAGTCACACAAAAATCTGCATTGGAATGTTTATAGCACTTTTGCTAATAATTACCCCCGCCCCCCCGCAAGAAAACAATGGAACTAACCCAAATGTCCCGTTAGCTGGTTAATGAATAAATAAACTGTGGTATGGCCATACATTAATAATAAAAAAAAAAGAACAAGCTGTGCAACATGTATATATCTGAAGTGAATTTTGCTAAGTGAAAGAAGTCAAGTCCAAAAGGCTGCATGTTGTGATTCCAAATATAAGATATTCTGGAAAAGGTAAAACTATGGGACAGAACCCAGATCAATGATTGTCAGGGGCTGAGCCATCAGGGTTGACTGCAAAGGGGCCTGAGGGAACTTTTTGGGATGATGCAAATGTTTTATATTTTGATTGTGGTGATAACAACATAATTGTATGCATTTGTTAAAACTGATGAAAATGTACATAAATGGAAATGTAGATAAATTATATCCCCTGCCCCCAAATGTAAATCTGAAAAAATATCTAAAATGTTTATAATGAATAATAAAAACCAACTGGTCCCACGGTTCCTAATTGATCTGCCTTCTACAGCTGATAGAGTGCTGCTTTCTGTAGTACAGAGTTTGTGATCCTAAGGGCACAACCCCTCTGCCAAGCAGACCCAGCCTGCCCAGGCTTCTTGGGGTGGGCAGGATGCTGGGCCCAGGCCTGCTTCCCTTGCTCATGCTTACACAGGCTGTTTCAGACCAGTGCCAGTAAGAACTGAGTTCTTCTATACCTACTCTCACAGGTATCCCTGTTCTGGGAGATATAGCAGCCTTCTGATGCATGCCTGAGGTTCCCCCCCCTGCCCCCCCAGCTTCCAAACCTTGGAGTGAAGCTCAAGTTGACTCCTGGAGGCAAACCCTCCGAGAATGTGAAAGGGTCTCAGAACCACCAAATGGGTGTTTTGATGACAGCTTAAACTGTTTTGCAGCCAGAGCTTGCAGGGCCCCAAGCCAGGAGTTAAAACTCCTGATGTTCATAGTCCCTTTATCCTCTCCGCCCACTCCGTGGAGCCTGTCAGGAAGGCATTCAGAGCAGCAGCGGGTCAACAGATGTACACTGGCTGCTTCGTGGAGCCCAGCAGGGAGGATTAGGGTGATGAGAAAGGCCACTCTGTCCAGAAGGCTGAATTTCTGGGCTTCCTTGAGGTTAAGTGTAACTCTCCCTGTTCGCTCCATGAGCCACTCTTCCTTTGCATTTATAAACCTTTGCTCCTGCACTGATTCCATCTAATGGCCAGGAAACAAGCAAGAACTGAACATGTCACCTTCAATTAGAAGGCCTGAACTTTAACAAATTGCTTGTCTGCATTGCCAAGGTTCTAGGAAGGTAGCAATGAAGAGGAGGAGAGAATGGGGAAGGAAAGGAAGGATGGAGCAGTCACAAATTAAAAGAAGAGAGTCGCAGCTAAAGAACTGAGTCAGGCACTTCTGTCTCTATAATGTATTATCTTTCATTTCCACCTGCCTCCAGGCCTTGACTTGCCTAAAATTATTTTGGTCCTTCCCAGACACCCTTCAGAATGTTTGCCCAGGACACCTTGATTGAACTGAGGAGAAGTGGGTCATTTAAGAGATCTGCAATTCAGGAATAAGGCATGTGTTTAAAGCTCCTCTGCTCCTCCATTTCCACCCCATCGGAAGGCAAAATAGAGGCTTCCTGAGCTTTCTACAGCAGGAACCTTTTGGTGAAGCAAAGATCACCTGGGCCCCGGCCAAACCGAGCGGAGATGCTGCCTGTGAGAGAGACAAGCTGGTGAGCATTTGTGCAGGCTCTGGTACCTGGAACAAAAATATGCTGAGCTGCAAATTATGGCTTTCGGATGTCACCACTGCCATCTGACATTGCGTTTCAGCTGTTCACATCTTCATTACTGAGCTGCAGCTCCCATTTAGGCTGTTACCTTGTGAGACAGATTTATGTTACGTGGGTTACCGTACAGCCTGAGCAACAATGCTTACCAAAGGTTGTCAGACTGATTGCCAAAGCCGAGGGAAAAGCCCAGCCTTTATCAGTTTCTGTGTGTGTGTGTGTGTGTGTGTGTGTGTGTGTGTGTGTGTGTGTGTATCTGGGTGCGCCTGCACATGTGTGCCTCCTCCAGGCTCCGTCTTGTACCAGCTGAGAGGAACCAGGCTCCTGCTATAGGAACTGATTCTCTGTGTGGTTTTCTCATCTCCCTTTGCTTCCGTAAGGCCTCCCTGCTGGTCCATCTGCCAGATCCGTCCTCTCCCCCTCTCTCCTGCTCCTCTTTGAGGTGGTAACTAGACCAACACAGCAATGCCCTTGTGGCTCCCTTCTCAGTCTCTCAGCTTTCTCAGATTAATGGAACAGAAGCATGTGCTTGCATCTGATGCCAGTAATCATATCCTGAGTGACCACAGAGCAGGAGATTAAGCAGAGGTATTGGCTGGGCCGTGGGGATATGGTTACAGGAAGAAAGTGTTTCTTGACAGCAGCAGCTCTGGATCCCTCTCACTTGCTCCCTCCTCCTTCCCAGGCTCCTAAGTCCCTTGGATATTTTCCATAAGATTAATCAGAGTCTATCCAGCAGTGGTCCGAGTCACTTGGGAACTAGGTTTTGAACTACTTTTTGATCTGCACTCATGGATGTGAACAGAACTTATTTTTATATTCCTGACTTTGATGCAGCCCATCTGATGATCTACTTTGGACATGTATTTTCAAATAGTGAGAATGAGCTAGTGTGTGGTCATCTAGCCTGATGACTAATTCAACAAATATCAACTGAGAGCCAATTACTCCTCTGAGGAGTAGGACAAAATCCCTGCCCAAGGGACCCTAGTGGGGACAATCAGGTACATGCTCAATATGCTTTGTGAGGTTATATGTGATGAGTTTGGTGAGAGAACAGTGAACTCAGGAGTACAGGGAAAGGAAAGCACTTCTGGCTGGGGCAACCCAGGGAGGCTCAGGAAAGAAATGGCATTTGAGATGAGCCTTGAAAGAAAGGTAGGATTTTGAAAGATGCAAATAAAAAGAAAAGGCATTACATGAGGAAGGTCCAGCTTGGGTGAAGCCCAAGGAGGAGAAGACACAGGTATTCTGATATGAGTGGAATTTGGGTTAGACTGCAGAAATTTGTTCTAAGGGGGAAGTGATGACTGGATCTGGAGAGCTTTGAACTATGAAGAATTTAATGCCAGACTTGGGAGTTGGGAATGTATGCTATCATCAGTGGGGGCCATTAAGAGGTTTAGAGCAGGGGAGTGACAAGCAGATAATACTTTCTTGGTTGAACTCCAAGAAGAGTGCCTTTGAAGAAACACAGAATATAGATTGTGGGGAGGGAATAGGAGGAGGAGTGGGTAGAGATGGATCAGTGAGGAGGTTATTGCAATGGTTTGAAAGAATAGAAAGGAAACACTTGGTGGAAGTAGACAGATGGTGATGGAGGAGAGACACTGCAAAGAGAGAATTTGGCAATGGGTTGGATTTAGGAGGAGACGCCATTGAGTAGCCAGAGATGATGCTAAGATTTTGAGAATGGATAGTATAAGGATAGTGCCTTTAAGAGACAGAAATGAAGAGAGGAACAAATTAGGAGTAGAAATCGACCAGTTCAGACTGAAATATTTAGACGTCCAGAGGAGGCATCTGGGATGAGATGCCTTGCAGGGGATGGTGCTCAGCCTGGTGCTGACAAAAGAGATTGATCTGAGGATCATCTGAATGGAGGTGCCAGATAAGGTCTCAAGGTGGGAAGATAGTGAAGGAGGCAGCACAGAGAGGGTGGGGAACTCAGGTCCCTGGGGAGACAGGCACATCAGTAAGATAGAAAGTAAGGCGATGTTCTGTCACAGGCACCAAGAGGGCAGATATTTCCTGACAAATGCTGAACTTCTGAGGATGAGGATGGGGCACACCTGCCAGTCTGGGACTGAGGAGGAGGCCCCTGGGCCCTTCCTGAGGCTCCATCAGGAGGGAGGTGGAGCGGATGCCAGATCAGAAGCCAGTGAAGAGCGAGTGGGTGGTCAGGAAGTGTAGGCAGAAGTGTATTTCCTGGAGAGCTTTTAAAAATAGGACTGAGGCCCATCATTCAGAGATGGTTCAAGGGCCTCAGTCTGGTATCAAAGAGACAGACCTCAGAGGTTGCAAGGAGCCAAGAGCTGAGATCTCTGGTGGGGTGGTATTTCCTTCTGAAGCCAGAAACCTTGCTATGTATCTATTGTAGCAGGTGAGAAGTTGGTTATATTAGGAATCACTCACTAGTCAAAGTAGCCAGGTCTCTTCTTCCACAAGGCCCAGTGCAGCTTACCTAAGGAGCCTAGCACAACTTGGGGTTTCTAAACTATTCTTTTTCTTTTTAAATCCTCACATCCATTGATTTTTTTTAAGAGAGAGAGTGGAGGGGAGGGAGGAAAAGGGTAAGAGAGAGAAAAACATAGATGTGAGAGACAAATTGATTTGTTGCCTCCCGCATATACCCTGGGATCGAACCTGCTACTGAGGAATGGGCCCTTGACTGGGAATTGAACTCAGTCCGAGGGCTGATGCGCTAACCACTGAGAAAACTAGCCATGGCTCTAGACTGTTCTTGCATCTGGTTTTAGGGAGCACCCTGGAGTGACTATACAGAAGCATTACATTTCTGAAACTCTGATAGAGGTGCATGAAGAATAAACAAAGGGATGTGTCACCTTCCAGGGTCTCTTTTCTGATCTTGAGAATTAAAAAGAGCTTTTCCTTTTGAAGACAGACTTGAGATTAATTGATCTTTTCT
Source organism: Antrozous pallidus (assembly GCA_027563665.1). Lineage (NCBI taxonomy): Eukaryota > Metazoa > Chordata > Mammalia > Chiroptera > Vespertilionidae > Antrozous > Antrozous pallidus. The sequence goes on along the minus strand of CM050516.1, from coordinate 59,991,378 downwards.
CAGGAGAGGCAACCAAAGAGAAAAAAGTCCCATCGGTGATACAGCAGGGCCCTAGGGAGGTAGCCGATTATCTGGGTTTAGGAAGAGCAGGGACTTGACTGTGTGCTGTGGAAACGTTTCCCTTGGTTCCTCGGAGATGACCCTGACCAGCACAAAACAACCATCCCAGGTTGTTCTCCTTCACCCCCTAACATGGCTTAGTCTCCAAGATGCTGCTAGATCTGCCAGTGTATGGTTTAAAAACACACATCCTGGCTTTGATCAGCTCCTGGCAGGAGAAACTTCCAGAGTTGTGGCATATGGATAAGTTACCTGCTACCAAGGGAGGTTAGCAAGTCTCTCACTGTTTTGGGAATAAGGCCACTTTGCATTGATATATGCTATAGTTCTCCATGAAAAGATCTCGCCTTCCAGCACTCAGTTCTCTAATGTGTATTATCTTAGGGGCTCTCAATGTGCTGCCTCCCACCCTGAAAGCCAAAACTGGGGTGGGGGATGCAGGTGGGCCTGTGACTCAGGCTCAGTCAATCACATGGGACTCTGCAGCTTGCAGGAGAAGCAGAAAGAAACAGGTGCAGTTTATAAATTATTGGCAGTTATTGAAAGTCTAAAGGCACAGCATCGAGTGTCCAGCATAGTGATATCTGACTCTGTGTCCTTACAACAATGTCTCAGCCACTTTGTTCCATAATGACCAAGGCTACGGCTCCAGATCCCAGGCCTCTCTTGCTTTGTGTGTTTCTCGGGCCTGGCCTGGCCTCCAGCTTTTCTGTCTTCTAATGAATTGGCTTCTCACCCAAGTTAGACTGGGCTTCTGTTGCTTGCAACCAAGAACCTTGACACAGTGCAGAACAGCTAAAGGATACACTATTAGGTCCTGGGAAATTGGCTTGACTGGACCCGAGAGACAAACAAACACTGTATAAAAATTACCCTCCTGCAAAGAACTTAGAATGTCATTCTTCTACTGGGAAAGAGATAGAATAGACAAATAAGTGATTATACATAAACACACACATATCAGACGGTAAGAGAAAAATTAATTGTAATAGGAGTCGAGAGTTGAATGGGCTCTATTTTAGAGAGAATGGTCAAGGAAGACTGCTTGGAGGAGGCAGCATCGAATGAAGGCCTGAATAGAGTGACAGAGCAGCTGAGTTAGATATTTATTTATTTATTTATTTGTATTTATTTGTATTTATTTATTTATTTAACGTATGTGTCCTTATTCCTTCATTACCCCCCAACCCCCTATTATGCCCCACCCCGCTGTTGTCTGTGTCCATTGATTAGGCTCATATTAGAAGAAGAGCCTTCCAGGCCAAGCGAGCCCCAAGAGCAAAAAGCCTGAGGCAAAAGAAAAAAGGCTACCTTTTAATCTCTCTCCTGGCACAGGGATCCCTCGCTCCTTTCCTCATGGCCTTTTCTCCTCACCCCTGCTTGTTAAAGTTTTGAACACAGATAGAGGTTGTCATCAGGGGAGAGCAGTTTTGTGGGCCCACAGCCCCAGCTCTGGGTTCACTCTCTTCCTCCTTTTCTTTCTCCTCCACCTCCTTTGCTCACTCTGTTGTCCTAACTTGTCCTGGCTTCTCGTTTGCACCCTGGTCCTGCCCTGACCACCCTTGTCTGGGTAAAATTACTCCCCAAAGAAATAACTCCACAGGCAGCCTTGTATGACCAGCTACTGTTGTTGACCATACATCTGGCCCGAGGTAAATGAGGTCAAATGAAACCAAACTCCAGCCCAGTGGCCATCACCTCGCTTCCCTTTGACAGACACTCCCTTTGGCCCTTGAGTGAACTGACCCTGATGCTTTCTTCTGTCTTAAAAACAGGTCAGTTTTCATGGCTCAGGAGGTGTGATCTTTCATGCACTTAGGTGTCCCAGGCAGGGCTGGACTCCCTTCCAGGCTCTTCTTCTCCAACCCAGGCAGCTACCACCAGTCTTCAGGCAGAGGCACCGCAGACTCATCAGCATCACAGACTCACCAGCACCACAGACTCACCAGCAGGTTCTCCCCAGATTAGTAACTCTGGGCATTGCTTGTGGGCATTTAACTCGGTTTAATAGCCTTTTGGAGGGCTCTTTGGCTATATATATCAAAAGCATGAAAAATGTAGATTCCCCTGACTCAGTACTTCCACCGCTGGGAATTTATCCTGAGAAAATCAGCAGAGATGCGGCCCAAAACTGCATGTATAAGAATGCTTATTGCAGTGCTAGTTAGAATAGTAAAAAATAAAATAAAATCAGAAAGAAGCCACCATGGGGAATTGGTTAAATAATTTATGTACTTTCCTATAAAGAAATACTATGAAATACCAGGCAGTTCCTTTCTCTTTCTATTCTTCCCTCCCTCCCTCTCTCTGTCCCTCCCTCTCTCCCTCCCTCCTACCCTCCTTCCCTTCCTTCCATTTTGTTGTTGTTGTTGTTGTTGTTGTTGTTTTCCTTTTGCCTCCAGATCCATTCTGCATCATTCACACTCCTGCCTTTGACCTCCCTCAGGATTGTCCAGTGGGTGGCAGAGCAGGAGATGCCATGGGCTATGTCAGGCAGCTGCCCCCTCCTTTGCTGGCCCCTCCCTTTCAGTTTCAGGGGCTGCCCCCTCCTTAACCTTGCAGGTTCCACAGGGGACCTCTCACAGGTGCTGGTCTAGATGCTCTTCATTACCCCTCCTGGTCCTTCACCTGTCCTCAGGAGGTTAAAGGGAAACTGATTTCCTAGAGGACCCTAATTGATTCAGTGAGGGGAAACATTTTAAAGTGTAAAGTTAAATGGTTGAGTCAGGCCAGAAAAGAGTGCAATCCCAACTCTGTACAAAATAAATACATTCAGAAAAGGAGAACATACCTACATTAGGGGAAAAGTGAGGAGCAAAAGGAAACCTACCACATGGCTAGCTGCCATTGCCTCTGGGCAGTGAGACTGTAGGTGAGTTTTCTGATCTTTATACAATTCTGTATTTTTCACATTCTTGAAATAATCATGTATCACCTTTAAAGTGAAAAATTTTTTAAATGAATCTACCTTTAAAAACAAAATGGAAATAAAGCAGAATTAACTACACTATAGGAGTAAAATGGCATATCAGTCATCCCATAACAACACTGCAAATAATAGATTTTAAGTAAATATGGGACAATGTAATGTCAGAGGAAATAAAAACATCTCAGGGCAAATTGCAACTAGGTTGTGACCGGTTTCAATCACATCTCATCTAATGTGGAGATACCTCTCTAAGCCTTAGTCCTGCTTACTGTAACTCCTTGCTGGGGCTGGAATCTTGGGAGCTGCACTTGCTCTGGCATTGGCTTTGGCCCTGCCTCCAGGTGTATTCAGGGTGGGTGAGAGGATGGCTCAGGGGGAGGCCGAGGGTCAAGCTGACACATTAAGCCTAACCAAGCCAACGCTGACACCCTCCAAAGTGCATCCTTAAATATTGTTCCACATTATTTTGGTGGGGATGAAGAAATTCGGAATTTCTACTAGTAAAACTCTTATGCCTCTAGACTCAAAGTAAGGGTTTTATTGCAAACACCAAACACAGCGTAACATTTTGACTTATTTGAAATGTTTTTCTTTCATAGTTTCTCCAACATTCTTAACCAGAGAGAGGTTAACTTCTTGCCTGTTTAGAATAGAAGTAATATAAGCAAAAATATGGTTACTGGGGAGGGCTGGTGTGGGATTTCATATGGACTATACATTTCTGTAATGCCTGATTTTGTTTATATGTTGCTATTGTTTCTTTTCTTTTTTTCTTTTTTTTTGCATTTTCTAAATCAGATGGTTTCTTTAAAAATATTCTAAGGAGTTTAGATTGTTAAAAAAGTAAAAGTAATTGCTTCTTATGCAGGACTTAACTTTCACAGTATCAGCTAAGGGAGCCCACGTTTTCAGGACACATTCAGCTGGTTGGTCTTGATAGAGGTGTAGAGTCAAATAGCACCAGGCAACTGGCTTGATCTGGTCACAGAAATGCTGACAGATAGCTAGCTAACCCTTCTGTGTGTCTGCTACGTGATAGGCCTGGTCTGAGTGCTTCATGTGTGTCCATTTAATCCTCAACACTGCAGTCCCCACTGTGTAGATGAAGACACACGGGAGCAGAGAGAGGTGAAATACTTGCCTGAGGTCACACATGAGTCAGCAATGGCACTTGAACTTGAACCCGTGCAGGTTAGCTCCAGACTCTAGGCTCAAAGGCTGCCAGACCCTTCTGCAACCACCAAGAGTGTATTTCAGGTTTCCCTCAAGGGTAGGGTGTTCTTTGACTCAAGTTTGCCTTTTGCCAATTATATCAGGAGTCATGTGTGGAAACCTGAGTTAACTGGCTCCGTGTTTCTGGTTTATTCCTGTGATCTTTTAGCGCCTTTCATAAATTGGTAACTGGGACAGCTGCCCAGCATTTCTGCCCCTAAATCTGGCTCTGCTGGGCTTCCAATTGTCCCTGCCTGCTGCCTGTCCGAGAGGAAACATCAGACATGCTTTCTTAGTGCAAAGCCAGCAAAACTGCATCCTGCGGCCCCACAGCTTAGTCCCTGCACACACTCTTGCCTCCTCATTCGCTACAATATAAAAAACAGTGTCCAGGCTTCCTTAAGCATCCTTCGAGATACCCAGTTGCCTCTCAATCAGGAAGAGGCTACTTCAGCAGCTAGATGCCCTCATACTCCCTCTCAACTCCAGGGGTGAAAATGCTCACTAATTACCTTCATCTGCAAAGACCATGTCTCTCTGAGCAGCGTGCCCTCAGCAGGACTTTTTTAAAAAACCTGCTGCAGGTTAAAAAGCAGACTTGCTTTTAATTTATTAAAAGACTTGGCATTCTCTCCCCCCACCCCCACTGAGTATTTTTAAATGCAATTAGACAAACAGAATAGTAATCAGACAAGAGCACCGAGGAGTTTTCACACAGGGGCTGTGCTTGCTAGTGCTCCTTTCTGTTTCTGGGCCTTAACTTTGGGACAGTGTGCCCATGGGACCGACCTGGATAGCCCTTCACTCATCCCCACATTCCTGCAGACCTGAACTCTCGGGCATCAGCCACTGGGTCTCACTCAACCCCTGCTAGATGATAGGGCTTCATCACCCGCAACAGCCCACACTGTGCACTGGTCCTTCTCCGTGTTTGGGACATTTTGAACAAATTTTTAAGATCAGGCTGAGCTTCTGCATTTTGCACAAGTTCTCTAAGTAATCATTGTACACAGCTGGGTTTGAGAGCCACTCTAAACCCCAGGAAGTTGGCCGGTGGCCACCTTTCTCATCATTCTAGCCCTCACCCAAGAGTGAATGAGGAGGCAAGAGTGTGTGCAGGGAGTAAGATGTGGGGCCAAAGGATGCAGTGTCAGGTGAATATTTATTTGAAATTTCATGAGCCATGTTAGAGGTTTTTGTGGAAACAACAAGGAAGAAGAATCCCACCTCATTCATGGAATGTGAGGAGCTCAGGAACTTCATATAGTAAATTTTGTTAACAGCTCTATAGAGAGCATCGTGATTCCGTGGTGTACACGGCATACTCTGTTAGAAGAGAAACCTCCTAACCATTGAATGTCACTGTTGGCCCATTACCACTGGCATAACCAGAGGACAAATGGTAGAGTTAGTGGAAAGGGCAAGGTACCTAAGGTGTTGACATCTTTGCCATAAGTTCCTTAAAAAGTAAAGGTATATGAATTCTGTGATATTTAAAAGTCTTGATTTGTGTCACAGCTTCTCCCACTGGTCCCCAGGGTGGGTCAGGTGTTCCTTCTCCTGCCCATAGAGCAGTTCCCATGAATAGGTCAACGTGCTGTCTCATTAAATGTGCCCATGTGCCCCTCCAGGCTTGGAGGCCTGGGTATAGAGACCCTACAGCGTATGCCTTTGTGTTGCCAGGCCTAGCATGGTGCCTGCTTACACCTAATGGGCACAGTATAAATGTCTGTTCAACCCATCCATCCATCAGTCAATGTGGAGTTCAGTAATCAAAACTGTTTCCATGGCACTGGGATCTGGTTAACAGGAGAACAATGAGTTCAAAGAGACCATGAGGCTCAGGAGGGAAGCTATTCTCACTGAACCAGCTTCTAACTGCCATATTTCCTTCCCCACCCCAGCCCTTTCCTTATGACTTAACGGGCAACTAATGAAATGTAGCCTTGTCCTCTGAAAAGAACCTGGCCAGTTTGAAAAGGCTTGCAGTGAATACCTAACCCCATTGGGGCACCTCCTGCTGAGAGGAAGAAACCAGGTCTGGTTTTTGGTCAGATTAAATTATCTTCCTCCTTCCTCCTTCCCCCTTCTTTCCTTCCTTTTTCCTTTCCTTTCTCCCTCTCTATATCCCTCCCTCTCTTCCTTCCAAACTGTTGCCTTCCACACATGCACAGCAGATGAAGTAGGATGTCATTCTCTGTCATGTGCAGCAGGCACCAGATGAATTGCTCCAGGTTCAACTTTTAAAAAGTTAAAAGAGAAATTATCACCTAGGCAATTTGTTTGGATTTCAGACCTCCAGAGCTTGGCTGGCCCAACACTGTAGGCCCAGCAGTTTACTCTCTCTGGGCTTGCATATCCGACTCTCCTCCAGCAGCATTGATACTGATGTATCCATGAAAACCTTGTGCAGCCACAAACAAGGCCAGCTTCCCATGCTGAGCCTTGCTCACACCCTAGCTCATGTCCTACTAGGGGGTGCACTCTCAACTCCTCTAAGCCACACTCTTGGCACTTGACAGGCTGACAGCCCCAACAGGCTGGGGTAAGAGATGCCCTTGGGGTTGATTTCCTGGCTCTTCATTTCCAGGGAGGAGAGAGCAGCTGGATTCTCTTTGGCACTGACCATTGTTCCCTCAATGTCTGACTGATGTACACTGACCATCACACCTGTGCCAGGCAGAGTGCAGGGGGCAGAGTCTTCTGTCAGGCTGTCCAGCTTCATGCCCAGGAGCAGACCCAGCCCTAGCAAGTGTGGGCATCCACAAAATGTGGAGATGCAGTTTGTGTCAGAAAAATCATACACTTAAAAATAATACATAAACTAGCAAACATTTGAGTCCAAAACATCTTTCAAAACTGACTCTTGTAGGTGACCTTGTAGGTGACTCTTGTAGGTGACTCTTAAGGTGACCTTGTAGTCCCACCGAGTCAGCGATGGAAGGATACCCAGAGCCCCCTTATTCCCTCTGGTCTTGTTCCCAGTGCGGGGGAATTTAATCTGACCGATGGCTCTTTCCTGACCCTCTGCTTACCCCAGGGGTAGAGCTCCATATAAACAAAGCCCTGAAGGCTGCTCTTGCCACCTCTCTGGAGGGTCTTTTCAGAGTAGAGCCTTAACCTTCCCCAAGGTCAGAGACAGAGGCTGTTCCTCTAGAAGGGAGTGTCCATGAGACAAACCAACCTTCCTCTTGCTGATATGTTATCTCAGGTTCCTTAACCTTGAGTGCATTGATGTGCCAAAGGACCACCCTCCTCTACTGGGGACCAGGGAGAAAAGAGACACGGATGGTGAAAGAAAGAACCAGGGTAAGGCTGCCAGAAATTATAGGGGTATTTTATCATAAGTATTTGGGGCATACTTGTACTATAAGTTATTTGTTATGCATTTGAAATTCAGATTTGGCTGGATATCCTGTACTTTTATTTGCCAAATCTGGTAACCCTCCCAGGAGGCCCATCGGCCTTCAGAAAGAAGCCTCCTTCTGCCCTGGTTCTGCCAGCATGATGCTCCTGAGCTCTGGCTGGGAAGGACCCTTCAGAAGAGGAATTGTCCTCTAAAAATTACTCCTATTTCAGACCTCCACTCAGTTAACTATGTGTTATCCAGGCAAAGCCGTGATGGAAGACTCAGATTCCTTCTTCATTCATTTTTGGGGTTTATTTTATGATGAAATGGAATTTTTTCTTTCTTCAGTGGGCTAGGGTTTTCCTGTGGGTACTAGCTTCCTAGGGCTGCTGAAACAAGTACCACAAACCACTGGCTTAACCACAGAAACTTATTGTCTCACAGTTCTGGAGGCTGGACATCTGAGATCAAGATGTTGTGGGTGGGTTCCTTCTGAGGCCTCTGAGGGATAGTCTGTCTTAGCTTCTGGTGTTTGCTGGCATCTCAGGCATTCCTTAGCTTGTGGAAGCATTGCTTGCATCTCTGCCTTCATCTTCACATGGCATTCTCCATGTGTGTGTGTGTGTGTGTGTGTGTGTGTGTGTGTGTGTGTGTGTGTGTGCATGTGTGTACGCGCGCGCGCGCCTTAAACTTCCTTTTTATATAAGGACGTGAGTTATATTGAATTAGGGTCCATGCCTTAATTTTAACTTGATTATCTCTGTAAAGACCCTATTTCCAAATAAGTTTAGATTCTGAGGTATTGAGGGTTAGAACTTCAACATATCTTATATGGGGGTAAGGGAGTGATGACACAATTCAACCCACAACAATGTATCTCAATGTTGTGCATATTTGCATTTGCTAGGAAGGGAACAACCAATCATAATCAGTAATTGGGTTCCATTGCTGGCTTTGGGATGAGAATGATTTAAGGCATTGGAGTAATAGAAGATAAACTGCTTGTCACTGCCCACTCTGTGTTCCAGGAGATTGCATTTCTCTGTGAGGCGGCCCAGCATTGCCCTGCAAAAGGCTTTTCCATTATGTTAAGAGCTGGTGCTGATAGACATCATTAATATTCAGCCCTTTGGCCTCCACCCTCTCCCATTCCCTCAGCTCTAAGCACTTCCCTCTGACCCTCCACAAGGTAACTTCAGGACTCTTTTCCCCACGAGACCTCTGCAATTATCAGCCTACACAGGGACCTGGTGATGCTTAGAGTATGTTCCAGGAGGGAAGCATGGGAGGGGAAAGGGGCCTTTCTTGGAGGCACCTTACAACCAAATATTACAGTAAAGCCTCTGCTTGTTTCTCCTCTGCTGTGCAGATGCTGGGAGGACAGAATAAAATTCCTAGTCAGCTTGAGCACTAAATTCTCATTTGTTTATTAAGAAATGCTGCCATTTTCTCCAAATAGCTATCTCTCCTGCTCTCCTGAGCTCTGTTCATCAGTAAAGAAATGAAAGGGGGAAGACACACTTTTATAGGCTGTGGATGTTTTTTGGTGCCTTTTGGTGTGTGTAGCATCATGGAGAATGAATGTTTTTTTGAAGCTTGTCCAGGAACTTTGATTCTAAGAACAGCTTGCTAGTTTGAGCTCCTTTGGGACTAACTGGCATGATGTCCAAAAGGAGTGGCACCAGGGCAGCAGAAAGGGATGGATCAGTTTGCTAGGGCTGCCACACAGGTTGGGTGACTTCACCAACAGGAATGCATTCACTCATAGTTATGGAGGCCAGAAGTCTAACATCCAGGGTTGGGCCGAGTTGGTTTCTACTAAGGCTCCTCTCCTGGGCTTGTGATGGCTGCTTTCACCCTGTGTCCTCACATGGTCTTCCCTCTGTGTGTGAACGGAACCTAATTTTCTCCTTTTATAAGGACACCAGTCATGTTGGATGAGGTCCTACCCAGTGACCTCATTTAACCTTAATTACCTCTGGAGACCCCATCTTCAATCACAGCCACATTCTGAGATACTGGTGTTAGGACTTGAACACAGGAATTTGGGAGGAATAATTCAGGCCATAACAGTGCCCCTGTATGAGATTCAGGGGAGACTGGTGTCTCAGGTTTGGCTCTGCCTCTGGACAAGTGACTTCAGAAAATATGTCAGCTGGAGTATTTTGGTTATCAACAACAGAAGCAATCCAGGTTCACTTGAACAATGTGGGAATTAAATGGGATGCCAATGTGAGTACAGCCACATGATGGGAAGGCTGGAGAACCAGGAAGTGGTGGCTGAAATGAGTGAGCTTAAGAGTGCCAGAGGCCAGCCCCCTGCAAAGATCACCCCTGTGCTAGGGCTAGAGGAGGAGGGGCCTGAGCCTTGACCTCAGGGATGGGATTCAGGACCAGGTTTCCACCATGCAAGACCACCTTGAGTTGGAAAGAGTGATTTCTCAAGAGAAAATCTGAATTCATCAAAAGAGGGAATAGATGTTTAGATGCCAAAACAGTGACAAAGATCTACCACATAACAGTTCCTTGCTTGAAAAGATGGTGAGGGGGCTGAATTACATAACCTCCATGCTCCATCTTCATTAAATATTTACTAAAGCATTCCCCACCCCTTTCTTTGTCATATGGGGGTTGAGACTTCCACTTCTGGATTCTTTATTGCCTATGGTGCCGCCCTGGCCTTTGCTTCCTCTTGGAGTTTCCCCAGTGGAAGCATTGGCCTCTGTTTGTTCTGGAAGGTCACAGGGTTTATCCTGCTATAAAAAAAGCAGAGAGAGCAGCTCTCTGGTATGGATCAGTTTATTAATGTCTTCTTTGTGATTTGTACTGGTAGTAAATATTATATTCATCATAAAGAATAGTTCAACCTGCCATTCTTTCTCTGGTCCTAAGTTACCTTGTCTATAAAACAGGAAGGTTGAATTCAATTATAATTAATGTCTCTTGTAGCTCTAGCTCTGTTGGATTCCATGGAAATTAAAGTCCTCAAGGTGAGTAGTCAGTGGGGTTGACTGTGAGGCCTCCCCAAAAAACTTGAAAATGGGAAATGTAATTTCCCTTTGAGAGAAAAATTATAAAAGCCAGTCAGCATCAGATCAAAGAAGATATATGCAAAATCTCCTTACTTAGACAGGATGGATCTTACTTAGACCAGTGTAGCTTGGATTGACAGCACGCACATCCCCAGGGACAGAATGGCCCGGAGCATCACTGCTCTGGGGAAAGGGAGGCTGAGGACCTGAGCTCATCAGGACTTATTCAAGATTTGGCCAAGATAAGGCTGGACGAAGACAAGGGTAGGGGTCCTCACACATTAGAGGGCTCTTAGCCCTCTCTTGACTGCATTTCTGTGATGAGACAGGGAGGGGCTTCAGGCTATCATAACTGGATGTCCTTAAGCAGGGAAGATAGTCCACATCATTAACAACCCAGATTGCACAGGTGCCAGCCAAACACGAAGGTCTATAGCTGGCACAGAGACTGAGGGACCCCACCAGGCCCAGCCTTTGCCCTTTAGGGGCTAGGATGTCTGTGGTATCCCTGGCTTGGGAAGGGATATGAATAGGAGGACTTAAGTGGCTCAGGACAGAAACTATTTACCTATCAACTCAGAATTATTCTAATGACTTATGTGTTTGAATCATTTAATTCATTCTCTTTCTCTGATTCCAACTCACCAAGCAATCCCTTGATTTGAATGTTGTTTCCCTATAGCTCTAGCTATAGAGAAAGAATGGGTACAATCAGCTTATGTGATTGTGAGATGACTTGGATTTGTCAATGTAAATAGACAGACTTCCTGTTTTATCAATCTCTTGGGAATCTGATCAAATTGATCAAATGATTTCATCCCTATGAGGGAAGACCATTCTTGGCTTGCTGACATAGTCATCTCCTCAATTAGAAAAGAAAAGAAAAAAAAGACCCAAACTTGCCCAGGGAAATACTTCTTGGAAGCAGTCAGTCAGCCTCTCTTTCAAACTTAGAGTCAGTGGTTCAAGGTGCCCAAATTATTTTTTCATAGGACTTCTGGCCGAATTCCCTTAGCATGTGAAAATTCACCAGTAGACAGGTCAGCATGAGGCAGTAGGCTGGGTGTGTGTGCGCACGCATGTGATTTGTTTTAGTAAAACTACTCTGATTTTCAAGCAAAATCTCACAAAGGACCCCAAGCTCCAGATGAGCATATCCATATGCCAGCCTACTCTGCTTGGGTGTGTATAATAGGTGCCTCAAACATAAAATGTCCAAACAGAATTCCCAATGCCCTGCCCTCCTCTATGCCTGTTCTTCCTCTCCTGTTCAGGCCAAAACCTAAAGTCATTCCCCAGTCCTCTCTTCTCAAAATCCTGCTGCTACCTACAAACTATATGTAGAATCCCATCATTTCCAAGCTAGTGCCCGCTATCTGAAACCTTGTCCCCAGCCACCAACCCCGCCTTGCCTGGGTCATTGCAGTCGCTTTAATATAGGTTTCTCTGTGTCTACTCCTGCTTCTGTGTGTTTGTTGTCTTGCGAAGTACTGTGTTTAAAAATGTGGACCAGAGCATTATTTTCCCCTGTTCAAAGTGCTCCAATGTTTCTCATTGTGCTCAGAGTTAAATCCAAACTCCTCACTGTAGCCTGCCCGGCCCACCACCGTCTGGTTTCTGGAACATCCCTGATGAACCACTCTCCCCTCGCTGCTTTGGCTCTGACACATTGAGCTCGCCAGGCTTGTCCTCTGCTTTGCATTCCCTGTTACCTCTGTTGAGAACCACTGGTGCTGTTGACTTTGAATGGCTCACTTCTTCACACCAACCAAGTTTTTATTCAAAGGACACCTCAGAGAGGCCTCCCTCACCAGCGTGTTGAAATAGCTACCCACTCCTCCTCTCTAGCTTATTGGCAAGCCCTCCCACCCTCAGAAGTGGATGTCATAGTGTACCATGCAGTTGCCCCGTCAGGACTGAAATGCAGTAATTACCTTAGCTGCTGGGAGTGTTCGCCGCCAACAGCTAAGGTCAGAGGTGCTGTCAAGGTGGCAGCCTTTGCCAAAAGAAGTTGTTGCTTCAGCCAGGTGTATGCCTCCTCCCTGGAGGTAGCTGCCTCCAGTGACTGGTCATGCTGGGATGCACATGCCCAATGCCCTGGTCTCAGTTGAGATGACTGCTTATTGTCCCAGAGCCCCAGAACCTCCCAACAGGGGCTTCCACTGCAAGTGCCTCAGAGCTCAACTTTTCCCTCCACCTATCCTGCATCCCTCGCCTCTCACATGTAATGTGGCTGAAATACTGCCCCAAAGCCTCCTGCAAATCTCTGTCTTGCCTACTTCCTACAGAATCTAGCCTTTGGCCACTACCTACAACCAGTTATTTATGTCTTGTCTTTCCAATTAAGTCTTAAGTTCCATAAGGGCAGGGACATCATCTTTTTCACCTCTGTATTCTACCTCAGATGCTTAGCACCGTGCATGCCGTACAGTAGGAGTTTAAAAATATTTACTGAATGAATGAATGAATGAATGAATGGGAGGGGGTGTTCAGAAAGCTCTCCCCGCTCTGTTACTTTCACAAATCCCACCACCTGAGAAGTACGTACCTGAGACACCTCACAGTACCTTAGGGTGGAGCTGACTTTGGAATCAGGAAATTGAGATCATGGCCAGGGCCCTTTACTGAGAAAGCCTTCATAGTGCCTCCTCAGTCAGGACTTGGCCTTGAAGGTACTTCAGCACATTCAGCTGGGAAGAGCCCACACTCTTCTCTTGGAAAAGAAGCTAGGAGAGCCGAAACCAATTTGGCTTAGTGGATAGAGCGTCAGCTTGTGGACTGGAAGGTCCCAGGTTCGATTCCGGGCAAGGGCATGTACCTTGGCTGTGGGCACAACCCCAGTAGGGAGTGTGCAAGAGGCAGCTGATTGATGTTTCTCTCTCATTGATGTTTCTGACTTTCTATCGCTCTCCCTTCCTCTCTAAAAAAATCAATAAAATATATTTTTTTTTTAAAAAGAAGAAGAAGCAGGGAGAATGGGAAAGATAAGAGAATTGGCGGGTTATAAATTGCAGTGACCTGGAGAAGACGTGAGGGGATATAGTGGCTCAGTGAGATTTGGAGTTGGAGGGATGACCTGATACTATGGAATCCCAAGTTGGGGGTGGTCCCCTTGTGCAACAGGGCTTGGAAGAGATGTTACCTGGGACCTGCCCTGGGGTTAGTCCTTGCTCCCATGGAGTGCCAGGAAGCCATGGCCCTGGGATAGTTCATTTTCTTCTGAGCCTTTAGAGTACATCTCTTCTGTTTCCAGTATTAGAATTCCTGGAATGCTCAATGTGCCATCACCACAAGGATATAAAGACCATTTCTGGGTCAAAGCAGGTGATAGAAGGCACATATTTGTTCCTGTCTGTTCTCTCCCCATCTGCGCTCACATCTGACTATCTCTGTCCTAATGTGCACTTTTGGCAGAGACAGGGGAACAAGCTTTAGTTCTCCTGACTGCTCGCCTGGACAGAAACACGATGAGCTGGAATCAGATAATGCTGGGAGAGCTTCCCCTAAAGCTGTGAGGGAACTGGGGCCAGGTGCACTGGCAGACTCCTGCCAGGTGAAGCCCCCCAGCCCCAGAGAGGAGAGGCAGTTCCCGGGGTGGACTCAGCCAGAACTCACTAATGGAGCAGCTGCATCTTGGATTTCGCTTCCTCCAGAAGACAGCCGGGACACACTGCCCAGTCCCTAGGAATAGGTGCTAGGATTACCAGCCATCTTTCTTCCCCTAAAGATCTTTCACAAAGCAGAAAAGGAAAGTTACCCAGCGTCTGACCCACACATGTCCAATAGCTTTTGAGATAGTCTGGACACAGCCACCGCGGCCTGGGCTGGCCCCTTACACACTCTCTGGGGACACCAGTCCTGGGCCCCTAAATAGGTAGATGGTGGCCTAGAAGGCAGGAAAGCCCATGAAAGACATGGAGCAAGAGGCCTGATCTGGGCGGAGTGTATCAGTGCCCAGGAGCCAGCCAGAGAAGATAAACCACCGAGGCCACCGGTCCACTCACCCAGCCTGGGAAAATGAGGACCTTGGGGATACACACCCATACACCATTGGCCTGAGTACAAGCAGAGCCAGACACCAGTAATAACAACTGATGGGCAAACATCTTCACTGAAAAGCAGTTAATGCCTCATGTCTGCATGGCTAGATTGTTTTACAACGTTCTCATCACTGTTCTAAAGAGTAAAACCATGACTAGCACAATGTCCTCACCAGGGCACAGGACAGGCCCGCCTCAGGCTCTGCTCTTGGTCCTGGCACTTATGTAGTTGGGTGACTTAGTAATCTGGGGCAAGGCCTCCCTCTTTAAAAAAATAAATGTCTTGCCTTTAGAATCTGCATTTGTGAGTGATAATAATGACAGTTACTGCCTAATATGAATCAGGTACTATTCTAGAAATCAGAAAAACAGTGGGAAATAGGCCAACAAAATGTGAACTTCTCAAGGAGTTTGTAGCTATTGATCTTGCAGTGGGTCATATTTTCCTATCCCACAGCCAAGAGCATTAAAATTGAGAGAATGTAGGTAGTGACGTGTAAAGGACTTGCCATAATGTGTCTGTAATTGAGGTGTTGCCCTTAGTGCAAGCTTACCCTGGGTACAGAGCTCTGTGTATGGAGGAGCCTTTGCCAGCTGCTGGTGGTGGGCTGTGCCCATGGGGGGGGGGGCATTGGAGGGAGGCTGGAAGTCAGAGAAGAGGAAAAGGGACTTGCACCCTCGGGGGTGTTTTCTGAGGATTCTCTTGCTGCTTCCATCCGGCAGTCACTGTTATTCTTGTAGTGGTTTCAAAGTCCAGTTGGCAGTTTTCCAACACTGGCAGAACCAGCTCCTTCTGAGACTCCGGTACTAGCTGAGCAATGCCCCCTCCTCAGAGATCTGAGCCCCAAGCTTCTGTGTGTTCCTAGCTCTAACCCTTGGCCTGGGGGCAGCTGCTTCCTGAAGCTGCTGCCTTCGTACCTTAGTGCTCTTTTTTCTCTTTCTGTTTTCCAGTTAGAAATTCTTTATATAAAACCCTCACAGGCAAAACAAGCAGTGTGGTCTTTGTCTCCTGCCTTATGCGCCATGGTCACATAGCTGAGAAAGTGGCAGAGCCCCAGCTCAGATGCTGACCCACCTGACTCCTGAGCCCCATGAGAAGACCTGGATCACCCATCATGAATCAGAACAACAGTGTGCAAGTCTCCAGAGGTGGGGAGGCACTTGCTGCTGAAAAAGTGACATCAGTCTGCCTCAGTTGCTGTGCCTGTTCCTGTCCCTCTGAGGGCAGCTGGTGGAACTCTGTTCAGTGCCCATCCTACAGCTTCTCCCCGCTTCTGTCTTGCCACTTGGACCTGGAGTTTGGATTAAGCAGAGATCTCCTGATCTTGGGCAAAGGAGACCCTTTCCCTAAGCCCAGCAGATGAACTGATTGGCATAAGCCAACCACAATTATCTCCCTCCCCTTTGCCAACAATTGGGCATGTAACATGGTTATAGCCAATGAGACAGACAGGAATGAGGCAGGAAAATAAATCTAAGAGGGCATAAGAAGAAAGCTACTACCCTGCCCATTCCTTCTGGCTTGGAGCTCTAGCAGCCATGCTGGGATCACGAGACAGACGGACACTACTGAGAATGAAAGGCCAACAGCTAAAGGCAGCAAAGCAAAGAGTTAGCAAGAGCCAGGATGCCTCATGGCACTCCACAGTCCCAGTCCCCCATCTCACCCTTCCTATAATGGAATCGCTAAGTTGCTTGTGCCACTAGTAGCAGTCAGTTATTCTGTTGTCTGCAACCAAAAGCACTCCCATCTGATAAGAAATAACATTTCCCAATGGACACAGAGCCACAGAAACCTCCTCAGTGCCTGCTCAGCCCTCACCCCAGAAAAGGCAAGCCCTGTCCTCTCAGCTGTGGCCACTGATTGCTCTTCCGTGCTGGCCCCAACACTCCACACACACCCTGTATTGTCAGAGGCTCCAGCACAGGCCTCAGAGCAGGAGGGCATATAAATAAAGGGCCTTGTGTTTTATAGGCTAGTCAATATTTATTCAGCCCCAACAGAGCTGTGGACTACGGGAACGAAGGCGATAAAATGTCTTCTGTGCTGCAGCCTGAGTCATGCTGCAGGAAGGGGCTTTGCTGTGTGTTCTCACTGGGGAACAGTCCTCAGTGCAGGAGAGCCTTGGGGGCCCT
The DNA here is from genome assembly GCA_027563665.1 of Antrozous pallidus. NCBI lineage: Eukaryota > Metazoa > Chordata > Mammalia > Chiroptera > Vespertilionidae > Antrozous > Antrozous pallidus. The sequence continues at coordinate 59,974,620 of CM050516.1, read as the reverse complement.
TAAGAAGAACAGGGGCAGAGCTACCTGGTATATGAGGTCAGGGACCGGCGGGCCTGGGGACGTTGGCAACAGCCCAGCTCCCAGTGTAGTCTAACCTGCCGTCTTGGGGGCTTATCTCACATGCAGGCAATCCCTGTGTCTCCAAGGGCCACTCTTAAGACCACACTGAGAAGCACTCTTGGGAAAGCCTGCTCTTTTCAAGGGGGCAATTGTGGGGTTTTTCTAAAGTCATTTGGGGGACTGTTTGTGTGTGTTTGATGGTAGGTCCCTTCCTACCCTCACTTTTCTCAGCCATCTCACAGAGCCTGTGTCCTCGTGGTTCTACCACTCATGCTCTCTCAGCTGCGCTCTTGCTTTCTCCCTCGTCTCCCCACTTTCGTCCCTCTTCCTTTAACCAGCCTTTGCACAACCATCGTTCTCTACTTTCTCTCCCAGTGATGCCCATCCGTCTCTACTCTCTCTCCCCATGTTGCCTTTCCTCTTGGCCACCATGAAGGTCTAATCACACCCACCAGGGCTCAGCTCACCTGGCTGCCCATTCCCTGCAGGCTCTGCTTTGCTCTCTGGGAGGGCACTTTCCTGCCTCTGGACTATTATAACAATTTATATTCTTTGCACGTGAATCACTAGACTTTGCTGCTTTATGTATGATTTCCCCCTTTCTCTTGCATAATAGGTCAGTCAGTGGTTCTCAGCCAGGGGTGAGTCCCCATTTGCACCTGAGAGAGGGCACATTGGGCACTGCCTGGGGACATTCCTGGTTGTTGCACTGTGGGAAGGAGATGGGCATCTAGTGTGTACAAGGCCAGGGATGCTGCTATAAACATCCCACAACACACAGGGTGGCCCCCCACCCAAGGAGTTATCCAGCCCAAGGTGTCAATACTGCTAATGTTGATAAACCCTGTATCGGATTATAAGCTTCCTGAAGACAGAAACCATACTTCCTATACTTTATATTCTTCAAAGTGCACAGTTTGGAAATATCTTGTTTTATTACTTTAAGTGAATGGCTGTAAATATTTAATATCTATTGATAGACCTAGTTTTGAGCTTATATAGATGCCTTCTATGCAAGGAGTGGCCTCATCCTTACTATCCACAAAATATTCCCATTCACCACCACATGTCGTGTCTAGGAGGGCTGGTGGCCATGGTAACCCTTCATCATTGCTATTCTCTGAGTGTCTCCCTGCATTGCTGAGCCCATTAAACAAAGTCCCAGTTCCTAGTCCCTCAGCTCCTTATAGAAACTCCTTCACTAAGCTATGCTTTAGTGTCTTCTGTCTTCTGTCTTTATAGAGGCTCCATAAAGCAGTGCTCCTCTGAACAGCATTTCTAACCCTTTTGTGGATCCTTTGTCAGCTGTTTCATACACTTCACCGCATGGGAAGGTGACTTGAATGCAGCCCCTTCGCTTTACAAATGAGGAGAGGCACTTTCTCTGTGTCACTCTGTGTCCTTCATCCAAGGACTGACATGATGAGTTCCTCCCCAAGTTTAATTCCAGGAAAACATTTGTCTCTGTAGATGAATGTGTATGCTATATATCGTCAAGGAAACAAAACCTATGCAACCCAATATGCTTCTCTTTTTTGCTCAGCTGTCGAAGTTAGAACCAAATTAAGTGTGCAGGTGTTAGAATCTGCTCCACTCAGGTGTCTGAACCCATCTAGTTTCTATTGCTCTCTTCAGCAGGAGGAGTGCTACCCTTAAATACCTTCTCTTATGGCGCATTTTAATCTTTAAGCTGCCTCAAGTCTTTTGAAAGTAAGCAGGATAGCAGCAATCTTAACTTAAAAAAACAAAAACTTCTTAATTTTATTCTGGACCATCTTCTGTTGTTGAGTGCCAAGCACTCAGCTGGGTTAGAAACAGCCTGGATTAAAGCTTCAGCTGTCACCCTAGCCTGTTTTTCTCAGTGGATGGAGCATCAGCCCACAGACTAAAGGGTCCTGGGTTCGCTTTCAATCAAGGGCATTTACCTGGGTTGCAGGTTCCATCTCTGGTCCAGGTCAGGGTATGTGTGGGAGGCAACCAACTGATGTGTCTCTCTCATCTCTCTCTTTCTCTCCGCAACCCATCTCTCCCCCTCACTTCCACTTTCTCTAAAAAATCTATGGGAAAAATGTCCTCGGGTGAGGATTAACTAACTGACTGACTGACTGACTGACTAACCAACTAACTAACTAAATAAATAAAAACTTCAGCTCTGTTAATTCCTGTATGTGTCACTTAGGCTTATTACTTAACCTCTCTTGAAATAATTATTGCTACAACATAGGGTTGTTGAAAGGATAAAATGAAAAATGATCCATCAAAGGCAGCATCTTCTATGTCATACTTAAGTAGATGCTCCACATTCATTTCCTGCTTCAGTGCCCAGTCTTGTTTATAAAGTCCACAGGTCTGTATTTACTCTGGCCACTATATGCAGCCATTACTTTTCAGTAATCGCAACAAGTTTTCACTCAAACATAGATTCTTATACACTGAGTGGCCAGATTATTATGCGTTCAGAGATCATAATAATCTGGCCACTCAGTGTATAGATCATTGACCTTCCCATTGATAAATAATGTAGGGTATAAAGTGAGCACTCTCTGTCCCTGTGATTCTTACTGGGAAGGTAAGTTATGTAAACAACAGCACAACACTCCCCTTTAGGTCCTTTAGTTGGTTGTTGTGGTTTCTATTTTAAGAGCTGGGCCCTGTGAGGGCTCTGCCACTTAGGTTTGGGCTGGCCTTGAGGTTTTACACTGTAAATATAGGGAATATGGCTCAAAATGGCTACTTGGTTTTCTTTCTTGCCTTAAGATGGGATGAATTTAGAAACCAATGAAGGATACTGAATAGTCTATATGTCTTTATTTCTAAGTGGTTTACCATTTGTTTAGAAGCCCAGAGACCCTGGGAAAAGTTAAAGAAATAGTACAATCCCTCTGGGGGGGGGAAATCTTTAATTTTTAGAATGGTTTGATTCTCAGACTCCTTGCAAGGAATATAGGGAAGAAACCGAGGCTCAGAGAGCCATCAGGGCGTGCCCTGATCCTATGGCTGCTAGTCACTGCACCTGCTTCTCTGGGCTATTGCAGTCCTTGTGGGACCATGTGACACCCCAGCCCCATGCTCCCTAAACTACCAAAACTAAGTCCCCAAACCCAGAGATACTTCCATTCTTTACTGAGTTGAGAGGAGGGGATTTGGGATTAAAGCTGATAAATCTTTCAGAGCTAAGTTATTCAAATATAGTCATCCATAGCCACATGTGCCCTTGAAATTTAAATTCCAGTTAATGAAAAAGAAATCAAGGTAAAATTCCAGTTGCACTAGCCACATTGCAAACCCTCAGTAGCCACATGTGCCCACTGGTGCCCATCGTGGGCAGCTCGGATGTAGAACACTTCTCTCATCACTGGAAGAGCTATCCAGCAGTGGGGAGTGATGCAGAACAGAGGCACTGCTGCACACCAGCCATTTCTTACAATTCTGAAATAGGTCTTCTTTTCAGAGGAGGGGTTGTGACAGGGTTCTGGGTGGTGACCTATCCCTCAGTCCATCTTTTTTGGCACCTGCACATTTTGCACCAGGAACCTCTTGAGTAGTTTACAGAGAGCTATGGGCAACAGTGAGCCCAGGGACCAATTGCATCTGTCCTTCAAATATGTTTGTACATTCAGGGATGTAGTCACTGACCAAGGGCAATTTCAAATACTTCAAGGAAATGAGAGTGTTTATTTCCTCTAATGGAGCTTGCCTTTTAGCACGGCCCATGACAGACGTCTCAGCATCATCTCCCCAAGCAGAAAGGGCAAGAGATCCCTAGGTTTCTAAAAGGGTGAACTTGTTTTACATTTGCTACTTCCGCATTAACTTCAAGAAACTAAAGTGTTGAAATATGGTCTTAGATGCTTATGTAGTTTCCAACTCCCCAGAGAGGTTCCTACTTAATATCTCTTGGTACATAAAAATATACAAAATGAATGCTTCCTCTGCTGTCTTTCTGTGTCCCTGAATCCAGCTGACCTTGACTTTTCTTAATTCCCTGCTTCTCTGGAGAGGCTCTGGCATGGGGACAGATCCCTCACTGTAGCACCCGCGTGGTGCCTTTGAAGCTTAAAACAATCTTTTTTTCATTGTCCCAAAATAGTGCCTCTCTGATTACCCCTGATGCCCGGGCTGTCATTATCCTAGGTTTCTGGCTCTGCCTTCTCCTTATCCAGATAATGTCTGGCACACAAAATGCCATATCTTTTTTTTGTCCCTAATTTCACACTTTCCTCTTATACTTTGTTAATAATAATAACCACATCACCACCCATCGAGCCCTTACCATGTGCCAGAAACAGTGGTGAGTACTTTACAGGTCTTATCTAAATTCGGTATCACCACCTCTACAGCTATCACCTTGCTCCAAGCTGCCATCATCTCTCACCTGGACCACTGCAAAACCTCCCCAACAGTCCCCTGTCTTCTATCCCTGCCCCTTCTGTCTACTCTCAAGCAAGCAACCAGGAAGAGCCTGTGAAAATGTGAGCTAGATCATATGATTTGCATGGCCCCAGTATCTCCTCTTTTGATTCAAAATCAAGGTCTAAGTCTCTACAATGGTCTATAATATTCTAAGCATTCTGCCCGCACACTCTGAGCCACTGCTGTGATGGTATCTCCCATCACTTGCCCCTCTTTGCTCTGATCCAGCCATGCTGGCCTCATGACCTTTGCACTTGGGGTTCTCTCTGCCAGATATCCACATGGCTTACTCCCTTGCCTCCTTCAATTCTTTCTTCATTCAAGTATTGCTTTCTCAGCGAGGGCTTTTCTGATGACCCTATTTAAGACCACACACATACTTTATTTATCTCCAGAGCACTCACCACCATTAAAATGTCATATACTTTTACTTATGTACTTTTTGCTAGTCTCTCCCAAAAAGAATCTAAGTTCTATGAGGGTAGCGTTTTCTCTCTGTTTTGTTAGCCAGCATACTTCCAGCACCTAGCACAGTGCCTGGCACATAATAAGGCACTCACCAAGTACTTTTTGAGTAAGTTTAGGAATTCTCATATATTCTTAGATCACTATTAATTCCCATTTTATAGGTGAGAAAATGAACCTTAAGGTTAAGTAACCTGCCTAAGCTCACACAGCTTGTGTCTCAGATCCCAAAGCTCAGGTGATCCACGCCAACACCTGCTCTTACCTCTAATGATGGCTGGTGTTCTGTTAGTACCCTCTGAAGGGACCCTCCAGCCATCATACTGTGCCTGCTCTACAGCCCTCTCATGTCTTCAGGCAGAGCCTCTCGGTATGTGCCAGCCCCACAGAAGCAAGTTCAGCCAATTCCTAAGGTGTCAGACAGACTATCGTCAGACAGACCCTCTAGAAATGGCAGCATCTCTTTACATTTGGGGTCAGAAAAGCTCAAAAAGTACAGATTCTCCAAAGACTCTGGGTGCCAGCTCATTGCACTCTTGGTAAGTCAATAATAGGTAAGCTATCTTTCTACCTGATAGAATACCAAGTTAAGCCTTTTATTTTTATGTAAATGAAGGGTGAAACTTCCAGCAAATTAAGACTGGACTTTTTAGTAAATTTTTCATCATTATGGTCAGAAGGTTAGGTTTTATACTTAATTTTGAAAGAGATGTAGAAGAAAAAGAAATGTTTTAAATATTAGCTAGTGAGCAGGTATAGCAACAAATAATTTTTTTTCAAGAATGCTTTTGGCACCCAACTGGTATGGCCCAGTGGTTGAGCATCAACCAATGAACCAGGAGGTCATTGTTCAATTTCTGGTCAGGGTACGTGCCCAGGTTGTGGGCTGGATCCCCAATAAGGGGGCTGTAGGAGGCAGCTGATCAATGATTCTCTCTCATTAGTGATGTTTCTATCTCTCCCTCTCCCTTCCTCTCTGAAATCAACAATATATATATATATTTTTTAAATGCTTTTTTTTGTATACTTTTGATACACTTTTTAAAGTTTTTTTAATTGTGATAAAATTTACCTAACATACAATTGACCTTCTTAAGCATTCTCACGTGTACAGTTCAGTAGTGTTAAGTATATACACAGTTGTGCAACCTATCACCTGAACTTTTCCATCTTATAAAATCAAAACTTTGTACCCATTCAACAACAACCCTCCATTCTCCCCTCCCTCTAGAACCTATGAATTTGACTACTCTAGAGAGCTCATACAGTGAAATCTTAGTGTATTAGTCTTTTTGGGTCTGGTTAGCTTTGCATAATGTCCTCAAGGTTCGCCTGTGTTGTAGCATGGTACACTTTTCAATACTGACTTTTTTAAAAATACTGACTTGTGTGTTTGCTTCATTTGATTGGGCTGAGCATAATATCCAGAGGCTATTCTTAGATATGCTTATTTTTCATAAGCATTTTTGTCTGCATTTATGATATGTTAAAAAAACAGCAACAATGCTTTGTTTATAGCCACCCTGTTCAAACAGCAAGGCTTGCCACTGAGCAGTATTTTTCCACTTATCCATACTTTCCCCACTAAAATAAAATCATTTATTAAAACAATTAATCATCAATAAATAGAGAACAGGATTCAAATAATATTCACAATGCAGTGCATGTTTAAGAGCAGTGGGTGTCTAACTGTTCCCAGGAATTCTGTGTCTTCAGAGACCCGATAGGGGTCATTGGGGAGAACAGGAGGGTTGAACCACAACCTCATGCCCCTGGCTTTAATCAGAGCAGCTTCCATTGCATGGCTCAGATTGTGGGGTCTTGCAGCATACTGTATTTGAATAAAAAAGGTTCCATTATAAGTGTCACTAGTGCTATTCAACAAATATTCTGGTTCTCCCCAGACACATGGTAGAGTTTTACTTCCTAACTTTCTGATGACTGGGTAGAGCTATTGGACTAATTCTGGCAGAAGACAATGCCATTCTATTCTGGAGCATTTGCTTTCCAAGGCAAACCTTCCGGGCCACCCCCATCACTTCCTGTTACTTCTGTTTTGGTATTACAGTCTGCATGTTTGTGTCCTCCCAAAATTCATGTTCAATCTCTAATCCTCAGTGCAAAGCTGTCTGGAGATGGGGCCAGTGAGAGATAGTTAAACCATGAGGCTGGAGCCCTTATGTTGGGATTAATGTTCTTACGAGATGAGATGAGAGAGAACCTGTGTGTCGCCTTGCTCTAGGCCAGTGGTTCTCAACCTTTCTAATGCCGAAACCCTTTAATACAGTTCCTCATAATGTGGTGACTACCAACCATAAAATTATTTTTGTTGCTACTCCATAACTGTAATGAATCGTAATGTAAATATCCGTGTTTTCCAATGGTCTTAGGTGACCCTGCTAGCAGTTCTCAACCTGTGGGTCGCGGTTGAGAACCGCTGCTGTAGAGAAACACTGGAGCATTGGCAGAATGGGAAAAAGTGTCCCAGAGGGAATGTCTACCTAGACCAAATCACCCCTAATTTATAAGAATGACAGGTTACAGCATAGAGAATATGGAGAAACCTCAGTGCACACTGGCATCTCCTCTGAAGAGGATTTGTCTGGTCAGATTGGGGGGTAGGGGGTGAGGACTCCACTTCACACATGGTCGTTGTTTCATTTGGTCAAAGTAGGTCAGAGGAATTGTGCAGAGTGATAGGTGGCTCTTTATCAGGAGTTGTGTTTGACCGAGGAAGTTAGAGATGGGAAGAACACAATGATGCCACAGTGTTCTTGTTCACCTGGGTAATGTCAGGACTCTGTACTGAGGCAGCGACCTTTACAGTTCCCATAGGAAATGTTACCAGGGCAGGTTGGTCCACAGAGACCATCCTAGAAATAACTGCTACACAGAAACAAATTCTAGATATTTCTAATTCTATTCCTACAGGACAAGGATGGGAACATCTTAGTGTAATGGCTATAAGTAAGTATGAGAGTAAGCTGGGAGGGTACATCATCTCATTCACTGGCATCATCAACTGAAGGTACACATTCAGGGTCATTCTCCCTTCAGTCCCTGGAAAGCTTGTGGGGTTTTTTCATAACAAGCACTTGCTCCGTATACCCACACAACCAGCCTCACACATAACTTTTGTTAATATTCTTTTGTTAGGTATCCATTTAGTTGGATGTAGAGTCTCCCTCTATGTTATATCCTTTTCAGCAAGTCACATTCTGTGGGGACATAATAAATGCTTATTAATAATAATGATATTTCCCTGTTGCGAGTCTTCTATCCTTATGATGAATTACTATTGGAGGAGAAATGCTCTGCAATAAAATGTGTCAACTTTTTAATGAAAACTACTCTATTGAGTGTCTGCCAAGAGCTATTCCACTGTAAGTTATTAGGATACCATCGCATTAATTTTTAGGGATTGATATATACCTGTGGGGCTTGAGAGTACCTGAGCTCCTGGAGCAGGTTGCATTGTTCCTTAGACATTTTGCTACTTGACATGCAGGGGGCTTCTCTATTAGCTTCGAAAGCATCTCATGGTGTGGTAGCTTTGCTGATTGAGTTGTGTAGATCACTCAATGCCTTGTGCTGGTTTATACTTTAATCATTCTCTCATGGTAATATAATGGTAATTGGTGTCGTTTAATCTACTGTGCTGTTTAATGCCCTGAGACTTCTGGGGATTTCACACAACCCATCAAACATTAACCTATACTATTTATTTACTCTGAAAGAAAACTCTCCCTTTTTCTCCTACACTCTGGCTTTTCATTTTAAAGAAGCTGGCTGAGGGAGAATTCATCCAGTTGGGTGTGTCCAAAATTTGAGAGAGGTTTTGCCTCTCTAAATTCTTCTGAGCTCTGTGGCATTTTCACTTTTGCCAAGGAATTCTTTAAGTCACTGACTTAATTCATGCCTGGGCTTCCCTTTGCTAACTGTCCCTCCTGTCAGGCGCTGGTGTTGCAGGGCTGAGATGAGCATGGAGCTGAGGGGAGTTGCTCTCTAAATTAGATGCACCTGGGACCCCACTCTCAGAAATGCAAATGTTAAAAAACAAACAAACAAAAAACAAAAACCCATTGCTGGGAATTTTCCAAAACAACAGCAATACACCAACTTAAAGAGAAGGCATGGATAAAGGATGAAAGAAAGATCGTTCTCCTCAGCTCAGATTCATCCCTAGGCTGGGCACCCTTGAATGTGGTCTGCCTTCCTCGGCTGCCATTGCTCCTGCAGTACAAAATGTCAATGCAGCACCTCATGAAAACCAATATTGTATGTATCACCCTCCCGTGGAAATAAATGGCCCTAGTAGAATGCTGGAAATAAACTCGCCAGGCACATAAATAACCATTATGGGCAGCTTTCTGTGACTGCAAGGCATTGAATCCAGAACCTGACAAAACATTAGAAAGATTTGTCAATGGTTGTGGCTGTAGACGTGGGAACCAGCAGACCACATATCTCCAGTATTTTCAAATTTATTTTATTTTTGTCAAAATGGAGTACTTAACCTTGATCTTAGTGTTCCTGAGTGGATAAGAAACAAGATTCCAGTGGGTGTCTGTACTATCCTATGTACAGGTAGGATGCGAATGAGGATGCAGTGGATCCAGGTCTTGGTACAGTCATTGCTGCTAAAGATGCTGCCTTTGGATGGAGACATGGGAGAAAAGGGGTGGGAAGGGGCAGGTTCTTTAGCCAGATCATTTCAGCTTGCTGTGTAGAACTGCAGTGCATAGAAAAAGCAGTTTGGAAAACCAGCTGCATTAGGGTGGAACGGGGACAGTATAAGGGCTGGCTCTCTCCTAAGCAAAGGACCATTATTTCTTATAGGTTAATCGGGTTTCTTTGCTCTTCTTTTGCTGCTTTCCTGAATTTCTTTCTTGCCCTGATCTCAACATCAGCCAGGAATGGCCAATCTTCAGCTCATCTGTCCCCATTTTTCCTTCCTACAGCCTTGGCAGCACTACTACTGGTAGATCCCAGCACCCTTTCCCCTGAGCTGATACACGGTCTCAGGTCATTCGTCCTGCCCTTCAGAAACCTTTGACTAGCAGCGGAGGCTGGTTTTCAGGACGGACTTTACCCACCCTGAGTAAACCCCAGAGAAACTATCTTTCTTAGCCAGTTCCTCTCCAGTTTACCAACCATAGTAGATACATTCAAAATATTCGTTGAATGAAGGAAGGGAAATACTAGTAACAGACACATGGTAAATACAACTGGAAACTTAAAAAAAGTGTTGGAGGATGGAAAACAAGGTCCTAAGGTAATATTTTTGAATTCTTGATGTGCTTCAGTTTATCAATTCCATTCTTAGCCTCTTTCATTAGCAAAAACATGACTAGCTATGCGTAGAAAATAAGCCACCAACCTATGTATGTGTTAAGAAACCAACAATATACAGTTTTTAGAAATTGCATAAGAGTTTAATGTCAGCTAAAATAACACCTTTAGTAACATTAAAGTAATACACACTTATTAGAGAAAATCTGAAAAATAGACAAGTAAAAGAAATCTAAAAATCACAGGTAGTTCCATACCTAGTAAATACTACAGTAATTTTTTATATTTCAAGTTTCTAGTCTCTTTTGGAAATATATAAATGCATGTTTAAAATGATTTCTCATCCTCCTTCTTCCTTCTCTTGCTTCCTTCTCTCTAATTAAGCAAAATTAAGATCATTCTATGCACAATCTTGTAACCCATATTTTTTTAACTTAAAAATACATGCCGAGCATCTTTCCAGATAAATTTATACAATTTAGTGCTCAGAAATGAATTTCTAGTTTTCCATCAGGATGCAATTTTCTCTTGGGATCCAGTGCTGGGTAGCAACAAAGCAGCATTTTTCAGAAAACGCTTTTATATAGGCATTTTAAACAGAACTATCAATTTTTCTACTTCTCATCTTCCCTTCAACTCTCTTCCCCCAAATAACTAAGAAGTTAAGAATGTCTGCTATCTCTGAGATGACATTTAAATATCAATAGTTCTATTAGAAGGAAGCTGGTGGTTGTATCAAAGAGGAAGGCTCTGTGCTGTTCTGTGAGGAAATGAATACCCTCTCCCTGGAGGCCTCTTCTAAACTGGAAGATCCTGCCAGGAGGACAGCAGGGAGCAGTGTCCTCTGCACCTGGGGAGCAGCAGCAACTTGGGCTTCTCTAGCCTCTTTGGGTGGGCACTGGCTCTTGATTTTAGGAAGGCCTCCCTTAAGCACAACAGGCAGGAGAGCTGCTGTGGTACCCCCTGGAGACCTGGAGCACTCAGAATCTCCGCATGTCCTGCAGCCAAGCTGACTGGTCTCACCCAGGTCCAACCTCCCCTGCAGGTGACAAGAGCAGTCAGATATAAAAACAGCATACCCCACTTCCACAGGGCAGGGTAGGGGACACCTACAGATGAGTGTTTTATGGAGATGCTTCCAAAAAACCAGAACTAATGTCAATGGGCTGATTCTGTTCTATGCCATTAAGCAGAGCAATGAAGCCCATGGACAAAGAATGAAAAAAAAAAAAAAAAAAAGGACCATGCCCAGTGCTCCTTTTTGTTTGGAGGTTTCTTCTTTGAAGCCTCACCAGGGTGCCAACAGAGGACTAAGGCATGCCTTAAACTCTTTGCTTGACCTACCTGTTGGATTACACAAAGGCACTGCATCTCACACATCTTAGGTTAGCTTTTTGATGCCCTTGCCTACAGGGAGGGCCATACCCAGCTAACCAAACCCCTCAAGGCTGCTGCGTACTCTGCTTAATCCATTTTCAAGCATGAAAGTTGTTCAAAGCCCCTGGCAATCTATTCAGGAACTCACCACCTGGCTATGTCATAGTCCTAACCCCACTGCTACTGAAAAAGTCCCTGGCCTTGTCATCAGTGAGAGAGAACATCTTCCTTGCAAAACTACTCCTTTGTACTCTTAACTCTAGCATCCTTATCTCGACAAGGGATTGCTTAATTGCCGACAACAGAAACCTACTCAAGCTGGGTAATCAATAAGATATAAGGGTATCCCACAGAATCCAAGGGCAGAAATGCAGCTGGGTCTCAGGAGGACCTGGAATTTGTAACTTGGAAGTCACAAATATGTTTTCCTTGAGTAAACAAACAGAACAATCAGTAATACTGGCTTAAATAATCAAAAAGCTTATTTTTCTCATGAAATAATTTCGAAAGCAGGCAGTCATCCATGTCCTTAGGAATTCAAAGGTGGGACTTTGATCTTCAGGGTTGTAATGTGGCAGCTGTGCATCCAGGCATGGAGTCTGTGTCCCAGTTTGGAAGAAGTGGGTAAAGGGACAAAGGTTAAAGTGAAAAGGAATGTTGGGCACATTTAACCTTTCGGAAGCTCTGCAGAGGTTCTACCCCATGACTTCTCCTTGGCTGGAGTTTCATCAGAAATATGAAAGAAAGGTCAACTGAAAGGAAGTTGAGGAAGCTATTTTTGTTTTGTTTTATTTTTGTTAATCCTTATCTGAGGATATCTTTTCCAATGATTTTTAGAAAGTAGGAGGGATGGAAAAAAGGAGGGGGGAGAGAGGGAGAGACAAACATCGATATGAGAGGTATACATTGATTGGTTGCCTCCTGGACATGCCCTGACCAGGACCAGGGATCGAATCTGCAACCCAAGCATGTGCCCTTGGCTGGGAGTCGAACCCAGGACCCTTCAGTGTGTGGGACAAAGCCCTATCCACTGAGCAATGCCAGTCAAGGCAATAAAACTATTTTTCTTTAAGTAGACATACATACTGCTCCCTGGAGTACAATTTGATTTCTGCTGGTGAAGAAGAAAGAGGAGGGGATATTTTGTAGCAGGTGTCTCCTGCTGCATAACAAACTACCCCTAAAGCTAATGGCTGAGAATAGCTGCCACTTTCTTTTCTCATTCCTTTGTAGGTCAGGGCTTACATGGACGGCTCATCTCTGTTCTGCAATGTCGGGGCTTCAGCTGCACTGACTCAAACATGGACCAGTTAGTGTGGCTGGACCTCTCCCTTCTCATGGTGTCCACTGGATGAGGGCTGGGGACCTGAGACCGCCTTCCTCGCATATCTTGGCTTGGTGTGGCTGTGGGCTAGGGCCCTTCAGTTTCCTGTCACATAGACTCTCTCTAGTCCACGGTCTTTGTCATTCAGTACTCTAGGCCATACATCTTTACATGGTGGTTGATTTCCAATGGATGGAAACAGAAATTGCCTCTGAAGCCCTGTCCTGGAAAGTCACACATGCTACTGGTTAAAGTAAATCACACAGTGAGCTGGGCTGCAAAGGATCCCACCCCCAACTGGAGAGCAGCATTTACACACAGCCTCCGCTGGAGGAACTGTTGACATTGTCTTGGTAGAGAACCTCCCTAGCAGGCCCCAGGTGCTGAGGGCTCTCTCTTCCACTCTGTCTTCCTGGAACTTCGTATTTGCCTTTCCCTACAGCAGTGGTCGGCAAACCGTGGCTCGCAAGCCACATGCGGCTCCTTGGCCCCCTCAAAATACCACAGCCTGGGCGAGTCTGTTTTGAAGAAGTGGCATTAGAAGAAGTTTAAGTTTAAAAACTTTGGCTCTCAAAGAAATTTCAGTCATTGTACTGTTGATATTTGGCTCTGTTGACTAATGAGCTTGCCGACCACTGTCCTACAGATATGGTCATTCTTCCTCAGCTTTCTCTTGTTCTGAGCACCAGTACCAACACAGGTGCCATGAGCCCTGGAATTCCCTAACTTTCATGAGTTTTGTAGCCAACTAACTAGTGTAGGGACAGGTAAGAAATCACTAGGCAGCCCTTTTCTTTAGCCCAGAAATCCCAGCTCCTTTAGGCATTTCATGAATGACTTTTTTATAGTTCATTTGGGAACTAACCTTTAAGAAAAAGGCACTATCTTATGGTAGGTGTTTGCCAGTATGTGTGGATGTGGTGATATGAATGTGCAGCGTAGGACCATTTGGAGAGCTTTTAAGGAGTAGTGTATGAAAGTAGAGTTTATATTTTTATTTTTAAAGCCCCAAATCAAAGGAAAACCATTTTCCATCAGATTTCATGGTTATCTGATGGGTGAAAGGCGTACTTGTTTTTATCTTGATGCCTCCCCCCACAACACTTGTGCACATACATAGGCACACACACACACCATGGTCTGTATCCATTCCTTATAGATGAAGTTCCCATTGCCAGTAAAAGCATTGGTTTCCTAAACAGAAGAGACAAGCATCAAAGAGGTCAATCAGCCTGCCCAAGTGGAGGGAGTGTGTGTGTGGATAATCATTGCCTTTACTAAAATGCTGTACAAATGTTTTCCTGATCCAATGACAGGTACCAGAGATGTAGGCCTCTCCCTGCCTTTGGAGATAATCAAAGTAGGAGCTCTTAATCTGAACCCTTTGAAGTTATATACATATTTTAGGTCCCTGAGCCCTCCTTGTGTCCGAAATGGGGTATATGAGACAAAGGGGGTTACAGGCTGTGCCATGGGCCTTTCTCCAACCCTGATTCTGCTTCATTCCTAGCTGGGTGTGGCTGGGACTGATGCCCTAATACTAGCGAAGGGGGTCTGCCCTGCCAGTAGTCACGGGCCACCTCTCCTCTCTAAATCCTTCTTCTTAAGAAATGTTCATGCTGTTCTCAGGTCTCAGAGTCTCCTGAGAGACCTGGGTCCCTTGCCTGCCTTTGTTCTTGCCTCTGTTACTTTACCCTCTGATTTGGAAGTTGGGTCAGATTTACTAAGCATAATCAGCAAACTACCTGAAGGGCCTCACCTGGGGAGTGCAGAGGACAAGGAAAAACTTGAGAGAATTCCCTTTCTTCCTCCAGTCACATGCCCTCTCTCCCTTTTGATATGGCTGATCTTTAAGAACTAATTTCTGCCAGCTAAATAGCAAAGGTGACATCAATTTCCTGTCAATGGTGGCAGCTTCAACAGTTTCTGTCCTTCATTCAAACATGTGAATGCTTTGCCTAAATTGCACATTTCTCATTTAGCACACCTTTGAAAGCTCTCAGGGCTGACTGTTTGTGTGAGCTGTGGATGGCATGCAGCTGCCCATGGAGGGAGGGGCATTGAAGTAGTGAAAAGAAGACTTGGGGGCATGTTCAGCTTACTCCAGGGAGAGAAATCAGCTTCAGAAATTAGGCTTTAAAAAGCTGAATTTGGAGGAATAAATTTGAAACTTATCTCAATCTACCTGAGAAAGTTATTATTCTTTTTAAGTTGCATAAAGAGAGTTTCTGTCATTTTCTAAAGGAAGGGCCCAAAAGTTTGCCACATCACCATCGAAAGGTGAGAGCACTTGCTCTGCCCTGTTCTAGAGTTTTTAGTTAACTTTTGCTGCTGCTTCTTAGCTGTACCCAGGGAATCTGAAGGAAGACTCAGCAAGTCACCTGCCCCCTCACCCCCTGAGGCCCATGTGACTCAGTGGGTACAAACATCTCTATAGTTCTAAACTTTCATATAAATTCCTCTAGCTAGTTCTTCCAGTAATCCTATACTGTAGGTATAAGAGCTCCATTCTTCAGATGCAGAAACTGAGGCTCAAAGGAATTAGGGTGCTTGCCCAAAGTCACACATATGGAAAGGGCCTTTGTTGCTAGCCTGTTTTCAGATCTTCTGAATTGAGTCCAGGCTAGTCCCCTGGGCCCCAAGCCAGCCCTACTCTCAAGACACCTAAGTCCAGAGTCCAGCCCTTTCTGAGAGGGCAAGGAACGGTGGCATTTTCTTCTCCATTGTGTTTTCCTTTGGCTTGGACTGGATGCACTATATTTTTCTGTCTTGGCCAGCGAGAGGAAGCAGTGATGAGTGTGTTCTAAAGACTTAATTGACTAAAGTCTTTAACATCTGGCTACCTTGGGCAAATGGTTCTATGCTACAATATGATATGGACCAAGACTCTAGCTTCCCAATTGCAGAAATCCTTTATTATAAGGGAATGGCGGGGGTGGGAAGGAGCGTGGCAGGGTGTCTTCAATGACTAGGAGTTGACCAGGAAAGAAAGATGGGATCACAGAGAAGAAAGCCAGCCCTATTACCAGAGTGAGCTAGCAGAGACCAGGGTGGAGGGCTCCTGCTCCCGAGAGAAGTGGCTCTGGGTGCCACATGACTGATGGGTGACCTTGGGAAGGACTGCTTGTTTCCTCATTGTGCGACAACATCGCTGTGGGGGAGCACCACCCACAGAGATTTGACGTCTCAGCCTCTGTGATAAATAACGCTAAATGAATCAGCCAGGGATAAAAAAAAAATTAATTGAATTTTATAGAGAGAAGGTTTACCTTATCTCGTATTTGCTAACAAACCGAGACAATCTGGAGTTGTCATAGGCCTTTCCCCTTCTCCTTTACAAATCACCCACAATGCGCAGTGCTGAGTGATGCCAGGCAGCAGCTTGCTCTGCAGATCACATCCTGAGGCTGCCTATCCAGGGCCTCCTCCAAGATGGCTTTGTAGTTGCCAAGGAAGCCTAGGAATTAATTTGATGTGCTGGCCACGTGGCTTAATATTATTGCTAACCAGAATCCTAATCCCATCTCACTGATGGAAATGGGAAGGGGAAGGAGATGGGGTCACCAGGTCAGGTCCCATGCATTGTGTACCCGGTAAAGGGTAAAGGACTACACTTGAGCCAGTGACCTCAGCTTGCAATACATATTACTTTCCCAGTAGTGAAAGCAGGAGGCAGCCACTTTAGGGTGGAGTTTGGGGTTGTTTCTGTAAGACTGAAATTCCGTATGACCAAGACGAACTGACGAGATTGAAATAGCAATATTTGCATTTTGTCTCTTCAGCCCAATAGTTTGGTCTCAGTGACCAGGGGCCCTGAGATGTGCCCACTGACTGTTATCATCAACATCTTTGATAACTCTGTCCTGTCCCACACAGGTCCCTCTGCTAGAGCCGTTTGCAAGGTGCTGCCCAGGAACTCTGTCTCCTCAGCTTGGGGGGCAGCCCCGACGGGGGCAGGGGTGGGGAGCTCAGGTAAGGACTTTTCTCATTTAGCCACTGAAAGAGGTGGACAACTCCTTTGCAAAAGGAATCAGAGAGAGAGAGAGAGAGAAACATGGAAGAGGACAGCTAGAGATTTGTAGTCCTGGTTAGGGCCCCGAGCCCCTTCTCTAAAGGGGTCACACCAGTGATTGGAGTGGAAACTTGATCAGCAAATTGGGAGAGAAGGAGCCAGGAAATTGGGCCGAAGCAAGAGCAATGACAAATAAGGTTTCTGGTTTTCTTCTTCGAAAAATCCGGCTCTGTGGCCACTTGTAGTTGCTTTGTGACTTGGGCACAGTAGGCAAAAACCTCCAGTCTGCCTGTGCCAGGATCAAATCCAGGCCACGGGGGAGTCTAGCGATGGCCTTACCATTAGCACATTTTTTCTTGTCCTTATCACATGGGGTTGGAGAGTGTTTGGAAAGGGTTTTCTCTCTCCTCCACTCCACTTCTCTCCATCATGTTCCATGCAGGTGGGAGGGTTTTCTGCTGACAGAGTTCTGCAAACTCCACTGCAGCATTTTGACTGCAGCACATTGTCTGTGACAAGTCAAAACAATGTGAAGTCCTGGGGAGTCTAGCTTGGAGTTCTGGGCCCCAGCTCCTCAGGGTGTCCAGGGCTGGAAGTGTGAGGGAGTGGAGTTCACGCCAACCGCCCCTAGGCTCCAGAGCAGGGCCAGAAGGGCTCAGCCCTGACCAGGTTTTTGTCTCTAACTCAGCACATTCGAGGATGCATGAGACTCACTCTCTCCCTGTCTTTATGTTCTCCTCCATCAGAAATGACTGCTAATCCTGGTGGGTCACCCTCAAGGGGTCATTTCAGATTGATTTTGTTAAGCTGACAGGCAGGATTAGGCTGTGCCACTCAGCAGAGCTGCCAGGGAAAACTTGCTAGAAATGCTAAAGACTCTTAGGTTAGGGGTCAGCCTTGGCCTGTGGAGCAGCAGTCAGCAGAGCTGTGGTCTGGGGCGGTCTGAAGCTGTGTGTTCTAGAGGAGAGGGCAAGCTCAGCCCACCTCTCATGGGCTTGGCTTGCTAAGCACAGTTTACACGTACTGAGGGCTTTATGTGAACCAGAAACTGTTCCAGTCAGTCCTCTTTAAAACAATATGAGGCACAAGCTAGATTCCTCCTACTCTGCCGACGAGACACATTGGGTCATGTTGAGGTAAAGGATCTTTCTTGTGACTATACTGTTGGTCATTGGCAGAAGCAGATTCAAACCCAGGAATTCCTGTTTCAGAAACTGAGGGTTATAGGAAAAGCCCGATGGAAGGGGTAGGGGTGACCAGAAGAATATTGGGTAGAAGCCCTGTTTCTGGGGCTGATACCATCAAATCACTTAGGCATGTCCTTTCACCTCTCTGGGCCATAGGTCCCTGACCTTTGCACAAGGGCTTTCTCAAAGGTCCCTCTATCCCTAGAAATCTAGACAGTTGTAGTTGAGGACAAGGTCTTGCTGCAGAGCAATTAGTCACCAAGTCACCAGAAGAAACCCAACTGTTATCATAACAACTACAAGCACAGTTACCACCTCATAGCTGTTTATTGACACTTGCTAAGGGCCAGGCACTAAGCCCTTTGCAGGCATTGTTTCTTTTGATCCATACAATAGACCCACAGGGTAGATACAATTCCTGTTTTACAGATATAACAGTTAAGGCCCAGAAAGGTTAATTAACTCACTCAAGGTCACACAGCTCATTAGTGATGAAGTCTGAGGCATTTTTCTCTGCCCTCTATGCCCACCAAGCACATTCCCTTCCACAGCTCACCCCAAAGCTCCAGAGAAGGCAATGTTTGGGTTAACATAAGAACAACTTCCCAAGTGTATTTTTCACCAACAGTTAGTAATAGATATTTGGCCTGTGGAGACTTCCTTTCAGGCCATTTGGGGGCTGAAGATAGCTTCTGAGAATGACAGGGTAACCCTGGGAGACTTATCCCAACAAGACAACTTCCATAGACTAGAAACTAGTGTAGGTTCCACGGAGTGGGGAGGTTAAAAGGGAGGAATTAATTTCTAAGAGCTGAAAGGGATGGGGAGGAAAGTGGGCACAAAAGAGTAAAAATGTGACCTTCTGGTTGTAAGATTGCCTCCATGAAGGCCATGGCTATTCACGACCATGAAGGGCAGAGCTGGGCCCTAGCACCAGTATCACTTATCCCAGTGGTTGGCAAACTGTGGCTCGTGAGCCACAGGCAGCTCTTTGGCCCCTTTAGTGTTCTAATGCCACTTCTTCAAAATAGACTCGCCCAGTCCAAAAACCAACTTCTGCGCATGGGCCACGAAGTTTCAATCGCACTGTACATACACGCCTGCACATGGAAGAGCCACATTCAAGGTGCCAAAGACCCGTATGTGGCACGAGAACCGCGGTTTGCTGACCACTGACTTATCCTATTTATTGACTGGGGAGAAGATGGAGAAGGAAACCCTGGAGGCTCTGTCTCTGTTGGTCAGGACAAACAATCTGCAATGACAACAACCCGATGTTCAGTGATGACTTAGCTTCCAAAATTTCTTTTCCTCTAGCCTCACTGATATCACAGCCCAGTATGGGTTGGGGCTCAGGGATGAGGGTAAGGTGGTGAGCTTTGTTCCACCTAGTCATTTAGGGATCCAGGCTCCTTCTACCTTGTGTCTCTGGCATTGGCCCCAAACCTGGGTGCTCTCCACTTTGTTCTCTGCATCCAGCAATGAAGGAAAAGAGATCACGTGAAGATGGCAGCTCTGTTTTCAATACCTGAGTAACACACCACACTTCCTTCTGTATTCCATGGTGGGATCCCCTCCCATGGCCCCATCCCCTGCAGGAAGCAACAAATCAGCCTAGTGATGTTGCCAGGAAGAGGAGAAAATGTTGGCGAGCCCATGGCATTGTTCCTGCACACTGAACTTGGGTTTTCCCAAAAATTGACGCTCAAGACCTTCCTCAAATGCTAATAGAAACTACTTCCTCAAGGTCTTAAGAATGACCCAGGGGAATTATGTCTTTTTCCCCTTGATGTGTATCAAAGGTCAGAGAGGAAAGCTGTTTTATGTGTGTGTGTGTGTGTGTTTTTGTCTGTGTGTGTGTGTGTGGCAAACAATGCTGTAATACAAATCCTTCTGGTCCTTTGGATCACTCTGCTTTCACAGACAAAGCAATGGCATATTTAGTATAATCCATAGCTGATGACTGTACATTACTTTTCTGAGTTTGGCTACTGATTATCATGTGTGCTCATCTGACGATCGGGCATGTTCAGGATGGTATGGCCATAGACTCTGTGTGCTCATCTGAAGGAAGGTTGTCAACTGGTGGTTTAACCAGTTCTCAAACATTGGTAACGTTAGAATTAAGGGAAAACTGTTAAAAAGCAGATGCCTTTCCTCCAATTGTTCCCATGATTCAGATTTGAGAGGTCTGAGGGGGGACCCAGCACTTGCATTTTAAAGAAACATCTCAATAAGTCTGATGAACACCAAAGATTGAGAATTGCTGAATAAACCATAGTTCACTTCCTCTGCAAGCAGATAACTTTGGAATATACTTCAATTCAGATGATTTGAAGCAGCTAATGACACCTTAAGAAAATAAACAAGCATACATGTAAACTGCCATAGCATACTCCCATAGAAAACATAATCTGCATCAAAACTGGTTTAGCTCAGTGGATAGAGCATCAGCCTTTGGACTGAAAGGTCCCAGGTTCAATTCTGGTCAAGGGCATATACCTCGGTTATTGGCACATCTCCAGTAGGGGGTGTGCAAGAAGCAGTTGATCAATGTTTCTGACTTTCTATCCCTCTTCCTTCCTCTCTGTAAAAAAAATCAATAAAATATACTTTTTAAAAAAAGAAAAAGAACACACAATCTGCTTAGGTCACAAGTCAGATGACATGGGACCAAGTTGTAACCATCAGTAACTAGCCATGTGAACTTAATTGAGCAAAGCACTTATAATACACACCTTCTGTTTCTTCTTTAGAGAGTATAGTAACAACAGTTCTACACTTACCTTACAGATTATTTGGATGATCAAATACATTTAAGTATGGTAGTGTTTTGAAAAAGTAAATGTCCATAATAGCAGCAGGTTCTATAAAAGCCTAATATGCTAAGTGTCCTGTCAACCAGTCGGCTGTCCAACCAAAGCATAATATGCTAATGATATATTAAGGCCCCTCAACCACTTGCAATGATGTGCACTGACCACCAGGGGGCAGTAACCAAGGTATATGCTCTGACTAGGAGGTTAGCTTGCTGCTGGGGTCCAGCTAATCAGGACTGAGTGAGATGAGCTGGACACATCCTGGAGCCCTGCTGCAGTCTCTCCCCAGCTGGCCAACCTCCTGAGTCCCTCTCTGGCCTAGTGGGGTCCCTCGGCCTGGCCTATACCATCTCACAATCCGGGACCCCTCAGGGGATATTGGAGTGCCTGTATCAGCCCAATCCCACAGGCCTGGCCAAAGGACCCCACTGGTGCGTGAATTCATGCACTGGGCCTCTACTATTAAATAAACTGAGGGTCTTATTTGTACTACAGTGGAATCATTTACCTTACAAAGAGATTTCTTAACATTTAAATGCTTGCTTACAGAAAATTAATTGGGGAGTAAAGCCAGAGGAATGCACTATTAATGTACTGTTTAAATATTAAGGTAATAAATCAGAGACCAAAGTTTCTAAAATGATCATCTAAACCAATAGGTTGATTTTAAAAATTCAATTCATATCTACCCACTGCTGAAAGCAAGGTACAACTCTAAATATATATTTTGTACAATTGTTACTAAGGAAAACAAGTCTCTCTATTATTTTTGCCATTTTATTTTTTTCTTTCCCCCAATTTCTTTCCAAGGTCAACCTCTCAAGAACAATTTTCATTCAAAAAATGGCAGGTGGGTTTATTCCTCCATGTCTGCCTGTGCTCTCACTAGTTCTAACCCTGGGAAGCAGGGTTGTGCTGTGGTGAAGTAGGTGAAGAAACAGGATTAACAGTCGTAATGTAAATCCAGGGATGCAGAAAGGTGATGTGATAAAGAGTACTTTTAGGGGCAATGGTAAGTTAATGAATGGAATGGATTATGGGTAGGGATGACTATTAAATTCCATCCAATCAATTGGTATAGCCATGTGGAAAGCTGTGCTAAGAAGGATTCTGAGATTGCTTTTAGGCACATCAGGAGAGAATGCCGTGATTGATTAGTGATGTCTGCCATAGGCAAGGACATCCTTAACTAAGACAACCAAGACAATGTCTGAGGAGTAGGAAGAGCTAGGAAAAAAAGATAAATAAACATATTTCTCAGAGTTCCCCTAGGAATGTACAGCTACCTGGCTCAATATGCTGTTTTTAAATTAGTGTTTCCCAGACTTTCATTCTCCCAACCCCACTTCCCATATTCCCCATTAAAACAACACAGCATGTGTTTTTATTGTCTCCTGTTTTTTATCATCTCCTGTCCTAACCGTGCAGCTCAGATCTCCCTTTCACTATCACCTCTAATGTTGTGAACCCCTTGAAAATTCCCTCTGGCCTATGGATGTTTCTTATTCTGTCCCTTATTCTCATTCATGTCACCTTACATTTCACAGTATGTGAATGTATGTGAGATACTTGTTAATCAGTTTAGTTTTATTTCATCATTTGTTATGCTTTGACTATTTGTGATTTACCTGCTTCCCTAGGCTGGATCCTTAGGTAATGAGGCCCTGGAAGGAATAACCTGGCCGAATGGTATTCTTTGTGCAGCATTAGGAGTGGCCACTATGGTCCTCTGTCCAGGTCCCCTCTTTCGGTGGGAGGCACTTTTCCTCAGACACTGAGAGTGTTGGTGGATGGCAGCTCTTGGCTCCCTATGAAAGGCACCAGCTTCTTTATATTCTCGTTGGCTAAGATGGAGGCTTGGATAGAGAGATGAACATGGGTTCCAGTCCATCCTTTAGGGTTCCAGCTTAGCCTCACAGGTTTTAGTTTGTCCCGCTTCCCCTACTCCACTTCCATCTTCTCTCCTGACCACCTTTCCTGGGGACTTCAGGCTCCAGTGCCAGAGAGACACAGTAGTTTCACACAAACTGTGTAACCAACTCCCACAATAGCATAAAATCAGATCTCTTCAATACATTCGGTAAATGTCTTTTTTTCATCGTTAAATCAGCTACAAATGCTATCTGTGTATCTATCAATCCATCCCTGATTCCTCTGTCCACCTATTCATCCTGGTTGACCTTCTGGGATCAAACCCTGGATGACACAGTCGCATTCCAGGAATTACCCTCAACTGAAGGGAGTCTCTAAGCCCAAGGTGACATCCTCTTCCCACACCCAATGACTATTTCACGTGGGGATTTAAAGGCCCAGCACTTTCGCTTCTAGGTGGGTCAACTCTAAAAGGACTCTTCAGAGTCGGACGCCGGCAGCGGAGGAGGTGGAGGATGTGGGCCACGCACGAACTGGTGGTGGCGCTGGCTCTGAGCGTGCTGCCTGACAGCCGGGTGTTTGTGTTTCTTAACTGGGAAGATTTTACTAGGACCTCAAAGACAGAGATGTCACATTCTCACCAGCCTCCATAAAAAAAGAACTTATAAACTTATGCCACGAAGCAAGAGGCAAAGAGAATAGGTTGTGCTACTTCATTGGGACCACAGATGACGCCGCCACCAAGATCATCAACGAGGTGTCCAAGCTGCTGGCCTACCACATCCCTGTGGAGAAGGTCTGCAAGAAGCTCCAGAAGGACAGCTAGATCTGTGAGCTGAAGTACGGCCAGCAGATCGACCTGAGCACAGTGGACCTAAAGAAGCTGCGCGTGAAAGAGCTAAAGAAGATCTTGGACGACTGGGGGGAGATGTGCAAAGGCTGTGCAGACAAGTCCCACTACATTCGGAAGATCCATGAACGGATGCCGAAATATGCCCCCAAGGCAGCCAGCTCACGACTGATTTGTAGTCCGCCCAACCCTGTGCACCTGAGGGAAAGAAACAGTTCAGCTGTGTCTTCCCCGAACAGCGTTTTGTAATTTATTTTTTAGACCTGCACCTGAGCTTTCCTGATGGCGCTGGCTCTCCAGCACCCCTGTCCGAAGGTCACTTCCTCCTGTTGCTGGTTTTCTCTGGGACTTCAGTGTATCTGGGACTTTTTTATTAAAGGAAGAAAACTTAAAAAAAAAAAGTCCTAGAGCTCACTACAGGGTTGGCTGAGGTCCGTTACCACTGTGTCATAGTCCTGTGTCTCTCTCTGCCTCATCTTGCTTCCTTTACTGCCCACTCCACTTGCTCCCCACTGCAGAGGTTAATCCCCGAGGCACTCCCCCAATATTTCCTGCATGTCAACTCTGCCCCAGAGTCTAAATCCTGGGGAGCCCAACTGAGGCATGCTTTGTTCAGTACCATTGCTCTCAGTTTAACAAGTTTTTATTTAGCAGGTACTTAGGGCCAGGCACTGCGCTAAGCATTGAAGATATAAAAATTTATTAAGACTTAGTTGCTGCTCCAAGGGAATACATATCTAATAACACAGGCAAAGAGGTAAGAAGATAATTCCAAGATATAGGCATGTCTAGGAAGCTACAATGGTAGCACATGACCCCGACATTCTAGAAGGGCTTCCTGGTGCACCTGAGCTGATCTGAAGGATGAGTAAAAGCCAGGTGAAGAGGGAAGAGTGTGCCAGACAGAATGGCAGGCACAAAGACATGGATCCTACTATTAAAAGTGTGAATGGCTGTGGTGATATGGCAGGAAAGGAGAAGTCTGCCTAGGAACATGAACTTTTTTATGGGCAGCGGAGAACCATTGAAAGAATGTTAGCAGATGGGAGATGTGGTCACATTTATGTTTCAGATACATCTCTAAGGAGAGTTGGGTGGTTGTGGTGAGTTCACACATCTATTCCAACCTTCCGGCATTGTCTTCCTATACTGCAGGTCTTGGTGAGAAAGCCAAAACCACTACTCGAAGACTCCTCTGCAGCTGGTCTCTGGTCTCATCAGTCAGACGTGTGTACCCAAGATTTGGAAGGTAGAAATGAGGCAGGGAGTTGGCCTCTGCTAGTTGTGTGGCCAGGTCCCTCGTGGAGTTGCGGGGGTTTCCTGCAGTGGTTTCACGACCAAGGTTGTTTCTAATCACAGCTGTTTGCTAACTGTCATGTTTGCCCGGTCATGCTGGCATCCTGATCATGGCTGTGGAGGCATGGTTCTGGAGCTGGCAGCTGAAGCACAGTTTCTGTATTTGGCAAGCAGGTTCTTGATTGTAAAAGAGGCAGTAATTCCCTTGGTATCCAGGTTCTGCAGTGTGGCTCTCAAAGCCGTTTTCAAAAGCTCAACCTGTTCCTTAAGCTTCTCCAACAATTCTATAAGCCGTTTTATGTCCTCTAACAAATCACCTTCTGCCCAAACTGGATAGAGTGGATTTTGTTATCTGCACCTGCACTCTGATCGATACCAGTGCAAGACTTAAGGAAGGGAGGCTTGTCACAGAACTGTCACAAGTGTCCGGGCTGATGATAAAGGGAGTGGTGGGGACAGAAAGGAAGGGATACATTTCAGAAGCATTTGGGAGGTACAATTAACAGCACTTGGTGATTAATTGGGTGGGAAGTGTGAAAGAAACAATTGCTAAATAACTTAGTTTTCTGACTTGGGGGATTGGAGAGAAGTGCAGATAACTAAGATCAGGACTTTTAGAGAGAAGGCATTTGGGGACAGAAGGAAAAAATGATGAATTCAGGTGCTTATGGGATATTCAAGAAATTTTCCTCCTTTTTTAATAATTAAATCAGCTATAAATGCACACATAATTGCATAATTATTTCATATCCATTTCTTCCCTGAATCTGTGAACTCAAGGGGAGTAGGTATGACATCTTGTTCAGACATGGCACAGTCTGGCACAGAATAGGTGCTTGATAGATGTTTTTTGAATGTTAAATAAATGAATTGAATGTTGGATAATAGAAATTGTAATGATCATAGTCAGCACTACCAAGATGAGCAGGCTCAGCTACTGTTGCCATGAATAGCAATTTGACACTCAGCAAAATTATTTGATGACGGTGATGATGATGATGATGATGATGATGATGATGATGATGTGGTTTTGACTGGGAACATTTCTATGGTTAGAAATTCCAGCCAGAGGTCTAGAATTTCATCATCATTCCCCTAAACCCAGAAAAATAGGTCAGAATATCCTACTTCAATCAAATTATACTTCTGTTACATATTCATTAAGTGTCGATCGTGTAGTAGGCCTATTAGAAGGTTTTCCCAGGTGCTTTGCAAATGAAAAGGCTTCTGTCGATCTGTCATATATTAAATACAATTGCAAACTCTTGTAAATGAAAGCCAAAGTTGACTCCAGCAACTCAGTGTAAAGCATGCCTGCAGCCAGACTGATTTCCTGCAGCTGCTCACAGGATACAGCAGCAACCTGACCATTATCTGCAACATGGTCATTAAGCCAGGCTGTGCCTGGGGCAGGACTTTCCCTGCCTGTTTTGCTCACTCACTACTGTACGGTGTGTTTGCTGTGCAGACAGTGCCTTCTTCTACACGGGTGCTTTAGAGGGTGTTCTCTGATCCATAGGCTCGATGATCCTTTATAAAACAAACACCTCTTATGTCCTCTTACCTTCCTGAAGTGAACTTCATAGGAAATATAACCGTTATGCATACATACTTTCAAACAAACTACTCTTGTCTTACAATATCTTGGCACTCAGAAAATTTGATGATGATGACAATGATGATGATGATGTGTTTGACCAGGAACATCTCTATAGATATAAAATTTCATTGGCATTCCCCCAAAACTAGAAAAGTAGGCCAGAATATATATAAGGAAGATGAACACAATAAAAATCACATGTATCTCAATATACAAATGGGTGCACTACAAGGCATGTGAAAGTGCTCAGACACTTGCAACCAAATTAAATCCCCATGAACGCACCAACCACAACTACAGACTGAGGCACATTACACTGGTGACTCAAAACTATGAGAGGTGTCGCTGCCAGTGATGTGTTCACCAAAATACCCAATGGTCCTTTGTAAAGCATCAAACAAAATAAAGTCTTCCCTTGATTTACACAGTAGTCACAGTCTTTTAAATTAAGTGTGCATTAGACTGTAAACAAAATAAGTGCACCCCCAAAACTGTAAGATGGTTCTAGGCTCAGATGATTAAAAACATGTTTTCATCTATGTAATTGTCCAGTAGGACAAGGTTGTGTGAGATGCTGACAATTTCTTATTGTGAGAGTGGTCCTTTGGCAATGGTCCACTAAATGCCAGTAGCATCACCCAATCACTGTGACTACCTAGAAAACTGCTCTCCAGTTTCCAAATGCCCCTGAGGTAGCATCAACCCAATTGAGAACCACAGTTTTCCAGCATGAGCTCCCTGGGTTTGTAGTTCTAGTCCATATCATATGGTTTAGGGCAGTGGTTCCTAATGTGGGACACATGCCCCACAAGGGGGCAATTTGAATTTAAAAGGGGGGCAATTCGAGAATGAGTTATTAACAGTGATTTTTTTTTTGCATTTCTTATGTTCTAGGGGCCTCATACACAGTATATACATATATATTGTGACACATATTTATGCATTTCAGTTCTCTATTATATGTTTTGAAACTTTATTTGCTATTTTTTTCATATCACTTCATATTATTATTATTTTAAAACAATTTCTTGGTGATTTCTTCCTCAGTACTTCAACTGTCCTTTTGTTCTTTTAATTTTCTTTTTCATGGATGCCATATTCTTTGGAAGCTTGTTTAGATCAAGTTAATGGCCATTTAGACTTCCTTCACTTTTTTTTATAAGAATTATATGTCACACGGTGGGCATCAGGTTTGCAGAGATGCTTATGTGGGGCATGGCACTTGATCTTGGACTTCCTAGCCTCCAGAACTGTGAGAAAGAAATGTTCCTTAAGTCACCAGTCTACAATAGTTTTGTTACAGCAGCTCCAGCTGCTGAGATGAGATGACCACCCTACTCCAGAAAGACCTGGATAGATATTATATTTATAAATAAGGACAGAAGGCTAAAAAAAAATCAGAAACCAAGAAAGAGTGCTCAGACATTTTAAAAATATATATGACTGCAAAATTAAAAATTTAATAGAAATGATAGAATGTTAAGTTAAGAAAAATATTTCAGAACATAGAAGAAAAAGAGAATAAGACAGAAAATAGGAAGAGAAAAATTCACAAAAGATCACTTCCCAAGTCCTGTCATCTACTTTTCCAGAGTTTAAAAGAGAGAATGATGAAAACATAAAGGTGAAATAATTAAGGAAATAGAAGAAATGGCTCAGAATTTTCAAAACAAAAGAGTTACCAAATGCCCAGTAAGAATAACGAAACAATTCTTCTGCTTAGACACACTCATTGTGAAATTTCAGAGCACCAGGGATCAGAAGATTCGAAGAGGTTTCAAAGACAAAAAATAATTCCCCTATAAAGAAAGACTCCAACTGGCACCAGATTTCTAATCCAAAGCTACAGTTGTCAAATTGCAATAGAATAAAGTCTTTCAACGTTTTGAGAGCAAATTATTCTAAAACTTGAATTCTATACCAAACTAAACAAACATTTAAATGTGAACACCTACTAAAATAATTTTATTTTATTTTATTTTATTTTATATTTTTTATTGTTTAAAGTATTACAAATAGTAGTACATATGTTTCCTTTTTTTCCTCCCATTAACCTCCCCCCCGCTCCGGCCTCCTCTACCCTCCAGCACATGCCCTCACCTGCTCCCCACCCTGTGTCTTGTATCCATTGGTTATGCTTATATGCATGCATACAAGTCCTTCAGTTGATCTCTTACAGCCCCCGCCCCCCACTCTCGCCTGCCTTCCCACTGTAATTTGACAGTCTGTTCAATGCTTCTTTGCCTCTGTATCTATTTTCTCCCCATTCTTATCTCTAGTATGCAGATGCAAGATTTTTAAAAATCATTTTCAAATATTTAAAAGCAAATGACGTTTATGCCTATATTTTCTTTCTGGCGGAATTACTTGCGTGCATCCCTGTCAGCAAAACTAAGGGGGAATCCCAGAAAGGGGAAAGTTTTTAGTAAAAGAAATAATAGAATTTACCCAGGAAATTCCTGGATGCCAATTGTCAGTTGACCTAGCAAACAATTAGTCCACATTAAAAGAGAATATCAATGAACCCTATGAGAAACGTTTTCAAGAAGAATAGATTCCAAGAAATATTTAAAATGAGGATAAGCCAAATATGATTAAAGAAGGCATATGTTTCTTTTAGACGAACAAGAAGAAAGATAATTAGAAACTGCAGGGGAAATAAAAAATAGTGCAGATAAATCATAGTCCAAATAGGAACTAAACTGAAATGTGGCCCTATTTTGGCTGACTATGAGAAAGAAGACTCTATTTGTTCTTGATGCTGAAACATTCTACTTTGCGTGGCCTGGGGTCACAACATTGGGGCCATTGAGAAGAAATGTAATCATGGTGCACTGCTTAGCTCTGCAACAATATTTACATAGCCATCATGTAAGCACTGTTTTCTGGTTTTCAATTTTTAGAACCAACCTATAAACAAAGCAGGGGAAACTTAATTGTGGTTACAGGGTAGACAGAATTTGGGAGGTAAAGAGGTAGAGGAAAGAGACTTTCTGTTTCTGTCTTTATCTTACTGAATGGGTAGTGAGAGGTATCATTGACTGTTGATGGAATAAGAATTAGAGGCTTGTCTACAGTTACAACAGTAATAGAGAAACCAAAATAGCTAAAACTTTCCAAACTTGGGAGGGAGTGGGGGGCAGAAATTAAAACTTTATGTACCCTAGAAGTAAGTGGATAGATAATGTCTACTAAGGCTGTTGATCAAGACATAGCAGTGTAAACATACTATTTGGACTTGCAGGAAAAAACCACAAGCAGAACTAAAAACAGAAGCTGGTTAAAAAGGCTGTCAACTCTGGGAGGTAGCATGAGGGCGGGGAGAGGTGGGTCAGGTCCCAGTTTTTCTTCTTTTTTTAAAAATTGATTTTAGAGAGAAGAGGGAAAGAGAGAGAGATAAACATAAATGTGAGACAAACATCGATTGTTTGCCTCCCATACACATCCTAACTGGAGATCAAACCTACAACTGAGATATATGCCCTGACTGGGAATCAGACCTGCCACTTTCTCATTTAGGGAGGATGCTCCAGCCAACTGAGCCACACCAGTCAGAGGATACTGTTTCTTTACGTCACAAAACTTTTTGTACTACTTGATATTTTAACCATGCACACGAATCACTCTGATCGAATTTGAATTTAAATCTCGGAAACCTGTTTCACCGCTACTTCATAACAATACTAAAATTGATTACATAATAAATGAAATATTCACAATAAAGTGAGAGATGACAGAAATTCGGAGAGATGAAGTGATTTATTCCACTGAACACTGGCCTGTGGCCAGAGGCTGAGCTAAAATTTGAACACAATCCCTCCAGCACCGTGTTCAGTGTCCGACTCACAGGACCGCAGTGAGGATGGAGCAGGTGCAGCGAGGACATGCTTTGTAGCTTTGTTTTCAACTATTCCATCTGCCTGTACTTACCCGATATCTGTGTGTGAGAATCTTGTCACTTCCAATCCTGTTTCAGACTCTGATAGGATCTAAATAAAAACATACATAGCCCATGGGACAGATAAATGTGTGCTTTACATATTGGAGCATCCTCAGGGACAGCCTCTAAAAAGTGAACTGTAAATGCAATCGTATTTCAAATGAATGTGAGGCACCTCCTATCCGAAGGGATGATGAAGGCAAACCTTTGGCTGAGGAGCAGCCCTTTTGCAGTAGGACCCCTCAGCTCTGGTGGAAGGAAATTCTCACGTGCTTGCACTGACAGTGCATCTCATCCGTCCTGTCCCAGGCTGGTTAAACAGAGCGGTGCTGTCCCGAGGCTTCCCTCCTGCCACCTCGCTGCTTCTCGAGCGCACCCTCCTTGGCTTCTTTACCTTGGGCTCACACCCAGTACGTTTCAGGCTTCTATTTGTCCACTTGTCTGGCTCGGTGACCTCTCCCCCTACACTTTTTCAGAGCCATTCACTTTTTCAACAAACAGTGACCTATATGCCCATTGAGACGGTCAGCACTGGGGTTCTATGACAAAGAGGCCATGTCTGTTTGGGGATTTAAGGTCTAAGTGAGGAATGACCAGCTCTGCAAGGAGTTTCCTTATCTCCACATCCACTTTGGGTAAAGATGGCACTGCTTGACTTCAATCCTGGGCAGGTCCCTCGCACAGGCAAAACCTCTTCTCCATCCTTAGGTGGTCCTGGTATTAGAGGGGATCGTCTTCATCCTGGACCAGCTTCTTATCTGAATTTATTGCTTTCTGGTTAAGCAAAGATGGGAATATTGAAACTTCTACTGCCAATAGGGTGTTTGACAGAAAGTCTTAAAGAATATAATCTGGAAACATAAATCAAATATGTACAGTCATTTACATAGCTAGGGGGCCATTGTGGAAGAAGTGTATGTTTCCTTCAGGGAGATAACATGCGATCACCTAGCGGAGCCCTGAGAAATAAAATAGAGAAGGACAATATCAGGGTTCGGGGTTAGGAGATGGGATATGAAGAGGCCCTTGCTGCCTCTTCTTTCCTGAATGTTGAGAGGACTTCGAGTAGTTTTTGAAGGTTGGGGTTTTATCTCAATCAGCCGGACCTGGAGGCAAGTAAACTTTGTCAGGGGGTGGGGATTTGGCCTGCACTTCTGGCCAAGTGACCTATTTGTCATTAGCAGATGGATATGTTAGCCTCTGGGAAGGAGGGAGCTGACCTGGCCCTCACTGAATATTGATATGAACCTTGACTTGGAAGCCAACTGTTTTTAAGATCTCTCCTGCGGAGCCCCTCCAAGCTACCTTACCAGGGGGAGACAAAAGATATTCTGGTTAAATGTTCCCCAGGCTATTCAGAGGCTGCAAAATTTGCAGGATCCCTGATGTCTATGTATATATTCATGTACAAAGCATTCATGGATTCTGGTTGTCTTAGACATATACAAGCTACCACTTCCACATGCATATGGATGCTGTTGTGATTAATAAAACACAAATCATTTTACAACATTACTCAACTGACAATAAAATTTTATTATTATGGATTTCTCAAAGGACATTGAAAATACTACTATGGTCCTTTTCTGGGCTCCGCCATCCCCTAATTAGGTTTCCATGTTATACCATAGAGCTCTGTTTTCCTTCAGAGCATGTAATGCATGTAATGCAATTTTTAAGTATATTTTTATTTACACGGTTGCTTATTTCATAAGTCTCTGTCGTTAGACTATAAGCTTCATGAGGGTGAGAAATGCATTTGTTTTTCCCACATGCATTCCCAGCCCCTACTAGATGGCCTGGAACATAGTAAGTGCTCAGTAAACATTTGCTAAGCAAACTTATGAGATGGTATGCCTGGAGAAGGCTGTCCAAGAATGTTTTTACGGTTAAAAAGTTTGGAAAACAATGGACTGATCATTTTACAAATATCACCAGAAGATGCAAGAGACTTACCAAAGAGACATGTTAGTTCATTGCAAATATGGAGGCATTTCCAGCCCAGTGGTCTTTCCAGCATTGTTGTCAATTTCTAATAGTGCTTATAAGTAATATGGTGCTGAGCATATACATAGCAGACCAATCAGGGGCTCAGTCTCTGTGGTGATTACAATCTGAAAGCAGGTCCAGTGGCTATTTTGTGTAGCATCTTTTATATGACATTTTCTCAGAATGATTTACTGTAAACCATAGCCTTTGTCCTCTGGGATGAATAATGACATCAATCACAAAAACCAGATTGCTAAGAAGAAAGGAACCCATTTTTTGCGGCCCCCCTACTCTATTTGCTTCTGAGTCCCTTTTTGAACCTGAAATTAGACTGTAATATTTATGGAATGCCAACCACTAGAGAGAACTATTCCAGTGTTGTGGGGGGAATACACAGGACTTAACAGGTGGGTACCGTTTTAGAGCTAAAAACAAGCTAAGTCTCCACTTATTTTCCTTTGTAGCTAGGGTTCTTTCTCTCCAAAGATCTGTTCTGGGTACCTGGCAGCTATAAAATTGACCTGCAAATAAATGCAACTACATTAACAGTTCCTAAAAAGGACTGTGACCAGTTCACACACAGAGGTGAGGAGGAAATAGTTTCAGAGAGCAGAGAGGTACATAAGAAAAAGTTGCATAAAGTAAATACAAAAGGCTTAAGATTTCATAAACTGAACAAATTCTTCCAGCAGTAGTCCTTCCGGTTTCAAAGAAAAAAATCTCAATGTGCATCTTCCATGAGATCCTGCCAACAGCTTGTGGGGTGTGTCAGCCTCCCATCTACATTGAATAATTTATCTGCTGCCATGCTTGACAAGTGGGAATATTTCAAGGCGCTAAACTGTATCCTGATGAGATGGAATCCCCAGTTCTGGAGGTCAAAGCTAAGAAATAAGGTAGCCAGATTTCTTTTTACTTTGACAATTCATAGTAATATCTGGCTCTCTAAAATACCTTCTCCCAGGACCCCTACGTTGATGTACTCGGAAAGGCCTCAAGAAAGAGTGCTGTCAGTAACTGGGCTGGGTCCTGCAGCTCACTTGGGCTTGGGCTGTAAGACAGTGCATTTCACGGACCCTTGACATTCCTACATCCTGAGGACTCTGGCAGGTGCCCTGGGACATTGCCACCTGTTCCTCTCTTAAGTGGCACTCAACCTGACCCTCTTCTGTTTTTTCCCTCTTGAAACAGCATAGGAGGGAGCTGAGTGGGCACTGTCTCTCTGCTTGGTCTTCTTGGTCTGTTTGCAAGGGAAACAAGATTGAGGTACCTGGGAGATCTACCTCCTGCCAGAAGCTGTACCAGACCTTTTACTTGCAATTAGCCATCTAACCCCCTGACCACCCAGGGAGAGATATATCATTCTCTTCACCTTATAGATTTTAAGAATAAACAGGTCCAAAAACATTGAGGTCCTTGCCCAAGGTCACATAGCTAATACATCTCGAATAAAAGATTTAAAGCCATAGGTTTGTATTACAAAACTCAGGTCCACAGGCAGGCACTGTTTACGTTTACCAGAATGTGGCATTGTGATAGTCTTCAGGGGGAAACAGGACCTTCTGGACCCCATCTTCTGCGTTTGAGGAACTCCTGCTTCTCACAGGAGAAAGTGTGTCCATAACAGACACTTTGAGTTCACTCTCAGACCTTTCTGTGAAACGGCAGTTTCGTGTTTCCTAACTTATATGCCACTGGCAGCTGTGCTAGGTCAGAATCTCAGAGGTTTCAGGAGGATTTCAGACCGGGCGGGACTGCTACCCTGCTCTGTCAGGCTGGGAATAATACAATTCGCAAATGTGAAGCATCCTGGGAATTTGCTGGGCTAAAAAGAGGAGCTCCTGGTTGGACTTGGCTAAGATTCTTGGACCTCAGGGGTGTCAGGGAACAGTTTCAGGGATGTTTTATTTTTGCTGTGGACCTAATAATAAAGCAACCATGTATAGATGGTTCCTGTGCTCCAGGCAGGGTACCAAGGCCGGTTCACAGGTATTATATTCATTCATTCCATCAGTTCTGGAGGCATTTAATCCCCTCAGCCATCCTGAGAGGTAGGGAATAACAGTGACGTTTTGCAGAAGAGTAAATGGAGACCCAGAGATTGCTGTAAGGCCAAGTCAGGATTCAAACCCAGGCTGTTTGACCCAAATGCTCATGTTTATAACAATAACAGTATATTTTGAGTTTATTCTAAAACTAATGAATATATTAGGTGGGTTTTTCTCCACCTCATATCCTACCCACCAAATGGGCAATTAAAATAGTTGAGTTCACTTAACAGGGAAATGGAAAAACAGCACTTGGGTTTGTCCCAGTTACATGAATTAATTCTGTCTTGGGGTCCTGATTGCAGCATAAACCAAAGAGCCCAGAATCTCATGATGAAATTATATCGTTAAAGCCCTTGGCAGCTTAGGTCTTATTTTATGTAAAATATATGCATGGCTTCTGAGGATTCCTCTCCACCAGCAGACAGGAAAAAAAATATTAGTAATGATGGGATTCTATGCTGGTGTTTATGTGATATTATCCATAGGAATGTTGCTTGCTTGGAATCTGGAAGGTAAACAGTTTCAGATTCCAACCCTCTATTGTGGAAAGGAAAAACCGTGTGCCTGGCCATGCAAATTATGGAACTCTGAAACCCCAAACCTCCAATCCCAGCCCTGGCACACCAGCATTCCAGACGTGCCTTGCTGGCCAAAGAGAGCCTGGCCCCGGCCACAGAATCTGCTCAGGCCAGCATCAAAGGCTGCGTGAGGCTGGGTATTTGGAGCAGCACGTTGCAGGCGCAGTCCCAACAGTGGGGTGAGGTCAGTGAGGGCAAATAACTAAATAGTTTCCTTCAAAACGCCATAGTTGGAATTCTCACCCCTTTCCCTGCTGCCATAATTCTCACAGCCTCACAAAGTCCTGTAGGCCCAGTGCCTGGCTTGTCCCCCACCCCACCCACCTGCTGCACAGGGCATTGCCCAGTCCAGGAATAAAAGAACTTCCCTCCTGCAGAGAGGAGCAGAGCTCAAGACACACCCTGACTATCTATAGAAAATCTCTCTGGGGGTTCTGCTGACAAGTCACTCAGAGATCCCTCCTTGGGCTTTATTATGTCACAGGAACCCTGAGTGGAATGCAGAGGATTAAATTCCAAGCCCTTCCCTGTCCTCTGGGCCCCAAGGGAGGGAGTTAGCAGCTCTCTCACAGGCTCAGTGGCTATCTGGGCTCTTGGGTGCCCCCTACTGTATGTTTGTGTCCCTCTGACCCTGACTCCTACAGTAGTCCAAGCCTCCTTTAGGTCCGGAGGCTACAGACAGCTGGACCCTCATTTCTCTTACAGAATAACATCCCATAGTCACGGAGGGCAGGGGAAGATCATGGCGAGTCTTGACCCTCAGAGCTGACCCATGAGTGTGAGCAAGTCGCTATTCCCCCTGGGCCTTGGTTTCCCCACCAAAATAACTCCTGACTATCACTATTAGAGTCAAACATGAGAGAGTGGGAGCTTCCCAGGTGGTGAGCTCTGGCAGGGCTGGTGGGGCTCTGGAAACCCCGTGCAGTCACAGGTCTGTGTGCCTTGCATGGGGATAGGAAAGGTGCCAGAGCAAGAATACACTTCAGTGCTGGCGAATTATTTTAAAAGGCAAGGAAGTTGTCAGGTTACTTAAACCTAACAACTCTTCATGTTCCTCATCTGTGAAATGGGAATGAAAATAATACCTACTGGATGGGTCTGTTGTGTTGACAATATGGATTAATTCAGCAAAGAGCTTCAAGCAGTGCCTGGTATGTAGTAAGTCACCTACTCTGGTGGTGGTGGTTGTTGTTGTTGTTGTTGTTGTTGTTATCATTACTAGTGGCTCAGTGCACAAATTTGTGCACATTGAAAGGAAATTAATTAGAAGAAATGTTTTAATATCACTATTTGCCCTTTCTCTATAATAGAAGCATCAACCAAATACACAATCAACAATGACAGATCAAATCACACGTGTGCAACTGGTGCCAGCAAGAGCTTATATGTATCACACATGAGATATATATATATATATATATATATATATATATATATAGACACACACACACACACACACACACACACACACACACACACACACTAAAGGCCGGGTTCATGAAATTCATGCACGGCTAGGGTTCCTAGGCCTGGCCGGCAATTGGGACTGTTTGGGGACTTCTGGCTGCCAGCCAGAGCCTTCCTTCATTCCACACCACCCCCTGGTGTTCAGAACATGTCATAGTGAGTGATCAAACTCCCAGTCAAACTCCCGAGGGGACACTTTACATATTAGCCTTTTATATATAAAGATAAAATAAACTTGCTTAATTAGACCTGGTTTCTGATTTAGCTAAACTTTTTCTAGCCCAGTGAAATACCCCAACTTCTCTTTTAGGTCACTGTTACCAACATAGCAGTAAATATCAACACAAAGCAGATTATTATTGTCTGTCATGCAGAGAGAACAAAGGGTAAAATATTTAACTGCAACAGTGTTTGACTATATTCTGCATAATGACAAAACCTGAAGTCATTTTCAAGGTCCACCATTTCTTCTTTTCAGTTGAGTCGAGTTTCTAAGCTTTCTAAATCTCCATTTTCTGGCTAATGAAAAGAAAATAAGATTCCACTGAGTCTCCTATCTACTTACTCCAGGACTTCTATGAAGATCAAATGAGATGAGGCATGGGAAAATGCTTCACAAACATTTGGTTAAAGTGTAAAATGTTTCTACCTGGCTATAAAGCAAGTAGTGTTCCTGGGCTGAAGAAACTGCAGGGAGACTAGTTGCTAGGGAGAGGAAACTGGCTGTTGTTACATGACATCATTACATGGCATCCACAGCCAACATTTCCAGGCTGGGCTGGGCTCTCAGTGGCATTTTGCATTTTGTACCATGGGGCCTCAGCAGTGTCAGTTGCAATTTGGTGGGGTATTGCTCCAAGGTGGTGGCAGGGCCTGTGTCCCACTTGGAGGAAGCCGAGTATTGCTTTGTGGGCACCAGGTCTGTGGTGCCACTTCTCTGTAAATGGCCAGTGTGAATCATGGCAGCTCCTGCATTGAGCATCTGCCCCCTGGTGGTCAGTGCACATCATAGCAACTGGTTGGATGAACACTTAGCCTTCTATATATATATATTATACATAAGAGTTACCTATTATAATTGTTATTGTTATGAAGTCCCAGAGCTTTCTAGAAACAATGCTTTGAAAATATCACTAGTATTGGTTACATTTATTATATATTTACTAGGGGCCCGGTGCATGAAATTTGTGCACTGGGGGTGGGTTGTCCCTCAGCCCAACCTGCCCCCTCTCACATACTGGGAGCCCTCAGGGGATGTCTTACTGACCACCCACCCCCAGCCTGCCCAAGGCCTAAAGCCTCTGGCCGAGGCTTTTGTCCTTGGGCAGGGGACCTCAGCCAGGGGACCAGGCCAAGTGGTCACCCTGTGATCCAGCTATCACTGGCTGGGTTGCCCCCAGCCCTGGCCCAAGCCTGCCCCAAGGCCCGGGGAAAAAATCCTGTTGGAAGAGGCTTTATTCCCCCAGCTAGATCACCCTGCCATGCGGCTGACCTGCTGGCTGGCCCTGGCCATGCCCTCACCTCCGGCCCAAGCCCACCCCAAGGTTGAGGGGAGAAAAGTCTCTAGGAAAAGGCTCCCCCTCCCCAACCTTGGAAACCCAGTGGATCGCCCTGCAATGTGACTGATCCGCTGGCTAGCCACAGCCCAAGTCCGCCCCAAGAGCCTCTTTTTTTCCCCTCTGGCCTTGGAAACCCAGCAGATCACCCTGCAATATGACTGATCCACTGCCCAGCCTGGCCCTGCCCTTTGCCCACCCCAGCTGTAGGCTGGCCACTGCCGCTGCTGAGATCGATCAGCAGGGAGGGTGCCATTGCTGCCCGGCCCAGCCCCGCCCTCCACATGCCCCGGCTGTAGGCCGGCCACCACCACTGCTGTGATCGATCAGGGGGCCCACTATCGCTGCCTGGCCTGGCCCAACCCCCCACCTCACGCTGCTCAGCTCCGCCCCCTGCTCCTGATTGGCTGGTAGCATAGCGAAGGTATGGTCAAATTTGCATATTACTCTTTTGTTAGATAGGATGACATGCCAGTCATCTGCTGAGCATTTTGAATAAGCTATAATTTCAGAAACAGTCCTGTGTTCACATAAGTACTATCATTTCCATCTTTTAACAAAGAAGAATCTGACCATTTAATGACTTGCCCAAGGTGAGAGAGCTGGTCAGTGACTGGGCACTCAGGGCCCTTCCTGTCCCATCAGAGCTAGCGTGGGCTGGATTCCCCTCTTGCTATATGAACTTGCCCTTACTGGGTCTTCTATGGCTGTGGTCAGCAAACTGTGGCTCACGAGCCACATGTGGCTCTTTGGCCCCTTGAGTGTGGCTCTTCCACAAAATACCACAGCCTGGGTGAGTCTATTTTGAAGAAATGGCATTAGAAGAAGTTTAAGTTTAAAAAATTTGGTCCTCAAAAGAAACTGTACTGTTGATATTTGGTTCTGTTGACAAATGAGTTTGCCAACCACTGTCCTATGGCAATAAAAGGCAGATAATAACACCTGCTTTTTTCCTTCCCATGATTGTCTTGAGGAAAGTGCTATGCATGCTGACATTCCACCCAGAAATGGGAGGAATGTAATTGTCATGCAGGAAGGTAAGTTAAAGGAGGGAATAGGGAAATCAGAATCATATGAACTTGAGTCTATGTATGGGGACAAGGAACATGTTTGATCTAAACATTTTACCCTTTGCTCTCCCTGCGTGATCTACAATAATAATTTGCTTCATGTTGATATTTACTGCTGTGTTGCTAACAATTACCTGAAAGAGAAGTTGGGGTGCTTCAATGGACTAGAAAAAGTTTAGCTAAATCAGAAAGCAGGTCTAATAAAGCAAGTTTATTTTATATATATATATGGCATGTGTGATACATATAAGCTCTTGCTGGTGCCAATTGCACACGTGTGTTTTGATCTGTCATTGTTGATTAAGAATTTGGTTGATGCTTCGATTATAGAGAAATGTGCACAAATTCATGCACTAAGAACCCAAGGAAAGTACTAAGAATGCTGGGGAGACCATAGGTGCTATAAAATATTGAAGGTTCAGAACCTGCCAGATCTCCTTGAGCCTTTCTATATGCATGCCAGCTTAGACACATACACACACACACACACACACACACACACACACACACACACACAGTGATGCTTTCCATTGCTATGCATCACTGGGCTTCCACCTTAGCAGAGCAAGTGAAACATGTAAACAAATAATAAATTATGCCCGTGCAGTGGGGCATAGAAGCAGTAACTATAAAATACCCAAGGGAGAGGAAGTTTATTGAGACAGTGATAGAACACCCCAATCTCATTGCCAATGGCATTATTTTTCACCTGAAGGAAGCTGGCAGGGTTGTTACTTCTTGAAGGAGAACTTTGTCTTTTTCCTTTTTATGAAACACCAGATTTTTTTCTTTAAACAATGCAAATCTTTCCTTTTGAAGGAATCTTGACAAGCAGATTCCGTCCATTGCTATAAAAGGGATGGCGGTTGCACAGAATGAAGGAATTTCTTTTGGTAAGGCTTTGAGTATTGCTAATTTGGCAAGGTGGGGGTCACATCTCTTCTCTGAAGACCATTAAATGGGATACAGACTTTGGTTTCTGCGTGAAAAAGATCCATTTGATGGTCACATATTCTGTGAGCCTTGGGTTGAGTGGTAATGCAGTTATCTTCAAAGTGGAATGTCACATCCAGAGCTGTTATCCCCAAACACCATTGGAAGTGAAGAAAGTATTTTTAAAATATTGTGTTTATTTTATGTTGTCATAACAAAAGTGGTTTTGGTATTAAAAGTTCAAATATATATATAAGTGGAATGATGAAATTAACTTTCCAAATGTCCATGTAACCATCATCCAACTTCAAAAAATTATTAGTTCGTGGCTAGTCTGTGTCTTCTATTCATCCACCTACCTAACCCCTAGCTCCCTCCAAAACACAAACACATTATTTAAAGCAAATAATATAAATTATATGTTGAGAAAGGCAGTCTCATGCAGTCTTTCAACTCCCTGTTGGCTTCATAAGAATGATTCTTGGGCCTGGAACACTTCATACCAAGAGATAAAGAGCCCCCATAGCCTTGCTGAGCTTATTGCTTATCACCTTGTATAGGAATACTTTTCCCTATTTCAGGCTCCATGGATGTCCCTTTCTTTTGCTTAAACATTTGCATCAGTGACATGCAGGCACACCCCGAGCCTCCACTGGGAAGGGGTTAGGTTCCTTCTATTCAGAGAGGGATCCATGTAGGCCAATTGCCTTTGGTTGGCTACTGGGAGAGATCTGATTGGACTGGAGGACCAACCCCTACTATTGAGCCTGACAGCACTCTGTTTCTTTCCTATGTAAGTAGTGTTATTCCACCCAATATTTTCTTTGACAACTCCAGCACCACAATGCAATGGGCAGAGAAGTGTTTGGAGTCCTC
Source organism: Antrozous pallidus (assembly GCA_027563665.1). Lineage (NCBI taxonomy): Eukaryota > Metazoa > Chordata > Mammalia > Chiroptera > Vespertilionidae > Antrozous > Antrozous pallidus. The sequence continues at coordinate 59,933,593 of CM050516.1, read as the reverse complement.
TTCTGGAATTGATAACCAGTGTCCCATGTTCTGCTGGACAACCTAGGTTTATAGCTATAGATATTGCAATATGCAGATTTTCCCTCTCAAAACATAACCACAATGCCATCATTATATTCCTAGCATCAACGATAATTGCTAAGTATAATTGAATATCCAATCAGTATTTCCATTTCCTCAATTGTCATAAATATTTTTTATAGTTAGAATTGGGATTTAAACAATGTCCTATATTTGTGATGAATAAATATGCCCTTAAGTCATTTTTAATCTATGGATCACTCTCTCAATATCTTATTTTCTATTTTTGCAAACATTTTTTAAGACCTTGGATTTTTTTTCCTGGTTAATCTTCTATATAATGAATTTTGTGGACTATGTTCCCATGGTCATTTATCATGTGCCTATATCCCTTGTATTTCTTGGAAGTGAAAATGAACAGGCTCCATCAGGTTCAAATTAAATGTTTTTGGCATGAACACTTTGTAGATGTTGTGATGGACATCTATTGGGAGAATGTAATATGTGGTTTTCTCCTTTTTTGTGTGGTGAGATTAGCAGTCTTCAATGACAATTGCCAAATCCTTTGATTTACTAGTAGTTACAAGGCATGCTATTCTCATCCTAGCTATCTATTTTCATTTATTAGCTGAAGTAACTTTTGTAAAGAGAACCTTCTCATTGGCTATTTGCTAACTCTGAGGCACAGGTCTTTGGGGAAAATTCATTTTCTTTACCAGTTCTCAAAATAATAAGTTGGTTATCTAGTAGTCACCAAAAGTGATCCCCAGGGTATTTTTAAAGTATTATTATAAATGAATTTCAACACATATAATGTGGTTTAACCCATTGAAGCTGCTCAAAGTGTTAAATTTTTGACCCATAGAAACCTATTCAGGTTGTCTTCTGAGTCCTTGTGATATGACCCCAATAATAATTGATAGCTTCCTTGCTTTCTGGCATAATAAGATGTTCTGAGCTCATTTCTGGATTTCTCCAAGGAGCTGGTTCCTTTTAGTGGGAAATGACAGTCTATACTTAGAGTTAGATTAAATTTTTATTTAAAATGTTTTGATATGTTTTATAACGTACATAATATATTAATACCATGGTAGATACCAGATAATTTATAAATGCCAAACAATAATACACGTATTTCCTGAAAGGAATTCTCGATACAGAAAGTCTAGAGACTACTTGTTCAGTGCATGATCCTGGGAAATGTGCTTGAACTGTGATCCTGAGCCCTACTCCTTTCTAGTCATTTGGACTTCGTCAAGTTTTTTTTTTCCTTTCTGAACCTTTTGTTTTTTCTCATTTTCTTCAAGTGTAAAAAGAATAATAGCCACTTTGTGGAAATTTTGTGATAACAAAATAAGATAGATGGTAGAGAGAGCTAGAGCTAGAGCTAGAACAGATACATACATACATACATACATACATACATACATACATACATATCCTGGCCTCAATCACTAAATGGAACCTATTCATAGTATGTCAACCAAGACCAGTATTGACAGAGCCCTTCTCATAAAGAAGGTTTGTGTTTGCCCTCAGGAGTTTGCAAGCTAGAGGAATAGAGAAGCATACAGCATCCATCCTTCCAAGGGCTTAGTGGCAATATGAAGGCTGCATCTTTTGTAAGTTTAGAGAACAGAGCTCTCTGGGATGATGGAAGGTCTGGAAGTCTTTGTGAGGAAGATGAGACTTTAGCTGAGCCCAGAAGGTTTACCTGGGGATGTGGGAGTGCAATGATGTATGCAGGGTGACTGTTCCAGTTTGAGATAGACTGTTCCAGCTCAGGAAAAAGAAGAGGCGGCAGAGTAGCTGTGGAATCTGCCTGAAGAAATGGTCCCAGGAAGGATTGGTTGCTCCCTGGACCCAGCACTCCACAAAGGCGGGCAAAAGAGGACAAGAATGGGACCCTACTGGCTTTTGTGTGTGAATGATGGAAAGGAGCTGAAGGGGCAAGAGTAGCAGGTAAAGCATCAGAAAGCTGCAGTGCAGCCCACAACACAGAGGCTACCATCTGGTGGCAGGCATCCCTCTACCAGGACAGACAGAGATACTGGAGAAAAATAGACTTTCAAATGGCTTGGAGAACCCAAGGCTCAGGAACTGCCAAGACCAGACTGGCAGCAAGTGAAACAGTGCTTGCCTCTGAAAACCCTGGCCAGAGCCTAGCTCCTGGAGAGGTAGGCCGCTTGAGGAGTGTACATTCTCAAGGCAGTTACATGGCAAGCACTGTGCTAACACATTATATGGTCTCTCATTTAGTCCTCACTACCTCCAAGACACAGAAAGTGTTCCCATGCAACAGATGAGGCCACTGAAGGTATGAGAAACCCGACCATTCGTTGAAAATTAAACACAAACTGGAGGTGGGATTCAAACTCAGGTCTGTCTCTCAAACTCTTGCTGCTCCTTCCATTATTACTGACTGTCCCTTAAAGTGATGATTGAGTCATTCATTGAACACACAGTCCTTGGTCGTTCGTGGTCTAGGCTGCTCTTTAATGAACGTGTGACTGGCACATTCTGCATTTTCTTACATGCGTTACCTCATCTAGTTCTTTCATACTTTCCGAGAGACTCACCTATTTTTCTCATTTTGGAAATTAAGGCACAGAGAGGTTGAGTAATGTACCTAAGCTCATATAGTCAGGTCAGGCAGCCGGGACCCAGAGCCTGCATGCTTGGCCTCTGACTGTACACCTCCTCTCAGTGGGTGCCCATGTGGGCCAGACCTCTCCTCTGTCCCCCGTGCAATAGTATGCACACTGGAGAGGCACGGGGTGAATGGGTGGGAAGGCTGCACTGAAATTCTCTGGGAACAGGATTTGGAGTTGGCAGGTAGCAGGTGGCAGCTCATGCTAATGGCATCATCTGTTTACATGCAGTGGCAGCTCTGGTCCTAACGTGATCATTAGTTCCATCTTTTTGGCACTTGATTTTGGGAATCTGGGAGGTCTGAATGTGGTGGCTAACCATGTACCAGGGAGGGAGCCCATCCAACCACTGGTGTCAGAGTTTATTTATTTTTTTAATTAAAAACTCTCCTTGGGAGTTTACAGGGAGAGCACAAGCAGGTGGTGTAAACAGTGGAAAAAATCTTCTTTGTCCCTTAGGGACTGACTAAGAGCAATGCGTCTTCTACTGAGATTTGCAGTCCAATTTATCTTTCTTAAATGACCACATAGGAAAATGATCACAGCAGTGCAGCAACATTAGAAATGGATAAATAAAGCCTCTGGTGAGCTGAACCTGTCTGAAAAACAGAGATTGTGGAGCACACACTGAACCAGGGAGGCCTTAGGAGGAAGGCCAACAAACAGATGTGAACTGCTCATCTGGATGGGAAGAAACGTGCTCAAGACCCCAGGTTCTGGCAGGGTTCTTTCTTCATGATCAAGGCTGGGAGTTCCTGTAGGTCATTTCCCTGCAGTGGTTACAGATGCTTTGAATAATGACCAAACTATGGGCATTCATGGGGAAAGGGGCCTTCAATGTCACACTCTACAGTCTGACCATCTCACTGAGCAAATGAGGAACCAGGCTAATGAGAGAGATGGAGTGACAGCCTGATATTTGATTCACATTTTCTTGTGGGGTGTTCATAAACAAGCTTACTCTGCCGCCTCTTCTTTTTCCTGAGCTGTATGAACACCTCTAAAAGCAACCAATCAGTCCTTTCCTCCTCTCCACACCCAAGACGTGCACAGTCAGAGGCCAAGCATGCAGGCTCTGGGTCCCGGCTGCCTGACCTGACTATATGAGCTTAGGTACATTACTCAACCTCTCTGTGCCTTAATTTCCAAAATGAGAAAAATAGGTGAGTCTCTCGGAAGGTATGAAAGAACTAGATGAGGTAACGCATGTAAGAAAATGCAGAATGTGCCAGTCACACATTCATTAAAGAGCAGCCTAGACCACGAACGACCAAGGACTGTGCGTTCAGTGAATGACTCAATCCACCTGCTACCTGCCACCTCCAAATCCTGTTCCCACTCATCATGTTGGAATGAAGGCTCCAAAGCAACAGCAGCCTCTGATATCAGCGAATCCTACCGGGGTCCAAATACTGTTGAGCCTTCTGTGAGCATGATCTTGTTTGGTCTTTCCAATAATCCAGTGAGATTGGTACCAGCACAATCCATATTTTCACAGCTGAGGACATCGAGGCCTGGAGAGATTAGGTAGCTTGACCAAGGTGGCACTTCTAGGAAGGGGCAGAGCCACACCTCAACCTAGCCCTGGCACCAAATCCCCTTTCTACTGCCTTCTGACAAGGATAGGGAAATGGTAAACCAGAATCTACTTCCTGGGATGTTGTCTTACAATTAAAATTATAATAAACTCTGTGGTAAATGCTCATTATGTACTGTTTATTGAAAACTGTAGTCCTAGCTGTAAAAATATGCAGAAGGAAAATGGAAGCAGAGCCCTTAAACAGAAACAGTGGCTGTTTTTTCCTGCTTTTCCCCCTTTTTAATTTTGTGTGATGTGATAGAATGAAAGAATGAATAGACTCATTACTCTTAAAGAACAAGTATTATACTCTTAGAATCGATAAGGAAAAGGCTGAAATGAGTAGTAATATATTTTCCTTTTCTTGTCAATAAAAACTAGTAAGTAATTGATTTGCAGCATGAGATAGAAGACCATTATGCAAAGTCCATACATAACACAATTCTCTTTTCACATTTCATCAGATGCAACAAAAACTAGAAATCAAAGGACTGAAATTTTGAACCTACCCTATTTTTACGGCTTATGTAGCCAGTCTATTAATAAAAGGAGATGATAACCTCCCTCTGTTTACTGGGGTAGTGAGTGATCATTCTTCCCTCTGTCTGGCATTGAGTGTCAGCCAACATCAAGGCTTGCAGACACATCAGGTTGGAAGGTTCCTGCTGCCCACTCTGTCCTTCCACACGTGGAAAGTCAGGCACAGAGAGGTGAAGTCCCTTGCTCAAGGTCTTGTCAGTTAATAGTTAAATCCTGAATAGAACTTGTAAGCTCCCCAAGGGCGAAGCTCTTTCATGTTAGTGGCAATCTTAGTACCCAATACAGAATTCTTCCTTTACTAGATGAGTTAATACTTCCATAAGGGGACAGGATATACAGCCCAGGTTGGTAAACACACAGCAGTAGCAATATCTCACATTCACCCAGCACTTTCGATGTGCCAAGCACTATACTCCATGTATGACATAGGCCATTTAGCCACTAAGATAATCCTGTGTTGTAGGTAAGAGCATTAACCTTATTTCTGTGCTGAGAAAAATGGGATTTTGGATGGTTGAGCCACTTGCCCAAAGTCACATAGCTAGTTGTTGACCAGGCCAAGACTTGAAGCTGAGCTATACAATTTCAGAGACAATCCTCTTAACTCTAGTGCCTTAGCATTGAAAGGGACTCAGTGCCAACTTGTTCCCTTGGGCAGGTTTTATTCCCAGATAGTTTTGAAACTTGCCTGAGGTAAGAAGGGAAACTAGACTGAGTGCCAAATGTCGCTAGTCCTGAAGAATGTCCAAGACCATTTAGGAGCAGTCCAGTAAGCCTTAAAATGACCACCTCTAAAAGCAACCAATCAGTCATCTCCTCCTCTCCACACCCAAGCCTGCTCAGGTGTCTCCTGGTCACAGCCTCCTAGCCACCTTGCCCTCCTTAGCATGGGCACTCAGCCTACAGAATAAAAGCCTAATATGCTAAGTGTCCAACCATTTGACCATTCAAACAGTCACTATGAAGTGCACTGACCACAAGGGGGCAGATGCTCCAACCAGTAGGTTAGTTTGCTGCTGGGGTCCGGCTGGTCAGGACTGGGTGAGACCAGCCAGATACTCCCTGGAGCCCTCCTACTGTCCCTCCCTGGCCCCAATCATGCACCAGTGGGATCCCTCAGCCTAACCTGTGCTTTTCAGAATCTGGGACCCCTCAGGGGATGTCTGAGAGCTAGTTTTGGCCTGATCCCCGCAGGCCAGGCTGAGGGACCCCACTGCTGCACAAATCCTTGCTCTGGGCCTCTAGTCTCTAATAAAAACTGTAAACTTGGAAATGCATTTAACATTCATTCAACAAACACATTTTAAGTTTCAGGCCTGTGTAAGGCATGAGATGAGAATGAAGGTAAGAGTGCTTTTCTAATGTAATATCTGACCTCAAGAATTTAAAATCCATCAGAATCTTTTACTTTGAACCAGATAATTGAAAGGATCCCACCAGGTGATACTTTCTGCTGTTGTCCTTTAAGAGTGAGCAGTGCATACTCACTTGTTTGCTAGAAGGGTTATGCAAACATTTATATATTCTAATACCACCAAGGCAGGCCTAAAGCTCCATGCACTGAATGGCCTAAGTTATATTTCCCTTGTTAAAATTAAGTGGCCCTGGCTAGATTCAGGGTAAACATTATGTTAACCAGTTAATGGCAGAGCTAGGAAAAATGGTATAAAAGGAAAGTAGAAGAAATGAGCAGAAGTAAAGTGAGCGGCTGAAAAGCACACATTTGGGAAGCAATTGCATCAAAACTGGGCTTCAGAGCCAATGACATCTGATTTTAAGTCTTGCTTTTAATCAGTCACTAGCTATGTGACCTTGATAAGTCCCATAACTATCCTCAGGTTTTGTTTAAAGATAATTGAAATAATACACTAATACCTGCTTTGAGGGGTTATTAGATTAGTGATAGTGTACATAAAATATTTGGCCTGGCATCTTAACAATACCCAATGGTTGGTAATTGTCATTATTTTTTTTTACAATCACCAGGGATTTCCACTAAATTAGGACTCACTAAATTGTTTAGGCAAACCATCTTCCATAGGTTGTCATGGCTATAATCTATTAGCCTCCCCAGTCACTAGCCTATATGAACAGAATTATTATTTTTTCTATCCTGGAGGCCAGTGAACTTCACTTCTGCTCTACTTTACCCAGTATCTCCCTGGACCCCAGCCCTCTGTTCTTCCAGCCTGGCATCCCATTATACCCACTTTATCTATACTTGAAGCTTATCAGGAGCTCTGGACCCTTACTCTTTCATTGGCTCTAAAAGTGAGCAAAAATAATTTCTGAAAGGAAAATGAACAATCAGCTGAGCAACACTTACAGAGTTCCTGCTGGATAGCTATCATTTCTCTGGACTTTAATAGAGATGGGAAAGCAGGGAGCACACCACTGAGTGCTTTCCCAATGATGGTGAGAAAATAAAAACGCAAATGGAAATGGAAACAAGTGAGAAAGCCCATTTCAAAATGCTAGTCCAAGCTTCTGTGGAAAGAGAAAATGAAATCACTAAGTTTTCTTTGGCTCCAAAAACTATAAATGCATGAACATGGATGTCCCATTGCCCCATGCCATTGGCTAATATTTAGTCACATGGCCATACCTAATTGCAAAGGAGACTGGGAAAAAGATCTCTGTTTGCTCAGGAGGAAATGGAAGTTTCTGCTGATTCAGAACAGCAATCAGCCTCTGGCTCACATGACATGTGCAGACTCCAGGGGTTTTCCCTGCTATGTCTGGAAAATCAAAGATCTGTTCTTCCTTGTCTTTATTTTTGCCACTCAACCCAAGTACTTAGTCCCCATGTTCTTGGTATTACAGGTAAATTTTTACACAGCACAATAACAAAACAGATAAGAGAAAAAAATAGATAAGAGAAAAAAATAAGGGCTCTAGAAAGGAAAGGTCAAATGAAATTTATACCATGGGGAAGAATCGACATTCACCCTCTCTATTTACATAAGAGTCTAGAGATGAAGCCTCTAAGAAACCAAGCGCTGCATCAGTAGATTTTGCTGGGTTTCAACAAAACTAAATTTAAGCCAGACCTTGCTTCTTTCTCAAAACAAGTATTTGATTGATTGTTTCTGTGTAATGATTCCCGGATATTGGGACTCAATCCAATACTCACAAGCAATATCATTGGTAATAATCAGATCTTATTTGGGAGAGCTCAGTACTTAAAACTCTGGGCCTAAAGGAATGGCTCCTATTACTGGCATGTCTAAATGAAGTACCCACGACTCTGATTGGCCTACCACTGGACTGCTGCCCATTCTGCTGGGATTCATGTGGCTCTAGCTCTGGCTCAGGCTGACGCTTTCTGTCTCACCTTCCACATTCCTGCAAAAACTCTGCTTTGCAGCTCATTTCAGCTTCCTTGTTTTTCTTTTATCATGATCCACATTAATAAATACATTTTACATTTTCACCCAGTACACACAGGCACACTGGCACACATACACACACACACTTAAAACAATTTTTTAAATTCTTTTTTTCATTAAAAAATGCAGTCTAATATTTCTGCTTAATTTTATTTTATTCCTTTTATTTAAAAAACGCTGCTTAGGACTCACTAAATTGTTTAGGCAAACCATCTTCCATAGGTTGTCATGGCTATAATCTATTAGCCTCCCCAGTCACTAGCCTATATGAACAGAATTATTATTTTTTCTCTCCTGGAGGCCAGTGAACTTCACTTCTTCTCTACTTTACCCAGTATCTCTCTGGACCCCAGCCCTCTGTTCTTTCAGCCTGGCATCCCATTATACCCACTTTATCTACACTTGAAGCTTATCAGGAGCTCTGGACCCTTACTCTTTCATTGGCTCCCCTTTATCAGAATCTTTTTGGTTTTGCTTCTTCCCCAACACACACAGACCCTGTAATACCATCTACTGATTTGCTGGCCACTTGGGATGAGACATTTGAGTTCTGTCCTCCAGATAACCAGCTTGGCCATCAGCCCAATGGGACTGGAGTGAGTCAACTCAAGGATAATCATGAAAGTATTCCTTGATTCTGATATGAGAATCGCATATGAGCAATTCTTATATCAGACCACATTGTGATTATTATCTTGTCCATTTCCCTGACAGATGGAGTGCCACTGAGAACATGGACTGTCTTATTTATGTCTGTGGCATGTAGTGGATGCTCAATAAAGGTGTATTGAACTACTAGATGTAATGATCAGGTGAAAGGAGAGAGAGATGGTAGCAGCATGTTTTGCATTCATATAAATGGGGCAGGTATATCCAACACAGCCCATGAAGTGTAGATATAAACGTGTCTGGGCCAGGCCTATGCGTATAGGATGATGTCCACAGTGAGTCACACTGCTCATTTGTTATTTAGCTCACTGATATCTTCCCACTTCCAATCCCACTGATATCTTACACACTGAGAAACGGAAAGCATATTCTTTGGTCCTTTTGTTACTTTCTCTGCAGCATCTGAGATTTTTGACGTTCAAGGTCTCTTCCCCACTACTTTGATGACTCCTTTCCTAGTTCCCTATGTTGCCCCCTTTTTTCAAACTTCTTCATAAATTCCTTCTCTTCTCTCTACCCCTTAACTGCTGGTTCCTCAGTTTCCTCCTCTTCTCAACAGACCCTGCAACATTCCAAGGCAAACCTGGATTTTCATTCCCATCTATATGATGATGATTCTCACAAACACATCTGAAATCCTCAGCCATTTGTGGGTTCATAACCAACGCCTGCTACACCCCTCCACCTGTGTGTCTCACATATCCTTTCAAACGCAACCTCTCCTAAACTGAAGTTGGCTTCTTCTCCCTCCAGAGTGCTCTCCAATAGTTTCCCATTGCATTTAGGGGAGAAATATGTCATGATTGCTATGGTCTTCCAGGACCTGGGGTCTAAGCAGTCTAACCTTTAGCTCCCTCCTCCACCTCATTATCTAGACTTTCCTTATGACTCACTCTGCTCAAGCCAAGCTCTGTGCTCTTCCTACAGTAAACCCAGGAGGCATTTATTGCAGGATGTTTGTCCTGACAATTCCCTCTACCAGAAATTCAATTGCCTGAGATCAAATAGCTCTGGTTCTCTCTCCTGCACCTCTCTCAGGTTTCTGCTAAAATACCAGCTGTTCACAGAAGTTTCTCTAACCAGCCTGTCAAGAACAGCACCCCCATCACTCTCTAGCCCCTTACCCTGCTTAGTGTTTTTTTTTTATTTTTATTATTTTCAGAGCAGCACCACAACCTGATATGAGTATGCTTATTGTCAGTTTACCCTCATTAGAATGCTTCTATATTTAGCTGAATCTTCAGCACCTAGAACAGTACTTGATTCAGAGGAAGAAGTCAATAAATAATTGATAAATGAATGAATAATTTATTGCCTCCCCATTTTTTACCCATGCCTACACACTGTGTTTTCACCAGGATTCTAGGTAAAGGGTACCCAGTTTTCCTAATCATGGCCACGCCAGAAGCCTGGCCTTTGGCCTCATCCCCTCCCTATTTTCTCCACCCACATTCCATCTGTCACATTTCTCACTAAATCTTTCTAAATTTGTCTCCTATTGCATTTAGTTTCTCCATCCGCACTGCCATGGAGAAATTAAATTGCATTTAATTTCCCCATGGCTCAATGTCATGGATCTCTCTGGGTCCTATTCTTAAGAAAATGGTCATGAACACAACATTTTACACAATAGGATTTCTAGGTATTTCAAAGACCAGTGAGAGCCCCTTCCCAGGTGCTACTTTGTCAAAAGCTAAAAATCTGTCTCAAAGCCTCTTTCTTTCTCATTTGGATGACCTGGATGTCTGCTATGGTCCGAATGTTTGTGTCCCCCAAAATGCATATGTAGAAATCTTAACCCCCAACATGATGGTTATTAGGAGGTGGGTCTGTGGGTGGTAACAAGGTCACAAAGGCAGGGCCCTCATGAATGAGGTTAGTGCCCTTATAAAAGAGACTCTGCAAAGCTAGTTTGTCTTTTTTTATATGAGATACATATAACTCCAAGAATGTGAGAGAAAGAGAGAGAGAAAGGGGAGAAAAAGAAGAGGAGAACCATAGTAACAGGAGAAACAATTTTGACAAGTCTAGCTAAAAGACCCTAAATCTGCCTTTAAACAAGACCATCTCCACTCCTTTTGAGGCAGAGGGTTGGGTGGGGGGATCTAAGATGATCGGAAACCTGCAGGTAGTTTACATTGAGAAGATAGCACAGTGAGGAAGTGGGCCCTCATCAGACTCAAAGTTGCCAGCAACCTTGATCCTGAATATCTCAGCACCCAGAACCGTGAGAAATAATGTTTGTTATTTATGAACTACCTATTTATGGTATCTGCTATAGCAGCCCAAATGGACTAAGACAATGTCCTTCCACAGGTCTCCCTGCTCCCGAGCCTACCCTTGCTCCATTCCCCACAAAAACTGCCTAAATAAGTTTTAAGAGAAAGGTTTGTCCATGGCCTTCTATGTGACTCCTATAACAGCTCTCAGTGGTCTCTTGTCACCTTAAGAATAAACCCCCAAGTTCTGTGTATGGTTGTGTGGTCCTGCTTCAGCCTCAGCCCTTTAGTGCTTCCCATCCACACAGGTTGAAGTCATTTTGAGAAACCACTCTCTCATAATGTGCCTTTGAATGGGATAGTTCTTTGCCCTGCCTGGCCTTTCACCTTCAACTGCTTGCCTACCTGCCACTCATTTTCTTTCAAACAACTCAAGGATAATCATGAAAGTATTCCTTGATTCTGATATGAGAATCGCATATGAGCAATTCTTATATCAGACCACATTGTGATTATTATCTTGTCCATTTCCCTGACAGATGGAGTGCCACTGAGAACATGGACTGTCTTATTTATGTCTGTGGCATGTAGTGGATGCTCAATAAAGGTGTATTGAAATACTAGATGTAATGATCAGGTGAAAGGAGAGAGAGATGGTAGCAGCATGTTTTGGATTCATATAAATGGGGCAGGTATATCCAACACAGCTTCCAAAATAGGAAAAATCCATATTTACAGAGGAGATAAACTGGACAGTTCTTCCATTTAGGAAAAGGATTCACCACAAGGGGCCTCTAAATAGCGGGTGCTTTAACCATTCTGTGTAAGTGTTTGTTTACAGATCATTAATCATTTTACAAAGAGGCCAAAAGCTAATGTGCAGCCCATCAGAGCCTTTAGAACAGAATTGCCAGGCTTCTGAAGCTCCTCTGTAAATTAACAGGAAGAGGGATTCAATGTTCAGTTATTCAATTAACACACAATTTTTCAGAAACAAACCAGAGAGAGAAGATGCCATGAGGGAGGGAGGGAAAGAAGGGAACCCCAGTAACAGGGAAAAAAGTTTTGAGACGTCTAACTGAAAGACCTATGATCTGCCATTAAACAAGGATATCTCTGCTCTTTTGTGGGGAAGGGTGAAAGGTAGAGGGAATCCAAAATGATTAGTATCCCACAAGTAGGCCTCACACTAGTCAGAAAAGACACAGTTTAATTTCTGGTGAAGACAAAGGTACAAAGAGATCTTCTCATCTCTTCACCAAATATCCATTAAGGACCTGAGATAAAATGCTGACCCACGTCTGAGCAAGCCTTCGCTCCCAGGGATTGGTCTTGTATTTTAGAGGGAAGAGCAAGCTGAATCAATCAACAAACAGACAAGATAATTCACTACAGTGAAAGTGGCAACAAAAGACTAAGAAAGTGATGTGACAGTGAGGGTGGGGACACCAGGAGCTTCTCCAGATAGGGAACCCAAGTGAGGACTTTCTGAGATTGTGTCATCTGAGCTGAGCCTGATGGATGGGAAGGAAGCAGCCATGGAAATACCTGGAGAAAGTACTCCTGGAAAAGGGACCATTGAAGTCGGGGGCCCAGAGATGGGAAAGATTCATACTCATCCCAGAAAACAAAAGGAGGATAGTATGGCTGGAGTTTAATGGAGAAGCCAGGGTTGGATGAGTTGGGAGGCAGAGTTTGTAGAACTGTGTAAAACAAATAAAGACTGTGGAATTATTCTAAGTGCAGTAGGAGACCACTGAAGGAATTTCATCAGGAGTCCCAAATGACAAATTAGATTTGCTTATGAATAATCATCCTGGAGGCTTTATGGGAAACAGGACATAGAAGAAGAAGAAAGAAACTGGAACACTAGATAGCAGTCCAAGTGGAAGTAGTGGTGGTGTGGAGGAGAGTGGTGATAGAGGGTTCTAGACCTTGGGCTGATGTGGGGACAGAGTGTTGTGAATAATGACAGGTGAGATCTCTCTAAGGTCTTTTCCCACTCAGACATTCTGTGACTATTACCTGATTGCCCTGGCCATCAACATGTAGCTCTCTCTTGAGGAGATCTTGTTGGCCCCAAAGCAGGGCAGAACTATTCGTGGGGCACGCTGTGATAATCACTGGCCCATGAGTTTAGGGTGAGCGTTCCTATAAACCAATCATTTGAGAAGCTCAGAAGAAATCCATTCTTTGCCCTCTGAAAGTTCCCAGTCTAGCTCTATTGCATCTCCCTTTTGCCCTAGGCTATGCACTGTACTGGGGATCTTCTGTTTTAGGGGATAGCATCACTCCTTCAGCCAGCACACACAAATCACCTTGGACAACTCACAGTTTCAAACTGACCTAAGTCAGGTTGGTTGTTCATAATAACTGCCATCTATTTGGTAGCTAATGCTCTCTCCCAGTTAGAGGAAGGTATGGGCGACAGGTCTCCTCCTCAATAACCCCATAATCAGAGCATATCTCAGACTACATTCTGCCTCACATGCAGATGTTTATTAACAAACAAGGACAAAAATGGTCACATGGCCAGATCTATAAGTACAGAGGAGCCCAGCTTCGCATCACCTAGGCACACAAAAGCACTTTGCACGAAAGGTTCTCCTTGAGGGAGATGTGACCCTATCCCATTGCAGGATTCAGTTAATCTCTACCAGTGGTTTTCAACTGGAGCCAATTTTACCCCCTAAGCAACATTTGTAATTTTTTTCCCCTAGGGTGATACTACTAGAATCTAATCGGTAGAGACCAGGAATACTGTTAAACCATCCACAGTGCATACCATCAGTCCCCTAGGACTATATGTACCCTTTCCTAAATAAGTATAGAATCAATCTTCTCCTTTCCCTCCTTTCCCTTCTACTACCCTAGTTTGGACCTTCATCATTTCAGACAAAGCCTTCTTCCATCCAGCCTGCCACCCCCCTCTTTCCTTTTCCCAACCTCCCACCCTGCCATATCTTCCCAAATTAGGATGGGTATCCTATTTTTCTAAATTCTCTGGTGGCTCCCCTCTGAACAATATGCTATAATTCTTTGCTTCCTCTTCTGCCCCTTCTCCTGTGGGCATTTGTTTCAACCAACTTCAGTTGCTTTAATAAATCAAGCTTTCCCAAACCTCTGTGTGCCTTTGAGTTCTTCTGTCTAGAGGGCCCTCCCGTCCACCTTGCTAGATGCCCAGATCTTGAGCCTTCACTCAGTTACTGCCTCATGCTTTGCTCCTTTGGGCTGACTCTGGGGCTCTATATTGAACTTGCCTTACTCTGAACAAACCTCCCTTAAAGCAGATGTCACAGTTGTCTCTTTTTGTTCGGTAACTATTTGTTTGCATGCCTGCAATCTCTCACAAACTCTAAACTCTTATATCACAGAGACCATGACTAGCTCATTGGGCTTAGTGTGCTACCTACTACAAGACAGGCAGCAGCTAAATATTTGTTCAATGAATTATCACTTACTATGCCGTAGGTGGTCTGATTTTTGCTTTTTGTTTTGTTCTTGAAGAGATTTTAAATTCTTCAAATTTTCAGGAGATAAAGTGATACAAATGAGATATTGAATGTCAGTGTGCCAAAGAATCATCCTGGGGACTTGTTTCAAATGCAAATTCCAGGCTTGAAGTGACCAGGTAATTTTTTTAATTAATTAATTTTTGTATTATGAAGTTTACCTTTTCTTTTTTATTATATTTTTAATTTTAAAAAAAATTTTAGTTACCTTTTCTAAACTGTACAATCCAATGTTCTTTTTTAGTATATTCACAAATGTGTGTGATCATCACCACTAGTTTCAGCACATTTTTATCATCCCCCAAAGAAACCTATATCCATTAGCAGTCACTCCCCATTCACCTCTCCCATCAGCCCCTGGTAAGCTCAAGACTACTTTTTGGTCTCCATGGATTTGCCTGTGTTGAACATTTCCTATTAATAGATTCATATAATATATGATCTTGTATGATGACTTCTTTCATTTAGCATAAGGTTCATCCAGATTGTAGCATGTCTTGGTACTTCAAGCCTTTTTATGGTTGAATAATATTCATCATCTAAATAGATCACATTTTGTTCAACCATTAATCAGTTAATGGACATTTTAATTGTTTCCATGTCTTAGCTGTTATGAATAATGCTATGTGAACATGTACGTACAAGTTTTTATATGGACATATGTTTCCAAATCTCCTGGGAGAATTAGATAGTGAAATTGCTAGGTCATAAGGCACTACCAAAACTATTTACCACAGCATTGGACCATTTTGCCTTTCCACCAGCAATGTTGGAGGGTTCCAGTTTCCCCATAGCCTCACCAACACTTGTGATTGTCCATCTTCTTTATTATAGCAATAGATAGCTTTTTGTGCATTTGCATTTCCCTAGTAACTAGTGATGTTGAACATCTATTTATGTGCTCACTGAGCATTTTTATTTCTTCTTTGAGGGAATTCTAGTCATCTGCTTTACCCAATTTTTGTGTTGTGTGGACATTTTGTTCTTGTTGAGTAGTAGGAGTACTTTCTATATTCTATTTCTCTGATCAAATATATGATTTGCAAATACTTACTCCTATTTTATGGGTTATCTTTCATTCCCTTGATAGTCTTTTGATGCACAAGAGTTATTAATTTTTATAAAGTCCAATTTAGCTAATTTTCTTTTGTTCTTAAGCATTTTATATCATATCTAAGAAACTATTGCCTAAATCAAGATCATGAAAGTGTATACCTATTTTTTTCTATGAGTTTTTACCCATTTTTAATTAACTTTGATATATGGTATAATGTAAGAGTGCAATCTCATTTATTTTTGTATGTGAATATCCAGTTATCCGAGCACCATTTGTTGAAAAGGTTATTGTTTTACCCATTGAATGGTCTAGAAACCCATTGATCTATATGTCTATCTTTACACCAGTACCATACACTCAGATGGGTGATGAACCAAATTTGAAAAAACTTTGGTCTAAATATAGTTGCTGTAAATCTAGAGCTAATCTATAAAAATTACGCTCCAGGTTCCCCTCCACCCACTTCTTTCTTCCGCTCAGGTTTTGATTGGCTATAAGGGTCAGGAACCTCTGTTTTAAAGAGGCCCTCTCACAATAATCAGAATTGGGAATTCCTGGGGTAGCTGATGATCTAAATTCTTTGCCAACTCGAGGGACCTATGATGTTAGGAAAAAGAGAAAATATAAGAAGGAACTTTGACCCCAAAATATGCTAAATAATCATCTTGTGTGTATTTAGCTATCAGAAGACAGCTCTCTGGTGGAAAGAGTCAGAAACGATTCTATGAAAAACAATTGAAGGAGGATTAGCTCTAAGTTGTCTAGATTGGGGAGGAGACAATCTACATTTTTGTCTCTGCAATTGTGGGACCTGACTGAAAGCCAGGCACAGTGCCCTTCTTGATGCTCTCGCAGTCCAACGCTCCAGCGATGATGTTTCCATCTCCCCCTCTAAACTCTGGGTCTTCTTGCACAGAAACAGAATCATTTTCTCTTTGGATTCCCAATGCCCATCACTGTGCCTGGCAAATTGTAGGTATTCAATAAACTGTCAGGTTAAACTAAACATTTTCTATATTTAGTCAAATAACAGGCTTTATGTAAAAATGCTAGGTATATGATGCTTTGAAAACAGAACTGGGAAGGAATTGAACAATGGGGTTTAAAAGATTATTTTTTATAAAAACCAAGTGATGGTTTTTGCAACATGGTTATCATCTCGATCCCCACCTAACTGCCTACTACTAGACTCCTCAGGGTCCTAGCAGGAAGTATATGGCATGCCAGAGATTGAATGAAGAAATTATTTACAGAGGAGTGGGCAGAATTAAGGGGACACATAGAATGATGTCCTGGTACTAGCTAGAGTAAGATTTCTTTCCCGTTCCTAGTCCTGAAGGAACCAGGGGACAGTGCATTGTAGCCAGACCCGATTGAGAACTTGAGATAAGGCTGCCCAGAAGGACTGTAGCCTTAGGCATGAGATGGTCAGAGAAGGGTAGAACATTCCTCTGAAGGCCAACCAGGGAATCACCAGCATGCTCACCCAGGAGAACAGGAAGCTATGGACAGATTCTGCAATAGTCCTTAGAAACACAGACACACACACACACACACACACACACACACACACACACACACAATTTAAGGAGTTGAAGGGCAATAAATCACTTAAGCTCTTTAGTCTGCAGCATGTATGACTTATGGGAATGCTGTCTTTCATTAATTCATTTATAAAGTACTTGAGTCTTTTATGTTATAGACACTGTTTCTGGCACTGGAGAATCAGGATGAGTAAGATACATTTCCTGCCCTTAGGAAGTTCACAGTGGGAAGTGGGGGACATAGGCAGGCAATATAATCATGAAAACATAGGTGTATTAGTTTCCTAGGGCTGTCATAATGCCCTACCGAAGTACTGCCAGCTGGACGTCTTAAACAACAGAAATCTGTTGTCTCACAGTTCAGAGCTTGAAGTCTGAGATCCAGGTGTTGGCAGGTTGACTCCTTCTGAGGTCTGCGAGAGAAGGTCTGTTCCAGATTGCTCCCTTAGCTTCTGGTGGTTTGCTGGCAATCTTTGGTGTTTTTGGTTTGTAGAAACATCATCCTAATCTCTGCCTTCCTCTTCACATGGCATTCTCTCTGGTTTTCTCCTGCTCTAACCCTTTGGTCTGTAGGCCAACATTCTAACCCCTGAACAAACTGGTCAGGGATGAATTTTCCCTTTTTATAAGGACACAATTTATATTGGATTAGGGCCTCACTTTACTTCAGTATGTTCTCATCTTAACTAATTACATCTCTAATAACCATATTTACAAATAAGATCACATTCTGAGCTACTGGGGATTAGGATGTCAACTAATCTTCAGTGATGATGCCAACACTCACTTTTTCCCCCTCTCCATTCTCACGCACTCTAATCAGCAACACCAATATCACGCTCCCCCTGTATTTAGAAGCTGTATGGGAGATGGAAGACATTTATAAAAATGAAACTGAGAAGATAGCTCAAAGTCTGCCCAGGGGCATTAATGGGGAGAGTAACACACTCCTGAGACAGAAGGAGCAGGTGGAGCTGGATGAAGAGGTGTTTGTAGGAGGAGGGTAGGAAGTAGACAGAGTGTGAGCCTGATGGCCTTGACATTGGAGGTGAATTTATCTGCTGAAGTCTGAGGGACTAAATATTGGGTAGGAAAGTTGGAATAGAAGAGTGTTAGAGTACTTGGAATGATCATCCAGGCACATAGAGAAGAGAGATCTCCAAGAACAGGTAAAGATGAGAGGGGCGGCAGCCCTGAAAGCCCAGGGGAGGTTGAGGCCAGGAATTCGTGGTGGCTCAGCCCATGCAGGATGGTGGATTTCCCCAGGAGTGCTCAGTCTCAAAGCTATAGCAAAGGCCAAGGTAACAAGGGCTTCCATGCATACAAACTGTTATTTTGCTTGGTGACTCTTGAGTAGAGTTGAGTGATCTGGTGAGACCAGATGAGTCTCGAGGTCGGGGTAAGAGAGGGAAGGAAGAGACAGCAGAGTAGCCTAATAAATATGGACAGAAGATGCAGGCCTCAGAGAGGCGAGGACACGAGAAAGCTGGAAAGTCACAGATGTGATTAAATAGGGACATACTTCTCCTGCTTATGATTTTACTGAGTGTGAGATATAAGTAAAGAGGAAGCCTTAACACTGACGAATCTATGTTCTTCTTACAAACTGCTTACACCCAAGTATTGCAGCTGATTAAAGGGGGAAAGATATAAGATGCATCTCAGCTCAATTGGATGGTGCCCTTTAGATAGATTGGGCCCCACAATGATGTCACTAATTATTATTGGGGGGGGGGGGGGGCGAGATGCATTTAGGAAAAAAGGAAGCGGCCATCTATTTTTCTTATCTTTTCAGAATCTGGTGAATTATTTCAGCCCTTTTTCAAAACAGCACCTTTAACATGTAGAGATGTCTATTCACGTATAATGAAGCAGGAAGAGTCTGGATGCAGGGCAGTAAGTGGGAGGCTCTGAAGAAGTGCCCAACTGCACTTTCTGAGCTCACTGAGTGGTTGATCAATGGCAAGGAATGTCTCAGTGGTCCAGATGCATCATCCCACACTAGGTGCACAGAGATCAGAGCTCTGATATGCAAATAGAGGCGAGGACTCTTGTCAAATCACCACACAGGATGTTGGCCACGCAGCAAATAGGCCTACAAGCTGTTGACAGCTGAATGTTGGGCTGCCAGAGCCAGAACCAGCCACATGATGGGCACTGCCCCAAAGCTCTCAGCAGCAATCTGTATTCCAATGCACACCCTCAGCCATGCTGCCGGCTCTCCAGCCTGACACACCAGGCAGTGCCCGTGTTCTGGATCCAGAGCCACACTGTCGCAGCACACACAAGCCCCTTTGTTCACAAATGCTGCACACATGAGCAGAGGCAGCTTCCTTTGGTTCTTTCTTCGAGGCCTGGGAAGAAAGGCCTGGCAGACAAGCTGGCTGACTGGCCAGCTTTGGAAGTGGAGGGTTGTCTTGCGGAAAGCTAGTTGGCTATGGCACATCCAGAAATGGAGCTTAAAGGGCCTGGGCCAGAATTGTGCGGGGCTGGCTGGGGGCCCTCGGCAGCTCTGCTTGTTAATGTACTGAGAAAGTGGCTCTGACAGCGAAGGCTCAGTCCACACTGTTACTCTGGTGCAAGCTTTTCAAATGACAAAGAGCCTCTTGCTTTGTGTGTGAAAAAAAAACTGAAGAGCAGGATAGATTCAACATGGGGCATGGGACCAGTTGAGTAATTACCGTCTTCTCCCTCTGCTCTGAAGTGGTCTTGTATCAGCTGAAGGACACTCAGACCTCCAGTCCAGCCTCATCACCTGAAACTTGGATGCCACAGATGTGAGAGGCAGCCCGTGGGGAAGATGGGTCCTCAGCCCACCCTCCCTGGACCCTAGAAAAATATCTAGATCATCACCTCTCAGGCCTCAAGGAGCACCGACAGATGGGCTCCATTCTGTCTGGGGAGAGACCTAGTTTCAGTTCATGATAAAAAAGCCATTCCCTTAAAAATATTTTTTTTAATCTTAAAGGAATGATAGCCTTATTTGTCGGCTCCAAAAAGGATTGCTATAATCTGGCTGGTGTGGCTCAGCAGTTGAGCATCAGTCTATGAACCAGAAGGTCACAATTTGATTCCCGGTCAGGGCACTGCCCATATTGTGGGCTCCTAGGATGTTCAGGCAACCAATCAATGAGTCTCTCTCATCACTGATGTTCCTATCTCTCTCTCCCCCTCTCCCTTCTTCTCTGAAATCAATAAAAATAGTGTGTAAAAAAAAGGATTGCTACACAAAGCTATTGAATAGTTCCAACAGTTTGCTACATGGCCAACATCCTATTTGGTGATTTGCAATTTCTCAACAATGTGGAAGATTTAAGAGAGTCCCCTGCATTGCTAGCACTATGTACCTTTGGTATCCATGGGCAGTGGAGAGATGATAATGCAAGAGCAGTGGAGAGAGGGGGGACAGTGCCATGCTTGCTGGGTGGCAGTATCAGTGTCATTGTCTCCCCAGTCAGGTATTTTCCCCATGGATGAGAAGTCATGCTCCCCCTGTTTGAGACCAGCCAAGGGTGTGATACATCTTGCTTCACACTAGCACTTAGTACAGCACACAGCAGGGACTTAGCAGTTATTTAATGGATGGCTAGTTGCTTAGTTGCATTTGGGGGTGGGTAAGGAACATTTTGGGCTCTATTAACTTTGTTCGGGGGTAATACCAGAGCATGCATCTCCTCAAAGGCTCCCAACTCTGGAAACCTGGGCATTCTTCTTATACTGCTGCTCCCAAGCAGCTCAGCAGGGCCCCCAAGAAGACCCCCCCCCCCCCCCCCCGCCAAGTGGAATGAAGCCTAGACAGATCATCTTGCTCTCTCCCATCCCTGAAACACTGGCCCCAGTCCAGGTGAGTTCTAGGAGTCAAGGTTGAGGCAAGGGAGTTAGGCGGAGGCACCCCAGTTAACCTGGAGCCTTAAGTCGTTCTCCCTGACTTCTAAGAAAATGTAAATTTCTCTCAGGATCTAGCCCACCCCTCCCCTACTGACCTTTTCCTTCAGACCTTCCTCCTCCTTGCTTCCCACCCTATGTGCATTCAACAAACGTTTATTTCAAGTGTCCTGGGTATCTGACTGCTGGTTACTAGGGAGGAAAGATGACCACTGGAGTAGGGAGAAATACAATAGCATTGGTTTTGAAGCTGCTGAAACATGGTCATCAGCGCTACACAAGGGGCAGCTCCTGGTGAAGAAATATCAGACCTCATTTTTGTACTTGGGAAGTCTGGTTGATTGGTATCATCATGCCACCTTTAATTTACATAAACACAGTACAATGTGTTTTCTGATACATCATCTCCATCCATCCTGTCTATAATCCTTTAAGAATAAGGATTTAATCTCTGCTTTATAAGTGGGAAAACTGAGGCACAACCTAAGTGGCTATTCAAAGTCCCAGGGTTAATAAAGGCTTTGAACTCAGGATATCTGAGTGTGGCCCTGGCACTTCCTACTTCACAAAGCGGTCTTTCTGGAAAACCAACAGCCACCACTCCCCCACTTCCATGGGGAACCCGGGTTACTCACTTTAAAGGGGGTGAGGTAAGAGCCAGATCCAGAGTGCAGCTCAGCACCTTTTGCTATGGTCTCAGCTACTTGTCTCCTTGTTTTCGGTTTCCAAACTATAAAAGAGAAATAAAAATAGGAATGAGAGTGTTTTTGTTGCCTCCTTAATGAACCTACCTGCTGGCTGTTGCCTGAAATGTCTTTAAAGAAGCACAAACCCCTTCATTCTGCAGATATAAATAAAAAGCTTAAGATGCAAATGCCTGGAAGCCTTAACACAGAGATATAAATAAGTTCTACTCAAGTCCAAATGACAATAAGATATTCTATCCTACTTGTTCTGAGCTAGAAAGCAGAACTAACGCTTACCAATATACTTACAGTTCCAAAGCAGCTTTACCAAAGTTTCCTCAGTTCAATATACAGATGACCCCTTGAACACCAGTTTGAACTGCACGTGTCCATATATAGGCAGATTCTCATGCAACTTGGTGGTGTTCAAGGGTCAACTATATTTCTGATACACACACATTTGGGAATCCTTGATGCAGAGGGTTAATGTAATTTATTAAGTGGGTTTTCAGCTGCATAGGGGCGGGGCACCTCTAGCCCCTGCATTGTTTAAGGGTCAACTGCATACATATATGTAAGATTTGTGAACATGTGCTGGGTGTCAGGCCCTGTATTGGATGCTAAGGGTATAATGGTAATCAAAACAGACATAGCACCTTCTTCTAGGGAGCTAGGAGTTGAATAAGAAAGACAAAAGCTAGATAAATCAGTAACACCAAACTTGAGCACTGTGAAGGGGGATGAAGAGAGGAAGACCTTATGAGACAGAAGAAACAATGCATTCAAAGCCTCCCAGGCACCTGTGGAGGGAGTAAAAGGCTGAAAGAACTCAGGGCTGGAGAGTGGGGATGGGCAGGTGAGATGGGTAGCCAGGTACTGAGAGAGGTACAGGAAACTTTGGTTGAAGATCTTGGAACTTGAACTCAAACTTAGAGGGTACTTAACAGGCATGGGCAGTCATTTATGGACTCTACAGCAAGACGGATCACACTATGATTTGTATGGTATTTTTTACAAATTTTATTTTGCTGCAGAGTCAGGAATGGGTAGGAAGAAAGCAAGGAGGCCACTGAAGTCCTGCGAGTTAAAGTTGATGGGCGCTTGGACCAGGAGAGAGAGGGGGAGATGGGAGGATAGATGATGCCCTCAGATATCCTGAGTTCAAAGCCTCTGTTAACCCCGAGGCTTTGAATAGCCATTAAGTTTGTGCTTCAGTTTCCCCATATGTAAACAGTTGTAGATAGAAAGCAGAGATGAGAGGGTAGATTTATTTTAGAAGATTTTATAATCTTATCAAATAAAATTGATGAGACTTGGTGACAGGATGTGGGGACAAAGAAGAGAGGAGTCAGAAGGACCCCAGTTCTTCATGCTCAGTTGAGACAGGGTAGATGACTGTGCCATAGGTGGAGAGAAGACAGACCAGAGGAGGCTTTGGAGAGGAGACAGTGAACTCAGTGTGGGCCATGTTAGAGTCGAAGTCCTCCTGGGCATGGAGATGCAGAGAGTGCACGTGACAGTTTTTGCCTCATAGTGGCTGACATTGCCTTCCCTGCCCCATGTGGCTGGGTCAAGTCAACACCCAGCCCAGGTTCCTCCTGCTGTCATCCCTGAACCCACAAAACTCAATGCCTAGAGACCGTGAGATAGGAACAAACATCCTTCATACGGTCAGTGTTCTCCTCGGTGCAGTCTTCACTTCCTGTCAGAAGAACAGAGGGAGAAGCCAGTTTCTGCAGTCGGCACATTGGAGATGTTACCTACCAGACGCGGCCAGAGCTGCTCTGTTCCCAGTGGTCCATGTAGAATTCCAGAGCCACAAAGGAGAAATGGTGTCTCATTCACACACCATCTGTTTGTGGAGCTCTCCTGGCCAGCTTGTCTGATGAGAAGATTGGCTGCTACTGACACAGCCTGGCCTTTCAGAAGGCAGATACAATGAGATCACCTTGCAAGAAGCAATGCAGATAGGAAGTCTGACCCAGGACTCCTCATGCATTCCACAGGTCGTGTTTCTAAGTCCTTCCCTTGATTCTATTGTCATGAGAGCCAGAGGAAGAGAGATCTAGAAGAATTCGAGAGAGGATAGACATCCTTCACAGTGGCTGAACTGTGCCTGCTACAACTTCTTCTTTCTGGGCAAGCTTGCAGGCCATGGACAGAAAGGAGTCATTTCTCTGCTCCTCCCCGCCTAGAAAAGGCTTGCTAAACTGTTCTCTCTAAATCCCAGCTCACAGAGATATCCATGTGCCAAGCCTTTCTGCTTCCAAGAAGCTGGAAACTGTGTACATAGATGAATAGCAGACCCCCCTCAGGATAAAAGAGAACCTGTGAGTGGGCTTTGAGGAGCAAGGAAAGGACCCTCTGTCTTTCCTTCTCACTTTCCTCAGAGCATCTCCACCCTCCACATTCCTTCCTTAATGAACAACAAATAAAAAAGACTCAAGGAGATCTAGAGATGGCATACGCTCTCCAGCTGGTTTTAAGGATAGACTGTGTGTATCTTTGTGGTGAGGGATAGAAGATGTCAAACTGAGCACCCCCATTTCCTGAGACAAGGAGGGACCAGTCCCCTCTCCTTGGCAGAGAGGGAACCAGGCTTTCCTTTGAAGATGTTCTATGATCCATCCCACCTTGCCTGGCCAGAGACACAGCACAGTCCTGCAATTCATTCTCTAGGCTCTTGCCCGAGTGGGGAGTGTTAATAATACACTCAGCGTGGGGCAGGGTTGTTAGTGTGCCTGCATGGCCACATGTAGGTCGCTTGGGAGTAGGTTTATTGGATTTCCCCTGCCAGAGCCCCATACAAGCTGCTGAAGACATCTGAGGATCCCTGGACTCAGCCAGACCCCTGTACAGACTGGGTGAAGTCACCATGCTTTGGATCTCTCAAGGCTAAATCTTCATTTTCATAAAAAGCATTTCACTGCATACAATGTGCCTTCACCTTCACTATCCCTTATTTTTAAAAAAATAACAATCCTGTGAAGTTGGTGATGAATAATCTGGACGAAGGAGGTTATTATAGACATCCCCAAGGTTACATAGTTGATGAGGACTGGAGCTCAGATCTTTATTCCTAAATATTCTTCAAATTCTGTGTTGAAAACCTAAAGAGGAGCCTGAGGGATGAGACTTTTGCATTAATTTGATTATTCTAATTTAGAGACATAGTTCTAAATTCTTGCATCTAAAGTAGCAACTAAGAGTCTTTCAGGCCATGGTCCTTGGATGGCACCTACCCCGTGTTATCGTGGGCAACAGCCATAAAATCCTTCACATTCTGCACTTTCATTCCTCAGTTATCACCCCTCCCACCTGAGCTATTTGGAGAAGGAAATAAACAAATATTTCTCAAGCTGCTTCTCTCTCTCTCTCTCTCTCCCTCTCTCTCTCTCTCTCTCTCTCTCTCACACACACACACACACACACACACACACACACACACACACTGCAAGCAGAGGCTCCCTGGGAATTTTAATAGCATCAGTCAGCCTCACACAGCTGGGGGCAGAGATAAGGGTGTAGCACTTCATCCCTTAAAGCCCTTTCCTAGGATTTGGGGGTGTAAATCTCACTTGTTCAGTTTGGGCCCCCTTCACACAAAGACAATGGTGTACATCATCAGTCATAGTGTGGAGAGAGGACAGGAGAAGTCAGCTCTAGCTCCCAGCTCTAGCTTACCAGGAGGATCTCTTCACCCCCTCAAAACCCCACACTTCCGCCTCTCCTCTTTGCCCTCCTCTGCTCTCCAGGCTGCCTTCCCCTCCTGGCCTGGTTGAGCTGAGAGTGAGGACAGTGGCTGGTAGAGAACCCTGGGAAATCCCTGGGACTTGGGGAAAACCCTGTTTGAGGATCTGGGCCATTCTCAGACAGTGATGGGGCAGAGAGTGATGAACAAGGCCTGCTTCCTGACCCTCCTTCTGTCCTCAGCGTTCATTTAGACCAAGTAGAGGCATTGTCATCTTCCTGAAAACACTGGTTTTTGTCCTTTCTTATCCCTTCTATTTATACAGGAGGCATTCCTGGATTTTATTCCTCCATCTCCCAGATTTCACATGGCTTGAGGGAAGAATCCTGGCTCATTCAATTATTTAAAGCTGAACTTTTTTAATGGGCTAAATGGCTCCATGATATAATATAAGGAGATGATCAGAGATGCTGCTTGGAAGTACTGATTTTTGCCCCTTGCTGATATATGTCCTTAGGACCATTACTTAACTCCTTTCTGCCTCAGTTTCTCCATTTATAAAATGTGAACAGTTCCAATCTGAAAAATTCCTTGTAGGACTCAATGAGCTAAGGCATGGGAAAGCCATTGGCCCACTGAGGCTCACCCTACCTCTCCCCTCCCCAACACACACACATAGAGAGAGAACAGGTTCTTGGTGCCTTTGCACCGAACTGAAAACCAAAGAAAAACAGCACCCCTCACTGCAGAAATCAGGTTGCCCTTGGGGATCTTTATTTTTCCCCTTCAAACATACTGCCATCTTACTGCAGACTACAAATTTTTAAAAAATTGTTTGAAGTATGTTCATTTTGTCTCAAATAGGTAATATATATAACATACCAATTCATTTGTGGATTTTGGACTCTCAGACTTTTGCTCCTCCCATTTGCTTCTCTTAAAGCCAACTGAGAATATGGGCATCTCAGTGGATGCTCAAGGCAGAATACACCTGCCCTCCTTCCAAAGGTGGAGCCATGTAACATCAATTTGAATTTTCTTTGAAAAGTACTTATTTTTCTGATTATATATCTTTGATCCTAGTGGATCAAAGTAACAAATAAGTTAGTGAATTTTATTGTATTTCAAAAAATTAAAAATAGAATTGCCTTATGACCCAGCAGCGATTTCACTTCTGGGAATACATCCTAAGAATCCCAAAACACTAATCAGAAAGAATATATATATCCCTGTTCATAGTAGCATTATTTACAATAGCTAAGATCTGGAGACAGCCCAAGTGCCTATCAGTAGATGCATGGATTAAAGAGCTGTGAGATCTTAAAAAAAAATGTAATCTGACCTTTTGTGACACACTCTTTTCACTGTTACTCATCTGATTTCATTTAAACTCCAATGAAAAAGTTCACCTCACTTCTGGCCTACACACACACACACACACACACACACACACACACACACTGTGGATTTACCTGGAGCCCATGAACTTGAAGAGCTGGAGGGAAATTTGTAGGGAGCATCTGACTAGGTATAAAAATTAAACACAGAGAGACAGATTAACAAAACAAATCATATGCACTTTACTGGATTTGTACATGTCCATAGGAGCCTTCATAAGAGAATGAAGGCCTGAAGAAGTGGTTAGAGCACGAAACATTCTACCTTTTGACCACAGAAAAATTTTGTCGAAAGTTGACAAGTCAAGGATTTGGTCTGGGGGTGGTTCAACTAGGGCTAGTGCATCCTCCTTTTCCTTACCTGGGAAGGTAAGAGTTTATTTAACAAGATGTGTTTGCAGGTTCCTCTGGTGCCTTCTCTGAGCTGATGAGAGTCTGTCTCCAATAAAAGGAGAATTTATTTCTGCTTAAAAGAAGAAAATGGGAGGGGCTTCCCCCCCTACATTTACTACTTCTACCTTGCCTTCAGCTCAAAATAATTTTTATGTCAAAGAAGCATATTTTGGGGTGACATATTCTGATTTCCTTCACTGTCCCAGTATGGATAAAGGCCCCAGTGTCACCAACTTGAGCCATCACCATGACCAGTGGGGGAGTAGAGACTGGCAGGGCTCCTGATGCCCAGTTCAGTGCATGTGTGTCATCCACATTTCCCTACCTGATTCACTCTACCCACTCCACCTTCAAATTCCCATCCTCCTTTTTCCTTCTCTGGACTCCTCAGCAAAGCTGCTGCTGTATTCGGAGCACTCACTTGGGGTAACCACCCTGGAACCCCTCCGAGGCCACAGGACTTGGCTTCTTCTCCCCTACTTCTAAGGCGATTCTGGATAGTTGGGTTGTTTTCAATACATGTGTTTACACCACACACCCAGCATTCACGTTGCTTCCTTTCTATTAAACTATTGATTCTTTCTCTTGGCCGATTGCGGGAGGCTTTGAGGTGGGGATAGATCATCATTTCTAAAGGAGGGAGATGACGGGGGAGGATGTACAGCTGCTTGAAGACTCCCTCCACCTGCGAGTGTTCTGCAGGGAGAAGCCCTGGCTGCATTTCCCTGCTGAGGGGGAGGGGCAGCTCACCTGAACCCTGTTTCTGTCTGGGAAGAAAAGGGAAACTGAAATGCTTCCAAATAGAAATCCGAGTAATGAGATGTGATCTGAAGGATTGGGATGGAACTCCAAGAATTTCCAGACGCAGCCCATTGCACCAGTTGATTTAGCTCCTTCCTGACAGGCCAAGGGTCTGGCCCCTGGGGGAGGGGTCGGGGAGGAAGTGTTTACACTCAGCCCTGAGCCCTTCAGGTTTCCCTTTACAATTTTCTGCAGTAAGAGACTTCCCCTGTTCTGTTGCAGCAACTCTCAACAAGCCCCTAGTGTTTCCTGGGGACCTCGCCTTTGTTAAGTGGATCCGCAGTGATACAGTGGAGATTTTAATGTGCAGTGCTGCGTTTTAATAGACTGTTAAACTACAGCATTACACATTAGCAGGCTTTGGCGCAATTGCAGAAATATTGAAGATGTGCTCTGGGGAAGGCACTATTTACTTTAATGGGGAGATGCTGCAATAGGCTGAAAATCTCTGCAGAGTGAGTGAAGGGAAGGCAGGGGGAGATGGGGAGAGGGAGAGAGGACCGCTGAGATGTGACCTGGGCTGAAACAAGCCCTCCTATTCCCTTACAGAGTCCAGGAGGGCAAGTCCTCACTGGCTTGAAACCCACTCGGGTCCCGGATGACTGGAAAGATGTTTGCCAAGCTGTGGGATTCAAGGTCACCTGGCACTTCCAGGTCCATCTTACTGGCCTCAAGGGCGGAGTGACTTTGAGGCATGTGGTCATTTGTCTTAGTTTATCAGGGGCTGGAGCATCCATTTTTATGGCATGCTTTCTTCTCCGTGGCCCGAATGACAGAAGCTCAGGGTAAATAATGCTCTTTTTTTTGGAAATATCATTTTGCTCCAAGATTTTCTCCCAAATGTCCCCACTCCAGCACACACACACACACACACACACACACACACACACACACACACACAAGTTCATCCACACACACCAATGGCCATAAATAAGGAACTCCAGGAATAAATGTAGTTCCAGGGTCTGTTCTCTGTCATTTCAGGGGAGGCTGGGCTGAAAGGGAGAAAGCGAGCAGATTTCTGATCAGGTGTGATGCCAGAGATGGACTCAGTGGTTCTAGGGCCCTGTCCAGCCCTTATGCAAAGTAAAACTCTGGGTAAGTGCTTTCCACCTGTGTTATTCTGCAGCAGAAATAAACCTTGAGAACAGAACCATCCAAGCCTTACCTATATAAAGGCTGGGAACAGCATTCCCCCAAAATTTATCATCTCATATGCCTTTTCCTACTGCGCCTTCCTGCTGTACGGCACCACTTTAAAACAAAATTGCAAGTTCTGAAATGAGGCTACTGCCTTCCCAGGATATGCTCCCCCAAACACACTCTTCATGCACACCCAGGCCCCCAGGAAGCCTAGAGGAGGCAGGAAGAAATGGAAAGACAAGGAAAATAAGCCCCAAATCAGTAGTACAACAAGACTTTCCCATCTGCCTAAATAGTTTGCTCATTCAGCCTTAGAAGTAACCACTTTCTCACTCACTCAGTGACATTCCATTCTAGGTGAGCAGACGAGAATGTTAATTTCATCCACGCTCTCTTCTATGTATTATTATGAGGAAGGGTGAATTGCTTTATTTTTCTTTTCTAAAACAGAGGCCTTCTGAGTAGGGTAGGCAAGCTGCCGTCCACAGGGTAAAATTTGCTTCCTACAACAATGCTTGCCTTCTCATCCTTATAGCTTCATCTCTCCAGGGCTGGAAAGCATACATATAAGAGTATTCGCAGAATGAATCTTTAAACCTTTAAAAAAAATACATTCTAAAAATAGCATGGGGATATGATTCAACATTTTTTCACAGTAACACAGGTATAAAATATAAAGGCAATGTCTTCTTCATCTACTTTAACCCTAGTCTAATTCCTCAAAAGGAGCCACCATGAACAGTTTCTGTTTTTAGTGCTTTTGTTAGTTATTATCGTTGTAAATGAAGGGAGACAGAAATGTTCCACCTTGGTTGTGCCTCCACTTCTTAAATTGCCTCAACATTGTTAGTTAATACCCTTAGACATCAATTACTATCGTAACAATTAGTTAAGAGTGAGCTAAACCACTTAGGCTAGGTGCTGGGAGTGCTAGCAGGGAAAGCTAAAGAGGAAGGGGAAACTCCAAGAGGGATGAGGGAAGGAGCTGCAGATGAATGTCTTTATTTTCCTGCATGGCTTTGTCAGGTTATGTAGCTGCTTCCCCTACCCCAACCCCAGGTTTACAGCTATGGGAAGAACAGAGCCTTGTGGACTCAGGTATCTTACATTTGTCTTCATTCATTCAAAAAATGTACATTCCTAGAATAAATACCAGTAGTTCATTGCATCTTGTGGTAGATTGCATTAATGGCCCAATTTTTCATCCCTCCTTCTGTCTACTCTCTTTGGCATGTAACTTGGCAGTATCCTTCTGTGGGCAAAGTGAAATACCCATCCCTGGGCTTAGCCATGTGTCTTTCTCTATTGACCGATTGGATATTACTAGACAAAGTGCAGGCACACTGGTCTTGCTTTCTTTTGTGCTTCTGCCATCACCATGAGAAAGATGAGACCAGAGACATAGGAGACATCTGTGGAGCTACCATGAACAGTTTCTGTTCAGTTGCCCCAGCCAAAGTGCCAAGGAAGAGCCAGCCCAGTGGAGAGCAGTCAGACGCAGCCAGGTCAGCTAGACCCTGCAGAACTATGAAAACCAAATGTTGATGGTGGTAGGCCATTGCCATTTTATAATATTGTTAGGCCACAGTTTTATGGCAATAGTAACTGAGACAACCCCTTATGATCTTCCACAAATAGTACAGAACATTGAAGAAGGCAGCAGGGAATACAGCTGAGCCACAGCTCTCATGGAGTTCACATTCCAGAAGAGCACTTGACAGTTTACACACACATGTTACCCACTCAGTCCTCCTAACCCTGTACATCAGTCCCATTTTTGAGATGAGGAAACTGAGGCACAAGAAGGCTAAGTAATTTGCTAATGATAACACCTTAGTAAGTGCGAGAGCTGGGATTTGAACTCATATCTTCTGAATGCAAATGCTCTGCTCTTTCTACTATTCCATAGAAACCTCTGCCTTCCTCTGCTAAGGTCCTCATTGGAGTGATGGACCTGAGTTGGGTGGGAAGATGGATGGGAACTGCAAGTCTGACCCCAAAAGGACTGCACTGTTATCGATTCAATGAGAAACAACTCTCATTTTTATCCCCTGAAATTGTTCCTCCTTTCAATTAAACCAATCTCTGTTTACAAGTATTTAGCGTGATTCTGGAAATTGCATTTTGAAATTATGCGCACAGAGAGAGAAGGCAGCCCACTCAGTGAGTGATTTCCATTGGGTAATTGGCTGCTGGTTCTGGCTCTTTTAGAGCATAATGAGCTATTTCAAAGGAAACTTAGAAATGGTCTAAGTTTCCCAAGAAAGGCTTTTCTAGCGTCTAACATTAGGAAGACTACACGGATGCATACTGACAAATTTTTCTTTTTGTTTTTCTCCTTTTTGTAAGGACCTCCCAAGCTATTTTTCAAAGGTTGGAAGGGCTGTGGAAATACAGAACTCTTCCAGATATGAGAGAAATCTCAGATTCCCATCAGAAGTCTAAAAAGCACACACTTATTTCTCTCTACTATAAGAAAAAGCTTCCCAGTCATGGTCTGCTCTGATGTTTCAAACAACAGGCTGCTTCTGTCTTTCATCCTCAGGGTCACCTCAAGATCCAAAATGGCTGCTGGAGACTCAGCCACTGCATCACATTCCAGCACCAGAAGAGGGAAGGGCTAGCTCCTCCCAGCCGAGTCAGCTACTTTTAAGGAGATTTGCCTGTAGTCCTACAAAACAATCCTACTTGCATCTCACAGGCCAGACCAGGCATGCATGGCCATTTCTAGCATGAAGAGAGGTTATCAGTGCAGCTAAAAATAGGGTTTTGTTACTTAAGAGGAAGAAAAGAATGGATATTGGGGCAAGAAATATAGTTTCTGCCTCAAAAGTAACAGTGGAGAAATGTGGTTTTGTAAACTGAATGACAGCATAGTTGGTATAAAATTGATATTAATGCTAAAGAGATCTGGTTAACATGTCAACATCATGGGGTGTAAATAGGTTTCCTCTTTTGCCCCATTCCCTTCCACGATGTTATCAGTGATTTGGGGAAAACATGAGAGCGCCGCTGTCTATCTCCACTAATAGCATGAGCCAGAAAGGTTAGCTACTACGTCGGAGAATAGAATCAGGATCCAGAAACTCTTGAAAGACCCAGGGGTTGGGAGGAAATAACCAGAAAATATTCAACAGGAAAAAAATTATGCAACTCAATACTTAGATATAAAAAACCAAACGGCACAAGTGCAGGATGAAGGAGCACTGGCTTCATTGCAGATTTAATCTCCGCATGCTAAGAATGAGATGTGGCTACTAAAAGATATAATTGGATCTGGCCTTTGGCTGCAAAGAAAATAAAGCTAATATTTATAGAACATCTCCAGTGTGCCACAGCCTTTAATGGGTCCTAATAATGACTCTAGAAGGTAAGTGTTGCTATTCCCTGTATTGCAGAGAGACCAAGGAATGGCCCAGTTTCAAGAATGGGAGGCTTTCTCTGCTCCTCTTACTTGCGTAAATGGGAAGGACAGTGCTCTGTTCTTAGCTCTCTGCATGATGTGGCCCCTCTAGGGTCCAACTGGGAGGTCTGAGAAGCCCTGCTGTCTCCTGCTGGCCTGCCTGCAAGTACCTGTGTAGGGACTGCTCCTCAGGGAAGAATTGAACTGGCTCAGAGAGCACTTTAGCCAGGTAGTGCTAACAGCAATTAGTTCATGTGATTAAGCAATTAGCAGTCTTTGTCACTTAGCAGAGATTGGAGGCCCAGAGGAACCAAAGCAGAACAGATAAAATATGAGGAGAAAAGTAGGAGGGAGACACCCCTTGGAGTGGCACAGAGACTTGCAGAGAGAATGAAATGCCTAAGAAGAGGAGAGAAATGGTAGGTAGAGTGTGGAGCAGCACTGAGAAGCCTCAGTACCTCAGCAACATCCTTCAGGACAGATAAGGCCATTCAGGCACAGGGTCAAATAAGTAATAATTTCCCAATTGGTGGGTTCCAAATGGCCAGTTCAGTGGAGCTCAGCTCTGATGGCTATCAGAATAACCTGGGAACTCTTTTATTAAAATATATTTCATTGATTTTTTTACAGAAAGGAAAGGAGAGGGATAGAGAGTTAGAAACATCGATGAGAGAGAAACATCGATCAGCTGCCTCCTGCACATCCTCTAACTGGGGATGTGCCCCCAACCAAGGTACATGCCCTTGACCAGAATCGAACCTGGGACCCTTCAGTCTGCAGGCCGATGCTCTATCCACTGAGCCAAACCAGTCAGGGCAACCTGGGAACTCTTAAACATACCTGTGCCGAGGTCCAACTCCAGACCAGTTAAATCAGAAGACTGAGGAAAGGGGCCCACACAGAGGTAAAAGCTCCCAGGTGATTCCAATGTGAACTGGGACCACTGCTCAGGCAGGATGTGCATCTCCATCACAGATTTCTCTGCATTTGTGACTTTGGGGATAAAAGCACCTCCTCCTGGAAGGTTGAGAGTCCCAGGAGAGTGAAGGATCACAAATCCTAGAGCCATTCAATCTGGGCTCTTCTTTCCTCCCTGGGCAGAGATTGAGCATCCCTTGATTCCATGCTCACTTCTAAACCCTCCCCAGCTCCATCTCTGCCCAAACAACCCACTCCTCCGTAAGCTCTCTGCAGACGGTGGGTCTGAAATATCTACTCTTGTGTGGATTATGCCTCAATTTTAAGAATGGTAGCCTTTCTCTGCTTCTCTAACTTTGCGTAAATGCAACAAATGTCCTTATTGCATTTAATCTTTGCTGTTGTAAATCTCCCTTATTTTACACCTGTGGCAAGCAAATCATAGAAGTTTGGCTAGACATAGTTCTGCCACATTTACCCCCAAAGATTCTAACTTCGAAAGTCCATGTAGGCTTGGGAATTTGTATTGCTAAAAATACTGCCCACTTTAGCCAGGTCTGCCCTTTGGCTTATACACTATGGTATAAAATATTAAGGAAGAACCTTTCTCAGAGTACTATGGTCTTATGCAATGGTGTGTGTATGTTTTGGTTGCAGGAAGGGTGGAGGGGTTAATTGTGTTACACGGGAATCATCAGACATTTGATTTCTGCTCCAAGAAGATGGAAAATTGAGGAAATTCTGATTTATACCCCAAATAAGAAGTGACTTTTTCCACCAAAAGAAATGTAAAATTCTCCTTTTAACTTCGCAGTGTGGAGAATGCTGATTGCAGCAGGGAATAAAAAGAGAATACAGACATAGAGCAAGGGAGAGCGAGGGAGAGAGGTAAGCTGTGGGCAACCTGCATTTTGTAGGTTTTAAGAAAGACTAACTTTTGAAGAAATTAGCTGACAGAATGTAAGTTGAAACTAAAGATTTTGTGCAAATGAAACCAGAAAGAGCTACTCCAACTTTGATATCTATGCAATAATAGTGTCATAGGGCATAGAAAGATATGGTGTACATAGCTGTATGAAAATAAACACTGAGTAAAATATTTATTTCTAGAATGTTCTCATTTGAGAATGTGAGCTCAGTGATTGTCTTTGTATAAAATCTCAATTAAAAAAAAAAAAACAAACCACACACCTCAGGCACTGGCTATGAATATGCAGATTGAAGGATCTATCTCATTATAGCTGTTGGGAAAATAGGAAAGCAGCAGTCCCTCCAGACCATGTTCCCGATAGGGTGTGTTCTATATGGGCCTGCTACATGTCAGGTGCATGAAGCAAATGTTTCATCTAAAAATAGATCAAGTGCATTGAATGGCATGTAACCACTGTTTATCCATGTGTTTCTCCCAGGAGAATCTTCTTAAATTGGAACAATGCTCAGCTCAGGCTTCTCTCTGGTCCAGTGCATCACCTGGAAGGTACTGAGGATTAGAAAGATGTTATCTCACCAGCAGCCACTGGTTTATGCCTGGGGCTCAAGCAGCCCTTCTCCACTTCACCCAGATCTCCACTGTGGGTGGTAATCTTCTTCCTCTTCACTTGAAATGGTTTTTGAGAAATGGAATATTAAACAAACACAGCCATTGTAGAAAAAAAGCCTAGGGTAAAAATTGAATTGACATGCATTCCTTTGGGTTGGGTAGCTTATTCTCCATATTCCATAAGAGTTGAATTTTGGCTGATTGTTGCTCTGGGAAGATTATGGTCAAGAGTAGTTATGTTTAGCCTGGCCGGCATGGTTCAGTGGTTAAGCACCAACCTATGAACTTGGAGGTCATAGTTCGATTCCCAGTCAAGGTGTATGCCCTGGTTATAGGCTCAATCCCAGTGTGAGGAATGCAGGAGGCAGCTGATCGATGATTCTCTCTCATCATTGATATTTCTCTCTCTCTCTCTCTCTCTCTCTCTCTCTCTCTCTCTCTCTCTCTCTCTCTCTCTCTCTTTCTCTCTCTCCTCCATTCCTCTCTGAAGTCAATAAAAATATATTTTTTAAAAAGGAGTAGTTATGTTTGGAGGCACAAACATCCAAATGAACATTTTGTTCATTGCATATAGACTCCCAGATGGAATCTGAGGTGGAAAGGGAAGCTGGGAGATATAGACCCATAGAGGGCTGAGGCCTGCCACATATGGGATCTGAATTCTCGATGTGCTGTTAGATGATTTTCCTAAATTTAAGTGTGAGTGTACCAATTTCTATGCTCTAAGCTGACTTTTGTGACCAGAGTCCCATGGAAAGCAATCAGAGCCATACAAAGCTGGTTTTTCCCAAGCTGGGATCAGCCCCTTGGAGCTCCTGTTAAAGCATTTAGATTCGCTCAAAAGTTTTTATCACAGAGAAATGTGACTGCAGAGGATGTTTGCATCTGTTTTGGAGTTCCTACACTTGCAGGAACTTGAGGTCTCTATAATTGATTTCCCTTCCTCTCTGGCACTTGAGGAAGCCCAACACTCTGGAGAGGTCCTTGAATCTTTTCTCTCAATGACAATCTATTGTTTTTTTTTTTTTCAGAAGAGCCTTTGGACGTCCAAGTTCCTGGCTTCTTCCCATCAGAGCCCTTGTAAGGTATTGCTTCTTAATGCACTATCCTTCATTATGGGCTTTTTGAGGACAAGTAGATTCTGATCTCCATGATGATTCTCTTGCAGCCCTTGGCATCTCCCCTTGCAAATCCTCCTCCTCCCTCATCCACCTCAGGTAGTGTGCAAAAGCCCCAGTGTGAAGTCAGAGTGATCTGAGGGAAACATGGTTGCAGTGAAGGAAGCTGCTCTTGTGGGAAGGGTCTGGGACAATAGGCCTGAGCTGGGGTGACATTTGCCCTTATATTTGGGACTGTGGGGATATCATGAACATCCAAGGTAGACAAGGGGGTTCCATAAAGAGTTTCCCAGGTCACATTTTGACCCCCTAGACCAGTGGTTCTCAACCTTTCTAATGTTGCAACCCTTTAATACAGTTCCTCATGTTGTGGTGACTCCCAACCATAAAATTACTTTTGCTGCTACTTCATAACTGTAATTTTGCTACTGTTAATTAATCATAATGTAAATATCTGTGTTTTCCGATGGTCTTAGGATTTATAGCAGTGGTTCTCAATCTGTGGGCCATGACCCACAGGTTGAGAACCGCTAGCAGGGCCACCTAAGGCCATCAGAAAACACAGATATTTACATTACAATTCATAACAGCAGCAAATTACAGTTATGAGTAGCAACAAAAGTAATTTTATGGTTGGGGGTCACCACAACTTGAGGAACTGCATTAAAGGGTCGCGGCATTAGAAAGG
Organism: Antrozous pallidus; assembly: GCA_027563665.1. Lineage (NCBI taxonomy): Eukaryota > Metazoa > Chordata > Mammalia > Chiroptera > Vespertilionidae > Antrozous > Antrozous pallidus. The sequence continues at coordinate 59,896,749 of CM050516.1, read as the reverse complement.
TTGAGAACCACTGCCCCACAATACATTTGATAGCAGAAATCATTTGAAACATGTACCTAGATCACATACTTCTGAATTCAGTAGGGGCATGTTCTTAGCCTGAGGAAGAATAAACAGGGGTCCATGATAGAATGAGTTCGTGTAGTCCATAAAACCTCCGAAGTAATAGTTAAAATTGTGTGAGGTCTCTAACTTTTATCAGAATCTCAAAGAAGTATTTGGCACAGAAATTAAGAAGCACTTAATCTGTGACTTGTACTATTGGCATGCTGACCCAGCCCCCTAGCAAGCAGGAGACTTTTGAGAAAGCAGAAGTAGTACCTCATCAGGATAATATCAGCACTAGGATATTACCCAGCACTGGTATATTAAAAGTCTACCCCTAATGGAAAACCCTTCCTAAGCAAAACAGAAAACCCAGAGAACATAAAAGAAAATATGGACAGATTTTATTATATAAAACAGAACGGTTTTTATACAGAAAAACACAAACAAAATTAAAAGCAAATGATATTCATGAAATATTTATAATTACCTAATAAAAAGTTAAGATTTTAATATACAAAAAAGTTTAAAAATTAGGAAAAGACTTAGAGTTCATTCCCAGATGAGGAGGTTCAATTAGCTAATATGTATTTCAGAACAAACTTCCTTGGTTATCAGATATATACATCTAAAACAAAGAGACAAATTTTTTACCCATTAGATTGGAAAAATGAAGATCAATAATGTCTAAGTCATAGACGATTGTGGGAATATAAACTGGTATAATATTTTCAGAGAAAAACTGGACAGTTCCTAATTACATTTAAAAGGCATATAATTTTTTTAAAATTTATTAAATTTATTGGGGTGCATTGGTTAATAAAATACAGGTTTCAATGTACAACTCTGTAAATACATCATTAATATATTACATCGTGAATTCACCACCCAAAGCCAGTTCTCTTTTCATTACCATTTATCCCCACTTTGATCCAGAAATTTCACTTCTTTGAGTTTATTTCCCAGAAAAGTCCTGTGCATAGTGTTTACTGAAGCAATAAGAAAAATCTGATAGCAACATAAATAAAAATTAATAGAAAAATTATTCATAATGTATATTGGTTGAACCATACCGTGGAATACTATGTAGCCATTAACAAAGAATGATGTGATGTCTCTATGTATTAACATGGAAAAGTTCCATATGGTGGTGTTGTGCTTAAAGAAAAGAAATGTATGCCATAGTATAATCTTATTTTTATCTTTGTTATAAACTGCAAAACACTGTGTATATACATAACACACATGGACACACATTTCCTATAGACATAGCCAAATTTTTGGAAAAATATATATTTACCTATTACATTTATCTACATAATTTATCTATTAAATTTATTTCCCTGTCATGTTGGGAGTCACTTTTTAAATGTTTTCAGTGTGTCATTGAATTTTTCAACCTCACTGTACTAGTTTTGTAATTATTAAAAAAACTCCTAAGAATTGTGTCCATCCCAACTCAGTTGTAATATGGTTCAGATAAATGCTGTCTCTACCCACTTTTGAGGTCCTGGCTAAAGGCTGAGTTCTCCTTCTGTAGAAGCCAATTAATTGTACACCCCCAACCACCTTGTTTATGGGGTTCTCACACTCCTAGTCACTATACACTTGCCCAAATCTCCCCAGGACCTGAGGCCCATAGCCTGGCGAAATTATAGAAGCTAACCATTTCTGCCTCTTATGTTCCTTCCCACAGAAAACACAATAAAAGCTCGTGTCCACTTTTCTACTTTCTCTCTACTTTATGACTGATCCTGGTGCTTGTCCGAGTTGTCCTGCATGGTGTTCTTCCCAGAAAACTGTGAGTATAACAAACTGTAAAACTCTTTCTCGCTTCTCCCTCTTGATCTGCACCTGGCATCACCATCTCTCACCTAAGGTAATATGGTTGAAACTAGTAAAACATGTTAGCTGTGTTTTCAAGGAACACTACATGGGTAGAGGCCCAGTGAGATAGAATTAACTCCAGAGCTGCCCCGATTTTATTTGCCCTTGCCTGGCATCTCTCCTTGGCTTCCACACCACTGACCTCTGCATAAATTCTGGTGCCTCTTCCCCCACTGCCCACACCTGTTGCACCTGGCTCCATTCCCCGGCTCTGACTTGGTCTCTCCTGCCTGGCTCAGCATTTCAGTGGAGTGGTCATTGGCTGATGACCCTCTTCCCCCAAAACATAGCACAGCATCACGGGCAGTCCTCCAGTAAACATGGACAATGAAGCACAGAGACAGACAAAACTCCAGGCTGTTAGACCTGGAGTGGGCTGAAGTCGGGGTCAGAAAGCAGGCAGACGGATTGTCAGGAGTGTGGAAACCTGGGAAACTAGCAATCCCCAGCAAGCTCTCCAAAGCCAGCCCAGTAAGCAGAAACAGGAGGAGCACGTATGGCTACTGGAGCTGAGGCAAGCAGGCTGTTAGGAAACAGATGGACACATTGAGGTGCAAAGTGAGGTAGGAACCAAAAGAGTGGGTTGATAGCGAGCAACCAGTACACCCAGAAGAGGCAGCATGGATAATAAACAAAGGCTTCAAAAGGCCTGGGTGAGTTTTGACTCTTCTGATTCTATGATAGTTGCATGGATGCAGGCACTTAAACCTCTTGAGCCCCAACCTCTTTATCAGTAAAACTGGATGTAATGATACCCACCATTCACCTCATAGGTGGTTGCTGAGACTCCATGCTCAGGTCTCTCCTCATTGCAAAACTAAGATCCCAAAGATACGAGAGCTGAAGGTGAAAGAGCAATTAACAGTCTCCTTGGGAGACACTTTGATTTAGAAGCTTTCTACTTATGTGTTTCTGCTTTGGCCCTTCTAAGGCCCTCTGAGCAGAAGAATGTGGGATGTGGCAGTAGTTGGGGAGCATCTAAGATGATCTTAGTACTTGGATGGACATCATTTCTCTTCCCTTCCTCTCTCCTCATGTTGCAGTTCTGGCCTCCACAGACCCTCAAATTCCATGCCCTGCTTCAAACATCCTCCACATATGTACCAGCTTTCCTCTCACCCTTGTTTGGGCTGCTAAGTTAAGGTCAACATGCTTGTGTCTAAAATCTTGAGCTGAGACATGAACTCCCAAAGCTACCTCTGCAACCCCCTCTAGTTCACCAATTCCTCAGCAATTTCAAATGATTTCCATTATTGGCAGACATGGTGTTTCTTTGTTGTGTGCCATTTTCATACAACTGGAATTTGTAAACAAGAAAAATGCAGCTGTTACTCAGGCTTTTATGTCACTTCACAGGCAAGTGACTGACTATGGAATGCCACACACCTCCTTATCATGGCTTGCATGCTGGGGTATTTGTACATATTATGCATTATGTATCTCAGAATTTTCCAGGATGTGGTGGAGAGTCATATGGCTTGCTCTTAGAATTATGCAAAAAGCTGTTTTTTTTTTTTCTTGAGCAAGAAATCATAGGCACTATGGAACCCTTTTGACTCAGGCAGAGCTATGGAGTGAGTTTTCCACAAAAGGCAGAAAGAATGAATTGACATTGATTTCATTAACTAGCCCTCTCAAAAGGACCGGGAGTTCCCTACTTCCAGCCAAGTGTGAGAGCCATTCTGAGGCAGCAAGCCTTTAAAAATGCACAGTGGACCTCCATCCCACTGTGTATTGGCTAAGAGAGCTGCAATCATTAGTAGCCTATTTTTTTAAATTAAAATAATTAAGCCAATGTAAGTGTTCAGGAGAGAGTTAGAATTGGCAGCCTGGGAGAGCTGAGCCCTCTATGTGTCATCAGTGGGGTCCAGAAGAACTGAAGCTGTGCAAGCACTTTGGAACCAGTCCTTGTCTTGGCCTTGACCTCCTGCTAAGGGTAGGTAGGGTCGTCTATGTCTTTTTTGTCCTGCCATTTGGAGCAGGCCTCAGGTTCCTTATCAGTGGAAGCTCACAGATTCACCTCCAAATTTATCAGAAAAGCACTGTAGCTTCAAGTTCAGCCTGTGGGTGTTAAGTGATTCTGATCATTTCTTCTCTTAACTGTTATAATTCAGAATGCAATAGAATGAAGGAAGAGGAGGATGAGGAGGGGACATGCAGAAGACTAGAGTGCTTGAGGGAAGGACCTTCCAGGATGAGGACAAAGTGTAGCAGCTTCTGAAGGGAAGGGAACCTCATGGAGGGAAGGCCTCCTCATCTTTGCCAGGGAACTTCCAGCTTCTACCGCTCAGGGGAGTAGTATTTCTGCCCTTCAAGTAGTCACTGAGGAGGTGTCCAACAGGTCCTCCTCTCCCCACCACATCTGACAGTGTTCAGCCGTGGAAATGCAGTGTGGCGTTTTTGTCCTACAAACTTCATTAACTATCAGGCTTGTTATTGATGCCTAGCTTTGCCTTATTAGCCTGTAATCAGATGTTCAGAGTCCTGATTGGACCCACTTCTGTCTTTTTCTGACCTCTGAATTGCCTTCCTTTATGAATACTAAGGTTCAAAGGATCTTTCTCTGAAGACCTCAGATCTTGCTCTTGTACCTCTTCATTGGGGGATGTGGTGGGTGCAGCAAGCCAATGGCCAAGGAGGAATGCGAGGGTTGACTTAGGTGAGCAGTGCAGAAGATTTTGTGTGTAGACACTGATGATCAGGACTGGGCTAGTCAGACCCAGGTTCTTGGGCAAAGTGTGAAGGACCGTATCTAAGAATTGGCAGACTACGTGAGATGGACATGAACAGAGATGGTGGTGATGCTAGCTTGCTCATTTAAAGAGAACTCTGAACTCATAACAGTCTCAAATCTGTGTAATGCCAGAATGTGGGCAAGAGATCGACCCAGAAAGAGGAACTGAGTAAATTGAAGAAAGAGGGAAAACTTAAAAAGGCTGCACCAATGAATAAAGTACATTTCAGCAAAAGTTTACCTCCCGCTTTCCTTTTGACTTTCAACATGAAATTGGAAAGTGACCCTTAACAACACCACAAGAGTTAAAATACATAAATGTATGTGTGTATTTTAACTAGGAAAAATATCCAATAACTTTTTTATTAAACACCAACAATAATACTCATGTTGAAAACAATACATTGTTCTACTCAAAATGAAAGCAGTGATGGGTCCATATTAAGCAATCGATAAGAACTTGTTGATTGATTGAAAATAAATCACAAAGTAAAAATACAAATTAGGAGTCTGTGCCTCTGCTGTCTATTCTCTCCCCAGACTAATGAGTTGTTTACTTGGTGATGGCTCCTTAGGGATTGTTAGCACAAAATGGTGTTTCTTGAGCCTGAGCATGTGCTAATCAGCATTAGAGATTAGTCTGTAGCTCAAGTGGTGGCAGCTACTTTGACAAGATGGCAGGCACGGAACTTCAATTCTTTTCATTTAAAGTGGGTTTTGATTTAATTCATTAGCCCCTTCAGCAAATAATTTTATGACTGGAACTTCAGTAAGTTGAGAAGAGTGGAACACTTGGGGCAAGTCATGTGTTTAAGGGGCAAAGAAAAAGGCATTTCTGGGTTGGGGATTTCAAATCACACAGTCTAGTCTAGAAGCAGGAACTGTGAACACTGGTGCTGAATGTAGCTGGTGCATGGTGATCATAGCACACATGTATTGCCAATAACAGCACCTATCATAATGGGCATTTATTGTTTTTGCTTCTAAGAGTCCATTTCTCCTTCCCTTTGAAAGTTGTTTCTCTTCTTACATCCAGGATTAAAGTGAAGGTTTTAGTAGCATAACGAAGTGACTCCAAAATGTGTTGTCTCAAAGAGAATGGAAGATTATTTCTCTCTCATAGCAATCCAGAGCCAGTAGATAGGCTCTTCTCCACGCAGTCATTAGGGGACTTAGGCTACTGGGGCAACTCTGCCATCCTCAATGCGTGGTTTCCAAGATTACCCTAGTCTTTCCCATTTCCACCCAGCAAGAAGAAAAGGAAGCATGGGGGAGTGCCAGCCCTATAAGTGTCTATTTAGCACTTGGGGTTATATTCCTTTGGTGCAAACTTGGTCACCTGATTACAATTGGCTGCAAGGGAGGCTGGGACTTGTGGTTTCTATTCAGGTCCTATGTGTTCCAGCCATACTCTAGTGACAAGGTGAGCAGATGGTCTAAGACATTCTTCCTCAGACAGTCTCACTAAAAATTTGAATCTTGAGCAAATGGCAAAAAGACTGAAAATAGGTGGTGCTGATTCCTCCCAGTGTCAGCATCCTAAAGAAATCCTCTATTGATTTCTGCCACCCAGACTCCTGGAACTTCCTTAATTCCTACTTGAGTGTTTCACCTTACCTATGGCATGGCTATAAGTACCATCTCTGCTTAAACTAACCAGGGTTAGTGTTCATTACTTTAAGAAAGATCCAACTAATATAGTTATCTTTTAGTAACTGCCTACAGCTTATCTCAATAACTAAGATTTCTTGCATCTCTACCGTGTGCCAGACAATGTTTAGACACTAGGATAAATCAACGTACCAAGCAGATAACAACCATACCTCAGCGAGCTGTCCTTCACAGCTACCCCTTCTCATTTCCAGCCAGCAAAGCTGGTGTTCGGGGTTCCCTTCTCTCAGTTTCTTTAGTGTGCATCTGACTGAAACGCCAGGTCAGACGGACCAGCAATCCCCCCTCCCCCAAAAATGAGAATTCCATCTCCCCCCAAGTGATTATTGAGCACACCTAAAGCTGCCTAGCACATTCCAAAACTGAGGCCTACATTAAGGTCTCCCCTTTCCCTCACTGTTATGCAAATAGCCTGAATCAAGGAGTCTAAAAATGCCAGAGAGGTGACAGGAGAGCAACTTAAATAAGTGACAAGTCAATGTTCAGGACATCCCGTGATTAGTTAGGAGTTATAGCAAAACATTACAGACTTCAGCCAATGGGAACTTGCTGACACCAAATTATATCTGAATACCCTCCAGTAATGTGAAAAACTTCCTCTTACTACTTCTGTCAGTTCTCTGTGGGGTTGTTTTTTTAATTTCTTACTTTTTCCTTGGGGATTGGAGGTGAGCCAGAAGAAGAGGTGGGACTTGGAAGATGTTAGCTAGAAATATTCAAGCTAATTAGCAGAGCACTGGGGGCCAGGCTGCGGTGTGGGCAGCTGGGCTGCCTGGGAGCGGGGGGGACCTGTGCACTTGGTTAAGAGCAGCCTGTTTCATTCCTAAAGGTATGTGATGGGAAGATGGCATGAATAATTCAGTGGGCACGAGGTCCTGAACCCAGATTTTCTCTCGTGAAGGGGAAGGCCGGGAAGTTTCAAGCCTATCAGAGCTAAATCTCTCTCTTCAGAGCTTCCTTGCTAAGTGCTGTGTAGGTGTGGGAAGCCTTATTACCGTGTAATTTTGTTGGGAGTCGACTTCCAAGTACCTGCTTTACTTTATATGCACATACACAGGAAAAGATCAACCGCATTTTATTTCCTAACAATAGCCAGTTTGACTCTAATTATTGTAAAATACGGAACTTTAAGACATAGCGCCCACGTGACTCCCCACGTCGCTCCCCTCCATACGTGAATATCTTATTTATTGCCTTCCCCATAATGAACTTCGAGATAAACAACAGAAAAAGTCATTTTTTTTGTGTGTGACAATGCTGAACCTTTGAATAGAGAAAATCACACAGTTGAACACGGAGCGCAGTCCTGTGTGGTAAGTGGTATCCATGGCAACCAATAGATTTTATGCTAAGTCTGGCCTTTAAAAACATTTCACGTTTACCACTGAGAAAAAAGATGGCCTTGATTTAAAAATGATACAACAAGTACCTCGAATGGGCATGCTTTCTGCTCTGGGCTGCAAACACAATTAGGAGGCATCTCCTGGCACCGAACCACCTCAGTAGTTTCCATGTCATCCTTGAGCAACATCACGGGCAGCCTGAACCCCAGAAAGAGGTCTGACGTTTTGTATTCTGCAGCCAGGGCTGAGACAGTTTGTTTTTTTGCTTGTTCTCCTTGTATTTAACACCAGGAGTGAAAAATAGGGAGTAAAAATAGGCACTGCTGGCCTCTTATCTTCGTCTGTGATCATGGTGACAGTGAAAATATCATGGCCTGCTTATCTTGGGAGCAGCTCCAATCTCACCCGCTTATTATAACTTGAAATAATGGATGGAGAAATACCTACCATACCAGCTTCAGACCGAGCACTCTAAATTAGTCTCTGCTCCCATTAGAAAGCTGGGTGCCGAAAATGGAATACAGTTGTAGAAAAGAGAGGATGTTGCCTTAACGGTGTACTTGAATGAAACAAGAAAGGGCAAGCCCCTGTCTTCTTTAAAAAGAAAAGGACAGATGTGATTAACGATGCATCAAAGGAAGGAAACACAATTAATGTCTTTGGAAGGAGTTTGTTTTGCTTGCTGCCTGCAAGTACTTCAATCGCTTCCTTAAAATGGCATTTCTGTTTCCCTTTGGGAAATGGGTTATCCTTTATTATTCAAAATGGGATAATCTTGGTCATCTCAAGAGTTAGAGAAACCTCAATATGCTTCCTCTGGAGGTCTGTGCAGCTATGGAGTGCTTTTGCAGTTCAGTGGTATTATGGGCTGAATTGTGCCCCACCCCTTAAAAAAAAATCACATGTTGAAGCCCTAGCTACCAGGACCTCAGAATGTGACTCTTTGGAGATAAGGCCTTTAAATAAATGATTAAGTTAAATGAGGCTGTTAGTGTGGGCTCTAATCCAGTCTGACTGGTGTCCTTATATGAAGAGGAAATTTGGACACAGAGAAGAGACCAAGGGGATTTGCGCACAGAGGGAAGGACAGATGAATACACAATGAGAAGGTAGTCATTTGCAACCCAAAGGGAGAGGCTTCAGTAGGACCAAACCTGCTAACACCTTGATCTTGGATTTCCAACATATAAAACTGCAAGAAAATGAATTTTTGCTGTGTCAGACACTCAGGCAAACTAGTACAACTGGGGTGGGCATGGGCATGCTTTTACAAAACGGACAGCTTCTCAGAAGGTGTGTTAATCAGTACATTGATTGGGGAAGAAAGTCAGGGTTGAAGAAAGCAGCAGCTATACCCTAAGTATGTTTATCGATGGGGGGTGTATTTCATAAATACACCTCCCGCCTCCTCTGACTCACCCTCCATATTTGTCAGTAGCAAACAGAACAGTTTCGTGACACCTCACCATTGGCTTTAATGAATCATGGCTCATTTCTTAGTCATCAGCCTAAGAACAAAAGCTTACACTGCCTTCATACTGCCAAATATCTGAGAAGAGACATAGACTCATGCCAGAAAGGAGTGTTTAGGGGAGGGCTGTACTTCCTTCCTGACATTCATAAGCTTTGCTTGACACCTAAGGCCTCAAGCCCAGGACCACGCATCAGTCACCTGCCCAAAGGCATGGGCCATTCGTCTTTCTGGGATAATTTTCTTCTTTCGGCCTGCAGAGAGCTCTGAGCTATCCTTGGCCAGGGAAAGCATGTTGACTGTTTCATACACTGAAACATACATCATTCTCTCTAGGCCTTGTTAAGTTCTACTTATAAAACCTTTTTAATGTAGAACTGTCAGGACCCCATGAACATAATGGGTGGTGACAGGTTTAAGATTAAAATCTTCTCAGGTAGTTAGGATGGTAAGTTATGTTATAAATTGCATTTAAAGAGCTGAGGCATGAACTATGAGCTTCATATGCTTACTCCAAATGGACACCAATGAGGCAGCTGGGACAAGTATATGCTAGTAATTCATCTTAATTATTTGTCAGCAAAGCCATCGTAATAAGAGATGTCTTTCATTTTTATTAAAATGACCCTTCTTAATCTCTAAAGGGTCTTGTCTGAAAAGCACCATTGGAAGGGAGGATTTGAGTTTTCTGGGGTTTGGGATCTTATGTTTCAAACAAGGAGACCCGAATCAGAAAAATATAGCAATGGATATAAAGATACGGTTCAAGTCTCCAATTAGAGGCACATCCATAATTCTCTCAGATGACCTCTTTTGATGCAGTGCCAGGGCATCAGTAGGCTCATAATTTCTCTCAAGAGTTCTCAGGGATCAGTGGACAGGGATGACTATTTACTTTCAGGGAGGTGAGGCTTTGAGGAAGGACAAGAATGCATCACTACAATGTATAGAGGGGGCATGGGTTGTGTAATATGGAAGTTCATGGGTAGGCAAAGCAAATAGCAACTATTTCCAGCTATAGAGAAAGTTTTCTCAAGGTGGCTAAAAAAGGATGGATGGCTTTAAAGGGAATGCAATTTGAATGGGAATCAAGCAAGAACAAGGTTGTGCAATAGGTGGGGAGGGAGGAACAGACCCCCAATCCTTAGAACTTGGGAATTCAGTGATCTGTCCCCTCCTAACAAGAACTTCTCGGTGCTTGGTTAGCACACAGAAGCATCCTAAGAAGTCAGACTAACAGAGTCTTTTATGCATTTATTCATTCAATCAATGGTTATTGAATGCCTGCTGTATGCCAGCACTAGTCCAGGGCCTGGGACACTGTTGCAAACAAAACCTCCAAAAACCTGTTTCCTCGTGGAACTTAAACATTCTAGGGAGACTAGTTACTTCACATCAAGCCTCATCCATCAAATGAGACAAGGCTACTTATGTGGTTTGTTACTTGAGACGAGCTACCTGGGAAGAGTAGCCTCAGGCAGCTAGGAAAATACTACCAGGAAATGAGATAGAGGTGTTAGCTGCCTCAGAGTCACACATCCTCTTTGGGCCAATACTTCTGAGTAGAGAAGCCTTTTCGAATCTTAGAGAAGCTCTACAATTCAACAGCAATTCACTAAGATGTTTCTGAATCTTAAAACATGTAGCTAGAGCTTCAGACAAACTGCATTACAGGGCTTCAGAGAACCATCTGCCAGACTTTAATTTGCTTCTTAGGACTGAGAGGATTATAAATCATGCAACAACACATCTAGGAACAACAGTCTTTTCTCCATATTTGCAACTTTTAAAAAAAGTCAAATGTAGTAGCATCATATTACTTTACCATTCTTTTGTTGGTGAATTCTTTGCCCAGAACTTCTCATTGATGGACAAAAACAAAATGTAATTTCACCTGTATGATGCATAATTTTATACTTTATGCAAATATAAAGTAATTTGGAATCCTTTCCACATGAATTTTTAACAGTATTTTTCTATTAAATTTATAAGACTTTGTCTTTGTCATTCCAAAGAGTCATTAGCAGATTCTCAGGCTCACAGTTAAAAGACCTACAGCATGAACATCAGAGGCCCATGGTTAAAGTTATCCAGGAAAGACAAGACTTCCATCCCACTATCATCAGGAAATGCATTAAAGTTGTATTTCTAATAATCAGATTCTCCATTTATCAAACATTTGTCTAGTACCTATATTGTACTAAGCCAAATTTCCTTCCAGGAGCTCCAAATTTGGTGAAGGAGAAACATGTGAACACAGAAATTCCATAAAACAAGATATGCTATCAAGAAGTATATTTCAGCCCTGGTCAGTGTTGCTCAGTGATTAGAGTGCCAGCCCACAGACCGAAGGGTCATGGGTTTGATTCCCAGTCAAGGACATGTACCTGGGTTGCAGGTTTGATCCCCGTGTGGGAGGCAACCAATTGTTGTATCTCCTTCACATTGAGGTTCCTTTCTCTCCCTCTCCCCTCCCCACCCCCGCTCTCTTTCCCGCTCCTGTCCACTCTCTCTAAAAATATCCTCAGGTGAGGATAAACAACAAAAAAAGAACTATATTTTAAGATACCATGGATGGACCAAGGTAGAATCTCTTAACTCTGCTTTGCATATGCTTCCCATAGGAAAGAATGACTGTAATTTCCAGCAACTATAAACATCATGTGTAAAAGTAAGAGAGGAAGGAAAGTGCTTAGAACATTCTGGCAACAGCAGGCACCTCAGCAAGGCTGAAACCTACAGCTTCGTTTATATGAGAAAGTGGTGAACAATGAAGTTAGAAATATTGACCCAAGCATAGCTCATAGTTTGTCTTTTCAACTGTACTAAGGGATTTGGACTTGATCTTAAAGATAACAAGCAGCCTTTGGAAGAAAGTTAACTTCTGATTCACATACATTTGTTCACTTCATCCCCTCTGAAATAATGGGATTCCAAGGCAGTGCACTCTGTGCCATGACACAGAGGAAAGGTGATAGATCCATCTGAGGGTCAAGCCTATCCCCAGCTGCCAGGGTCCATGCTATTAGCAATTGCTTTGACATTCCTAGTGATCTAAGAAAGAAGGGGCTTTACTGGGTGAAAGAAGTCAAATGAGACATTGGTCCCAAGTTAAAGTCTGGAAAGGGTAAGCCTAGTATCGTTCTGATCTCAGGGCCCTGAGGTTCTTGCATGTATGGCCTATTGACTCAGACTATATATCTTAGGAAAGTCCCTAAACCATACAGTATGAACCTCACAAGATAAAAAGTAGGGATGAGAAAGGGGGCTGCCTGCCAAGTAATATACTCTGCTCTTATATTTCTCACTGCACTTTGGCCCTTTAAGAAAAAGTCACATAAAGAATAATGTCCAGGAAACATTTTTCTTTAGATCTTGCCCAAACTACTTTCAGATGTGATGAGATGGCACCTTGCCTTATTTAATAAGCCTGGAAATGAGGAGTAAATGAGTCGATATGATTGGAGAATTTCAAAACCCGTTCTTTCATTGGCATTCATTTATTTTATCATCTGAATGGGATGAAATTTAGGAAATCAAACTTGCCTTTCAATGTGGAGAAGATTGGAATCTGTTGAGTGAACATTACTACTTGGAATTCCATAGTTTGACCTCAAGCATCCACCAGTTGCTCTGGGAGCTTTAAGTTTTCCTTTAACTGCCATTGCTAACTCCCACCATGGAGGAACTCAACAAACACTTCTGTGGAGAGAAGGAATCAGTGAATTGAAAAGAGCCACCCCAATTCTCCAGGTTCCATTCTGGGCTCTGACAGTGTCTTGATTAGTAGGGTGGGACAAAGCACTTAACCTTTGTGTCTCCAAAAGCAAATGATGAATTCTGTCCCATTTACATTGTTTATTAACAGATGGGAGTTGCAAATGATTAACTGCTTTGTTCCCTCATTTCTTTGACCTTAAGATGCCTGCCTCCGTGAGGGGTTGCTATGCAGAGATATGTAGCATGCAGAGCCCCAGAGGAGGTGAGCAGTCACATGCTCAGTGCAGATAATGATGACAACGAAATGCACGTGACTTCTCAGCAAATGCCAAACTCCCTGCAGGATGACATGTGGAAGGTGGGCCGCATCCAGTGTGGAGGGCTGGAGGAAGCTGTGTAAAGTGGAAGAAGTGAGGGTTTACCAAAGCAGGACATACCCTACTGTACCAAAAACAAAGCCACTGATAATAACTATATTTGTTCAAAACCAAATGACAGCTCAGATCTTGAATGAATTACTGGAGATTAAATCTGCTAAATATTCTCAACACTTGGCCATCAAGCTCAATGGGTATTCTTTAACCTGGTAAAAAAAACACTCATCATCAATATCTTGACAGTTGAGGAGAGAAGCAATGAAGTCATGGAGAGTCTAGACCTCTGTTTTCTATTCAAATTATGAACTGTTTGTCAGGTTACTCCCAAAGAACATTACTTTGTCCCCACTCCCTTACAGAATGAACTGCAAGTCTCCTTTGTATTTGCATGTATCTCTGAGTCCATATGAAATTATGGGGAAAGATCTAGGATGTACTTTAAAGCAGCATTTTCTGAAATGTGTTTCATAGAATACTAGCTCTAGCTCCCTGGATACTCTTCAAATTTAAATTTCTGATCAAGGAACTTAGGAAAGGCTTTTAAAAATTATTTCCTGAGTGCGTTGGCGGCAGAGTACTGTGATGAATGAGTCATTCAAGGCCTGAACCCTGGTGGATCATGGTGAGAGGTAAGGTCAGAGAAAAGGCAGAGGTGAGTCATGCAAGGCCTTGTAGGCCATGGAGAGGACTTTGGCTTTTATCCTGATTAGGAGATTTTAAGCAGCTTTTATTCAATACATAGAAGAAGAATAAAATCTCTGGGAATTTTTCAGAGGAAGAAATATATAAAACTTTGTTTAACCCAGTTATTCCAACTTCTTTGACTTTTAATACTTACTAACACATTTGGAAATATAATTTTGAACTTAAGAGGATTCCTTTGCCTCATGTTGATGTTCTTGCTCATTATGTCCCTCTCACATTAAGTCGCTCCTGGTACAGAGCATTCACTGCAGAATTGTTCCAGTTTTGAACATTGGCCTTGTCATGTCTTGCCTCCTCAACCCTCTTCTGCTCACACGGTTGCATTATTATTATTTGAATACATTATTTCTCCCCTCTTATATTAGTTAGGGTAAGTTAGCTGGTACAATGAATAGACCAAGAAAATACATAATGACTCAACTAGCAAAAAATATATTTCCTGTTGATGTGGCAATCATACAGGGCAGGTGAAAAAGTCAGCAGGTATCCTACCTCTATACAGTCATTCAGGGACCCAGGCTGATGGGAGCATTGCCATTTTCAATACTTGGTTTTCCAGGTTTCCCTGAAATGCATCTTTATTCTGCCCAGTCAGAAGAGGAAGAGAGTATGAAGAAGTGAAATTTTGCATACATGTGTATGGTGGGGAGGGGGATTTATGGGCCCCAAGACATCCAAGACTTCTCACATTGAGAACGAGAAATAGTCACCTGGCTCCACCTAGGTGCGAGGAAGTTAGGAAATGCTGTCCCTGGTTGCACAGCTACCTCTCAAGGACATCCTATACTATGTAAGGGTTGCATGAAGTCTGTTGGACGGCCACCCATCTCTTCTATCCAGCTACTATACTACCAGCTCTTTGAAGGAAGGATTGTAAGTTTTCACACATTCATCTTGGTTAGTTTCATGCATATATTATGGTGCTGGCATCAAACAGATGTCCAATAAATGTTGGTTGAAATAAGTAACAATACATAAAAAACTTAAATATCTCAGCCAGAAGGATGGAAAAGAGTTGAAGCCACCATCAGAAAACAGAACAGGGCAACTGTCATGGTGTTTCAGTTCCAAAAAGATAAACATTTGTAGAGAAAATTGTCAAATCTGAAGTACCGTTTCTCCAATGATTTTCATAAAGGAGGCTGTGAGCAGAGCACAGGTGAATTTAAAGACAGCATTGGGATTTTTAGAGGCTTCTCTGCAAGCCAGAAGTTCCTCCTATGTTTCTTTGTTGTGCTTTTGGCCTGGCACCTCACAAAGCAGCCTGAAAGCTGTCAGACATCTTCTGGGTCATAAATCACCCAGAGGCATGGCGAGTACCGAATCAATAGAGTTCCTAATTTTTGAAAAAGTGGGGAGGTGCTTATGTAACCATGCTGGGGAAAGGGAAGGTCCCTGGCAGCTTGCCTTGTTTATGCTGAATCGGATTCACGCTTGGAGGCCTCTCTCCTCCATGGAAGCTCTTTTGCTCAGATAGCACTGAGGAAAATGCTGAAATCTGCAGTCCCTGGACACCCAATTTCCCCATATTATCTTGCCCCCACCATAGTTCCTTTTGCAATTGGAACTGACTGCAGAGGGGTGTTTACAGGGCTGCACGATGGAGCACTGCTAACATTTCCTCTTCCGTGGGAGGAAGAGGAGGTGGGAGCTAGAATAGAAGGAACATTTATCATCGCGGACACCTGCCCTCTCAAATACGATGGTTATATCTCTCCTAGAAAACAGAGCATTTGGGGTGCTGATTTTGTATGAACCACAAGTTTTCTTTTCCTAACCCTTAACACCCCCACAGTATGTCTTAAAGCAAAGAACATCTGAGCTAGAAGCATGGCCTGTACCTCAGTTCTCAAAGTTTCTCTGTCCACCCTATTTATTATCTTCACCGAAGACAGCCTGATGCTCAGGGCTTTCTTTATTAGAAAACTGGGGCAAAAATATGTTTTTCTTTTCAGCAAAACTAAAGTGGGGAGAGGCCTTGGCAGTTTAACACTCCAGATACATAGTCCATTTGACCAGTCCAGTAAATTTCAACAGGGCTGCATATCAAAACTGCCTTTCATGGACCAGGGAGAGTTAAGTGAGAGAGAGATGAAAAGATATGACATAAATGATCAGAGCAATAAAACTCACTGCTCAATTAGTCACTCGGGGAGGCATGAGGTGAAGGGAATTGGTGGTTGAGAAAAAAATATGTATTTGCTCTGCAGGAATCCTATTTATTTCAGCGTACCCTAACCTGCTTGGCTTAGCTGAAGATTCAGACTGGTTGTTTATTTTATAGGAGGTCCACCTTCTATTATTTTAAAGCTTTGCCCAGTTAACCAAGGATTTCCACCATCCTATGCAAGTCATGCCTCAGTTTTCATGGTATGGGGGGGCGGGCAGGGGGAAACAGCATTATACCCATCCCACTATTGTGAATAATTTGGGTCTTTTCATTTTTCCAATCTACCATTTATAGGATATCCCAAAAGCAAAAATCTTTCAAGATCCATTTTGCAGCTGCTAGAAACGTGAATGAATATATGTTTTTATTGGCTTAACTGTCTATAAGCAAGTTCTGATATGAGACATTTCTGACAGCCACTCCTGGCCTGACCCTGGAGGGTGTTCTAGGAAACCCAGAACTAGGACAACATTAGCTGTGCCCCAGAAAACCCGCCTGTCATTGAGAAGGAGCCATTTATATTTGGAAAAACTGGTGTATGCTAATAACCACTTTTGAATTTTTCCAATCTGGTCTAAATTAGCCCTTGTACTGCCAAGGTCTAGCTACCTAATGAGAACAATTATTTCTGGATTTCAATTAATTAAATCAAGTCGAAGAAGTATTTTATTTGTTTTTATTTGCAATTTTTTCATTATAAAAGTAATATAGCCGCATTATAGAGAATATGAAAAATATATTGAAAAAATGACTCCCATAATCCCCTGCCCTAATAAAACTACTGTATCAATCTTCATGTAACTGAATAATATTTAAGGAGTATCTACAGTGGTAATGCCCTGTGGTGGGACAAACAACTACAGCAACAAAAGCATCCAGTCAGATGATTGCAGGCTAGATGGAAGGGCCCTACATGCACATTTACTCAGCTAATAGACTAGGTAGGACAGTATGTGAGAGAGTCCAAATGACTTGGGTAGGACTTCAGAGGGAAGAAATAAATACAGGTTACTGGTCAGGGAGAGCTACACAAAGGTCACGGGAAATGAGCAGCAGCGTACTAAATGGACAGCCATGGTAGAGGCGAGGCTGCTACCTCAGCCTGGAGGTGGAGAGAAGAGGGGATGGTGGAGCCTGGAGGAAATGAGGAAATGAATCTGGCATGTCTGTAAGAAAAAAATTTAGCTGGAGGATTTAAATAGAAGGAAAGTCAAATATATGATTTAGTAGAAACTATAAGCCCTGGTAATGTAGCCTCAAAAGCCTGTGAGAGGTATTATTTTCTTTGCCAGTACAGTGTCTGCCACATAGTAGGCACCTAATAAATTGTTGTTAATGTTCTGTTATTCACTAATATAATCTACTCATCCACACAGTGCCTGGAACAAAGAAAATGCTTGCTGTATATTTTTTGACTAAGTAAACCAATGAAAGGGTGGGGTCAGATTATAAAAGGTCTTGCATTCTTCAAGGCATACAAGAATCCCCAAATTAAGGGTAATGAGAGACTTGCTATTGTGCTCTTGAGTTAGGGCAGGGAGAGGGATAGAATGAGATTAGAGGTCTGGAAAGGTGAGTGTGGTAGCAGAGTACCTAAGGATAGGAGAGGGGAAATTGGAGGGAAGACAGCTGTTAGCAAGTGATTAGAATAATTAGATGATGTGGTGAGAGGCTAGAGGAAAGGAGTGGCAGGGGAAAAGGAAAGGAATGGAGAGAGATGGAAGGAGGAAGAAGCCTGAAGAGTAAGTGGTATTGAGGGAAATGGTCTAGAAAAAGACAAAGTCCAAGCTCTCTTAAAAGCCTTGGACTTAGAAATCCAAGAGTATCAACGAAGCAAAATGATTTATCTTGGTGAGGGAAGGAAACATTCCATTTTGAATTCATTAGGTTTGGAGTGACATTGAGACATTGAGACCAAAACTTTGGGCCATGGGCCGCACTAGTTAGGTTTCAATAGCACTAGAACAGTGGTCTTCAAACATTTTTCATCACACCCTCGTCAGCAAAAGTTTTTTTTGCCATTATTTATTATTATTTATTACAACATTATGTCTAAATAATACTATGCTATTTGTTTGATACATTACAAACTATACATAAAAATTGAAATTAAAAATAGGATAAAGATGAAAATGATAGCATTTTAAAATATTTTGCTAACATGATAATGTCCTTTTAAATAATTAGCCTTTTGACAGACCTTATTATATTATGATTTTGTTTTTGGAACCTTGAATGTGGCTGATGGAAAGTTTGTATTTGGAGTGAAAGTGTCAGTTCTACTGTTTTCTTACTGTTGGCCTGTGCTTATCTCATTACTAGAGGCCCAGTGCATGAAATTCGTGTACTCGGTGGGGGTGGTCTCTCAGCCTGGCCTATGCCCTCTTGTAGTCCAGGAGTTCTTGGAGGATGTCTAACTGAAGGCTTAGATACACTCCCCCTGGGGAACAGGCCTAAACCAGCAGTCGGACATCCTTAGCACTGCTGCAGAGGCAGGAGAGGTTCCTGCCACCACTGTTGCACTCACCAACCATGAGCCCAGCTTCTGGCTGAACTGCACTCCCCCTGTGGGAATCCACCAACCACCAGGAGGAAGCTCCTGCATTGAGCGGGATCAGATTAAAACCGGCTCTCTGACATCCACCAAGGGGTCCCAGATTGCAAGAAGGCACAGGCCAGGATGAGGGACTCCACAGGTTCATGATTGAGGTTGGGGAGGGACTCGGGAGGTTGGCTAGCCAGGGAGGGACCACAGGAGGGCTCCAGGGCATGTCCAGCCCATCTTGCTCAGTCCCGATCATCTGGATCCCAGCAGTAAGCTAACCTACTGGTCCAGAGCTCTGCCTCCTGGTGGTCAGTGCACATCATAGCAAGCAGTTGAGCATCCTTAGCATATCATTAACATATTATTCTTTGACTAGAGGCCCAGTGCACGAAATTCGTGCAGGGGGGGGGGGGGGGCGCAGGGGATGTCCCTCAGCCCAGCCTGCACCCTCTTCAATCTGGGACCTCTCAAGGGATGTCCAACTGCCTGTTTAGGCCCAATCCCAGTAGGATTGGGCCTAAATGAGCAGTCGGACATCCTTCTCACAATCCAGGACTGTTGGCTCCAAACTGCTCACCTGCCTGCCTCCCTGATTGCCCCTAACTGCTTCTGCCTGCCAGCCTGATCACCCCCTAACCACTTCCCTGCCAGCCTAATTGATGTCTAACTGCTCCTCTGCCAGCCTGTTTGCCCCCAACTTCCCTCCTCTGCTGGCCTGGTCACCCCTAACTGCCTTCCCCTGCAGGCTTGATAGTCCCCAACTGCCCTTCCTTGCAGGCCTGCTCCCTCCCAACTTCCCTCCCCTGCTCGTCTGATCACCCACAACTTCCCTCCCTTGCAGGCCTTTAACCTCCCAACAGCCCTCCCCTACTGGCCATCTTATGGTGGCCATCTTGTGTCCACATGGGGGCAGCCATTTTGTTTGTTGGAGTGATGGTCAATCTGCATATTACTCTTTTATTAGTTAGGATTGGTTGAATAGAAGATGGGACAACTGGAAACAGCATATTAGGCCTTTATTATACAGGATAAGAGAGATAATGGGATTTGAAAGGAGAGCAGTTCTTCCCTTGAAGTGGAAGGAAGGTTGAGAGGACAGAATCGAGGGTGAGGGCTCCCATGTTATGGTCCAGTCTTCCTGGCAAGAGGAAGATGAGGGATTCACTACTGAGCTCCCTGAGTAGGAGTGGATGTGGGGCTGGAGGAGAGACCATGGGGTCAGAAACCCTTGCCATTCTCCCAGTGTTTCCTAGAGAAGCAATGAGCAGGCATTGCTTACCTAGAGCCTTACTGAAGTTGGATTTCTCCCCAGGAAAGCTATAAAGAGCTGGAAAATATCCAGAGGAGAAAAACTGAAATGATTAAAGTGATGTGGTTTTGGTAGGAGGGGAAGCTAAAATGATGGGGACTCTTCAGCCCCAAACACAAAGACTGAGCACAATGTGATCAAGGGTTTCTGTGATGAAGGATATGGAGGGACAGGAGCGGGTCTGCCTCTCTGAATCTCATGAACCCCTACAAAGGAGCATACCCTGCACCCTGAGGACTTGGTTTAAAGATAAAGAACCAAAGTATTACTATCTGTGGCAGGTTCATTAATGGCATGAGGTGTAACATAAAGGTAAATATAAATAGAGCAGGAAACTGACTTCTGGGATGGGATTTAACAGACATTAAATATAAATTAGTGAGGATTTTGCATGGTCAAAGGCATGTGGCAAAATAATGTGTTTTAAGATACAGAGAGACATAGTTCTAAACTCTTTTACTATCTGTGTCCTATTTTTCCTTCAACGACTATTTATTGAAGACTTACTATGAGCCAGGGCTGAGCTACACCACAAGTTCCAGTAGCAAATGAAACATGCATGGTCCCTACTCTCAAAGAGTTTATAGTGAGGAAGGCAGATATCAAATAAATGATTGCAGAGATAATTATTTAAATTATAACTTCCATAAGTGCTTCCAAGGACAGGCACAGGTGTTGTGAGAGGTCTGGAAGGACCAGATTAACTTGGGGTGGGGAAGGATGGTTTCCTCGAAGGAATTTATTTGATCAATAAGAATTTTCAAGTGAAGAAGGGGAGAGGGGAGTTTTATGCAGAAGCGAAGGCACTGAAGCCAGCATGGTCCTTACCCCTCTGAGCCTTGGTTTCCTTATCTGTAGTAGATGCTGGTGGTGGCCCACACCAGGCCACTGCACACCTTCCCCACCTGCTGTGAGGGTTAGCTGCCCCTGTGGAGAATTTGCCCTCTGCTGACAGAGCCACATCTCTTGGAAATGCTTGGAAGGTTCTGATACCCCCATCCTACCCTACTCTGCAGTAGGAAGGGGAATGTGCAGCCCACAGCCATGGACTGACAGGGTATGGAAGGCCAGCCTCTTCCCTGCTGCTGGCCGTCATGCTCCAGGGCCTGTGGGTCTGGCTGAGTCTGGGCTTCACTTCCTCTCCTGCCTCATGCTGCGACCCCCACTTCCCTGTAGGTTCCTATCCTGAGAGTACTCCCTCCACAATCACTTACAGAAGAATCTCCATCTCAGGCTCTGCTCTTAGGAAGCCACCCAGGATGGTCACCTCAAATGAAAGGATGGAAGAAAAGGATTTGAATCCAATATTGATGGCTGGGAGTGGATTCACATGGGGCACACTGGGGAGCTCCTTCATGTCTCCCCTTGTTCAGATACCCAGGCACCTCATTTTGTGCCAGGATGTCAACCATACTGTATACAAATATCTGTTGTCTAATCTGGCTCTCAAAACAGCCCCTCGGTCGTAAGGAGCAGATATTCTCTCAGGCTTCATGATCCAGATGAGAAGGCTAGACTCAAAGATGTGATGTGACCTGCTCAAACTTATCCATCAGTGTCATCAGCACTCAGAGCTGTGACCCTGGCCACCAAGCTCTTTCACCACCACAGAGCTGCCCATCCTCTGCTAATTGGTGACCCAGAAAGTGGAGCACAGGACGAGATGGAGGATTTACCTGACTTGATGTGGCATTTTTATGCTCTTGTGAATTTGCTCTCATGATCATTGCTAATTTGACCTTGAGGCAGCATGTTGATCATGGGAGTACACAAGCCACTTTTCATAACATGTACCTGTATTTTCTTTTTTCCAAACTAAATGATATGCGCTGGCTTTCTTTTATCTGTGAAATTTATCCCCCCCTACCCTACCTTCCTCAAGTGTAAAAGGCAGAAAATCTTTTAGGATTCAGCTGATGCATAAAAGTCTAAAGGGGAAAGTAAATGAAGCAATCTGGATATCATTTCAGTTAGGGAATTTAGGAGGTCTTAAAGCTGGGGCGTGGCCTCTCGGCAAGTTTGTTGAATGATTCCAGAATCGGCCCAGCGCTCCCCCTTTGAGCTTAGAATAAGAGGGCAGAGTAACCTTGCAAGTAGCCTGTCTGGGCCTGACAGTCTATAGACAGAATAAAGGATGCTCGGCATTTGCTTGACAGCCTCTGGATTTTTCCTTTCCTGCCTCCAAGTGCACAGAAACAGGACTTTCATTTCTTGAGAGTTAATTTCCTTCAGCAGCTTATTCTCCCTCTGAAGTCGCAATCCTCTTTGGGGAAGCAATTGGTTATTGTGTAAAGGATTTTGCAGTTACATACTAAGGATTATGACTCTATTTGGTGCGTAAGAAGCAGTGTCAGGAGAACTCTCAAGCACCAAAGACCCCATTTTGATGAAAACGTTTCTACTGAAGAGGAATAACAGAAGTAAAATCTCTGATGTTGTTGTAAATGGGGAACTTGTTAACGATGACTTTATCCAAATTCAGTTTATCATTTTGTCAGCTGAGCATTGCAATGTATTTCTGCCCTGTAGACTGGGGAACTCTGATATAACTGAGCTTTAATGGTTTTATGAAATGCTCTGTTCCCTTTATTTTAAAAAATATGTTTATATTTATTTCAGAGAGAGGAAGAGAGAGGGAGAGAGAGAAACATCAACATTGATTGGCGGCCTCCTGCACACCCACTACTGGGAATCCAGCCTGCAACCCGGGCATGTGCCCTGATTGGGAATTGAACTGATGACCTCCTGGTGCACAACCAACTGAACCACAGCAGCTGGGGTGATCCTTTCTTTTTATCTCATCACTTTTACCACAAACATAATCTCTGCCTACCTAAGAAATGATCGTGAGGAGCAAATGACAAAAGGGGTTTTGCCAGAAAACCCTACAGACCTGCAAGGAGCTCTCGTGGTCATGTACAGCCACTCCACAGCACAAATCCTTTCCATGGTCCTGGGTGCCAGCATCTTGATGTGCTTCTACACAAGCGCCATTTTATTTAAACATGTTCACGAAGCTGACCGAAATAACACTCATGAAATATTAACCTACCAAATTTAACCAGAGATGCAGAGAGGTGGGAAAATTGCAAATTGCATAATGTTGATCATTCAGCGCCTTTCATGACTGTTTAATTTTTTATGTAAGCTGTACATTTGCAACCAGAGCATGCTGGCCTGCCATTCAGCAAGTGAACTCAAGCATCCCTCGACTGCTCACAGTCTGTACCTGTGCTTCACTAGAGCTGGGCACATCTCTACTCAGGGGAGGGAGGTATGTGCTCCCATGTGGCTCCCTGAGTTAATGTGCTCTGCAAAGTAGTGTGTCCTTGTCCTAGAAAAACCACCCCCCCTTTTTTCTTGGTCACAACAGATTGCTTTGGTTTGGAAATACTGTCTAAGGAAAAGGACTCCACCTCCACCCTGCAGTGGGTGACTACACTGAACCAGATATGCTTGCTTCATGGCCAATCATGGATGGACCCTGAAGTCTCTGGATTGCCTGCTGAGGCCCATTTGCTGTGGAATGTAATCATATATTCATGAGGGGGACAGGTGCATGATTGTGCTGTTAGTAGAAAGGTTTCTATTTTATCTGCATTAAAGTGAATGTTCAACCATTTCAAGCCCTTATTAGTCCCATGTGTCATTTTTCAAAGTCAGTAGCAAGTGCCCGTTTATCTGCAAGCCCATGTACAGTGCTCAGATGGCCTTATTTCTTCGCACAGTGACAAGTGGTGCTCTTAACGACGATTCCAGCACCACGCGGGATCCAGTGGCTGTGGAACCAGCAAGGACTAAATCATGCTCACCGCAGGCATCCGGTAGGGTTTGTGATTCTGTTGTAATTCATTGCAAAATGGATAACCTAGGTTGATGTATAAGCAACTCTGGGTTAGAGAAAACATTAACCAACAATCTGATTATCCCACTGTCAAATAAAAAAAAAAAGATTACTGGGTATCTTTCAAATATAGAAGCTGGGAGAACCACTATTAAAATGAATCACTGAAGGATTCAGCATGTTGGTTTTTAATGGATATATTCTTGGTGAAGTTACAGCCCCACTGACATTCTTAAGGCAACACAGATGTGTACACACACAAAACCTTTTCTGAGTGTACAATTCATGGTTGCTGGATGGCAGTGAACTTGCCACTTGCCCTGAAGGAGAGTCAAGAGGTGGCTTAGGTCACAACTCTAATCAAAAAAAACCCAAGGAGGCACTTTTATTTTTAATTGATTTTTAGAGAGAGAGAAACACTAGGGATTGAGCCTGCAACCTGGGCAAGCATTCTGACTGGAAATCAAATTGACAACCTTTGGTTCAGGGGATGATGCTCAACAAACTGAACCATAGCAGCCAGGACAAGGAGGAACATCTTTATGAGGCTTTATCCTGAGCGTAGGGGAGTAAACCAGGTCCCCGCTCTTTATAGAAATGCTGTTTCTTTATTAGGCAGTTCTGAAGGCTGGTCTCTATGGGATCTCATTCTGTGGACAGGTCCTAAGGCATGCTTGGGGGACCTGGCAGTTCAGCAGATGTTGGGGTTGTCCTAGGTAACAATGTAGCTGTTGATTAGGAACATGGACTTTGGTGTTAGCTAGACCAGATTTAGATTTTTTTAATTCCATTTACTGTTGTTAAAATGGGTAACTGCTCTAAACCAATGTTTCCTCAGCACAGCAATGATGATCATGCTACCAATAATATCTACTGCCAGAGCTGCTGTGAATTAAAGGAAACAATGTATTCTATGTCTTGGGCACAGTGCCTGACACACAGTGAGATATAGGGTGGGGCAGAAGTAGATTTACAATGGTTCGTATGAAAAACAATACAGTAATTAATAACAGTACAAGACTAAGTTCTGTGTTTTGCATATTCAAAACTATAAACCTACTTTTGCCCCACCCTGCATAGATACATGCAGACTTCTGTTACCCTTATTGATTTAATAACCTAAAATCATTTTCTCACTCATTACTATAATGATGATCATTATGGCAATTACTGTTTTGTTCATGACACCGCTCATTATTATAATTATTATTTTAATCCTGCTCTCACAAATGTCACCAATAACTACTAGCCATTAGTTGTCATTAATAATTACTAACCCCATGACATGCCACCTCCAAGTTCAGGGTAAATGAGAGTTTGTTTATTGGTACTAAGGGCAGGCCATATGTGAAGGATTTGTCTCCATTAAACAAAAACATCCCCCGGAATGTTCAAGGTGAGCTTGTTTTCTGCTCTCAACTAAACACAATAACTGGCTAAATTTAATGTCTGCTTAAAACATCTGAAAGGGCCATGTTCTAAAGAATAGCATTTCAAGGCCATAATGAGGTGTGTGTGAACTCTTGTGCACTGTGCAGGGATTTGCCACCTCTGTTCTGGGAGGCAATGTTCTAGAAGAAATAACTGAGTTAGGAGGCTATTTTGCTAGTTAGTTTGTTTTTAAGCAACATGAACTATCAACTCACTTTAGTAAACTCTCCATTGTGAACACATAAGCATATGGAAGTGTAAGCTAAACTTCATTAAGTTTCCATTGTTTGCAAGTTATTTGATTGGCTGGGATTTTACAAAAATCAAATGCAGTCCATGGGGTAGAAGCCAGATTGTGGGGCTTCCACCTCCAAGGAAATAAACAGTAGCTTCACTGGAGCCATGAAATGATGGGTCTTTAAGAGTGACAGATGAGATGAGGAATGAGCAATCTGCATGCCGTTTTACATGCTAGGCTTTTGATTCTTTTCTCCACATGTCAGTCCATACTGTTTCACCCTCAGGGTGGAGACATTGCAAATCAGGAGGTCCTAGAGAAGACACAGGGCGGGCTACACTGCCCTCCTCCCACCTTCTCTTCGAGGGGGTGCTAGGTCATATGGACATTCCCACATGTGCAGCCCGATCTATCCTTGAAATGATTTTCCGCTCTTGGTTAGTTCCCTTAAGAGTAAGGTTGCAGACTTCTTAAGGTCAAGGACAAGCTTGTACTTAGGTTGGTATCTCCAGCATTTAGTACAGGACCTGGTGTGCAGATGGTGCCCTATACCAATTCTTGAAGAAAAGGGGTGATGTTCAAAGTACATCCAAATGTGAGTGGGAGCAGCATGAAGCCAGCAGGACTGCAGGTGAGAAAAAGCAGTGATCTGTGTCCCACAAAACACACTCAGTCACCTGGGGTCATCGCTATCTTTTCTGCCTCGGATTACTATATGGCAGAGAGGTCTCAGTTAAGCCACATGAAATTCCATCTTTGCTAGTCAAAAACGTACAACTGTTGTCTGGCCGATGTGACTCAGTGGTTGAGGGTTGAACTAGATACCAGGGGGTCACAGTTTGATTCCCAGTCAGGGCACACACACGAGTTGTGGACTTGATCCCCATTGTGGGGTGTGCGGGAGGCAGCTGATCAATTATTTTCTCTTATCATTGATATTCCTGTCTCTCCTTCTCTCTTCCTCTCTGAAATCAATATATACATATATTATGGCATATATATATATGGCCCGGTGCATGAAATTTGTGCATGTGATTGGGGGAGTTGTCTCTCAGCCCAGCCTGTACCTTCTCACAATCCAAGACTGCTGGCTCCAAACTGCTTACCTGCCTGCCTTCCTGATTACTCCTAACTGCTTCTGCGTGCCAGCGTGATCACTCCCTAATCACTCCCCTGCCAGCCTGATTGATGTCTAACTACTCCGCTGCCAGTCTGTTTGCCCCCAACTTCCCTCCTCTGCCGGCCTGGTCACTCCTAACTTCCCTCCCCTGCAGGCTTGATCACCCCCAACTGCCCTTCCTTGCAGGCCTGGTCCCTCCCAACTGCCCTCCCCTGTTGGCCATCTTGTGGTGTCCATCTTGTGTCCACATGGGGGCAGGATCTTTGACCACACAGGGCAGTCATCTTGTGTGTTGGAGTGATGGTCAATCTGCATATTACTCTTTTATTAGATAGGATAGAGGCCTGGTGCACGGGTGGGTTCAGCTGGTTTGCCCTGAAGGGTGTCTAAGATCAGGTTTGGGGTTCCCTTGGGGGGTGGGACAGCCTGGGTGAGAGGCCTGTGGTCATTTGCAGGCCAGCCATGCCCCCTAGCCACCCAAGCAGAGGCCTTGGTATCTGGGATTTATTTTGTGTTCTACAATTGAAACTTTGTAGCCTGGAACAAAACCAAGCCTCCTGCTTGCTCTGTGGCAGCAGCCATCTCTGTTGGGATATTTACCTTCTATAATTGAAATATTGTAGCCTGGAGTGGAGGCCTAGGCCAGCCAGAGCTGCAGAAGCTTGGCTTCCTCCATTGCCCCAGCAACCCTAGCCTCTGCTCTCTCCAGCTCCATAGCTGCTGCCATTTCTGTTGGAATATATCTTCTATAATTGAAACTTTGTAGCATTGAATGGAGGCCTAGGACAGCAAGGGCAGGCAGAAAGCTTGGCTTCCTCCATTGCCAGGGAAACCCAAGTCTCCCTCCTGCTCTCAGAGGCCACAGCCATCTTGGTTGGGATTTATTTGTTCCTGATTGGCTTGTGGGCATGGCTTATGGGCATGGCTTGATCGGAGGTATAGTCAAATTGCATATTACTCTTTTATTAGATAGGAGATATAGATATGTGTGTGTGTGTGTGTGTGTGTGTGTGTGTGTGTATGTATATGTTCATATATATATTAAATGTACAACTTTTGATAATTTCAGTTTTACTTTCATAGTAGGCAGAGGAGTTAAGAGCACTTACTGGAGGTACAGGGATGTGAGTTTGAATGCTGACCTCTGCTTAGAATCTGTGTGACAAAGTTCAGATTTCTGTACGTTTCTAAGCTTCAATTTCTTTGTAGAACTGAGGATGACACCTGCATAGTTATAAAGATTGAACCAAGGTAATACATGTTGACCACTTACTTAGCTGTCCTCCCAAGATATGGAGCTCTGAGACTCCAAACCTCTGTACCTACCTGCCTCTATTGTCCTGAACTTAGGTGCTGGCTGTGTTTATTCAGTCCTTTCCTCTCTCTGCAATGTACTTTCTGCTAGTCATTATTCTGTTTGTCATTTTAAAACAAGATCGAAATAGAAGTTTAAAAACAAGGCATTCAATTGGGTTCTTTTCCTATTAAAATCAGAAATTTCAATGCCTGCAGAAAGCATTTTGGGGGGATATTTAATTATTCAAACTAATGGGTTTTATTGTAATGAGATTTTTAAAAACCATTATGATGGGGCAAAGGGCTGAGGCTTAAAGTATTTTCACTTACTGATATGTTCTGCTTTAATGAAACCCAAAATGTAAAAATCTAAATTTAGGTATAGTGGAAGCTTTATCAGTGATTATGTTTTTTACAAAGGCGGTAATCTGCCTATAGAAGCATTTATTTCGGTGTTCCTGTGGTACGTTGAGAATACAACGTGAATTATTACCATTTTATTTACACACAGGTGTTTCCTGTAAAGCAAGTTTCACCTGGGAGGGTGTTTGGCTCTAGTAAAATTGGTTCTGAATTTCATGATCAAAGAAGAGCTGAGAGAATAGATTTTGAGTGACATCCCAGGCAGAAGGAAAGAAGCGTTCAACCTTAGACTTTCAGTGCTCTTATCTAATCTTGATGTGAAGGCATGTTTCTAATGCACCATTTATATCCCTTTGCTTAAACTGAGTAGCTAGCGATTAAAGTAATGGAACATGAATCAGGAGGCGTGTTTTCTGCTTCTGACTCTTGTAGCTTCCGGGTAGATGCTCGTGCTGTGTTTGCTCTCAGGCCAGTTTCCCATTTACAGAGCAATTGTTTCCATCCTAGGGGATATAGTAAAGCCTTGTCAGTGTTTCCAAAAGCCTTGTGAGCTCTTCAGAATGAAGATCTGGCTGTGTTGCCATCCCCAGCTTGTGAACCAATAGCTGGAAAACCCTCTTTACTCGCCATTTATTTACCTTAAAAAATAAAGGAAGTGCTTATAAAAGCTGAATTGTAAGTTATGAAATTAACAAACAAAAAAAATGCACCCAAATGGTACATAAAAACTTTCTGAAATAGCTTTATTAAATAAAACTCTAAAATCTGTTAAATGGACAGCAACCTGTTACTAAAGCTGTTGTATAGGCTATTTTATTCAAAAGAATTTGTTAAATCTATCTCAGCAAGTCAGGGCTAGTTTGTATAGTTAGTGGAAAGACAGAAATAATCTCGTTATGTAGAAATGGAAAAAATACTGAATATATTTGCAATAAACATCGTGATAGTTTGAAAGTAGAGTTTTGATTATTGTAGCCCTGTGGTCTTTGAAAATAAACACTACTTCTAGAATTACAGTAGGATCAGATCCTTGGATATAATCATTTAAAAATATAACTGTTTTACTTATCTCTGAAGGGAAAGTGAGCTATCTTCAAAAGAAAACAAGAAGGTTTGTGGTGGATGTGCATTCAAAGGATTGATTTAAAACAATTATAAACCAACAGGATGAATTAAACCTAAGGTTTCAGAACATAACTCATCCCCCTTCCTTTAGCTACCAAAAGTAGAATTCATGAATTTCTTTCTACTTTCTAAATGCAATATGAATCCAGTCTCTCCAAGACCTAGAAGAGTACCTTGCACTAGAGTAGCCACTTATCTCTTTGTGCAGAAGAGATAAGGTGTGGTCCATTGTGAAGGCAGGATCTGGAGTACAGACCAGGCCCTGTTGAGAAACACAGTCCCACTAGTGGTTGGTTAGCAGAGACCCAGGTCCCAGTCACTGTACCCTATGGGCAGTGGGATTCCTGGGAGGGGTATTGGTAAAAGTAGGATTTCAATGCCCAGAGAGAATAGACAGAGCAGTGCTAGAGTAAGGAGAGGAGCACGAGGTCACAGCCAGACTAGAAACCAACAAGCCTTGATGCCCAATCCTGATGCTGTGGGAACTCATAGCAAGATGAACCTAGCTGTAGGATGAGGAGTTACACAGGCTGAAAACTTGGAGAGGCCGTGGAGTTAGCATATTTACAGCTTCTTGGGTGGTAAAAGAAACAAAAAGAAAGGCTTTAAGAGCTATGATCCACGAAATGCTACTAATTTACATATCCAAAAAGGAACAATTATGAGCAAAGGATTATTTGAATAACGTAAAACTTCTTCAAAGCCTTCCACTAATCCTAGTCCCAGAAATAATCTAAACTATATCTTGTTTTTCCCTTTAATGAAGAAGTCCTTTCTCCTTCTGTAGAAGGGAGGCATAAAACAGATGGCATCCTGAAGCAAGGTAAGGTGTGGGCTAGATTTAGATCAACAGAATAGGGCAGTACCCCAGACTACCAATCGTGGGAACCATTCCACCCTCAGGCATGAAGGGCAATATTGGGAGAGGATTCCCTACTGGTCTTTATAGAAAGATGCGGCAAAGAGGGAGCTGGAGAAATAAGCAGCCTATCTTACCTTCGCCTCATCTATTCATCTCCTGCCACACCTATCACTGGCTGAACCCAACCAAAAACCAGAGGACACATAGGTCAGCGTCCAAGGCAAAGTAGGATGGAGAAGGGTAGAGAGTGACATGGAAGGGCAAATAGAAGGTAGCCAGTACACCATCATTGGGAAATCAATTCATATTAATAATACTTCAATGACATTGCACAAGGAATAAAAATATTTACTTGGGGGAACTGATGAGATTATCTCCATTTGACTCTGTAGGGTCTTTGATATTGATGGTACATTTCATAAATGCTCTGTCTTCGGTTAGACTGTGATCTTCTTGGGGGCAGGATGTTTTTACTTTTTTATCCTTAACAACTAGCACTGTTTCTGGAACCTATTATATGTTCAGTCACCATTTGTTGAGTGAATGAGTGCAAGAATAAATTAATGAATTCAGTATGTTCTGGTTTATATAATTTTCTTGTCAAAGGAAGCTTTATCCTGAAAGAAAAACAATTATAGAAAACCTCTTTGATCTTCTACCCCCATGATGGAAAGTTCTTCCTAACATATAACATTGGCTGTCCCCACCATTCTAAGAGGATTATACTAAGCATGGAGGAATATTTCTTTGATGACTGAGAATCTAGCAGCACTCGGGGCTGTCATTCTAAACTTTAGGTCTGGGCAAGAGAACTGACTTTCAAGAGACTCAAAGTTTTTAAACACAAATAAACTCATGGGAATTGTCATGCCAGATCAAGCTGGTGGTTTAGCCTGCCGAGTATTCTCTGCTAGGGCTAAATGTTCTACATTTTCCCTTAAATGTAAACTCTGGTTGATTTAGAAGTGGGTTAGTTAGGTTCTAGTGAGTAGAGTTTTTTTTACTTCTTTATTTAAAAATTTTTTCCTATCACTGTCATATTTTCTTCTGGTGCTTTTACAATTTCCCCAAATGATTTAACTGTCTTTATTAAATTATGTTTCCTGACTTCCTTTATTTTATTACCGTTCCAAAGATTGTTTGTACTCTCTTACATCAGACTAGGCATAGGGTAGGTAATATTATCTTATTCTCTTAAATATTTGCAGTTCTCTCTTAAACTTTCTGTATAATCCATGTTCCCTAGTAATGTTATCAGTATGACTTCTTTTTGACACACTCAAATATCTCATAATCTTGGGGTGGGGCAGTGAGGCCCACTGATTTGCCCACCTTAGTGTCCTGGGGGAAGTCTGGTCCCAGGTCTGCCATGTGTACAGGTTGGTCAGTACACTGACTTCCACAGCCTAAAGATGGTTGTCACTAAGTTCAAGTGGATTTTTCCTGAATAATTTTTGTTTATTCCTAGAGTAATTTTGGCAATGTTCCTAATTTCCTATTGTTCAGACCCATTGTCCCTTCAGAATTCAGGCTCTTAATACAAGTTCACTTCTATTATAAAGGAAACAAGCCATCAAAGACACATAGAAACCCCTGTCTTATAGGACTCTTTAGTATCCTCTCCCAGTGCTTCCTAACAGAAACCCTCCGCTATTTCTTATACCAGACTTTGAAGTCATCTCTTTCTTGGGTCACTGGAGCACCACAAATCTCCCTGCTCTCTGAGAAAGCCTCAGAGACCCAAGGGCTGACCCAGTCTCCCCCTGCCTTCTTGGTTCAGCTGACTGGCACAGTCCTTTTAGCTCATCTGCCTTCTTCCCTTGATTTCTTCCCAGTCCCACTTCTACTCACCCATCCTACCTAAACCATTTCTGTAGCTGACCTTTGAACTCTCTGCAAGTTCTCCCATTCCTTCTTTAATTTAGCCCTTCCGGTTACACTTTAATAAGAAGATGGTTTATTTTTAAAATAAAATTTAAATTGTACTTTATGCATATATTTATGAGAAGACACAGACAAGCAAAAATATAGAAATCATAAAATAGAGAAGGTAAATATGAAAAAGATAAAAATCAACTCTAATCCTATCATTTAGAGACAACCATTGTTTATATTTTGATGTATATATTAATAGTCTTTGGGGAAAATATCATATGTACATATTTTAATGAAATGGGATGATACTATCTATAATTCTCTATCTCTGCTAAAGAATACATTAGGGTTGTTAGGATATCATCAATCTTTTACATCATTTGAAATGACTGCATAATATTCCATTTCATCTATATTCATATTCAGCAAATGTCTTCATTTCTAATTTTCACCTCATTACTGATGCTTCAATGGTCACGTTTATGCCTAAATATTTGCACATGGCAATAGGTAGCAATAACTCTGAGTGGACTTACTAGATGAAATGCTGAGGATTTCATTACATATCGGCCACATGGGTCAGATCTGGAATCTGATCTGCTGGAAAGATTGAGAACTTGAGGTGAGAAGAAAAATAAGGAGAAAATGGGACCCTTTGAGAAGAATGTGAACAACATCATTAGTGAGAACACTCAGGCAAAGCAAAAAGAATTGCAAGTTTTGCTGGTAAACAAAAACAGGTAGAGGAATGGAGTCCATACGATACTTCAGAAATCTTGTTAGCCTCCTCCCTGACTTAGCCAGAAAACTCACTTTATAGATTGGACACCTCAGCACTTCTCCAAGCATCTCTTGGCATGTTTCCTCAACGAAATATTTTTTACACCAAAAAAAAACAGATTGCAAGACCATTTCCTCAACAGTTTTTTAAAAAGAAGATTTTTTGGGGAGAGGTTGGGAGTTCAAAAATCAGCATTGTTGATTTCATGTGGAGTTGCACACGCCCTCCCCCCACCCCAACAAATCAAAGCTGCCAGTTGAGTATATAACAACCCCCATCCTGGTGACCTTTGAAATTAGAGATGTAGAAATAACAGAAGTGACATGTTTTTCTCCTTTGTGACAGGACTGGTAAGGGTACTGGCTCAGTTGTCCTGATGTCCGGTTGAAATAGAACCTTTGGGTGAAGAGGAGGCTGAGATCCTGCTTTCAGAACGGTTCACAAACACAAGGAGGCTTAAAGGAGGGTTTTGAGGATGTATCTAATGATGCCATTTCAACCATGACTTGAGAAAATTAATAGTAAAAATGACCATCTGTTGCCTTGGGTGGCCCTGGAATGTGCCCTCAATTCTGGACTTGCAATTTCCTTCAAGCTTGGATACCCTGGAGCACAGAGCACACATAAGGCAACCTGGAGAAGAAGGAAAGAAAGGAGTTAAGATTGAGAAGAATAGTTGAAGAAGGGAAGAAAAGAAAGAGGTGCGAATGGAAAGTTGAGAAACTGTTTCACTGCCAACAGTGGCATGATATGAAGGACTTGTTAGCTGTATTCTAAAGCTTCCTGTGCCAGGGATCTGGGAATACTGCATTCTCTTTTCATCCAGAAGAAAAAAACTTTTTTTAAGATGTCAGCTTACATAGCATTGACCCTTAATACACACACACACACACACACACACACACACACACACACACACACACACACACACAAACACACACACACACACACACACACACACCACTTAAATGTCTCCCAATGACTAAACAGAGTACATTTCAGAATTCTTGATGGGCCCATCTGTGATGAGTCAAAGGTAAAATCTCACAGGTCTTCTGGGAAGCCGCACCATGGATCCCCCTTCAAGGGCTCGTTTGAACATTGCCCAAACGCTGGATCTTTGATGTCCAGTCTCTTTGAATGGATTCTTAAGCATCAACCAGACATGCCCCACTTCTCAACAGTAAACAGGGTAGAAAGATACTATAGCTGACAGCAGTGACTGGCAGGAGCCTGGGAAAGTAAACTAATATTCTACGCTGCCGTTAATCTTATTTTTATTTAGGCTAATTTGCATGACTGGTGTATGCCAAATGAGAAAATTTTTCCTTCTCCTTGGAATAGCTTCATGTTAAAATATCACTCTTTTCAAAGTGCCCAAATATTACTGGGATGAATAATGAGACAGATGGAAAATAGAAAGGGGGAAGCAAGTTCAAAATGCTTTATGTTTGGCAGAATAAATGAGCTTTGCAGATTTCAGCCTCCATCTACTTTACTCATCTGAGGACACTTTCCGCTCATCCTGTGGAAATGCAAGGACCACAGGAGCCACATCAAGCTCCACCCACCTCTGACACAGCCTATTCAAAGGGCATGTGACAGCTGTCTGTCCCCAGCTTAGCATGACGCATTTGAAGGGGAAAGCGTGTCCAGGGAAAGCTTCCAGGCTGTGGGCCTTTGCTAAATGCAGAACCCTGCCTGAACCATCAACCATTTTCCAGAAAGACTACCAAAGTGCAGTGTGGGTTTTCAGACTATGGAAGATTGCAATAAATTCTTTATCTTTTTCTGAGCAGATAAAAGCAAGAAGCAACCACCAGCTAAATAGTTGACTAAATCAGGTTCATAGCTTGGTTTTGCTAGTGACATGGGGTGTGTCTGTTGGATCCCCATAAGAGCAGCTGCAGCGCTGATTGTCCCAGTGTTGTTCCCCCAAATGTCTTGTGCTCCTTTCTCCTTCCTGTACCCAGTCCTGGCCCACCCTCCACGTGAAATGTCAGTGGTTCTACCAGAAAGCCTGTCCCGGGTAGATACCTTCCTTCTGCACCAGTTTTCTTGCTACTACACCAATAAGAGATGAGTAATGTAGCAACAGGAGAGAGGTTAAGAAGCCACCTGGTGAGCAGCCCCTGACACAGCTTAAAATACCTACAAAAACAAAAGAGGTGGGAGCTCAGAGTAGAAGCAAGGACTTTAGAGTCAGATCTGAATTCTATCTCTCCACCTGCTGCTTACTAGCTGTTCCATTTGGGGCGTGGTTAATCTCTTTGTGCTTCATTTTTAGGAATAATAATAATACTCTACCTTATAGGGCTTTGGAGATGAGTTAATTATAATGATAAACACTCTAAGTAGCATAAATGTTAGTTATTGCAACTACTACCCTGTAGCTGGCTGGATGCCTAGTGCTGTGATCCTGGGGAGGACTGCTGACTTCCTGACTGATGGAACCAAACTGAGATGCACTGGGTGGTCCACTCACAGTTGGCTGTTGCCACCAGTAAAAGCATGAATAACAGGCAGGAAGACTCATTCTCATTGACCCTTAGTCTGTTTTTGGATGCCAAGAGCTCACAGTACCAAAGTTCACTCATTCGCTCACTCACTCATTCTTTCTTTCATTCATTGAACAAATATTTAGTGAATGCCTCTTAAGTACTGAATGCCAATCTAGGAACTGGATCTAGGGCAGTGAACAGAGATGAAGAAGACCCCTGGCCCCATGGAGCTTACATTCCAACAGAGAAAACAGACTAAGTGAAATAGATGGTACATCAGAGGCACAGGAGGGCAGACCCTTGGAAGGGGGCATCCTGGAAAGCTGGGGGTGGAAAGCCATGGGTGGGGACTACAAGGTCTGTGAGTGCTGAATATCTTTGAGGACTAGGCCCCTCTCAGCCAGCATCCTGCTGGGAAGTCGAGGAGCTGGGCAGCTGGTAGCAGGGAATCAGCTGAGACCCAAGTCTGATTGCCATGGTCCCACCTTCCCTTAACTTTTCCTTCCCCAGTGGTGGCCCAGAAAGCATTACTGAAGAAAATTTACTCATGTGATTTTCATTTGTTAGTTTTATCTTCAATCTAAGGGACCTGTAAGCATGTTGAGGGCAGAGATCAAATGTTACACTTGAATAGCCCACAGTAATTTTCTTATTGCTAATTAATAATAATAATAGCTAATGCTTACTGAACACCCACCGCACACCCTTGTCTCAAACCTTCATTTAACTGTCATCACTCCACATAATGAGATGGAACTTTTATTACCTTGAGATGAGGAAGTGAGAGCACAGAAAGGTTAATATTTTGCTTATGGTCACTCAGTCAGGAGCAGTTAAACTTTTAAGTACTGCTATGGGCTAAATTATGCCCCCCCCAATTAATTTTTGAAGTCTTAATCCCCAGTACCTTAGAAAAAGACTATTGGAAACAGGGTCTTTAAAGAGGGAACTGAGTTAAATGAGGTCCTTAAGGTGGGTCAAAATCCAATATGACTGATGTCCTTATAAGATGAGGAAATGTGGACATAGACATGTTCAGAGAGAAGTCCACGTGAAGAGACACAGAGAGGGTGGTCATCTCCTAGCCAATGAGAGAGGCCTCTGAAGAAAGCAACTCTGCCAACACTCTGATAGCCTTTCAGCCTCTGGGACAGTAAGGAAATATATTCTTGCTGTTTAAGCCTCTCACTCTGTGGTACTTTGTTATGCAGCCCACACTGACTAGTGCTGGTACGTGGTGAGTGCTGAAGAAAGGTTGGAGACTGCATCATTCATGAGACCACCCAGGCTGGTCCTGCCTGCTCTCCTGTGTTCAGCGTGTGGAGACGGCATCTCTGGTGCCCTGGGCACCTGCTGGTGTCCAGCAGCTTAAGTTCCCTCTGGTCTTCTCAGTGCTGAGTGTGCCCTAGTAGTAGATAGAAATATTCATCCTCATCATACGGAAACTGTGATTCACTGGCCCACACCTGGCACCGCTCATGGAACTAGACCTTTCACTCTCCAACTCATTCATTCCACCAATGACTATTCTTGCCTGCTATGTCTAGGAAGGTGACAGAATCATGTTACAATCTCCGGGACGTCAGCGTACCAATAAATATAAAATCTATTTAAATCATGTAAGCATACTGGAAACAGTGAACAGGGGAAGCTAACCTAGTAAAGAAGGTCAGCAAAGGCTTGTGCCTTATAAGGTGGACAGAATGGAGTTAACTCAGCAAAGAGGAGAAAGAGTAGGATTCCAGGTGGAGGAAACAGCAGCCCTGCTCCTCCAATGCTTGCAGAATGGAAGAAAGAGACAGGGGTGGGTAGGTGGGGGTGAGAAGGTGTGTAACATACCAAGTACCTTCAGATCATTCGGCACAGACTTTCAAGCCTAACAGATACAGCTACATAGAACCAGAGGAGGAGGCAGGAGAAGCGCCCCTGCCCAACCCTAAGAGTGATACCTCCTTTGATTTTAACCTACAGGTGCCTCATGCTAGTCCAGGCCCTGCAGCCCCACCATCACTTGTCATTTGTTTCCTTATCTCTGTGGCTGAGGCAGCAGTGTGGGACCATCCTCCTGGTGCTGTGGCAAGCCCTGAACTGCCATCTCAGAAGACTTGCCATAGCCAATTAGACCCCTGGGCAGTCTGTGAGGCCCAGCCACCGCAGCTGCAGGCTGTGCATGCCATGGGCCGTGCAGCCTCCTTGCAGGACTGTGCACAAAGCTCAGGGGGCTGCTGAGGATAACAGGGGGTCAGGAATTGGTGGAATGTGATAGGATGTGCTGAAGGATTCACATTCTCCAGTCAAGTCCAAGATAGCAGAAAGAATTTATAGACCAAGACCTGGAATATAAGCAGAGGGATGAACAGGCCTGTTTTAAATTGCGGCCCAAGAAGTGCTTCTGTGCTATGCATAGATACCAACAGGAAAAGAGAAAGAAAAGCAAGTGCCCCAGCTCAGATAAAATATATTTTAACTATATTTACATGCCAATTTCAAACGGCCTAGTAGTGCCTAAGTCAAAGGAATTCCTTTTATTTATTTGCTATAATTCACCATTGTGCTTAGCTCTATCACTTTCCTTCCTTCTTTACCAATAAACACCAGTAACAACTTAAAAGAATTTTGCTAACTTCGTATCTCTGAAAGTATGACTGAGAGCCTCATCTTCTACCTAGATCCGAAGCTGCATTGAAGTCCAGAAGAGAACTTTGTTTAAAATTCAGTGCTAGATAACTTATTTCCTTTTAAGTAATAAGAGTTATAGAACTTATTAAGTTTTGTCTTTTGACATGGAGACTAGGAAACACAGAGTCATGAGTCTGTGTTTAAGGTTAAGGTTCAACTGGTGCAACTGTGTTGGCCCTTATTCTTGTAATTACCATTCCTTGCGTTTGATCCTACTTTTCTGTTTCCTATTTGTACATATGACTTCCTTGCACATATTCCTGTTGTAAATTGTTGTGCATATTTTGGGAAAAGAGAGTATAACACACACACACACACACACACACACACACACACACACACACAAAAAACAAACAAACACAAACAAAAAAACAGTTCCATTATCTGTCCTTGGACTGAGCTTCTTGAACTAAAAATTACCAAACAGCCCTGTCCTTGGTCATTGCTTTAACAGCCTTGGCCTCACTAACATGACAGAGAGATGTTGCCTTAGCACCTCTAGCCTCCACAGGAAATGAATTGAGTACATAGTATATTATTTCACTATTGCTACATTTAAAAATGCTTGACCACTAAAACAGCAAATGTTTCTGTGAGTCCGGAATGTGGGAGCAGCTGGAGGCTCTGGATTAGTCTCATGAGATTTCGGCCAAAATGTTGCCCAAGCTGCAATCATCTAAAGGCTTGAGCGGGGCCAGAGGGTCGGCTTCGATGAAGGCTTCTCCACCCCCAAACCCCAGAAAGAACAGGGGTTAAGCCACAGTGAGTTTTACTATCTAGTCTCAGGAGCCACACAGCATCACTTCCACCACATTCACTTATTAATTAGAAGTGAGCCACCAAGCACAGACCACAGTCAAGGGGAGGAGAAATTAGCTCCACCTTTTGATGGGAGGGATATAAAAATATTAGGAGACATATTTTTAAATGTTCAGAATATGAAACTTTTTTTTGAAGTTTTTGTAGCCAAGGCGCAACTTAGTTATCAACATGCCTTTACCTATATGCAAACTGGGACAGAAAAAAAGGATGAGAAAGAAAATGCTTTTCCTCAACTGATAGCTACAGGCAAGCAACTGGCAGCTGCACGGCTCCATGGAGTTCAAACACAGGCCTATGCGGGAGAGAGAATAGAACCCCAAAGAGAGTGGGAATGAGAGAGGGAAGGATAAACATTTCAAAAGAAAAGAGGGGGATTATGCTCCTAGCTGATCTTCAAAGTCAGCCCCACTTGAAACCAGCATGAAAGACTAAAACCAAGGTGACAAGGTCTAATGTAGCTACAGATTACTCAGATCTTTTGTCAAGTCTTTTAGTTAGACCTCAGGTGAGAATAATGAATATTGACTCAGGAAGCAAGTTTGGAGAGAAGAGATGAATTCATCTCTGGAGATGATGAGGAGTGCTGGTGAGTGGGAGGGGGAAGTGTGCATCACAGCCTGAACTGATGTAGATGGATGTCACCAGAAGTCTATAACCCCAGTAGGCCTGGGAAGGGTGCCAGGTGTACCCCCTGCTGCTCTGGATCTATGTGGCAAAGATACTTGGCTTCTCTTTAATCTAGACATTGACTCTTCATAGTGAAAGAGGCAATGGGGACAAAGAGAAGCTTTCTAATTCATCTTAGCATGCTTACCGTTGATAGTGAACGCCCGCCGAGTACGATGGTTGATTCACGAGATAGCTAGGTTTTTCGTTTCCTTATATTTATCTTCGCTCTTACAAAATTGCCATAAAATACTCCAATACATACCAACTAAGTAACCAGCTCTGTGAGCTGTGTAACATTCTTGTCATGTGGGAATTAACTAGCCTAAAATATGGGCAAGCCAGATAATATATTATGGAATAAAGCATGCAGCTTAGAGCTTTTTTTTCTTTATTAAAAAATCCAGGTGCCCAAAGACATTAAATTTGGTCATTCAATATCATTTAACTGCTCATCATCACCACCCCCTAGCTCACCCTCCCACCTGACCATGACCA
The DNA here is from genome assembly GCA_027563665.1 of Antrozous pallidus. Lineage (NCBI taxonomy): Eukaryota > Metazoa > Chordata > Mammalia > Chiroptera > Vespertilionidae > Antrozous > Antrozous pallidus. Next base: position 59,856,671 of record CM050516.1, on the reverse strand, counting down.
CCTGACCAAGCAGAGGACACTTCTCTGAGCCCCTGAGGCTGACCTCTGTGCTCTCCCCAAGGCGTCCACAGGAACCATGTGCATAATAAATTGCTCTTGGACCATGTTATGTTCATGTTTGTCTGGCAAAGATTCAGCTTCTACTTCAGTTGTGAGCCCCAAAGGGAAGGCGATTGAGGCTTATTTTCATTTGTGCTGAGCCTGAGATGGGTGCTGATGGAAGTGCTTTACTTTGGGATGGGATTCCAGGCATTAGGGTGGGCCTGGGAAGGGAGAAATAGGAAGGAGGGGGAACGCATGTGTGGTGTGTTCTTTAGGTGGTCACCACCTGGTAAGGGGAGCATGCATTAATGAGCTCCCACCCCTCACTGTCAAGAGGTGCAATACATTCCTCACCCTTCCAGGTCTCATGGGATGTACATCTGTGCAGGGCTCTCTGGTGGCACCAAACATGCTGCCTGAGAGAAGCCTTCATGCAGCTGAGGCGAGAAGCTGATTGCTACAGCAGTGGTTTGTTTAAAAGGTGAACCAAGGGTGTGAGGCAAGACACAAGAGAATGACCACACAGGAGGAAGAGATGACAATCCAGAAGCCATTGCAGTAATCTAGCAAAAGGTGATAGGAACATGACTCCATGCCATGTCTGTGGGACAGAGAGAAGAAAGCTGACAAAAAGCCTCTTGGGAGACAGTACTGATAGAACTTGGGCAGTAGATGTAGGTAAAGAGAGACAAGGGTAATAAGGCAGGATGCCTCCCTGGGTTCTGACCTGGCTGCCTGGGGAGAGGGTAAAATAGGAGCAGTGGAGGAGGTGGAAGAGGATGGGAATTGAGAAGCCTGGTGGGGATTGCAATAGTCATGGAGGGGATTGTTGCAAAAGACATGGAAGGAATTGGGAGCAGTTGGAGACCAAGTTTAGGAAAGGAAAGGGAAAGTGCCAATGAGGGCCCAGCTGGAGTGAGTGGATTATCCTATCTAATAAAAGAGTAATATGCAAATTAAGCATCACTCCAACACACAAGATGGCTGCCCCTATGTGGTCAAAGATCCTGCCCCCATGTGATCAAAGATGCCCCCATGTGGACACAAGATGGCTGCCTCAAGATGGCCAGCAAAGGAGGGCAGTTGGGAGGGACCAGGCCTGCAAGGGAGGGCAGTTGGGAGTGATCAAGTCTGCAGAGAAGGGCAGTTAGGGTAGACCAGGCCTGCAGAGAAGAGAAGTTGGGGGCGACCAGACCTGCGGAGAAGGGCAGTTGAAGGGGACCCAGGCCTGCAGGGGGAGAGCATTGGGGGGAGAGGGGACTAGGCCTGCAGGGGAAGGCAGTTAGGGGCAATCAGACTGGCAGGGGAGCAGTTAAGCATCCATCAGGCTGGCAAGGAAGTGGTTAGGGTAGTGGCTGTAAGTTTGTCAAATATGGTGATCAGGCTGGCAGGCAGAAGTGGTTAGGGGCAATCAGGAAGGCAGGCAGGCTAGCAGTTGGGATCCAACAGTCCTGGATTGTGAGAGGGATGTCTGACTGCCCATTTAAGCCCAATCCTACTGGGATCAGGCCTAAACGAGCAGTTGGACATCCCTCGGGGGATCTCAGATTGGAGAGGGTGTAGGCTGGGCTGAGGGACACCCCCCTCCATGCATGAATTTCGTGCATCGGACCTCTAGTATTTTATATTAGTCCCAAGCTGCATGACATTGACTGTTGCTGCAGAGTGGACATGGAAGCAAGTAATGTGGACGACTGCTCTGAGCCAAGCCTGGTGTTTAATGGGTGGATATAAGAAGGACAAGGGAATAAAAGAATTGGAGACATGCTGAGAGCATGAAAAACACTAGAACATATATTACATTTTATGATGGGCTCTGGTGACTTCTGGAACCTTTTCATATGCCCCAGATTCTTAAATTAACACGTTATATGGCAATTGCTCCTGTCTGTGACCTGAAAAAGAAAAGGAATGTATCCTGATGTTGATGCTATTGAGTATTTATGGCCCCCAAACATTTTTTTTTAAATGGCATTGCCTAGAAGTTCCTAGCAGGCGTCAAAGGCAGCTGAAATGAGTTCCTGGGTGACTTGCTCAGAAGGGCGGAGGCAATGAAAGTTTACAGGGCGTATCCTGATTGGGCTTCCCACGGTTGGCACTCAGCTGTCCCGGGAGTTAAGGATCTATAAAAGCCAAAGATCTTCAGCGGTCACTTCCCTACTCAAGACCCCATTAGCGTGTGCTTGCTCAACAGCCATGTTTTATTTTTTATTTTCTGAATTTCTTCCCTCTTTCTTCACTTTCCCATACTCTTCTCCATCCCTGACTCTCACCAGTCCCTTATGCTGTAAGGTGATGAGGAAGTATTTGAATCCACCCCAGCATATCCCTGTAGGTCATTTCCTTGCGGGCCACACTGGGTTTGCAAGTACTGTAGTGACACTGAAAGGAGCTGAGGCGCTGGGGCACGCCAGGCCCTGCTGGTCCTCTCTACCCTTTCTTACGAGGTGTATTCATTCCCTCTTGGGTAAGAAGCCACTGCTGTTCTTCCGTATGCAGTGACACAGGTCGGGGACAGGACCTTAACTCACCTCTGCTGAAGGTTTCAGGGTGTTTGTGTCCTTTGGTTCTTTACTTAAGGCCTTCTCTCATTTTCCAAACATTATTCCATCTAAAGTAAGTTTTCAAACCCTTGGCATTTGCCTTAAAGGTAAGTCTGCTTTGAAGCCTGATGGAAATTTCAATCATATTTCTATTCATAGTCAAGGAGTGAGTGGGAACTAAAAATACCAGCATTTTGGATTTTTTTCGTCCGAAACCCTGAACAGAAACGCACAAATGCTTCAAGAGAGGCAGCCCAGCGCCCACCCCATCATCGGCACTCTGCCTCGGCGTCAACACCCGCTCCAGGAGCCCCGAGCTCTCCTGCCAAAGCTCCCACAAGTCTCCAAGGTCCTTTTTCTAAACATGTAAAATGAAGTTTCCTAAATATATTACAAATGAGGCAGGCCAGACAACTTGGCTTGGGAAGAGCCTCAGAGCAGTCAGGATGTTGGGAGTATTAAAGCCAAATTAGATGACAAGGATCATCTCCACTCCATGTGCAGCTGACAGCAAGCAGTTCTGAAAGTCATTAGCAAGGTGTTGTGGTCAGGGAGCTCCGTGCTGCGCTCGTGGCTATGATCATTATTCGTCAGGTCTGCTTGTGCCCTTGCTGGGCAGTTAGAGTATCTAGGTCTGAATGAGCCAAGTGAATGTGGGGCTGGAAAATACCGGAAAGGCAATGCCAGCACAGACACTGATTTACCATTGATGGCTTATTCTTGTAGGTCAGTCTTTCTAGAAGAGAATAGGTTCCTTAAAAACAAAACAAAAAAACCTCCAGCACCTGTCAACTTTTTTTTTTTTAACCAGATTAGTCTTTTGGAATTAGATGTAAATGAAGACAAGATGACTCACTCTGCAGCGCCTCATTAAAATAAACATACCTTAAGAAGGTCAGAAGTTTGGACATTAAGAGGTTAGATACAAATTATTCTTCCATTTCTGGAGCTTTGATCTCCCAAAGATAGAGTCATCTGGCAAAGTTCTCTCTTTCTTGCCCCCCAGGTTTAGGTTTCCCCTTGGCAATATAGGCATACTCTGATTGACAGGCTGAGTTAACGGTCTGTAGCCAAGGTGATAACTATTTGGTAGAACTATATCAATGCTAATTATTAAAGTAATTAACAGAAAGCTTAATGAACTAATTTAGCCATCCAAGAGTAGAGAAACTGCTAAAGACCGCCCAGGGATTGGTCAGTCCTCTGCCGTTTTATCTTAGGTTAAGGGCAAAGCAAGACAACATTTACCAATGAAAGAGAACAAAAGGGAAAATTGCACAAGATCAGAGGCCCGATGGTAATACTCCATTCTGAGTGCTGTGCTACGTCCAGAAGATAAATGATAATGATAACAATTTCAGTAAATTGCATGAGATAATGCTTGTCATAGAGATACAAGTAACTGAGCCATTGTTTCCTTCCTATGAATTTATTCCTTTCATTTAAAATCCGAGGGGAAGACACTCATCCACGTGAAAATAAGTCACTTCTTGGATAAATTGCCTAAGAGTTTTTGCCAACACAGAAAACGTGGTGTCTGGTGAAAGAAAAGTAGCTGATGATAATAGCAGGCACTCAAGAAATGTTAATCCCCTATTCACTCTTCCTATCTACCCATCCCCAACTTGGCCTGTGTTTATGATTAGATTCATCCTTATTTTCTGACAAGAATAAAATAATGGGATACCACCTATAGCTTACTGCCTGTTCAACATTGAGTATATTCATTGAAATCCAGGGCAATTATGGAGCCAAGAACATGGATTTGAGGGCCAGATTGACAATGATTCTACACCTGGCTCTGCCACTTACTAGCTGTGTGACCCAGGCAAGTGCCTCGGCCCCTCTGGACCAGTGTTGTGTGGAATAAAGGCAATGGCATTAAGTGGCCTAACAGTGACTGGCATTAGAAGGAGCTCCATAAATTATTTTTTTGTCTTGAGGGTCCTGTTGAAGTAACAAAGAACAGGAGGCCATTTATTCATTAGTCCCTTTATTTAATACATAAATATGGAGCACGTTGCATGTTTCAGTTCCTGGTGCTCCAGAGTTGCTGATAATCCCTCTAGGCCAGGGGTGGGGAAAGCCTAGCCCGAGGGCCATGTAAGGCCCATGAAATCATTTGGTCTGGCCTTGCCAAAACATTAGGAGTAAGTTAATTAAATATTTGACCAAATATAGCAGGATAATTTTTAAGTTGATTTAAAAAAATGTTGTATCGCCCTCGAATGATGTTATAAATATCTAAATGGCCCTAGGCATAAAAAAGGTTCCCCACTTCTGCTCTAGACTAAGGGGAAGAATTTGGGCCATTCTACTCTGCCAGGGATCTGATTCCTTTGAAGCTGCCCTTGGATTACCATAAATTAGTGGTTCTCAAACTTTTTAGTCTCAGGACCCCTTTCCACTCTTACAAATTCTTGAGGACATGTATTTGTTTTCTTGTTTCTACTATAAAAATAACCACAAACTTAGTGGTATAAAACAATGAAATGTTATTACCTTGCAGTTTTGACGGTCTGAAGTCCAAACTCCAGGTGTCGACAGAGCTGGTTCCTTCTGGAGGCTCTGAGGAGGGCCCATTTCTTTATTTTTTTGGAGCTTCTTGAAGTCACCTGTATTCCCTGACTCATGTCCCTTCTTATTTTTACTCTAGTCTCTGCTTCCATTGTCACATCTCCTACTGCTCCCTCTGATCACCTGCCTTCTTCTTCTAAGGACCTATGTTATTACATCAGCCCCATCCAGATAATCCAGGATAATCTCCCATCGCAATATCCTTAACTTAATCACATCCATAAAGTCCTGTGCCATATAAAGTAACATTCACAGGTTCTGTGGGTTAGGATGTAGACTACTTTAGGGAGCCTATTACAGACCTCCATAAGGTTTTGTTTATGTGGATTCTATCTATTGATGTTTCCCATGTTAGAAATTTAGAAATTAAAATTGAGGGATTTAAACAGTATTTATTTATTAACTCATTAAAAATAACAATTCATTACAGGTTAACATATATATATATTTTTAATGAAAAATAATTTTATTTTCCCAAACAAAACAAAAAAGGCAGTAAGCAAGAAGAGTAGCATTATATACCACATTTAAAAACTCTTTAATGTCCAGATTAATAAGACAGTTGACATATCTGTTGTGATATGTTTTGGTTGAAGTATATTTTATGATTATTGTATTTTATTAATCCTCACCAATAATATAAATATCAAGTCTCACACAGATATGTAGTTGAAAAGGAAGGTACACTTTAATAGCTCTTTCATATAGTTGTGAATATTCTTCTTTGATACTACACTAAAACTTAAGGTTAGTTGCACTTAGGTTTTCATGGAATCGGAAAACATATCCATGAATTTTTCATATTCTATTCTGGTAAAACCATGGTCTGCTTTGAATCCACGTTGAATAGCTCTTTTACCATGCATTATGTTATAATATTATAATACTGGTCATTGGAAAATATTGGTTTACTATATTATGCAGATCTTCCTCAGATTGACCAATTTCATGATACAGTATTTTAAAATCACTGTCATTAATTTCACCATGAAGTTTATGAGGAAAATCTGATGGGAAACTGTCAACAAACTTTTCAGAATTCTAACTTTGCAAATATTCTCTTTGGCAGCAAATACTATCTGTTCAAGTGATATGCTCATGAGAAAATATCTGCCTGAAACCCAAGTCTGCATAGCCCTAGTTAGTCGGCTCTTCTTTCAAATAAAAATGATGATCCATGGCAGGGGGGTGGGAGGGAGAGTGGCTAATTAGCTTGCAACTTAAAGGGACACACAAGTGTTTTTCCTTGAGACAATCATCATAATTGGTATGCAACATAAGGGCTTTATGCATACTTCCCATTTTGTAACTTAGAATATTAAAAGGCATGTACTCAAGAGCTGAGAATTAATGTTATTGTTTTATCAAGAACATTCTGAAATGGACATGACTTTGCTTTTCTTGTGGTTCTTAATGTTTGTTTATTTTACTAGATTCCTGGCAGTTTGGTACCATTGCCTTGATTGGTGCTAAGGAGCCAGCAGTTTTACCCACTCTGATCTTTACAGCTTCAATGCAAATATCAAAACAAGACAAAGGCAAACATTTTAGTATTAATATGAAAATAGTGTTAACCTCAACAGGCTCTCTGGAAGGTCTTGCTCTTCTAAGACTATGTTTGCTATCTGGAGCAGACTCTGTGACATATATAACAGTCAAAAAGGTTCAAATCACTCCTACTCCATTCCCTATCTCGTATGGTATTGGCTTCTGTGAACCAGCGGTTCTCAAAGTGGGATCTGCAGGCCCCTGAGCATCCTCAAGACCAAATAGACATGACCTTGAGAGGGGGGTGTTACAAATTAATAGGTCACTCAATAATATGTGTCAATGACACTGATAGTTTCAGTTGATTTTGTTTTGTCCTGAAGTCTTTTTACTATAAACTCCAAAAGATTTGGAACTTGAATTGACTAGAGGACAGAATATGTTCAGAACCTCTTGCAGCTACTTCTCAAATAGGAATAACCTGTATAGTCTAATCCATCTTGGAGGAATTCTTGTTTCCATCCCCAGAATCACACTGAATCTCATGCCAGAAGGCCTTGCTCACTCTGATTGCTAAGGAGGGAAAAATAGATCATTAAATAGCAGGGAAGGCCAGAATGACTTCTAAAATTAGACACTAATTAGATCCACTTTTAAAAAACAAATGCTTAGTTTCTTGTTTTTTCTTTCAATATTAATGTATGACGTTACTGCCTTTTATTAATAAACTAGTGGCCCTATGCATGAAATTTGTACACTCTGGGGCAGGAGGAAGGGGTAGGGGGTTCCTCAGCCCAGCCTGCACCCCCTCACTGTCTGGGAGCCTGCAGGGGATGTCTAACTGAGAGGCTCCCACCACCAACTCTGCACTTGCCAGCTGTGAGCCTGGATTCTGGCTGAGTGGTACTCCCTCTATGGAAGTGCACTGACTACCAGGGGCCAGCTCCTTTGTTTAGCATCTGCCCTCTAATGGTCAGTGAATATAGTGATCAGTTGTTCCGCCATTAAGTCTATTTGCATATTAGCCTTTTATTTTATAGGATCCTTTCTACAGGTGTTGGTAACTTGGTAATTTATAAAACACTTTTATATATGCAATCTCATGTGAATATCATGATACATCTAAAAGAAATACCCATTTTAGAGACTGACAAAAAACAACTGGATGCTTAGGAAAGTTCAGTGACTTACCCAAGTACCTTCTATTCATTTTCTGGGCCCATGTAACAAACCACCACAAACTTAGCAGTTTAAACGAGCACATATTTATTATAGCAAAGTTGAATGTGTATCAGGAGTCCAGGCACAAGTTGGTTGGGTTATCTGCTCTAAATTAAGTTCTTGGCAAAAGCTGCAATTTCAAGTAAGGCTTCGGGTTCTCTACTGAGCTCACATGGTTGCTAGGAGAATTCAGTTCCTTATCATTGTAGGGCTGAGGGTCCTGTTTTCTTGCTGGCTAGTAATCAGGGTCAGTCTCAGCTCTTAGAAGCCTTCTCTTCACATAGCCTTCTCACAATGTGGCAGCTTACTTCTTCAGACGCAGCAGGAGAATCTCTCTCCTGTGGGATGTGATGAAGAATTATAAAACATAATGCAATGTAATGAGATAGCTATCCCAAAACCCTTGCCGTTTAATATAAACTTTTCAAGGGAACTACTATTCCATCACCACATTCACAGCACCTTTGAGTGTTTGGACACCAGAGGTGTGAGTCTCGGGGGCCAACTTAGAGTTCTGCCCTCTACACACCCACAAATCTGTTTTAAGGATCAGAATTCAGATCTAGGTGATCCAAGAGTTCTCCATGTGAACTGAAGATATGGGTTATCACAGGCCTTAAATTCCCATGCACTCGTCCTTTATCAGGTCCATTTCCCTTGTAGGGTCCTCTTCAAAGTCATGAGTCCCCTCTCTCCCTATAGAGCACATGTTTGACATTCAGCAAGACTGAGGCTGAGCAACTTGACATTGGTTGGGACCAACCAGTTTGATGTAGGTCAGGAAGGTATCCTGAGTGCCACTCTCCCTGGATGGTTGACAGTATCTCCTCACCCTGTGCACAGATAAAGATAGGCTTGTTTGTGGCTGCAACTCCCTTGTGGAAGCTGGCATCCCTTGCTTCTCCATTTTGGAGTCTTCCCAATGACTCTGTTCAGAACAAAGCACTGCCTCCTATGCCCCTTTTTAATCATAGTTTGTTCAGAGGTTCTTTTTGCACATCCAGCAATTCTCAGTCACCAAATGGCATGGCCCCACCACCTGGGACTGTCCTCCTGGGAAGGTCATCATTAACTGTTCAGCAATATGTGTTCTCTCCTTATGGGCACAGAGAGAAATCCCATTTCCCAGCCTGCCTTATGGCTAGGAGTGGCCACATGGTTTGGTTTTCTCCAGTGGAATGTGAGCATAAATTACGTGGACCACTTCTGTCTTGGCCCTGAAAAATCTTCACACATGCTTGTCCATGCTCTTTCCCCGTAATTTGGCTACTTGTCGATGATAATGAGAATCCACAGATTAAAAGGAACTCACAGTCAGGAGGTAGCTGCTCCCTCACCCAGAGGACACTATCAGAACACTTAATGCAAGAAAGACATAAATCTTCTATGGCCTTGGCTGTTTTCTATTCAGGTATATTTGTTACGATAGCCCTAACCTACACTAACACCTTCTCTTCAGCTTCCACAGCTTCTATGCCAGTGCTCACCACAGAGTAAGCAATTGGCCAAGGAAAGGATAAGTGAATATTTATATTCGTTCAGAATCCTACCAGATTCCATTCATTTTCTTCTTGCAACTCAACATGATTTCATCATAACAAACAATGAATGCTTTAAAACCTTTAATATTGATATTTAATGTTCTGGGTATTGATCATAGGTAACTTTGATCAATATTGAATTTCTTTTTTAAATATGTTTTATTGATTTTTTTACAGAGATGAAGGGAAAGGGATAGAGAGTTAGAAACATTGATGAGAGAGAAACATCAGCTGCCTCCTGCACCCTCCTACTGGGGATGTACCCAAAACCAAGGTACATGCCCTGACCGAAATTGAACCTGGGACCTTTCAGTTTACAGTCCAATGCTCTATCCACTGAGCCAAATCAATTAGGGCATTGGTCGGCAAACTGCGACTCGCGAGCCACCTGCGGCTCTTTGGCCCCTTGTGTGTGGCTCTTCCACAAAATCCCACAGCCTGGCTGAGTCTATTTTGAAGAAGTAGCGATAGAAGAAGTTTAAAAAATTTGGCTCTCAAAAGAAATTTAAATCATTGTACTGTTGATATTTTACTCTGTTGACTAATGAGTTTGCTGACCACTGGGTTAGGGCAGTATTGAGTTTCTTGACCAATTTATTGACCATGCTACCCATCAAGAATCTTGGTTTCACTTGAATTCTTCTAGTTTATAATAACAGCTTTAATTTCTCAAGTGCCTAATATAGGCCAGGTTGAAAGATAAATGATAGACACACACACACACACACACACACACACACACACACACACAGACACGTGCATGCAAATATATATATTTTTTATTTGTACATGGTGGAGGGATTACAGGTTGTTTATTTCATTTCATATCTTGATGCTTTTTTGTCATACATGTGTATTCTTTATATGATCAAAGAACCTGCAACGTTGGTAATACTATCATTATATTATGCCATGATATAGATTAAAACTGAGACTCAGAAGTTAAGGAACTTAAGCAGAGTTGAAGTTGGTAAGTGGTAAAGCCAGTTTCAAACCCATGTGTTCTTTCACCTGTCCATATAGATGTCCTGTCTACTGCTGTGCTCACTTCAGGGTTTTCCTGCCCCAGAACCATCTGCCTTCTTCACCAGGGAGAGTAAAGTCACCGCTAGCCCATATGGCATCTTTGTATGAATTAGAACCATGCATACCTCCATCAAGGTACTTTGTAGCTATCTGCCATAAATTTCTTGCAAAAAAATGCAAGCATTCTATATCTACGATGCTCATGATGATGCTCCCTATTCAACCTGCACAATGGCATGGGTCTCCTCTGTGAGGGACAGCAAATTGTCATGGAGAATCTGATCCAAAATTTAATGATTGGCCTATAGTGCTCATCTTGGGGCCCAGAGGACTCTTGTTGTTTTGAGAGTTTGGTGGTTGTGTGTCTTCCTGTTCTGAGTCTTCCTGTTCTGAGCAAAACCTGCCTTGTTTCTCTTGGCTTCCATTCCTTTGACCATAAACTCTTAAGTCCTCAAGAGTAAGCTACCCAAACCATGTAGTTCATTTTAGTTCTCCCAGAAATGCTGTTGTTGCCTACAAACTAATCATGTTTCTTGATGCTTCCTTTGATGGATGTGAATTTTTCTGCTTTAGGGAGGGAATTACTTCAGAGCAGAATGAATTAGTAAAGTAAACTTTAGGTCATTTGGAACGTATTTGGGGTCTGACATCTTATCACCCACCACCAGAGGTTACTTAGTCTCTCTAAGCCTCAGTTTTCTTATCTGTGGGAAAAGTAACACTACCTAATTCATGGTGTTGTTGAAAGAACCTAGTGAGAAAATTAATGTCAAACTTTTACTAAATGCCTGGCATTGAGCAAGTCCTCAGGAATAATGATTATCATCATATAATGGTTATATAAAATTAATATTATGCCTTCCTTTCCTAGACTGACAAGCAATTTCTCCTTCAATCTTGTTCCATTTAGAAAAATTTTCCCCAAAGTTCATCATGTAACACCTCAAAAGAAATTCTGCAGGAATGAAAACCATAGAGAAGCATTAATTCAGCTGCATAAATGTGTGTGCACTTTTACTCTGCCAGGCACATCTGTGTCCTCCAGCACTGCTGCTGTGGGTTGAGGCAGTAATTTTAACAGGACTCCGTCTTCTGAGCCTAAGAGATAAAGGAGAAATGCCTAGTCTAGTGAAACTACCACTCTTGTGATTAAATGGTGTGGGTCCCCTTGGCCCTGGCATCCAATGTTTCCCATCTGTCCACTCCTACACTTCTGCTATTAGACTTAGGTCTAGACCTGGGGCTGTGCACCCAAAAGAGAAAGAGAACCCAGAGTCTGGATTCAGTCAGGGAAAGAGGAAGCTGGGCTTGGAGCTGACAGCACTCCACTTTCATCCCATTTACAAGGAAACCAGTGCTCAGTAAAGAGAAGAGATACAGGTTGGAATGTTTTTTAATTAAATTTAAAGTCCAATATGATGCAAACCTTATATAATAAAAGCTAACTTGCAAATCAACCAAATGGCAGAACGACCGGTAACTATAATGTGCACTGACCACCCAGGAGCAGATGCCCCACACAGGAGCTGCCCAGGTGCTTAGTGCACTCCCACAGGTGGAGAACCTCTCAACCAGAAGCTGGACTGATGGCTGGTGAGTGCTATAGAGATAGTGGGAGCCTCCGCAGCAGTGCTAAGGATGTCTGACTGATGGACTTCCCCCGAGGGCTCCCAGACTGCAAGAGGATGCAGGCTGAGCTGAGGGACACCACTCCCCCGCCTCCAGTGCACAAATTTTGTGCATCGGGCCTCTAGTGTAGTTATAAAAATGATTTACTTTTTTAGGCAGAACAGTTATGCAGGAGAGAAAAAAATGGGAGGAGGAAGGTAGAGGAATAAAGGATACACCCTACAATGGAGTAACAATGAGCTTTAAAAAGTATAAAGGTGGCTGTGGTTAGGCAGGTTGTACGGTGTGCATGGCAACCCTGACACATTGGCAAGAACTGAGCTAAACCGTCCTTGAGCTTAGTGCCCTCTCCCCAGCTGTTCTGATCTGATTGTTGAGATCCTTGTGAGGCTGCACAGGGTTGGAGGTCTGTGTTTGAGGATTGCTCTAAATATTGGACAGCACCAGGGACCATCATGGTAGCTTTGTTTTTTGCATCTGATTATCCTGTTAGCAACTTTTGTCACTGTAGGGGTTGTTGCTTATGTGCTATAGAAGGCAGAAGATTACCAGTTAGGTGCTCTTGGTAAAGCAGAGCCCACCAGCTCATTTTATTTTATTTTTTTAAATTATTGTTGAGGTTATTACAGATGTTCCCCATCCCCCTTTGCCCACCTCCTCCTGGTTCCCACCCACCCCAGGCCTATGCACTGTTGTCTACATGCTTCCCACTCCTGATAGAGATGGTGGGATGGGCTTATTTTATCTGAATAGTAGATGAAACACAGTCCAGAGTCAGGAACTGAGAGACACATGTGTTCATTAAAACTCAAGGTTTGGGCCAAGTAAATGACCAATATGAAAAAGGATGATTCTTCCTATATTTTCCAGGGAAGTGGGATTGGAAATACTATATTTGCTGTCTGTCCCCAATGGCTGTGCCCTTAGCCAATAGCAGACAAAAATGGTGGCAAATGAGACTAACAACCTCCATGCCACTGCTACTGATGGCCTTCGAGAGAGCACTGGGAGTCTTCCTTTCTTTGAGACTCTGTGTAGGACAGCAGAGGAAAAACATCTTATGGTTCAGGAATAGGTGAAAATATTGCATGCTACTTTCATATATTATATCCTATCACATTTATATATTCATGTGATGGTATCAAGTATAATGGGCATATGATGTGATCTGATTTTTTTATTATTGATTTTAGAGATAGAGGAAAAGAAAGAGGGAGAGGGAGAGAGAGAAACATCGATTTGTTGTTTTACTAATTCATGCATTTATTGGTTGGTTCTTGTATGTGGCCTGACCAGAGACTGAACCTGCCTTGATGTATAGAGACAATGTTCTAACCAACTGGGCTACTCAGCCAGGGCTGTTATGATCTGATTTTTTAAGTGGAGAAAAAATGAGTCATTTGAAGCTTAAATAAACCTCTTAGGAAATTTCAGTCTGTAGGTTTTTCATTGTGGTTTGGGTTTTCTGCCTCTTTCTTTGATAGTTTGATCTTGAGGTTCATGCTAAAAGGATGGAATAGAGACTTCTATAAAGAGGTGACAGACAAGAGACGGACAAGTGCTGTTGAGTCAGGTGGAGTTTGTTTTGAAAATGGAGTCTGTGAAAGGTCTGATGATGGGAGAATGAGGTAGAGAGATGTGAAGGGTTAACAGCCCAGAAGAGAGTTTGGGGCTTGATGATGGGTGATGAAAACAAGAATGACTTCCCCCTTAAGTGGGGAGTGGGAAAAGGGAGATTGCTAGGTAACTTTGGAGGGCAGAAGGGAGAAATTTGGAAGGGGGAGTGCTTTTAGAAATGCTGCTTGTTGCCATGGGTGGTTCTCTGTGGCCAGAACAAACAGACCTGAGAGGTTGGTCACACCTAGTTGGCAGCCGGCTGTTCACCCTGAGCTGCTTCCTGTAGCAGGAAACACTCAGGAAGAGTCAAGGGCACAGTGCCCAGAAGGAGTGTGGCAAACAATCTGAGTGCAAACTAAAAATGAAAGCTGTTTATTCTACAGTGTTGTGCCCTGGATGAGATAATGGCATGGCCATTGGCACCAAGAGTTGTGGTTGAAAGATACATTCACTGAGTGCCAGCTCAGTACCAGGCACTGAGTTACTTGCTGAGGAAAAACAAAAGTGAACCAGACATTACCCCTATGCCTAAGAAGCTCTCTATCTCAGGAACAGAAAGTCCTAATGTCACATGCATTGCTGATTAGCTTGCTTTGTAGATCTAAAACAAAGCCCAGTAGTTGAGAGTGTGGACTCTGGAGGAGGGCTGGAATCAGGGTCCGTACCACACTAGTTGTGTGACCTCACAGAAGTTACTTAACCTCTCATCTGTAAAAACACTAATGATGAGAGTACTGTGTCATAGGTTGCTATGAGAACTGAATGCATGCTGGTTGTAAAGTGCTGAGGATAATGTCTACAAACCATAAGATGCATGTGTCTTACAAGCCTTAAAGGTGACAGCAAGCTAGGGCACACCAGCAGTGCTGGCTCCTGACCACTTCCTAACTATCCCATTAGAAGATTCCTGGACGATCCTAATGAATGTTGCACACTGTTGTAGGACACCTTCTTTGGGCGAAGGAAATGGTGTCTTTCAAACTCACTGAGAGAGGGGAATGGGAGGTTGCCAGGTGGAAATGAACCTGAAAAGCTTGACCATCAGTGTGCTCAGCAATCCCTTGTGTTAACTTCTCATCACCTGGAATGAGGAAGAGCACATGCCAATTACAGTGCATTTCCTTTGCCATCCACACAGTTCCACTCCAGCTCATCTGTCTGCATACTCACCATTTCCCATCCTCCTCCATCTGCAAAACCTCTAGCTGTACTACATGACTAGACTGCTCCCAGCTTACCCTAGACATTCCCTCATATGTCCCCAAAGGCACACACTGAAAGCCATTTCCAGCCTTCCTGGTCAGGTATGCGTGTTGCCTGTTGAACAAAAATAAGTTTAGATACACAGACCATCACAGGATATTCTTTATTGTCCTAGCCCTGTCCCCTGAAAGGGTACCCATGACACTTGGCTGGCAAAATTCAGAGCCAGCCAACTGCCACAGATAGAGACAACACCAGAATGTCACCTATACTGCAGGCGGTGAAGTTATGGCACAAAATACTTTGCAGGAGAAAGAGAAGAGGAACAATGGATGGACCTTGAGAATATCATGCTCATCAAAATCAGTCAGAAAAAGCTAAGAACCATATGATGTCATATATCTCATATGTGAGATATAAGACTGACACTCATTGATACAGACAAATAGTACAGTGGTTACCGGACAGAAATGGTGTGGATGAGTAGTAAAGGCTAATGGGGGCCAAATACATGGTGATTCAAGATGATTTGACCTTGGGTAGTAGGCACATAATACAATATACAAATCATGTATCATAGAAATATACACTTGAAACCTGTAAAATCTTATTAATTAGTGCCATTATAATACATTTAATTTTTAAAAATGTAAGATAAAAGAGGAAGAGGGAAAGTCCTGAAAACCCACTTTTTCTCTGGGCCTGAGCTGCTGCACCACCCCCAGTTCTGCCCCATAACCCTCAGGGGCCATACTCCAGTGTCCAAATCACTCAGGACCATGCATCCAAGGAGCTCATTCCACTCTCAGAATGAGAGAAAATCTTCAGACTACAAAAAGCCCCAGTTTTCTGCCCCAGAGGAGCCATTTTGGTCAATACAGATGAAGGCTGAGATTCAGACTTCCCTCACCCGATTCCATGCCTGAAGGCTTTTGATTGGGGAAGTGCAGAAATATCTCCTTAAATGCTTCATTCCTGAGGTCAATCATAATTTTTGTGCTTAAGCACCAGGACTTCTTCGGAGAAATCATAAAATGCTACAGTCTCTCTGGGTGCACAGACTCTAGAGATCATGTGGTCTGCTGGCCTTCTCCATCTTCCCCCATCTGTTAAGTTGGCATGGGGCCCACTTACAAGTTGATTTGACCCCTGACCTCAGGCACAGATCCAAAGCCACATGGGTTTAGATGGCCGGTTTGAGTAATGCCGGAGGTGCCATCTGCCATCTTCTGTGTCAGTCTTAAAACATTGGCACCATATTTTAATCACAGCTGGTAACTGTTATTTGCCAAAATGAAAGATACCTGAACAGTAAATCAAGAGAGGCACATGATTCAGGGGCAACTTTAAATATTAACCAGAACTTTCAAGCCTCAGGGGAATGAATCTCCTGAGAAAATACAAATGGCAACAACAAAATAATAATACATAAAATTAGAAAACTGCTTAAGAATAAAGAATTTCCAAGATACTTATAAACAACCAGAAAGATCCCTATATCTTAGGGAATAACTCAGCGAAGGGTTTGTCAAAAATAAAAACTCCTGAAAAGGTGCTTGAGATCTTCATGGATGATTTGCATTGAGGCCAGCAAGTTGCAACCCTTCTCATCTCGGAATATGCCCAGGTTTCTCCTAGAAAAATATAAAATGCCAATATTTCAAACAATAGTTGGAGATCATGGAAGAAAATAATACCACTGCCTACCCAGTTTCTGGAGGGAGAGGGTTGAAAGACATTTCTCTGCTCCAAAGGCCATTGGGCAGAATTGGAAGCAATTGCTAGAAACACCACTTACAAAACAATCCCTAAACTGGTATTTATTGAATGAGTTTATTGGACATCACTGGCTACAAGCACAAAGTCACTAGGTCCTTCCTACAGGGGCACCTGCAGAGTCCCCTGTGGCCTTGGTCTTCCCCACCCAGATACGAACAACTCCAGACCAATGCAATATCTTATCCATATTTCTACTTTTTATTTTTCATGCGTTCACTTAGAGTTCCTCACTTTTATCCCTCTTGGGCCCATATTAAGTTGGAAAATTTATTGGAGTCTGTGAGAGAGGGAACCTTGAACATCTTAGTCAGAAGGGAGAAAGCCCTCTCTCTTTTACCCCAACTCACTGTGTCTGGTTCAAAACCCTGAGGCTGAATACTCAGGGCAGAAGGATTAGATGAAAGAGTTTTAAAGACCTGCATGGCTCTAATCTAGTGTTGGTACTTCCTATGCCCCCTGGGATTAGATTTATTATAGCACAGTGGGGAAATTAGAGCACAAAGATGAGCCATCACTTGCCTGCAGTTAGAAAATGGCAAAGCATGAATTTGAACCTGGGAAATCCAGTTCTGATGTCTAATGGCAAGGAGATCCCATTTCCCTTGACGTGAGCGATGTCTCAAATTGCCCCTTAGCACCTCCTCAGCATCAGGTAGTCACCCACCCTCACCTCTGCTGGCCCAGTGTTCCTCTTTGCCAACACCCTTTCAAGATGACTTTCAGTTGGATTTCTTCAGTGCAGTTGAAACTGGTGCGCAGGGGAGCACAGCTCTGGGCATTAGGCTCTTCATCGAACAGTCTTGTCTTTTCATACTGCTGTGCGTCAGCTGCTCAGCCAGTCACTAGCTGTAGATTTTTAGACATTCAAGAGGAATCAGACTCTGGAGTTTCCAAATGCCCAGAGACACAGGCCAAGCCCCCTGAAAGGTATCCCTGGCTCACTTGGCTTCATATAAGCAAAACTCCCAGCACCCTGATAATTCTCTCCAAAGAAATGTTCGCCCTCTGATTTTTGCCTCTTCCAGAGGCAAAGGATCACAAAATTTACTTCATAATCTCTTAGTATTTTCTCTATGGGTGCTCTACTGTTCTTAGTCTTGGGGGATCTTCGCCAAAACTGAAACTCAGAAAGAGCATGAAAAGCCACATCCAACATCCAATGACCCATGCTAGAGTTAATACTCTGAAGCATAACTCTGTCCCCCAGGTTCTTCTTCCTCCACATGGGGTGGTGGGGGAGAGAATAAAGGAAGGAAAGAGGGAGGGAGAGACAAAATTAATGAGACAAAAAGAAGAGAGAGAGAAAATGAAAAAGAATAATAAAAAAGAGACAAGGAGAACCAGATTCGGATTAAGCACTGACATCACTGATGGAAGGACCTAAATGTGCTATGAAGCCCTCTTTATGTGTAATACATAATAGTTTATGAAGCTTTTTGTGCAATCTCCTAACAACAACTTTTTAAGGAAGATAAGGAAAGGAAGAGGAACCCCAGGGTAGCTGTGACTTTCAGAGGAGCCCACAGGTGAAGGGGCAGCCTTCTACCACATGGTTATCATTCTGCAATTCACAAGCATCTGAAGCCTTACCTTTGTTTGACTCCTAAGCTCCTGCATCCCCTGGTTCTCCCTCTGTCTCTCTGGCCACTCTTTCTGCACCAAATTGATTTTTTTCTCATCCTTTCAGCCTCTAAACACATCTAAGTTCAGGCATTAGACTTCACCACTGTCCTACCTCCACTCACCCTCTGGTGGCTTTTAAGGTGATCTATCTGTCGGTGGCTCCCAAAAAGTCACATTCTAGTGCAAATGTCTTCACTGTCCAGACCCATACTCACGCTTTCAAATATTAGATGTCCAAAGCTGAGCTCCTGCTGTTCTGCCTGAAACTCTGGTTTTCACCATCTTCTTCATTCCTGTAGGTAGCAAGTCCATTTTTTGAGTTGCTTAGAATAGAAACCTTGAGAGCGTCTTTGATTCCTTCCTCTCTTTCTTTCATGGTCTACATATATCCAATCCACCAGGAAATTCTTCAAAATATATGCAGAATCCATCCCTCCTCTCACCACCCACATTGCTACATCCTTGTGTAAGTCACTACCACCTCTGCCTGGACACCGCAGTAGTAGCCTCCTGACTAGTTGCCCTGTTTTTAGCCTGAGCTCCTAACTCTTCTCTCCACATCTATCAGCCCCAGAGTCTGAGCCTTTTAAAATGTGAGTCAGATCATGCCATAATTCTCCAGGAATCTCCTTCACCCGAGGTTTTCCATCATAGAGTAAAACCCAAATCCTTCTAAGACCCATAACCTTGTAAGAGCTAACCACTAGCTACCTTCCCAACCTCCTCTCCTACCATCTCCTTCTCCTTCATTCCACAACAGCTGCCCTGGCCTCTCTGGTTCTGTGAATATGCCAGTGGCACTCCTTGCTGACCACCTTTGCATGAATACTCTCTCCCAAAATGCTCTTCTCCCATATAGTTTTATAGCTGCAAGACTTTACTAAAATTTCATCTTCTTAATGGACCTCCAGCCCCTGGCCACTCTTTATGCAACAGACAACTCATATGGGGCCCCTCAGGTCTTTTTGCTTTCTCCTGTCTCCAGAGCTCTTGCAGTTCCCACCCTGTGGGGGCTCCCGTGTGGGCACAACCCAGCAACATCTCCTGTTATACACATACCATTTGACCCCACCTCACGCTTCAGGGTTTCTCTACCTTTGCCATAGATAATGGTAGCAGATGTCATAAGATCTGCTTATGGCCACCATACATGCAACCAGAATTATGGCAAAGTTAATGCACCAAGGTCAAATTCTTCTCCCTTCCTCCTTTCAGACAGATGCCCTGAGACATAACTCAGGACTTCTGGGAAGTGAGTCCTGTGAGAGGCAGTAATGGTTGCATTTGACACCAAGCAGTGGATTCTGTGGAACACAACTTTGCATTGATTCTCATGTCTTTCCTGCCTTACTACTCCTGTCCCTTGCTCTTGTTTACCTAGAATTTTCTCACCAATTCAGTAAAAGCACAAAAGCTTTAATTTTTAAGCGCTGTGTTCTGTGAAACTCACTTTCTAAATTATAAGCCCTCTGCCAAAACACACACACACACACACACACACACACACACACACACACAAACTTCCTATTCCCTTCCCTTCATTATTTTTCATCTCAGCACTTATCACTATATATTTACTGATTTATTTTGTTTAGTGTCTATGTCCTTACTAGGATATAATTTCCCATGATTTTTTTTTCTGTTTTGTTTACTGTTGCATAGCAAGCATCTAAAATATAGTAAGTGCTCAGTGAATATTTAATGAATGAATCAATGAGTATGAAAAGGAGCTTTAGCAGAAAAAAAACTACAGAAAACCAAATTTATGCCTGTAACTTCAGAAAAGTAACTTCCTAAAGACAGAACAGAACCAGAGATGGTGCTGAGCGGAGGGCCTGTGGGAACATCATGTTCCAATGCTTGGAATAGCTGAGGGTTGGGGGTGGGGATGTGCTACAATAAAGTGACACTAGATTTCACTGTGGCTTATGTCCACGGACCTCAAGCTTCGTGTATTTTGAAATGAATGTGTTTTGCTGTTGTCATTGCTAATATTTTCCAAATCTTTAATGTAGCCCCAATTTGTATTGCTTTCTATTTGGGGCAGGGTATACTCTGATGTTAGATAACATCTTTGCTAGAGTTCTGAGCAAGCCTCTCTGGACTTTGCCCCGTTGCTGAGACTGAGGCAGATTTCCATATCCTCACCTCTGCCTCTTTATTTTCCTTTTCTATTTCTCAATGTCTGGCTAAAGTGGTGCTCAAATAGTATCAGCTCTGTCCTCAATGATCGACCTGCAGTCTATAGTTGGCATCCATTTTCATTCCTTCCCTTCAATACTTGGGAGTTCATGCCAAGACCCAGTGGCCAGAAGGGCATTGGTCCCAGGGTAGGTGCTCTGGTGGGAGCTGAGGGATGCTTCAGCCCCTGCATTCCCTGGCAGGTGTGCGGGACATTCTTAGCATGCTTCTCGTGGAGCTGCATCTGCTCCTAGTTTTCAGATCTCCTGATCACTTTCATGACAAATTGTTAGGCTGTATTTATCTGTCACATCACCAAAGCTGGCCCTTGAAATGTTAGTGCAGGAAAGATTTGAGCTATGTCATTAACTAGCTCAATGACCTTGGCACCAGTCTGACCTTCATGTCTATATAAGGAGGGAAGATGGTCACAAGCCCTCACCATCCCTGACTAACATCAAATGCCCCTGTAATGTCACATGAACTCTTGATGCTAGACATTCCTTTAAACAGATTAGCAGCTGGATTAGGCATTGACCTGCTTGAAGGGCAGGTGACTAGACCTCACCACTCGTAAGGTCCTGTAGCATGCTGACTTCTCACCTCCCATGGACAAGATCCTGCCTAAATCCTCAGCTCTAAGGTGGAATTCCTCAAAAAGCTCTAAGTAGCCTGAGCTTTCCCAAGGCTTCTTGGAGCTCGAAGGTAAAGTCAATGTTTGCCTCCAAGTAAGAATTCATTAGCTGCTATTGCCAATCAGAGCTGTTTTCTCAGAGCAGAAATGTACTCTCTGGAGCTCTGCAGGTCGCCAGGTCAACAGCTTAGCATGCAGAATCCGCGAACGCCAGTGATCTGGTCCAGCAGACCCGGCAGGCAACACTTAAGCCTCCTCTCCGATTCTGTGGCCTGACTGCCCTTCAGGGACCCACAGAGAATACCTGCCATGTCTTGCTGATGAGACCTGGGTCCCACCAGACATCAGACTGAAACCTCAGAAGGAGCTGGAAACTTGAATCTCTCTCCTGAGCATCCGGGCTCACACTCCAGGATGACTTGAAAGAAGAGCTCCCCCTTACCACCCCATTTATGGCATTTTTTATCCCCATAGGAATCAGGAAGTAGAAACATATTTGTAAAATAATGGATAAAAACGATTCCTGGGTTTTAGAAATGCTCTTTCTGATGTTCCAATTCATTCAAGAGTGACAGGTATACTGACTGCCACACTTATCCAGGATCCGGAGGAATCTTCTTTGCTGAATGCTGCATTAAGTGCTATTTGAAAAGCAGAATCCCTTGCACAGCTCCCCCCAATAGCCTTGTGTTCAGGGTCTTTGTTACTCTGTCTCCTCCATGAGAGCTGGCAACATTTTAGCAAAGGCAGCTCCTGGTGATGGAGTTCCATTCAGGGCAGAGAAGCATCTCAGGATGGACACAGGAGTGTGCCTTCCTCAGATAAATGGGCCCCAGGAATGCTCTGGGAAGATGACGCTGGCCCAAGTTTGCTGGCTGTAGCACACTTCTCTGGAACAGACTTTATTCCGACTGGAAAAGGCCACTAAATGAGTTCTTTTTAATTAAAACCTCCTGAACCTTACTTATTAAGGCTTTTGGCACATGCTGACATTGGAATTTTCCCTGCATGGTCCTTTTGGGAGCCACCTAGATGACTTTGGCAGGGAGATCACATATAAATAACATTTAGGATTATTATTATTGGGCTAGATTCTCATCCTGTGTAACTCTCCGGGAATTCTAATGCTTGGACTTGCTTGTGATAAATAGCATTCCCTTCACCTTTCTCCAAGCATACAGGGGCTAAGGGTGCTGGAGGGCTATGTGGGGGTTGGAAGAGGGTGTTATTTGGAAGATCTGTGCATTGAAGTCAGTTTGAAAGTTATCCTGCACATGATTAAATAAGCCATAACAAATGATTTCCTATTTCAGGTCATTCATTCATTCTCCAGGGATGTAAATAACAGGCATGTTATTCCCCACCTCAAAAATGGAAAACAGATTGAATTGGCCCAGGGGAGAGATGAGCTTATAGAACAAATGACACTCACCTGTCACAGAGTAACAAACCAGGACCCATCACAGAAAAGTCATGCTTCTAACCAGATAGGACACCCTCAGGAGCAAAGGAAAGGTTTATCCTATTCCCCAAAGTTAAAAGGTGTGCTTCTACTTAGGAATGTTGATACCAGATCCCAGACTACCCATTGATTCACTCAGCAAATATTTGAGCCTGTACCATGTGCCAGGAACCATCCTCTGTGCTGATCTGAGTGGTAAAGAGGACAGGCAAGGTCTCTGCTCTCCCAAACTCAGATTCTAGGGGAGATAGATGATAAATAAGTAAACAAGAAAGCCAACACAGCGATACATTCAGAGAAGTAAAAAATAATAACAAACAAAACAGAGAACCGTGACTGGGGAAAGATAGGCCACTGGGAGCTAAGACCAAAGAATGAGCAGCAGGCAGACATGGGAAGACCCGACTTAAGAACTTTCTAGGCAGAAGCAACAGCAAGACAAAAGCATGCATGGCATGTCCCACAAGCAGAAAGAAGTGAGGTCCTGATGTAGCCAAGTGAGCAAGGGGAAGAGCAGCAGGAGAGGGAGATGGGTGCCAGACCAGCTTGGAGGCTATGGTTAAAGATCTGGATTTTATTTTGCAAGCATGGGCAGCCATTAGAGGTCGAGAAGAGACAACCAGTTGTCCCCACTCCTACCTGTTCTTTATAGTCCAGGAACCCTTGAGTTGTAGCCAGAAAATGCCACCCTATTTGAAAGTACATTTTCCAGCTGTTTTTGTACAAATCCGTGTGATTAAGTTCTTGTCAATGAGCTGCAAGCAGAAGTGATGTGCACAACTTCTGGGCATTGCTCTTAAGTGATTGGACATGTCCCTCTCTGTTTTTGTCATCCTGGTGACTGGGACATGGATATGGCTGTAGAACCAGCTTAGCTTTGGAACATGAGAGCAACACCCTGTGGTATGGTGAACAACAAGAAAGCGAAACTGTAGGGCCCTTCCTGATCACATGCAGCTTATGACCAGCTCCCTTCCTTTACTTGAGTCACTGTATTTTGGATTTCTGTTACATCAGCTTAGGTTGCTTCCTAATATGGAATGTTTGGAGCAGAAAAGTGGCATAGACCACAGGCCAGCTAGGAGACCATCACAGTAATCCAAACAAAGGTACTGATGGCCTAGATAGGGTAGTTCTGCACACAGAGATGAGTGAGTAGATCTGAGATGGATGGATTGATAATGGGGAGGGAGGCTGAGGAAATAATAATCAAGGCAACTCCTAGCTTTGTGTCCTTTGGTAATTTTCCCATCCAGATGGGATCTAAAGACATGGAGGGTGGAACCACTGATGCATCCCTTCCATGGGCATCTATGGCATAGCAGCTACCCCGAGATAGCAAACTTTGAGATGATCCTTCCACAGTGTCAGTCTAGTGATCTTCTGTATAGACATGCTATCACACCCCACATTTAAGCTAGAAATACAATTATTTTAGTTGCATGACATAGAAACCAACTCTGGCTGGTTTAAGATGTAAAAGTGATTTCTCGAAAGGATTATGATAGCTCACAGAAACCAAGCATAGTCCTTTATAAAGAACTAGAACTAAGACTAGAGAAATGACAGTAACCAGACTAACCTCAGCTCTGTGTCCCTAAACACACCACTGTTTCTACTTTTCCATATATGTATTATGATGGATAATGTTTTCATGGATTTTGAGTTTCTATTACTTGTAGCAAGTAGACTAAACCAATCTAGACACTCTAGGTCTGCAGGAAACCAGTCATTACCTCACCAATAGAGATGTAAATAGAACAAACAAGAAACCTGGTCAAACCTTAATGGATCTGTTTACTCACTGCTTAGGTGAGACATTGGTAGCTAAAGCAGGCCAGCTAGAAGACCATCACAGTAATCCAAACAAAGGTACTGATGGCTTAGATAGGGTAGTTCTGCACAAAGAGATGAGTGAATAGATCTGAGATGGATCTTTAGTCTTATGTTAAGCATGAACTATTTACTCACAGCTTAGGTGAGACATTAGCTGCCCCTCTTCAGTCTTATGTTAAGTATGAACTATTCACATATTGTTTAGGTGACACATTGGTAATTGAAAAAGCTTCCACACTCTTAGTCTTATGTTAATTCTTGCTGGTTGATTTCATTGTTGGAATTTCCTGACCTAAAGGACATGGATGTATCACTTAGCCCTAATAAAAGGGGATAGGAAAGCCAGAGCTGGTGGTGTCCTCGCCCTAGAGGTGGACTCACGCCTGGCCCCCATGATTTCCAAAATTGATGCTTTTCCAGTCTCTATTCATTTGTGTCCGGCCTTCTCCAGACGCTGAACCCTGACATGGGAACCCTGGACACGCAGGACGTGAAAAGGATT
Source organism: Antrozous pallidus (assembly GCA_027563665.1). Lineage (NCBI taxonomy): Eukaryota > Metazoa > Chordata > Mammalia > Chiroptera > Vespertilionidae > Antrozous > Antrozous pallidus. Next base: position 59,831,767 of record CM050516.1, on the reverse strand, counting down.
CCCTCATAAGTCTCAATTCTAATCCCCTGGGAGTGCCTTAGCTGGTTTGGCTTAGGGTCCCAGGTTTTATTCCAGTCAAGGGCACATACCTAGGCTGCAGGTTTGATCCCTGGCCCTGGTTAGGGCGTGTGCAGGATGCAACCAATTGATGTGTCTCTCTCCCATTGGTGTTTCTCTCTCTGTGTCTCCCCCTCTCTTCCACTCTCTTTAAAATCAATGGGAAGATATCCTCAGATGAGGATTAACAAAAATAAAAATAAATAAATTCCTGGAGTGAGAGGTCAAATCACCTGTAATCATGAGGACAGGACCAAATAACATAAATATGGTTGCCGCCGCCCACCCACCTGGAAAGAGCAGGTCATAGAGAAAGGGGTCTGTGTGAGCTGGGCAGACATCCCCCAAAATGCCTTTCTAACAAGGTTCAATATGAACACAGATATCAGCTTCACAAAGATGCAGCACTGCAGGTCTCCTTGGAAGTGCCACCTCTAATACAGAGCTGAAGTCATCATGAGCTGCTACATATCTTTCTTTTAAAGATGTCTCACACAAAAGATCTCACGGCCTTCCTTGGGGACCATTGGTGGAGACTCACAGTTCTCCCAGACACTCTCTTCTTCTTTCTCACCTTTGTCTTTCCACAACAAGTGAAAAACTCCCTATGTCTGCTCCTCATTAAGAAGGGGCCAGCTTATTACCCATTTACCCCCCAGAATAACTATCCAGGATGACACAGCTCGCATAAAGCAGGACTGGGGTGGGTGTAAAATTCTGTATATGACCAGTCTGGTTGGGACCACCAGTCTCAGAGGTTTGTCTAAACAAGCCATGAACAAATCTGAGGGCTGTGGATCTTATTTTTTTTCATTTTCTAGAAGCATCTATTCTACAAGTCAGTGATTCTACTTCCTCTTTCCCTTACCCAGTCTCAAATACACATTCTTTATTCTCATCCAGAGCTCCCTCTCCCCACTTCTCTGAATAGAGTTTAATATGCATCTATAAGAACCACAATAGCAGCTCTTTATATGTCAGAGACAAATTAGCCAAGGATAGTTATGGGCCCCAGGCAAAGATGGAGATGCAGGCTGCTTCTTAAAGGCTTGATTGGGAGGATTTTATTGTTATTGTAAAGATGCGCTTTCTTTTAAAAGTTTAGAACTGGGGATTTGTTTCTTCTTTTAGTCACAGGAGGTCGTGTGCATTTTTTTTTAAAGACTCTTCTCGTTTTTAAGGCCTAAACTTAACCACATAGGCAGTAAGGACACAGGAAGTGAGTGGAGCTTCTAAGGAAAACTTGACCCGTATTTAAATAGGGCACCCAACACTGTGAGCTTTGCTCTTATTCACAACCACAGGTCACAGCCTTCCACAGTGGCACAAGCCCACGGAAAGGGTCCAAGTAAATATATTGTGCCCAACAGCAAGGCAATGAAAAAAATTACCTTTTAATATCCTTTCTATCTCATGATTCCTTTGACCTTTTTATTATGTAACTAATGATTATGATCAAATAGATATTATGTGTGAAATTTGCTCTAAAAATATAATTTCATTATTTAAGGGTTTTAAATTTTCATGCCAGAGTTTCTGCTCATGGTGCTCATAATCAGTTATCATCATTCCTGCTTCCCCTCAACCAATAACAATCACAAGCTCCTGATTCATTTTCCATAATTTTTATTGTGATAAAGCCTGCCTAGCATAAAATTTACCAGTATGACCATTTTTAATTATATAATTCAGTGGCATTAAGTACCTCCCCAATGTTGTGTAACTACTAACACAATTTCCAGAACTTTTCCATCGTCTCAGACAGAAACTTTATCTGTGAAACACTAATCCCCTATTCCTCTCTCCCCAAGTCCCAGGTCACCTCTACTCTACTGTCTGTCATTAATATTTGCCGTTTTGAGGTAACTGATATGAATTGAGCCCCTGCATTTTAATCCACTCTCTAAATCAGGCGCCAGGCCTCGCCTGCCACATCCAGTGGTCATTCATTCTAAATTGTGGCCTTTCAATGAGAATATCTTACTCTCTGACCACCATCTCATTTAATCCTTATGAAATCTTACCATCTATAGAGTTCCACTGCCATTTGATAGTTGAGGGAAATGAGGCTCCTGCAGATAAGATCACAGAGCTAGTAAGTGGCAAATCAGGATTCAACTCAGGTTATATGAATACCAGTTCCTGTCCTTAAGCATTATGCTACCTTCCCTGCCCCAGTGACTGTCAAAGTTGCACATCTGCCAACCACTTGGCAACACAGAATAGCTGTCCTCCAGATTATAGGCAAGGATGACTGTCATGGCATCTATAAGTTGGGAAGAATGTTATCTGTGTAGAAGATACATGCATTTACTGAAAGGCAGTATAGTATAATGGTGATTGGACCAGGCCCTGGAACCAGGCTTCCTGAGTTCAGTAGCTGAGTGACCTTGATCAAGTTATTTAATGCTCATGAGTCAGTTTCTACTTTTGTAAAATGGGGATGATGATGATTATACCTATTATACTGAGTTCTTGTGAAGATAAAATGAAGGCATGCATGTAGAATGCTGAGAATGATGCCTAGTGCTGAGAAAACATTAAATATGGGATAGCTATTAAGATTATCACCCGAATCTATAGCTCAATAGATTTCACATCATTTAGGTAAAATATTTTCCTGATGATAGGTATGTAGTCCTGGATCAATGTGGATGCTTTCAGATGCAAGTATTAAAACTATAACTCAGGCTGCCTTAAATTAGAAGAAAATGTCTGAAAACAGCTGGAATGTAGAGGCAAGCTTATGCTAGGCATGATGCAACCAGCAGTGAATGATGTCATCAACAGCCCACTTCTCTCTGTTACTCCATCCTGCCATCTCAGTCTGTCTCCTTCTAAGGCTGGCTCCTGGGGGCTTCAGTGGCCGCCAGAGCTCGGTACTTCCTGTTCAGGTCTGCAAAGAGACATGGAATAAATAAGCTTCTTCTCATTACAGCTAACTCAGGTCTCATGCCACCAATGGACCGATGCTGTTTCAGGGAGGAGGGGGTGTGAGGGTGGGGGACATGTCAGCAAGAGTCTCAGAACTGAGAATGGAGTGGCTGCCCTTACAAACCCAGTGTTCCCAGAAAGACAAGACTAACAGCAACAGCTTCAAATCTCTAGATTAGTGATTTTCAGCTTTGTCCCCAAGAATTTTTAAAGCATACAATACCTGACTATTTAGTCAGGGGCACTGACCTCTTTTCCCTTAGATTGTAAAAAAAAAAAAAAAAATGGCAATAGCCAAAACAACAATAGCTGTACAGTGTGAATGAATCAAGGTTATAGATATTTTTTGTAGGATCATCAACAAATATATTTTTGGGTGTGTGGCAGAATTTTAGTAATGTCTTTATGTGTGCCTTGAGATGAAAAAGGTTGAAAATCAGTGCTCTATGTCTCCAAATGCAATACACAAACTCAGCAGACAAGTTCAGGAGTTTCACTGTCTCCAGGGTAAGATGTGTGGTAGATGTTGTAAATGTGTCACATGCATGAAGCCAAACTTCTGAAAAGTGGTACAAATGAAACATTGTTCTGATGATCTCTCTTAGACCACTGTTACTGAATTACATATCAGTATCACACTATGGATCTCTTCTTTGCCCAAAATAGTGTTAGGGAAAATAATAGTCTTCTTCTGAACCCTCATTTGATTTTAGTTTGTGAGCAATGTGTAACACATATTTAACCATGTTTCTCTTTTCCCTTAGGCCTCTAGGTGCCTTAGTATGGCTTACTTCCAGGACAGAGTAAAATAATTTTTCTGTGCTAAACCTCTATCTCCTGTTATTGTTTTCCTATCAATAGTTTCTTTATCCCTAACACAATTAATTTTTTTACTGTATGTAAAATGTTATCTACCTAATTTCATTATGAAAGTAACAGTAGTAATTAAAACATTAAAACAACCCAAAACATGGAAAAAGTATTTACACTCAGTATCAACCTTACCATTAATAATTAATTTTTAAAAGTGAAGAAATATAAATGTTCAGTTAAGGAAATAATTACATTTATTATGGTATATTAATGAAATTAAATACAATTAAAAGGAGTTTGTGATAAAATGAAAAAAATTCTTTGTGTTTAATCTTGGTTTTAAAATAACAGCATGCAAAATTTGGTATGGGTCTTCAGTTTCTGATTTAAAAAATAAATAAACTGGACTAACGCAGCCTCCTTCCATTACAAAAATGGAAGTGTTAAATTAAAAAAAAATAAGTTAAGTTAAATACAAAGGAAATGAATAGAAAAGGGAGGGAGGGGGAAGGAAGGAGCATAAGAAAGGAGGCAAGCACAAAAGGCAAGTTCAGGAGAACATCAGGTTCTGACACGTAAGAGCTAGGGCTGTCCCAAAGGCTCTTTCCTCTTTGTCTCAATTTGTCATGATGTATTTTTAAGGACAGATTTTTCTGTGAGTAATTGGAAATCAGACTCTTTTCTCATTGTCTCAATTGTCATTTTGTATTTTTCAGAACAGATCTTGCTGTAATTGGAAAGCGTGGGCTTGCTTAGTAACTGTAGCTCCATCACGGTTCCTCTGGAACTGACCATGATGTCCCCACAGACTCCGCCTGGGCTCCTGCAGAGCTTGGCTTCCATGGAGATCCCAAAATGCTGCAACCACCTCTTCTTTGTGTGCCATCCCACTTGTGAACAAGTGCCCCACCACCCACCCAAGGCACTTTTTCATGAACACCATCCTACATAATATTTCTACTTCACATGATTAAATTCACATTCCATCTGAGATTATCTTAAGAAAATCACACTGCGAAACAAGCCCTGCTCTTTTTCACGGCACCACCTCTACCTGTGAGTGGCAGTTTCTTTGGCCCCATCACTCTGTACTCTGTAGCTTTTGTACCTGGGTAAGTCTCAGCATCAGTTGGCCACCGAAAAGCATGGAGAGAAACAGAGTTTTAAGGTCCAATCAATATGGATGACATTTTCTTTAAGTCATCTCTTCTGGAAATTACCATGCTCTTTCCCCCCACCCAGGTTCTCTGGAGAATAACAAAAGCCATAATTTATTGAGCAAGTATCTATGCCAATAACATGTTATTTCTAATCCTTATAACAATTTGGCAGGGAAGGCACATGAAATAGACAGTGATGCCTCTCAGGACTCATTGCCCAGCTGTGGAAAATCAGTCAGCAAAGAGCCTCTAGCTCTTTGCTCCTTCAGGGTCCCCCTCAGCTACCAAGAGCCTTGTTGGAAACTATATCCTTCCTGGGCCAGCCTTCATCTAGTGACTGAGCGAGGTGAGTGAATAATGTCTGGCCATTTTGGCCCAACATCGGACATTCTGTCCCATCTGCCCAATCACCTCCTTTCACAGATGCTGATTTCTAATAAATACCTTGTACCCCAAACTCTATCTTAGAGTTGGCTTCTAACTCTCAGTTTCCTATTCTATAAAAGGGCAATAGCACCTCCTATTGCTTATTATGGTTACTGTAAAGATTAAATGAGATAATACAGCTTAGAGCACTTGGTACAATGGCTGGCATATATAGAACATGCACCATAAGTGTGGGCTACTATATTTTTGCCCAAAGCTACGCTGCTAGGAAGTGTTGGATCTGGGATTCCAACTCATCTGCATAACCCTAGAGCTCATCCACAAAGCTGATTTGGAGCTCTGTTGAGATACTTTTCTTCTGCTGCTTTGTTTCATGATTATTTCCTGTTGACGTATCTCTGCCTTCTAGCTATGTGAGGTCTTGGGACAGAAAGTATGCTGTATCCAAACCCAACTCCCAAGACCTAGCTGGGGCCTCACAACGGGGAGATGTTAGATGTTGGATTGTTGTTTACTGAGAGAATGGCTGGGTACTGACTAAATCTCCAGTTGATATTTTGGAATGTCCCAGTTGGCCTTTAGAAATTACATGTTAATTTTTTTTCCAGAAAGGCTTTGGTTTAAGAGGATATCCATGTTGGTGGTAAATACTATATCCTATGATAATAGTAAACACTCTATTTAGGCCTGCTCTAACTATGGGACATAGATTTATTGTTCTAGACACAGGTAATATTAATGACACATTAGTTTGCATTTGTATAATAGTTGCATTTAGCATATTTGCTGAAATCTCTACTAATTCTAATAGTTCTTGCAAGGATTTTCTATATCCAAAAAGCATAATATTTGTGAATGATGACAATGTTGTTTCTTCCTTTTAACCCATTTTCCTGTGATTTTTATTTTCTTGTCTGCACCTGTTGGGTAAGACCTCCTGTAGAACAATGCTGACTACAACTTGGATGCAGGACAAGTTGTCTTGTAAATATTCTAGTGTTTTAAAACCAACTATAAATGGGGAAAAAATGTCCTTAACTTAGACTATCCAACTTTTGAAACTTATTGCCCATGTCTGGGAGGAGAGGTGCAGTAAGCCTAGGAATCAAAATTGAATGAATTGATGATTTTTAAAATTGTCTAATTTGATACATGAAAAATATATGTAGTGGGTATTTTGGTTTTACTTGATAGATCTTTAATAAAGCTAAACATTTTATTAGATATGTTATTGCCTCTTTTGTAAATAAGCAACTCACAAAATTTTTCCTATGGTTTTACATCTTGTTTTTTCCTAATCAATGTATATCTGTTTATTAATAATATTAATTCTTTGTTATGTTTATGGAAGATATTTTTTGTCAGTTGTTTATTTTAAATGTGATTTATAATGTTTTTTCCATACATACTGAAGCTTTAAACCTTTGAGTCAAACCTATTTTCCTTAGTCATTTTAAAAATTATGGTCATGCTTAAAAGGCAATTTCTATGAAAATAATTATCAAATTTATATTGGCTATTTTAAAAATTCAAACCACTTGAAATTATTTTAGCGTCTGGTGTAAGCTGGTTCTATATGAGCATTTATTTCACCTAGTTAGCTAGTATTCCTCAAGTAGCTTGCTAAAGTTTGCATTTGTTGTGTGTGGTTTTTTTTGTTGTGTGGTACAATTAGTTAGATCATGTGATATATGAGAACATCACATTTAAAGAGATAGCTTTCATGTTAAAGAGATTGTAGATTTGCATTTTTATTTTCAGTTTTCTGGCAGGTGACAGTAAAGTATCCTGTTCTAGCATATTTGGTTTCCCGTGATAATGTCCAGCAGACAGGAGTAAGATGTCTTGAATGAAGGTGCCTTTTTCTAATGTGCCATATGGACTAGTGCAGTGAAGCCTGATTGAGTCAATGCTTCCCAACATCTCACATCGCACTTAGAGAGCTGCTTCATGACCTGGAAGCTCCATCTGATTAGATGCTGCCACAACACACACACACACACACACACACACACACATTCTTCATGAATATGAAAGTAATGGGCCTCTGGCATTGGCCACTTGGCTTCTTGCAATTGCTTAAGGCCTAGAGGTGTATTTGATTTGCTTCTACCTGAAATATAACCATAAAGGCTCACTCTGCTTTCTCTCCCTCCTCTAATAAATAAGGAAAGAAAGAAGTCTTCTCTCACCAATTCTAACAACTGGCCTTACAGGTGGGATTCCGTGTCCCCGAATGAATAAACGCTGGGGTGGCAATGAGCAGATTAATTACGCAGGAAAAACTCTCCTGCAGCAGTGAGCTCTGTGCTCCCTAACAGGGCTGGAGATGATTTGTGCCACCTGGTTATGGCTGCAAGCATTTGCCTCGGGTCCTTCAAGTACTCTATTAAAAACTTTTTGATTAACTTGGTGTCAGGGCTAACTTTCTGTTTGCTTGTTTCTCCGGAGTAAATAAATAGAGGTTCCACACCCTTGTGCCTGGGGAGCCACCTGAGTAAATCACCAGGAAGCAGTCAGGCTTACAAATGCCAGGACTGTGAGCATCACTCTCAGGTCTGATGTTACCTGAGAGACTTGAGACTTGTCTGATTCATAGAAACTCCGTTGCACAGATGTGCAGAGTGAATCTTTCCCATTTATTTTAAGGATATGTTGGCTGTCAGGAGTTGGAAAGAAGGTGGCTTTGTTGTGTGTGTGTGTGTGTGTGTGTGTGTTTACAAGGCTGCACTACTTTTCATTGTTGAATGCTGAGAGGTGATTGTGTGTGTGTACATGTAGTCACATCTCCAATTTGGGCCCAAGTCATAATAAATTGTATGTGCTATTTGCACATGGTTTAAATTACTCCACTGAGAGAAGCATGCAGCCTGAGAATTTAACTCCTCTTTCTGGCATGTAAATGGTCACTTCTTTGAAAAAGAAAACAGAAGGCAGGAGAGGCCTCCCCATTCTCTATGGCCCCCTCTTGCCACCCAACCAGCCTTGGGAACAGCTGTGTTATCCTCCAGGCTGGCCGGAGGTGCTTTGTGACTGTTCATTTATGAGCAGTAAACACCATTGCTTTCTCCTCTTTTTGCAGAGGTACCGACTGAAGTGTTGTCTCCAAATGGATGAGCAGGAGATATCAGAACAGGATTCCCTAGGCAGCTTGGAGCCCAGAAAACTGTTCTTAGAAGCATGGAGGTACTGTCTGTGAAATAGATGGAAAGAAAAGGAGACGGAGGAAGAGGGGAGGGAGGGCGACAGGGAGAGGGAGAGGAGGAGAAGGGGAAGAGAGAGAGAAAGAGCCCAGAGCATTCTGAAAAAAGCAGGTCAAGAAGCTCTCAAAGTCAAATAATGGAACATTTCCTAACATTACTGACCAGGAAGACAGAGGCTTAGAGAGGGTGGCAGTGGGGTTCTCAGATGAATTATACAGTGCCTATTCTTTCTTTGCCTGGCATCAGTAATAGAGTCCGATCCCCACTTTGGAAACCAGATCTGCTGCTCAAACTAAAGGATGCACCAGTGATGACTGAAGAGGATCCTTAGGAGCAGGGCGACCCTCAGACCCCTGCAACTGTTCTTACCCATCTGGTATCACAGAAGTAGCAAATTCATCTTCCAGGTTCTCTGAAGAGGGCAGCACCTCAGCTGCCAGGGATTCCTCAGAAGTGACCCTCCTTCCCTTCACACTCTGCTTTGCTGCTGCTGTTACTATTGCTGCTGCTGCTGCGGCTGTTTGTTCCATTGATTCATTTTGCTTTGTTTGTTTCTCTGATTCTTGCCCATGGCTTGTGGGTTCTGGATCAGTCTTTCCTTACAAGTGTGGTTTGGGTGTAAACTTTGGGAAGGAAAGCAAATGTTTCAGATGCCTTTTGGTCCCACCAACCATATGATTCAGTCTCATCTAGAATTTGGGGCTGAAGCCCCAACTGATTCCTTGCTTTGCTTGGTTCCTGGGGCACGCGGCTGTTGAGGAAAGACTTGGGGACTGTCTTTGGGCCATGTGGTTCTATATGAAAGGAACTATTTCTACTTAATGTGCAATCCTGACCACTCATTGGAGGCAGTAAGTAAGTGACAATTTTTTATGTCATTCTGAAGGAATCTGTGCTCATTTGTGCCTGCCCTTGAAGCAGTACCCTCCCACCTTGCATGTTGTTTTAGTGGTGAAAACTGTACTGTTTATCACATGACTGATACATCAAAATTGAGCAAAACATTATGCTTGCTCTTCCTGTTTCTGGGCTCTCACAGAAACAAACATTTCCTAAAGCAAGTGGAGATATCTTCCTCCTCGAGCTGTCTGCTTTGCTGCCCTTTTTGCCAGCACGTTGCAGGGTTTCCCAGGGCTGGACTTTTTAGATAACAGTTTTTGAAAAGGCTTTTGGGTAACATACCACCTATCTAGACATTTAAAAGGCATTTGTTAAATGCTAAATGTCTGTTCTCGCCCTTCTGCACTTCATTTCCACTCTAACTCCATGAGCTTCTGCGGAAGCCCCAGCACGTGCAGAGAATGGAAACGGTTATTCTGCATCCTTTTTACTGCAGGAAGATCTGGGCTGATGTGGCTGATCACTTACAGCTTGGCTTTAATTTATCTGCATTTAAGAAATGGATCATGGACAGCTAATTGGAATGGGACTCCAATAAGACATGCTCTGAGGAAAAACTGGTATGGGGGTGAGGGTAAGAGGGGAGGCCGAAGAGGGGAGGAGACAAGCAGCACACAGAGAAGCTGTCTGCTGAAGGAGGCTCTCACGTCTCATTTTCAGTGGGCTGTCCCATCTCCTGGATGCCACTTTCCATTTCTGGCATTGTGAGTGCTCCGTTATATTACCCCAACATTTGGCAAGAGGTTCCCAGGTTCAAACATTTGGTATTGTTTTTGCACTAGGCAACCATGGAGCTCAGGCTGGATTCACAAAGCTGGCTATGAGTGCGCTGTAATTTGGTCGTGGATCTTTTTGCTCAGCAGTCAGGGTGCCTTTGGAATGCTTAATTCAGAAAGAGGAAGAGCTGCTGTTGGTTTTAGGATCCCACAACCGTGAGTTGCCAAAAAGCCCTTGTCATTCTCACCAAAGATTTGGGGACTTCCATGCTTGGTGTCTCCCAGGGTGCTCCACATTTGGCCTGACATCCTCAGTAAGATTGATACCCAGAGATACAGACTACCCATTGATATGTAACTATGAGAAATGACTAGACATAATAGAGAAGAAAGAGAGCTGAAGTGTGTAAGTAGGAGAGCACAAGGAATAGTACCAGATACCTATTCAGCCACAGAGTCAATCAACAACCATTGATTGATCAACCATTTATTCCAAAGTATTAATTGGATGTGCTCATGGGCCAGCACCATGCCAGGAACTTGGAACGCATCAATGAATAAGACACCAACCCTTCCCGCAAGGAACTCTCAGTACAGTTGGAGAATCTGAGAGGTAAATCAATGATTACCACACACAAAGATAAGTGCCATGATGGGGAAGTTCAGAGAGCTGTGGGAACACAAAGTAGTCTGCTCTAACCTAGTTGGGTGGGAGAGGAAGGGAGGATTCAGAGAAAAGTTCCCAGGCCAGGCAACCCCTACTGAGTTCTGAAGGGGAGAAGAGAGCCAGTCATGGGGGAGAAATGGGCATCCATCAGGTTTCTGACTCTCTCTGATGCAAATAACCAACTGGAAGCAAAAGATGTAATGTCATACGCACAAGTTAGTGTTATTGGAATTCAGAATTCAGCAGAAGTCATCAGAAAGGCTTCCCAGAGGATTTGACGTGGGTCTGAGAGTATTGGAAAGGTTTACCCAGATAGACAGAAGGCCCTCTATTACAGGGAAAAATACAGGAACAAGGAAGGACTGAAGTGCTTAGGGGTCAGTACGTGGAACATTCATTCAGATGATGTATATTGAAAAGTGCACAGTTCTGTAGGACAAACAAAGCGGTTGAAGACATGTTTCACCCGGTAGATCACAGGTCTACAAACTATGTAGAAAGGGCCATATAGTCAACATTTTAGGCTTTGTGGGCCACAGAGAGTTGGTCTGTGGTTTCCTCACCCTGTTCTAGAGACTTAAGCTCTCACTGGGAACACAAATATACAAATGATCACAATGCAAGAGGATTTTCCTGGAATCTTGGAAGAAAAGCATAGCAACGGGAACTGGGTTGGATTTGGAGGCTTTGAATGCCAGGTTCTGTGTCTGGATATCACCCTGTAAGTAGTGAGGCACCATTTCCTCACCCTCTTGAGCCAGGGATTGTCCTTTGTGAAGTTAATTTTACAGCCCTGTGGAGAATGGATTAATGTGTAGAGACTCGAGAGGCTGGGAAACTTGTAGGAATTCTATAGCAGTACTGAAAGCATCAAGAGAAGAAGCAGATTCTACAGATACTAAAGGAAATGGAATTAGAAAGACAAGGGTGAAAGACCTTTCATGTTGATGTACAAATGGATAAGAGAACTAACAGAAATAAAAGAATCAAAGATAACCTCACAGCAACAAATCCAGGTGGCTAAAAATAAATGGTGGCTCTGAATGAACAGATCTAAAAAGTTGGGAAAGGAGAGTGGTTTGAAAGGACAGATTTGTTTTGTTTTAATATGTATGTTGGGTTTGGGTTGACAGTGGGACATCTGCATGAAACTGCTGGTCTACTGTACCAAGAAAGGAGCTCAGAAATGTAGCCATCATTGTAAAAATTGAAAGATTTGTGGATCATCTATGAAGAGTCAATGCCCAAAAAGGTTAGAGCAATGGTTCTCAACTTTTCTAATGCCTCAACCCTTTAATACAGTTCCTCACGTTGTGGTGACCCCCAACCATAAAATTATTTTCGTTGCTACTTCATAACTGCAATTTGCTACTGTTAATAGCAAAATTACAGTTAATGAATTGTAATGTAAATATCTGTGTTTTCTGATGGTCTTAGGCTCTACAGCATCGGTTCTCAATCTGTGGGTTGAGAACTGCTAGCTGGGTCACCTAAGACCATTGGAAAAACACAAATATTTACATTACAATTCATAACAGTACTCAAAGCATCAAGAGAAGAAGCAGACCCACAGGTTGAGAACTGACAGCAGGGTCGCCTAAGACCATCAGCCTGTATTCACTCGGGGTTTCAATGTTTATGGAAAAATACCCTATTCCTCTTACTTTCTAAATTAACCCAAAATACGGATGGACACTGCTCACACATTACCACCCACTGCAGGTCTGACTTTTCTCTTGGGGTTTTCCTCACCCTCTTCTGTCAGAAAGTAGGCCAGGGACAACCAGAGTGGCATAATCCTGGTCCCTTGCTTATGGGTTTAGCATACAGATTTCACAATAATGACCTCATCCCACCTCACCTGCTCTGGCAGCAGGGGCTGCTGCACACCTTACATGTGTTCCTTAATGTCTTAGCTCCCAGTGGTAGAATGCAAAAAATGGCTAAAGTTCTTCCCTTTGCTGCATCCATGCCCTTGAGATGTGACTTCGAAGCTTTCTCCATCAAGGGTTAGAAACTTGTAGGAACTCTATTTTCCCACCCTTTGGATCTGAGCCATCCTTGTGACTTGCTTTGTGACTTGCTTTGGCCACTAGAATGTGATGGAAGTGATATTTTGCCATTTTCAAGTCTAGGCCTCAAGGAGCTTTGCATGTATCCACTGTCTCTCTAGAACCTCTGTTCCTGCCATGCAAATAATCTCAGATGACCTGATGGAGGATTAAAAGCCACCTGGACCAGAGGCGAGTAGTCCCATGGTCCTAGCCAAGTCCTAAGACATCTGAGAGAGCCCAGGTGAGATCAGCAAAACCACCTACTCAAAACACAAACACACAGTTGACTATGGATGCCCAACGGACACCCCCCCCCCAGCCCAGACTAAATTGATGATTTACAGAATCTTGAGCTAAACAAGATTTTTTGAACTACCGAATTTAAGGGATTCATGGCAGTATCTAACTGATACACTATCTTTCACTCTAAAACTTCAATGATATCTTCATTTGAACAGCCATCAACTAACCATGTTCTCTTCTAGAACTTACTGAATTTCACATATTTGAGGCCTCAGAGAGTCACTGGCTTGCTTGTGGTTGCTATGAGTTAGCTCCAGAACTGAGAACAGAAGGCAGAACCAGGTTAGCTATATCTCTATAAGGACACTCTCCCTCTTAGATGAAAGGGCTCTAATTAAAAGGCAGGAAAGATCAGACACCACTAGAGTTCACTGCTAAAGGTATCTGAAAATGCAGTCCTCAAAGTCTCTTTGCTTCTGAGAAGTCATATATTGGAAGACTAATTAACTATGACAAGCTGACCACTGGAAACTATTTTCATAAGGATGACATGATGATGAATGGATGGGTCCATGCTGTTACAATGTCATTGCTAAAAAAGATGTGAGGAGTCCAAGTTCCAATTACTTAGATGCACATACAATACAGAGGTCTCTTTAAAGCCACAGAACCCTATTGCAGCGGGCTGGCATGTGTCACCCTTTCTGTATTTAAGGGCCACATTCATGAGCCAGTGACATACTGAACTATACATGCTATGCCTTCTGTGTCTGGCAGCTGGAATGAGACATAGCTATATTTTGTTGCTTCAGGACCTTGTCTACCAAATGGGGAGTGTGTGCAATAGAAAAATTCAACCAACCAAGCCCTAGCTGGTTTAGCTCAGTGGATAGAGCGTCAGCCTGTGGACTGAAGGGCCACAAGTTCGATTCAGGTCAAGGGCACATGCCCGGGTTGTGGGCTCAATCCCCACTGGTGAGCATGCAGAAAACAGCCAATCAGTGATTCTCTCCCATCATTGATGTTTCTCTCTCTCCCTCTCCCTTCCTGTCTCTAAAAATATATATATATTAATAAAATATTTTTTAAAAAGAAAAGAAAAATCCAACCAACCAAGAGCAATAGCATTTTCCCATTTTCAACATGGGGAGTGTGTGTGTGTGTGTGTGTGTGTGTGTGTGTGTGTGTGTGTGTCAGGGAGGGGGCAGAGTGAGGGGGTGGGTGTTATGCTGTTGCTGCTCCATCACCTGAACACTGAACGTGATGAGATGAGCAGAGTTGCCTCATTCCTAAATGGCCTTTATGTTTTAATTGGAAAATGTATTTTTTTGCCAGAGGTTGGTCTCAATTTGGCTACACAGTTCAGAGCAGAATTTGGAAAATGAGTCTCAAAAGGTCTTAAGTCAGGGGTCAGCAACATTTTCTTAAAGAGCTAAATAATAAATATTTTTGTCTTTGCAAGTTCTGAGGCTAATATACCAAGAGGCAAAAACAGGGATATCAAATAGGCACTTACATAACCATGCAAAATGTAACCAAAAATGTAAGAACCATTCTTAGCTTACAGGCCATAGAAAAATCAGCAGCTGGATGGATTCAGCCACAGGCTATAGTTTGCAACCCTTGTGTTAAGTAAACAAAACTGTGTTATATTTCTGCAGTAAAAATTCTCTCCATTGAAGAAAATCTGATCATAAAAATTTTGAACTATTAGTTAATATAAAATTATGTTTAATAATACATTACAGTATGTTACATGTGTAATATATTTTAACATACTATATAGTACATGTATATTCATATCTAATAGGTTATGTTAATCTATTAGCATTTAATATAATAATAAATTGTACATAGCAATTAATGTAATTAATATAACAATAAATTATAGATAGCAACATATTATATTATTATTATTTCTAATTAACAAAAGCTGGACTCACAGAGGCTATTGCTCCCCTCTCTTCCCAGCCACCTGCCAGCCCAGCCATGTCTCTCCTGCCTCTTTCTCCCAGCCCAACAATGGCAGGCCCTCTGCCCTTCTGGAGGTTCATCACTTTGCAAACAACTCAGTGATGGGGATAGTTCGGTCGGACCAGTCCTTAGAAGGGAGCACACAGGGATGAATTTCTCTCCTTTCACAAACAGTACACTGACTCTCCTGCCCAAGTCCTTGTCCATCAATGCGGGTGGACAGTAGTGGTGTGGTTGTGACCAGCCACAGTCATAGCTGCTTTTCTGAGCTTAGATTGTCAGGTGACAGCCTTTATTCCCATTTTTAGGCTTTCAATGAAATTTTGGAATGACCAGAAACTCCCCCTTGGTTCCCAACATGCCCTGTTACCCTTTGTGTAGATTCCTTACTAACCCTGGCCTTCCCTATGCTCCCCACAACAGAGCTCCCCTAACCCTCCCTGACAGTTCAGTTCTGAGGATAACATACCATGATATTGTGACTTATAAAAAGAAATGGATATTTGGTCTTCAGCCTATTTCTGGCACAGAACTCCTAACATCTTTGGAATTTCCTAAGAGAGAAGAGTGATAAAGGTGCCTTGATGTATATAACAAAGCCTTTAAACCCATCCCTGAGTTTATGTTGATGTGGCGACTTTTAGAAAGCACCTAAGGATAGGGGCTGCATGCCAGGGGAAGCAGCCTTATGATTGGAGGGTTGGAACTTTCAGTCCCACCCCCTGACCTCTAAGGAGCGGGGCTGGAGGTTGAATTGTTGGCTACTGGCCAATGCTTTAAACAATCCAGCCCACATAATGAATCCTCCATTAAATCCCAGAAGGACAGGGTTCAGAGAACTTGCCTGTTGGTGAACACATGGAGATGTGAGGAGAGCGGAATGCTTTGAAAGGGTGTGGAAGCCTGGCACACTCTCCCCATACCTTGCTCTGTGCATCTCTTCTATCAGGCTGCCTGAGTTATATCCTTTTATAATTAACCAGCAATCTAGTGAGTAAAAGGTTTCTCTGAGTTTTGTGAGCCACTCTAACAAAGTCATCGAACGTGAGGAGGGCTGATGGGAACAGGTACATAACCATGGGTCAGAAGCACAGGTGACAACCTGGACTGGTGATTGGCATCTGAAGTTGTTGTTGAGGAGGTTGAAGCATCTTGTGGGAAGAGCTCTTAACCTGTGGCATCTGATTCCATCTCCAGGTAGAGAGTGTCAGGATTTAGTTAAACTGTAGGACACCCAACTGGTGTCAGAGAACAGCTTGGTGGTATGGGGAGGTAAACCCGCACATTGGGATTGAGTGCAGAGCTGTACATAGTATCTGACCTTCAAGCCCCTTTATTTTATAGTCACAGAGGCATCAGACATAAATGCTCGTGTGCACTCTCTCAATCAGAAGGAAGCTGCATAGCTAAAATCAAGTCCAGTTAATGGGTTTGAAACAGTTGTTGGGCTTTGAGCCTGTAGGGACCCTGACCAGAGGACACCGGAGGTTAAAGGCCCATTTGCCATACGCATGCGTGCAGGCAGCGACACAGCAGTATTACCATGTTAAAGTCCTCTTTGCCTTAAGTTTGCAGGAGAGCAATGGCTCAGCAGTAGCACTATATGTACTGCGCAAGCGCACCCTTACATAACCTACTTATGTTAACGTAGCACTGACATCACAATTGGCATGAGGCTTCTTTTGTTTGAGCATGTATATAAGGTGCCACTGACCAGCCAGTCATCAGCTGCTTTGTTTGTAATAAAGCATGTCCCACCTACCTACTTTCACTCATGTTTTCTCCCAATTTCCTGCACCCAGAAGGGTCAAGTCCCTGGCTGAGGAACCTGCACCCAATAGAGCCTCATTGCTTATATCCTTCTAATAGCTTTAGGGCAGTAAGTCATTAGCTGGGGAAATAAAATAATCCATGCCACAGATAAAATACCTAGTTTATTTTCTGCTGCTTCTCTGAATTTTGTTTCATGCGTATAGCATGCAGGAGCTCTGACAGGGGCCTAGGGCTGTGAGTAGTGCTGGGTGCAGCTCTGGGGAGCTAAGAAAGCAGATTCTCATGGAGTCTTTTGTCCCCGGGCTCCCTATTTCATACGCTTCTGCTGCTGCCTTCCCCCAACTTCCTCTCTGGGGACACATCCTCTTGCTACCTCAGACTTTTACTCTGCAACCTTCAGAGCAATGTGGACTGGTTTTATCCAGCATTCCACAAGTAAACAATGTTTTCAGCTTTGTAGATGGAGGGTTATCATCGAGCAGCGGGATTAGTTCAAAAAGCATTCCTGGCCAGAAGACTGCATGGAGGCAAATCCGCTTGGAGACCCATAAAGAGTTCTGGGGCAGGGTAGGCCTGACTGACTGTCACTGCTCCCTGGCCCCAGGGCCTTGTGCAGTCCAGCTCGGCTCTCAGGAGGCAGATCTAGAGCAAGATCTGCTCTCCTGTCTGATCCCCGCCACCCTGGAACTCTGAGCCAAGATTAAAGTTTGGGTCCTGTCTGTTCCCCTACATGAACATAAACTCTGTCCATGCAGGGATTTTTGTTTAATTCCCTTCTGTAGCCCAGTGCCTGGAACAATGCTGTCTCACAAATACACAACAAATATTTGTTGAATGAGTGAACGTAGGCCCCAGGCGAGACTATGTTGAGATCAACTGGATCAAGTTCAGATCTGAAAAGCCCCGCCCTGGGGTGGGAGTCAGTGGCTGATCCAGAAACATAGGAATCCTGGAGCTGGGATCCTGGGGCTGTGCTCAGTACAGAGCATGTGGGCCACTTCTTCAGTGGGAAGCTGTTGTAGGTGGCAGGAGTAGTACCAGGTGTCTGACCCGTGGGGTCAGACCAAACCTGGGTTCAGCAACCTTGGTACTTGGGTTCTGTCTAGGAAAGACTTCAGAGCAAGACCCAAACTGTAAGAGAACATTTATTTGGTAAACTACAGAGGTAGAAAAAGTAATTCCTAGAAGAAATAAGGCTTAGCAAACAAGTTATGGAGGTAAAGGAAGAGCCCTTGGAGCTAGGGAGTGAGGAAGCTAATGTTGCGTGCCTGTGAGAGAATGGGGAAAAGGAAGGAGCGTGCTCCTGGGAGGGAGAGCACACTAGGCCCTACATCCTAAGAGTTTTAAGGGTGGAGATTTTTAGGGGTTGGGGGAGGCTCCAAGAAAAAATCTTAATAGAATATACAATAGCTTTCCAGCCGTGTCCATTTAGGATCGGGGTCTCCACTGATTGATTGGCGAGCATGAAGGCAGGGGGTCATTATTCATTGCAGCTGGTCCTGATGTCAGCTGTGGCTGGTTTTATTGTTTATCTGGACTAGATGTTATCTCTAGGGAGGAAAGGTCAAGGAATCCAAATCTCATGACCAGCGATATGCTATGGGAGGAAAAGTCACCCTGGGGGCTAGGTTCCCCCTACAATTGATTGTGCATTGCTAGGCATATGGGCTTTCCATCCTGGTGACCTTCTGTACCTGGCCCATTGCCCTTGCTCTGCTCATATCTGTCTACTTGCCTACAGCATATCCACCCTCCTGCCTCTGCCCAGTCACTGTAGTACTGCAGCCTCTGTGTGCATTATCCTGAGTCATTGTAGCACATTTTCTCTGTCTGGACAAATAGTTCATCCTGCTTTTTAAAAAGTCAAGATAATTCAGTTCACTGATTAGGCTTCCAGATAATCAGTTGGGCATTGAAGGTGGTTTCACGATTATACTTTTTACAGAAAGGTGGGGAGAGAAGAAAAGACAAGACTGAAAGGAAAGGCTTATGTGGTTTATGGTTTAGAGCCTTTCTTTTCTGAACCTTAAGATATTTTCCCTGTGAGGCTTAATACAGCACAGTCTACAGTGGAAAATGCACTTATCTGCGATCTCAGATGCCAGGCAGCCTAGTAAATCCAGCCTAGGTTAAGATTAACATTGTCTGAAGCCGGAGCTTCTTGGTCTAATCTATAGTCAAAGGGACAACCAAACACCTTTTCATGTGGACCACTGCTGACTTTTTAAAAATCGCAGAAGTACAACCAAAGGGAAACTTTAAAGCTGACGTTGTTGAATTTTATAAGCTAGTAAAGCACCTGTCTCTGCTGAGTGGAGAAAACAAAGATTTGCATCAACTGTCAAAGCAGCACCCAGAGGAGCCCCAAGTTTTCTTAAGCAGGACTCCTTCCAAGTCCCTGAAGAGCTTCTGTGGAAAGTGTCCAGGAGGGGATTTGGGAAAAAAAATAAGACTTCTTAAATGGGATTGAATGAAAGGTAACATACTTTGGGAATTAATTCTCTTAGTGTTTGAAACCCTACTGTAGCTCCCTGTTTTGAACTGAATGTTTATGTTCCTCACCCACACACACAACCCCCTCCCTGCAATCATATGTCGAAGCCCTAACCCCAATGTGTTAGTATTCGGAGGTGGGGCCTTTAGGAAATAATTAAGGTTAAATAAGATCATGAGGTTGGAGACCCCATGATAGGATTAGTGTCCTTATAAGAAGAGACACCAGAGCTCCCTCTCTCTACCATGTGAGGATATGGCAAGAGGGGCCATCTGTAAGCTGGGAAGAAGCCCTCACACAAACCTCTTTTTCCCCCCATTGATTTCAGAGAGGAAGAGAGAGGGAGAAAGAGATAGAAACATCAATAATGAGATAAAATCATGATTGGCTGCCTCCTGCATGCCCCACACTGGGATTGAACCTACAGTTTGGGCATATGCCCTGACCAGGTATCAAACCGTGACCTCCTGGTTTATGGGTCAATGCTCAATCACTGAGCCACACTGGCCAGGCAACCCTCTCACCCAAACTTGACCATGCTGGCTGATAGAAATAAGTATCAGGTGTTTATAAGCCACCCAGTATACTATTTTGTTAGAGCACCTTGAGCTAAAACTTGTTTTACAAGCTAACATCCACCTGCAGGCTCTGAATGACCTCCCTACTCAGTCTGCCCCTCATTTTCTCTGTTCCAATTCAGTGGCTCCCTAGGCATACCAGACTTACTCCCACCTCAGCGCCTCTGCATTAGTTGTTCCCTTGTCTAAAATCTCTCTTCCATGTAGCCTGGCTCGTTCCTTAGCATCCCTCAGGTCTTCACTTAGTGTTACCTTCTCAGGGAGGTCTTCCCTAACTCTATAAAAAAAAAAAAATCACAATTACCCCAAATTGTCTATTTTCTTTCCTAGTATATTTCTTTCTTTCCATGGAATTTATACGTTTTTAACTTATTCATTGTCTACCTTCCCTACTAGATCATAACTTTCATAAGGACAAATATTTTTTTTGTGCTTACTGCTGTATTCCTAGCACCTAGAACAAGGCCTAGAACAAGGCCCGTGGAGACTTATATCTTTTAAATTAAAAGAATAAATTAGCTGAAACTGGTTTGGCTCAGTGGATAGAGCGCCAGCCTGCAGACCAAAAGGTCCCAGGTTTGATTTCGGTCAAGGGCATGTACCTTGGTTGCGGGCACATCCCCAGTGGGAGGTGTGCAAGAGGCAGCTGATCGATGTTTCTCTCTCATCGATGTTTCTGACTTTCTATCCCTCTCCCTTCCTCTCTGTAAAAAAATCAATAAAATATATTTTTTAAAAAAGAATAAATTAGTGAATAAATTAACTAATCCTAAACTTCTCTAAATCCACTGCATTTGCAAAGTATTTGTTCTCTTCCATCCACATCTTCCATGGGGTTCTGTGGGTTGCTCCAGGTTGCTGGTAGAAAGGGCCAGATGGAAAGCATGCTAGACTCTCAACAACCCAAGGCAAAAATGCCCAGGAGAAAGCCAGGCCTGGACAAGCAAGAGTATGGGCAAGTCAACAGAACAAACGTCCAAGAAGGCACAATGCTCTGGGCTCTCCTGGGCCTCTGAACATGAGCTGGACACAGCAAGAAATTCAGATATCCATCAACTGCTTCTGCAGGCTGTGGTCCTAATCCCACAAAGTCTGTCCACATTTGTTAGGACGTTAGCCTAGAGGTTGAGGATAGAATTCAGTTCCTAGGGGAGGAAATTGGCCAGAGGATGGAAGCTATCAAGACCTTAGATATGCAGATCTGGAAGAGTAGGGACAAAATAGAAATCAATTACCTCAAAGTGGTACATCCCAGGACCTGGGGGACATGTCCCTCTGAGGAGGGAGGGGCGGGTTTCTCAGGCCTACACTAGTGGAGTTTGGTTCAAGTTATAGTGAAGTGACCTGGACGGGTCAGGAGTGGTTGTCTTAGCTGGTCCTTAGGCCCCACAGGTTGAAGAGTAAGAAGTGACAGCCTCCTTCCAGTGCTTGTTCAGGAAGACAAAGAAGTCTGAGCCTGGGGGTGCAAACCCCAAGGACTTAACTGTGAGGAGCTGATAAAGGTAGAGGAAGGCGAATGAACCAGGCTCATTGATATCACTATGGTTGCTCTAATATTATTATCATCTTATCCCTAAGGGAGGCTTAAGGAATTGCATTTCTTCTCTCAAGAGTTGTTTCTTAATAGCACTCCGGTCTTCACTTTTTTCCCCACTTCTGGTGCCCTATTCTGTCAAGTCACTGCTTTAAATACTGTTGCTTTAACGAAAGCTTATCCAGAGGATGGTCCAGAGGACTTACCCACCCCCACCCCCCCAAGCTAACTTTCCATTCAGAGCTCAGGCCGTGGTGGTGGATTAATTAATTCTGCCTTTAAAAAGGAGAAAGTAAAACCCTTGTCTTCCTTTTAGAACCACGATAAACTACTTCTTTATTTTTTGTCAGTTTTATCAACTTTTTTTTTAAGAGCTGGGCTCAGCTTTATTGGGTTGTTTTGTTTTTTTTTCTTTCTGTGCCCTTTCAAGTAAAAAGACTTTTTATTAACACTGTTTCTTGCCTATTAAGAGCCCGGATTCTTAATAGGATCTTCCTGGAAAGCCCTGAGTGATAGATGGCACCCCAGTGCTGTCTTGGGCTTGCAATTGACTATCTTGGTCAGGGAGCCTGTTCTCCTACATGTGTCAGTCCCGTGGAGACTTACATATTGATAAAGGGACAAATGTTTGAAAAGGGAGAGACAAAGGACAGAAAAGAAAACATTACTCAAGGCTCTGCTTCTTTCATGTAACTTTACGGTGCACAGTTTGGGTCCAATCAAAAGAACTGACTGCTTCAGTCGTATTATTCTACAGCTTCCAGGTGCCCTACTCCAATTACTACATGCAGAGCACCTTTTGGCCAAGAATCTCCAAACTGCTCACAAACACCCAGTCCTCATAACACTCTTTCTCTCGCTGTTTCCCATTTCCTCCCCCAAGTACCTCTCCACCATTAACTCTGTTTTTCAGGGAAAACCAAACCCAGAACTGGCCATTGATTTTCTGGAGTCACCAAATTTTAAGTAGTGGCTTTGTTTTTGTAGAAATATTTTTTCATTGATTTCAGATAGAAAGGGAGAGAGCTATGGCAACATCAATGATGAGAGAGAATCATTGCCCCAAATAGGATCAAGCCTGAAACCCGGGCATGTACCCTGACCTATAATCAAATCATGACCTCCTGGTTTATAGGTTAGTGCTCAACCACTGAGCCACGCTGCTGGGCTAGTAGGTTCATTTTAATGTTCAACCCAGACCCTATGGGGACCAGCTAGGGCAGCTGCCCTTGTGCCTTGCAGGACCCTTCATTACAACCACAGCCAAACTCCCTTCTGAACCCCCTCCTCCCTCCCCAGCGACATGTCCCTAGTCTTGGGATGGACCACTTTGGAGCTTGTTGATTTAGTCTCAGTCCCCACTATTCTACAACTGCATATCTAAGGTCTTGAGGCTTTTCATTGCCTTGGTCAATTTCCTCCCCTGGGGATTGAGTTCTGCCCTTGATCCCAAAGACCATGCTTCTGGTCTCCTTGAAGAAATTAGACTTATCACAGCCCTTGGTCGATCTGGAGCAGCCAGGCTTGGGGCATGTTCCCCAAATGCATTCCTGCCACAGGCCCCTTCCTTACCGCTGGCCTGAGCAGCAAGAGGCACTGAGCAGTCCAGCCTGGTGCCTACTCTCTTCTTTTACCTGCCTGGTCACTGGGTCTCCCAGGGTGGTGTCTTCTAGGGACAGCTCTTGCCTTCCTGAAGAGATGTTTCTACTACACAAGCTCCTAGGAGGGCATCTTCCTTCTCTTTATTTTCTTCTGAGCAAGCCGAAGCCAATTTCCAAGCACCTTATCTCTGTTGCAACTTTGCAGGGCTTTTTAAGGTGGATTTTATGGTTGTTCGCAACAGAGAATGCCCCCAGCTCTGTTTTCCCTCCCAGCTCCCAACAAGCCAGGCTTAACAAAGTAATTCTGAACAACTCTGGCACAGGCTCCTACCAGCAGGAAGAACATCAGCAGTTCAGATATAATACAATAAAAGACACCAGCTTGTTTTCTCACCAGTAGCCTTGTAGCTAAGTGCTAATGGTATCTTCTACTGAATTGATTAGGTCTATTGTCTGGGTTTCTAATACCCAGGCTGTCCTACAATTATAGAATCCCTGCCACTTTACATGCTCCTTAAGTCAAGGTCAGACATGGCCACCCACTCCTTTATATAGAGATGAAATTATGGCATTTTGCATAAAAAGCCCATGGCAGAAATGAGCCAATGACCTTCTGAGGTTTAGTGGGACACTCTACCCACAGTTCTGTGCCACCAGGTGACTTTTGAGCCATTACACCGGACAGGCTAGTCATCCTGCCCCTGGCCTAGACTCCTGAGAGGGAAGCTTAGTTTTCTCCAGGATCATAGAGACAGCAGAAGCAGGGCCAGAGGAGCTGAGTGAGCATCACGCAGGTGGCATGTTGGAGCACAGAGCCTGCTTCTGTGGCTGTGGGTAGGTAATAAACCGGCTGCCACCAGGCACGGTTCCCGAACATTCTTGCAGTTTGGCTGTGGGCTCCGCATCCTCGGGGCCATTTGACATTTCTGTCTTCCTGGTTTTCTCATGAATCCTTACAGCCAACCCTGATTACTAAAGATAAACCAACCACTGCAATCTGAACAAACCCAGAAAACATAAACGAATTGACAATAAAAGTATGCTGATGTCAGTGTTTTGTCTCCTAATACATATCTCATCAGAACCATGGAAGATGTTCTAGAATTACATCATGGCTTGCACTTTTAAAACATGCAGGCCCCAATCCCAGCAGCTTTCCAGAATTAAACCAGAATTGAATCCATTACAATAGTTTAATGTATGTGAAGCAGCTGTTATAATATCTGGAAGCTAGTAGGAGACCTATACATGTAAAATGTTAATTTGAATATTGAAACTTAGGATTTATTCAGGACCAACAAAATTTGGGTCAGAGTTTCTGGAGGAAAGATGGTAGAAAGATTCCCCATAGCAGGCCTGGCGTGGGCACCTCAGGCCCCTGGGAACCTCCAGGATGCTTTAGGCCTAGGACAGTGGGCACTGCACCTGCCATTCAGGAGGGCTGCACAGCCAGGTTCCAGGTTTTCAGACAAGACACCTCTGTTGTCCCTATTGGTGCTTCTGATCCATTTTTCTCCAAGACAAGATTGAAATATAAGCCCAGAAGTGAGACAGGGATTATTCAAGAAGCCTGGAATCCAGACCAGGCCATGATAAAAACAAAAACAAAACAATCCAGGGAGCTATAGGGAGTGTTACAGGTTGAATTGTGTACCCCTAAAATGCATATGTTGAAGTCCCAACCCCCAGTAGCTCATATTTGGAGATAATATCTCCAAAGAGGTGTGTAAATTAAAATGAGGCTATTAATCTGGGGCCCTAATCCAAAAAGACTGGTGTTCTCATAATAAGAAGCAGAAAGACACCAGGGTGCGATGCACAGAAGGATGGCCATGTGAAGAGGCAACAGATCCCTCTGTGATTATTTCTTCACAGTCAGAAGTGGCTAATGGTGAACGTCATTAGAGTACCACAGGCTTAAAATTGAATGTGGGTTAATGTTCATAACAAGAGGAATAACTGATTTCTCCACAGACGTTTACACCTAATTTCTAAGACTTATTATGTATTATATTTTGTCTTGTTTAGGGCTCTTGGTAAATTGTTTGCAGTCAAACAAGTTACTTGACTCGCGCAAGTCTTGTATTTCATACTTGAGAAGTCAAAGCAACACCTTTGATCAAAGTGGAATGTTTTAATTAAATAACCATAAAATTCCCCTCAAGGAAACAAGAACACCCAAAAGCACAGTTAGCAGATGTTCCTGTTCTTTTCAATTCTTGACATTGGCCCAGCTTGGTTTCTTTCTATCCTGCTGTAATGCATACATCCCAAGCCCAGTGTCATCTGCTTCACTCTGACAACTGGGCCAGTGATTGCCAAGCCTACATCATCACCAAACCACCTCCCCATTAATGAGGAGACTCTGGAAGCTCTGAACTAATGAACAGGTGATGGGGCCTGGAATCTGCTCCCGCAAATAACTCTCCTGGATGCTACTGGTGGAAATCAGATGTGGGAATAATGCATGAGTTACTCACTCCAAGAAGAGTGAGCAAGGCACTCCAGGATATGTAGTGATGTGGTGAGAAAAACCAACAACAATAAACAATCTCTGAGTATTACTAAATAGTGCCTGAGCATTTGCTGTGGGAGCTCCAGAAGTATAAGGACCTTGTTTGTTAAGTTCTCAGCCAGATCTCTAGTTCTTTGCATGGTATCAGGAACACAGTGAATGATAAATCCATTGAATAAATGAACTTACTCCTGCTGATCACTTTATATACAGTGTTCATTTAACTTAATCCTGACAGAAACCAGGTGAAGTAGGTACTATCAACTCTATTTTACTTTCTGAGAAGTTAAGCAAGTTCCTCAATTTGCCAAGAAGTTCCTGAGAAAAGATTAGGACTCAGATTTGCTTAGCTCCAAAGACCAGGCCTATTGCACAACCTTGCAGGATGGCTAGGTGACTGGGTCACAGTGAATCAGACTGGGCCAGTCACTTCCTATCCCAGCCTCATCCTACTACAGTAACCAGGACCTCTACCCTACAGGTTTTTTTTCCACTCATCTTCTCCAAGGTCCATCCTGACTGCATTTCCATCAGAAGGTAGATTCTAGAATATGTCACACTATCCTGAGTTAGGACCCAGGTTAGTCCTCACCATTCACATGTTTACACAGCTGGACTCTCCCCATCAGTCTCTGCCAAGAGAGACCTGTTTGTAAGATCTAAATTCTCCTGGGGCCCCTTTCTGGAATTCTTGTCTCCTTTTCTTTAATGTAGTTTATTGATTTCAGAGGAGAGGGGGAAGGGAGAGGGAGAGAGAGATAGAAATATAAATGGTGAGAGATAATCATTGATCAGCTGCCTCCTGCTCTCTCACTACTGGGGATCAAGCCTCCAACCTGGGCATGTGCCCTGACCACCTGATTCATAGTTGATACTGAACCACTGAGCCACAGAGGCTGGGCTCCGGTCTCCTTTTGAAGGGGCCCCAACAACCTTCCTAGTCCTTGTCAATGCTCTTTCCCAAACACTCCAGCCTGTGTTCCTGCACCTGTTACCCCATCTTCACCCTATCAGATTCCATGCATGTTCAAGACCTCATTGGGTTTCCGTTGGCCGACTGTCCCAGATTCCTAAGTGGTCTCCTGACTTAAAGAATTGTTCCCTCCTCCAGACATCCCCAGCATGACTTATGAAAACACAGGTTAAGCCATGTCACTGCTTTGTTTATGATGGGGTCTCTATCACCTACTGATTATAGTCCCAGCTCCTTAGAAGGGCACATCCACCTTTCCATGATCTGCTCCTACCTACTTCTCTGGTCTCATTTCTTATAGCTCTAACCTTATGAAACAAGCTATGTTGTTTCCACATGTCTTTGATGTTTTTCCATCTCCTTAGAATGTCCTTCCCACCATCTTAAAAACATAACCCTGTATGGTTTATCCTCCAAACTTCATCTCACCTTCTGAACAAAGTCTTGCTTCCAATCCTATGCTGAGTTTAATACCTCTCCTCCATGCCTCCCAGCAACCTCAGATTATATCAAAGTCATCTTGAAAATTCCTGAAGGGCAAGCCAAGTTTTATTCATTGCCGAGCCTAGCACTATGCCTGTCACATAACTTGACATTCAAAAAATGTGTATGGACCTCTGGACACAGACAATAGTGTGGTGAAAGCCTGGGGAGTGATGGTATGGAGGAGATCAGTGCAGGGGAAAGAGGACATCTATAATAACTTTCAACAATAAAGATACATTTTTTAAAAAATAATTTTAAAAAATGTGTATGGACCTAAAGCACTAAAGCCTGTGGGAACCCCACCTCCACTAGGGAACCCAGCCCTCCCCTCTACCTGCCTAACCATCAGGAGTCTAGATTTCTGGAGACTTCTGGCCACTCACTCACCAGATCAGTATACCAGGATGTCAAAGCAAATCTGGAGCTGGTGCACCCTCTTGCATGTGCAGACATAGAATGTGGGCTTTTGTTCTATGGCAGCTTCATGAGCAGGGGGACCCACCCACTCCCAGCCTTTCCTCCATATCTATTTTTGTCCACAAAACAAGCCCATCATGACTCTGAGCCACATCCTTCACACAATCAGGCAGATGGTACCTCTGGCCAGAGTCACATCTAGCAAATGAGCATCACTGCTCACAAAAGGACCAGAAAGGCAGTGCTGGTGGATCCGAATGCTCTCCACATGAACAATAACTTTAAATAGATTCTCTCCAAGAGGGGTCAGGAGCTTCATTTTCATAGATGAGTAACAGCACATTAATATGGTGCCTTGCTGGGTAAGTGTGTTCCAATCTTCATGCATTGCAGAAATGAAAGCTCCAAAGGCACCCCTAAACTTCGAGCCCCTCACAGTCCTATTCCTCCCATGCCATGAAGATGAAGAGGAAGGATAACAGCAACGGAGAGTGTTTCCCTGCTGCAGTAACACTCACTCTTCTCCTGCGCTAACATCTCAGAGCCATAAAGGCACATTGTCTGATCCTATTTCTTTGTAAATTGGATTAAGCTCTTTACTGTGTATTACTGATATTAAAAAAGAATGAATTCACATCTTGCAAACACAGCAAAAAGCAATCATTCCCATGGCAAGGAAGTCATTGGCCAGCATCCACGGGAACCCAATTTTAACTTTCGAGCCCAGTCAGCAGGCAAACACACTTGCTGATGGCAGGGTCAGCTCCAGGCAACATTGTGATCTGGGCAATGTGAGCTGTGAGCTGTCGGTGTCTGGGACTCCCTCTTGGTCTCTCTTTCCTCCCCACCCCCTTTCAAGGCTTCTTCAATGCAACCACTCTTTCCTCTCCAACCTCGCAGGTTACTTCTGTCTCCCCAAGAAAAGAGGCTGGACATGTGTTCACATGAAGGCTAGGTACAGAAAGGGCATGACCCAGGTGAAAATGATTTAGAAAGTGCTATGCAAGAATAAGGCAAACAACAGCAATGCCTTATATGTGAATTATCTCTATACTTTGCAAAACCCTCTAATTTTCATGGCATAGGAACTTTGAATAAGGTTTTACCCCACCCCTTCTTGGACCCCTCCGCTGCCCCCCTCCCCCCCCCCCCGTTTCTCTGAATTTTAGAAAATGATTCTAGGGTTAGGTGATAACAAAGAATGAAAAAATGAAGATTAAAATGTTCAGGCTTCAGGACAGGAGTTATTTGGGGTAAACCCTGGAGAAGAGTTTTCAAATTGCCAAAGACAGTAGCTCAAATCTGGCCCTTTGGAGAGCTTTAAACAATTGGGATCAATAAAAGGGTGAAAGAAGCATGAACAATTTTGGTCTGATATTCCTATAATCTACATGTCCATATCAGGAGAATGATAAATAATATGCAATGATTTAAAAATAAAGTAGATCTATATGTACTGGCACATAAAATTCTCCATTAAAAAAGGCAAGTCACTGAATAATGTGTGTAGTATAATATTATAATAGGATCCCATTAATACACACACATACATACACATGTTGACTATGTCTATATATAAAATATGTATGTGAAAATACATGAAAAAGGTCAAGATGGGTTCATCCCATACCTTCAACAGAGGCCATGGATAGGGAGGGGAGTTAGAGGGAGGTTATTATTGTTTACTAGAGGCCCAGTGCACAAAATCGTGCACCAGTGGAGTCCCTCAGCGTGGCCTGCAGGATGGGACTGAAACCAGCTGTCTGACATCCCTGAGGGATCCCAGATTGTGAGAGGATGCAAGCCAGGCCTAGGAACCCACCTGTGCGTGATCAGGGCTGTGGAGGGACATGGGAGGTTGACCAGCCAGGGAGGAATTGTGGGAGGTCTCCAGGGCATGTCTGGCTGCTTTCGCTCAGTCCCAATCTGCTGAACTCCAGCAGCAAGCTAACCTACCAGTCAAAACTCTGCCCCCTGGTGGTCAGTGCATGTCATAGTGAGCAGTTGAGCAGCCTTAGCATATTATTAGCATACTAGTAGCCCTGCACATGATTCTGTGTGCCAGTAGCTCGCTGCTGCCCCCCAATAGCTCTCCAACCGCTTCCCCACCCTCCTGTAGCTTCCTCTGCTCCCTCTCCCCTGCCCCTTCATAGCTTGCTGCCTGCCCCTTCCTGTATCTCTCTGCTTCCCACTTGTATCCAGGAGCTCTCTGTCACACTCCTACAGCTCTCTGCCCACTGACCCGCCCTCCTGTAGCTCCCTCCGCCCCCTGCCCCACCCCCTCAAAGCTTGCTGCCCTGCCCCTTTCTGTAGCTCTCTACTGCCTGCTTGTAGCTTGCTGCCCCACCCTCCTGCTGATCCGTGATCCAGTTGTTACTTGGTCAATCGTTATGCTTCATGGCATAACAACCATTTGCATATTGCATCTTTATTATATAGGATTGCACTTTGATTGGTTTGAACAGCAGATTGGTGGACCAGACACTTAGCATGTTAGGCTTTTATGATATAGGATTTAATTCTGTACTGTTTCACTTTGGGTCTACAAGGAAATTGCATTGATTTTGTAAATTTTTTTTTTTTTTTTTTACAAAAACAAAAGATAGTCCCAAAGAGAAATGAATAAACTGGTTCCCAAGAGGTCAGGCATTTAAGGACGACAGTTTGGAATGTGGCCTGAGGGTCATTGCCCCAGATTAGTGTTCCTATGGAATTGGCCATGAAGGTGGCCCCAGGATTCAGGTGAGCTAATCACTTGTCTATAACCTTCACAACTCCACTGTGCCCAGATGACCTTTTAGCTCTGAATCTGGATAGGGAATTTTAGCTAAGCACCAGGAATGTACTGCACTGTACCAGACAGGAATGCCAGACTCCAACTGTTCCTCCTAATAGAATTCACCTTGAGAGGCAAGGAATGAAAATATTTTGCACATCTCACTGTAGCACCTGGATAAACACACACACACACACATCCGCACAGTTGCCTGACTAAGGATCTTGCTTTAAGATTGTTTTCTCAAGGAGCATGAGAGGAAGTTTATCACAGAAATTGCATCTTCACATAAGAAAATGCTGCTGGTTTTTAATCAAATGTACAGAAAGCCAATTCTACGGTACACATGTCTACTTCTTCCCTATATCAATTGCAGTTGAAAATTCTGGTTGATGGGCCTCAAGTGCATGCCTGTCAATCTGGCTGTCTCTAGCACATCCCTGTCTCAGCTCCCCCTGCCATGCTGTCTCCAGGCTGAGTCTGAAGTGTCTGCCTTGCTGTGAAGGGGTTTGGCCTGAGCTGTGGCAGAGTCGGAATCTCCTCATATCTGCCCCCCAGGTTCCCTTTCCAAAGGAGAGCACACATTCCTGTCCAGCACCAGCTGGATTCGGTTACTTACCCACAGTGTGAAATAATTTCTGAAAAGGTCCATATTTCACAGTTGGCAATAATCTGGTGCTGATTACCTATTGTTTCTCCTCCTGGCTCTGGGCAGCCGCTGGTTGGAAACATGAGTCCATAGCCCAGTAAGGAGGATCATTGCAATCGGTACCCAAGGAAGATAGAGAAAGAGGTTTTCTCTGGTTGCAAATAAGAAGGAGGTGAATTGTCTGTAAAGATTTACAAATAATGAACAGACACCACTACAAGTTAGTCTGCTTTATAATTATCACCAGGCAACTGACAATCCCAAACAATGTCCAGGACAGAATACTCCTCCTTACATGGGTAGACCATGATCATGTCCATGGAACAACAACTGGTACAACAAAGCCAGGAACCCCATAGCACGCTGTGGTCAAGAATGTGAGGTTTGAATTTAGGCACCCTACTTAGAATCCTAAGCCTGCCACTGGTTAGCTCTGTGAACTTGGCAAGTTACTTAACCTCTCTGAGCCTCAATCCCTTCTACTGTAAAATGTTAACATGATATTTCTAGGATTGTCGTGAAGATATGACATAAACTGATAAACTGTAAAATGGCAGAGAAATGTCTAAAATTAAATGCAGTTAAATTTGAACTTGAAGCTCCCCCAATATGGCAGATGTATTCACTTTCCCACTCTCTTCCACATGTTGTCCTTTCAGGCAATGTCCCTGTCAACCTACCTCTCATTCCTCTTTGCATCTGCGATCTGCCTTTTTCACACCACTCCAGCTGCTATTTCAAAATAAAGCCATAGACAGGTCTGGCAGTGTGGCTCAGTTAGTTGAGTATGGTCCATACACCAAAGGGTCACTGGTTCTAGTGGTCAGGGCACATTCTGGGCTGTGGACTGGATCCCCAGTGGGGGGCGTGCAGGAGGCAGCCTGTCAATGTAACTCTCTCACACATAGATGTTTCTCTCTCTCTCAAATCAATAAAAGCATTTAAAATTAATTAACTAAACATAAAACCAGAATTCCTTTGTAAATCCAAAGTAAGCTGCCCAGTGTCCTTACCTAATGAAGTAGGGGACTAGATCTATCTTTTCCTGAATTTTCCTTCTCAAGTATCCTAAAGGGTCACTGTCACATTTTCATGCATCAGTTCCCCTTGCCATTTACCTGCTGTTACCCCAGGAGCTGGAACACCCCCTCAAGGTGGGCTCTGCCACCAGGTGAGTAACAGTGAGTCAGAAAGAGAAGCTCTTCCGAGAATACTGATGAACAGGAAGAGGAAACTCACCTTTTCAGACCTACTCAGACTTGCCTCTTACAACTGGCCCAATACCTGCACAGGCAACTGGTCCATAGAAAAAGGATCCTTTGGGTTTGGTGCTTTTTCTGTTTTTTTATTTGGTTTTTTTTTTTTTTTTTGTATTTTGGTTTTTTGTTTTTTTTTCTGAAGAGAAACCTTGCAGAGTGAACGTCTGAGATGATTTTGGGTTCACACCTACTGCCCATGGAACAGCTTGAAGCTGACTAGATTAGCTGGTTGGAACACTCAGACTCTGCCCACACAGACCAGCCTGGCACCTGCTCAGCTCAGAAAGATCTGGGTTTTTGTCAGTTTGGACTCTTCACTGTCTTCCTTATCCTGGGTCTGAGGGCAGTTCCTTCCAGCCTCTCACTTCCTGCTTCCAGGTTCGGCCAAGTTGATCAGTTGACATTTTTGGATAAGTCCTTGGAGCCACACTATTATTCCTTTTCTACCCCTTGATTGCAAGTTGCTGGTATTTTTATATATCTGAGCAGCTGCTGCACTAGCTTCCTCTCCTCATTGGCTCACTTCCTGCCAGCAACTCTACTCCCTCTTTACTCTCTGACAACCAACTTGCTCAGACAGAATGGGCCTTATGTAACATGGCTCCCCCACGCTTCCAGCAAGGGGGGCTCCCAGCCCAGTGGAAGCACAGATGTCCACATGTTCCATTTGTAGAAGCAAACACTGCAATGGGCTCCTGGTGCCTCTCTGGGTTGTGAGATCTTGATATGCACAAGTTTGACCTGACTGCTGTCCTGCCTTGTACCTGGGCCATTCCTGTCTTGCACCTCTACCCTCCCTGCCTTGCTCCCCTACCCTCTCTGCCTTGCACCCCTGCCCTTTCTGCCTTGCACTCCTGTCCTACCGCCTTGCACCCCTGCTCTCCCCCCTGCCTTGCACCATGGCCATCTCTGCCTCTGCTACCTGGTCAGAGATTACATGGGCAATTGTCACATAATTGTCATTTAATCTCTTCCCAGAGATTTCGACTGGCTCTAAATTGTTTTGGCTAATAAAAGCTAAGG
Organism: Antrozous pallidus; assembly: GCA_027563665.1. Taxonomy (NCBI): domain Eukaryota; kingdom Metazoa; phylum Chordata; class Mammalia; order Chiroptera; family Vespertilionidae; genus Antrozous; species Antrozous pallidus. Next base: position 59,798,581 of record CM050516.1, on the reverse strand, counting down.
AGATTTGTAAAAAACTCCTGATTCATTTGAACACTTTGGGGACTGCACAGCCCAAAGGCAGATGAAACTTAACTCAAATAGGCATCAAGTAATGTGAGTTGGCAAAAGTGATCTAAGATGTGAGCGTACATCTGTGTGCTCCAGACGTGCCGCCCCCTCTGAGGAAGGAGATAGGGGAGTGCCTCATATGGATGAAGTGGGCAGAGCATCCAAAACATTTCCCAGGATTATTACTCCTTGACAAGGAAAACTTGATCTCATTTCTTACAGCTCTATCAGTGACCTGAACTGGGACTCATGCTTGGCTCTGGTACAAATCTCAGAACCTCACTCTCTGCTCTCAGGTGTGGGAAGGCAGCAAGGTGATCCCAGGTGATGCAGACTGTCCCCTATGGGGGTATGCCAACACCTGACTGAGTGTGGGGAAGTGTATATCTGTGTTTGTCTGGATTCACCATTGACCAGCAAGGTGAATGTCTGTTTAAACCCAAGGGTTATGTTTAGATAGAGAACCAACTCCCAAATTATAGCAACCCCTGATTTCACTCACTTCCTTACTTTGTTATATAAAAAATAGAGACCTGGTACATGAAATTTGTGCACTGAGTGGGAAGGGGCGGGGTCCCTCAGCCTGGCCTGTGCCCTCTCCCAGTCGGGGACCCCTTGGGGAATGTCTGCCTGCCAGCTTAGGCCTGCTCCTTGCGGGGATCAGGCCTAAACCAGCAGTCAGACATCCCTCCTATAGTCCAGGACCCCTTGCTCCTTGCTGCCTGTCTGCTTGCTGCTCCTTACTGCTTGGCTCACTGCCCCTTAGCACTGCTGCTTACGTGGGAGAGGCTCCTGTCACCACCACTGTGCTCGCCAGCCCTGAGTCCAGCTTCTAACTGAGCGGTGCTCCCCCTATGAGAGCGCACTGACCACCAGGGGGCAACTCCTGTGTTAAATGTCCACCCACTGGTAGTCAGTACATATCATAGTGACCAGTCATTCTGGTTGTTCCACCATAATGGTTGCTTGGGCTTTTATTATTTAGAGTGAAGGCCCAGAGCATGAAATTCATGCACAGAGGGTGGGGAGTGTCCCTCAGCCCAGCCTGCACACTCTCCAATCTGGGACCCCTAGAGGGATGTCCCAGATTGGGACAGTCAGACATCCTTCTCACAATCCAGGACTGCTGGCTTCAAACTCTTCACCTGCCTGCCTCCATGATTGCCCCTAACCACTTCTGCCTTTCAGCCTGATCACCTGCTAACCACTACCCTGCCAGCCTAATTGATGTCTAACTGCTCCCCTGCCAGCCTGTTTGCCCCCAACTTCCTTCCTCTGCCAGCCTGGTCACCCCTAACTGCCTTCCCCTGCAGGCTTGATTGTCCTCAACTGCCCTCCCTTGCAGGCCTGCTCCCTCCCAACTGCCCTCTCCTGCTGGCCTGGTCGCCCATAACTGCCCTCCCTTGCAGACCTGGAACCTCCCAGTGGCCGTCTCCTGCTGACCATCTTGTGGTGGTCATCTTGTGTCCACATGGGGGCAGGATCTTTGACCACATGGGGGCAGCCCTCTTGTGTGTTGGAGTGATGGTCAGTCTGCTTATTACTCTTTTATTAGATAGGATAGAGGCCTGGTGCATGGGAGGGGGCCAGCTGGTTGGCCCTGAAGAGTGTCCCAGATCAGGGTGGGGGTTCCCTTGGGGAGAGGGGCCTGTGGTGGTTTGAAGGCTGGCCATGCCCCTCAGTGACCCAAGCCGAGGCCCTGGGACCAGGGATTAATTTATGTTCTATAATTGAAACTGTAGCCTGGAGGGGAGCCAAGCCTTCTGCTCACACCTTGGCGATAGCCATTTCTGTTTGAGTTTATTTTAATTCTATAATTGAAACTTTGTAGCCTAGAGTGGAGGCCTAGGTGCTAGGGTTGCAGAAGCTTGGCTTCCTCCATTGCCCAGGCAATCCTAGCCTCTGCTCTCTCCAGCTCCGTGGCTGCTGCCATTTCTGTTGGGATATATCTTCTATCATTGAAACTTTGTAGCATTGAGTGGAGGCCTAGGCAGGCAAGGGCAGGCAGAAAGCTTGGCTTCCTCCATTGCCAGGAAACCCAAGCCTCCCTCCTGCTCTCAGTGGCTGCAGCCATCTTGGTTGGAGTTTATTTGCTCCCGATTGGCTGATGGGTGTGGCTTGATCAGGGGTATGGTCAATTTGCATATTACTCTTTTATTAGATAGGATTACTGAAAAGCTGCTCTGTACACACGAGCAGCTTTGAATTCCAGGGTGAATATATATCACAAATAAATATATATACATATATGTGTGTGTGTATAGGTAAACATACACACACACATTTTCTAATTGTGATTCCTCCAGGTATGTCTCTATCTGGCCCCAATAACTAGTACACAGGTAAGCAATATCACTGGCATTTTAGACACACCAGCCTTTGCAGGGCAGGAGGAGGCTGACACCGGTCTGCTAATCATATCTTTGTCCTAACCACCTTACCCTCATCCAAATCTCTGAAGGTCTGGGACAGAGGCCATAAGCCCCAAATCTTCAAGCCCCCCAGAGAGATGCTGATATCTAGAAACAGGAGGAGAAATGGCCTGTTGCACAGGATGGTGAGTCAAAGAAGCTGGTCCTCCATAAAGAGATGAAAGGGCTTCCCAGCTCATCCTGTCCCACTTAACCCCTGTGTGTTGGGTCTCAGACCTCCCAGTAGACATGGCAAAATGTGCTCTGAGAGGCAGCCTTTGGGAAAGCAGCCTGTTTACAAAAGGGACACTCTGTGACCAGGAATTTTAGTCCACTCCATGGTGAAATGAATAAATTTTAGAGAGTGCTAAGCAGAAGCCTTAGGGAATGCCAAACAGGGGAGATCCTGAACTTGGGAATGGTAGACAGATTCCATAAGTCTATTGGAGGCTCCTCTGGATCCCGAATAGCAAAATCCAACTAGCCAGCTGCCAGCAGATACCCAATGGCTTTTATCAGATGCCCTCTCTTTGCAGCACCAGGGACGTTCACAAAAGGACAGCATTTTAAAGCCCCCAAAGGAATCCATGTTATTCAAAATTTCATATTAACATAAATAGCACAAAAATAAGCACACCTAACCAGAAAAGAAATGCAAGCCGTTACGTGGGTCGGATCAAGACACCGAAGTTCTTCCAAATTTTGTTTTTCATCTGTAGGCTGTGTGGCATTTGGACCAAATTACATTTTAACATTCCTTTTATTTCTGAATTCCTGTGATCTATTAAACAACACTTTGCAGGAAACCTCAAAGAATGTCAAAAACAAAACCAAGAAGCTGAAAGCACCCATGAAAAAGGAGATAGAAAATAAAATGTATCAATGCTGTGCCCTTGCCCTTTACCAGGGAAGATGTGTGTCCTTGAAATGAACAGATTGGAGCATTCAACAAAAATTGTAGTAAACGCACAAAATGTTCTAGTCTTAACTGGAAAAATATATATCAATAAATCATCCAGACAGAATGTGATCACCTAAGAATTTCGAATGAATTCATGGGCAGAATGGAGCTGTAACCACAATGTGAAACCAGTTGTTGCAGCAGCTGCTGTGGTAGACAGACAACAGTCAGGTTGCCTATGTCAGCCATAGTCTGCGCTTCCAGAGGGGCCCCTGGAAAAACACCCACTGATGTTCTCTCCCTTTGATATTAACCAAGCTGGTGAAATCGTTAAATCAAGTCCAGAATCAAGCTCAGATCAGCACACCCATGGAGGTAAAGGCAGGATGACCCAGGTCTGGTCATCAGCATTTATGTGGAGAAAGCAGGGAAGGAAGAGGTAGCAAGTCATTTCTTAGACAAGGGTCCATACCAAAAACTTAGTGTGGGAGAGTAAAGAATGATTGAGTCACCATGAAATTAATGGACTATTAGAAATGGATAAAGAATAAAATTCCTGGAGAGGAAAACCAGGTACTAAAAAGGAGCCATTTCCTTGCAAGAAGTTAGAGTTCTCAGATATCAAGAGGGGTAACTTTTTTAAGAGATTGGGAAAACTAGGTGCACAATGAAACTTTCGTGGTTGTAGATGACTCCAAGGCATCCTAAGAAGTGAAATAGCAAGTCAATGGGATAGATACTATTTAAGGCAAAGCAAGAAGTGATACAGGAATTTCTGGGTGAGCAAGTTCAAGTTAAAGCACCTAATAAACAAAACATTATAGAATAGTAGCCCAGGAACAATCCATAAAGCCAAGAGGAGACCTTAGGAGTTATTTGCTTTCCTGAGAACATTAAGCTGAATGCAGGACAATACCATCAAAGACAATAACATGCCAGGCACTCCATAAATATTTGTTAAATAAATAAAATGCCGAATAATCAGAAAGACACAAAATGAAATATGTTCAAACTTGAACAAAACTATTTGTAACTGGATGTGAAAATGGGACTCTTCTTGCCTCTATTTTATCTGAGGAACCAAAACAATCATCTTAATATTCCAAAATAAGGGCTTATGGCTGGCAATCTCAAAAGACACATACTGAATGATTCCATGAAATAACAATTATAGAGATGAAGAACAGATTAATGGCTTCCAAATTGGGAACAAGAGAAGGGATGTATGCTTAAAGGAGTAGCATGAAAAGGCCTTGTAGGAACTGTATAGATATGTACTTGATTGTGATGGGAGTTACATGAAACCACATGTGATAAAACTGCAGAGTTGCAAACAGGCAAACACACACACACACAATTGAGTGCATGCATAACTGGTGAAATCTGAATAAGCTCTGTGGATATACCAATGTCAGTTCCCTGGCTTTGATGTTAACATTGAAGACAGAGGCTTCATGGATCTCCCTGTACATTTCTTTGTAACTCTCTGTGGACCTGTAATTATTTAAAAATAAAGATAGTTAAAAAAAAAAGAAGTGAGGGGTTTACCACCCACCTCTAGCCTATATAAGAAATTGGAGAAGTGAAGAAAGGAGAGAGTGGAGATTGAGATAACATTTTTAGAGAATATTTTTGGTGTGTTAGGATTCCAATCCTTTCTTCAGAGGTACGATTGGAATGCCAGCTCTTTGTGTTCAAGTTAGTAAAGAGCCTTCCATAGGAACATCCTGACAGCATGATCTGTGTCCTCTGCAGTTGTTAGACAAATCAAACTGTGTCTGATTCCCATCCACGATATTTCAAGAGCAAGAGTTGGTTTGGCCAGATGCTGACCCACTAGCCAAGGAGAGGAGGCTGAGCTGGGTGGTCTGCTCTCACAATTGCTCAGTGCAAAAGATATGTGCCTGCTTTCCATGAGCCAAATGTGGAGCAGGCATTGTCTTACCCAAGGCGGCTGCCTGGAGAGATGAACAGACAGCATCAGAGATCAGCCAGAAATAATGTGAAATGCCAGCAAGCAGAGGAGTAGACGGTGATGAGCTGGAGAAGAGTGCATTGTCTATTAGTGAACTACAGAGGACAGGAGGTCTGCAGTGATGGGAATGTCCAAAGAACCCCCCGGACACAGATGAGAAGAATTGGTTCTATACACATTCTAGACCCAGAGAGGGCAACACTGAGCTCATGGTGATATCAGTTAAAGAAAAACTATCCTGACCAACGTGCTCTTCTCCCTCCTTCTACCCTGGTGGGGCCAGAAATCACAGTTAATGAGGTGGAGAAGAAAGATGGAAAAGCACACTTAGAAGGAACACATTCAGTTGCCTGATTTCACCTATAACAGGGCACAGGCAGAGAAGGAAGAGAAACCCATACTGAACCAAGTTCAAAGTATTATCCATTACATGTGACTGGACTTTTAAATTATTAAATGGAGGTTCTTACATATCGGGGTGACCAGAAAACCTGCCTGATATTTCATCTAGATGCAAGAGGGAAAAAATTACACTTCCATAGCAGATTTAAAGGGACAGAGAAAGGCAAAGCATTGGTTCATGATTCTATGCCATGATCTTGCTTGTTCAATGTAATAGTTGCAGAAGGTGCATACTGATGGCTATTTTATCAAGAAAGGTATCACAGATCTGGAAAACAGCAATGAAAAAGATCAAGGGTATAGTGTGGGGAGAGGGAGCACTGGCACATGAGAGGAGATTTTCAAAGATTATGATTTGAACATGAAGACAAAGCTTGAAAGGAAAATTTTATCAAAATCAAAATCATAAACGATATGGAAAGGGGAAGAAAAACCATTGCTAGCCCTTAGAATACAATAACAGGAGGTCACCACTCAAGGTCAGAGAAAGAAAAAGCAAGGCCAAATACTCAAAGGGAAGACACAGCCTCTGAAGAAATGCTGTAGGTGAAAATATTCATGAATGGATATTTTTCAATCTAAATTCACTTGAACTTGAAAAAAAAATAAGTATATCTCATACAGCACTTTTAGGGAGAGGGAAGATCCTGAAATTATATTAGCAAAATGAAACTCCTGAAATGCAATTAGAAGTACCTGTACTATATTGCCATTGTAATAATTCACTTTAATTTTCTAAACTACATCCCATGTGATGCTTCAAGAGAGCAAGAGGTATCTGTTACTACAATTACTCCAACAAGATTAATGGTTATAACTTGCAATGTCAATACCTATCATATTGATGAGAAAATGTACTTTGTGAATAAATAAAACATCACTAATGGAATGTTGCTTACATTGTTCCTGTAATTAATGAAACCCAGATTCTTTTCATCCCATCTGAACGGGCCACCCAAGACTTTCAAAGGTTCTGAATCAGGGATTGCCACCAAAGTGCACATTGTATCATCCTGTAGGAGGCCTCGATGGTGCCCAAAATGCCTTTCCCAACCCCATCCCACCAATCACATCTCTGCTCCAATGTCACCTGCTCAGAGACACCTTTATATTTTTTTTTGCCCTATTTAAAATGATTGCTCTTATTTATCACTGCTTAAAACTATAATGTTTACTTCCTGTGCACTTATTGTCTATTTCCCTACTGAATGCAAGCACCATGAAAGCAGCCAACGACTTTGTCCTTTCACTGCTGCATCCTCACGGCCTAGAGCAGTGCCTGGTACATAACGGGCAGGGCAAAGGCTGCAGGTCCCCACTTAACATGCATGTTCCCCTTCTCCCTTAGTAACAGAGTCCCTGTATTGTCAGGTCCAGCAGTTGTGCCCAGCTATCATAAGACTTCTGCCGCCTCTCTTATCAACAGAAGTAGTTAAGGAGGTCTAAGCAGAAGTCATGTGACGGAGCCTCTTGGAAAACACTTGGAAGGAGGCTTACTCTTCAAAGAATATGCCGAAACCAGTTTGGCTCAGTGGATAGAGTGTCAGCCTGCGGACTGAAAGGTTCCGGGTTCGATTCTGATCACGGGCACGTACCGTGGTTGTAGGCACATCCCCAGTGGGGGTTGTGCAGGTGGTGGCTGATAGATGTTTCTAACTTTCTATCCCTCTTCTTTCCTCTCTGTAAAAAAATCAATAAGATATATTAGAAAGAAAAAAGAAGGCATGCTTTTTTGGCCTTAGCTTGTCTTCTTCCGACTGCTTAGAACATGAATACAATGTCTGGAGCTGCAACAGCCGTGATTGTGTCCATGAGGTAAGCTTACTTATAAGAGCTGCTTCAGGAGGGCCTGAGTCTTTGGTCCCCGGTCTAGACTGCCTACCTCTGGACTTCTTTCACATGAGAGAGAAAACAAACCGAAGCACCTCTACCTTATCTAAGATGCATGATTGGCATGTTTTTTTGTTTTTTTGTTTGTTTGTTTGTAGCCAAACCTAATTCTGATAGATGAGTGCTTAGTAAATATTTGTTGAATATACATGTGTTTTTCTTTTAAACTTTTAAAACGTTTTTTAAAAAACATGCCTTGCTAGTTTCCCGACTCCAAACCTCTAGTTAAACTCTGGAGTGAGAACAAGGGTAATGGTGATCACCACACTAGTTTTCAGATCACTGGTTAGAAGACCTTTCCAGCGAGTTGGATCCACACAGAGAAGAACAAGGAAGAGTTGTGGAAACAGCTCAGCCATTTACCTGCTGGCTGGGCAACCTGAGGCATCTTGCTTAACCCCACTAAGCCTCCAGTTACCATCAGTGAATTGAGTCAATGCTGGAAATAGGTGCTTCATAAAAATTATTATGATAGGAGTTCTAAGGCAAGCTAGGCTGTTTTAGGGGGAAATGCCATGCCTTTGCCCACATGGCTATCCCTGAGACAATGCTGGCAAAACCACATGAGCAATCAAATCTACATGAGCATCCTCATGCTTTAATACTTGGAGGGAAAAAAGGCAATAATATAGAGAACTCTTCTGAATGCAAAGTACAGAGACCATTGGGTCCAGCTCAGTTGAACTGAGGAATGTGGCTACGCTGAAGGAGCACTGGCCCAGGGACTGAACAGCTCCAGGTTCTTCCCCATCTGCTCCCAGCTCTTCGTTTCTGCTCCATTCTTCCCTTCCTCCCTATAACCTCGCTTCCTCTGCTTTTCTGGCTCACATGGCAGGAAAAGATGACTGGAGAGAACCTTCTAAGGTCAAATGTTACTAATTCCACCATTGAGGAGGAAACTCAGTCATCCTATTCTGAGACGGATTGGCCCAGCTCAGCAATAGGACCACCCAGACCTCAGGAACTACAGTGTGGGTAGGGTGGATGAGTCCCACTGTATGAACATGGCTAGTCCTAACATAATGATATGGATAGAGGCAGTGCTGGAGGTAGTTAGATAGATGTAAGACAAGCAAGCACCACTGGCCAGTACAGAAGGTCACCAGGATGGAAAGTTCCAGGTCCTTAATAATGGAAATCAATTGTAGGGTGGGACCTCACCCCAAGGGTGACTTTTCTTCCCTAGCATATTTCTGGTCATGAGGATTGGACCCCCCTGACCTTTCCTCCTAGAGATAACATCTAGGCCTCAATTTCAATTCCTGGCCAGGTAAGCAATAACCAGCCACAGCTGACCTCAGGACCAGCTGCATTGAATAATGACTCCCTACCCTGGTTCCAGCCAATCAATCGATGGAGACCACAATCCTACAAGGACACACCTGGAAAGCTACTGAATCTTCTATTAAGATCTTTCCCTGAGACCCCGGCCCCTAAAATCTCTGCTGTTAAAACCTTTAGGATGGAGGACCTAGTGACCATGCCTTTCCCTTCCCTCTTTGTTCCCCCCTCACCCTCCCCAGGCACGTATACCATTAGCTTTCTCACTCTCATACTCCAAGGGGGCCCTTCCTTTACTTCTAGAAGTTGTTTGCTAAGCCCATTTCTTCTAGAAATTACTTTTTCTACCTCTATACTCTTCCCAATAAATGTTCTTTTACAGTTCGGGTCTGGACTTTGAATTCTTTTCTAGCCAGAACCCAAGTACTGAGGATGCTGAATCTAGGTTTGGTCTAACTTTCAAACATCTGTTGCTGTTCCCACCACCTACAGCAGTGGTCGGCAAACTCATTAGTCAACAGAGCCAGATATCAACAGTACACGATTGAAATGTCTTTTGAGAGCCACATTTTTTAAACTTAAACTTCTTCTAATGCCACTTCTTCAAAATAGATTCCCCCAGGCCGTGGAAGAGCCACACTCAAGGGGCCAAAGAGCCATATGTGTCTCTCGAGCTGCAGTTTGCCGACCACAGGCCTACAGCAATAGGAACTATGCCCCACAATGGAGGGAAAACTGGACAGAAAAACTGTGTGTTCATTAGGAGAACTGAAGTGTTCCTTGGTGAGCAGAGTCTGGGCCAAAACCGATGCAGAAGGAGTGCAAGTGGTGAGATATATCAGGTGAGGTGCTGACTCTTCCAAAAGTTGGCCCACCTAAATGGGCTCATTCCCATCTGAGGCTGCTAACTGGGTGTCACTGAGACTGATCTGGCTGCTGCTCAGACAGTTTAACCTGCAGTAGAGGAGGGCTTACCATGGTCCGGTGTTTAGTTTGATAAATATTCAGGTACAGTTTCCCTCAAGGAACAAATGCTCCTGATGGGCTGAACATAAGAAAAAAGAATGTCTCTGATCAGCTGCCTTTAACCTATTGGATCTTTGGAAATAAAAAGACTATTTAAAGATTTCTAATCCTCTTTTATGTGAGAGCGGCTTTGAAGATCATGTGCAGGCATCTGCAGGCCTCTCCTTGCCTGCAGCTCCCACTGGGTACATCTCCACCCATTGAGGGCCTCCTCGGGCTCTGAACCCCATTCCCTCCCCAGCCCTGGCCCCACTAGAAAGAAGAGCATTCCTGTCGCTAGTCTCTGAGCACTCACTTGGCTTGTTCCCCTACCTCGGCCCACACCTCCATGTGCCTTCCCAGTGGAGGAAAAGATGAAAGCATATTATCCATAGGATGTAAAAAGGCAAATAGCTTCCTTGTTCTTCAACTCAATGATTGGTTGACCAAATGTGCTCTGTGACAACTCAGCATCTTGTGTGAGGGTTCCTTGGGTCTAAAGCATCTTCACTCAGGGCTCGAGGCTAGACGGAAGTAGCAGCAGACTCTCTGTAGGCGGCTAAATGTCTTTCTAGATGGGCTCCGTGAAGGCTTTGTTCCCCCTGACACTAATACAAGCTTATGGGACTCTAAGTGGCCTAATTAAAATCAGGGTTAAGTCTCCCTATGACATCCACTGCAGGGGGAAATAGAATAACAAACACTTTTGCAGTAAATGCCATTGACCCTCAGAGATGCTGGTGGTCCTTGGTGTAAGGACAGAAAGAGGGAGGCCTACCCAGCGCTATTTTTACTGAATGTGTTGATCCCATAGCCAGCTCAGCAGCGTGGAATATGCTTTGGCTTTGTGCTCGCATGAACCTGGGCTTGCATTCTGCTCTAACCCCGATGATCTGCAGGCCTGGAGAAATTTTCATAATTCCTCTGGGTTTCTGTTTCCTCTCCTGCAAAACGGGGATAATATCCTGTGAATTACTGTGTGGATTAGAGATGCCATGTGAAGGCCTGGCACCAAGCCCAGCACAAAGTAGATTCTCAAATAAATGACACCCAGAGTTGCTGTGAACGTACTTGAAATAGCACAATGCATCAGTCTCTCAAAAGGGCTTCTGCTCCTCTGTTTCTTACAGTTTTCTCTTGGGCATTAATAATGCCCCATCATTTGCTGTCTCCTTGGGAACTTGTGCAAGCATCCACAGTGGAGTTTCTCCAAATGTGCTGCCATGCTGGTAGGACTGCAGAGTCCGGGGCCCCTACCCTAGACCTCAGGGGTGTGGGGCCCAGGACTTGGCATTTAAATTTCTTTTAAATTTTATATATTTATTGATTTCAGAGAGAAATGGAGAAGGCGAGAAGGATAGAAACATCAATGATGAGAAAGAATCATTGATCAGCTGCCTCTTGCACACCCCCTACTGGGGATCCAGCCCACAACCTAGGCATGTGCCCTAACTAGAAATCAAACCATCACCTCCTGGTTCATGGGTTGACGCTCAACCACTGAGCCCAGTGGCCAGGCAGGACTTTGCATTTTTAACAGGCATTGCAGCTGAGTCTCATATGGGAACACATGAGGACTTCTGCTCTACATGGGATGAGAGTTTTGGTGATTTTGTAAGGCGGAGAGAGAGAGCGTGGGACAGTGGTGCTTTTAACTGGTGAGGATGCTCTCAGAAGGGTCGGAGGAGGTGTTTTCTCTCCCAGGTTTGGCTGCTGGGAGGAGTGGCACCCATCTTCACTGTCCTGAAAAAAGGTCCTGTCTTGCCTAGGAAAGTGCCTAAGTAGCCAGGAGTCCACCCCAGGTCTGCATACTGTTGCCGTTTCTACAAAGTTTGGAAATTTTCCCAAGTCAAAAATACTTTCTTCTTCTCAGCAAATCGCAAGCCGAACACCACATCAGCAAATTCTTACCCTTAAGAGAAACAGGACCAAGGTCTGAGTGAAAGTGAGTCCATCGCTAAATGATCGATTTAAAACTTGGAAGTAGGTTGCAGTGTACCAGCTGGCCTTCCCTTCCCAAGGGGCAGGATGTAGAGAGATCTCATGACTTAAATTTGGATACTAGTCAGGAAACACTATAGTTTGGGTATTTTTTATGGAGTTCCTTTTCTGTCCTTTTATCTTCTTCTTTATTTCTATCCTCCAAAAATCCTGTCTGCATCGTGGTCTAAATATTAGGAAGAAACTGCTATCTGAAGGCCATCCAGAACCAGCGCTCTGTGTACCTGACTTCTGCGCACCTCCTTGACATTAGTCCCCACTTGCTTCTGACTATGTGAGACAAGCAGCTAATTGGCCTGGTCCATTAATTCAACCACACTCAACACAAGAAGGTCTTTGTGACCTGACCTATAGGGAATTAGGGGCCCTATACTTTGAAAGGACCAAGTCTACCTCAAATGGAAATGAATAAATCAAAGTATTTCTTTTGCTGATATGTCTGTTGCTATTTGCCAAGTAACTCTGTAAACAATTAGCCTTCCCTAGCAGGTATAAGGGAAGCCTGAGGCTTCTAGGGTATGGAAAAGTATGAACAGTTTCCAAGTCAGTGCTTACCAGGTGTTATTCTACTGGTTCTCATGTGGATGATTCCAGAACCACAACTCTTACTCGAGCCTTCTTTGGGTTCTTTGTTGCCTCTGAAACATACAATTGAATTTGGTTAGATAGCAGGAAATCCATGCCTACCTCTAGTGATGAGTGTGGTAACAGAACTGATTTTTGTTCAGCTTTTTCAACCTTACATGATCTTGTGAAAAGAAGACAGATTCATTTATTCTAGTCATTTGTTCTCCCATATGTATGTATCTGATGATCAAAGGGACCAGGAAAGAAAGATGGATAACTCATTTAATATTCATTCATTCACCAAAGCTCTAATAAGCAGCCACTCTAAGATAGGCTCTGTGCCAAGCCCAGGATTTGAGTGGAGCAGAGGACGAGGCAGAGCCTTGGCATTTGAGGACCTCACAGGAGAAGGTGTACGCAGAGCGCAATCAAGATGCAGCGGGAGTGTAACTAAGGAACAGCAAACACTGCGTGTACCTGAACTTATTTCCTTTTAGGTCCCAGTTATTAATTCTATGGACATACCACATTTTGTTTCTGGCCCCTTTGCTCATCTTCAAAGTCAGTTCTCTCAGACTCTGCATCCCTTGCACAGGGAAAGTTTTCTCTTTTTAAGGATTCTGTGATTGGATTGGGAACATTTGGATAATTACAGGTCCTTAACTTAATCACATTTATAACCATATTCTGGGTTGTGTTCCAGCATATTCTGTAACAAGATATGGGAATTAGGGCATGAACATTGGAGGGGAAGGCGTTATTCTGCCTGCCATAGACATGTAAACAAACCATGATAGTAATAATAATATCCAACATTTATTGAGCGATTACTGTATCCTTGGTACCTCTCTAAAAGTGCTACTTGAATTAACTTATTCAATCCCTACAAATTGTCCTGAAATACAGGAACTAGTCTTACTCCCATTGATAACTGAGGAGGAGGATGTAGCATGAACAGGTAAAATAGCTTCTTGAGATTTTACAAAAATCAGCAGAGCAAGGGTTTTAACTCAGCAATCAAGCTCTGGAGCCCATACAATTAAAAAAAGGGTCTTCCTACTTAATAAGATTGGGGATTCCTACCCTAAAGGATAGAGTGTTTCCTAATCAGGCTCCTGCCTTAGGTCCTCACTGGTCCTCCCATCCTCAGGAGTGGCTGTGCACTAGAAAGCAAGGTGGCCCCTTGAGGGGAATTCTTCATGGCACACTGGGCCTTGGGGCTCCACCCAGGACAGTCAGGAGCCTTTAAAATTTTGTGAATTCTGGCATGAGATTTGGTTGTCTTTGTATCTAGCTACTTACTGAGAAAACAGATAATGGCAAATGGCATATTATTAAATATTGGAACTTATGTAATAAATTTCTCTTATTGATCAGTATATTCATATCTTTAAGATAGATCTATAATTCCTCATCAACAATCCTGGAGTTCATAAATCACTGGAAACCATTTTGGGGTATGTTTGTGACAAACTAATTTGGGTGGCACAACCTGACTTGAATTGACCTTCTTTACCTCATTAGTAGTGAGCTTTCCCATATTTAATTGCAGAATTATTAGAGTTTGATTACAGGGTGCTACCTTGCACTCTGCTGGGAATGTTATTAATACATGGTTTATGCACCCTATTACCTAACTTCCAAAACCAGATGTATCTGACTTTCAAAGCACATTCAGCCAGGAGGTTTGAAATTCATGCTGTGGGCTTGGAAGAGATATAGTGTCAGAAGTAGTATTTGTTGAGTCTATAATCAGTAGTTAGCATTCTCATGACTCTATTGACACCTTGCAGTAAGTTCCCCTTGTGTGCACCAAGCTTGCTGGCCTCCTTCACAGTTTTGTCTACGGTCTTCTGTCCTAATTTAAAGTGTCTGAGCTCCTGATCTAGGAACTGCCTCATCTCCTAGAGGCTAGTTCTCCTCTGTTTAGAGTAAATCTTAGATGACTCCAATAGAGTTAAAGAAAACATTTCAGTAGCATAAGGAGCTAGCATAGTACAACAGAAGAGCATAGGCTGGTTTATAACCCCCACCTGAGATTATAGAGAAATAAATAAACCACTGGCAATTATTAAATCATGCTTCAAAGAGAATGACAACAAGCTAGGTTTCCTGGCTCAGGAGGCTCTTAGAAACTCAGATTCGGTGGGGCCTGGCAGAGAGAAAGGTGTGGGCAGGAAAGGCATGAATCTGGGTACCAGTTCTGCTTCCCCGTCTCATGCTGGGTAACCACTCGCAACTGCTTTACTGTTCCAGGCCTCTGTTTCTTCCTCTGTGAAATGAGGTGGCTTGGGTGAACTCTGCAATGTCAGAGCCTAGGTCTGGAAGGAGCACCTTTGATGAGGCAGATATGCATTCAGGAACGCGAGCTCTAATAGCATTCCAGAAGCTGGTGTTTAACCCAAGTTAGCTGCCTGTAGAATGAAATACATGTTTGACATAGAGAAAAATTAATATTTGTGCCAACTGATAAAGCATGCTGATTTATATGCATGTTATAACTCATAAATAACCAGAGGAAGCAGAGTTTATCCAATGTTCATCTGAGGTCAGTGAATGGACCACTCACTCCTGGTTTTCCAGTTGTTAACAAGTCAGCCCGGTTCAGAGTTGATCCCACAGAAGGACTCATTAATTCAGTCCTTACTGTGTGCTGGGGAGCGGAGGAGAGGGGCAAGTGTGGATTTGCATTTATTGGCTCGTGGTACTCTGTGGGAATTTCTCTATTCACAGAAAAAAGTACCTGCTGCCCCCCAGGTCTGATGATAAGAGAATAAGCTGTTGATTGGCATGTCAGTTCATTTCCACTTCTTTTTTATGTATCACAAATAATTGAGGTGTAATGCTGGTGGCAGAAAGCAGGGGATTATTTTGGAAACCAGTTCTGTTTGGTTTCTGTTTATTTTCCCTCCAACATAATACTGACTTTAAGCTTACCACGTGAATGCAGAAAAGCATCGAATTAAGATGGCCTTTACAGAAGGCAGTGGACATGACTCAAGGTTTAGAGCCCCACCCATCAGACCCAGGTGGTCATGTACCTGGCAACAAGCAGGGCCTCTCAGCAATCCAGTGGTGGCTGGGATCTGGCCTCCTGGCTCTGTCTGCGCCCTGCATAGAATAAGCAGACGTCAGTGGCCCTAAAACAAGAGTCAGGGCCAACACTAGCACCCTCTGCATCACCGCATAGCCACGGAGGTAGAATCATAGAATCATAGAGTCGTAGAATCGGAGAATCGGAGAATCGGGCACTGGTTCCTGGCCGACAGGCCTCCCTGTGAGCCTAGCCCATTCAGCGGAGCAGATGGTGAGTGAGGCAGGCTGAGCTGTGGAAGCATGTGGCTCTCCAGGCTCTCTGAACCTAGTGATTGCTGGCAAACGGGGGCCTGGATGTGTATCTGGGAATGAATACCTGCTGGGCAGAGTCCCCAGCCAGGGCCTGAAGCTTAGAGCCCCCACTGCTTGCTCACCTGCAGCGTCCCTCCCATGCTCTGTCTTCCCAGGTACATAGACAGTCGTGCTGACTCCCAGTACCAGCCCTTCTGCTAAAAATCAGTTACTGGGGCCTGTGATGGAATTACCCGTGCAGGTCAGGGTCTGAGTGGTTGAGAAATCGGCAGTGTTCGGTACATCCAAAGTTTGCTGTTACTTCTTAGGCAATATTTCTAGTATTCTCGCCTAAGGCCACACTCCAGGTCTACTCTCCCAAAAGCTATAGAACCTGGGTAATTCTCTACCTGTTACTGTCACTCACAGATACCCCAAACCCTTCCTGCCCTCTTTCATTCCAGCCCAAGCCTGAGGCATTGATGGGGAACACATTCCTGTACTGGAAGGTGTGGGTGGCTTGAGTTCTTCTTCTGAGGAAGATTTCCATTTTATAAAAGACCCAGGGAGGAGGGCATTGCTTTCCCTCTAAGAAACAAGCCACTAATAGTGGGATTTCAGCCTCGAAGGTAGGCCAGGGGACATTAGGTTTAGATGGAGTGGCCATATCTGAAATCAAACCACGGAGACAGCGCCTTGCTCTCTGATGCGTAAGATTTCAATTGGTTGTCAGAGTGAGGCGTGAAGACTTAGGAGTTAATTCTGTGTCCTTCCAGCTCTGAAGCTAAGCCCACAGCTATACCGTGACTGAATTAAGTCGCCTACCCATGGACAGCTCCTCTCTCTTGCCAGGCAGGCTCCACAGATGCCCTTGTAGGCAAGAGTAACTGCACTTTTGCCCACTTTTGCCCTCCTCCATTGCTTCCTCCAAACCTGTCTTCTTCCATGCTGGGCAGCAGTGTGGACAGAGAGTGGACAGTGTGGACTGCTATGAAGACTGGTGCATGGTGGGCCATGGTAGGAGAAAGACAGGAGAAAACAATGGGGATGATCTGTAAATGCCTTCCTTTCTGTACCTCCCTCCTACCCTTTGTTGAATCAAGTAGATAAGAAAGAATATGGTGAGAACCAGAGGTAAACCCAGAAGGGGGTTCTACTAGCAAGTTTTAAAGACAAATCCAGGCCCCTGGTGTGATGCTGACCACACTGAGAAGGGGGAATACACTTTGCTCACTGGCAGGCACTCCTCTGTTGGCGATTTGCGTTGACTGGAAACAGTAAAACTGATTCCTGATGGAGGTAGGGGCAGCCATGCTGAACCTCAGAGCTGCAGTCAGCTACCTCCACCTGACACCTGCAACGTCTCAGTGTGCAGAGACCAAGAGAGATAAGCCTCATCCTCGAGAGTCTCATTTTCTGTGTCCTTGTTAGAGAAACAGTGGGTCATTTGGGTCACCCAGCAGCCCCCAAAGGCTAGAGCATCATGAGAGGCTGAGGGACCCAGCAGCCCCCCCAAAGGCTAGAGCATCATGAGAGGCTGAGGGAAGGGAAAGCAGTGTCCTCCTTTGCGCTGTCAGGAGCATGGAGTGTGGACTTCCTGTGGCCTTTGGATGGTTTGTTTTCTGCAGGATTATTTCCCTTCTACCAGCCATTCTCTTTGTTAAAGGAAGCTGTTCTGTGTGCTGTACTTACTGGCTGTATCTACAATCTATTTTCTCCAAAGGCATATCACAGATGCCCACTCTTCCAGTCTCTCCTGGGATGTGGAGAGATCTGAAACTGACAAGAAATGGGTGAATTTTAAAACCCAAGGGGGAATGGAGCAGGTCGGAGAAGGACATCAGGATTCTCTCAGTCCACTCTTTTCCACTGCAGCACAAAGGAGTTTTTAAATTCGCATCCCTCACCAGCCTGCAGATATACTAATCACTGAGGCTCTCTCTTAATGGATTAGAAAAAATATAGTTTTCTCCCTCTCTTCATGTAACAGCCTTAGCCCATTTGGGGGGGAATTCCAAACCATGGTACATCCAGAAGGCAAATTTTTTCAATCTGTGGAATGCCACTCATTCATTCATTCATTCATTCATTCAGTAAATCTCTTCATGCTTGGGATGAATATTAAGATAAGGAGATGAATATTATGGCTTGCCTGTCTACTGAAGTGAAAGAACAAAAACATATTCAAACCATCATTGCATCCAGAAAGTAATTCCAAAACACTAATTTGAAGACATATGCACCCCACTTTCATTGTAACATTATTTACAATAGCCAAGATATGAAAGCAACAAACAAAACAGAAACAAACTCATAGATGCAGAGAACAAACTGATGGTTGCCAAGGGGAGAGGATTAGAGAATAAGTGAAATAGATGAAGGGATTAGAAATAAAAATGGGCAGTTATAAAATCGTCACGGGGTTGTAAAGTACAGCAAAGGGAATATAGTCAATAATCTATATAATAAAAGCCTAAGCAATCATTATGGTGGAGCAACCAGAACAACCGGTCGCTATGATGTGCACTGACCACCAGGGTTAGACAGTAAATACAGGAGCTGCCCCCTGGTGGCCAGGGTGCTCCCACAGGGGAGCACCACTCAACCAGAAGCTGGCGAGCACAGTGGTGGTGGCACCACCTCTGATGCAGTACCAAGGGTGATAAGAAGTGAGGGCTTCCGAACTGCAAGAGGGTGCAGGCTGGGCTGAGAGAAATCCCCCACCCAGTGCATGAATTTCATGCACCAGGCCTCTAGTCTATAACAAAAGTATAATATGCTAATTGGCTTGAACAGCTAAACGACCTTCCAGACAAAGCCGGGGCTGTGAGGGTCAAGTCTCTTCCTCAAATTTCGTGCATTAGGCCTCTAGTATTGTAATAACTATGCATGGTGTCAGGGATGTAATAGATTTACTGGGGAGATCGCTTTGTAAGTTTTATAAATATGTAACTACTATGCTTTATACATGAAACTAGTATAATATTGAATGCCAACTATAATTGAAAAAAATTTTTAAGTTAAAAAAAATAGGCCATTTTCCATGGAAATGGCTAAACAAAACAAAAACTTAATGGCAAAGTACGTCATTCCAATAAGCCAGTGATTCTTGTCTTGCAAGTGGGAAAATGGAAAGAGAGGGACTGTGTCTTAGGGTCAGTGTGTAAGAGTCATCAAGGGGCTTTGCAAACTATATCCCTGAAAATCTGACTTATCTTTAAGGGGTATTGCATAATCTCCTCCCCCTGGAAGAATCACCACATCACTCTCTTATCACTACTAACTGATGAGATGTGTTGCACTAGGCTGAAGAAGAAGGTTGCTGTAGTGATACCTTTTCAAAGACAACATTTTTTAGAAGCAATTTAGTACATTACTCAATAGTCTGAGCTATTGTTCATTACAGTTTAATTTAACTCTGGTCTTCTTGTCCTCACGCTTAGATAGTTGGAATGAAATAGAGACAAAGTCAAAGCTTTCTTTCTAGGACTTGTGTTTAACTTGGGAAGTCCTTATCGCTCCTCCAGGCCCCTCTGCATTCTCAGTGAATCCAAAGATGAACATGTCACAGCACTGTGCCTCTTCTCTGACAGCATAAAATTTGTGACCTGTTTTTCCATTTTGTTTTTTAAAGAACAGTAAAAATACCATTTCCAGCAACTTTCTCGTTAGAATTTGCCAACTAAGTGTAACTTGGAATTTGCATATAATTCCTTTAGCAACTCTCTGAAAACCTGCCAAATTTATAACTGCACACAGGAACTCCACCTAGGAAAAAACAAGTTGCAGAGAATATTCATCTCTCTACTCAGAATAAAACATTTTTAAGCACAAATGTAAAGAAATCTTTGGGCATTTAGATTTAAACTGGCTTCACAGGAGCCACATATTTGAAAGCATTTTGGTAGAAAGCTATGGTTAGAGGGGATTCTGTTAACCTGGCATACATGGCTGTCCCCTGCAGACATTATTAGTTGGGCACAACACTCATCTTACCAAATCTGGATGCAATTTCTGAATTCTTTTCAATAGTTGACCAAGGTTCTTAAACTGATAGAAGAAAATCAGGAAAAACAAGCATAGAATAGCTTCAAGAAAAAAAAATTATGAACAAAACAGTGTCCTTCTTTTCCTAGAACTAACTTCTTATGGTTGAAATACACAATAAGTCAATCAAACCTATAATAAAAGACTAATATGCAAATGGACCAAATGGCAGAACAATTGGTCACTATGACTCACACTGACAACCAGGGGGCAGCTCCTGCCTTGAATGCCTGCCCGCTGGTGGTCAGTACACTCCCACAGGGAGAGCATCACTCAGCCAGAAGCCCTAAACCGGAAGGCTCACGTCTAGCAAGCACAGTGGTGGTGGCAGGAGTCTCTCCCACCCCTGAGGCAGTGCTAAGGATGTCGGACTGATGGCTTAGGCCCGCTCCTCCTGGGCCTCCCAGACTTCTAGAGGGCACAGGACAGCCTGAGGGGACCCCCACCCCGACCCCTGAGTGTATGGATTTATATATATTTAATATTTGGAGCTGAGTTTGAGAATTGTCTTCAAATTTGTATTTTATTTTTTGCTTCTCTTCCAAATTTTAACAGAAGAATGATCTTTATCTAGACACATGGCCTCCCAATTAAAAGACTACATTTTCCAGTCTCCCTCATAAGTTCTAATCAGTGATATGTAAGCAGGCATATGTTACAGGAGTCCCAGAAAGTTTCCTTAAAGGAGAGGTGGCAAATTCTTCTGGATGTAATGGCTATAGCTAAGCAGCCATACTGAACCTAGAGGAGTTGAAGTGGAGCTTCTCAAAGCCACAGATCTTTACTTCTCAGTATCCATGGAGGCGCCATACTGGCCCTGCACTGTCTACCTCCAGATTTTTATTTATTTTTTATTTTTTATTTTTTTTGCTAAAAAAAAGAAAAATTTCTATTTTATTCAAGCTACTACTTTTTAAGTTTCATTCATAACTTAGCCTATCCCAACTGATAATTTTAAAATATATATACACACTCTACATAATGTTGAATTAGATACATAATAGTGAAATCTTTGTCCAAAAGTGGGTATGAAGTGGTCATTGAAGAGAGACGAACTTCAGTGTTTCAACTGGAACAATTATAGATTTTCTTTTGTGGTTGTAGATTTTATTTATGGTTGACATTATTTCTGAAAAAGTTGCAGTGTTTGCCCAGAATAAATTAATGAATGGTTAAACTACTATAATAATTTGAGGGATTGTTTTCTATTTTAAAACAGTTTACAGAGGCATGAATTTCTCGTTTGCATTGGGTATTCCAAGGGAACATGTTTCATCTGCATTCTTGCCATCTTTGTCTTTCTTCAAAGCATCAGCACCAGTGCTGCAATCCTATCTCTTGTTTTTTAAAGCACCAAAGCTGTGCTGATTTGCATATTAGTTGGCATAAATTTCAATATTAATTTCAATATTAATTTCACTGCCTCTAAATCTAAAAAATAAATATAGCCTGCTGCAATTACACAGATAACCAGTATTTAGGACATATGCATGCCTAAAAATTTTAAATGTTCTATATTTCATTATACTCAGAATATACTTACACATATACTCACACAGTTGTCAAACTATAAGATATGAACTTCACAATGAATTTATTCCTTTAGCCAGATGTAAAGTCTCCATTTCAGAAGAAATTATAATACACTTTCAGGAATGTATTAGTCAGGACCACTTTTAATTATATATGACAGAAAACTAACCTAAAACTGTTTTAAGCTCTTTGTGAATTTATTGGCTCATTCAATTTAGAAGTCCAAGGGGTTATCTGATTTTGGGTACAACTGGACTGAGTGTTCAAATGATTTCTCTGGAACCTTTCTGCTCTGACTCCTCTGGCTTCGTTCTCAAACAGATGCCCTTTTCATGCAGTAACAAGATACCCCCTGCCCGTCCCAAGCGAATAGCGTCCTTGCCTCTTATATTCTCTGAAGAATTACCAGACCCTCTCTTTCCACATCAACCCTTAGATGGGTGCCCAGCATATTAGTTGACAGATTTACCAGAATATTACATGCAGTTAGGAAGGAATAGTTCCCAAAAGAAACCAATGGCAGGGGATGGGGGTGGGGGTGGGGGAAAGAGGGGACATCACACACACATGCACACACACACACACACACACACACACAACGTATGTGTACTCATGAAGGGAAGATGATCATTCATTGGCTTTTGCTGAAATGAAGATGAGATCAACTTATTACTGGGCTGAAAAAGCTGTCCCTTAGCGAGTCCAGGCCATTACAGTGGAAGAACCACTTGGAAGCTGGTGGCATGTACAATACTAGTGCTTCTGAAACTCTAACGTGCATATAAAGCACCTGGTGTTTTATTAAAATACAGATTCTGATTCAGTAGGTCTGGGGTAAGGCCCAGATCATGTTGATGTTGCTGACCCATGGACCACACTTTGAATAGTAGTAAGGGTAGACCCTCAGTTGCTATGGAAAGTCTATTTGACCTCAAGAGCCCAGCTCTGTGTCTTTCTTTGGAGTTGTTCCATCATTGCCACTTTGACACAGCCCATGGATAAAGCTATCATTACTGCTGCCACTCAAGAGCTAACAAGGTCAAAATCCCTGTCTTTTTTAGTCTCCTGGCACAGGTGTACTGGCTTCTGCTTTGGGTGTCAAACAGTCCCTTGTGGGCTAGTGCCCTCTGTGACTGGCACATGTTGAAGCAGAGATTCTGTGTTGAGTAATTAGGTCTTGCCACTGTTTCATGCCTTTCAGAGTGCATGCTCCTAAATTATAGAGTTTAGAAAAACTGTTCCACTGATAGCACTACTTTCTGGACATGCCAAATTACTTGTGTGCATAATTTACAACAAATTCATAAGTCTTACTCAGCACCTGGGTGCTCTTGCTCATTTAGCGTGCAGGTGTATAAAAGATGTATGATCTCTTCTCTGAGACGCACTCCAGACATAATACTCATCAGCTGCTTCCTGAACAAACAAGAATTTCATCTGGGCTTTTGTACAGAGATGTGAGATGTGAACACCAATAATGGGGAACCAGGCATCATTTAGCTGAATGCTACATTTCTGTACTTCCCTCTCTGCCCTTTTCCAGACATAGCCTTGATTCCCCTCCTTCCCCGCCCCCAATTTAGCTCACATCCAACACTCCATTTCCTATCTCCATGAAGGAGCAAGGGGTGAAGGAAAAACCTAACAGGACTTGTCTTTAATAAATTAATTCAAGTGAAAATGAACTGCAAGAATGGTCTTAATGGGGAAGAGAATTCCTGACCAGAATGCATTGAAGCAGAGAGAAGCAATCCCACCCATGTGACCTGGGAGATCCCAGGAGTTTTCTGGCTAGTTGTATTATGTGTAAATTTTGCCTGGTGAAGCCACCTCTTTCTCCCCTCCTTTCCCTTCTCTGGGTCACTACAAGGAAGAAAGAATGCAGAGCATGTCTGTGTCATCAGCTCACTCCCTTGCTGCAGCCTTCTCCAGCCCTCCAGCTCAAGAGTTCCCCTGGAAAACAACTCTACCAGAGTCACAGCTTGGTACACACTGCCCAAAGAGAAGAAAACTGCAGTATGGTCAAGCATTTGATGTGGGCACTTGCTCAAGGTACAGGGCTCAATTTTCTGTATGGAAACTGATCCATTCTTGGGAATCAAAATTTCATACCACATTTTGTAGAAATTTGATGGGAAATTATGTCTGGGAAAATTTCTGCAACTTAAGCTATGCAAATTCACTATTTGATTGTAATGCCAACCCATGATCTGTGCTACTACCCCGCCTCTTATAAGATGAGAGGCTATAAACACTGGTATGTATATTAAAAATGAATCCACCAAAGTAAAATTAGCCCTCAGAAAATGCTTATTTTTCTAGAATGTTATTTCTCAGATGGATTGGTATAATTTTTAGTGGTACATATTTCCAGCCTATAATAAATATATAAGCTTATCAAAACCTGATAGAAAAAATGCATCAGATAATACACTGTGAACTAGGGATCAATTCTATACTTGTCTCAGGGGAGGTATCTAGTAACCTAATAGAATGTTTCCAATTCTAATTTCTCTGATTCTGTGAAATCAATTTTTCTATAAACTATTACCAGTACATGAGTATGTTGCAAAAACTAATCGTATCGGCATAATAGGCATGTCAAATTCCGGTGTAATGGACATTCTGTTGTCCTTTTATTGAAACTAATAGACTAGCGTGTAAAGGAATAAAATACTGAAAATGAGAAGTTTATGACTTAGGCTTTTTTTTCTAGCCTTTTAAATTTGACGGTATAGCATATTGGCTCTCAATCTCCTTTTATGGGTATTTGAGTCTGACCCTGTTAAAAATGACAAAGAAAGGGCCAAGAAGAAGCATTTTCCCACTATCTTACCCTCCCCGGTCTGGTTGAGAAATAGCCATGCTACGGCATCTTCATCTGCAAGGCTCATGTGTCAGCTGCTGCTGCTGGGAAGGTTCAGTGAGGTAGAAGAGTTACGAGGATGAGGCTCCTGCTTTGTAATGTTGACAAATTAGCTGATCTCAGCTCTTTGTTTCAAAATGCTTCTACCCAAAGAGAATAGGGTGAAACTGAAGTTGGTTATGCCAACCCAGGATGACCTTGAATGAAATAGATCTCTCTGTTTACCAGGCATAAGGATTACAGTGAGACTCATCAGTCAGGAGGCCAGCAGTATCATCGATTCATCTTACTAATTTGAACTTCACTGGCACCGAACACTAAAGTTTTATGGCTAATTATTATTGGGGTTTTTGTTGTTGTTATTTCACGGGGTTTGGAAAGCCTCTCCCAAAACAGATGGAATTTCCTCTGTGATACTTATCACAAGTGTGCCTGATAATTAGTTTTGTGATTATTTAATCTTTGATTCCCCCATGGGCTGTAAGTGCTATGAAGTCAGGAACTGTTCATCCTTTTAACCTTATACTGGTAATCCTCATTGATACCATAGGTTCTCAGTAAATAGAGAGCCCAGTTTGCTCAGTATATGGTTTTACCCATTTTCCTATAAGAATTATTTAAATATATAGTCACTCTATCATTAGGTATGTGTTAGATGGAAGAGTGGGGAGCAAACACTGGACCGTGTATTGGAAATGGCACTGGGTTTGGAGTCGAGAGCATTGGTTGAAGTTCTAACTCAGCTACCAGGTATGTGACTTGGACAAGTGACTTGAACTCTCTGAGGCTAAGCTTCCTCACTGTGAAATGGAAAAAATACAGATCAAATAGGATGCCTATCACACTATAATTTCTCAATAAATATTTCTTTTCTTCTTCACTTAAGTCGGCACTATCCAACATTACTTTCTGCAATGATGGAAATGTTTCATATCGCCAGCCACACATGGGTATGGAACACATGAAATAGGACTAGTTCCACTGTGGTATTGACTTTTAAAATTTTTATATAACTTTAATTAACTTACATTTAAATAGCCACATAGTGCTAGTGGCTACTATATTGGACAGCACAACTTACGTCCTGAGCTTCCTTATGTTTCAGAAGCCCTATGGGGGAATTACATAAATAGCAAGTTTTAATAGAGCTCTCAATAACTGCTCTGTGTCGTCAGCATCTAGGATTAATGAGTGTTTCTTCATTTTCTTTCGTGAATCAAATATTTTAGAGCTCAATAATTTGACATTGTTTTAGCAAACTGTCCACATCTAGGTGTTCATTAACTTAAAAAAAAAAACCAGAACAGTTCTCATGATTATAACACACATTTGAAATGAAATGACTGGACCTCCATCTCACCCAGGAGAGACACGCACCCCTAGAGAACATTCACCATGCTAGGAGAATCATAATTTTACACTACTGGACTCCCACCAATACTGTGAAGCCACCAAATGTGCTTTATTTCTGAAATAAATAACTTGTGGTCCCTTGGACCTTTTTCCTGGCTTTGGCGAGCAATATTATAAGCCATTTTGAATGTGAATCTTTTTAAGTTTGGAATTTAAATTTGGGGGTAGGCAAATGGTTTTATTCCACTAAGATATCAGATTGTTGCATTAGTTCTTGAGCAAAGTGTATTGCTCACTTGAGGAAAGAGAAAAATAGAGTGATACATTTCCCCTGGATTCCAGACAAATTAAATGGAAGACTTATTTGGACACTTTATCTGGAAAGAGGACATCATTAAAAATTCTGATGAGCTTTTCAGCTTTCGGCTCAGAGGAGGCTTAGGTGCAACTTTCTTGGAGTTCATCTGACACCAGTTGCCTCCACCTTGTCACCAAAGTTTGATCTCAATGTAATCAAAGTTGTATACCTGAGCTGCACTGGTAGAAAAGTGAGTGCCATGTCTGCCATGCCCCCAAGATCTGGCCCCTGGGCCTGTCTCCCAAAAAGGCTGGAGATGCCAAAGCAACTGGTGATTTGAGGGGTCTGAGGATTACAGTGAAACTGACTATTCAGAACAGACAGACCCAGGTGGAGGCAGTGCCTTCTGCCTCTGCCCTCATCATCAAAGCCCTCAAAAAACCACCAAGAGACAGAAAAAAGAAAAAATATATATATTCATCACAATGAAAACACAATTTCAATGAGATTGTCAACATTGCTGGACAAAGTGGCACCAATCTTTAGCAAGAGAACTCTCTGGAACCATTAAGGAGATGCTGGGGACTGCCCCATCTGAGAGCTGCAATGTTGATGGCCGTTGCCCTCATGACATCATGGTAGGTGACAGCAGCCGTGCAGTGGAATGCCTGGCCAGGTAAGAGCTATAAAGGAAAACATTTCAATTAAAGATCGCTTGACAACAACAAACACAGATGACTTTTCTCAGTAGCTGCCACTGAACTTGTAGTCACGAGTCATTCACTCCAAACACAATAAAAGACTGCACTGCGAGCTGGTTTTTAAAGTGCTGTGTATGCAAATTAATACCAGACAGAGCTCCTGATCACCAGAGGAATCCAAAGTGCCCTGGTTACAAAATAGTCAGCACTGAAACTTCATAAACCTGAAAGGGTATCAAATATGTACTTTCAATCTGTTTGAATGAATAGCAAAATCAGGTTTCTCTGAAGCTCAAGCCAGTTCTTTCTTCGCTGCCACAGTGAGGCAAGGCCATTCATGCCTAACTGTGCCACTTACAGGCTCCTGTGCACAGACAGCAGGACCAGAGTAACTATCGCTTTTGTCCTTTTTGATTCACTATGAGGGTTTTTCCTCTATGGTTGCCCAGAACTGACTTTCAGAATATGCCTACAAGAGGAATTTGTTTTCCATCCGTCACCACACCTTCAGCCAGGAAGACAGCTCTGTTCCAAATTAGAACAGACCAAAGCGCTGGCTTTTCATAGGAAATTCCAGTTTCTTCACTGGCTTTCCTCAGAAGCCATTGGGCCTGGTTGCTGGGTCCTTGCCGACAGAAAGTCAAGGGACTGCACATTACTGGTCACTCAGTGCACACCAATAGTTCATTCTGACTCCAGTGGTGAAGGGGTCACGAGATTATATAGTTACAGCATGATTAACTCTCTGCTCACCAATTCACTGTTGTTGAAAGAAAGAAAGAAAGAAAGAAAGAAAGAAAGAAAGAAAGAAAGAAAGAAAGGAAGGAAGGAAGGAAGGAAGGAAGGAAGGAAGGAAGGAAGGAAGGAAGGAAGGAAGGAAGAAAGAAAGAAAGAAAGAAAGAAAGAAAGAAAGAAAGAAAGAAAGAAAGAAAGAAAGAAAGAAAGAAAGAGTTGCTGCAAATGTGGCATCAGTTTCCCGGGCACAGCATTCGGTTGGTTCCACCTTATTACGCAGCACATCTTTCAGACATATGAGGCACTGATCCTAATTTAATTTTAGAAGACGTTAGCTCTCGGGTTTACTACAAAGCCTAGTTCCATTTCTGGTGTTATCCACAGTTCGAAGACAGGCTGGAACTACCTGTGTGAACTGTGGTAGCAAAGATCTGGACAAAAAGTGCAAAATCTCAGAAGTTTCCTGGCATCGAATCTGTGCTGGCAACCAAAGCAGCTGGATTCCGCAGCACGATTTACATGTGGTCGCGGGCATCTGTATACCCTGGGAATCCACTATAAAGAACATCATTCCCATCTTCCAGTATCTCACAATTCTCAGAACCCCCACATCGGCCTTTCAGGAGAGAACTCAGCGTTCAGAGGAGTCCCTCTTCATTAAAGGAAATAAATAAGTTGATGCCTTTTTAATCTGAGCAGATGCATGGAATTTCCTGTGGGGAATTCTCACAAGGATGTTTTTACCTGAATGTTTTTCTGCAAGAGAAAACGAAGAGTCTGGTGTCTTCCTGGATCAAAAGCACGGGCTTTTCATTAACTCGTGATGGATACATATGTATCAAACCCACATCCACTTAAGGAGGTGGGAATTACCCTCTTGGTTTATTGAACCCGGCAGGGGCCATCCATCTCATCAGTTCTTAACAGAGCCTCAACAACTCCATAATTGAAGAAATTCTTCCAGGACCATAGCTATTATTTAGCCTTTCTATTACCTAGGATCCACACCAGGAAAATCATGTGCAGACACAAATCAGGCATTCTCCTGGGACTTATTTGCTGGATGTTGCTTGGTGAGAAATCCCACAGCATCAAAATTATGCTTAGAGAAAAAAAATGGAAGGCTCAAAGTGAACCACGCTGCTTTTGGCAGGAACAAAGCAGCATAAAAATAAGGCCTGTGATGCATTAGTTTCCTCCTCGCTGCTATCTCTGATCAGAGCTGTCTCCTCTCCGTTTGCTGGCTGGCCTGAATGTGACAGCTCCTCGGGCCAACACTGCCACAGTCTCTGCTCCTGGGGAATTCTAAAACACATGGAAGCTAACAAACAAAGCCTCCTTATTAAGGTACCACAAACCTTCAGCTAGGGACATATTTGTGAGTGTGGGTGTGGGCGTGAGCCCACATGCACACATGGGAGCTGTGACTACCTCACATAACCCTGTTAAGCACAGATAACGTGAAGGTGAAAATATCTTAAAGCTGCTAATTTGCCCGTGACTGCAGAAAAACTTGACAGAATTGTCCAGTTGCTCATCTAGAAAAATAAAAACCCAAGAAGGGATAAAAAGAATAAAGAACTTGCTATATTTAAAAAAAAAATTAGAAAGCTGCAGTAAGTAGGACAATGATGCCAGCACAAGAATAAATAGCTAGACCAATGGAGCATAATCGTGGATAAAGAAACTATCCATGGCTTCTGCCTCTATATCTATATTTTTTTACATATAGATGGATGATAGATGCATAGATAGAGGATTTGTGTATATACTGTAGGGTATGATAATGTTGGTATTGTGTGACAGAGGAGAAAGAATATGAACTTCAGAATCAGGAAAATTTCAAACCTAGGTGTGAATTCCAGTTCTACCACTTCCTAGCTGTGTGCTCTTAACCACTTAATTCTCTAACTGAATATTAACTAGCTACATCTATAATGGGGGTGACAACTTATTTTTTGAAAGGTGTGAGGACTTGAGAATCAAATGATATCCTACATGTATCAACCAACATCTTTAGATACAAACAACAGAGACATACTCTGGCTAATTTAGGCAGAAGAGGAATTTATTCAAGGCTATCGTGTTGCTTACAAATTTTCTGAGAAGGTTAGAGAAGCAGACTTTGGGAAAGGAGGGACTGGGGACGACTAGGCAGCAGCCAGGACCCAAAAAATTCATGGCACCAGAGAGCATGTGAAGACTTCCAGCAGGAACTGTTGACGTCACACGTCTATTGCTCCAAAGGCTTGGCCCACCTCTTTGGAGCGGTAGATTCAGTTGTGAAGACTGAATGGGTTTATTGATTGGCTGAGCCTGGATCATACGCTCCAAACATATGTGCAAAAGAGGCTGGGAAAATGAGTTATTGGGATTTTTAAATTTTAAAGTCAAAGCAAGCTCTCTCCCAGCAAGATTCATTAAGATGGAGAATTTACCAAAGGAAGGAACTTCATATTTTGGGTCACCCAGAAAATGTGTAAGTTCTTTACAAAAATGTTCAAGTCTCCTGGCATGTTACAGGCATTCAGTAAATCGTAACCATGAATATTTTCCCAAACCAGTGGGAGAAAGGAACATTAGCTATTTGGAAGGGGAAAAAATCTGCAGTTTGCCAAAATAAATTCCAATTATATCAAAGATTTTAAAAGAAATCAATCTGTGAAAAAGTATATGTCCCACTGTGCCCATCACACCCTGAAAGGGGGGGCGGGAATCTAAGGGCTGTAGGCTTTACAATGGCATTTCCCCCAGTTCTGGAAATACCAGACAGCCTTACCTTCCTACCCCTTAGAACCATACCCATATGCCCCACACTTAATTTTCAATTTGACCCCAACTGGAAACCCTTCTCTTTTATTTAATGAACATAAACTTAGCTTTTCATGTGCTTAACTTCCACAAGTCTTTCTTAGGGTCATTCAGCCAGCATCACAGATTGCATTACCAAGAGTGATCTGGTGGCTTAGATTCTATTTCCACTACATTACAGGGTCCCAGGCAAGGGCCCTATTTTATGTATCTTTCTGTCCTGCTAGGCCTGGCTGAGTGATCTGGACATAGGAGGCTATCATCTTTTGATTGAAGAAGAAACCTGAATTGCTGGTTAACTGTTTTTGAAATGTCTAGAAATGGTTTCAGCTTTGAGCACAAATCTCTCTGTTCTCAGTTTCCTTTTTTCTTAGAAGGCCAAGTGCACTTAGATTGCGCACACCCTCATAACTTCACATAGCAGCAAATATTGACCACTAGGGACTTGATGACACAATTCATAGGTGACAGATCTTTTTTTAAAATATAGTTTTATTGGTTTCAGAGAGGACAGAAGAGGGAGAGAGAGAAATATCCTTGATGAAAAGAGAATTATGGATCGGCTGCCTCCTGCAAGTCTGCCACTGAGGATTGAGCCCACAACCCAGGCATGTGCCCTTGACCCAGAATCAAACCTGGAATATTTTAGTTCGCAGGCCAACGCTCTACCCACTGAGCAAAACCGGCTAGGGCAGGTGACAGCTCTTAAGTTTGCAGATCAACAGCTCTCCAGAATGTGGACTATTTTTCTTCTCTTCTCTACCATCCTCCTGTTCTCAGTTTCCATCTGCCACTCTTCTAGTCAGTGCTGAAAGGCTAGTCAAAGATGAGTGGGGCTGCTCAGAATTTGTTCTTTTCTAGCTGTATTTCTTGGTGGATACAATTGTCTCCTTCATTTAATACTTTTCACCATTATTAGAATAGATATGTGATCTGAAATACTAATTTCCTTACTATTGAAGTGATTCTTGCTTTTGCTTTGGCTTTCTAAAAGATTCTGGTGTTATTTATTTGAGGGAGCACTTTAAGACCCTTGGATACAAATAACTGTAAATATTTATATTACTAATGTTGAAAAAAGGAAGGAAACTCCATTTCTTATATATACAATATTTTCACTTGAAATGTTAAGTGCAACAACATTGTTAGCCATGGTGCATCCATCCCTAAATACCACATGAGTAAGGATTTACTGTCTCTGAACAATTCTGTTTGGCTCCAACACTGAGAAAGGCCATTTGCTATCCTGTTAGAGTCATCTCTGAGGATGAAAGGAACCAAAACAAGGTTCCCTTTAATACTGCGAAACCCTTTTTCATATTTTATTGGCTAATGTATTGCTAATTTCTAAATTAAGACCATGCTTACAGGAAAAGTTAGGAAGTTATTCACTCCAATCCATTAGTAAACCTGGTTTGGATTGAAATTTTAAATAACTTCTGATAATTCCTTCAGCTTGACTTTTGGGTTTCAAATAAGATGAAAGAATCTGCTTTCTTTTTTATTTTGAATTAAAGTGGATTGGCCCAGTCAGAAGATTTCAGGTGAAACAGAAATTCCTTAATTCTCAGAAGGAAAATATGTTACTAAATTTCAAATGATCAGAGAGTATTGAATTGTATTTGTGATTAGATCAGAGGTCAGCACACTTTTCTTGTAAAGCTCCAGATACCACATACTTTAACTTTGTGACGATTGAAGGTGAGGCGGGAACAGCTGGCTGAATGCTGGAAGTCTGCAGGTCTGGCTTTGCACTGCTATCTCCCCACTCCTTAGACCAAAGCAGAGCGGGGAGGAAGGTGTAAGGAAGGACGGGAGCTCACCAGGACATGCTCTTCTCATGACAGGGACAGAGG
The DNA here is from genome assembly GCA_027563665.1 of Antrozous pallidus. Classification (NCBI taxonomy): domain Eukaryota; kingdom Metazoa; phylum Chordata; class Mammalia; order Chiroptera; family Vespertilionidae; genus Antrozous; species Antrozous pallidus. The sequence goes on along the minus strand of CM050516.1, from coordinate 59,766,573 downwards.
CCAAAAGAGAGTGCAGTGGGCTCCTAGGGGCCTCAGCTTGGAACTAGCACATTGTCACGGACTTTCCCGCAAGCCACTGGTCGAAGCAAGCTGCGTGCCCCAGCCCAGATAAAGCAGCAGAAAGGATTCTCCTCCCTCAGAGGAGCTGCCTGCTCTGGCAGCCAGGATGTGAATGAGGGAGGGTGGAGAGCTGGGGTCAATAATGCAAGTGGAAATTCGATTCAATGCTTACAGAGCAGGAACGTGTCCCAGGTACTCTTCTGGGCTCTGGGGGTCTATCATAAAACAAGACTATCGTCTCTGCGTTGGGAGTTTGATTCTAGTGGGAGGCGGAAAGTATTTGATAGGCAGTGCCATCTCGTTCTTGTCCACGTTGTTTTGTTTCACTGGGGATGAGGCTGTTGGCATGTTTGCTCCTAGAAGGCAGCAGTCATCTGGCCAGCTTTATGTCCCCCAGTACCCAGCTCTGGGCTTTGGGCAAGGTAAATGCTCGATGATAAGGGATGGGGGAGGGAGGGAATGTGGCACTTTCTGTCTCTCTTTTCTGGGAATCACTAAATCACCATCAATTCATCTACAGAATGGAGGCAGTGAAATGACAGACATTCAGATCTCTGTATCCTCAGACAATGCAAAGCTGGGATGCAGAACAAATGACAAGTGACAGTGAAACTGGATTTAGGAGAATTTGAATCATTTGGGTGAGAGAGCCCGCAGATGGCACTTGCTGCTCAGGAGAGAAAATGGGTCATTGCTCCCAGACCAATTACTGCACAGCCTGGGAGGCCTGGGAGAGCTGCAGAGCATCCAGGCCACAGGCAGGCTGGGGAGCCCTCGGGTGGGTTTGTGGAGACTGCAGCGCTGTTCCAGGTGTGTGCCCACAGCAGGATAGACACAACAACCTGTAGAGGGAGTGGCGTGGTCAGGGAGTTTCTAAACTTTGGTCTGTCCCTCGGTAGGCTGAGACTGACCCCATCACACAGCAGAGAAGGGTGGGGAGGCTGGCCCTGGGCGCAGTGCTGCTGCCACCAGCCTGCCACTGCAGTCCGGGGGCCACGCCTGCTCCAGCGGGGCAGCCAGAGGTCTGCATTCCCGCCCAGCTCTGCTTCCTGAGAAAGCTCCCTGTCTTGGTCTCTACATCTGTGACACAGGCTTCCCAGAATTGCCCTACTTACATCACAGAATTCGAGTGAGATTGGAAGAAAGAGCAAGTGTAAAAATAAAACCAAAATAAGGCCAGCTCAGGAACGAGGAGTAGGAATTGGTCTCACCATGAGCACGCTGTGACGCTCTGTGTTGGGGAGGGGTGGGATGCAGGGTAGGAAAGGAAATTTCAGATCCATGAAAGAGAGTGACTTCAAAGTGAAAAGGAAGACAGGCTTCACTTAGGAAAATGACTGTGAGGGATGGTTTTTCAAAGCTTAAAACATGCAAGTTTCAGAGGCCCAACTCCTCTCAGGAGGGTAATAAACATGGGATATAAGTTAGTGTTGAAAGTAATTGAAACAGAGTGTGAATGAGTCCAACGTATACCTACATTCCTTTCTAATGAAAGGGAACAGAAGGATTAAGGAAAAAGGCAGGGGTAAGGGTAGGAAGAGGCCAAAGATTAATACTAAAACACATGTTCTCTTTCTCAGATGGTTGTGAACTCAGGCATGGGTTAGCAGACTGGTGTGTCCCCTCCTCATGTATTCCCTTTCCATTCTAACTTAGCAGTGGTTTTTCCCAGGCACCAGCTACCAGACATGCTCCCTCAGCTTTCCTCCGATTGTGCCTCGGCTCTCCATGAGCCATCACTGTCACCATTTTTATCTCTGGCCTGCCTCTTCCTCTCCCTGATCCTGTGGGACACTCCGGAGCAGGGACAGGGTTCCGTAGTGATGTGGAAACAACTTTATAGACATCCACTGGGCTGAAGGCAACAACACAATTTATGGACTCCATGAAAGCCCAGAATTGGGTAGTAAAACCGGATAAATCATCTCTCTTTTATAAAGCAAGTTCTCACCAATTACCACCCAGATCATAACATTTGAGGAACATTGCTCTTTACCCAGATGCACCTGCTCTCCCCCCCCCCCCCAAAAAAAATCAAAGTGTCTGGATTCCTCGGAGAATTATGCAAATGCAGGCAGTATTTATACATCTGGGTGCTACAACAAGGATCAGAAGGTGTCTCCCTGCATGAGTTACAGGCCTCTAAAAGCAATGACTCTTTTATAGGGTTTTAGATTATGGCGATTTACCGTAAATCCTGTCTAAGCCATTCAATAGGCCAAGAGAAATTAACATTAATTAAACAATCCCCATAAAAGGTGGTTGTGCTGACACATTCATGACCTCTAAATGCACTGAGCCTGCCAACATCCTTGAGGGGATTCCTTCAGCTGAAACCGCAGGTGCTGAGCTGACTTCTATGGGGCCAGGGTATCTGCACACATAGGGGTAACCCCACTCAGTTCCTCATACTGAACCACCTGGAGATCTTGTTACAGTGGGAGTTTGATTCAGTAGATTTGGGGTGAGGCCTGAGAGTCTGAGTTTCTAACAGGCCCCCCGATGATGTCAAGGCTGCCCATCCCCAGACCACTGTGAGAAGCAATGCTGAACAGAAGCCCTAGAAATATACCCAAGGTGAGGTGGTTTGTATGCAGTACAGTGAGAGCCATGCATACTATCCAGTGCCTCCCTAATGGGCTGGCCTCCTACCTGCTTTTCTAAATCCCAGGGAACAAGAGATGAAAAGACATCAGCAAGTAGTAGATTATGCAGACCCGGAACAAAGTTAACCTCAAAGTCATGGCAGATTCTGGAAGCCTAATCTATTGAAAGGAGTGGAAAGAAAAAACAGCTCTGAGAAAGATGAGTCCAGGAATATCTCTATGTTCATGTCCTCTGTATTTTGCACCTGCTGGTAGGGGAAATCCTCTAGTGAAATCCGTAGCACCTCAACATGAGGTGCAGCTTTTTCAGAAAGGGAAGGCTCAGGAACCAAAATGTGAACCTCTCTGTGCAGCAGAGACCCCCTGTCCCCAGGCACAGCCTCACGTCTCTGTCCTCACACCATGGAGCAAAAGGGAGGAACTGAAGTCTGGCAAGTGGCCAGGAATGAGGGCCAGGGAGTGGACTGACTACAGAGGGCAGGAAGTGTGTGTGTGTGTGTGTGTGTGTGTGTAAGCCATGAGGAGGAGACCTAAGTGGAGGAAAGAGCACACAGTCAGGGCTAAAACAGAAAAGCAACAGACAACAGTACAGGGAACAGAATACCAAAATTGGGAAGCTCTCAGGGCCCTTCTCTGGGAGCAAATGTGATGCTTATAGCAGCCCTATAAAAGTGTAGGCCAATTGGTCCTAAAATAATATGATGATATTATAACGATGTGACTGCAGAAAGCATCAGTAACAATGTGTTGCCTATGGACAGTGTCCATTTTAATTCAGTAACAATATGATTGAAATTAGAATGTGCCATGAGGCCACAGAAAGGGGCCTGTGTATTTTTCTTAAAGCAGCCTCATAGCAATTTCCTGATAAATTCAAATATAAAAAAATAATTGGGGAAAGAAAAGGGAAATGTTCACTTTGGTGGATGGGAGCTTCGGATAGGAGGTCACAAGGAAGTGGGGGAGAAGCCCAGGATGCCTCATTGACACAGAGAATTCTTGGGCTTCCTCAGAGACTGGAGCCTTCTGACTAAGAAATTTGCCCTTGAGTCTGTGGCCTTCCTTTTTCTTCTCTCTGACACCCTTCCTCTGTAACATTTTTAGTGCAACTCAAGCCAAGTCCGCTATTTATAGAGCAGCAGCAATTTTGCCACAGGGTGTGGTGTTTAATTTGAACGGACGTCAAAGAGTGAGGGGCAGATGGCTAGGCAGGCAGTGCCTCTCGGTGACCTTGATGGGCTCCCAAGCCCACGGACTCCTCCTGAATATCACAGATCCAGAAACGTGATCTGATGAATGAATCCTGAATAGATCCAGCTGTAGGGGGAAAGGATAAAATGATAAGCCAGGTGCCTGCATATTCATTTCTAATGGTTCTATGAGTGGCTAGGGAAGTGAGACGAGTTCAGATGATTCTTTCTGGAAAGTTGGTGATTTCAAAAGACTCAATCATTTCTCACAAAATCTCTTGGGTTTGAAATATCCCAAATATTAAAGCTTGGGAGGTGGGATGGGGGCGGGGGGAGAAAGAAAGAAAAGAAAAGGGAAAAAAATAATTCTCAAAACACTCCTTAACCTATCCTGAAAGATCAATTCTTGTCTACTCCCCTCCCATAAATGTAATGCAGACCATTCTCCTAACACCTATTCTTTAGCTGGTTATTGCATGGGTTTCCGAGGTCTGCCATAATAAGGACGCACAAATGGAGTGACTTAAAAACAGAAATGTGTTATCTCACTGTAATGGAGGCCAGAAGTCAGAAACCAAGGTGTGGCAGGACTGTGTTTCCTCTGAGACCTGGAGGGGCATTCTGCCTTGCCAGCACCTCGCTTCTCTCTGTAGCTTTGCTGGCAGTCCTCGGCTTTCCCTGGCCTGCAGCTGCATCACGCCAACCTCTGCCTGTCTTCATGTAGCCTCTTCTCTGTGTCCGTCTCTTTAAGGACCCCACTTGTATTGAATTAGGAGCCCACCCCCTAATCCACTGCACCTGGTTTTAACTAATTATATCTACAAGGACCCTAAAACCAAAAATGGTCCCAAGGTTGCATTCTCAGGTACAAGGGGTTAAGGCTTCAACATAACTTGGGGGGAGGGAGTGGCAATGGAACAAACGAGAGAGAATTCCTTCTGGCTGACTGCCTTCGTTGGAGTTTGCCCGCTATCTTTAAACTTAAACTGAAATATCAGCTCTCTCTGCATCTCCAGCCTGCTAACCCCACCTTGCAGATCTTGGGCCTTGTCAGGCTCCATAATCCTGTGAGCCAATTCCTTATTGTATGTATGTAAGTATATATGTTACCTTGTATATATTTTTGGTTCTGTATCTCTGGGGAACCCTGCAATATACCAGGTGATTCTAATATGCAACAAGCATTAAGATCCAGTGACCTATAATTCCCAGACAAGCATACAATTAATTCTCCTGGGGAGAAGACTTCATGGGAGCCATCAGTTTTGAGCCAGGCCAGAAAGAATGAGCAGCATTTGCTTTGCCGAGCAGATGGGGGCAGAGCAAAGAATATTATTAGCAAAGGAGGCGAGGAAGAGAGGGTGAGAAGAAGTAAGGAAGAATTGGAGATGGAGCTAAAATGGAAGGGTTGCGCCCCCGTTCTGACCTGCTGCAGGTGCCATGGCTCACTCAGTATGCCAGGGACCTATTGAAAAGTTCTACAGACTCATTCTCCCAAATGCCATCCTCCACCAACATTTCCTTGTATGTCCTGCCTAAGTATTAACACCTAAGTAGGTGTTCTAAGTAGTAACACCTTTGGCTTTAAGCTGAAAAGTCCCTGTTAAAATGCAAATAAATGAGCTAGAATGGCTAACACCTGAAACCATTAGCAACATTAACAATTTAGCTCAAATGAGCTTATCATGCAGTAGCTGGAATCACCTACCAGAAAGGAAATGAGACCAGAATATGTGACATTATGCAGGGGCCCAAGTCAGCACAGGTTGGGGAGCAAAGAAATATCCTGGATGATGGAAGGACAGAAGGGCAGCTCTGGTGGCAAAAAGGACAACATAGGGTGTTTGTGAGGACCCAGAGGTGAGAGGCTTTCCAAGGACGTGTTCAGTGGGGTGCAGACAATGAATTGATTTGTTTGACTGAAACTAGAGCCCCATTCCCTGCTGGCCTTTTAACCACACTGGTTCAGAGCAGAGAACACATGGGCAGGCTCTATTCCCTGCCACCAAAGAACTTCCAGCAAATGAATTATTCTGGGTGGCCGTACCTCTTCCCTCTTCCTCCCTCAGGTGTGTAGCCCGTATCTCAGGAGGACCCTGCCTTCCCCTGGACACATCCATTAACAAGGTACTGGTTATATCAACGGCAACCCTGAGGAGATTCCCCTGTGCTGATGAAGCAAGGCGCTAAATATAATAGCCTCTTGACTGGCACATTGTTATCAGTACTATGGCCTTCTCTTCATGCCTGTCACTGGATTATGGTAATTTGTGTAGTCATGGGTTTTAATCAGAGTGGAAGTCTTTGAGCTCCTGACAGCTCAGGAGAACTGTAAGTGCTCTAAGACTGACTTCACACTGTCACCAAATCATAACACAAGCAGAACGCTGGAAGCTCCCACAAGCCTCCTCCCACCAATTAAAACCAGAGCAACTTTCTAATCAGCAAACTCCTTTCCAGGCTTCCCACAGACGGGAGGGAAGCAGAGGGCACCTGCCTCTCCCTCCTCCTTCCCCCCAAGTTCACAGGGAGAAACAGTGATTCTGGCAAAAGAGGTACTAAAAGCAGAGATTGCAATTTAGCTAATGGTATCTACAGGAAGCTAGAAATCACTCCTCTGACACACTGTGGTACTTAGACAGCATCATGCTTCGTTGTGTTCTTCTGACCTTGGGTACCTCCTTCTGGACATTTTCTGTGATCACTCATTTGAATAACCAGGAGGGACTTGGGCCAATGGGGCAGTCAGCCATCCCCCTTTGAAGGCTATAACAGGAAGCAGGCATACCTCTGGCATTGCCTTCTTGTCATCACATGTAAGAGAAGTTTCCCCCTGACCACATGGACCCTAGCTGTAAGGCAACTAGCATTCGGCTGTATGTTGCTGGGCAGAAATACACTAAATTGTTTTTCTGTCACCATGGAGAAGCCATAAGAGACCATGGTATCAACCTTAGATGAGCCTGAGACTTTTCTCCATTTTGCCTGCAGGGTTCTTCTACACCTCCATCTGCAACCTTGTTCTTCTTTCTAGAGCCAGCATCTTTCGGAACCCCATGGCCAGCATAGGCCACCCTGGCACCTAACCTAGGCTTGCCCTTGACATTCATCCAAACCTTCCTTTGCCTGAGGTATTGTTCTCAAGTAACTATCAAAGAGAGGTGACCTGAATATACCAGGCAGGATAGACTTGGTTCTGTTGCAGTAAAAATAAAATCCTCAAATTTCAGTGACCAAAATGAAGATTTCTCCCTCATGTTACATATCCATCATAAGTTGTCAAGGGGCTCTGCTCCTCAGAGTCATTCAGTGACCCAGACTGACATCTCAGGAGTTGCAATCATCATCCCTAAGGGAAAGAAGGTTCCAGTGTTCTCCTGGCAATTAAATGCATTGCCTGAGAAATTATAAACATTACTTCCACTCTCTAGTCATTGGCCAGAGTTAGTCACACTGTGCTATTTGACCAAAAGGAGGCCAGGAAGTACAATCCTCTTTTGTGCATCAGAACAATAGAGTTATTTAGTGGACTACATAAATGACTAACACACTAATTAATTAATTTACACTAAGAAGAAAAACAAAGATCCACAGAGAAAGGAGTTACTCCTCTCAGGGGTATTCACTAGAGCAGTGAAACTTACTGTGATCAGTTCTGTAGAGCTGAGCAGGGATGTACAGACAATAAAAACCAAGGGAAACCTCTTCCCGGTCCAGACCTTGAGTTTACTTTATTTGTTCACAGTCCTCAAAGTGGTTTGCCAGAGTGAACCCAAAATTATATAACTATGTGCTGAAGATGAAAAGGATGTGGTGAGAATGTTTCCCAAAGAATATGCTAGAGATTTAAATTGGGGATTGGGAGTTGGAAGTGAGGGAGAATTGGAAGCCAAGACAGGAATCTGAAAGGAACTGTGAAGGATGGGAATGAAGCTGGACAAGGACCATTTTTGTTGCCAGGGTGAAAATTATTGCATCAGCCTAACACAAAGCAGCTAAGGCTTGGAGCAGAGTCTGAAGGAAAGAAACGTCTGAGATTCTGGTAGAGGAATGATTGGCACAAGGAGATGATGGTGTGGGGAAGATGGAGATCCTTGTTGGTCTTGGATCCAGGAGAATTGCTGATAGCAGGAAGTCCTTGCAATGGCAACAAGAAGCTGAGTTTCAGAAATCAGAGGGCAGCAGAATAGTGTTCTTGTGCACTAGCAAATGCTATATATGTGATCACGGCAAAAAGCATCAGAGGAAGCAATAAGAACGGATGATGTAATGTTGAGAACTCATCATCAGAGCCAAAGCAGGAGGGAGGAGGAATCTCAAAGATCTCTTTGGCACCTTCACAGCAGTTCCAGTGGAATGGGCCTGTGGGGTGACACCACACCCAACCTGTCAGCAAATTCTGCTGGCTCTAAACTTCAATCTATAACCAAAGGCAGAATACACCTTACCACCTCCACCAGCTGTGTCTCCAAACCACTCCAATCACGTGCCTGGATTTTTGCAGCAGTATCCTAATTGCTCCTATCTAAACCCTCGCCTCCTGATCATCTGTTTTCTATGAAGTACCTAGAATGATCCTCTTGAAATGTAATCATTTCTCTGACCAAAACTCTCCAGTGTTTTCCCATTCTACTCAAAGACTCTCAAGGCCTTCCCCTGACCTAGGAAGCTTTGGAGGATCCAGCCCTCTGAATCTCCTAGGGCCTCCTCCCCCATTGCTCCCTTCCTCACCCACGTGGCTGTGGTCACACTAACATTACCCCCTCTGCCATGCCCTCCACCTCAGGGTCTTTGCACTGACTGTCCTCCCTGTCTGGAAGGCTCCTCCCTAGACATCAGCAGCAGGCCTTGCTCCCATGCCTCCTTCAGCTCTCTGTTCAAATACCATGATATCAGGGAGGTCTTTCTTATCCATTCTATTTTCAGAGCAATCCTTGTCCCCAGCCCTGAAGCCCTATCCTCCTTCAACTATTTTTCCTTAACCAATTTTGTGTTAAATGGATTGACACTTGTAACAGATCTCACATTCTGCTTGTTCAGTTGTAGTATATGTAAGCTCCATGAGGGCAGGAGAGTTTCTCACCTGATTTCTTCCCTGCTGTAACCCCAGCATTAGAACAAGCCCCACCATATTGTATGAGCTCAATAAATATGTGTTAACTAAATAAACTAAAATTTACCCCCAACCTAACCACCACATGGATTCAGTGTCAAAGAGATATTCAAGGGACAAGGCATTCTTTTTTTTTCTTGAAATGCCCTGTGAAATTTCAGGGTCTCCTCTTCCTTCTACCTGTTATCAGCTGTCATGGAGTCAGGTTTCTTAAAGGGTCAAGAATGTGATAGATGATTTACATTAGTTTTTATGTCCTCATAAAATTAGCAACAAGCAAACCTTGAATACAACAGAGCTATAATTCTGCCTTGCTATTCTAATCCAATAGAGTGTAAGAGCTTGCCTCTTGAGGCTAAAAACTGTTTCCAGTAGCAGTACCCTCAATGGAATCATACCTCTGTAATTCAGTTACTTTATTCATTTTATATATGTTTACAGATAGAGCCCCCAAGTCACCCAGCTAGTAAAACCAAAGCAAAGAAGAAAAGATACCAAGTGGTTTTTCAGTTTTTAAATTACAATCATTATGTAAGATACACTATTTTGCCACACTGTGGCACTTCCAGGCCAAATAAGAAATACACTTAACAGCAAGGTAAACATAATAAGATAGCTTTTGTAAAAAATGAATATTACCTTGCTCTGTCTTCAGGGATGTTATTTTCAATAACAATATCAATTCACAAGGAAAAGTCAAGAGAATAATTATGGCTTTTAGCCAATAGTACAGATAATATGTAAACAAGATCAGCGAAGGTATTGGATAACATCTTTGAAAGGCTTCTAAAGTTATTGGCCCACCCCAACTGTTTCAACTCCACAAAACAAATACAATCTAGTAAGCCTTTATTATTTATGTCTAAATTTCTAATGAAACAAACCTCGTGAAAAATAAACAAGTATACAGATAGACTTGGAGATCTCTAGCATCAGCTTTACCTTTTGGGTTTCTTTATTTTATTTTAAAACCATTTAAGGTACTCAAAAGTGGTTTGTAAGAAAGAAACACGGGGGAAGGGGGGAAGGATGGCATTTTCAATACATCAGAGACAACCTAGATAAAGATATCATATACCCTCTCTGCAGCCAATGAGCTACAACTTCATTTGAAAAGGAACACAGAGGATCTAGCAGGTTCTCTTGGTGCTGATTTCTATTCACAGGACATTTGGCTGCCACTTACAACCTATTTCATATACAGGTTGCACAACAGCCTTCAAGTGATGGGTGTAAAATTTTACAAATGCTTTTCTTGTTCCATTCAGACATGACCTTTCAAATATATAAAACTGTACACAAGAAAACTGCCCACAAGATTTCTAGAAAACTTCAGTAAATTCAACTCACAGATATTTTTTGAGCACCTACGATGGGTGAAACACCATTCTAGGCACTGAGGATACAGTTGTGAACAAAATAGATAATCCTGCCTTCATGAATCTTCTCTTCTTGTGGTATCTGTGGGGGAAACAAGGGGGTGGAATGACAGTAAGCAAAATTAATCAATTATATTTTAAGGTGATAACTACTGTGCACTAAAATGACAAAATCAAGTGGGGAAGTATCAGGGAAGGTGGGGTGAGGATACAATTCTACTTAGAATTAGGATAGAGTTCACTGGAAAGGAGACATTTAAGTAAAGATTTGATGGACACCACTATCAACAAGAGTCTTCCAAGCAGAGAAGATGACAAGGGCAGAGATTCTGAGGTGGAAGTGTGTGCCTGGAGCAGAGTGAATGAGGGGAGCAGGGAATGAAGTCATGGAAGTGGGGGCCATATTCTGCAATGATGATGGGTTTTCCTCGCGCGGGAAACTATGGAGATAAGACATATGGAGCAGAGTTGTGACATGATATGACCAATGTTTTCAAAGATTCACTCTGGTTGCTTGGTCGAGGATACCTGTTGGAGGTGGGGGCATAGGAGGTGAGGGCAAAAGTAGAAGCAGAGAGACCTATCAGAAAGCTATAGCATGGGTGCAGTTATGAGAGGATGGCTCCCACCCTTGGACCAAAGTAGTAGCCATGTGGATGATACCATGTGGTCAGATTCCAAACATATTTTGTAGATATTTAAACTAGGATGGGGACAACAGATTGGGCCACTCCCATAAATTCATGTGGTCCCAACTAGGTCCATGGCAGTGTTATTCAAATTTGAAGGCTAGCTCAGAAATTAAGAACCATGTTAGAGTTAACGGGTTTCTGGGCCAACTGAAGGTATCATGTCTCTGCTGCTTGGTATGTTTATGTTGGGGGTGGGGATCCCTCTGTCTTTCTCATCTAGTCACTCCATCCATTCTCTCACCATGCTGGGGGCTGTGAACAATCGAGCCATGGGGTACAATTCCAAGTCTAGTTGGGATGGCATAGGAAGCCACCTCCTCCTATCTTCTGCCCTTCCTCCTCTATGTCTTTTCCCTCCCCCTCTGCCTCTGTCAGGTATCTCTGTTGTTTTGTATTCTTATCTGCTGTCTGATGCCTACTTGTGTATAGCTTTCCTCTCTGGAATGATATGGTCTTATCTGACTTTCTTCTGTTTTTTTCTGTTGGCTCCCAATTAAGGCAAAGTCCCAAACCAAACAGGACCCAGCCATCTAAACTCCAGGATCAACCTAACATTATTAACAGTGTGTGACCTTCTTTGGGGCCTTTAACTTAGATATTCACAGATCTGCTCCCACCAGGGAGAAGTGAGAGGAGCTCATTCCCTTCTCAATAGCCTTGTAGCGTCTTCCAGGTTACCTAGACCTTTTGGTAAAGGTGCTCTCCCAGTGCCAGAGACCTACAGGGAGTCATCATTGTTTTGGTTCCTGATGCCTTTGAAAACATAGCTAAGGTTTTGTAGTAGAGATCATGTGAGTCTAGGAAGCCTGAGTGTTACTGTCGGTTTAATCTGTAAATTATGTTTTTTAAGCATACAGTGTGGCAGATGGTAGGTGATACCATGTTGTGTTTGGCTAGATGAGTTCCTCGCTAAAGTTTACCTGTTCTGCCAGACCTTCTAGTACTACAGCTAAGAAATCCATCAAAACCAAGAAGACTTTTTAAAATGGTAAGTAACTGCCCAGACAGTGTGGCTCAGTGGTTGAGCATCAACCTGTGAACCAGAAGGTCACAGTTCAATTCCAGGGCACATGCTTGGGTTGAGTGCTTGATCCCCAGGAGTGGGTGTGCAGGAGGCAGCTGATCAATGACTCTCTCACATCATTGATGTCTCTGTCTCTTCCTCTCCCTTCCTCTCTGAAATCAATAACAGTATATATATTTTAAAAAAGTGAAATGGTGAGTAACAATAATGGATCTGTGCCAATGAAAATGTAGAGTTTCTCCACCCAGAATGGAAAAAACCAAGCTGACCCCAGTATCAGCAATTTTCCAGCAAGGCTGTCACTGTGATCTGTGATGCACTATCGAGATGAAACTGGAACCCAGTGTACTTTATTCAAGACATCTGTGAGATAAAAAATATAGCACTCCTTTTCTATCTTTGTGACATTGTTCACAAAGATGGAATTTGGCTGTTAAAACCACTTGTGATATATCTCAAGGCTAAGGCTGACATTTCAAAAGAAGTCTCTCTCTCTCTCTCTCTCTCTCTCTCTCTCTCTCTCTCTCTCTCTCTCCCCCTCCCTCAGGGTTAGCTGTCATGGCCTTTCCTTATTCTGGGGCACGTGGAGAGGGCCGAGCTGTGGACTGACCTACTGGGGCTTCCTATCCAACCATGCTGTCCATCGCCATGTCAGTGCTGGGAACAGGGGGAAGGTTGCTTTTTTTTTTTTTAATGACCTGAAAACCAGTAGCAGACATACAACGATGTTTAATTTTTAATAATTCTTTTGTATGCACTTTGTAGAAAATTTAGAATATACCTATTAGTATGAAAAAGGATGCTGTCATTTTAGGTTAGCATTATGAACATTTCAATACATTTCCTTCATATCTTTTTTATGTGTGTATGTGTGTGTGTGTGTGTATGTGTGTGTGTGTGTCTTATGTGTGTTGCTGGTTTTCTTTTGTTTTGTAAAAAAGAGGGGGTGTCTGAATGAATAATTTTGTGAAATATTCTTTAACGCTTTATGACAAATATTTTCCAAACAACCTTTAATTCTCAAAAGATCTGGGCACACCATTTTTTGCCATCAGCATTAATCTGCAAAAACACCACTCCAGATGAATGTCCCTCTGAATTGTCATAAATAACATTTGAATATTCATCAAAAGATAGTCTAATGCACACTGTGAAATCTCTGTTTCTACAGAGTTGCAACCTTGCCAACGCTGGCTCTTATCTAAAATACTAGAACTTGCTCTAGCTCAGGCAAGCACTGCATTCTTGTTTGCTCAGGCTCAAGCCCCCTCAGTACCTTGAGTCTAACTGGCAAGCGGGGAGGAGGGGGGGATCTGGCCTGCAAAGACCACTCCCCAAGATGTCCTATTTACTGCCCTTTCTTCCAAGAGTGTCTCTGGCTTTCTGCAGAGTAAGTTATTTTAAAGTGAAATCTGAGGGGACTAGTTCCCTATAAAAAGACAACTTTGAGACAACCACATTTGTCCATTTGTACTGAAAATACTAGGTTATTGGATTAGTATTGAATGTCCTTTAAAGGCTTATAGTGCCCAGGGGGAGAAAGATGCACACTTTAAATCTGAGAAAAAGAACACTATGAAGCCCCTCACCGGGATCTAGAGTTGAGTGACAGCTACTCAGTCAGCCCCAGTATTTGGTATGCATTGATCTGTGGCATTGTCTTGTAACTATGGCCACTCCCATTGAACACCCTCAGGGGAAAGTGTAGTGGTTGGAGAAAGAGCAGCATGGCTTCCTTGAAATGTACTTATTTGTCTTTTGTCCTCTAAGCTGACCTTGCATAAAATTCAGGTCAACCAGAATTTGGCCTAGATTTCCGTCTGAGAAGCAGAGTGGTTAAGGACTCAACAGGGGCCACCAAGTCAACTACAGGTGCCTGAGACTAATGTTCACATTGGCCTTTATGCAACATGTTACAGACTTATTTTCTTTCTTCTACAGTCAAGATAGATATCTATTTTCAATGGCATACTAGCTGCTGACAGATATAAAATTTCTATACTTGGTATAGAAAAACTAAATGTTTAAGAAAGGCAACAGAGAGAAAAACCAAGATGGTGACATAGGTAAATACCTATACTGCTGCCTCGCACAACAATTTCAAAACTACAACTAAAAGACAAAATGGACATCATCCAGAACCACCAGAAACTTGGCTGAATAAAAATCCTACAAATAGAAGGAAAGAAAAAAGTACACTGAGACTCAGGAGCTGTGGAAGGCAGAGGTGCGGAGACACAGAGACGTGCATGTGAGAGGAAAGGCCAGGCGGCTGAATACACAGCTGGCTTCCTTGAACCGGAGGGAAACAAAGGCTCCCAGCTGAGCTGAAATCCATCCCTGGGCAAGACTCAGGGAAGCCAGACTCATACATCAAGAAACTGGACTATCTGGCAGCGAGTAAAACCCAAGAGCAGCTTTCTCTCAGAGGTGCATGCAGCCAAAGCTGTGGGGCACTGAGACCCAGGAAAACCGCAGAAGACAGAAGTGAGGAGGTGCACACCCAGATAGGGCTCAGGCAGCTGAGAACATAGCTGGTTTTCTCATTCTGGAGGGAAACAAAACCTCCAGACTACACCATACTCCAGTTCTGGGTGAGACTTTGCGTACCCACACTCATTCGGGGAGAAACTGGACAGTCTGGCAGCAGGCAAAACCCGAGAGCAGCTTTCTCTCAGAGGTGCTAGAGGACACTTACCACACAAAGCTACTCGACCAACTCAGGGAAGCAGTGAAAATGTGGAGACAGGGAAACAGGTCACAAATGAAAGAAATGGAGGAAAACAAATGACTAGACATAGAGTTCAAACCACGGTTATAAGGTTTTTCTAGAATTTCCTAGAAAAGGCTAATAAATGTAACAAGACCCTTGAGGATATGAAAAAGGACCAACTAGAAGTTAAGTATACACTGAGTGAAATAAAAAATATTATACATAGACCTAACAGCAGACTAGAGGATCACAAGAATCAAGTCAAAGATTTGAAATTCATAGAAGCAAAAAACACTCATCTGGAAAAACAAAAAGAAAAAAGAATCCAAAAAATTGAAGATAGTATAAGGAGCCTCTGGGACAACTTCAAGTACACCAATATCAGAATTATGGGGGTGCCAGAAAAAGAGAGAGAGCAAGATACTGAAAACCTATTTGAAGAAATGGTGACCAAAAACTTCCCCCACCTGGTAAGAGAAATAGACTTACAAATCCAGGAAGCCCACAGAACCCCAAACAAAAGGAATCCAAAGAGGACCACACCAGGACACATCATAATTAAAATGCCAAGAGCAAAAGACAAAGAGAGAATATTAAAAACAACAAGAGAAAGACAGTTAGTTACCTACAAGGGAGCACCTATATGATTGTCAGCTAATTTCTTAACAGAAATTATGCAGGCCAGACGAGAATGGCAAGAAATATTCAAAGTGATGAATAGCAAGAACCTACAACCAAGATTACTCTACCCAGCAAAGCTATCATTCAGAATTGAAGGTCAGATAAAGAGCTTCACAAATAAGAAAAAGCTAAAGGATTTCATCACCACCAAACCAGTATCATATGAAATGCTGAAAGGCATTCTTTAAGAAGAGGAAGAAGAAGAAAAAAGTAAAGATAAAAATTATGAACAATAAATACATGTCTATCAATAAGTGAATCTAAAAATTCAAATGAATTAAACATCTGATTATCAAAATAAACTGGTGAATATAATAGAATCAGGGGCATAGAAAGGGAGTGGACTGACAGTTCTCGGGGTGTGGGAGGTGCAGGAAGAGAATGGACAAAAATCGTACACCTATGGATGAGGACAGTGGGGGAGAGGTAAGGGCAGAGGATGGGGTGGGAACTGGTGGAGGGGAGCTTTTGGGGGAGGGAAGAGGAACAATTGTAATAATCTGAACAATAAAGATTTATAAAATGTAAAAAAAAAAAGGAAACATAGCCATAGCCATAGTATACTATGGGCCAGTGTACTTTGAGTTCAAAGTCTAATTTCTTCCCCCCCCAAAAAAAAGTGGGGAGAGGGTATTGTGATACCTGCATGGTATCACAATTTTTAAAAAATATTTTGAGAGGTAGATGCAGAGGAAATAAAGACACAATAACTGTTTCCTGAGAGCTAGAAATCACAGAGGTCTATGAAGCAGGTCTGAAATCTTATCCATGTCAGGAAGAGATGAAGAGAATCTAGTATTAAATTCTTATGCCCCTTTCCTGGGTAGTGAAAGGCATGTCAAAGGGAGGGATACTCAAACTTCACTGGGATGTTTAGTAAATATCCAATTAAGATGTGGTTCAATGGTTACAACTAGAAGAAGCTGCATATATATTTAATTCTGTAATAGTGTTTCCTATTCAAGGGCAATCACAGGCCTGCAGTGGTTTTTCCACCTCTAACCCCTATTCCTTTGATCATTAAATTATTTATAAGTAATTACTGGCATCCAATAGGCAAATTCCAAGCTTCTGAGCAGTAAGAGTTCATTTTTAAATTAGAACTGTGAGCCGAAGCAAATCATTGATTTTATAGATAAAAATCCATGGGCACTAGTGGCAATCTCCTAGCTAATTGATTGTACTTTGTTATGCTAGTTTCACACTAAAGTAAACTGAAGATCCAAGTGCAACTGTCAATATAAGTCAGAGCAGGGGGAGGAGGGTTTGGGGGAGCTAGAAAACACAGCTTTCAACTAAAAATATTGGTTTCAAGACCTGGCACCAAATCAAAATTTCATTTTTACAGAACAGATCAGGGTCAAGGGCACTCCCACTAAAAATAATCCTATCTAATAAAAGAGTAATATGCAAGTTTGACCATACCTTTGCTACACCCACAGCCACGCCCACCAGCCAATCAGAAGCATGGGGCATCGCCAAGGCAGCCAGGACCGTGGGGGGCCTGGGGACGTGTCTAAGGCAGCCCGGGCCATGGGGAGGGGGCGTGGCAGAGGTGGCCCAAGCTTTGGGGAGTGTCTGAAGCGGCCCAGGCCTGAGGGAACCTGGGGGGCGTGTCTGAGGCAGCTGGGGCTTGGGGGAGTCTGGGGACGTGTCCAAGGTGGCCCGGGCCTGGAGGGGCATGTCTGAGGCAGCCTGGGCTGCAGGGGGGTGTAGAGGAGGCGGCCAAGGCCTGGGGGGGTGGCCTGGCAGGGCGTGTCCGAGGTGACCCAAGGGGCCTTGCCCAGGCCTGGGGGGGGGAGGGCTGGGGTGTGTGTGGCCAAGGCGGCCCCAGCCTGGGGTTGGGGGGCATGGCTGAGGCAGCCCGGTCCTCGGGGGCATGTCCAAGGTGGCCTGGGCTGGGGGGGTTGGGGGCACATGGTGGAGGTGGCCCAGGCCTGGAGTGGGCTGGGAGGGCATGGTTGAGGCCCATGCTAGGCGGGGGCTAGCCGGCTGGGACTAAGGCCCTGGCTGGAGGGGTGGGGGGGGGGGCAGGGCTAGGATGGAGCCAGCCATCTGCCCCACTGCAGGGTGATGGCTGGGTGTCCAAGGCCTAAAGCCTTGGCCAGAAGGCTCCCCCACCCCCAGTGCACGAATTCTGTGCACCGGGCCCCTAGTATTCTATAAACATGGAAATCAGCTCACCATCTTCAGGAAACGTGAAAGCAAAGAAGAAACTTACAGAGGTTGACATTTTCACTAGAAACAGTTTCCTGCTGACCGCCAGGAAACACATCAACCATTGCCCAAAACTGAAAAGGAGAAGAAGGAATCTGGAAAAGAAAGACTCGTCTCCACACAGAAACCTGCACAGTTCTTGAAACTGAAGAAGGGAAGGTGACTGGGAAGTTTGAGGTGAGAAGAAGCTGGGAAGAACAGGAAGCTGTCCACACCCACCTGATGGTGTGAGGGTCAAAGAAGCTGGAAGAACAGGAAACTATGTGAAATGGATAAGCTTTGGAGACAGAAATCCCAAATACTACATATGACTAAGGATGCTTAAAGGACAATTCACTGAGACATTAACACCATGCCTCCTCCATCACCTTGAGCAGAAGGCAAATTTTACACTGTGGACTGGAACCATCATTTCCATTTCATAAAGCCTACATCCCAGGAAAATTGGGTCTGTAAATCGAAATTTTTGTTACATTAAGCTTTACTACTAACTCTCCAGTAGTTTTTAGTGGTGTAATATATTTGAACCATTCGAAGGTATAGAACAAGCTTATAAGATTCAAAGGTTTGAAAATTAATTGAATAAATCAATTAGACTAGGGCTCCAACAACACTGATTTTTTTTTCAGAAAAAAATAAATTGAATATTGATTAATAAATTTAAAATTAAATGCAGTCAATTTTTAATTTTCAATGCTGATAGAAGGCAGAAATGAGAAACAAGATCCACAGAGAACTCTGAAATCTCATTTCCATTTCAATCTTTTTATTACACTAATTTGAGTTTTTAAAAGCTTCTCTGTTTCCTTTCTAGTTGTTAAATAAACATTTATGAAGGGCCTCTATATTCCAGGCCCTCCACAGGGCATCCAGAAGAAAGAGACCAGGGCCAAGGGGCTGACAGCAACCCTAATAACACCACAGACCTTTTCAGTCCTTTCCTTTTATCCCCTCAGCCAAGTGCATAGCCTCAGTTAGAATTAATAAAAAGGAAAAAATGCCCTTAGTAAATATGGACATCCTTGTCACAATTCTTCTCTAAAATCAAGTTTTCCACTAGCTCTCATTCTTAATCCTATCTATGTATGAACAAGAAAATAGCAGGCGGCAAAAATGGAGCAAGGACAGACACTAGGCCAAAAGCAAAAGGAAAGTACATAGAAAATTAAGACACAAATAGAAAAGCAGAATATAATTTATTTATGAGCAACAATGAAATTAAGCCCAATTTTTCCTAGTAGATTAAAAAATATAGAAATAGACTTATAAATGTGAATGTCACGATAGACTTATGTGGAGAGGATGTAGAAGAAAGACAGAAATGATGTCCATTTTTACAAATATCCAAGGAGAAAAGGTGGCTGGAGAAATCAGTAAGCAGGAGCATTTAACCCACATTCACTACAGAAGTGCCTAGTCAAGAAGTCTACAACACAAGTTACAGGCTGGGGCCATTCACAACAAGATCCTTCTACAAATCATTATCTTATTTATTCATTTCTCAAACATTCAAGGTGGACCTACTCCGTGAGCCAGGCACTCACAGAGCTTATCCAACTCAATAGTGTACATTAAGTATTTTCTAGACATAAATAAAACAAGAAAATAATGAATGGTCAAGCCAATGCTGCATTCAGCAAGTCCACACGTCCTTTAGCACCACAGCCTTCTGCTGGGTGTTTCTTTATCCCTTGAGTTCCATGGCTTGTGCAGACTTCTTCTCACCTACCCATTAATAAAGACAGCTAAATCCCAGTTGCCATAACTTCAGAATTTCATGGTGAAGTTGGTTTTAAGTGAAACCAAGTGAATCTGGTCTATTAATTTTGAGGGATCTAAATAAAGGCAGGCTGTAGAATTTCTGCAAATAAGATTAATGATCTTATTCTTCATTCCGTTTCTCAAGGACAAAATGGAAATATGACCATTGTGTTGTCAAATACCACAGAGACAGTGGATATCTTCATTGGGTAGCTTTAGTCTCTCATAAAGAGAAGTGCCCCTGACTTGAGAGTCACTCAGCACCACACCTTTCTGCTATAATAAGATACCCACTGTGGATTGAAGTGATCACTTAGGCATCTGTGACACTGGGTGGGGTGATATTGCATGTCTTGACACAGCTATCCCAGCTGTCCAAGGATATAGCACAGGCTCATGCTAAAGTCAAATATGTCATGTGAAAGGCTGAGAAGAGAGGCTGTGGAGTACCATAGCCTTAAGACTATAACTCACATACAGGCCAGCACCAACACCTGGAAAAGAAGGAGCATGGACCCAACTTCATTATGGAAATCCAAAAGGCATTCTTCCAGAATGCACTGCCTAATCAATGCTGTCCCAGAAGCCAGGGCTTTAATAATAATAATCAACTCTTGTATACTAATATGTATACATTTTTAAAAACTCCCCAGGTGCTTCATGAGCACCCAAGCAACAAAATCTTCTAGTTCTTCCTCTTCCCTTCCCCAGACTCCATCATGAAAATAACACGTTCTCAATACATTTTTAAAAAGTCATTAGATAAGCATATCTGAGAATATCACAAGATTTGCTCAAGACTAAATGCTTAGGAACATGCTTATTGATCTGAAATAAATGAGGGAAAGAGCAGAGGAAAATTAAGTGGTTGGCTAGTTAAGGCAGTGGTGAGATGTGTCCCATGTCCTAATAATGATCTCCTTGGAGCTCTTCCCCTAAGTTTTTTTCCCCCTGAAAGGGATAAAGAAAAATTTCCCGTTATCCATCTTAAAGTCATTGGCTGAGTCCTGCAAATTAGTCTGACAAAAAAACAAATATTTAACAAGAGGAAACCAAACAGAAGTTTATTAACACATGCATTGCACATACACATAGGAGTTACTCAACAGTAGCTAACCCAAAGCAGTGGTTAGAGCCTGGGCTTATATAGCATCTCAACAAAGAATAGTAAATTTTATAGAGAAGTGACAAGACAAAAGAAAGGGGCTTTAGATTTTTAGGGGTGGCGGACTGTGGGAAGGTAAACATACGGTGGATAATAATGGAAGATAGGCTTACTCTGACAAGGTATGTAATGCAGATTCCTCTGGTGCTGTCATCTCTGGGTTGATAAGAATCTACAGTTATCTCCAATGTTTAATGCCCATTTTGGCCTTCCTTATTGGGAGGGTGGGGAAGAGAGGGTTTTTCTTATGTCTGTTTATTAAATTGCATTCAGCTCTAAATAATCTTTATGCCAGAGTGGTATATTTTGAGGTGGCAAACTCTGAGCTCTCACACTGCTTCAAGGCTGTTTGATGAGTTGGAAAACCCTCTGTGATCTCCCTGCCACGTTCCTCTATCTCATCACCCTGTTGATTTCCTCTTAGCAGTGAGTAGCTTGTAATTAGTATATCAGAAATTATCTTTTTTAAATGATTTAATTAGCTTTTCCTGTTTGCTTTTGTGCTAGCAGGCCCAAGGTGTCTGTCTGCCATGGGGAGATTAGTTGTAAAAGTAACAAAGAAAAGGATGAGTGTGGTATTCACTTTGGACATACGAAATAGGATTATGTAGCAAAACAATAGTTTTACTAGCCAGACATTTGTATTGAGGATTCTAAAGTCCTCTGCATTCACTTTTATAAGGGGCTAGGCACAGAGTTTGTCTTCTGTGCTGAGAAGTTATCCCTTTGCCCCTGAGACAGGAAGCTGATGAGGCTTGTTGCTTTATGGGAGGGGGGTGTAATGCAAGAAAAGTTAAAGAAAAAATACAGAAATACAGAAGTCATGCACTGTTGGGGGAGTGGAGAGAAAGAAGAGATTTGGTAGACCAGTTTTGAACCAGAGAAGGGCAGTTGCTGTAGACAAATGAAGACAGTGAGAGTAACAGCAGGGGCAAATGTGGGCCCTTGCTTCCCCCTTCTGTTTAGGGTTTTGAAAGAGACCACCCAATTTAGAACCTAGCTCCTGAAAATTAGCCCTGAAATGTCACAGGGCTCTGAGCTCTGGCTTTTATGAGCCACTCTTAGTTCCTATTTAATAAAATTCTGAGTTAAGAGCAAAGAAACTTGACATTTTGGTTGGCCTGTGTAGCCTTTATGTGGATATATGCACCATTTCTGTTGGGCTTTTTGAAATATTGAAACCAGTTTTGCAAAGTAAAACTGTAGTGTTTATACACACTCCAATCAATATTCTGAAAGATAATGAATTCTAGACACCCAAGCAGGAATTGGGGGTTCTTTTCTATCAGGTAGCAACATTTCCCAAATTCCCAACCTAGTAATTATAAATATACATAAGTTTCCTTAAATTAATCAGTCATTATTTATTGAGCACTGTGATGGACAAAACTGTCCTCAAAGAGGTCACAATGCAGTAGGAAATGGTGACAACGTAAATAAAGATTGTAACTGTGATGGATGAAAAAGGGGCTGCACACTAAACCCAACAAACTCAGGAGTGGCCTGCATGGAGGGCCTTACAAACTCAGAGACCTAACGTAACCACACAGGATACTCTGAAATTAAGTTTCTAGCTAAAAACGAGTCATGGTGGGTAGTCATGTCCTAGGCTAGTATTTTCCTTAATAAAGGTCGATCTTTACCTTGACTGAGCCTGTCTACTGTTCTCTTGCATCTATGATAACATGCCTTTGGAATTTTGGTAGACAGACAGACATGGGCAGAACAAGGACAATGAGGCAAAAAGTGCCAGCAATGGGCAGAACTGCAAAAACAACCCCAATGACACCTTGATTTTGGGACTTCTAGTCTCCAGGACTATTCAAGAATAAATTTCTGTTGTTTTAAACCACCCCGTTTGTGGTGATTTTTTACAGCAGCCTAGGAAAACTAGCATAAGTACCATGTGAGGAGTGAGTGCTTCAATAGAGCACTCACAGTACTGGGAAGTACAGTGGAGGAAGTAAAGACCCCCATGCAGAAAGTGGGAGGCTCTGGTGGCAGAGTGAGGCAGAAGTGGTTGGAGGCAGCAGCTGCATGGATGTTGTTAGCTCATCCAGAGTAATGTAGGAGACTGAGAAAAGTCACTTCCCTGTACTCAGAAACTGTTCAGTAGCTCTAAGAGGAAACCAAGTGGATCAATATGGAACCTAATCTTAAAGAGTAGGGCAAGAAGCTTTCCAATTGTATAGATAGAGGAAGTGCAGAACCCATGACAAAGCTTAAAACAGGAGACAAAATGATGATTCTCCAAGTGTGTCTGAGTTGCTTTGGGCCCTAAGTAAAGGATCCCTAGGAAATGAGGCATCAGGGAGCAATGAAAATTCACGATCTGTAGATGCAGTACCGCTGGTCACTGATGTTGTGGAACAAAAGGGAATGAAATGTTGCTCAGTCTGTTTCTCAATGAGATATGATCATCTTTATTATTATTCCTACCAAGTTGACACTTTATCTACCAAGCTAATATTTCATGAGAGGCTTTCTTAGTTGAAATGGATTCCTATCTTCTTCTACCAGATTCCATAAATATATGGGTACCTCAGAGACTGTGTGTTTGGAATTCCAAGAGGTTTTCCAGGTAAAATCTACTCTGCCATCTTTCGAAACAAATGAGTTTGGTTGCACAAATACCTTCATGCCACACCATTTCTAAAAGAAATGCATTTAAAGCTCCATAGATCATATTTGAGTTTGCATTCTAATACTATATGTCATTGTAAATCACATAAACAGGAGAGAGGTAAAAAAGCTTGAGATATTGTTTCACATTGCAGGAAATGTTATTTTGTTCTAATTCTGGTTTAATTGAAATTATTTACAAAGGTAAATATATTTACCTTGAAGGAAAAATGTTTTAAGATTTAGGTAGGAAGAAATACATATCAGACTAGTATTGAGCAAGATCTTTGGCAAGTCTTGCAGAAAAAAATATAAATGTTCTATTTTTCAGAGATTGGTTATCCAAGTCTGTTTTATTTCTCCTACATTGATTGATCCAAGTCAGGGAGAGAAGCTGGGTGAGTATGGAGCTTTCCACGTCCTAACCAGTCTTCACTTCTAGTATATTTGCATTCCCAGGTCTTATCCAGTCCTCACTTCTGGCATATTTGTATGTTAAGCTTTACCTCTATTTCTTTCAGAAAGATCTATTTTATGTGGCATAATGTAAAATCTCAGCACCCAGTAAGCAATATTCCCTTCTTCATATGGGTAAGTCCAGCTCTGCAAATCCAGGAATAAGTGATACAAAAAGAAAGAGGCGAAAGAGAAATTTTACATGCAATTAAGGACCCAATATTCAAATGCCTGGTTTTGATTAACATGTACCCTTTTCCTAATGCTAATTCATTTGTTCATTTATTGGATTTCAAAACTGCTCTCTATGCCCTCCAGCCTCGGCAAACAAAGACATAATTTAAAATATGATGACACAAATGTGCTATTTATTACTGTGTAAAAGAGCCATTATTACAGTGCCTTATTTTTTTTCTTCAGGAAACCAGTTCTTTTCAAGTTATTTACCATGTTGTCAATTATTACCATCATTAATAATGATAATGATAATCACTGAGAAGTAGCAATGTGTTGAGGGCTAAATGGAGCACAAGAGCTAGGCATGGTCCCAACCTAGCGGAACAATGGCGATTTTGTTTCAACCCAGATTTCACAGAGTGAGGATGGCAGATAGCAGAAAAGTCGTCACACACTGTGCCCTCCTCATATTTCTAGTTTCAAAGCTCCCCTTTTGCAATTCCTTATGGATATAGACAATGTGGATTCACTGTTGCCCTTTTATGCATGACCTGGTACATGTGAACCCCAATTCTTGCAGCTCTTCAAACTGGCACCAATTGCCAGATTCCCCCCAGCAGAGAAGGACTGGATGTTCCAATACCACTGGATGCACTGCTAGTGGAATCTGTTATCAAGTCACAAGACAACATGCCAGTCTGGCACTGTTCTGCAAACTGCAAGTGCATGGGGGAAACACAGACACCCTGTCTGACAATGAATAGCTAAGCTGTGAACCAAATGACTGGGCACCCACTAGAAACTAGCCTGTCAAAAACAACTGCACCATAGGAGATGAAGCATCATGTGTTCGTGTGTCTGTCTGTCTATCAATCTATTTGTATGCATGTGCTTCCTTTGCCTTCAAAAATGCATGTGGAAGTATATAAGGAGAGTAAATAATAACCCATATTCTTGGTAAGTATCTTGCTTGGTTTAATGTGTTCTGATAACATTATGAAAATAAATCTAAGTGAAACATTAAGGGCAAGAGTAGAAATTGGATAATAGCTCTTTTCTACAGAGTAATCTCTTTGGGATAATTTATTCTTACTATTTTCAGGGATGCCTCGAATGAAATATGTAATTTATTTTTATCATATTATAGAATTTGACTTAATACAAACTTAAAGGTACACCCATCCGCACAAATGTCAATGCTTTTCATTCTAAGATGCTGCAGCTTAATTTTAACCATGACGGATATAGCTAGGAAGAAAAATAGCAGCCCTTCTTATTTTCCTTCTGCCCCCTCCTCAGCTCAGCCATCTGCTGAACAAGGATCAGAAAGGAAACCAGGGGATGCTGGAGAGAGAAGCACTGGCGGAATGTACTCTGGTTGGTGGCATTTCTGTTTCATGGCCCTATTTCCTACTTATACCATTTCTTGGACACCTGGCTACTAATCACAGAGGGTCAGACAGAAGTGGGTCTCCATCAAACACATACACTCCTACAACATAAGCTTTTCTGAAAGTGACAAGTGAAGATATTTTAACAAGAGGAAAAGTGAATACTCATCCTCTTGGCACTAATTTCTACCCAGTCATTTAGTTCTCAACGTCTTTTTTTTTCAGGGTAGAGGATAGAAACACTAAAATTCTGCACATATATACAAACACTGCATATGGACACAGAATGCATGTGTACACCCTAAAAGTTAACTTATGCCCTTGGAAAAACACACATTATTCTGAGACCCAAATACAGGCCTGGCTTTTGTAGAATTATCTTGGCAGGAGTTACCTGTGTGTATCAAAGGGTGAAATTTGGTCTAGGGCTAATTGAAGTTGTTTTCCTTTTATCATTTAGACAGTAAAGTAGTACTTCCCAATACCTTCATCATGTTTTTAAGAAAGAATTCTTCTTACATACACTTACAAATGAAAAGTGCTGTGGGGTAAGGGCTTCATTGTGAACAGCTGCCAATTTCTGCTTCACTAGGAGTGATAGACCAACATCAGATTATTTCTGACAGAAATGTTTTCCTTCAATCTTTAGAAGAGGGAGAAGGTAGAAGGAATATTAAGCTTTTTATTCAAGTGACCTGAGATTTTGCCTTTAAACTTCCAATTACAGAGCACAGATTTGCTGCTGAACCTTTGGTGAGTCTATCAGTCAAAAGCCTCTGTGGTTTCGTGACATGTCACCTCCAGCCTCTGATTAGCCAATTGCAGGCCACCCTAAAACACTTGAGCAAGGCTGCTGCTTGTCTCATTTTGGAGGACTAGATCATTACAGTTTAGTAACCTAGAGAAATCTTTTCAGTCTATACTTCTTCCCTCTGCACTAATAGGTTGCACAGAGAAGGCACTCAAGGGCCAAATAACACTCTCCTTGTGGGAAAATGCAAAAGAAATAAATAATTGAACTGATGGAATTTAAGAAGGATTATTGCATCCACTTTCTGAAATTACCTTGTTCATTCTCATTTATAGATTGTGTTCTCCTCTAAAATGTAAGATCCATGAGAGATTATAGACCTTCTCTGTCTTGAGAACTGCTATATCTCTAGATCATTGCTCAGAGAGCTCAACAAGTATTTGTTGAATGGATAATTCATTCATTCATCCATGCCTCCGTTATTACAGGTAAGAAAAATAAGTCCTCTTCCTTGAAAAGGTTTATAGGCTTTTAGAGGAGACACAAACATTAAATCACTACAAGGTAAGACATAAGACTAGAGGAGCACAGCAAAAACTAGATATTACCATTAAAAATATAAGTTACATATCATCTTCATGTATCATAAATATGGGATGATGCACATACAGACATGTTTGCTATACTATCCCCCACTGATTAGTTATTCATTTAACAATTATTCATTGAGCACTTGGGCAATGCTGCCATGCTTATATTTGGAACTATGCCAGAGTCTGAAGCTGGCAGTCCCAGGTTAGAGGCAACTCAAAGTCAAAGGCAAGCTGGGGTAAAGTCAGGGCTGGTGAGTGTCTTGGGAGGTCACTACAGTCAATCTAGTCATTGATCAGGTAGGCAACTCGTACTGGAATGTTTGAAGTCAGGTGGGTAAAGTTCAATAAGTTCTGTAAGTTCTCAGTTCTTGCATTAAATGGAAAGGCCATGGTGTTTGAGCGTTTTATGGATGCTCATGAATCAGGTCGGAGAGAATTCAACCTTCTTCCCTTGTTTTTTTCCAATTTAGGGCTTCTAATTTTAGAATAGTATCAGGACTTGACCCAGAGCCCTTACATGAGGATTTCTTCAAATGTTATCACTCCTGGTTTAAGGACATAGGGCACCTAGGACACAAGGCTGGAGGCCCTTTAGATAATTAGCCACCTGGTACAAGGACAAGTTGTCTCTATTTATTTATTATGCGCAAATTTATTAGCATAGAAATTAAATTATATCTGTGACTTCGGACTCTGAATGATGACCCAATGCATGACTGAAATAGTTGCTTTGTTGCTTAGTAGCTAATAACAATAATAGCAGCTAATATTTATTGAGCAGTGATTATGTGCCAGGGCTTCATTGTATTGACTAACCTATTTATTATTCACAAACACCCTATATCAAGCATGTCAAACTCAAAGGCTAACATAGACAAATAAACAAGGTTTAAGTTTATGTGGGCCACAAAAGAAAACAAAAGCTTCAATTTTCATAGAAATTTAGGTTTATTTTGATAAAGACATACTGAATACAAAGGGCTGAAGTAAATGAGTAATCATTAACACAAAACAACAGAACATTTTAATAAAAATTAATATTTTTCTTGAACATTAACTTACCAGACATTGAATAACTGCACAAATTAATAAGCGTAATGCAAATAAACCTATTTTTTTTTGTTCTCTGAAAACAAAATATTTCCTGTTGTGCACACCAAACAAGTCAGTCCAAGATTAATGATGTGGCAATCAATCACTAAAATATTCGCTGCTAGTATTAGTGGAGAGAAATGGTGCACCTGCATGTAAGGCGTGTAAGGGAAATGAATGTAACACTATTATAGTAATCAGTCATTAGTGAATATTGTAGTTTGTTATTAATAACTAGAGGCTTTGTGCACAAATTCGTGCACTGATGGGGTCCCTCTGGGTGGCCTGCAGGGATGGGGCCGAAACCTGCAGTCTAACTCTGCCTGCAGCTCCTACCTGCCACTCCCACTCATCCCAGCCTCACTGTGCCTGCTATGGGTTTGCATCCAATCAGTCCCAATCAGGAGAGGTTTGTGCTGCCACAGCAGCACTTGCCAGCCATGAGCCCTTCATTTGGCAACCTCCCAAGGGGAGTGGCCTGCAGGATCAGACTGAAACCGGCTCTCCAACATCCCCCGAGAGTCCTGGACTGCAAAAGGGCATAGGCCAGGCTGAGAGATCCTCCCAGTGCACATTTGGGCCAGGGAGGGACCACAGGAGGTCTCTAGAGCATGTCTGGCCCATTTCACTCAGTCCCAATCAATAGGCTGGACCCCAGTAGCAACCTAACCTACTGGTTGGAGCATCTGGCCCTTGGTGGTCAGTGCATGTCATAGTTAGTGGTTAAGCAGCCTTAGCATATTATTAGCAAGCTAGGGGCCCAGTGCACGAAATTTGTGCACTGGGGGTGGGTAATCCCTCAGCCCAACCTGCCCCCTCACACATACTTGGAGCTCTCAGGGGTTGTCCTACTGACCACTCACCCCCAGCCTGACCTTGGGCACCCAGCCATCCCTCTGCAATGGGGCTGATGGCTGGCTCCACCCCAGCCCTGTCGCGTCCCCCAACCCCCCCACCCTGGGCCTTCACCCCAGCCAGCTCGCACCTGGCTAGCACAGGCCTCAGACCCGATCCACTGGCCCTGGCCTTCACTCTGGCCAGTGCATGGCCCTGGTCACCTCAGCCCTGCCCCCCTACAGCCCTGGCCCACCCCCACAGCCCTGGCTGCCTCAGCCCCATCCCCAACGGCCCTGGCCACGCTCGCTGGCCGGCTCCGCCCCAGCTCCTGATTGACTGGTGGGCGTGGCTGGTGGGCATGGCTTGTAGGTGTAAGGAAGATGTGGTCAATTTGCATATTACTCTTTAATTAGACAGGATTACGCTTTAATTGGTTGTTCAATTTTTCTGCCATTCAGTCTATTTGCATATTACCCTTTTATTATATAGGATTATGTATAATGGGATATTGTAAAAATTAAGTTACAAAATTTTTATTAAAGCATTTCTTACATACTGTTATATTGGCTGGGCTGCAAAAATATTCATTGTGGGCCACATGCAGCATGCAAACTGAGAGTTTGACATGCTTGCCCTATATAGTAGATATTGTTACCATCCCATTAACAGATGAAGAAACAGGGTCAGAGAGATTGAATAATTTGTCCCAAATCATACAACTCATACGAGTAAATGGTAGGGTGATAAAACCCAGATAACCTGGCTCCAGAGGCAGTAAACCCCTAACCACTGTTAATTGCTGTCATTTATTGAATGCCAGCTATGTTCCAGGGGCTTTATTTTTATTTCTGTGAGTCTGTTTCTCACAGCAACACTACAAGGTAGGCGTTTTCCACATTTTGAATGGCCCAGTAAGTTCTGAAATCAGGGTGTGAACTCTGTCTGTCTCAGAGGCCTCTGCTCGATCCATTGCCCAGAGCTTTTTCCATGACCTTTCTTTCTGCTCAACTTAAGCAGTATCTTACCTCATTCTTGCTTTTTCTATTCTTGCTTTATTTCATTTTTCCTGGTCAAAAATAGCAACAAGTTCTAGTTGAGGGTTTATTAGGACATTCTGCCTTCCTTTCTGAGAGTTATAACCTTTCACATTCACATACTACTATACATCTTTCCGACAGTGTTCCTTTACATGCCCTCATTTGATCATCACAACAACCATGAGCTATAAAAGATATTATTGTCCTTTATTTCTGGAGTGAAATAACGGAGAATAATATAGGAGAGAGTGAATAACATGCCCAAGAGCCTTGCACCTGGTCCTACTCTGATTTTGTTGACTTGCTTTTGTTTCTACTTTGTGTAAATAACATTCTGAAACAAAGGTCGAGAAGTAGGAGAATCAGATCAAAAAAGTGAAATCTTGTTTTCATCTTAGAGAATATTGTTTTTCTTAGGAGCTATGACAGAAATGGCATTACCTACCATTTTCCCTTTTCTCTTGGTAATAGAATCCCAATTTAGAAGAGTATATACCTTTTAAGATTAAGAACAAAGCAAGAATGTACATTCTCATAACTTCTATTCGAATTTGTCCCAGAAGTTCTAGTTAGTAAATAATAAAAGAAAAAAATGCATCTGGATTTAAAAGTAAAACTGATTTTATTTGCATACAACATAATTATTGATGTAGGAAATCTATTGAAAAAAGCTAATAAGTGATTTTCAGTAAGGTTGTTTTCTGAATATAAAGGTGAATGCTATAGGAAACAGATAAAAGAGTAGAAAATAATAAGCAAAAAATTAAATTGTTTTTCTATATACTAGTGACAAGAAATTAAAATTTTAAAATAATACTATTTATAATATCATCAAAAATCTAATATACTTAGGCATAAATCTGACAAAATTATGCCATACATGTACACTGAAAACTAACATTGCTGAGAGAAATTAAAGAAGAGCTAAATAAATTAAATAAGACTCAATATTAACATATCAGCTTTCCTCAAATTAATTTAAATGAAATTTCAATCAAAATACCAGCAATTATTTTTGTAGAAACTGAAAAATTGATTCTAAGATTTATATGAAATCAGATAAAACCTTGAGTAGCCAAATAACTTTGAAAAAGACGAACAAAATTGGACAACACTAACCAATTTCAAGATTTATTATAAAGCTACAATAATCAACACAGTGTTGTACTGGAGTAAACACAGACATAGAAATAAGCAGAACAAAGTGGAGAGTCCAGAAATACATATACATGAACAACTGATTGTTTTTATAATGTTGCAAAGGCAACACAGTAGAAAAATGGTAGTCTTTTCCAATAAATGGTGCTGGAATAATTGAATATCCACTTTTAAAAAGAGGAATTTTATCCATAACTTGAACCATTAAAAAATAACTTAGAATATATCATAAACCTAAATGTAAAGCCTAAAACAATAACATGTCCAGAGGAAAATATTTGAGAAAATGTTTGTGACAAGTTTCAGATTCATAATTCTGGAGTTCCTCTGCTATAATGCAAAAACCCTTTTGCACACAGAGGGTGACAGTTGGCTTTCATAACATCATCCTGAAGGGCAGTGCTGTGAGCAACCCAAGCAGTTATAATATCTCTGCCTCTGATCCAGGAACCTCATGTGTGCTCTCAGGAATAAGAGATCAGAGGCCAAGTTCTACCCCATTCTGGTAGCTCCATCACTCTCATGGTCTTACCCACCACTTATCTTCTTATGATGCCCAAATTTCTATTTCTAGGCTAGACTTTTTGTTTTTCACTCTGTCATTTTCCAGACTGTAACACATACACTCAGATGTCTGACATCTCAAACTCAATGTGTCCCAACTGCACTTAATATCCTGTCCCACACACCAGCTTATTCTTCTATGGAGGCAACATCTCTGCTTAGTCACCCAGGCCAGAAACCTGGCAATCACCAAACATGTGCGACAGTACAGGAAAGGCGAGATTCACGTGTAATTTCAGTGTCGGTAGCCGGAATCACTGAGAGTGGTTTATTATTAACAGAAAAACGTTCAGGAAAGGAACACTGCATTCAGGAAGGAAGATGCTGAGCTTGTGGACATGTTGATTTCAAGGTGTTGGCAGGGCATCCAGGTGGAGATTTCCAACAGTCAGTTGGAAATGACACTGTACATGACAGATTGCTGGTCTCAGTTACAGACATGAAAGCTCAAGAGCTTTTCTGAAAAGTTGAAGCTGTGGTTTGACAGGAATCATACTGTTTCTAAGAGTGGAAACACTCAGAAGCATTCAGCTGTGGAGGACAGCCCATAGGGAGGAAGAGAGAGAAGAGTACATCGAGGAGGCGTGGCATTTGGAGTGTGCTTTCTGGCCAGTTAAAGGACTGGCAGCACAAGTTGAAATTTATGTGCTACAGAGTTCTTGGATGCCTGGCAAAACCTCTTCCCTCTCTTTCCTGCTCCCTCTCTTACCCTGTTTGTTCTAATCTGGCAGTGGCTGCATGGGGAAGGCAACATGCAGAATGGGGGCCAGGCTCCCCTGCATTAGGACAGTAAGGAAAGGGTTAGCAGGACTCCTTTTAAGGCTCTGGCTGCCCTTGGTGATTTGTGCTGTGGAGTTAGCTGACAGCCTGCTTGAGACAAAAGCTGAAGTGTGTGTGTCCTGCATGTCTGGAATGTATTCCTCTGGCTCTGTAAGATGTGACACTGCATAATGGCCATGAAGAAGTAATTTTGATCCTGTGACTATCTTGGCAAAAATTCCAGAAAGACATATGGACCTAATCTTCAGGACATTTGTAGAAGACCCTCCCTTAGGGATTGTCTTCGTAGGCTTTCTTTCCATTCTAAGTCGCATGGCTCTCACCTTAGCTTTATTCTGTTTTTACTTAGGAGATAAAAAGCTAAATTTTATTCAATTTGAAGAACTGAAAATGTTAATGTAAGAGCAAGTCATCATTATGACACATATCAATTTCTCACCTCTGACGCAGGACACAGAGGCGGGCCCTGGATATTAACCCAGCCCGAGTTAAGGAAAAAGAGATCTGGGCAAATCTTGGTACACTCTGGAAGATAGGATTTTTCACCATCCTGGGATCTAGCATCTTCATCTACAAACTTATAAAGAGGTGGCCTAAACAAAAGAGCCTTTCTAGGAATGATAACTTGCTCAAATATTATTCTGTGACAAACTATTCTTTTTTTTTTTCATGAATTTGAGGCATTGCTTATTTCTCATTGGGACAGATTCTAACCTACATACATTTTTATTTAAAAATAGTTGAGATAGCACAATAAATACAGCTAAGTTTTCCCTAAATTTCTATATATATTTAGGAAGTAACTACTTATTCAATTTAAACTTTGGTTATGACCTTTATTTAATCCTGATCCTTGTTTTTTTTTCCCTTGAAGAGTCTGACTAGTGTGATAATTAAATAAGAAAACACTCAGAAAATACCAAAGTCCAGGCCCCCGTCTGTGGAAAGTGACTGTGCTTTGCCCTGAAGTTATGCTTTGAAACCAGCTCCCAGAAGAATGCCAGTTAAGAGGTTTGCCAGGAGCCAATCTCTATTCATTTACAGGTGTTTTCTGAATCCTCTTTAAGAAAATTGTTTGGAGTTGTACTATGGGAAACGGAGAAAGTGACTGAAATTATGGTGATAGATGGAGGTTTCCTGGAGTATGAGGTCTTCTTTGCTTAGACCTAAATTTCCCCCCTAAGGAAGCTCTCAGAATCACCTTGGTAAAAAATTGCTTGGCTGATGGCCACCTTAAAGAAACAGGCTTTTTTTTGTTTAATTTCAGTGGTCACTACATTATCAAGGACTAAGCAAACGACTGTTCTTTATACCTTGACGAACTGAAATAAGTGCACACTCTTCTGTGTTTCTACACATTACAGTTATAGATGAAGTCTGTCTTTCATAATCTGATTATACTCAGAGAATTACAGATCCTGAAAACGCTCGTCTGATCCAGCTTCTATGCTATTGGAGGGCAACTTGCAAGGGTGCAGGAACACTAGCAGGCTATCAGGACCTTAGATGATATTGGGGGCATGAGCAAAACTCCTTGCACATATCTGAGATTCAATGGAGGGATTGTTGAGCAGGTTGATTGCTTTCTTCACATGGCTGGAAACAAGATTGCTGATAGGTCCTAGTTTTACCCAGTTGGAAAAGCTTCTTTTCTTAGTTCTGGTACAAATACATAAACCAGAAAAGGGTTCTAATTGATCTTATGTGGGTCAAATTCCCCCCTAGGACTCAATAAGCCATGGCTGTGTGTGTGTGTGTGTGTGTGTGTGTGTGTGTGTGTGTGTGTAGCAGGCATACAACCTGTGCTGTCACATGGAGACCTATGCTTTGAAGGTGGCGTGCTTGGCTTAATGCTCTGCTGTGGCCATCTAGAAATTCTTAAAACATTTTGAACAAGGGATTCTACATTTTAATTTTCCACCTATCCCTATGGAGCCAGCCCTGGCATGGAGTCCTAACTCCTCTTGGCAGTCACATGGATGGGGTGGGTGGGAAGGGTAAATAATTCCCAGAAGCAGTGGGTAGATGGTGGCTAGTATGGCTAGCCTACTTTTGAGAATGGAAGGGACATGATACATAAAAGATATGATTCTTGTCCTCAAAAATCTCAGTCTAATAGGACAGAGTCTCTTTCCAAACATTTGTTGCAATACCATCATATCCAAATGAATATATTTATCTTGAATGCAAATGGGGACATCCGAAAACTGTAGGAAAATTGAAGTTCCTCAAGAAATTAAAAATAGAACTACCATATGATCCAGCCATCTTACTTCTGGATATATGTGACCAAGAAAAACAACCACAAGATCATTACTGTGCCGCACCAGCACAGCCAAGGGTTCGGCAAGCCTGAGGAAGGGTCGATGAAGAATGAAGAAAAGACAGACAAAGAGAATAAGCTGGGTCTAGGTGGATCTCCTGTGCCTGGCTGAGGCCACAGAGAGGGATCCAGACGGCAAGCTGAGCCTTTATTTTATAGCCAGAGGTAAACAAGGTAGTGGTCACCATAGTTACAATGTTCTTGTGAGTTTCACTTGTTTTGACAGCATTTGCTGCACCTCCCACAGCCCATTAGCTACCCAATAAGGATCTAGGGAGCTTCATAAGGTCAAGTTTAATTATGCTAAGAGGGCTGTGCCCTCTAAGTTGGGACTTGTTTGCTGCTTTGCCAGCACATCAGTCCAAACCCTATAACCGCTCACTACACATTACCTTGAAAATATCTGTACTTACATGTGCATTGCAGCATTATTCACAATAGCTAAGGCATGGAATCAACCAAGTGCCCATTGATGAATTGATGGATAAAGAAAATGTAGTATATATATAAAATGGAATATTATTCAGCCTTTAAAACAAGAAAAGCCTGTGATCTATGACAATGCAGATGAATCTTGAGGGCATTATCCTAAATAAAATAAGCCACTCAGAGAAAGACAAACACTGCATGGTACCACTTAAATGTTGAATCTAAAATTTTTTAACAAAGCAAAACCCATAAAAGCAGAGAGTAGAAAAGTGATTGCCAGGGGCTAGAAAGTGGGGGAAGTAGGGAAAGGTTGATAAAAGGGTACAAACTTTCAGTTATAAAATAAATAAATCGGAGCATCTAATGTAGAACCATAAGTGATAACACTCTATTGTATTATTGAAATTTGCTATGAGAATAGAACTTAACTGTTCTTTTCTGCCCTCCTTAAAAGAGGTAATGGGTGTGTTAATTAAAGTGGTGGTGTGATTTTTTACAATGTATACATATATCAAATCAACATGTTGTACACTTTAAATATATTATAATCTACTCATCCATGATGCTGAAAATGTTGTTTTTTTTTCCCAAAAGAAAAGAAAATATAGTAAGAACATCACAAAAACTAGTTTTCATAAAATGATTAGCTAGTCTATGATCACAAATGGAGTTAAGAGTCTCCTGTCCATTCTAGCGGCAGTGATTTATTCTTTCCACGAATATCCATAAAGAAGAGGATAAAGTAAGCCTTGGAATGGTGTCTGAAGCCTAGTAAGGACTAGCGAATGGATGGAGAACAAACAGAAGGAAGCTGAGCGAAGGAGAAAAAGAAGGAACAACTGGGCAGGAAGGAAGGGAGTTGGCAATGCTCTGTTTCTCAAGCTAGTCAGATTCTCCAGGAAGATGGTGGGCGGAAACCATAAAAATAAAGGGTAAGCCATATCTAGAGCAATAAATTTTATGAAATGTTAATTGGGTTTACTGTCAGAACTCTTCTTTTTATTATTATGTTTAACACCAAACACTAAAAAGTTAATCAGGAAATTCCATCTGGCCAACAATTTTAATTTATGAAATTCCTTTTGCTTCAAAAGATTAAAAGCAGTCCTCTGAGTAAACTGAGCATTCTAAAAGAGCCCCAAACAGCCCTGAACAAAGACTCCAGAGTATCATTTTCTTTTCTACTTGCAATCTATAACTAAACCCACATTTTATAGAAATGATTCTACAAAAATCAACATCACACTAGAATTCAATTCAGAAAGTTATTTTTTAAGTGTTTTGATTTTTTAAAATTAATTATAGACCCCAGATAACACAGGATTTAGTTATATGTTGGCTTACTGTTGCTCAATAACTCTTTAAACCAATTCTTCTACATTTGTGCTTTATTTTGAGTGTAAGTCAATGTTAATTGAAGATTTTTTTTTTATTATGGTTGCCCTGTTCTGTCGTAGGGAAAATAAAATCACTAATATTCTGAAGTCAGCAAAAAAAAAAAATGTTGTTTACCTTTAAAAATACACACTTGAGCTGACTATCATGGCTCAGTGGTCGAGGGTCAACCTATGAACCAGCAGGTCACGGTTTGATTTTCAGTCAGGGTTGCTCAGGTTTTGGGCTCAATCCCCAGGGTGGGGCATGCAGGAGGCAGCCAATCACAGATTCTCTCTCATCATTGACATTTCTATCTCTCTCTCCCTCTTCTTCTCTGAAATCAATTTTTTAAAAGCTTTAAAAAATAAAAATAAGTAAGATAAAATAAAAATACACATTTGGTCTTTGGATTTTTGTGGTTTCTCTAGGTGTAATGTAAGAAGTTATCTGACACCCAAATGAATCTTTGAAACAAAAGCCCTCCATTTAAAAGCATATAGAAAATAAAAGCAAGGAAATTTGGGGGAAATGTTTAACTTGAAAGAAAAGCATGTTCAACTATAAATCTATTAACAAAATAAAATTATAAAAATGTCAGACCTATATATATTTGTTCAATTGAACTTATTAGTTGATGTTATGCCAGGGGATAACAGAGAAGAGTTCTTTTTTTAAAAAAAATTCTTTGTTGATTAAGATATTACATATGTGTTCTTATTCCCTCATTACTCCCTACTTCCCATGCCTGCCCCACCCCTCTGTTGTCTGTGTCCATTGATTAGGCTTATATGCATGCATATAAGTAAGTCCTTTGGTTGATCTCTCCCCTTTACCCCTATTGTCCCCTATCTTCCCTAAGGTTTGCTGTTCTGATTGATGTTTCTCTGTCTCTAGATCTATTTTTGTTCATCCATTTATGTTGTTCATTATATTACACAAATGAGTGAGATCATGTGATATTTATCTTTCTCTGCCTGGTTTATTTCACTTAGCATAATGCTCTCCATCCCTACCCATGTTGTTGCAAATGGTAAGAACTCCTTTTTTTACTGCAGTGTAGTATTCCATTGTGTAGATGTGTCACAGTTTTTTTAATCCACTCATCTGCTGATAGACACTTAGGCTCTTTCTAAATGTTAGGTATGTGAATTGTGCTGCTATGAACATAGAGGTGCATATATCTTTTCTGATTCGTGTTTCTAGTTACTTGAGATATATTCCTAGAAGTGGGATCACTGGGTCAAATGGGAGTTCCATTTTTAGTTTTTTAGTAAACTCCATACTGTTCTCTATAGTGGCTGCACTAGTCTGCATTCCCACCAGCAGTGCACAAGCGTTCCTTTTTCTGCGCATCTTTGCCAGTACTTGTCATTTGTTGACTTGTTGATAATAGCCATTCTGACAGGTGTGAGATGGTGCTGCATTGTTGATTTGCATCTCTCTGATGATTAGTGACTTGGAGCAGGTTTTCACATGTCTCTTGCCTTCCTTCGGTCTTCTTTCGAAAAGTGTGTATTTAGATTAGTTGCCCACTTTTTTATTGGGTTGTTTATTTTCTTTTTGTTAAGCTGCAAGAGTTCCCTGTAAATGTTGGAAATTAAACCCTTATTGTTGGTATCATTGGCAAATATGTTCTCCCATGCAGTGGGTTTTCTTGTTGTTTT
Organism: Antrozous pallidus; assembly: GCA_027563665.1. Lineage (NCBI taxonomy): Eukaryota > Metazoa > Chordata > Mammalia > Chiroptera > Vespertilionidae > Antrozous > Antrozous pallidus. The sequence goes on along the minus strand of CM050516.1, from coordinate 59,728,721 downwards.
ATTGATTATTTCCTTTGCTGTACTCCCATTTGTTTATTTTCTCTTTAGTTTCCATTGCCCTAGGAGCAGTATCAGTGAAGAAATTGCTTTGGCATATGTCAGAGATTTTTCTGCCTATGGATTCCTCTAGTATTTTTATGGTTTCCCGTCATATGTTTAAGTCCTTGATCCATTTTGAGTTTGTTTTTGCATATGGTGTAAGTTGGTGGTCTAGTTTCATTTTTTTGCATTATCTGTCCTATTTTCCCAACACCATTTATTAAAGAGACTGTCATGACTCCATTGTATGTTAATGCCTCCTTTTTCAACTACTAACTGAGCATAGTGATTTGGATCGATTTCTGGGTTCTCTATTCTATTCCATTGATCTATATGTCTGTTCTTGTGCCAATACCAGGCAGTTTTGAGAACAGAGAAGAGTTCTTGATGTAGATAAGACTTATGTGAGACCACATACCTGGGGAATATTATAGTTTTTATCTTATATCAAAAGGCACAGATAGTATAATGCAGAAGTACTCTCAGGCAATGTGAGGCCTCAGAAAGTAAATGTTAACTGCTCTTTCAAGAATATGTGGTTTAAAAATATAGGAAGTGAAGTGATCCTTTCTCTCTCTAAATTAACAAAGATTAAATTCTATGTCTTATCTGGTTTTTGCTATAGAAAAATAATCTCTGGGTGGTTGTCTCCTAAGAATCCCCTTGAAATGGAGCAGACTTTAGCTACAGACAGAACTGGAGGCAGAACAGGACCTCAGACACGTGAGCCTTGTAACAGAAACTAATTAATTTTTCGTAATTTGGCCTTTCCTGCCACATTACATTCCAGACAGAGTAAAAATGATCACTTCCAAGCCTGCTGTTTCTTGACAACTGAAAATAAGTAATAGCATTCTTTGAAAAAAGAAAGAATAAACACAATATTTGAGTCATAGAAATCCAACAAAACGCACACATATTCAATTATATTTTTCAACTCCATGGACAACAACTATTAACTTACACAGTGAGAGCACAGTTCATATGATCCATTGCTCAATAGAACCAATGCAAAAGGATATTATCACTTTGAAATAAGTAACACTTGAGGTCTCTGTTGGGTAAAGAGAACACAAGGGCATAAGGATAAGTCTAGCTGACATTTCCAGAAGGAGGTAATAAACAATGTAGACCAATGATAGCATATTTTTGGTCTTCCTTGGGGAAGTGAGCTGCAGTAAACAGAATTTCTATAGGAGATGTTGTTACATAGCAGCTAATGTTCCCTTGTCAGAGATCCCAAGAGAAAGGCTCCAGGCATCTAAATTGGTTGCTGGTCTAGAAAACTAAGCAAGACAAATATTTTCTTTCCTACACTCAAGATTCTTCATGTTGACATCTACTAAGAACACTAAATTGAGAGATTGTGAAATGTCAAACTGACCCTCATAAATTGTGAAAACATTTCATCAGATGATGTGAATTTTGGTGTGGCAAACAAAACATATTGCCTTTACTTAATGAATCTATACAAAAATTTAAGAGTCATGGGTTCTGAATCACTGCAAAATGTTTCCCACTGATACCAATGTACTGTGGCAAAACTGATAACAGCTTTAGAGAATGAACACAGATAGGATATTAGGCTAGATGGGCTCTTATTTGCTAGGGTGGCATTTTATGTAATCTTACTTTTGTCTTTTGAAAAAACATGGTATTTCAGTCCCACTCTTAACATCATTTCTTTTCATTTTTATTACATGTGAGAGAAGTGAAAATGCCTTTTAGTAGCAAAGCTGGTCTAAGTGTAAAATCAACATCAACTTGAAATCACTGTTGGGTCAAGTTATCAAATTTTATTGAATTAGAATCTCAAGTCAGACTCCAAGGAGACATGAATAATGTCTGTGCTGGTCTTTCCCTCTAAAATGAGTATTCATGAGTCACTGTGAACCTTTTTCTGTCTCTCTCTTTGCATTTATCTCCATAGTTGTAATGTTTAATTCCTAATGTGTTTGAATTGAGCTGCTTGATTTTTAATTCAACCTGGCACCTCTTTATGGAAAAATTTCCTCTCAACAGCCATACGTTAAATGGTAGTGAGCCCTGAAGGCTCTGCCACCCATGAGATTTCAGCCTTTATTGCTTTGTGCAGCCCATCCATTCTTGGTTCAAGGGCAGATCCCAGTTCAGAAAGTCATAGGTAAGGACATGGATTGCCTGGCATGATGTGTAATATACACCTTTCTGTTCTCTCTGGACCACCCGGTGGATTCTGATATATTGTTCCCTCACTTATCAAGTAGGAGTTCATTGTTCATTCAGTGAGGGGAAGGTGTCATCAAAGCCCATGGTTCTTGATGGCCTAGTTCTTTAATATCAGACTTTTTGCTCCTCAAAATCTTTAAACTTAAAACCAACAGAACCATCTGACATACAAAAACAGCATCTAAAAGCTCTTGATCATTATTTGTGTACTATTCTGAAATAAGATCCTGCTTAGAAGAATGTGTGTGTGTGTGTGTGTGTGTGTGTGTGTGTGTGTGTGTGTGTGTTTTAAAAGCTCCTTAACTTTCAAGGCCAAATCCCCAATTCCCTAACACAAATGTTAGAGCTTCTTAGTGCATAGCAAGGATCTGACCACATGCTAAACATAACTTACAGAAACACAAAGCTTAACATGTTCTGGGACTCACTTCTTTTGACTGAGGAGCATCTTCTTTCAAATAAGTGGTGAGTCACAGGGATGTGTAGAAGTAGAACTTATTTCTTATACATAATTCTGGTTTGCTTCCAGGACTGTTCAGATTTCTAGAAAAGAAAGGGTCCGGGAAGACAGCAAACCATTACTTGAGATCAGACCGAAGAAGCTAAGACATGGAGAGATTACAGTTTATGGGCTGGGCAAGCCTAATGACAGCAATGCACTGGCCTATCTCCCCCAGATGGCACTTCATCTCTACAGATACATTGGACAGGGCTGTTCTATTCCTTGCCCTGGAAAGGAAGAAAAAGTTATAGATTTCTTTGCCTCAAAGCAATCTTCTAGAGAAAGGAATTGTTCCCTCCACATCAGTATTTTATCAGAATCAAGACTTAATGGTTAAGTAAAAGGAAATGAATCCTGTTCTCTTGGCTGCCCAGCATGCACATATACCCTGTCTTTCTTCTTCCCATAATGGCACTTAACTTGGTCTTAAAATGTGGCTTTTCTAAGAAGGAACTTTATGTTTTCAGAAAACAGGATTTTTTCAAAAATAGGACTTCCTCTAGTACCACTTCTTCCTATGTGAAAATTTTTGCTGTCACTTTTTCTCCTATGTACATCACCTTAAGTGAGGTTTTTGTTCCTCCTTTTTTAAAGAGAATTTATACTGACCCAGCTACTCTCCCTCCCTCCCTATATGTAATAAAATGTCAAGACAGCAGACTGGGTTCTACAGCTATAAAACAGAAAGAAACTACCAGTCCCACAGAGGGACCAAACTCACAATTGTGTTAAGAAATACTACGGTGGCCCTAGCTGGTTTGGCTCAATGGATAGAGCGTAGGCCTGAGGACTGATGGGTCCCAGGTTTGATTCAGGTCAAGGGCACATGCCAGGGTTGTGCTCGATCTCCATTAGGGGGCATGCAGGAGGCAGCAGATTAATGATTCCCTTTCATCATTGATGTTTCTATTTATCCTTCCCTCTCCCTTCCTCTCTGAAATCAATAAAAATATTTTTTTTTAAAAAAAGAAATACTATGATAAGCATTCACATCCAGCTCTGTTAGACTGCAGGGGCATTCTGTTTATTAGTCTGCTAACCATCTTTAAAGCCTTGTTGCCACAGGACAAAAATAGTTTATTAACGAATAGGTTAATTTTAAGATTCAAAGTTGTATACAAGTAGATTCTTAGACACACTGCCATGACACATTATTTAAAAAATATCAGGAATGATCTTTTAATTTTACTTGAAATTTTAATGTTTGTATTAAAATTGTTTACTTCATTTTTTTAAGAAGGAAACTTAGAACCACTTATATCATTCCTTCACATTGTACTTAGGTTACTGAGGATGTTATAAGCCCTAGAATCCCATGTTTTCACACTATACCCCCACTCCCAAACCAGTGAAAGGATGAGAAAGGAAGTGACGACAATTAAACACAACTTAGATTTGGGGGCAAATGATTTGTGTTCAGAAATCATTGTGTTCCTTTAGATACTTGGGGATTTCAAGTCAAACGCAGAGAGGCAAGCCAATGCATTCCAACTCTGATATTCAAAGGCTCTGAAGAATACTAAATAAAACCAAGCATAATGTTTTAGATATACTTTCTAACTACTTTAGGTATACTTCATAAGTAACAACTTGAAATTCAGCTCTGGTTTACATCTCTTTAAAAAAAATGAACTTGTTCTAAATTTATTTGTATTATGTCGATTGCATGAATAAAATAAAAGCTGAGAAACTCTCCCTAAAAAAAATGTTTTTTGCTTGAAACCCCTTCCTGCTACCTCTTCGAGCTTCTTGAAAATGAAAATCTCTGTGTCTTCCAGATGACAGCTACCTTTTTGGTGGAACCAAAATAGCTCTCTCAGGTAGAAAGCTGTCTGTCAGTAAGAGTTCTGACAGATATCTGATTTGGCATGCAGGAGGAAGGCAAGAAATGGTCCCATGGTAGGAGGTTCAGTGGCAGCACCAGGTGAGCTAAGGAGCAAGAGAGGGGTGTTTAGAAAACAGTGCACTCCTAGACACTAGATGAAATACAAGGAAACCAGTGGGCATTTAGGGAAATGACAGGTAACCTAGAGAGGAGAATAGAGCCATTAGCTCTTCTGGGATTTTGAAAAGGCTGTGCAATATGCAATGAACAAGAAGGTTTCCATTTGTAAAAGGAATCAAATCCACTTTCATGCATAGGATTTTCTCTCCCTCTAGTGGTGGGGTGGTAGTCTTTGAAGTGATATGCTATTACTGCATAAGCTGTTTCCATTATAGTGCATTTTGCCCATAAAATTAGGATTTTCGTCAGGTGTGCTGCTGTCTCTTATAGGGTTTTTCAAAAACATCCTCAGCTCTTCTTGTTAGGGATCGAATTGCCCCCTAAGCATGCTGATCAGCAATGGTAAGGTAGCAAGGTGATCCCTTTCCTTTTGGCTAAAGGATGCCCATGCTCACTTCTAAGATACCGAGTTCCCTCTCCTCTGCAGGCTTATCAGTGGTGGAACTCTCCTGACCCCAAGTCTGGGCCAGAAAGACCAGAGGAGCTACATGAGAAAAATAAACCAAGCTATCCTAGAGTAAAGGTGGGAAATATAGAAACTCAGAGGAGAGAAACTACTGAAGGATCTAAAGAGTGACCTGAACATGATAGAAGAACAATAATGAGAGATAAACTTCGGAACAAATCTCTAACTCTACTTTGCAGTCTCTGTCATTTCTCTCATTTCCTTTTTTTGATCATATGCAAATACTTCTGGTGTAGCAATGTGGATCAATGGTAGTGGGTGAAAAAATAAAATGGATAGAAAAAGTAAATGATGACAATTTTAAGGAGAGTAACTGAAATTGGCTACATAAATTAAATTGCATATCATATTTGTATCAGAGTAATAATGGGAATAGTTGTAGGTAATAGCTGTCTAATTAATAGATTACTTATTGATCAATAACTGAAAATCTACCAGTGTGAAGTGAAGTATGCAGACTATGTGGCTTTTCCCCTTTTCCAAGATGCCTACTTCACTTCTCCTCTTGTGTCTAAGGCAACCAACCTCCTATTTTTCTGCAAACCCTCTTCTCTTCTAGTTCCCTTATCTCAGTGACTAGCTCTATCACTCATCCAGTTGTACAAGCCAGAAATCTAGGAGTTAGCCTTCCACCATCATATCCAACCCATCACCAAATCCTTCACTCATACTTTCTAAAGCTGTCTCACATAAGTCAATTTCTCTTTGTCTCCACCATGACACTATTTTATCACCTCCCTCTTAAAAAGAGGACATCCATGCCATCCTTTGTCAAAGGCATTATCCACACTGCCCTCCTTCATTCAACAAATACTTATGAGGGGCCTATTTTGTACTCTGGTAATACCGTGTTGAATAAGACAAATTCTCCATAAACATCAGATCTTCATATGTACTATGTGGAGAATTAAAATAGGAAGACATAATAGAAAATAGCTGAATGACTAATCTAAATTGTGTGTGCAAATGCAGGAAATCAATGATAGTTTCAACAAGGGGTATGAGTTTCCAAGCACAAAAAATAAAGGAAGTCGCTGGAATGATGGCATATGCTATCAAGGCTTCCTCTCATATAAGAAGACTGTTTCAAATACTGGCCAAGAACATAAAGGGGAATACAGGCATACCCCAGAGACATTGCAAGTTTAGTTCTAGACCACTATAATAAAGCAAGTATAGGCAGACCTCAGAAATATTGTGGGTGCCAGACCACCATAATAAAGTACAGTATTTCAGTGAGCCATCATCTTTTTGCTCTTGGATGGTCTTGAGTTCCATTTTATTTTTTTTTTTAAAATGCAACACCTGTGAAGTGCAGTGGAGCAAAGTGCAATAAAACGAGTTATGCCTGTAAGTTACAATGCACTAGAAGGCTCAACTAGGTCTCTGTCTCCAAACAACTCTGCTTAAATATTGACACTTTTCACCTGAATGAAAGTATCCAGTTTTTGTTAATTTTTCTGTATGTCTTCCCTCCCAAGTATGTAAGCTCCATGAGCATACTGTCTTGTTCACTGCTGCATCCTCAAGTGCCTAAGAAATGTGCCTGGTATTGAGTAGACTCGCAAATAAGTATTTGTTGCATTAATGCACAAATTGGTGTGTAAAGTGGGACAGTAGACAGAGAAAATAATTGAGCGGGTTTGGGGGTTCAGGAAGTCTTCGAGATAGGTCAAGGTCATTGACTTCAATTTGAAACGTTAACTGTGGTATAAAATCCCAGCCACTTTTCTCAGCCTTCAATCCTCCTCACCACCTGTTCTCACTCAAACTCTTACACATGCTCCCAGTCACAAACCTCTCCAACTCCCCACTAGGAGGAGTCACCCCTCCTGACCCGGAAATTCTCACTCGCTCTCCTCTATTTCTCTTTCCCTCCCCTCCCCGTCACGGTGCCGGCAGCCTTCGATTCGCAGTGCTCGCCGGGAATAGAAGTCTTCCCGTTGGAGCCTATAGGTTTTTACACGTTTCCAGAACTACACTTCCCAGAGACCCTCGCGGCAGAGGGCGGCTGCGTCAACTGACGGACGGCTGAGGGCAATGGCGGCGCCCTTGCTGCGTTGGTGCTGTCCTGCAAGGCGTTGGATTTTAGCCAACATTGACCGCGGTGCTCGCCACGGAAGAGGGGCTCCGACTGGGTCCAGGTCCAGCGGAAAAAGGGGACAGAGCTCAGTGGCTGAGCAGCCCCTCGTCACGGCCCAGAAGCCGAGGAGAGGGTATACGATTTCATACCATACTGCCCAACCCAGTGTGAGGTGCAACTGCGGAAGTGGGAAGATGATGGCCACTCAGCTCAGCAGTTCGTTTGGACATTCTGTTGAATCGGAAGGCGTTGGGCTGTAACTTGCAAACTTGAAAGCCCAAAGTGTGTCCTCTGTTAGCCCCGCCTTCGCACGGAGACCGCTCTCCTCAAATAGATATGTGGTGTATGGGGGAATTCGCAAGTGTCAAGTCGCAGAGGTGTTTTCTTAAGTCGAAAGCTACACAGACAGAAGAGTGGATTCAGTCACCTTACTAATCGTCCCAGCAGTGGGGTCAGTGACGCTAGAAGCGAGATCTTATTTAGCTGACATTTAGCATTATTATGGGCCAGCAGTGTTCTAAAGGTAGAAGGGGAGGCTTAATATCCTTAGGAAGCACCACCTTCTGTGGAGGCTTTTCATGGTGAACATGTATGTCTAGACACAAGAGGATGCAGCCAATACAAGAAATCTTCGCTCTGTTTGTGTAGAGAGCTTTGCTTATTTTGCTAGATATCCCCTGAACAGCTGTTAATTCTTTACTACATAAGACCTAAAACAGTCTCTTTTTAAATACGGGAATATAAGGCACATGTCTAATATTCTGTTAACTCTATGAGATAGTTAGGTTGGCATTACTTGTATTTCTCAGTTGGAGAAACAGAGGGGAAAGTGTCCAGAAGATTGATTTCTGTACTTTTCATAAGTTAGATCACCTCAGTTTGAATAATGTTTTAGGAAAATGCAGAATTTCTAATTAAGTCTTCATTTAATTGCTCTCATTTATAGGTGATGCTTCCAAACTAAAAAGAAGGAATCTCACGATATTGTATTTACAGAACTTCATATGTTGGAATGATTGAAACAAAATCCAAAACATATAAACAAAAATCTAGATAATGTAGGAGATTGATTGGGAAAGTAGCAGGATAGGAACAGACAAAATATGAGAAGAGTATGGTGAATAGACTATATGGAAATTGGGTTTCAGAGGGACTTTTAAAGAACCTGGAGAGACCTGTATATGGAACATTCAAAGATCCAACAGGAGGGTGGCCCGATAAGAGAAATTACAGCTTTTAACAGCTTCTTAGGTTTTATAGCAGTTAAGCATAAGCAAATAAGCAAAAAAACTTGAACCTAGATCTGGGTAAAAAAAAAAAAAAAAAGCCAAATCTGATGGTTTAATGTTTTCCTGTGCACACAATTTCCAGGAGTATTATTTAATAGTGATCGATTACATCCATGTCACTGATCATTTTACTTGTGAGCCATTGTTATAAAAAGGAATTGAAAACATAACAGAATTTCTCTTTTTAAGTAATGAGATATGCAGCTATTTATTTACCATTAATTCTCTAGTAGCAGAACCCTGATGTTAACTCTAAAATTGTGTACTAGGTCAGCTTTCTTCATTTGCTGAGTGATTAATTTATAAAGTACAGTTAATTTAGAAAAGGCTGCTTTTCACTGAAGTCAACCAAGTAGACACTACCTGATACCCATTTCTAAATTAAGTTGTCCAATTGTTCCTTTCTCTGTGGCCTACTGTTTGTACAGTGAATTCTATGCCACATTGTAAATGAATTTTATTTTGCTGGTCTTGTGTTTATCATGAATTGCTTTTGGTTTAATTACTAATACAAGGAAATATAAGGAAATAAATATAAGGAAATAAAATGTTAATAAGCTAAAAACAAATAGGAAATAAAATGTTATTAAGTTAAAAACAAATAGGAAATTAACATTTGTGGCTTAGGCTCATAGAAATTTATGTATGGTGACAGATCTAACTATTGCTTAACCATTATATCTTTCTCTTTAGTGAACACCAATGGGCAGCTGTGGTGGGTTTGGAAATTCATGCCCAGATTTCCTCCAACTCGAAACTCTTCTCTGGATCTCAAGTCCACTTTGCAGCACCTCCAAATTCTTTAGTATCTTTTTTTGATGCATCTCTGCCTGGAACTTTGCCGGTAAGATTTTTATTTAATACTCTTTACATTAGAAAGTGTTTGTTTTATTGAACATAGATCATGATTTCTTTATTTTAATATCTTGGCACAGCTCTAGGGAAATATTTGCTTAGGGAATTTTGGATGAAATAGATGGACTAAACGTTTTCTAAAGACCCATCTCTATAAATTTTTTAAAGTCTAAATAGCATGTTTATTCATCCATTTATTCACTCATTTCACATGCATTTTAGAATGTCTACTAAATACCAGACACTGTGCTATAAACTGGAAAATAAAGATGAGCAATGATCCTTGTTTTGGGGTTCAAAGACTTTTGGGAAAGTGTGTCTTATAAACAAGTATAGTGCTGTGTGATTCCTCCTGGGAGGGTAATATGCAGAGCATGAGACAGGTAAGAGAAGAACTATTATGAGAAATTGGAATAGGGTATAGTTGGTTAAGAAAGGATGTTGGAAAAAGTGGTATCTGAGAACCATGTAAGAGGCAGATAAATGAAGGAAGAGGACTTCATGCCGGGGTCTTGATCCAGCATCTAGAAGGGTTTCAGGAATCTGGAGAAGGTGCTGTGTGTAACTTAATGAAGAGTCCAGAGATCAAACATAATTTTGGAAGACATTATAGGGGGCTAGAGAAGACTTATTAGCTAAAGGAACCAAGTTCTTTTGTTTCTCTGGAACCCTTGCTTTTAACACAAATTGTCCTAAAGCAAGGTAGATATAGCAAAAGCCAAGGTTTAGTACACAAATCCATTGTCAGATTGGGTGAACTGCCTTAGGCTGTTTAGGTGTTTGGCCAGCAGGAGGCAGTAACATGTAGATTGAAATGCCCTCAGCTATCTGGCAGCAAGCAATCATTTATGCATCCTTTTTAGGTTTAGGGAAGTGCCCTCAGCCATTTCCAGATGATTCTTGTCAGCCCTACTGACATGCTGGAATTGGCTTCCCGAAACTTCAGTTAAAGGAAACAACAGCGTATATATGACCTTATAGTATAAGGTCAGTAATGATTGTGGTTGTTAAAAATTAAGAAGTGGTCGCCGAAACCGGTTTGGCTCAGTGGATAGAGCACTGGACTGCGGACTGAAGGGTCCCGGGTTCGATTCTGGTCAAGGGCATGTACCTTGGCGGCATGTACCTTGGCTGCTGGTACATCCCCAATAGGGGGCGGGCAAGAGGCAGCTGATCAATGTTTCTCTCTCATCGATGTTTCTGACTTTCCATCCCTCTCCCTTCTGCTCTGTAAAAAAATCAATAAAATATATTTTTTAAAAATTAAGAAGTGGTCAAAATGGGGAAAAAATTCAACCACAATATACATTAACTACTCATTTATCCACTTATTTTTCACTTAAGCCCAAGGAATGACTGGGTCTAGCGTACTCATTAGCAAAATTTTAGCATAAACTTGCATAGAATTGGCTGAATTTCAACCAACTCTAGGATGGAAGAAACAGTGTGACTATTGGTGCTAATAAATGGCTCATAGTCTGTCTAGAACATATGGTTTCGGAGGTGGCGTTTTCTGTCATCCTTAGAGAATATGTGTATACTTGAGGCCTGGTGCACGAAATTCGTGCGGGGTCAGGGGGAGGGAGGCAGGGGTTGTTCCTTAGCCCAGCCTGCACCCTCTCCAATCTGGGACCCCTCGAAATGGGCAGTCGGACATCCTTCTCACAATCCAGGACTGCTGGCTCCAAACTGCTCACCTGACTGCCTCCCTGATTGCCCCTAACTGCTTCTTCCTGCCAGCCTGATCACCCGCTAACCACTACCCTGCCAGCCTAATTGATGTCTAACTGCTCCCCTGCCAGCCTGTTTGCCCCCAGCTTCCCTCCTCTGCCGGCCTGGTCACCCCTAACTGCCCTTCCCTGCAGGCTTGATTGCCCCCAACTGCCCTCCCTTGCAGGCCTGGTCCCTCCCAACTGCCCTCCTCTGCTGGCCTGATGGCCCACAACTTCCCGCCCTTGCAGGGCCTGGTCCCTCCCAATGGCCCTCCCCTGCTGGCCATCTTGTGGTGGCCATCTTGTGTCCACATGGGGGCAGGATCTTTGACCACATGGGGGCAGCCCTCTTGTGTGTTGGAGTGATGGTCAATCTGCAAATTACTCTTTTATTAGATAGGATAGAGGCCTGGTGCATGGGTGGGGACCAGCTGGTTTGCCCTGAAGAGTGTCCCAGATCAGGGTGGGGGTTCCCTTGGGGCAAGGGGTGGCCTGGGTGAGGGGCCTGTGGAGGTTTGCAGGCCGGCCACATCCCCTAGCAACCCAAGCGGAGGTCCTGGGATCTGGGGTTAATTTATGTCTACAATTGAAACTTTGTAGCCTGGAGCAGAGCCTTCTGCTCGCTCCATGGTGACAGCATTTCTGTTTGAAACTTTGTAGCCTAAAGTGGAGGCCTAGGCCAGCAATGGCAGGCGGAAAGCTTGGCTTCCTCTGTTGCCAGGAAAACCTAAGCCTCCCTCCTGCTCTCAGTGGCGGCAGCCATCTTGGTTGGGGTTTATTTGCATAATCTGCTCCTGATTGGCTGTTGGGCATGGCTGTTGGGTGTGGCTTGTGGGTGTAGCATAGGTATGGTCAAATTTGCATATTACTCTTTTATTAGGTAGGATGGTGGTGAAGAGGGGTGGGAGGATTATCGAAGGTGAATTCCATACTCTCACCTTTAAATCCAAGCGAAAGCTGGTTGAACTGAGCACTTGAAGGCGTGTCAGGATAGAGGTTTACTTTTCTTAGGGTCCCTGCCCAGAGTGCCAGGTTGTGAGCAGTACCTCCAATGTGCCTGCTCTTCCAGGGCTTTGGTTGTATTGGGGCAATTTATCTCTGAACATTTTCCTTACTTGTGCTTTTTGTCCCTGCAAACAGTATCTAAGGTCATCTTCATTTGATGTTGGGTCACTCTGGGGGAAGACAAGTATAGGGTGTCTGTCTGCTTCTCCGTCCAGCTTAGAGTATTTGTCTATGGAGTGATTGTTTTTGTCTGAAAAGATGCAGTTTTTCAGCTACAAATACACAAGTTCAGTGGAGTGATGGGATAGAAGATAGTGGCAATAGATTGGGAAATTGGCGAGTGTTGAAGAGTTGAGAGAATGAAAAAAGAGGTGAGACACTCTTTAAAGAAGTTTGGCTATGAAGGAAAAGAGAATGCAGTAGGTGCAGGAAGACATGACATCAAGGAAAAACTTTTATTAGTCCTGATTTCCTTAATATGAAGAGGCTTGAGAATATTTAAACATTTAAGTGAGTTACAGCCTGCAGTACTATATTATATACTTAAAAATGTGTTTTAAGAGGGAAGATTTTATGTTATACTAGGGGCCTGGTGCACGAAATTCGTGCACTGGGGGTGGGTGATCCCTCAGCCCAACCTGTCCACTCACACATACTCGGAGCCCTCAGAAGATGTTCTACTGACCACTCACCCCCAGCCTGCCCAAGGCCTAAAGCCTCTAGCCGAGGATTTAGACCTTGGGCACCCAGCCACAGCCCCCACCCCTAGCCCAGGCCTTTGCCCTAGCCAGCTTGTGCCTGGCTAGCACGGGACTCAGCCCCGCCCCCCCCAACCTAGGCCTTCTCCCAGGCAAGCATGCACTGGCCGCCTGAACCCCGCCCCCCAGACCCTGGCCATCTCAGCCTGGCCCCCCTCCGACCCTGGCCAGCTCATCCCCATCCCACCCCCACCCCCACGGCTCAGGCCGCCTCAGCCCTGCCAAAGCTCCTGATTAGCTGGTGGGCGTGGCTGGTGGGTGTAGCAAAGGTATGGTCAATTTGCATATTATCCTTTTATTAGATAGGATGTTCTTTTTGCAGTAAAATAATTTTCCTAAAATGCTGATGAGCCAATGAAGAAAGGGCAGTTAAAGAGGCATTTGATTAATATGGCATATTGAACATATACATTTAATTTGCCTCTCTGTCTATCCCAAAGAAATCCTACTGAAATAATAGTAAAATAATTTAAAAGTTATAAACCTCCAAGAGAATAGTAGAGAAGACCAAAGTACATGAGAGATGGTAGATGAAGAAGGATCTGACTAGCAGAGCAGGCTTCACTCTTCCAGAAGAAAAGGACAGAAAGCCTGCAGAAAGAGACACTAGTGAGAAATGAGATGGTGTGTCCTATGCAGTTTCAGAAAGGGTCAGGATGGGAACTGCCAAGGGAGGTGAAAACAAAGGGGTCAATTCAGTCTGCACACAGAGCAATTAGACTTAAGGTCCTCTCCCTGACCTGCAGCTATACACCTCCACAGAAATGTATAGTTTAGGGAGAAAGTCAGCTGGTGACACACTCCTCCTGAAGACCCCAGGTAGGCAAAAGGCACTGGGGTCAGACACTTACTCAGTCTTACATACCCTATTTGTAACTTGGAACTGCTATCTCTCCTTCTTTCCTCCTCTTCCAAGCAAGAATCTGCAGAAACTTGTTTGGAAAGGACATGTCCCTAGGGAAGAATTGGAGGTCAGGGGCAGAAGTTTCTCAATAAAAAAGTATAATACACATACAGGGAATTAGACAATGGGGGCTAGGGGGAATGAGAGGATCAATCTCATTTGTCCAACATTTGATTAATAAGAGTTCCAGAAGAGAGAAAATAGACAAGAGGAAACTATCAAACAAATAACATGCATTAATTTCCCAGACTGAAGGACATGTCTCCAAAGGGAAAGGGCCTGCCAACAACCCAGAGCAAGGAATAAAAATAGTCTCCCAGGCCAGGCACATCATCCCAAAGTGTAGGAATGCCAGGGGTGTAAAATTAGATACTGAAACTTACAGAGAAGAAATGAAAGGTTGAACCGTGTCCAGCATGGCCAGGGGTGTACCTGAGGAGAGGCAGTGAAGGATTAAAGAAGGTAGATACATTTAATCTAGGTAGGATCACTGTGCCTGGATGAGGAAACAGTGACACAGCCTGTAAGCTGAAGTTTTATTTTTTAGTCAGACAAAACAAAGCAAAACAAGGGGAGTGCTCAACATGTTTACAATGTTCTTGCGAGTTTGAAATCTATTTCATTAGATTGGCAGCACTTATTGCACCTCCTACAGCCAATTAGCTACCTAGGAACAAGGGAGGACTATAAGATCAAGCTTAATTGTGCTAGGAGGACTCTGCCCTCCAAGCTGGGACTTGTATGTGGCTCTGCCACAGGTCAATCCAAGGGTTGACCCTATAGCTGCTTCCTACAAAAGGTCACATGCAAAGGATGAGGAATCAGAAAGGCATCAACTTTTTAAAAGCAACACTTAAAGTTCGAAGAGAAGGGAACAGTGCCTTTAAAAAATCTTAGGGGGGGAAAAAAGTCATTCTAACCTAGGTACCCAGCGCTATAAATCAAGTGTGACAGTAAAATAATGGTATTTTCAAACAGGCAGATTCTCCAAAAATTTCCATTTTCATGGGAAGCTGCTGGAGTAATGGAGAGGTTCCAGACTGCCAGCTCTACAGCAGGCCCAGAGGGCCCGATGGAAGGAGAGGATAGAGGACTCCAGAACAGAGAGGTTTTAAGAAAAAAGAGAGGTGGACTGGGAAAAGCAGATATCTAATGTTTGTGTGGAAAGAGATTTTACATACAAACTAGAGTCTTTGAGAAGAATAAGCAATAGGTAATAAAAAGTAAAGCAAATGAAAGAGACCTGTTAACTCCAAGAAAAATTAAATGTTTAAGAAAGGAAACGTAGGCATAGTATACTCAACAGTTCAGCAGCGAACCATACTTACATAAACTAATCCTATCTAATAAAAGACTAGTATGCAAATTAACCATCACTCTGCTTCACACACAAGGCACACCCACCAGCCAATCAGGAGCAAGTATGCAAATTAACCCAACAAATATCGCTATGACCATGGAGAGAGCAGGAAGCTTGGGTTTCCCCAGCAATGAAGGAAGCCAAGCTTTTTGCACACCCTGATGGGCCCAGGCTTCCACTCAAGGCTACAAAGTTTCAATTATATGAGATAAATAAATTCTAGATTCCAGGGCTTCCACTTGGGTTGCCAGGGGGTCATGGCTGGTTAGAGGCAATCAGGAAGGCAGGCAGGTGAGCAGTTGGGAGCCAGCAGTCTGAATTGTGAGAGGGATGTCCGACTGCCCATTTAGGCCTAATCCTACTGGGACAGGCCTAAACGGGCAGTCAGACATTCCTTGAGGGGTCCCAGATTGGAAAAGGTGCAGGCTGGGCTGAGGGACACACACCCCCATGCACAATTTTCATGCACCGGGCCTCTAGTATAATAATTGCCCAGTTGTGGGCAATCAGGCCAGCAGGGGAGGGCAGCTGGGAGGGACCAGGCCTGCAAGGGAGGGCAGTTAGGGGTGATCAGACCTGCAGGGGAGGGCAGTTAGGGGTGACCAGGCTTGCAGGGGAGCAGTTAGGCATCTATCAGGCTGGCAGGCAAAAGCGGTTAGGGGCAATTAGGAAGGCAGGCAGGCGAGCAGTTAGGAGCCTTTTGTCCTGGATTGGGCCTAAACGGGCATTTGGACATCCCTTAGGGGTCCCAAATTGGAGAGGGTGCAGGCTGGCTGAGGGACACTGCCCAGCCCTCATGCACGAATTGGTCGGAAAACTGCGGCTCTGTTGACTAATGAGTTTGCCGACCACTGTTCTAGATCATTCACACCCAAGCTCACTCATGTCTTGCGTTTTACTTTTTCCCCTGAGGGTGAAGTTTCCCATTTCTCGTGAGGGTGAAGTGACCTGACTTTTTGGACTTAAAGTGCTCCGGTCAGCTTATCTTGGAGATGCACTGAGGGGCAACATGTTTCTTTCTTAAATAGAAATATTGTAAAGTAGCAAGGATGAGTAAATCCTTATGAGACAGAGTAAGATATAAAAGTATTGCAAAATATCTCACCTTGTAACTTATACAAATGATCTCCTGTGTAAGTTACAAGGGAAGGGGAGAGGGTGCAGGAGGGGAGGGGAAAAAAGCAGTGTCTCCAGATTACAGACAGCTCTCCCACTGTAACTGAGGGAAAGTGTGCCCCTCTGCCCACCGGTAAAGGTAACTTTAGGTTGGGTTGTGGAGGGTTGAGAAAGCTCTTATTTGGTTTCTTCCTTTTCTAGCAAACACTATTTCTTACATCTCACTCTCCTTTTGGGCACTTTTTCCTGCCTATATTAGTATCTCTTGCTTCTGGGTCTTTGGGTGATGCCCTTTGCTTCATTTTCTTATGCCCCCAATTATTTCTGTTTCTCCATAGCTCTTGAGTGATGGTATAGAATTCTTAGTTGACAGTATTTCTCCTCAGCACTTCGAAAACATAATTCCATTGTCCTCAAGCATCTATTACTGATGATGAGAAGTCTGCATCCTTTGTAGGTAATCTGTTTTATTTTTCTCTGATAGTTTTACCCAGGATATGTCCAGGTGTGGATTTGTTTTTATTAATTTGGCTCAGAGCTCAATGTGATTTTTCCACTTGAAGACTCTCCCCTGGACTGTGAAGGTGTCTCTGTGGCATGAATTCATGGTGGCCGCTGCCAGGCCCAGTAGGCTTTCTTGAACAAAAGATTCTAAGTTAATTTCTTTATCCCCAGTTGTCACACAGATTGGATAGTGCCAACATCCAAGCCCCACACCCAAACCAAGTGCAGGGCCAGGGGCTCTGATTTTTCAAATCTCTTTTCACCCATGCTTGAGGGGTGGGCAGCCTTCTCCACATTGGCTCCTGCAGCTGGTGGGAGATATTCTGACTGTCCCGGGAGTTTGTGGTTCCCACCTGCCTATCCCAGTGGGCTCACAGCCTTGACTTCTTTTCCTAAGGTGCTTTAACTTAACATCATCTAGTGCCCCTTCAGCCTGATTAACAATAGTGATAGCAGCAAAATCAACTGATATTTACTGAGAGCTTATTATGTGCCAGGCACTGTTTAGGTGCTTTCCTTATATGTATTCACTTATTTTAACCTCATAGCAACTCTGTGAGGCACAATTCCTATCATCCCAACTAGAAAGTAAGTGGTGAGGCTGGACAAACCCAGTACAGGCATACCTCATCTTATTGTGCTTCGCTTTATTAAGCGCCACAGATGTTGCAGGGTTTTGTTGTTTTTTACAAATTGAAGGCAAGATCCTTCACCAGCAAAGATATTACTACTCGCTTTGTTGTGGTGCTGTGGAACCGAACCTACAGTGTCTCTGAGGTGTATGTGGTTTGGCTTCCAAGTTCACAGTTTTAACCTCTTTGCAAGTCCTGCCTCTTGCAGCCAACTGCTGTAAGCTTCAGAGATTTCCTCTTTTGCATTTGAGGTTGGCTATGTGTGTTTATTTATAAATTTATATGTATAAAACCCTAATATGAAAATAGACCAAATGGTGGAACAACTGGTTGCTATGACGTGTGCTGACCACCAGGGGGCATCTGCATAACATGGTGGGCATTGGCAGTTGGTGGCAGAGGGTGGAACATGGTGGCCAGCGGCTGCAGTAGGATGGTGGAGCAGATGAGCAGGGGCACCAGACCAAGGCAGGGCGCCGGTCACTGTCACTGGGGCAAGCCTTTGGTGGTTACTGAAAATTCTTTGCTCCCACACGCTGCTGTCCTGCCTGGTGCTTGTATCTGCTTCCAGTGCCGGCCCCACTTGCACTCGCTGCCAGCACCAGAGCCACTCCTCTTGCCTGCTGCCAGCACCTGGAACCAGCCCCAATTGCTTGGCGCCATCAGCCGGTGCGAGTGGTGGCTGCTGGTCCCAGTCACCCCTCAGGGCTTTTCCATTTCCCCCTGCTCCTAAGGGGCAATTGGGGTCAGGAGCTGCCTCTCGCACCCGCTGCCGGTGCCTGCCCCAATCACTCTGTGCCAGCAGCAGGTGTAAGTGGGGCCAGCACCATCAGTGGTGGCGGGAGCGGGGCTGGCGACAGATAGGGGACTAGGGGCTGTGGCAAGAGGGGCTGTATGGGGATGCAGAGGATGGACCTAAACTCGCCCCTGTGCCCATCGCAGCCCGCAGTTCCTTTCAAGGTGCACAAATTCATGCACTGGGCCACTAGTGCATATATAAATGTTTGTCTTTCTAGATATAATACTTATTTTTATCTCCCATCTCCACCCGCCATTCTGATTTGTGGCACTTCTGAATATTTCTTAGGACTGCAGGCATTTTATTTTCTTATTTTACCTTTAGTTTTAGAATTATATGGAATCCCATCATAAATCTTCAGACTGAAAAGGTCATTCAGCCTATTTCCCTGCTTATAGGCAGGATTACAGCTTAACTAAAGACAGCATTCTTTGTTTTTATGGCAGGGATTCAGCCTCACTCATTATTTTGCTCTAGTTTGAAACAAAAACTTCATACTTTGATACACACTTTTCTTTAATTTATTAAATAATTAGTTGTCTATACAGCTATAGTCAAGATCCTCGGCTATTTGCTTAGACTTAGTTATTTCCTCTTTGTCATGTCATTTTAATTTCTCTACTTACAATACTTGGTATATTGATGTGAAATGGGAAGAAAATATATCGGTTTGATAAAATGTCATGGGATTTACAAGTATATTTGTTTCATAATTTGCCAATGTTTCCAGTAATAGTGCAGTTTTAGCAAGGCATCCAGTTTTTTTGAAATGTGCACGCGCGCGCGCACACACACACACACACACACACACACACACACACGCTTCGTTATTTGAAAGCCTTGTCCCTTGTTGGTGCCAATCCCTGTGCAAGAGAAAGCAAAGAGAACATTTTTGCCGATGCCCATTGATAGGAGGTTCACCAGTGGTCAGTAGGTAACTTCATGTCAGGCTGTGCCACAGTGCAATTAATTAGAAACTAGTGACTCTGCCCTTGTTTTGCTTCTCTGGTAGCTTTTATCTATATGTAACACAGAACCCCCTAATAATTATGAATGCTGCTTATTTCCTGGGGAAAAGGCTGTAAAAGCTATTTTCCACATACATAAACTAGAGTATTCTCCTCTTGTCTTAGGATCAGCCTATCTTAAAAAGTATTTGGGGCTTTCCATATCAAAGATGTTTGGAATTGGCCCTGGCAGCTGTGGAATGGAAACTGAAACATTGTTTACCGCATTTTTAAAACTTTCTTTTATTCACAAGAGTATATAGCACTATTAGCAAGAAGAAGGGGAATAAACGGGAAAATGCTATGTGAATAAATCTAATGTGATGCCTGTCCTCTGGGAACTAACAAACAACGTGCTTCATGCTGGAGATGTGTTCTGCGGATTGTACCATCAGGGATCTTGTCTCTTAAAGAAATGATAATGTGAAGGCTTTTGTAAAGTACTTGGGGATTTATTTATTTTTAAATTTTCTTTTGACAGATTTATTTAAAGCTAGGCAAATCTGCAATATTCTAGCTCTGAACAGAGAAGATATTGTTAATAACTTTTGTTTTGAAGGACCTGATAGATTTAGAAATACTTGACTTGGTTCTAGAGAACATCAGGCTGAAACGCTTTCCTGATTCTAAATGTTATAAAAATTATTTTTAACTCAAAGCTTCTACACAGAATAGAAATTCAAGAAAACAGCAATAGGAAAAAGTATTTAATGCATATATTATGATAAGATCTATATGTACCTGTCTATTCCAGTGGTTCTCAAGCTTTTAATGCCAGTGACCCTTTCCTACAGTTCCTCATGTTGTGGTGACCCCCAACCATAAAATTATTTTTGTTGCTACTTCCCTTTAGCGGTTCTCAACCTGTCAGTCGCCACCCACAGGTTGAGAACCGCTGCTGAAGAGCCTAAGACCATCAGAAAACACAGATATTTACATTACGATTCATAACAGTAGCAAAATTACAGTTATGAAGTAGCACGGAAAATAATTTTATGGTTGGGGGTCATCACAACATGAGGAATTGTATTAAAGGGTCGCGGCATTAGAAAGCTTGAGAACCACTGGTCTGTTCACACTTAGATGATGTTTCGTTATTTAAGAAGACAAATATGACAGTTTTCTATTAAATTTTTTTCCATTTCAATGACTTACTTTAATGTAATTTGTAGAACGTATAATTACATTGTGTTCTCAGACTTTAGTCTTGCCAGTTACTCTCCAAGGTGCTTTTATGTTGTTGTTCTTTTCATTTGTAGAGTGTCCAGGGGTGATGGGTTTTGCCTCTTTAAACGAGATGGATCTGTGAGGTCATCATACACACAAATGTGGGAAGGTTCCCTTTCAGCTCTTAAACTCTCTGATGATCCAGACTTGCCTTATGATGTCATTAACTGGATGTTTCCCATGAACTCAATGACTCATGGCAATGATGGACTTTCACATTCAGTAGGCAGCATGACTTCCCCTCCCCTCATGTGGGAAGTGTCTGACTCCTTCCCTGTCACAGTCTTTTTCCAGCTTTCAGTGAATTCTTGAAGGCCTCCCTCATCACAACCATATTCACTCCCCCCACCTTTCTGCCAGACTTACACACAAAATTCCCACATGAAAACTAGCTATATACTTTTTTAAAATTTACTTATTGATTAAAGTATTTCATATGTGTCCTTATCTCCCCAAAACTAACTATATTAATTATAACACTTAAGGATATCCCAAAAATATATATATATACATTTTAATAGCTTATAGCTTAATTTTGAAAATGAAATGTATTTTAATAAACACTGCCTTTGTAATAATTCAAAGTGTGCATATCCATTTTAGGGGGACCCTATATGTTTGTTTTATATAGTTGCTGGACCATCCTTCATGTATGATGTTTATAGCAATTTCACAATTTTTGAGTCTGATTATAAAGTTCTAAAAAGCAATTTGTGGACCTTTTCTGGGCCACTTGATAGTACTTTGCATAAAAACATGTATGTAACACCCTTAATAAATATTTCTGTATATAATTGCACATACTTACATATGCATACATGGGGAGTCCATCTGAAAGAATTTTCCAGGAGTTTAAAACACTTTTGGTATTTTTAAATCTCTTTACAGGAATCTTTCTAAAATGCATTTTTTACTTGCCTGCTTTTTAAATAGAGTATATTGAACATAAGCTAATCTTAATTACTCAAGGTTATCAGCAACATCAGTGTGGCTTAGTGTTGTAATATAATGGTGCCTTCAATCATAATATAATGATTGAGGTGTGGAAAGCTATCTGATCCTACAGTAAATGGCTAATGATGACCATTCTTTTTAAAATTTCCTCATCTACCTCTCCCCTCCTTTTTAAAGCTATTGTCTGTATATTTGATTCCAGGAATCCCTTGCTCATTTTTCACTACTCAATTATTATTTCTGTCTGCTCTAGCTTAGAAAGTCAGATTATCACATTTATTAATGTAAATAAGAACAAGGCTCTTAGTAGAGACCTGCTCTACAAAATGAAGTACGTGGGTGATATGAAAGCTTATTAGCTTCTTGAAGTTAGAAACCATATCTGATACAGTAGGAAGAGATCCTGGAAATAATTTAGTTTAGTCCTTTTAAATTACAAATGAGAGGATAGCTGTTGTAATTTGCCAATGGTCACACAATTACTTATTGTCCCAGTTAGATTGAGAATTTGGGTTCCTCACTCCTAGTTTAATGCTCAGCTTCCAATCTATGTTTTCACCATAGTTGCATGTATATGTGTCTATATATATTTCAGAACATTAACACCTAAATGTATATATAATACAGGGATTGGCAAAATTAAGTTTGCAGTTGTAATACAAAAAAAATAATACAGTAATTAATAGTAGTATAAGAATAAATTCTGTGTTTCATGTACTCACAACTGTAATTCTACTTTTGCCTACCCCTGTTTGTTTATAGGTGTACATTCACATGCTTATAAGCACACAGAGGCATTGGCTATTCAGTATTGACACCGATTGTGTGTGCTGTTTATTATAATACTAGAAGCCTGGTGCATGAAATTCATGCCCTCTCCAATCTGGAACCCCTTGGCAGATGTCCGACTGCCTACGGGATTTGCCCTCAGACATCCCTCTCACAATCCGGGACTGCTGGCTCCCAACTGCTTGCCTGCCTGCCTGATTGCCCCTAACTGCTTCTTCCTACCAGCCTGATTACCCCCAACTGCCCTCCCCTACAGGCCTGGTCACCCCCAACTGCCCTCCCCTACCAGCCTGGTTGCACCCAGCTGCCCTCCCTTGCCAGCCCAATGGCCCCCAAATCCTTTCCCTGCTGGTCTATTCGCCCCAACGACCCTCCTTTGCCATCCTAATCATCCACAACTGCCCTCCCCTGCCAGCCATCTTGTGGCAGCCATCTTGTGGTGGTCATCTTGTGATGGCCTTCTTGTAACTACGTGAGGGCAGCCATCTTGTGGCGTTTTATGCAAGGGCATGATGCCACCTTTTATTATATAGGATCTACTAGGTGAGAGATCTAAACCTGGGGAGAGGGGAAAGTGCTGATTCAGAAAAAGAGATGGGCAGAAGGAGATCTAACCTAATTAGCCTCCAGTTCAGAACACCAGGCACTGGATTTCCCCAGACCCACTATTAAGAGAGTCTCTGCCTGTGGGCATTTCTTAGCTAATGGGAAACATTTTTTAAGATTTTTTTTCTCTCTATGTTTCATTCTGAAAAGTCTTTTCTGCACTTTCTTCCAGTTCATTTATTCTCTCTTCATTAAGTCTACTCTGCTCTTTACCCACTGAGTTTTTTTTATTTCACTGAGAGTACCTTTCATTTATAGAAATCCTATTTTTCTCTTGTAAATCTTTTATGTATTTTTAAAAATATCTTCCTTTTTCATGTATTTAGTTCTTTATTTCCTTAACAACTTTGAATCTACTTATTTTATAGTCTGTGTTTAATAATTCTGTTGCCTGAAGTTTTTGGGCTCTCTATTCTGCTTTGTGTGTCTGCTGCTTCCGGCTAGCAATATGCGATCTTCTTGTGTATTTTGTAATTTTGGATTATGAAGCCATTTTTGACAGGGATTCATTAGTGGGAATCTTGTGGCTAGGTTGAAAGCAAGTCTCTCCAAAGAGCTTTTACATTGGTTTTTGCCAGATTCTCTAGGTCAGTGGTCGACAAGCTGTGACCACTGCCTTAGGTCAAAGGCAGGGCCATTTTTTTTTTCATGTTTATATCTTAGCTTTGGGGCTCTTGGACCAGAGTTAATAAAATTGAACCCCAATCCCTCCTGAGAGTAAACTTAAGACAGTCAATTGTAGAGTCTTGTTTTAACCTAAAGTCTGGGCTGAGACTTTATTAAGATTGAAATGTTATAAAAAGGAACAGAGAATGTGACAACATAGTTAGGACTGTGGCCACGGTTATGAATGGTCATGACCTAGAGATTCAGAATGGGCCTGGAGAGGCATGTTTACATCTCTCTGACTTCCTTTCCTCTGCCACCAGGATATCCCTCTCTTCTGATTGCAGTTCTTCTATGGTGATTTTTTGTGTATTGCACTTCTGCACACTGATTGAGGCTGAGATCTGTATGCATCTCGGTTCATCTTACCTCTTGTGATTGAGCTCTTTCCAAATTCCCCTAACTTGTGCAGAGTTGCACACTCTCACCCATGGCCTTGAAAGGTTATCATTTCCCCCCAAGATTACATCCTTCATGAATCATTCCCTTTACCTTTGTGTGGAAATGATAATACCATCTCTGTCCTGTCAAGGAGCAACAAAAAACAATAGTGTTGAACTGAGAGGAGCACCTGTGGTGGAAGAACCTATGGGGAAACTGAGAGACCCCGTCTGCCTTCTTCCCAGTGACTCCCATGGGCCTGCAGAGCATCTCTCCCACCTGGCCCTGTGTTCCTTCTTGGTGAGGGAACATCTCAAGGCAACGTTTCCTCTCCCTAGAGATTCATTTCTGAGCAAGAAACCTTCAGTGTTGTGTTTGAAAAGGGCTTTTCTCACATTGCCACATCCCCTCATGCAGGTTTGTTTTCCCCTCAAAATATGTGCTTGGATGTGATTGAGCACAACGAGCCATTGTTAGAGGAGACAGTGCTATACTTAGAACTCTCAACTCTTTAAAATAGATGTGGTACACTACTGTTCCCAAAAGTCTGAAATGCTGGAAAGTGAGGTGGGAATGTGTAGAAAATAAAATATAAACACATGGCCAAAAATGCCTAGGAGGACGAAAGCTTAGGGATCTTTTGTTGATATAAATATGTAGTAGTTAAAAACATTGCCTAACACTGTGTTTGTCTCTGACATTCAGGCAGCTCATACAGGCTTTGTTCTGGTGATTTATACTAGAAGCCTATAATAAAAATGCAGCCTCAAATCATGCAGCTGGGCACCATTCATTTTTCTTCCACAGACAGTTTCAGAACATACAGAACTGCAGCAGACTGTAAAAGCTGTATCCTCACAGGAAATGCATGCCCGGCCATGGCAGCTGGCTCTCTTGGGTTTCTTCTTTTTTGTGGAGTCATTGGTGATGCTGTGGGGTTTCTAGATGTGATTTATAAGTGCTAGAAAGGAAGTATGAAAATAATACTTCCTTCCCCTTTTGAGTTGGAACTAATTGAGAAATCAGACAGATGGAGATGAACCTATCAACTTTATCATCAATAATGGCTTGATTTAAAACTGCAACTTGATATACTGAAAATAGCTTCTAGAGCCTTCTACCTGAGTTGAACTCAGCTACCCAAAACTGTAAGTCTTCCACTTGGAAAAACTTATCATATGGCCAGAGTAGATCAGCATATACCATCTCTGCGGGCATGCTGATCAGAAGACTCATGATGATGATTTGTACTAGAGGCTATAATAGAAATGCTCAGCCAGAAGATACTGGCCAACATGTTCCTTTCCTCAAAGTCTAGTCAGAAAAGCCACTTCTCACTGGGAGACAAAACAATATGGAGTCAAGAGCAAAATCCAGCCACAGGAACATGGAGGCAGGAGGATGAAGAATGCCCAGTTGTGCCCTTGAATACCAGTTTTATTGTGTCTGCGAGTAAAGGTGAGACACTTTTTTTTTCCCTAATGGATTCTGTGGGACTCTTTCTCCACACCACAAGTATATACTTATCCTCTAAGGCCATTGGTATAGGCCTTACTTACTTATCACTTTGATATGTATTTTCAGCTTCACATTTAGTATGGGGGGAGGAGTTGGCTGTTCTCTCCACTGCAGCATCTTGGAGAATTTTTTTTCCTTAGCTCTTTAGAATCTTGGCAAAGTTAAGACATCATTTTGCCATTGGCATCCCAGAAATGACAAGCGTAGGCTTGGTGATATTGGCATAGTTAGTGTAATCAGGCTGGGCCCCTCTGCAGAGCATTCTGTTACTTGCAGGAGAGGGTTCTTGCTACTGAGCTTTCCAGTTTCCCAGCTTTCCACCACTGGTTGCATCCTTATTATAGACCTGGAGTTGGGGCAAGGAGAATAAGTGAGAATCAAAAGACATTAGTTTTCCCCTGGAGCTTTAAAGTATTGTATTCCAGATTTTGATGCAGGAATATCCTTTCACAAGTATAGAAGCAAGAAGCATAATCAATCAACCAATCAGTCAGTCAATCAATCAATTTGTCATGCTCTGCAGCTTTCTTAGGAGATGCAGATAGGCAGTAATATGTGATTATCAATAATGTCTTGAATTTTCAGTGATGTTTGCCAACTCATAGGCCACCCCAGTGAGCAAGGTCAGGGGCTTCAACCTCAATTGATAGAAGAAATTGTTAGCCTATTGATTTGCCCAAGAACACAGGGAGCTAAGGACCTAGTTAAAAAAAGAAGTAAGACTTGTCTAGTTCCCGTTGTTAGCGTAAAGCACCAGACTGCATTTCCTTCTGCAATCTGTGGTAATTGACATTTCCAACAAAACACAAGGAATTTTCCTTTATAGCTGGTTGTAAATGTTCAAGATGCCTGTAGTCACTCATCACCTTTGTTTACTTAATCACGCCAGTAATCTCTCTTATCTGTCTTCTTGCTTGTTCTCTTCCATTGCTACATTTATGCAAAGAAGTGAAATATATATTCAAGCACTTTATAAACTCTCAAGTGGTGCATAAATGGTATTTATTATTATGATGAAAGTCATATTATTGACTTTGCATCATTAAAAGATAAATCAAGCTATTTCCATCTCATAGTGACCAGTAGGGCTGGGCAGGGAGTGTTACTTGTGTAGCACTCACCTGAAATAACTAAAAATGACACATATCACAACAGCATGAGTAACAATAATATGAAGTTCTCAATCATGGAAGTCTTTCAAAGAAGCACACATTGAGAAATTACATGTATAGGGTAAGACAACAGAATGAAAGCATTAACAGAAAACAAAATAGACAACTTTAGGGGAAAATAAAAGTATTTGTAAGTAGAAAAGATATCATTGGGGAAAATTATTTTTCTACCAGGTAAAAGAACCAATCTTCCTTTCATGTTCTTGATTTTATGTATATATTGTCTATATGCAGGATATATTTGACAGTACAGAATTTGCTAATGGATTTTTCACATGTTACTAAGAGGGTTGCACCATAATTCAGCCCCTACACAAGGGCCTTAATATGTCTCATCACTTAATGATGGCATATGAAAGTTTAGATGGATTAGTATATACAATGTTTTTTCTACAACTGATTTTCAGCAATAGTGAATGAAAACTTCTGATTCACATGTGGTTTATGAGCTGCATTAGTTTAAATAGCTCTAGTCTCCTCTTACCACCTTAAGGCTTGTAACATCTCACCATCCATTCAGGTGGAGAATTATCTACTCCTTTCTCCTTTTCCCATACTTTTTATTAAAACAAAAAATCAAACTTAGAGAAAAATTGAAAGATTAGTACAGCAAACATCCACCCTGCACTAAAAATCTTTTTCCCCTAGATGAGTCATTTGAGAGTAAGTTGCACACTCATGGCACTTCATTTCTAAATATTTCAGCATCTATCTCCTAAGAACAAAAAATTCTCTTATATGACCATTCAAGAAAGCTAACATGAATATAGTACTGTTTATCCAAGACGCAGTTCACATTCAAGTTTTCATAGTTGTCTCAGCATTAGTGTTTATTTTCTTCTCCCCAGTCCATAATAATACAATGTTTATTATCATGAGTCTTTAGTCTCGTTTTTCCTTTTTCTTTCCTTTCCCTTTCTCTCTCCCCCTCCCCCCTTTCTGTTTTCCTCTCTTCTTTACTTTAAGGAGATTGACATTTTTTTAAAAGTCCAGACCAGTTTTTAAAATTTTACCTACTCTTGAAGAAAACATAAGGGACCAGGGACTTTTGCCCTATGACTGTTTGGCTTGGGTTTTTTATTTTTCCTTTTAACTTTCATAGATTTCATGGCTTGCTGTGAAGCTTCTTACTAGATATAATAGTGCACAGGTAGGGTCCCTAGCAGCTGCCAGCTGCTGGCCAGGGTCTCCCTTTCCCCGGCTGACTATCCCCGCTGCCAGCTGGGGGAGGGCCATGGGCATTTGGCATTTGGCCGGCCAGCCCTGCCCTCTGGTCAAACTCCTGGTCAGACTCCTGGTCGACAGAACAATTTGCATAATAGGCTGTTATTACATAGGATTCCTATTAGATATGTAAAATTCAAGATAGGTTTTTCTGAAGAAATTCTGCCTCAAAATCTCAAGAGCAGCTTCTGTCCTAGTTTCCAGCTTGCCACTTTGACTTCAGACTTGCGAGATTCCACAATCATGTAAGCTGATTCCTTGAAATAAATTGTATGTGTTTGTTTGGGGTGTTGGGGGGGGGGGGAGGAGGTAGTTTTTTCTTCCTAAAAATATGTGTTCTGATAGGCTCTTTCAAAGGCTGTCCTCGGGACATTCCTGGAACTGATTAACATAGCAGGAGTACTCTAGACAGAATGACATGTATCCTCTAGGAATTTGCTTCTGACATTCACAGGCCTTGTCCCACCAAATTCGCTATCTATACCAATAGTGAGAACCTAGCTAGCACTTCTTAGAGGTCCTCTGGTTCAAATCAGTTGCTTCTGATCTTTTATATAAAAATGAAAGCTCTTATTTGGGTTCATTAGAGCTTTTCACTCATGAAATTAATGTTTCTTATCTTTTTTCTTGATTATTCTTGAGGTTTCAGTAATATGAAATAGTTTGTCGTTCCCTTAAATCTCTCCAAGTGTAGAACCCTGTTAGTGAATTTTAGGATTGGTTAGGAAAGACGTGGCAATCTAAAATGAATTTTTGATTTGTATGGTTTAGCTTTTTACATATTAATATAGTTTTCTTAAAAACTGTAAACAAGAGAAAAACAAATGTTCCAAGTTAACAATCCTGATCCCATCCCAAAGTTTTACTCAAAAAGTATTCAAAAGAACTGATTTTTCTAAAAACTTGATACCTATGTCTATTTCATGCCTTCATACATCTCCACAGACGCTAGTTGAATTTCACAAGTAACTGCTGTCTTAGAAAACAAGGAAGTCATAGATATGTGGGGGCAACAGTGAGATGGGGGTGAATATTGACTCAAGTTAACTGTTTTATAACTGTCAGCTTGTTAGAAGGTCATTTCTTTCACATAAGAATGGGGGCTTTTGTCAGTCACAGGCAAGCATACAATGTTATCCAGGAAAATTTTGCTTCACTATAAAATGGAAAATGCAATAATATAAACTTCCTGAGACATTAAGAAATATGATCCCTATTCCACTGGAGATTACATACTAATGATCACAAAAGGTGTTAGTTATCATTTAATGGGGAAATATTATGTTGACATAGTGCATAATTTTAGCATCTGTTATGCCTTACTTTGGATTGTAAATCCAGACTGATGGACCTTTCCACATTGGATTCCCTTGTCTCCTAGAAAAGCTTGCTTATGTAAGATTCGATTGAGATGGGCATCTTGCATTTAATTACACTTCCATTCTGCAACTAGTATTTACTAAAGACTAGTCTGTTGAGTAATTTTATTTAATTCACAGAACAAACCTGAAAAACAGTTTTTTGTTTTTTTTTGTTTTTACTGAACAGATAAAGAAATTGAGGCGGAGAGAGGTTAGGTAATTTGTGCAAGGTCACACAGTTAACAATTAATAGAGATGAGATTTCAACTCAGGTCTTTCTGATTCAATTTTGACCCAGCCTGTCAATCAGTAGAGGTATTCTTGGAGATCAGGTTAATTGCCAATGAGTAATGTCAAATTAGTAACTGTTGGGAATGTTGTGGGATAAAGTAATAGAGACCAGTTAACCTACACACCCAGTCTTGTTTTTTACTGGCTGCCAGCAACTCAGACTTTCTTATCTAACTTGGCTAACTGGCTAGTGTGAGGTTCCTCAAATGAATGCTATAGTAATTGGGCCATTGGCCTCCAATCCCAAAGTGAAGTCTAAGCAAATCAGGCTGTGTCATGTGAGAACTCTTTACACCTAGCACAGAGGCAGGCCTAGCACTGCCAAGGTCAAGGGCTTTTCCTTTTTCCTTCAAGCCCAGAGATGAATGCCAGACCTCAGTATTCCAATGGTCCTTGGAA
This sequence comes from Antrozous pallidus, assembly GCA_027563665.1. NCBI lineage: Eukaryota > Metazoa > Chordata > Mammalia > Chiroptera > Vespertilionidae > Antrozous > Antrozous pallidus. The sequence goes on along the minus strand of CM050516.1, from coordinate 59,698,889 downwards.
AAACAAGAGAGGTTGTTCCAGTGCCATAGGACCATGGTCAGCAAACTGTGGCTCGAAAGCCACATGTGGCTCTTTGACCCCTTGAGTGTGGCTCTTCCACAGAATACCATGGCCTGGGCGAGTCTATTTTGAAGAAGTGGCATTAGAAGAAGTTTAAGTTTAAAAAATTTGATTCTCAAAAGAAATTTCAGTCGTTGTACTGTTGATATTTGGCTCTGTTGACTAATGAGTTTGCCGACCATTGCCATCAGCCAAACTGGTCTAGGCTGCCCGCCTCAGGAGGTAGGTAGACACAGGAGGAGAACAGAATCCCAAATGAGAAGAATGGGTCTCTGATATTTAGGAGCAAGGAAATATCCTTGCCCTTGGTAGTGGGAATGGTGCAGGAGGACTGGGAATGGAGAGGAGCACTGGAGCTCAAGGACAGCAGTAACGACACTCCTTTTGAACACAAATTGTTTCCTGTGAAATGTATATTTATGTTTTTCTCCATTGTGAAAAAGGGATTTAAACAAAAGAACATACAGCATTCTCTTTCTCCTTTTCCCCTAGGCAGTGCCCATGTTTAGGCATAAAGAGCCTATGTGGATATATTTGTGTAAATATTTAATATTTCTATAAAACTAGTAACTTTTGATAGTAAAATTCCACTTTAGAAAAATTGACCAGTTTTAGCAAGCTTAATTATCATAGCTCAAGAGTATTTGTATTTGTTTTGGCTGATGAATAAAGAGCTCAGTGGCAAAAGGGATGTGGGGGTGAGGAAATGGGGGAATGCTTTTCTCTACCATAATGAAAATTTATCTGTGTGGCAACTTTTGTTTTGAATATGAATCAGAGGGAGTGCATGCTTTGAGACATATTTATAGTTAACAGTAAGATAAAGGCCTCGTTTTACTGCCTTATTTTTACTTAGTAAATCTTAATTACCTTCTCTTCATAAATTAAGGCATTTATCATGTTATATCTCAGTCATCAGATTTGTCACATGTAGCATTAGTTTCACAGAATAATTCCTTTTGGGCTTTTTGTAAAACATCAACTTATAGTCTTTGTTTTAATGCTCTAGAGGAATTGCTGACTGGAGTTTCAGTGAGCATAGTAGTCTTGTCATATTGTCACAGTTTGGACTAATACCAGTTGGACTAACTCTAGGTGTCATAGCATCATAAACTCACCAGTTGAGGGTAAAATAGGAAGAGGAAAGAAATGGTGTGATTTACAAACTATTTTGAGAGACATGTAGTTTTATTCCTTTGAAGTACATCACAAACTATTTACTGTTATAGGTCCCAGAGACTGGCTTTAGTGAATAGATTTATTTTTAATTAGGAGAATTTGACATATTGTATTTTTCTCTGTATAAGATGCCCTCCCCCACTTTTCCAACCCAAAAGTAAGAAATCAATATTTTAAACATAAAACAGAACACATTTTTATTTAGCAATTATCACAGGTAATGTTTATATACCAGTACTATGATTTATGCAGCATATCACTTTATTCAGCCTCTGTTGCATCCCTGCTCTCTTCTTCATCACTGTTAGTTCCAGACATGTCAATTTCTTCAACTTCTATTGTATCCCTGCTGTCTTCTGAGTCATTGTCTTTATGTGTGAGATCACCCTCATAAACTGGCATTTTCTGAGCTTTGTTCATGTTCTCATGACCAACCCTTTTCTCCTCATGAAATTGAAGCACCATTTTGCCTTGCCTATAAAATCAACAATGTTCATTTCACTTGCAAACATCTTGCCTGACATTGAGTAAGCTTGGTTGACACACATAAGCCACTCTGATGCTGCTCCATAATCCAAGTCTTAAGCCTCTGCTCCAAGTTTGCCCATTTTGCTGGTTTTCTTCTTAAGGCCTTCTTCTTTTTGGCATCTTAAGAAGTTGGTCTTTCTGTTTTCTCCACTGTCTGATCAAACACTCAGTGAGAGGAGGCCCCAATTGTCTCTCTGCAGCTCTGTTTCCATGCTCTTTTGCATAGCTAATTACATTCATTTTGAATTTTATAGAGTAAGACAATCGCTTATTGGTATTTATCTTTTTATTTTTTGACATCTTTATGGGCTCAGAATGCTCTGGTCCCTGTTGCATCTGTGCATTCTCCACCTCCACCTCCGGTTTCTAGTTCCCAGGTTACCTGGCTTCTGACTGGTGAGGCCAAGAGCAGGATCTGATGAAAAGACTGGAGATGGGAGGAAAGCAGCTACAAAGTCTTCCTCCTTCCCTCTTCTCCTCTGACAACCTGTCTGGTAGTGGGTGGGCCTCTACCAGGGCTCCAGCTAGTAGGAATCAAATCTACCATGTGTCCAGTGTTCTCCAAGTGCCTCGTCATCAGCCCTTGGGTAGGACTGGCTTCCTGCTGTTGAGAATCTCCTAAGTAGCTTCCCTGTGCCCTCTGACATCTCCGCTCTTCTATCACCAGTGTAAAGTCTCTGCATTAAATGTGTCCTATTTTACATACTAAGTGGTTTCTTTTTCCTGACACATATATTTTATAGAACAATTTTGCTTTCATTTCATAGCTTATGAACGTTGATAAAGGGAATGTTAAATTATCCATTACCTCAGTTAATCAGATGTAGATAATGGGGCAAAGAATAATAAGATAAAATGACTGCCCTCAGGGAGCTCAGTCTGACTGGGGAGACAGTGCTTAGCAGAGTAAGTGGGAGTGGAGGAGGACTAGACTAGGGTAGTGATGGGACATCCACCCTCATATCCTTTTTGACCATGATCTGCCCAGTCTGGCTCTGTAGTCATGAAATTTATTGACTATCTCATCTCTTGTCTCTACCTATCATACTTTCCTTATCTTCTGATTAAATAAAATAACTGACCTCTTTTTTATATCCTTGATTCCATTTACTTATTTGATAAGGCATTTCATGAGTGTTTGTGTCTAGGGATTTCAGAAGTCTATCAATAAAACATTCCCCTGCTAATGGAGAAAGCCTGTAGGTCCACTCATTATCAAACCTCCACACGCCAGAGACTGTATGTTGAGTGTTCTGCAAAGTTAAAAGAATATAGTGTTTGCCCTCTAGGTGCTCATCATCTGAAAACAAACCTATGGGGATAGAAACTGGCAAGAAAAAAATGTTAGAAACAGTATCTACCTTAACTTTTCTCCAGTAGGGTTTGGTTTGTGTTGCTGCTCCTGAGTTATGGCCAGGTGTTAATAGTCTTGAAAGCTTACACTAGCACTCTTTATTCTTTGAAGATTTAAGATGGAATGAACAGCCTGTGTTCTGGGGCTCTTATTTCCTAGTTCTGCCTTTTATTATAAGTGTCACCTTGGCCAAATGACTTAAGCTCTATAATTCCCCTCACTGTCTATAAGATGAAGATCATAATAGTGTCTGCCCTAGGATTGCTCCGAGGATTAAATGGCAAAAGATATGTGATGTGCATAGCACACGTGCAGACACAGTAAGTGCATGAGCTTGATAAACACGTGTTCCTGCAGCCAGAGCAAAGACTCCTAAGGCCCAGTTAAAAAAGGTGTGTTGTGTGAGTTACAAGGTTCATTGCTTTCCTTCTACATGAAGGCTGTTGAGCCTAATCCCGAGATCCTTTGAGGTCACCTTATTTCAATTGCAAAGACAATTCTGGACCATGCTTTCTTCAGGACGAGTTATCTTTTTTGAGTTTTCAAGTCACCTCTTTAACCAGCACATCATATATGATTGGTTATTGCTTCAGGGCACTTCCAGAAACAAGTTTGAGGCAGATAAGACCTTTGTGGCAGGTAATACCTTAGAGGAGATTCTGGTATGGCTGCCTCTCTGAAAACTTCTGTTAATATCCATCACCTCACTCCTCATTTGAGTTTCACACCTATTAATTGAGCACCACTATTTTTTAGTTCTGTATTGGGCTTCAGGGATACAGGATGAACAGACAATTCCCATTCTCATGAAACTTAGTGTAATGGGAATATACGTAAACAAATTCAATGGACGGTGATGCAAACACAAATGGAAGGGTGTGGAAGGTCAGAGCAGTACCTAGGAAGAATATAAGGAAAGTTTCAGAGATTTGGTGACATGTCAGTAGATCTTAAATGGATTAAGAATAGGGAGGGTCACTGGGTAGGCACAGTTTGTATAGGGGAACGGGACCATATGTGTGGGTGTGTAGGCGTGTGATTGGAGATAAAAGTGAAGATGCAGACAGGATCAAGTAAGAGCTTGACCTTTATCAAATAGACATTGGGGGCTGTTGAGTGATTTTAGGCAACAGAATGCTGTAAGATTTGCATTTTAGCAGAATCATCCTTGTGTGGATGGTGAACTTGAGAAGGATGTTAGAGATGCTGGCAGGTTCCTGTTCCCACTGCAGATTTATTAAAGCCAGTGACAGAGCCCTCTTTACTTCTGTATCCTTGAAGCCTAATACTTTTTAGACACTTAAGAAATGTTGTAGAATAAAAGCAGCCCAAGTTGAATTTCCCAATTCTGCATCCTATCCTCAGAACATACTGACCTAGACCTCCATCTGTCATAAGCAGCTTGACTAAGATCATAATAAATTATTTTTGGTTGGCATTCTTTTAACTGGCACTCTCTGTTTACTAGCCCCCTGTGCAACTGAAGTGTGCTGATGATTGATGCTTATAATTCTGACCCTGACGTACTTCAAACCTTCTAAATCATCAAAAGCAGATTAAAGTATATTCAATATCACTGCAGTATTTGTATGTTTTACTGCATTCTTATTCTTTGGAAATTAATGGTTTATCATGTGGCTGTATACTCAGTTGCATGTAGGCACAAGAGTCCATGATCATCCCCGACTCTGCTCTGTCTCCTAGTGCCTGCCCGGCGCAGAGTGTTTATTGGCAATGTATGCCTAGAAATAGGCAAGCAAAATAAACCCAGTTTTCTTCTTTCCTGGGAGGAAGCAGGTTGGCCCCAAAGGGGCAGATTGGACAGAGATGAGAGAGGAGGCAGTAGTTGGAAATATAGTGGGAGTGCTAAGGCAAGAACTGGTACAGACTAGTGAGACAGGCAGTTTACAAGCAAGCCCACCCACGCTAAGGCCTGAGGCAGGGACACCAGCTTCGCAGTCTTGTGTGCCTTGACCGTAATCCTCAGGCCTGAACTTGGCGGCAGTGTCTACCAGTTATATTTGTATTACAGTAACAACTGTTCAGTAAAATACCAAACAGTAAGTGAAAACATCAATAATTAGAGCATCCTGTTCCCCACACTCACACATCTCATGAAAGCCATTATTAGTGCAGAGCTGGCAATATGATTTGGCCCAGAGTGCAGAACTCCAAATAGAGGCTATGAGATGGCTGACTCCATTCTGTCACCTGGCTTCCAGGAGAAAAGGCATGTGGTGGTGTTACCAGGAGGGAGATTGGCTGTTGGGGTTATCTTTTGGGGGTTGTATATTGCAGTAAGTAGAGATGTCTCTTAGTTTTATTGTACAGATTTGTTTTTCAAATTTGTTTGATCAGCAAGCTATGCCTGTGTCGGGAAGCCTCACTCATTGTCCAAGCCTGGATAGGCAGTCCCCAAAACACAGGGAATGTTTGTCACCCTCTAGGCAAGGGCACATGTGGATTTTAGAGCTAGCTTTACCATTTGCCAACTCTGTGATTTTGGGTAAGTCTCTTAGTATTCCTGGGTCTTAGTTTTCCTTTTTCTGAAATATTGGAATAATATAAGTTCCTTCTTTACAAGGATTGCTGTGAGGCTGGAATACAATGCTGGATGTGAAAATGCTGAACTGGGAAGCCTGATATGTGTAAGAGTATACTACAGATACTAAAGCACATGATAAATATTCTAATAAAAGTAGAAATGTTTCATCAGCAAGCACAGTGTCCTCAAAAATTTCCCCAAAGTACAGTGGGGAAAACTAACTAAAATTGAATTTCTACTGTAGAGTAGATGTTCTGGCTGTTACTCTAGCCACTCCACAAGCTCACATAAAATCTCTGTTTCAGAGATGAGGAAATAGCTTCTGGTCTCAGCAGTGTATCTACATAGCACAGGTGGGTTGTTGTGGGCCTGGCTCCAGAACTTAGTGCTCCTTCTCATTCTTTGTAGTTGTTTATCTTATTCCATCTCTCCCTCCTCCAAAGTTCTTAAAAATTGTTCATATCTTTTGAGGCTAGGGAATTGCCATTTCTTGGCCATCCACACCTGTAGGCCCTGAGCTTTAAGAGACCCTGGGGAAACTAGAAGTTCAGGGAGACTCAGGGTATAGGGTACACTCAGAGTTGGCCAGACCTGGACTGGAGGCAGGTGTGCCCCTTTCCCAGTCCTTGAGGAAATGGCTGTAGTCCTGTAATTTCCAGAAGTTCATCTGTCCAAGTGTGTTTCAACCTCATGCAGGTTGTTTGGTGAGCTGCTTCTTGGGTCCTTCTCCCATGAATCAGTGCTTCTCATGCATTCTGACTGGCTCCTTGCTCTGCTTGCAGAGGAAGTGAGGTTAAATTTATTCTATGTAGAAACCACTCTGCTGAACTTTTCTGGGACCCTCCTGTTAACTTTGATGCCAGGGATAGAGGAAAGGATCCCTAAGGTGGCAGTTTATTACCTGCCCAGTGGAACCTACTACCACATGCATTATTTTTTATATATATATTAAGTTTTCACTGTTCCAGAATAACAGAGCCAGCTTATGAACTGGAGCTGCCCACACAGAGAACCATAGAGAATGCCTGCTGAAGGGCCAAATTGAATATTCAAGGAGGATGTCAGTGTGTGGGAAAAGCATTTGTTCGGACTGGAGCTATGTGTCGTGTTTCTATAGGTTCTCAACAGGAGGTGTGTAGAGGCGGCAGTGATGACAGGCCTGGCACTGAACTGCCACATAAACAAGAAGTCCTTGTTTGACAGGAAGCACTACTTCTATGCAGACCTCCCTGTAAGTATGCTTTGTGATCGCCCTCTGTAAGTTCTCAGAGCTGGGGCGGGGGGAGGGGAGAGTTTGGAGCTGGAGAGAAGGGCTGTGCCTCACATGTTTCCCATCAGAGGTCTGTCCATCACAGCAGGAAGTTCTGCCTGACCTGATGAAGACAGGTGCCCCCCGATGTTTACTAGATTGGATGCAATTGTCCTGATTGCTGACTCCTTGCTTATCCTCATGCTTCTGGTGGCTCGCTCATAATTGAAAGGGGGAGTGGAAGAAGCCAGTGTTCCCAGGCTCAGCCCAGCTGTGTGTTTGGCACTAATTGCCTGTTAGGACAAAAGCTAACTCTGGGGCTGATGTAACGGTAAATGTGGTAAATGCGTACTGTAGCTCTGTAGACACAGCAAGAGCTTCCCTCTTTCAAGTTGAAGTTCCCAATAATAGGACCGTCACCTTTGGAGACATTTCTGTCATCTCACAAGGAGCAAGTAAGTGGACGGCAGTAAGCAGAACCATGCTCCTGAAGCCTAGGCTCAACAACAGGAATTGGCTGAGCAGTAAAGCCAATGTTAACCTGCTTTTTCCTTATAATTAGGAAGTGTTTTTCTTTTAGAGAAGCCAGTATGAACTGGAGCCAGTTTCTTTTATAACATTGAACAGAACCAAAACTGCAGTGTTGAATGAGTTTCCCCAAATCATGTTTCATTTGATGGGAGCCTCTGATAATAAGTATGGCCCTTCAGATTTAAAAAAAAAAAAAATGGGGGTGAGGATATAGCTTCCCATTCTCCTTGAACTGGAGTGAGCTGGTTTTTAGTGGGTGAGAGCAGGGGAGAATTAAATAAAAATAGAACGAGAACCTGAATTCTCCAGCTGCTGCTTGGACCCTCTGGTTGCAGCCTTTTAGAAGATCCTCCTTTTTCAGAGGATGGAGAGCATGAACTGGCATTGTTACACCTTTTATGAGTGATAACCAGTTTGGTTAAGGAGGGGGACTTAGTACTATGGGATTAAAATGAGAAGTTTTGATTATGTGTGTCTTTCTATTCTTTCTGGCCCAGAGTTAGTGTTGTCAAATATTGCATGGGACAGACACTGAAAAAAAAATCGTTATTTATCCAAATATGCAGTTTATTTAAATTATTCTAATTTGAATTTAAGTATCCTGTGTTTTATTTGGCAGCCCTGCTCAGAGTTTAATTTTTATAAATTGAGACTTCCTTTTTGCACAGAGAATGAGTTGGCTGAAAGCAGTGATTCTTAAAGTGTGGTTCCCCAGACCACTAGCATTAGCATTTCCTAGGAACTTGTTATAAATATAAATTTTCAGGTACCATCCCAACCCTACAGTCAGAAACTCTTCAGGTGGAGCTAGTCTGTGTTTTGAGCAGCCTGCCAGGTGATTCCAAAGCAGCTAAAGTTTGGAAAACGCTGGCTGGGTGGCTAGGAGCACAGACTGTGGAGCCAGACCGTCCAACTTCAAATCCTGACATTGATGCTTACTAGCTTGATGACTTGGGTCAGGACCCCTAATCCCTTCCATGCCCTGTACCTCTTGCTAGGATTGTTGTGAGGACCAAGAGGTGTACCAAACTGAGAACACAGTATCAGGATGCTTCAGCAGTTACTCTCTGTTCTCGTTCTCCCTATTGACCTGCTGTCTCTTTAGTGTGTGTCGATGCATGTGTGTATTTGAAAGCAGTTCTTCCTCTCCACTTAAAGGGAGGTGAGGAAGTCCGTGTGATATCCATCAGCATTTTAGTACCGCGTACTTTCATTAACTGCATGTGAGCATTTTCTGGCTAGAAGAATAAGGAAAGTTGGGTCAAGGGGGGCAGCTGGCACAATTGGTTAGCTTAAAGAACAGGAACAAAACAAGCTTATGCATACTAGCAACTGCTGTCAGCTGTGCTGAAAGTAGATAGCAAAAAGCTTAGGCCGCACTTCCCAGTAAGGAGGGTCTGTCAGGAGCAGTAATCAGATGTAGGGTTAGGCTAATGAATTAAGTGGACACAACACATTCCCTTAGAGGCCTCTGACAACGAGATTATTGTTATTCCTCCAAATGATATGTCAGTAGGGAAGATAAGATTCGGGTTGTTTATTGCACCATTATTTGGGGCAGGGGATATCCAGGGAGAAAAGGGGGATAGGAAAAGCCAGAAGAGGCCAGGCTAAATTATGGCTGAAAGGCATAAAATAATTTTTCTTCTTTTTCTTTTTGTTTTGCTTTGTTATGTCGTATTTTTAGGTAAGTCTTTAGTTTTGTGTCCTTAAAAGGAATAGTGAACTAGACCCAGCTTTTATTTGTGGACTGGTGACTATATAATTCCTGTTTGTGTGCAGGCAGGCTACCAAATTACCCAGCAGAGGCTCCCGATCGCTGTGAAGGGCAGCTTGGCGTACAGTGTCTGTGTGGGGAAGAAGCGGAGTCAGGTGATCAACAAGACAGTGAGGATCAAGCAGATCCAGCTGGAGCAAGACAGTGGCAAGAGCCTTCACGATGACCTGCGGTCCCAGACGCTCATTGACTTGAATAGGGCAGGTAGGCTTAGAGATTCTCCATTAGTTTTCCTCTCTGCCTCCCCTCTCCCCTTCAGTTCCCCCAAACAAATTGAGGACACAGGCCCAGAAGCTTGACATTGGAGATCAGAATATCCGCATTGGTACTGGCCCAGCTGATCAGAGAACTGTGATTATTATTGGGCTTGCTAACAAACCACCCTAACACAAGACAAACGTAGCCACCTCATCAGATCCAACAGCTTGGTATCTTAAGCCAACTTTAAAATAAATGATCCAAAGTTAAAGATTAAAAAGTGAGGGAAAAGAGAGAAGTTATTCCAAGGCTAGTACCTACTTTGAGAGTCCTTCCAAAGATTTCAGCCTAATTTATCTGCTGGTCAGATTGGAGAGCTCAGTCAGGCTGACTCTGCCTCTTGTTTGGTAGGAGTTGGCCTTCTGGAATTGGTCCTGGAGCCTGATATGTCCTGTGGAGAAGAGGCAGCAACAGCTGTCAGGGAGCTGCAGCTGATACTTCAAGCTCTGGGGACCAGCCAGGCAAACATGGCAGGTACAAGCTCACAAGCAGTGTCCCTCCTACACCTTCCTTTCTGTTTCTCAGGTCTCTTTGCACTTAAGTTTTATTCTCTACATCAGCTGCTTTGAGGTAGTTTACATCCTTTTTTCAGCTTTTTACATTCCTAATTGTTTTGTGGGGTTTTTTTTTTTAGAATTTTCCTTTGATTCTTTTCTCAGACCTTAACCAAAATAAACACACTAACAACAAGGGTATGGCCCTGGGCCCAAGCTTGTGAGATTAGGATTTGCAAGAGTACATGCTCTGTCTGGTTTCATGCATCAGAATGTTGTGAGGGTCGATGAAATAATGTGTTTGAATGGTTTCACCTTTCTCAGTGAGAAGACACTGTTTATCCAGAATAACTCAGTTTGTGAGAGCTGTGTAGGTGGCACTTCATTGTTAGTTGATGCTTTTCTTTTGGTCTTTTCCTTCTTTCGGAGAATTTTCATCCATGTGCAGTTGAAGCCAAATTATATAAACTATAAGCCAGGGTTATGTTTTCACTAAACTTTAACTTTGAGATAAAATCTTAAATTCAATAGAAATATAGTAGGAAATTAAGGTAAACAACAAAATCCACTTGAATCCTTGGGACCAAACAAACTATGCATTTTAAGTTTTTGTACATTTGACATAAGACTAAGTACCTGTCAAGTTCAGTTTCTTCATGGCTAGCTCCCTTGTCCCCTTTGTAGTGCTGCTTTGCTGGCCTGGAAGTCCCTGAAAGGGAGTCTTTCCTGTGATTTTCTCCCTGTTTTCTGTTCCCAAGGGCTTTTTAAAAGTCTTCTGCAGCTGAAACCGGTTTGGCTCAGTGGATAGAGCATCAGCCTGCAGACTGAAGGGTCCCAGGTTCAATTTCAGTCAAGGGCATGCACTATGGTTGCGGGCACATCTCCAGTGGGGAGTGTGCAGGAGCAGCTGATCAATGTTTCTCTCTCTCATCGATGTTTCTAGCTTTTTTTCCCCCTCTTCCTTCCTCTCTGTAAAAAAAATCTATATATATATATATATATATTTTTTTTTTTTTTTTAAGTCTTCTACAACCCACAGAGCACTCCCTGACAGAGTGGAGAGAGGATACAGATCCTGCACGTACAGTTGTTCATCTGAGATAACTGCTGTGGTGTAGTAGGGTTCTCCAGAGAAACAGGACCAGTGAGATGTGTTTATGTTATGATGTGTGCTTGCATCTAATGACATTTATTGTAAGGAACTGGCTCATATGATCATGGAGGCTGGAAAAGTTCCAAGATCTAGTCGGGAAGCGGCAGGAGAGCTCTTGCAAGAACGCAAGCTCCAGGGGAGCGGATAGTGCAGTCCAGTTCATGTCCACAGTCCTGAAGTTTGGAGAGCTGATGGTATAAGTTCCAGTCTGAACCCAAGTCCAAAGGCAGGAGACCAATATCCCAGCTCAAAGGCAGTCATGCAGAGAGACTGAATCGCTCCACTCTGCTTTTTGTTCTATTTAGGCCTACCATGAATTGAATGGCGCCCATTCACAGTGGGGAAGCAGTGTACTTTACTCAGTCTGTGGATTCAAATGGTAATCTCATCCAGAAGCAGACACACCCAGAATAATATTTAACCAAATATCTGGGCACCCTATGACCCAGTAAAGTTGACATGTAACATCAGCCAACACGAATGGTCCCAGTGGGTGCCTGTAAATACCTCTGATGGTGATGATTCGTCTCCCTGCCAGTTTGTGATGCTGTTTGCCGACCTTTTCATGTCATGCAATATAGTTGTTTTCTAAAAAAAAAGATTTCTTAATTTGTAATGCCACATTTGTCACATCGGACATCTTACAAGCAATAAATTGTTATATTAGAGCCCTGGTACAAGTTGAACCTAAAGACAGAACTTGCCTATTTGCTATCTTCCTTAGGCTAATGACTGGAAAAACACTAGCCACATGAGTGAGTGGCTTTAAGGTTAGTTGCCTGCAAGTTTGCTTTAGAGAAACGAGGCTTTGTTTTAGAATAATAAAACTCCATTTTAGATTTATGGCTCATGCTGCCTTTACCCACGGAATGTAAGTGAAATATGGGCAGGTTGGATGGTCATTCATTGATACACTAAGTGTTGATTCTCTGTTGCTTTTTTTAAAAGTTTTTATTATTCCATTCTTCTTTAAAATAACTGATTTCTACCAAACTTAAGGAATAATAAACAGGCCACCCGTTAGCTGAGAAGTAACCCCATTTGGGTCCTTGCCAAGAGATAAACCCTATCGGCAAGAACACATCAATTCAGTGACAGTGACAGCTGAGAGGATTCATTAAATGGCATTTGGTGTGATATTTTTTGTTGCTTTTAAAAGGAAACCCAAAGTGTTGCCCGTAACACAGCAGCAGAGTGGCTGTGATGGTCCCAAAGTGCTGTGGGGAGGGTCTCAAAATCTATAGTGTCTGCAGGGATCAACCCCGACCCTTTTACTCCCACCACCATGGGACCACTGTGTTGGCACTGGAGACTGCAGCCTAGGAACTGAGGGCCACTCTGGGGAGGCCCAGTGCGTCCCCAGGGTGCTTTGGAAATGACTCTTAAATTCCTCTGGGCTGTGATTCAATAAGTTCCTGATAGTTTTGCTGATGAGCATAGACCAGCTCAGCCTACGTTCAAAAGTCATTTTCTTCTCAGGGATGTCTGCCACTGTGAGATCTTCAAAACAGTCTTTTGAGTTGATGTGTACCTATGTAGACATAAAAAATGTTTCAGTGGTAATAATAATGTTCAGTTTGAACATGTGGCATGTGCTCATTGGTTCATTAAGCATTTTTAAAATTCATTTATCTCATTTAAACTTTATGACAATTCCTGATAGATGTTTTTATGCCTGTTGTACAGGTGAGGAAAGTGAGGCTTAAAGAGGTTGGATTATTTGCCCAAAGCTCACAAGAAGTGACTGAGCTAGGATTTGAGCCCAGGTGTGTCTGACTTCAGGCGCCTTTTCTTTAAGCACTGATCACACTGCCTCCTAGTGGCAGTCACGATATACAGCTACCCTATATAATAAAAGCCTAATATGCTAAGTGTCGAGTTGTCCGACCAACCAATCAAAGCATAACATGCTAATCATATGCAAAGGCTGCTCAACAGCTGGCTAGGATGTGCACTGACCACCAGGGGGCAGATAGTTGACTGTCGACCAGTGACTCTGATGTGCATTGACTACCAGGGGGCAGATGCTCCTACTGGTAGATTAGCTTGCTGCTGGGGTCCAGCCAGTCTGGACTGAGTGAAATAGGCCAGACATACCCTGGAGCCCTCCTATAGTCCCTCCCCAGCTGGCCAACCTCCTGCATCCCTTCCAGGCCCCAGTCGTGCTCCAGTGGGGTCCCTCAGCCTGGCCTGCACCCTCCTGCAATCAGGGACCCCTCAAAGGATGCCAGAGAGGCAGTTTTGGTCCAATCCCTCATGCCAGGCCGAGGTGTACGAATTCATGCACTGGGCCTCTAGTCTATCATAAATTGCCATAGATAACTGTGAAAGATAGTATAGCAGAGCATGGGTACATGAGTGCTGATGGCACCAAGATCTCAGATCTGGGATGGAATCCTGTCCTACCACTTCTAGCTGTAGGAACCTGAGCATGATATTTGATTTCTCTGAACCTCACTTTCCACACTTAGAAAATGAGTCCCCAAATAATTGTGTATGGAAAGGGAAAGGAAGAAACCAAAGAGCAAAGAAACCATCTAAGTCTTTAGATAGTTGGGGAGCTTGATGGTGTCCCTGAGATAGGGAGATGATTTACTGAAACAGGGACAATTGGGAGAGGACTACTTTTGTGGGAGAAAATCATTTTGATGTTAAGTTTGAAATGCCTAAAGGGTGTCTAAGTGGCTTTGTCATTGAACTAGATTGTAGGGAATGAATGTGATAATGTGTATAAAATGTATCACAGGCCCAGACAAATAGCTGTGCTCACTATCTTAGGTATTTTTAACAATAGTAAGTAGTGTTACTGTTACAGAATCACCGCTCGTTTTAGATGAATACACTGTGAAATATGGTTACTTTTTCTCATTGTCAAACCTTGTTATGTAAGTTCTGGAGAGTAGTCAGTGATCAGAATGAGATAGTTTAATAGACTTCTCACTAAATCCTCAGGCCCCTGCTGCTTACAGAAACAGCTTTCTGTCCTGATGTTATATTTCTGATGTGCGAATGTGTTTCAGGAAAAAATAATGTAACTGTACCATATCACTGTGCTCAGTGGTGTAGTTCTTTGGCTTTGCTGTTACAAATCTCTACTTCTACAGGGTAGAAATTGAGCTTGATAGCATTCTCATGGTATGTGAATAAAGGCCCTCCGTTGGTGTTGCAGAATCTGACTGGTAAGGCTTTTGTGCATTTGAGGCAATTTAACTTAATTTGTTTAAAAGGTATTTTGTCTTCATTGGATAGACTGTCTTTTGTTAATGTTTGATGTCATATTTGAATCCAGGCTAGGGAATGCTCTTTCAACACTGCAGGATACTAAGTGATTCCTCTCAGACTTTTCTATAGCATGGTCATCTCTGGGAGAGACTGAAATTCATGCTTTTATTCCATGTCCAAATAAGAGTTCTAAATTGTGAAAGATGGTTTCATTCTTAAAAGCAAGTGAGGCCCAATTCAGGGTTCCCTGAGTTCCAACAAAGTGTCTCTCAAGTATTGAAATCTGGTTGAGCAGAGCTCAGCATACTTTGGAAGTTTTCCTTTGAGCTACTTGGGCCTTTCAGATTATTCCAGCTATAGTTTAGTCTTACTTAAATGGGACTTTAAGAATTTATCAGGAACCTGCTGTGAGATACTAACCAGTCCAGTTACTCATTGCTCAGGAAAATACCAGTTTTGGCTTGTTCAATAAGGTATTAATTTATTGAACAATTACTATGTTCCAGACCCAGCTCTGGGTTCTGAATATAGCCATGCAAAGGATATTCACAAGCTTATGTTCATGAGGGAGGAAAATTCATTAACAAATAAAGCAAAAACAGTTATAGTGATAAGTGCATTAAGGAAATAAATAGGGTGTCAAGGAAATTGAAGGCCTCGGGGGAGGCGCATTTATTTGAGTCCTGAAGAATGACCCCAGGCCCAGGCAGCATAGAGGGAGGGAATGAGCATTCTAGGAAAAAGCTAAGGCAAAGTCCCTGCATGTGAAAAATCTCAGGATATGCTCAGAGTTAGCATAGTTCACAGCCACTCCAGAGAAAGCATAATGAGCAGGCAAATGCGGCACAAGTGAGGCTTGGGCTAGATTATTGATAATGCAGGAAGTTATTTGGGTTTCATTCCAAGTGCAGTGAGATGCCCTCAAAGGACTTTGAAGCAAGGGAATGACTTAGTCTGTGTAACATTTTTAAAAAAATCACTCTGCTTTAGAAAGTAGACTCAAGATGGTAAGAGGAAGCAAGACCAGGTAAAAAGCTTTTGTCGTTGTTCAGATAGAAGATGATATTTTGATGGACAGGGCTGGTATCAGTGAATATGAAAAGATTAAGACAGACAGAGTCAAGATGGTTTTTAGAAATAAGAGGATTTGTTAACAGGCTGATACAAGAAGATATCAAAAAGGCCTTTTAGGAAGGCTGAGGAGCTAGGTGGTGGTGCTATTTATTGAAATTGCAAAGACGAAGACAAGAATGGCTTTGTGGAGTCGGGGAGGGCAAGTCAGGATTTAGTTTTAGAAATTGAAATACCTATGAGAACTCCAAGTGGAGGTGTCAAGTAGACATTGGATATCTATGAGGAGCTCCAAGTAGAGGTCTGGGCTGAGGAGATTAATTTAGGAGTCATCAGCAATAGATGGTATATAAAACATATACCCCTAGAGCAAGAGTATAAGGAAAGAAGACAGTCCTACATTTGAATGGGAAAGAAAGCACCACCAAATAAATGGAAATGGGGTCTCCTAGTGCCATAGTCGGCAAACCACAGCTCGCAAGTCACATGTGGCTCACAATCTGCGGTTTACCGACCACTGCCCTAGGGAGACTGGAGGAAAACCAAGAGAGCTTAAGGCTGCAGGAGCTGAGAGAGGATGACATTTCAGGAAGGAAGGATTAATCAGTATGTCATGTGTGGCTGAAGTATCCCATAAGGGGAAGAGAGAACATGTCCTTTGTCCACTGGATTTGGCAGCAGGATGATGTTGGTGACTTTGTATAGGCATTTTCCTAGTTGAAGGGATAGAAGCTAAGATGAACTGGGTTTAGAAGTAAATGGGAGGTGAGATCATAGAGACAATACGTGGGAAAAATAAAACTGTTTGCGATGATTTGTTGAATAGGAAAGTAGAGAAACGGCAGCTGAATGATGAAGAGAGAATTGGGTTCAAGGGAGTAGGGCTTTGGTTTTGGTTTGTTTTTTTAATGAGAAATATTACATATGTATGTATCAGAAGTAGTGCTGAGAAAGGTAGGTTAGTGACTGATGTGAGGAGGAGCTGATTGAAAGAGCGATGTCCTTGGGAAGGCAAGAGTAGTGGAGATATATAAAAGCTGTGCCCATTTTTCAAAGGCCTGCCATTTTGGTAAGATTAAAGATAAGATTAATTCAAAATAGGCTGTAGATATGTCCTAGATTCTGTAGTGTTGGTTATGTAGTTCTAATAATACAAGAGGGCCAGCAGTAGAGGCCAGCTTATTGATAAGGGGTTTTAAGAAGGAAAAGGTGTTAACACTCAAGTGGACATTGAAAGATGAGCAGAGTTTGAGAAGGGACAGTCACACTGATGAATAGAGTGCCTGGGAGCCAGAGGTGCAGACAGGGATGTGTATGAAGGAAGAGAGCTCCCCTGATTGGAGGAGAGCTTTTTCATGGAATGTATAGTGAGAAAATGTGGGTAATTTCAACCAAGACCAGATGAGGGCTCTTAAATGCCAAGCAGAGGAGACAAATCAATCCAATAGGAGCTGGCTGTGCACTTGAGCAAACAAAGGAAATACTGAACATGACCGTGTGGAAAAGATGAAAGTCAGAGCCGCACCTAGGTGGCTGGACAAGGAGGAATTGAGGGGTTGGTTGCTGTATTAAAAGTCAAGATATGATTATGTCACCCAAGGCCTCAGGCGAGGGTGACAGCAGTGGAAATGGAGAGGTAGTGACAGGTATGAGGAATATTTGGAGGGAAGAACTGTTAGGATCTAGTTATCAGTTTGGATATAAAGGACAAAGGAAACAAAAGTAGAAGATGACTTTAGGATCCCCAGACTGAGAGTCTGATGATGTCAGGAACAGTTGGAACTTTTTGAGATTTGGGTAAGCACAAATTATCCAAAAGGAGCTACAGGGTTTTGTAAAAGTCTTGAGATGTCCAGATGGGAGACATAGAGTAATTTCCAAGCTGAAAGGCATCTTTCCCCTATCAGCATGGGGGGGGGGGGGGGGCGGGGAGAGTTGCATTAGCAAGGAAGGTGAACTCTTCCCTTTCCTGTGGGAATGAGTAAAGAACAGGCCAAGCAGCAGCCTGCCCTTGGTCTCCAGCTTGGAGAGTGAGCTCCACAGCCCAGCACTGGGGCAGTGGCAGTGACCAGTGCCTAGGGTCTCCTTTCTTGGCATGGAATTTGTTTACACCATCTTATTATTTTAATATGCATTTTCTATGGAATCTGGGGAAATTAATTTCTTTATTCAGCCTATCAGAACACTTAGGTTTGACAGGTTTATTTTCATAGGTTTTTAAATGAAAAAAAATAAACATCATTTTGTCTGCTTATTTTGTTCCATTTTAAATATTTTAAGTGATATTGGGAAACAGAATTTGAGCTTTACTTTGTATAATATATAAGACCTAAGTGTTTCTTAACTGCACCTTCCTATTTGTCTTGGAACTTTGCCTCCCTCTCCACCTCAAGAGCCTCTTAGTCCCCTCCACAAAGCACCTGCTTCCTTATGCGTGATTGCTCCTAATCTAAAGGGGCTTTCGGGGTCAGAGAAGGTCCTCTCAGGTTGGGGACACCTCCCTCTAAGTTTCACGGCAGACACCATATCTGAACAGCTCTGTCCGCTGCAGTAGATCCTTACAGCAGCCAGAAAGGAAGGATGCAGAGTCCTGTCTGTGGGAGGAGGGGATTGTTAACAGTGGTGGAGGAGGGAAAATGCCTAAGTTCTGCTCTTGTCCTTGAGCCATAAATTCTCAAGAACTCACTTATTAATCTCCCAGAATCACTGTTGGAAATTCCCATTCATTTGGAGAGCGTGTAGGGTTATCAGAAATCATTTCGGAGGCCTTCCCGACAACCCAGCTCTGACACTTTGAGAAAAGTTTGAAAATAAAATTGCCGAGTAAATATCCATTTTAACAGTATTGTTTTTCTTATTTGGCACAAAAGGAATGAGATTTCCCCAGCTGGTGTATCCAGAATTTCTCCTCTTTCTCTGCGTGTGCACAAGTACACACAAATACATACACATACATGCATGCACTTGAGATGCTTTGGGGCCAGGATTCTCTTAAGCAGACAGAAGTGCCAGTCGTGTACTTCAGAACCAACTAAGGTTCTCTAAGGTTAGGTTGCTGTCACTAAAGAGCAAGTAGAGTTAGATATTGCTTGCCTGGACACTCCTGTCTTTAAAAGATCATGTTGCCTCAGATAATTTCTAAAGAATTGTCTTTTTTTTTTTTCTCTTTTCAGAGGGCCAGTTGAGGGTGGATGCCAATATATCTGTGCATCACCTTGGGGAGCCTTTGGGTGTTCGAACTGAAGTGAAGAATCTCAACAGTGCCAGGTTCTTGGCCAAAGCAATAGGTAAATGTCAACTGTTACTCCTAATTGCACCTCTCTGTGTCCATTATCTATTGCTATGTAACAAGCTACCCCAAACCTTAGTGGCTTGTACAGTAACTTTCAGTTTCCACAGTTTTTTGCACTTATGCACTGGGTGGTTTTGCCGCTCTCCTGCCTCAGCTCCTTGATGTGAATGTGGAAGCTGGCAGCCCAGCTGAAACAGAGTCTGAGATGACCTCACTCACATCGTGGGGCCTTGGTGCTAGATGTATGCTGGGCTTCTTTCTCCACTTGGTCTTTCTTCATTTGCTTGCCTAGCCTGGGCCTTCTTGTGTGGCATCGGGATTCCAGGGAAGAACTCTTGATAGGCAGAAGTTCTAGATCTGCAGTCAGTGGACCTAGATAGTGGCCCCAGCCCTTCTACTAAGTTGTGTAACCTGCACTGGGTCACTTAATCTCTCTAAACCCAAGTTTTCTCAAAAAGGAAGAGAGTAGAGTTTAATAAAAGGTCCTTTTAAGCACCATAATTCTATGATGGCAGCAAGAAGAAAATATAGTGTACAGTAGTCCCCCCTTTATCCACAGGGGATATATTCTAAGACTCCCCATGGATGCCTGTAGCTGTGAATAGTACCAAACCCTATAGATATTGTGTTTTTTCTATATACACCTATGATCAAATTTATAGATTAGGCACAGTAAGAAATTAACAATATAATAAGTAATACTAAAATAGAATAATTATAACACTATACTATGATAAGTTATGTGGATGTAGTTAGTGTCAGTCTGTCTGTCTGTCTTAAAATATCTTATATAGTACTGTACGCACCCTTAACTTGTGATAATGTGAGATGATACAATGCCTAATGCAGTGAAGGAGGTGAATGACGTAGGCACTGTGATGTAGTCTTAGGCTATTGTTGACCTTTTGAGGATATATCAAAAGTAGAATCCTCTGTCTTGAGTCATCCTGGGTCATGATGTTGATGGTTGGATGTCAGGAGCACACATTATCTGAGACTGGGTAAATTTAACCTTAAACTGTGGTTGAATTCAGGTATCTGAAACCAGAGAGTGAAAATGTGGATAAGGAGGGAGTTGCAGAAGGAAGAATTATTATATACTAGAGGCCCGGTGCATGAAATTCATGCACAGGGGTTGGGGGTGTCCCTCAGGCCAGCCTGCACCCTCTCCAATCTGGGACCCCTCGAGGGCAGTCGGACATCCTTCTCACAATCCAGGACTGCTGGCTCTCAACTGCTCACCTACCTGCCTTCCTGATTGCCCCTAACTGCTTCTGCCTGCTAGCCTGATCACCCCCTAACCACTCCCCTGCCAGCCTTACTGTTGCCTAACTGCTCTCCTGCCAGCCTGTTTGCCCCTAACTGCCCTCCCCTGCAGGCCTGGTCCCCCAAAACTGATCTTCCCATCAGGACTGGGTCCCCCCAAACTGTCCTTCCTTGCAGGCCCAGTTGCCCCCAACTTCCCTTCTCTGCCAGCCTGGTCACCCCTAACTGCCCTCCCCTGCAGTCTTGATCACCCGCAACTGCCCTCCCTTTGCAAGCCTGGTCCCTCCCAGCTGCTTTCACCTGCTGGCCATCTTGTGGCAACCATCACATGGAGGCAGCCATCTTTGACCACATGGAGGCAGCCACCTTGTGTGTTGGAATGATGGTCAATTTGCACATTACTCTTTTATTAGATAGGATAGAGGCCTGGTGCCCAGGTGGAGACTGGCTGGTTTGCCCTGAAGGGTGTCCTGGATCAGGGTGGGGGTTCCCTTGGAATATGGGACGGCCTGGGTGAGGGGCCTGTGTTGGTTTGCAGGCCGGCCACACCCCCCGGCAACCCAAGCAGAAGCCCTGGTATCTGGAAATTATCTTCTATACTTGAAACTTTGTAGCCTTGAATGGATGCCTAGGTCTGCCAGGGTGTGTGGAAAGCTTGACTTCCTCCATTACTGGAGAAACCCAAGCCGCCTCCTTGCTCCATGGCTATAGCCATCTTGGTTGGATAATTTGCATACTCTTTTGTGATTGGCTGGTGGGCATGGCTTATGGGCATAGTGGAGTGATGGTTAATTTGCATATCGCTCTTATTAGATAGGGTGATTCTGTTGACTGTTTTTAAAAGATTTTATAAGTTTTTAAATGTTGCTTGGCTGGATGAAAGGAATAAACAGTATGTTGCTAAATCACTGTGTTTTTTTTAGACTATGAAATTCAGAGGCAAATCCAAGAACTTGAGAATGGAGGAGAAATTCTGAATGAAACTCGCTCCTTTGATTACAAGCTGGGGTGAGTCTGCTTGAAAGCATCTTGCGTGCAGCTGGGTGGGACTCCAGTCTGGGCTTACCACAGATCAGCACCATGAAGAAGGTGCTTAGGTTCTCTGCAGTTCCATTTCCTCACTAGTGAAGTTAGGAAAATACTGTGTCCTACGAGGTTATAATACACCCTGCAAGGCTGGTAAAAGGTTTAAACTGAAGCAGTTACATAGTGCTTAGTTCTAGGTCCTGGCCCTTCCCTTGCTTCCAGGTTACCTGCTTTGTGGCAAGCATTTTTATTTTCTCAAACTCTGTCAGACGAAAGCTCTACCAATTTACGCTAGAGATTGCAGATAGTTTAGAGCTGGTCGTAGAGCTTCCTTTTTTTTGTTTAGATAACATTGATTTTAATTTACTAAATCAGAAATTTTGCAGTCTTATACTTTTAGCAGAAGATCAAACAAAGCGCAAAGCCTAGACTTAGAGCTGGTTAAAAGCTGGAAGCATTGAAGCAATTTCTTTTTTTTAATTAGCATTCTAAACATTTTTCTTTTTTAATATTATTTTTTAATGTATTCATAATATGTCTCCCAAGGAAAGCTGAAGAGCTTGAATCTGCCTGTGCCCATTATTGGCAGGGAATCCCCTCTGTGTGTGTGTGCCAGCCAGTGCTGCATGCAATATTCATTTAATGTTTTCTTACTTAACTATCGTAGGTGCACTGTGCCGATGAGAGACAAAGAAGGAAAGCAAGACTACAGGTGATTACTCCCCTTATCAAAACAGCTTTATGTATTCGGGGTTAGGGGGATATTTCACATCCACTAATAATTTTTAGGAACCACTTTTTGTTATTGTTGCCTGATGGAAAATCCAGACTTCCTATTTTAGTGTATACTGAGCGAAAGAATAGATTCTTAATCGGGTTGCCTTGGAGTGCCTTATTAGATAGGATTCAACTGTTGGAAGGTGCTTGTTCACTCACTTCTATGTGAGAGTTGTTAGAATTCAGGGTGAGGAACCTTTTTTCTGCCAAAGGCCATTTGGATATTTATAACATCATTCATAGGCCATACAAAGTTACCAACTTAAAAATTAGTTTGCTATATTTGGTCAAACCTTTAATTAACTCACCCCTCATGCCTTGGCAGGGCCAGGCCAAATGATTTCCTGGCCCTTGTATGGACCTTGAGGGCTGGACATTCCCCACCCCTGCTCAGTGAACCAAGAGGATGGCAGTTGAGGATGGGGCCTACCCTCCCTTCTTCCTACATTCAGAAACAAGTTCAGTAAGGAACTGAAGTTCCTTGAGAAGAAATGAAAAAAGAGATGTAAATGCTCCAATCTTCAGGTGATGCAGTTTAATTGATAAGTTGGACTTAATATGAGATTCAGAAGTAAAGCAAGAAATAAAGATATGCTTAAGCTAACTCAAGCCTTTTATTTATTTCCCCATTGAGTTTAGCTGATTGCAAAGGTTGAAATTTTCCTCATCAAAGTTGATGAGAGTAGCCCACCTCTCCATTATGTGCAGAAAGATGTAAGAGCAGCTACTGCTGTCAGTGAGGGACAAGTGTGGTGCCATGTGGGTAAGAAGCAGCTCATAAACCCTTAGAGTGAACTTTATCTCAAGGATTTATCTCATGGTGTCTGTCACAGTGCGGATGGCTTTAATTACTGTGAGCTTCTGGGTTCAGTCAGTTCTTCTCAAGAACGTTTGTCTTCCAGTGTTGCCCCCACTCTGTTTCTGCTGCTTTCTGACTGAGCATGGAATAGAGTTAGAGTTTAGTTAGTGGCTTCAGCTCAGTCCCCAGCTTAATAGACGGGAGTCCTTCTTACCTTCAGAAGTCGGATTGATTTATAGCACAGATCTGGCATCAAGGTGACGGGCTGCTTGCACTTCAATCTGTTACTTCGGAGTCACCATTAGTTCTGCGTTTCCTGCATCTGCATAAGCCCTTTGACAGGTATAAGCAGAGAGAAAATGATAGATGCTGGAATAAAACAGGGATTATATGCAGTGGTGCAGCTTCCACATTTTGAAAAAATTAACAATTTTTAGAGCAGTCTTAGGTTCATTGCAGAATTGAATGGAATTACAGAGTTCCTGTATGTTTCATGGTATGTACCACATACCATGTACTTGTCCTTTCCCCCATAGTTTTCTCCTGCATATATGTGGAATGTGGTATATTTGTTACAATCAATGAACTGAAATTGATACCTTATTATTAACTAAAATTCATAGTTTGTATTAGAGTTCACTCTTTATATTGGACATTCTGTGGGTTTGGACAAATGTATAATGACATGTGTCCACCCTTACAGTTTATACATAGTTTCACTGTCCTAAAAACCTGTCTGTACTTAACTCACTCCTCCTCCCCTCTCTCCCCTCTAGCTTCTACATTTTATTTAAGCAAAATCCATTCATTGCTTCTGCTTTGCAAGAAAATATTTTCTTATTCTTTGACTTTTCATTAATTAACCAAATACTACTAAAAATAGTGGAAATTTAAAAAAAGGGGGAAATCGCTGAGACCGGTTTGGCTCAGTGGATAGAGCGTCGGACTGCGGACTGAAGGGTTCCGGGCTCGATTCTGGCAAGGGCATGTACCTTGGCTGTGGGCACATCCCCAGTAGGGGGCGTGCAAGAGGCAGCTGATCGATGTCTCTCTCTCATCGATGTTTCTGACTTTCTATCCCTCTCCCTTCCGCTCTGTAAAAAATCAATAAAATATATTTAAAAAAAAGGGGGGGGGGGGAATCATCTTTCTCCCTAATAAGTTGTTTTCATTTGCTCTTATGTCTTCATGAATATACTAGAAGCCCAGTGCACGAAATTTGTGCACAGGTGTGGTCCCTAGTGGCTGCCAACTGCCAGCCAGGGGCCTCCCTTCCCCACTGCCAGCCAGAGCCTTCCTTCATTCCATGCCACCCCCTGGTGCTCATCACACGTCATAGGGAGCAATGGAACTCCCAGTTGGTCGAACTCCCAAGGGGACACTTTACATATTAGGCTTTTATACATGTAGATACTTTATCCACAAGTATACATCACAGCATGGCATGAATGGTGCTGTGCTTCTTTCACTCGTCACTGGTTCCTAAGCATGGGAATCAGCAGGGTTGCTGTTTCTAGCTGTGGTTTACACTTGTGCGCAGACTGGTTCTCAGGAAACAAAAGGCCAGTGTTGATATTTAAGATATTAGAAAATGTTTGCAGTGATGTGGCCTCTCTATACAGAAACTTTCCTATGAATAGTTGGGTTTTTCTCATCAAACTAAATACATCAGCATCAGGTCCTGTATCCTTTCTGCCTAGGTTTATTCCCGAGCCCAACCTGCCTCCCCTGATGCTTTATGATTCAGCGTCTCTGCCTGCTGGCGCAGACCCACAGCAAGTGATCAATATTGACCAGCTTCGAGAGCAGCTCCCCGAGCTCCCCAGGGTGACCCGAGAGAAGCTTGTCCAGCAGTATGGGATGCTGCCGGAACACAGCCTCACCTTACTGGTAGGTGTTGATCAGAGGCTTAAAGAAGCCCAGCTCAGCAGTTGGGGTGGGCTCTAATGGAGCGAGCCGATTGCCTCCATTGTGTGAAAGATGCTCCTGGGCAGAACAAGGCATGATAACCTTCATTCACTCCCCTTAATGATAAATGCACCTCATAAAATCGGAAGCCTAATCTTATATCTCATGTCTCCTGTGTAGAAAGGAGCAGCTGCTCAGAGCAGCAGTGGAGGCTTCTTGAAGAGTATCTAAATGTTATGGACGAGCATTTTCCCCTGTGTCTGGAGGACAAAAGAAAATCTATGTATAGTTTCCAGCAGTATTGAACCATGACAGGGCCTGGCAGGAAGTTAGTTCTCAAAACCCAGCCAGTTGTTTTACCAAGTGTGGAAGAAAACATTTATTCTATACAACATGCGAAAACTCTTGACTAAAAATATCGGTCCTTTGAGGCTTGAGGGTGTGTCTGAAAGAGGCATGAGAGAATCTGACACCAGTGAGGTCTGTGTAGGGATTTTCCCATCCTTTTCACTGCTGCTTGGGGCTTTGCAGTCTTCTTCGTCATGGCAACATGAAAGTGATCCGGCACCAGTGAGTGTAGCGTTCTGTCACAGTTGTCTTCTTGTATGTTGGGGAGTTCTGTCACAGTTGTTTTCTTGTATGTTGGGGAGGAAGCAGAGCATTCTGTTGCTGCTGCTTTTAGGGGCCAGGTGCATGCCACACACTTACCTTTGGGGCAGCAGAATCTGTTGAAATTCTGGATTTTTACAATTTAATTGACCAATAATAAATATCTGGGGACATTATGGTATACACATTTCTATGTAAATTTATACAGTTTAATAACAGCAACCAGCCATTTCTGGTGCAAGGTAGGCAATCGAATGTTTGTTGAATTAATGATTTTCTCTTTATTTTCTATAAATCAGTTAATTTGTCAAGTATCTACAGTGTCATGTGAAAACTCCTTTTTTACTACCAAAAGCAATTAGGCATGATCTTTTTTTTTCTTTTTTTTTTTCATTCCCTAGGCAGAGTTGAGCATTGTCTCCCTAGGCTGCCTGTATATTTTACTCCTACCTCTGTGGCATCTATGTCACTGTATTTTGATTATTTATTGGTGTGTCTTGTTCTTGTTCAATGCCTTGAAGGCAAGGACAGTTGCATCCTTACCCTCCCTGCTCCTCAGCACAGATGAGTACACCAGCAGTGCCTAAAGCCACATCTGTGTGTGTGAATCTGTTAGCATCTCATACAGAACAAC
The DNA here is from genome assembly GCA_027563665.1 of Antrozous pallidus. Classification (NCBI taxonomy): domain Eukaryota; kingdom Metazoa; phylum Chordata; class Mammalia; order Chiroptera; family Vespertilionidae; genus Antrozous; species Antrozous pallidus. Next base: position 59,673,157 of record CM050516.1, on the reverse strand, counting down.
TTTCACTTACATTTTTCTTGAGTCGATTTATCAGAACTGAGATTCAGTCTTTCGCATCTTCCCCACCATCTCTATCACTTGAGTCTCCGGGGAAAAAAACTGAGTTCCAGAATAAAAACTAAATGCTAAATTTCCATCCTGCATTGACATATTGCCAAATTCTGTAGGGGATTGGAGGACCAGGGCCAAGTCTGCTCAACCTGCAGACATCGGTTATCTCTCACCACTTGGCGTCCTGCCCTGGTGGACAGAGGCCACCACTGGCAGTAGTGAATGATGAACCTAGGTTACTTGGCCACGTTTTTTCCAAGACTGATTTCAGAGAAAAATCCACTAAGTAGAATGGTAGAAATTATTAGTGAATATCAGCTTCTTCATGAGAGAAGTGAAAGGACCTTTCTGCATCTCCTCTCGAGAATATGGCTCATTCTCTGAGGCACTGTCTGAAAACAGATGCTCCCTCCAGAAAGCACCTCCATAGTATTGTCACCCTCCGCCTCTGAGAAGCATGCTATGTGTTCTCTGAGGGCAGGGACATTCACACTCCTGTTTGTGCCCCTGCCTCCCTTTGTGTGTCCTTCCTGGTACTAGAACCGAGGAGTCCTTGAGTAAATGTTTGCTGAGGGGTGGCAAGTCTGTTTTCATAGTGTAAGTTCCCTTAGGGAAACATACCTTTGATCTGTTCAGTTCAACACTTTATTAGCATCTCCTATGAAGCAGATACTGAGCCAGAAACAAAGTTTCAAAAAAAAGATGTTTTCTTTGCTTTCCAATAGCTTATTTATAGGCACACACTACAGGTACCCACCCTCGGGGGCAGATTCCAGAATATAGTATATAATGTGGAAAGGAGTCTGGAGGAGGCGGTGATTGCCTTCATTAGGACAAAAGGGGAAAACCTCAAGAAGAAGATGATTTTGAGCCATTTTTGAAGGGATTCATTTTTTGATATCTTAAAAATATGCATATTTTTATAGTTTGAAAATAGCATGAGGTGATTAGGGTTTTTTAAGGGCTAGTACTTGAAATCTTCAAGATGGGGAAGAAGAGAACTTGATAGGAATGGGAAGAGAATGATTCAAACAAATTAGGCATCCTGAGCTCTTTATGATTTTGTAATCATTGGAAGCTGAGTTACTCATAACATATCTGTCAATGATATGTTCGTGTTTTTCTCTGCCTTCATCAGAAACACAACAGATTGCTGAGAAGGGCAGATGCACAAATCTAATGAACCATCTTTCAATTTAAAGAGTGCCCAGGAGTATTCATTAAGTAAATAGCAGTGGTGGAGGTGTGCTTTGCAGAGCTTCAGCTGCATGCTCCGTGCCTTTGCATTGCTTATTAAATTAAGCATTGAGCACGTATCTGCCCCCCCACACACACACACAAATGCCTTACCCACAAATAATAACTTCAGAATTTAACTCTAGTCTTTAATTTATTTGTTATTTTATTGTGAAATAAGCACTGAATTATTTATGGTTTACTTATCCTTGATATTTATAGAACTCCAGTATTGTATCTCAGCATCCAGCCAAAGGCTGCACATAGTAGGCACTCAGTGGATATTTGTTCAGTGATGGGAGGATGGATGAGCAGATGCATGGGATATTAGGGCAGGGCTCATGAAAATTTCAGGAGAAGTAATTTTTCTGGTAAATGCATCCATTTTCAAAGGTCAGATATATAAGCCACCCTTTTGACAACCAGCAAATCGTGGCATGATATCTGTGTCACTGAACTCTGGTGAGGAAACCTGGATTGCCTCTCCATGCCACCTGACACAGGTACAAGTCACTTGGTCTCTCTGACTCATTTTTTGAACTGGTTTCATTGGGACATGAAATCAAGTCTACATTCTGATTTTCTCCTTTAAAGCCTCCTGATATTCCCCTCCCAACAGAAACCTGTCTTATGTTTTAGGTGGCTGGAGAAAAAACTAGCATCTTGCTCTGCCAGAAACTTTACCCTAGTTAGCTAACCTTGCTTGCCTAACTTATGTCAAACTGCCTTGATTTCTGACCTCATGTGTAGGACTTGGGAACAGAAATGTGGAAACTGAGATTGAGGTACTAGAAAAGCAAAGTTCTAATAGCATAGCAAGCCTTTCTCTGAGTCAGTATATCCAAGTGTAATTAATAGAATGATCGAGATTATTTCTCTTGGCAAATAATCCCAGGGTGATCTCTGTGGAGTCATCTCTTCCTAAACTCTTCCATCTCTTACCTGACTCAGCAAATGCAAGCAAATTGCAGTCATCTGCCTAAGCTGCACATAAAGTAGGCTGTTCACTTACAGCCCAGTCTGCAATTTATAGTGGCCCATTTTTTAATCTATCCTACAACATCCATCTTAGGTGCATAGAGTTGTTCCACCCATTCTTCACATGAGGAGATATAACCTCTGTGGCTCTATATAAAGCATTAAGTAACTTTCCCAAGCCTATTGGGGAGCCAGCGTCAGACCAGGCTGACTTCAGGGTCCGGCTCTCCATTTGTAAGCTCTACTGCCTGCCTATACATGTAATGTGCCACATGCAAATAGAGAGAATGTTTCAAGTTGTTTGCTGGTTTGGATTGCTTACTAGAGAAAGTAGAAAGTTGACCCTTGTCAACATTAATACTGTGTCAGTCCCACTAAAACTTCATGAAGCACAGTCATAAAACATCAGTTCATTTCAAACTTTGGCCACCACTCTTGTTTTTCAATATAATAAATAGAAAGTGCTATCTACTAAATTTAGTGGAAATCAGTCAACTCCAAAGAAAAGCAGAAATTATGTCCACTTTTCAAGTAAAAAACTTAGATCAGAATTGAAATGCAAGCTTTCCTCTGAAGCTCTATTTGTTTTCTAAACTTTCTGCATTAGGTACTTGGCTCCTTCTGACTGAAGCGTCACGAAGGGCCCACAAAAGGCCAAGTGCATGGGGCTTGTGGATTTTGTGGGATGATCTTGCCTAGAGCCTTATGTTACGCAGCTCGGCACATGTGAGAAATGATAGAAGCTTAGAGGTGACTGGCTGTGAATGAAATTGATAGGCAGAAAAATTTCAGTCTTCTCTGTTATGGGAGGAATGGTATAACATCCCCAATTTAGTATTTTTTGAGAACCTGCTATACTTGTCACATTCCCTTGCTGTTGTCAACTGAGAGCTTTTGTATTTTCCATGTTGCTTTTAACTCCTGGGTAGCCCTTCAGGGCAGTATATTAAAACACCAACCAAGAGACAGACAATCTTGATTTCAGATCTCCCTGGGAGGGTTTTGCAGAGGTAGCTGGAGCTGAAAGAGGAAGGGAATGACTTGCTTACCCCTCCACCCCCGAAGATGATAGACACAGCAGAACCTCACTGAATCTTAAAAAAAAAAAAAAAAAAAGTCTAATTACATCCAAGCAGACTCCAAGGATATGCTGCCAGAGCAAAGACTGCTGCTAACACACTGAGAACCATGCAGGGGAGATGCTAAGAAAAGCCAGCATGGCCCAGGGAGATTGTAGGAAAATGTGATGGAGCCATTCACATCAGGGCCTGTGCTGCCACACGTCTGCCTGTCCTCGTATGCAGCCTCAAGATGTGTAAGAGTCTTTGAACAACTTCATTTTCCCCAGCTGGTTATTCCCTGTTTAAAGTCATAATCCTTTGTTTCTGACATCATAGAAAAGGTTAAGATGTCTCCAAGGGACAAAGAAAGAGCAGTAATAGCATGACTATAGTTGATTGTTAAATGGATTGTTTTCCAAGAGTTTTGTTTTGAGTCTCTACTAAGCTTGAAATGTCCTGGTTTTCTTTCTGGATAAATTGCCTATAAAATAATTTCCCTTGGTAAATATCTATATATCCCATATGCACTATTACTTTATTTTTTATATTATTTTATTGTTTAAAGTATTACAAATAGTAGTATATATATTTCCTTCCCCCTCCCCCATTTACCTCCCCCAGCTTCCCCTCCCCTCGCCCCAGCACATGCCCTCACCTGCCTTCTCCCCATCCCCCAGTGTCTTGTATCCATTGGTTATACTTTTATGCATGCATACAAGTCCTTCGGTTGATCTCTTACAGCCCCCACCCTCCACCCTCCCCTGCCTTCCCACTGTAGTTTGACAATCTTTTCAATGCTTCTTTTGCCTCTGTATTTATTTTTCCCCCGTTTCTTTTCTTTTAAAAAAAAAATCTTGCTTCTGTATACTAGGAATAAACATATAAGAACAAAAAATGTTTGAGTCTCAGTTTCAATGACCAATAGTTCCTTATGTGTGCATGTCAGCAATGGTATCTAGATGGTGGACAAATGGTGGCAATGCAGGTTCCATCCTCTCTGGTTTGGTCCTGGGCAACCTGCAGCAACGCACCGCTGCTGACTGCTAGCATGGCAAGGTGTCATCAGCGTCTTCCATCTCTGGACTGTCTTTGTGGTTGGAACAGACCTGTCACTTCCTCTTTGTTGCAGGAATTCATATGGTCTTGGAGTTGTTTTCTGAAAATATACAAACATTCTCTCCCAAAAGTTAATAAAGGAATCTTTTCTGTAAATTAGACTTAGGATTCTTTTTATTTTTGCCCATTGATTTTCCTTTGGCTTATTTTGACACCATGTGTGTTTTTCATGGGTGTCCTGCTGATAGCATTACAAATGGAAATTAATTTTCTGAAGTAAGAATTTTCTAGATGTAATTTACTTACAGGATATTTTTCCATACATGACATTGCCCCACTATCCCCCCCCCCCTTTTTTTTATTAATGGGGGCTTTTGAAATTTTATATTGCAGTCTTGGTAACTTTAAATTTTAATTTTTGCACAAAAATATGACTGCTTTAGGTTCTTTGCATGTCAGGCACTTTTACAATGAGATGAACTACTAATAGAAAATTTAGTTAATATTTTAGGAACAGCTTTTTGTCCAGTACAATTAAATTTTGTTGAATATTCACTTATTTCAATTGGCCAATTTAAATTAATCTGAAAACTTGATTACTATTTTACTGTCAAATTTAATACTCAAACAATAATCTTAGTTTACCCTGTAAAAATTAGTGGAAAGGATTATTTGCATTCTTGAATAGGCCCTGAGCATTCCTGGTATTAGATTGGATTTAGATATAGGGCAGTTGTTGCTGGCCAGGTCTCTGTCTGTAACCTAAGTCCCGATCTGAGCTGGGCATGAGAGGTGAAGCAGCGTGGTGGCAGGAGACATCCCTCAGAAGGGGTGAGAGTTCAAGCCCCTGCAAGGTTAGAGGGGTGAGGGTCTGTACCCCACCTCTGTTGACCTTCAAGTTCTCTCCTGTTGGCCCCTCTGCGACTGTGCCTGTCTTAGGTTATTCCTTCCCTGAGGAATCTTACCTCTCTCTAGTTAACCAGCCATCCTCCAGAGCCAAGCAGGGTGATGTGAGGTTCAGTTCTGTCTCCTTGGTAGTCTATGCCCCTGTGGCCTTCCTGCCCAGCCTGCCTTGGGATGCCCTCACCTGCTGGTGGGGTCCTGTTACTCAGGGAACTCAGGTTTCTTCTCCTGGGAGGACCCCGCTCACACCATTGGGCGAGAGACAGATCCATGGTGCCAGCCACCAAGAGGCTGCAACCTCAGCTTGAACTGAAAGCTCAGGCAACAGCTGTGTACACTTGGATTGTGAGAAGAGGGCCTCTCGGCAAAAAGGGCAAGAGGGGCCAATATAGAATGCTCAAGTGCCTTCCCAGGCACTACTACTTTAAAGCTAATAGTTTGCAAAAGCATCTGAAACCATATTGACTGGTTTTAGACTGCCCAAACTTACGGAGGAGCAAACACCCTCTAACTCCTGGTGAAGGAAACTCCATTTGCTCAATATTGTCACCCACCATATTTCACCTGAGTGCAACTTTATAAATTGATTTAATTCTTCATCTTATAACATCGCATCCAGTGCTTGCCAGCTTTGGGTGCTTTCACAGTCTACGCACTGTGAAAAATAACCAATTTTTTTTTCTGGTAAAGTTGAATAAAAAGAGGTATCTTCCACACAGCCAGCATGACTCAGTGGTTTAGCATCGACCTATGAACCAGGAGGTCACGGTTCGATTCCCAGTCAGGACATATGCCCAAGTTGTAAGCTCGATGCTAAGTGTGGGCATGCAGGAAGCAGCTGATCAGTGGTTCTCTCTCATAATTGATGTTTCTATCTCTCTCTTCCTCTCCCTTCCTCAATGAAATCAATAATATACATATATATATATATATGTATGTATGTATTTAAAAGATGCATTTTCTAACTTCACTTCTGCAAAACCAACAGTTCATTTCAGAGATAAGGACCTCAGCTCAGAGACACTTGACCCTCAAGGACTGCTCACTAGGGCAAAGTGCAGGGAGGAGTGAAGGTCCCAACCTCAGGAACTCAGATGCTCTGTCCTTAATCCATCCTGAAGCCTGATTTCCTGTTGGTACAATAATTTCCTTAGGGGCCAGTTAACAGAGGCTGCTGTTAGGTAGCACGGACTCCCTCCATGTGGGCCCATTGGACAACAGTGACTTTAAGGACATTAAAATGTGATTACAGTCAGAATAGATTGTTTGACAACATGGTTTTGTTGTTGACCATTCTCACAGATATAGTCATCTAATGGTGCCTGTCTGCTGTCAATTTTTATTTCCTGAATTACATAGATTTTGATTATACAAGGGCAAGTCTTATTTCCAAGTTGGTTTCCCTCAACATCTCTCTTGAGTTGATGCATCTCAGAGAATATAAACTTATTTTCACATTAGGCTGAGCCAGCTGTAGGTGAGAACACTCTCTGCATAGAGCCCAGGCTCTGAGTTGAACTCAGATATGATATTCTAGCTTTTCTGGGAACAGAGCACAAGTGAAATGTTGGGATCAGATTTTTTGCTTAGGTTTTAGGGGTCCTTAAGCCCTGCTGGGAACATGATTCAGGGGTGGAAATTGTGGAGACCAAAAGAGGACTATAGAACTCCCTAGCTGTGTATTCCTTAAGATAGACTAGAGAGCATACCCTATTCCTGGATCAGTTTCAGAACTAGAGATCCCTATATTCTTGAAAGTGGCAGTGATAATTCAGGATTCTGGCTTCCTCCTTAAATACACGACTGGAAAATGGTGTCTCCTAAGCCAGCCTCACACCACCAACTGACCACCTTTTGTTTTTCCCCACTGAGGAGTCCTGGCTGAGTTGTTGGTTTGTTTTCTTTTCTGTTCATTCGCGGCGAGATATCTGCAGTCATTTCTCATTTCTTAAGAGAGAGATAGAAACATCAATTATGAGAGAGAACCACTGATCAGCTGCTTCCTGCATGCCCACACTTAGCATGAAAAGCAGAGGGTGGATTCATTCACAGCACATTCGTTCACATCGCATTCCTTAATCTAGCCATGACTTCTACTTCCTGCCCTGGAACCACCACTCTGCCCGACCCCTTAACCTAATTGCCATTTCCATCCCAACACCAACGTGTTATTTCCTGGGCCGTTCTTCACAGAGTTGGTGGGTCTGTGTTCTGTTTTTCTCACATTGTAAGAATGGCCAGATTCCCAGGGAAATGAGGGAACCACGGAGCCCCACTGATATGTACATGCTGGGTACAGAAATGCTCAGTGGTTGCTCATCCCAACACCCTGCCAAATGGCCCTGCACTTCGTGTTTGCACCTCCACAAAACGATACATCAGACACGTGAGAGCCTCGGTCAGTTGAAGCCACTGTTGCTCAGTCCATAGAAGTGGGGCATCCTGTGCAATCAGCCGCTCCCACCACAGGCACAATCTGTCCAGTTAGGTATAAACCCACGTATGAGTTACCCATAGTAAAGGAGTTAGAATGCAATTACATACAATACACTTAATATCAAAACTATAGGAGCAATAATGGAATTTATTTTGTAATGTGGGGAGGTATTTCAGAATAGGGCATTGTCTTTGTTTGGATGTACTCTCTGTAACTCCTCTCAGGAGAAGGTGTGGAGGGGATGCAGAAGAGAGGCTGGGGAAGCTCTGGCTGCCTTGGGGTGGGGGACACTGTCTTCCTCTGATCTGGGGACAGGTGTGCTTCATGCCACAGCAGAATGCCACGTGGTCATATATAGGCAAAGGCAGAACATGAACTTTCCAATTTCTAAGCTAATTGCCAAGGGCTTTTGTAATATTCTTAATATATTAAGAACCTTTAGACAGCTGGCAGGTATCAAATAAAATGGAAGTGGTAAGAAAGTTTATTCTTTTGATGAGCAAGTTGCTTCACATTGTGCCTAGCACTGGTGCTCAGTCTTAGTCCCCAGAAGGCAAGGACATGCCTTTCCCTTCATCAGAGACAGTAGAACATGGATGTTGAAATCCCAGCTATACCGCTTTCATGCTGTGTGACCTCTGGCAAGTTAGTGCCTCAGTGTCCCCATTTGTAAAAGAGAATTCTGCTACTTGCCTCATAAGGTCATTGTTGGAATTAAATTAGTTAAATATAAATAGTGCCTGACACCTATTATTGCTGTTAAAATGTATTATTATTAATAATTATTATTAAAATCACTAGCAGCAGCTATGTGCGTCTCCCCACTGGTCTGACAGCTTATCTCCATGTCTCTCAAGTCTTCTAGAAATACTTCTGGGAGCCTTTTAAATGGTCAGAACTGCTAATCTGGGGTCGCTGTGCTGCCAGGTCATCCAGCCACATAATCTCATTTTATCCCAACTGGATGGTCTTCTAACATTTTATCATTTCTGAAGGCAGAATGTAAAAGACAGCGTTGGGACACATTGCTTCCAGGGCCTGCTGCAAGGGTAAATCGGGGTTCCTTCCTAGAGCTGGCAGTGAGGGTGGGGTGATTGATCCCCTGCCTTGCCTCACACCAGCATTGACCAGCTGACAGGCCCATTAACAGTGGAGGGTTCCCGCTAGTGTCTGAGAACTGGCTCTGGTGTAATTGAATGCTTTGGAAATTTGATTAAAATGTGAAAAGGATGCTTCCTGGCACAGAGCTGTAAAGACAGTCTGGTATTATCCAAAAGACAGGACCAGTTGTTCCTGCTGCTTTAGCTATCTCCAAAGGGACAGTTGGCCAGGAGACCTGACGCACTGTGTCATGAAGTTTAGCTCTGCCTGATGGAGGAGAGAGTAGTGCTGAGTTGAAGGCTTGCTTGTTGCCTTTGAATAGGGTCTTATGAGTCCCCTAATACAATGGCCTTTCTGCCTTGCTCTTAATACAGTTTTTATGTAGGGGAATTACTGGCCCACTGTTTTTCTGAGAAAACCAGATGGCCACACTGCCACTTTCACCAGGGACTTCTGAGATGTGTGCCAGGCTTAGCATTTGCCTGTTTCACAGAAAAACTAAGAAGACGTTACTTATAATATTGGTATGATTTTTGTTTGTTTGTTTGTGTTTTGTTTTTATTTATTTTTTTCCGGGAAAAGCAGGCTTCTGATCTAAAGAACCAGAGCAGACCCCCATATGTCACTTTTTATTGGTCCATTGTTCTTCAGCCCTCTGTCTGTAGCTCACCCGTTCATGATCGCAGATTTCCATGTGCATTTCCAATTATGTGCTGAAACCATGGACTCCCCGGTGGAGTACAGTTTCAGCTTAGAGAGGCTGATACAAAAAGACAAACAGAAATCTGACCTGCCATGTTATCCATCCAATAAAAAACCACCCAAGGGGAGAGGAAGGGATATTTATCACATCCCAGCGACTCAGCCAAGCCTGCAAGTTTAAGGACAATATTTCTAGGTGAATTTAGAAAACCTTTCTGTAGCAAAGCAGAGAGTTCTCCTGACAACTCTTTTCCCCAGCAGCCAGTCCATCTGGGAGAGAACAAAGAGAATTCTACCCAACTGATTTGGGCTAGATAGCAGCTTTTTTACTTCCCCGGCGATTTGTGTAGCATTGTGGAGGTTTGAATACTTTTCTATAAGTTAAGCAGAGCTTCCTCTTCATTCTGCCTGCTTTTGCCTTTATCTGTAGTCAAGCCTTGGCTGTTGAGGTGGCCTCTGCCCTGTTTTAGCATGAGCAGAATAACAGCTTTGGCTTGAAAAGAGATTCAGGAGATGATGATGGGATTATTCCGTTGGCTTATCACCAGAGAATTTATCTATTACAAAGGTCACATAGAATTTTTTTTTGTTACGGAATTTCTACCTTAGCAGTTGGCCATGTGTGTATATTACAGCATCTGCAATAACTAAATTTCTAGAGTACTTTTGTTACTATGTCTTGCTTCTTCCTTGTATCTAATTTTTTCCAGAAAGTTCTTTTTTTTAATGGAGGTTCTGTGAAAGAGGTGAAGGTGAGAGCCTTACCTGTAGTATGAAGTTGAAAAGATATATTTCAAGGAAAGAGTGGTTTGATTTGAATTACAGCAGGTTGGGGAAATCTAGTACTTAAAATGTGTCTCCTCTGCATTTGGAAACAGCCTCCCCTGTGCGAATGGGGTATGTTTTTATTTTTCTTACTAAAAAACAAGGGGTGGACTTAGCCCGGTTTCTTGGTCCTGACAAATTGTTCTGAACGGGAAGTTGGCCAAGGTGTATAACTTGATATGTGCCTTGGATTATTCTATGCATTGTAGTGGCAATTCTAATATTTAAAGGTAAATGTGGTATGCTAAAGAATGAATGTTCACATCTGATTTTTAAAAAATACACGTGGTGATGGGAGACACTGATTCCATCCACCAATACTTACCAACTTACCAAGTAGCTGCCATGGCCCAGCACTCATTTAGCTCTAGTTACACAGTGAACAGGACAGCGTGGCCCTCACTCATGGAGTTGAAGGTCCAGAAGGGAGGGGTGGGGGACAGTAGAGTCTTCTTCAAACAAGACTCTTTAATGAGTCGACCCAGCTAATTGCTTTCACGGAGAAGGATGACAGGCAGAGTCAGCTGGGCCTAACTTGGTTCAGAAGACGTAGAAGCTGCTGCCCCTCCAATGGTTATGTGGTCTAAGTGGGTCACATGTACCTGTGTTCTTCCTCATTTTGAAAACCACTTCTGTTACCTCTTGGGGTGTTGTAAAGATGAATATAGTAACAGTCCACTTTTGGTTACTCAGAGGTAGAATATTCTGTTTGTTTCTTTTTGATTTGTTTTTTGTACCTTGTTATTCTAGCAATCACTAGGACTTCCAGCAGAGGAAAGGACTGGAAAAAGACAGGACAGTAAACTCAGGCCGAACATTGTGGGCCCAGGGATCAAGGATACAGAGTACACAGGGCTGCCACTGAGAGGGCAAACAGGTTTGGGGATGGGAGATTCCACTTGCCTCTGGTCCATAAAGTGAGGGCTGTGAAATATGTTCATTCCTTCAAGAAAATGCTATATAAATGCATGATGACAGTAGCAGAATACTTGCTATTTACTGAAAATGATCAGGATTTTCTGGTGACATCTCCATATTTAGGAAATTGCCTCAGAGAATGCAGAAGGTGGCAGTTTGATTTGTCTTCAGAATGCTGATCTTTAACTTTTTGGAAGGTTTTATACAATTTTTTTTTCTTTACAGAATGAAGTTGGCCTACTGGAGTTCTTCCAAAATGTGATGAAAGAAACTAGGGCAGAGCCCAAAAAAGTGACTAGTTGGGTCCTCAACACTTTCCTGGGTTTTTTAAAGCAACAGAACCTTGCTGTCAGTGAGAGGTGAGTGGGGTCTAGGGATTTCTTCTTGTTTTAAGATGAACTCTTATCCAGGAGCAGTTGAAATAGGGCAGGATCAGTGTTTTACTCTTCCTGTTCTCCTCAGTATATCCTGACAAGACACAAACATCCCCTGGGAATTCCAAATTCTGAAGCTTTTCTTATGAAAATTCTGACTATCCACAATGTCCTCTGTACTGTGGATGAATAGAACAAGGAGTTTGCAAGTTTGAGGGGCTACAGAACTGTAAGAAGACAGACAGTGGGAGTTAAAGATGGTAGCAGAGTAGGCGAATGTTACACCCATTTCCTTCCTGGGCCAAATTGAATTACAACTAAAATATAGAATAGTCAGCCAGAATAACCAACTGAAGACTAGCTGAAGAGAAGTCTTATAGCCCAGGATTTATAGGAAAAGCCACATTGAGACTGGTAGGAAGAGCAGAGGTGTGAAAAGAGCTGGCCCTGCTTCCACATGCAGTGGCTAAGATTCTGGAGGGATATCTCAGCTATGAAAATTCCCACTGAGAAACATGGGGTTTCAACCCCAGTCCAGGCTCTAAAGCCAAGAGGCACCCACATAATATATGGCTGTGAAAATCAGCAGGGATTTTGTCTGCTGGGGAGAAATAGCAGTCTCTAGAGATACAAGTGTTCTCTAGAGATACAAGTGCTCTTCTAGAGATACAAGGGCCAATGCACAAAATCTCATTTACAGCCACTCACTTTGGACTCCAGAGGGAGGGCAGAGCGAACTGGAGTTATGTGGGGAGAGACCGGTGTTTGTGGCTCTGGGGAGAAAGCTGAAGCAATAGCCCCTAGGATTCTTTTGCTGAGTTATTCTCCCACATCACACTCACCATCTTTCTTGGATGGAACACTTTCCTCCTTACAGCATCAGCTTAGGGCAGTGGTCGGCAAACCAACTCACGAGCCACATGTGGCTCTTTGGCCCCTTGAGCGTGGCCCTTCCACAAAATACCACAGCTTTGGGCGAGACTATTTTGAAGAAGTGGCGTTAGAAGTTGTTTAAGTTTAAAAAATTTGGCTCTCAAAAGAAATTTCAATTGTACTGTTGATATTTGGCTCTATTAACTAATGAGCTTACCGATCACTGACTTAGGGGAATGAATAGCCTCACCCTCAACCTGTCGCCCCACCTTGTGAAGCTTGCACTCTGCTGAGGCCTCAGCTGCCTGGGCCTAGGTGTAGAGATCTGGGCAGTCTCAGGGGTATCAGTATGAGTGATGTGGCTTTGAGAGGGTGCCATTTCTCCCTCTTTTCCATGAAACTGACTAGCACCTCCCCCTCACAGGAGATTCCCCCAGCCCCACTCTCCAGGTCCCAACAGCCTTATTTGCCTAATTCCTGGTGGCTCAGCCCTGTCAAGATCTAGGATAGACCGAGTTGTGTGGCTCTCTTCCCCCAAGCCTGATCGGCACCTTCCCCTCATGAGAGATACACTAGCCCCATCCTTCCAACTCCCAGCAGCCCCACCCTGCTGAGATCAGGCTTTTGGCGGAATCTGGACAGACTAAGCCATGTAGTTCTAGGACAGGGACTCTTCCCTTGACCAATGGGGAGCCCTCCCTTTACATGGTCGAATCATGGGACTGATAAACCCTGCTGGCCTTACCCTGGTGATTCTGAGACCCCACCCCACTACAAAGATGTTCGAGCACCCAGTAGATGACACACTTAACTTGGTATATCTAGGGACCTTGTATAAGTGGCCTCAAACACATTACTGGCACCTAGTTTGAACCTCAATCTGGAGAATACCACTTACCCTACTTGATGACTTGCTGAGAACCTGCCTCATGCAACTTAAGTACCACCAGAGGCTATTCCAGTAACTGAGTCTGATAGGCAGCCAGCAGGTAGAGGCAGATAGAGGTGGATCTTAGGGTACAATGGGACTTTGCTGACAGACCCCTGGGCCTAGTGCTGGTAAAAGCCGGCCTTTGTGCAGCTTGATCATTCTCACACATATCCAGGCCCAGCAGAGGCAGCCACAAATTGTGGATCACTTTGTAGTTCATTCTGGTCGCCCATGACTAGTCACAGCAGCATCTGACATTGGCTTGCACCAAAGTCCCTCCCAAGAGGCCCCAGAACAATATACCCAGTGGCTAGCTTAAGACGGCATCAGAGCAGGATCCAATAAGCTTCACAAGTGGTATATCCAAGGGAGATCTCGGCAGGCACCAGACGCTGCTAAGGTGAATTCTGCTTCCTGTGGTCAGCACCTGCACAACAGTTTGTACACTGTGGTACAGGTCAGTCCTCACAGTCAGCCAGCCTGAGGGTTGGCCCAACACATGGGCCGTTAACAATCAAAGACTCAATTACAACTGCAGGCTCTATTATAACAGGAGGGCCCACATAGAACATACAAGGGACATTCCTAGAGTACCCAGTTGAAGTGATCCAAGAGATTGTGCCACAGGGTCCCACAGGACACCTACTACTTACGTCCATCCTACCAAGAATGGGAGTCATAGTAGATCTACCTAACATACAGAAACAATCACAAAGAGTCAGCCAAAATGAGGAGAAAAGAAACATGCCCCAAATGAAAGAATAGGATAAATCTCCAGCAAACTGAACTAAATGAAATGGAGCCAAACAGTTTTTTAGGTATATAGAATTTTTTAAAAAGATTATAAGGATGCTCAAGGAACTTAGTGAGAAATACAACAATATGAAAAAGGACATAGAAACCGTTATAAAAAACAAGTCAGAAATGAAGAATACAATTTCTGAAGTGAAGAATACAATAGAAGGAATAAACCGATTAAATGAAGCAGAGGTCTGAATCAACTATTTGGAAGACATAGTAGAGGAAAACATCTTATCAAGTCAGCAAAAGGATAAAATAACTTTAAAAAATGAGAGTTTAAGGGACCTTTAGGACAACATGGAATGTAACTACATCTGCATTATAAGGGTACCAGAAGGAGAAGAGAGAGAGAGCAATGATCAAGAGTTTATTTAAAGAAATAGTAACTAAAAACTTCCCTGACCTGGTGAAGAACAGACATCTGCCTCATGGGGATAACCAACAGGCAGTAAGGCATATGGATCTGCTGCTGACAGATATGTGGGAGGCATAAATCCGAACAGTCTCATGCATTCACTATTCAACACATTAACTTAGACTCTGTTAAGCCTGGGAAAACTAGTCAGCACGACAGACGCAGTCCCTGCTTTCAAAGCTGATGGGCCAGAAGCTGGTGATTACAAAGCAGTGAGTCAGATGATCTGAGAAGGGAAACTAACAGCTTAGCTGAGCAAAGATGAGTAGGGTTAGTCAGGCAAAATCCAAGAGTAAAAGTGTTCAGGCACAGGGAGCAACATATGGAAAAGTCTTGAATAAGTCTGAGCATGCACTTATAGAAATGCAAATACATAGTCAGGTGTAAGAGAAACGTGGACTGAGCAGCATAGAGAAGGTACATGCAGTTGTGGGGGCAGATGAGAACTGTCAGGGAGGCGGCTGATGAGAAGTCTGAGATTCTCTGGACTTGTACTGAGAAGCATGGGCAGCAAAGAAGGGGAAAAGCCAGGGAGAGCCGGTGTCACAGATGCCCCAAAATGAAAGTTTCAAGAAGGAAAGAATGAGCAGCAGGTTTAAATGTGGAGAGTCGGGAGAGTTCATTAGGGACACAGAGGCAGACAGCAGGACCCTGCAAGGTCCCAGTACCAGTGGAGCTCAGTCTTGGTGGGTGTGTCATTGTCTCAGTATCCATTGCTGTGAAGAAGGGCAGTGGAAAGATGGGCATATATTTGTATACAATTCCAAAGGTGTTTGCTCAAAGACATGAACTCTCTGTAATACCAACTTGAGGTCCAGCCTCTTGCTCACATGTGTATATGCGTGTATTAATGTGGGGTCAGTGCATTCCTGAGCTACTTGTCAACAGTGACCCTGAAGAAGCTCCCCTCTCTGCCCCTGTTTCCTCACTGTAATAGCAAAAGACCATACCTGCCCCCAAGGGTTTTAAGAAGAAAGTGCACAGAGCCTGGCAGAGTGGACCCTCTGTGTTAGCTCCCTTCTCTTTGCCTTGTAGGTGTGTTAGGTGCCAAAGCAATGGCCACCCTCAGTCTCCTCCACACATATTCCTCTATTTCCTTTTTTGTCTTAAAGCAGGTGTGAGGAAGCTTTTCTTCTGCCAAGGGCCATTTGGCTATTTATAACATCATTCTCTTAATATAATTTGCTTAATATAAATTTATGCTGCTATGAAAAAAGCTCCTAGATTTATTGAACTTTGAATCCTGCCTGCTGCTGCCTGGACAGGGCCAAATCAGATGATATTACAGGGCCTTCGGCTGGACGTTCCCTACCCCTTCCTTAAAGGATGGGCAGGATTTGGTGAAGAAGGGGGGCTGCATGACACTAGTGGGGAGCCAAGGTGTAGGAATGAAAACAAACGCATATTTTTGACCAGGGAGGAGCATAGCTGGTAGGAGCAGAGAGTGGGAAATGTCAGAAAAGTACAGTTAACTATATCATTGGAGCAGAACTAGAATATGTAGTGTGTGGGAACTCACAGGAGAAGTCCACATGGATGTCTGCAGTGTATGGAGAGAGAAACAGGACCCCATCTGGGCCCTCAGGAAGCTTTCCGTCTCCTGTGGAATATTTTAGTTCAAAGCCAAATGGGGTGCTTCCTGTTTTAGACCTCTACACAGTGCAGAGGGAGCAGAGAGGAGGGAGATGGTGTCAGCCAAGGGACACCAGAAGGGCTGCAAGAAGATGTGGTATGAGCTTTTGGAGAAAATGAAAATCTTAGCTGTGAATTTATGGTCTCTATATTGTTGGCTATGCTCCTTGAATTTTAGTCCTGGTGGAGACCTTAGATATCCTCTGGTCTGGCTCCTTCATTTAGCACATGGGGAAATAGAAGCCCTAATCCGTAAGGTTACAACCTGCTAAATCTGGAAGCCATATCCCCTGACTTTCAGGTCAGTTTCTTTTTATGTTGGTCTGTAAAATAAGGGGTTTGCTTAATTTGTTGGTAGTTTCAAAAGGAACTGAGGTTGATAAATGAGCCTGTTTAGTGAAGTTGGAGCTCCTGGTATTTATCCAAACAATTCATAAGCGCTGGAGTTTTAAGAACTGAAAGGGTACCCAATTAGAAATAAAAGTATATGGTTGACCCTTGAACAACCCAGGTTTGAACTGTGCTGGTCCAGTTATACACAGATTTCTTTCAATAAATACTGTAAATGTATTTTCTTTTCCTTATAATTTTCTTAATAACGTCCAATTTAGCTTACTTTATTATAAGAATATATATAACCTACGAAATATGTGCTAACCAACTGTTCATGGTATTGATAAGGCTTCCACTCAACAACAGGCTATTAAGTTTTGGGGAAGTTGGGTTATTAGTTAAGTGGATTTTAGATGCACTTGCAATTGGTGCCCTAAACCAGGTATTGTTCAAGGGTCCACTATATTTGGTTGTTCCAAAATCAGGTAAAGAGGAAGCTAAACAACAGTTCTGTTTTATTTTATATGAAAACGAACATTGAGGAGCCCATACCCAGCAGGAACAGCTCTCTTCCTATATCTTTCAAAGACCTGCTAGCTGGTCTGGTTTGCCAGTCTGCTCTTGGGACAAACAGTAATGAACAACCTTAGCCACTAGGGTGAATGTTCCCAACCCTTAGAAGAGTAGTACTACTGAGCTCACAATAGTCTCATGATGACACCTACAAGGAACACTCTAGAGATAGGGTGGCAGAGACAGATTTTGTAAATTAGAATCTATCTTTGAAGACCTCTCAGTGTTCTTAGAGGATATCTAAGGCCCCAGGTATTTAAAGGGTCCAACCAGAAAAGCTCTTTTTAAACATGGCTTTTTAATTACTTCAGGTATATTACTTTTAAAGTTTTTTTGTTGTTGTTGTTAATATCTCATTCTAAATTACTGTTAATAACAGGTTGGATTTTGTTAAGAAAGTGGAAGTGACATATTCCCTGAGCAAGCGTTTCTTGGTAAAGCCCAGTTGTCCAGCCCAGTGGAGTACCTGAACTCCCAGCCAGCTATGGCAGTGCTCTAAGGAACCAGGGAATGTTTCAGGCTGAGAGGGACTGATAGTGACAGGAAGATTAGTCCAGCAGCGTGATACATGGATGGCATTAATGATGGGGGTGGTGGGGGTTGGGAGCCCAGTTTACAGTCTGTGAGCTAGGACTGGTTAATTTAAATTTTTTTTTTTTCAGAGAGGAAGGGATAGGGAGAGAGAGAGAAACATCAATAATGAGAATCATTGATTGGCTGCCTGTGGGGTCTGAGGCCATAACCTGAGTATGTGCCCTGACCAGGAATTGAACCGTGACTTTCTGGTTCACGGGTCAGCGCTCAACCACTGAGCCTCATTGGCTGGGCAAAAGGCATTTTCATGATAGGAAATATCTCAGCATCAAAGCCACAAGAGAGAGGGAGTAAGTATCTGAGTGAGTCTGAATCTTAGGAATGGAGGGTGATGGGATTAAGATTATGCACCGAGGGGATTTGTTTGATGAAATAGGAGGAGGGCACCCTTGAAAATGATGAATCTTGCATCAGCTGATGTCCTTATGAAGTGGGAGGAAAGGGTCTTTGCTGAGAGGGTTGTGGGATGGAGCCTGTGAGAACAGTCCGGTTGCTATAAAGTTAGAGAGATAAAAGGACTGTGAGCAGCAAGAGCCCCTGGATGGCTAAGTCCCATGTCTTCCTCCAGGAGCTTTTGCATCTGCAGAAGGTGGACTTTGGATCTAAAATGAGCTTTGGGATTGAGATGGTCAGCACATTACTCAAGTACAGTTTGGCCGGATCATGGTTGAGAGGTGTCATGTATCTGTTGCCAAGCTGGAGATGGAGTTGTGATCCTAAAAGAGCTTCAAAGTTCTGGATGAAGTTGAGAGAGGTGACATACCCCATCTCCTCGGCTCTGTAGATACCCTGGCCTTGGGGGATTGGAAGCAAGCACAGAAAGCTTAAGGCTTCAGTGTCAGCTAATTCTTGCCTGAGATGCATTTATTGTCCAGAAATTGGTATTGTCTGATAGCAGCAACTTAGTAGCTGTGCTTCTGTTGCCATTATGTTCATATTGATGGTTTGTTTGTTTATCTGGTGAGTGGTCCTCAAGGTTGAGACAGGAACTGATCTTTGTCATCCTCTTACTCAAGGTTAGTACTGGTATATCTGGAATTGGTATACGCAGTATACCCGATAACCCCATTATGGGGAAGAATTCTATGACACATATTATTGACCTACTATGTGTCAAGCATTGTGGGTGTAAAAAGTGGGTGCAATTGAGAAATCCCAAGTGCTGTTAGGTCAGTGGAGGTGTTTTATAGTATAAATTTATCACCTACCTAATGAATTAAGGTAATTAGGTGAAAGGCAAAGTATTTTCAGTTATGTTCTGTTTCTGTCCTTTTTGTCCCAGCATCCCTTATTTCCTGGACTCATATGGGAGTAGGAACCCTTTTTTGTTTTTTGTTTTTTTGCATGCTATTGAATAGCAGTTGCCAACTGGTGGTCCACAGACCACTGGTGGTCTGTGAGGTCCGGAAGGTTGGCGACCATTGTTCTAGAAACCCAATTTCACCTCGATGCTGATTGTGGTTCTACACAGTCTAATTGGCTGTTGTATTTTCTAGGATTGCAGAGCATCCCAGAAACCTGATTCTGTATGACCAGTCAGTAAGGGTGGGAGGTTGGCAAAAGCTTATTTCCCAGTCCTATGCCCCTCTTCCTGTTGAGATTTAATCAGGGGGCTTCACAGATGTTCCAGATGCCAACTAATAACATCACTCTCCAAACCTAATTTCCACTTGGGGTCACCTTTATCCATATGTACTTTGGGATAAACAAACACTTTAAGGCTGATGTCTGCTTCCATGTGTTAGCTGTTTTCAGTGAATAATCCTAATGAGGTTTCACTGTACTTGCATCAGACTGCACAGTAAGGCTCATCAGGTTAACTTGCACTCACTTGGTCTGAAATTCATGGAAATTGGCAGAGGCTAACCAGCAGTTTCCTTTTTATTATCTAAGAGCTTGCAAAGAAATTAATAGCAAATGAGGACATCCGAGACTCAAAACAGAAGGTATTTTCAAGTGGTGTTAAGCATTTCAGAAGCTTTCATTTACCCAGACAGGCTACCATGCTGTTTATAAGCTGCCCCACCTATTTAAAACTAGCACCTAATGACCTCAGATAGACAGGTTTAATTATCCTAGTGACTGTATGTGTTTGGAAGTAGCAAAGCCATGTATTTTAAAAGAAATCTGTAATTCAGTTTTGTCTTTTCAGTAATCTCACCACTCACCCCAACTCTTACCCCTAAGTGTGAATTAATGACACTTTATGTGTTTGTTTACTTCTTGGCCTTTTGTATCACAGCATCTTGGTAAATAAATCATGTCCTAGAAGTGTAGATAATGAATTCTAAGCCCTGTGTGTCCAGAAAGCTCTTGTGACTTTAGGAGAGAACAATTTAAGAAGATGCCCATGAGGATAGCTAAAGTGGTGGGTAGTCATTACATTCCCTTACAGAAAAGCTCTCATAATCAAAAATAATTTATATTTCCACAGGAACTCTCAAAATGCAGCTTTGTTAGCTGTTTCGTTTGAAGTAATTTTTAGGCTGATTTTCTCTTGAAAATACTTAATTACTAGGGTGGTTTTTTGTATTGTTTTGTTTTTTTCTTTTCTCATCATGGTTCATGAATTTTGCAGCCACCTCCTTTCTTTGACAAATTAAACTGAGCAATTGTCTGTTGCTACAACTTCTGCCAAACAGCTGTTATTATTGAATGGTTAAAACAAAGAAAAACAACGGTAGTCACAAAAATTATATCTTAAAATTCAAAGTAAATAAAATAAAGCCCAAATGGCTTGTTGTTTCCTTTCCTGGGTAGAAGGTTAATTATGTAAACCTATAAAATCAAGTCTTGCAGTCATGAGGAACTGTAAATGGATATGCTAACATGAAATGTGCATTTCTTTTCTCTCCTTTTGGGGGCTGCTAGTCCTGTCGCACCTTCTGCACTGGCCGAGCTTCTCAACCTACTGGACCAGAAAGCAATTTCTTCAGCAGCCGCTAAAAAGGTATGTCCCCACTTCCTAAAGCTTCTCCCTGCTCTGCTATCCCAGCAGAAGTTTTCTGTCGTCACTCAGTGAATTTCATAGTTGAAGTAGTAAATGCTTGTAAGTGCAATATTTGCATGCTGAAAGGTAGAAATACTTTATTTAGCAAATAAAATAAAGCCAGTCTGAGCTAGGCAGGTGGTTTGCTTCTCATGTTTGCTAACCTAGGGGGAATACTTATTGTTTGACTTGCTTGGAATATTTCCCAAACATTTGATTATATAAAAGGCTGGGGCCCTGAAATTCCTGGTTGGGGGCTTCTGACTGGAACTTGCCCTGGGCTGGGGGAGGCTCCGGCAGTGCTCCCTCTCACAGCCTCCACAACCTCCCAGCCCAAGACCAGGGACTCATTTTTCTTTGTCTCATGGTTGCCCTTGAAAGCCAGTCATTCAGCAAGGAGGGTGAGGTCAGACAGACTGCCTCACGCTCAGAGGAAATTTTATACACATGCCCAGAGTGTGTGAAAACACAGAACAACAGCATCGTCATCATAGGTGGCCTGGTGATTCGTCTCCGCCTCCATCTAACAATCTCAGGTGAGTGAAAGATTCCTGGAATTCTGAAAACTCAAACAAATAAGTACCTAGAACAGTCAAGAACACCAAGGCAGCCACTTGATTTCCATTTCAGATAATATGAAGCTGTCAATGAGGCAACCAGAAACTAATGTTATTTTAAGGGTGCCTTTTGCATTTAATAGTTATACATATTAACAGTAGTGGCAGATTACAGAGTGAGGCTTTGGAAAGTGTCTGCTTTGGGCTAATTAGGCACCATGCAGCATACATTTGCTCATTCGGGGTGAACCTGGGCACAGGAACTGATAAAGGCTATTTCCCCACCAAGTGAGGCTGACACTGCAGGGCTCTGGCCACCTTCAGGAAAGGATTGTGGTTGCTGGGATGTCAGAGGAATCCAAATGTTTATGGGAATGCTCAGCTAGAGCAGAAAGATTAGATGGCTGGAGGGCAGAAAATATTTGTATGTGCACTAAAGAGCAAATGAATTGTAGCATTTGAAATGACCACCGAAATTTTCCCCTTCCCACTCATCTTGCCCCACACACAGAAGAAAAAGAAAACAAACCCAGTGCAGTGAATATGATAGGCTCAGTGGAATGACAAGGAACATGCTAGAAGGTGCTAACAGCTGGGTTCAGATATAGAGACACTGGATTCTAAATAAACTTGGAGCATGTAAAAAAGGAGTTGGGGTGAACTCTGGCTTCTGAGAGGCAAAGTGAAATGAAAGTCTGATTAGGAAGTCTGCATAAGGAAATCTCCCTTATTTATCACTAGGGGCCCCGTGCACAAATTCATGCACCTTGAAAGGAATTGTGGGCTGTGAGGTTGCGGTAGGTACAAGGGCAGGTCTCTGCCCATTCTCTGTGACCTCGCTCGGCCCCTTCCCCCACGGCCTCTGGTCCCCTGTCTACTGGCAGCGCCACTCCTGCTACCTCACTCCCACACACTAAAGAGGCTGGCACCAGCAGCAGGTGCAAATTACAGCTACTGCCCCGATCACCCCTCAGGAGCAGGGGGAGGTAGAGAAGCCCTCAGAGGGATCAGGCCGGCAGCCGCTGCTCACACCTGCTGATGGCACTGAGTGATTGGGATTGGTGCTGGGCACCAGCAGCAGATGTGAGTGGCAGCTCCAGTTCCAGCTGCGGGTGCGAGCGGGGCTGGCATTGGCAGCAGGTAGGAGCCAAGAATTTTCAGTAACTACCAGAGGCTCACCCCGATGACAGCGACCGGTGCCCTGCCTTGGTCTGACACCCCTGCTCATCTGCTCCATCATCCCACTGTGGCCAACACCCACCATGTTCAGGACACACCCCTGGTGGTCAGCACACATCATAGTGACCACTTGTTTGGTTGGTCAGTTGTTTTGGTTGTTCCGCCTTTCGTTCTATTTGCATAATTGCCTTTTATTATATAAGATTGCCTCGGTGGTTTTGCTTTATTTTACTTGTTTTCTGAATTTCTGGTGAAATAAATGATTATTTTTTTATGAAGAATCCATCCTTCTGGTATATATGCATGGGAATGGTATTCATCCAGTATTAATGGTAGTTATTTCAAGGTGCTAGAATTTGAAAATCTCTATATTTTCCTGTATTACCTAAACTTTTTTTTTCTATAGCTTTATAACATAGTTTAAAATTGGGGAATGTGATGTATCCTTTTTTTGTTTTGTTTTGTTTTATTTTTAGGCTTGCTTTGGCTATTAGAATCTTTTGTGGTACCATGCAAATTCCAGGATTTTTTGTTCTATTTCTGTGAAAAATGCCATTGAATTTTGATAAGGATTGCACTGACTCTGTAGATTTCTTTAGCTCAGTGGTCAGCAAACTGTGGCTCGCAAGCCACATGCAGCTCTCTGGCCCCTTGAGTTTTTAGCAAAGGCCAGCGTAGGAGTACCCTAATTAAGTTAATAACAATGTACCTACCTATATAGTTTAAATTTTAAAAAATTGGCTCTCAAAAGAAATTCCAATCGTTGTACTGTTGATACTTGGCTCTGTTGACTAATGAGTTTGCCAACCACACTGCTTTAGGTAACATGGACATTTTAACAATGTTAATTTTTCTAGTCCATGAACACGGAATATCTTTCCATTTCCTTGTGTTTTCTTCCGTTTCTTTCACAATTTTATTGCAGTTTTCAGTGTATAGGTCTTCCACATCCTTGGTTAAGCTTGTTCCTAGGTATCTTATTCTTTTTGTAGTGATAGTAAATGGGATGTTTTCCTCATTTCTCTTTCTGATAGTTCGTTGTTAGTAGAGAGAACTGCAACAGATTTTTGCATATTGATTTTGTATCCTGCAGCTTTACTGAGGTTATTACTTCTAATAGTTTTTTTAGGGTTATCCACATATAAAATCATGTCATCCTCAGATAATGAGTTTCACTTCCTTCCCAATTTGGATCCCTTTTGTTTTTTTCTTGCCTAATTGCTCTGGCGAGGACTTCCAGTACTATGTGAATAAAAGTGGCAAGAGTGAACATCCTTGTCTTGTTCCTGATTCTAGAAAGGAAGTGTTTAGTTTGTTAGCTATTGTTTGTCATGTGGCCTATATTGTGTTACAATACTTCTAAACTCATTTTGAGAGTTTTGTCATAAATGGATGTTGTATCTTGTTGAGTGCTTTTCATGTTATTTATTGAGATTATCAAGATTATTATCCTTCATTTTGTCATTTCCTTGTGTCTAAACAAAAATCAACAAAAACTTTTGTAGATAGTGTTACATGACTTGCATACAAATATTTTGTCTTTTACCTGCTTTTAGTATGTTGGTTCTTCCATGTTTTTCTTTGCCCTGCTTCTTAAGGGTTTGTGCTGATGTTTATTCCTTTTAGAAGGATGATCTTTCATAACACTTGCCTCTGACCAGAGGGTATGCCTCTCACTGTACCTATTGCAGTCCCTCCCCTGAATATGTCTTTCCTCCACTTTCTGAACCTGGAAGCTCCCAGGATAGATCAAGGGTCTGTCTGCTTTCCTTATAGATACCTTAAAACAAGCTTTAGCTAGAGAAACACTTGGGTAATAGGTAAGAGGATGTGTAAATTCAGTCCCCAGGGGACTGGAAAGCTGAGTTTCTGTCCCCATTTCAGAGCTTGCTCAGTGATCGGGTGCAGTTGGGGTTCCCAGTTTGTATTACCCCATATTTTGGTGGACATTTATTAGTACAGAGGACCAGCATGGCACTGGGAATTCCTTATTCTGTATGTGTGCCTTGAGTGGGCAGCAGCTGAGCCTAAAGCTGCATGCCTGGCCAAAAACATTGCACTTTGATAGCACTTCCCAGGGTGGTAATGAAACACAGACAAAAGGTGAGGATTTTTGCTTCACCATGACGCTGGCAACAACAGAGGCCATTACACTTGCTGCAAGAGGGCCAGAGGGGAGGAAGCCCGTGGCCCCTTCCGTGGCTCCCTAAGTTTCAGCCAGGAGTGCACAGTCTGTCTTACATAGGAATGAGCAGAGGTTTGGACCAGTTGAGTGTACAGTGTCAGTCTAGGGGCTTGAGCTGGGCTACAATGCCACTTGACTAATGAGGGAAGTTAATGAGCTGATATCTTCTAACTCTATGAGTAGAGACACTCCAGCCACCAGGCTCCCCTTTGTTCCTGGAAGCCCCTGAAATGTTTCTCTCTCATGTCTCTCCTTTTTACCCCACCTCACACTTCTTTCTCAGGGAACAGCCAGTCTCTGTATTTATAAAAGCATCAGTCCTCATATTGCCTTGCTTTTCCTCCGAGTGGTGTGGTTTGGCAATGATCCCCAAGCTGCTCCAATTGCCTTTATTCTGGTGATTTTGCCTGTTGGTCCCAGCTATGTGAGGTGCCAGACTAGGCTGACAACCTGGTTGACCTGCTCAGATCTGCATGAGCTTCCCACCTCCTTTCTTAGAAGGGTTGTGGCATAAATTCTTTATAAGAGAGTCCTCACAGGTGATTTTTGCTTTGAGCCAGAAATTTGGGATCTCTTGAGATCTTCGCTTTTTTCCTGAACGTTGGACAATTTCAACTGGGAACTACTTTCAAGAGACTATTGTGATGGACAAAATAAACACTGGTCAAAGTCTAAATACCTAACAGTAGGGGATAATTATGATAAATATATTTGATGGATAATAGCTTTTCATTAATATAAAGAAGCACTTCTGCAATAAATGAAACAAAAATGGGTCAGAAATTGTATATACATTATGGTCACAATTATGTTACAAAACAGAAAAACAAAGATGGGAAGGGAAAACTCCAAAATATTAACCTTGGTTATCCTGAGAGAATGGGAATACAGATTATTTATTTTTATCTTTTCTATTTTTCCTTATTTTCTACAGTGATTGTGTATTAACTTTTATAATTAGAAACAATTATTTTCATTGAATTTATTGGGGTGACATCTATAATAATAAAAGGGTAATATGCTAATTAGGCTAAACTGCCGAATGACCTTCCAGATGTCATTTTGGATGAAGCTGTGGCAGCAGGGGCTGAGGCAGTTAGGGTTAATGAGGCAGGCAGGCAGAGTGGTTAGGGGCGATCAGGCAGGTGAGCGGTTAGGATCCAGCAGTCCCAGATTGTGAGAGAGATGTCTGCTAGTTTGGACATCTCCTGAGAGGTCTTACATTGCAAGAGGGTGCAGGCTGGGCTGAAGGCCCCCCTCCCATGTATGAATTTCATGCACCAGACCTCTAGTTGGTTAATAAAATTATACAGGTTTCAGGTGCACAGTTCTATAATACATCATCTATATATTATATGTTCATCTCCCCAAGTCAAATCTCCTTCCTTCACCATTTATTCCCCCTTCCCTCTGATAATCACTATACTGTTG
Organism: Antrozous pallidus; assembly: GCA_027563665.1. NCBI lineage: Eukaryota > Metazoa > Chordata > Mammalia > Chiroptera > Vespertilionidae > Antrozous > Antrozous pallidus. The sequence goes on along the minus strand of CM050516.1, from coordinate 59,647,022 downwards.
TCTGTGTATATGAGTTGGCAAATGTCTTTTATTATTCAGTAGCTTATCCCCTCATTCTGTTGATGGCTTCCTCTACATAAAACTTTTTAGTTTATGTAGTCCCAGTTTATTTTTCTTTCCTTTTGTTTCCCTTGCCTGAGACATACCTTAAAAAATATTGCTAAGAGTAACGTCAAAGAATTTACTGCCTGTGGTTTTCTCCAGGAGCTCCATGGCCTTACACCCAAGTACCAGTCCATTCTGAGTTCATTCCTGTATATAGAGTAAGAATGTGGTCCTGCCTCACTTTCCTGCAAGTATCTGTCCAGCTTTCTCAACACAGCATCCACCTAAGAGACTGTCTTTACCCGTCCGTATACCCCTGCCCCCGTTAGAGGTCAGTTGATGATATGTATATATGGACTTACCTCTGGGCTCTCCACTCTGCCTCATTGATCCACACATCTGTCCCCACACCAGCACCACACTGCCTTGACCACCATAGCCCTACAGTCAGGTAACGTGATACCTCCAACTTTGTTCTTTCTCAAGATTGCTTTGGCTATTGTGTGGGCGTTGACCCCATGGAGTAGAAGTTGCTTTAGTAGGGTTCTGGTACCAGCCAGGCCTGCCTTTCAAGTGTGTCATTTGTGGAGCCAGTTGGGTGGTGCTCTCATGTGGTCTGAAGTCAACCACTGGGTGTGTTGGTTCTGGAACCTCTTGAGAGGGGCTCTGGTGCAGGGCAAGGTCAGCCAATGCTTCTGCCAGGCTTGGGGCTGGCTACAAAGTGATCTGTGGTTGACCATTTGTGCTGGGCTTGGACGCTCTGCTGCAACCCAGCCTGGCTGCCACTGTGCTGGGCTTGAGCCCTTTGGTGGGCACTACCAGGTGTGCTGAGGCCAGTCACCACTTGTGTTGGGCATGTGTCTGCTTAGTTGAGGCTATGTTCCAAGCCATGACTGGCCATGGCCTATACCAGGCTTAGGGCCACCTGATAGGTGTTACAGTGCAAGTTGGGACTGGTCGTCACTTGTGCCAGGTTTAGAGCCACTTAGCAAGAGGTACAGAGTATGCCAGGCTGGCTTCTGTTTGTTTGAGGTTTGTGGACCTTTGAGATATTTTAGGGAAGTCCATAGTGTGAGCTAAGGCAGGCCACTTGTGTGCAGGAACCACTAGAAGTGGCTCAGGTCAGGCAACCAAGTTGGGTGGGGAGGACATAACACCAGGGCAGGGTGAAACGGTGTTAGCCAGTTTGATGGAGAACTCAGATTTGGCACCCACCTGTACCAGGCTGGCAGAATGGGAGAAGAGCTCAACAAAGGAGCAGCAGCTTCTGCCAGCACTTCTGTCTCCAGAGAGAGAGACACCAGCCCTGAAGCCAATCAGTTTAACTCCTCACCCTATGTCCCTGGTGCTTTTCAAGCTGCTGCCGCTGTGCTGGAGCCTAGAGCAAGTGAGTTTGGAAGCAAGCGAGTCTGTGTGTGGATCCTCAAAAGAAGAATGCTGGGTCTCCAGCAGCCCCTTCCTCTCCGCCCCCCCCCCCCCACTCCCATGCAATCCCTGCTTGTTTTTCACAGCCAGATGTTGTGGGGACTTCTCTTCCCAGCACTGGTGCCCTGGGCTGAGACCCTTGCTCCTCGGGGAGGGGGTGTCTCTGTAGCAGAGATAATCTTACTGATTTTTAATCTCCACACCATAGATATGGGGACCTGCCCATTCCACTTCTCCATGCCTCCTACCATTCTCAATGCAGCCTCTTTATGGGACTTCTGTGTAGGTTGTACTCAGGTGTTTTTCAGTGATAGCTATTCTAGAATTTAGTTGTAATTTTGATGTGAGCGTGGGAGAAGGCAAGCACAGCCGTTACCTGCTCTGCCTCTTGACCCAAGTCCTATGGCAGTGATGGGCAACCTTTTGAGCTTGGTGTGTCAAAATTCGCCAAAAAAACGAGCATAACTCAGGTGGTGTGTCACTTCGAGAAAAAAAAAAAAACACCATAATTTCGCGATATTTATAGTTTAAATAACAAAAATGTATAATTGTAATATATAACTGTATTTAATAAACCAAAAACTAATTATTTAACTTAGCTGCTTAGTGACTTCTTTGTTCATCTGCTAGTTGGTTTCTTTTATTGGTCTTGATATTATTTAACTTGTGTGGGGTGCCGTGAACTAAGATAAGTGAGGGGGAGGGGAAATTCTTTAACTAACCTCCCTATTAGTGACTTTTTTGTTGCTGAATTTCATTGGCTAAACCTTCAATTGAAGGTTGGTATTTTCTACACTTCAAGCCCAAGCAAGTGCTACTAACTTCATCTGTCAACCTGTTTCTTTTGTTGGTTTTGATATTATTTAACGCTGAGAATAAGGTCTCATAAAAGTATGTGGAGGGAAAAATTGTGAGTAAAGCCATTGCTATATTTTTCAGGGTGCTAAAAGTGTCTGGTAATGAGTTCCAGACACTCCAAATTTCCTGTTCATAGTGGCACTCCTCTTGATTCTCCAAGTGGCACCTTTCCAGATTTTCAAGCTTTGACCTCAAGTCAACAAACACCTGAGCCCAGATGTTGTCTTGAAATTCCGCAAGTTGTATCTCCAAATCAATTTGCATCCATTGGAAACCATTTAATTCCAAACTACTGTAGACAACCACATCAGGATACTTAATTATTTTTATGGTCTGTTCTAGGCTTCTAAATTGATTAAATTTATCACTGAACGTGTCAAGTAACGAGTCTAAAACATGCTGGTACTTTATATGCAAGGGTTCCATTTCATTTTGTACAGCTGCACTGGCCTTCTCAAAATACTTTGTTACTCGAAGAAAATACTTCTAAGTTTTAGTTTCTCCATCTCACTTGAAAATTTTCAGTTTACTTTCAAAAGCTTTTATGTATCCAAACATAATGTCAATACTTTTGCCAAAACCTTGCAACTTTAAGTTCAGTTCATTAATATGAACAGAGAGATCTGTAAAAAATATCAGGGTGTTGACCCACTTATCATTGAGCTGAGAAAAGTTTCCCAGATCCTTATCCTCAACAAATATCTTAATTTCTTAAAAGCACTCCACAAAGCTGTGGGAACCCCTTTTCAAGCCCCACAGGATTCAGGGTCCCCAGTTTATGGTTCAGGTTTCTGGAGGAGGCCGCATACAAATGAATAAAGAGACTCAGAAAAATACTAATTTGGAAAATGGGGGCTAGGCGGTAGTTCAACTCTATTGGCAGAACTCCCACTCGCTCTGGCTTCACCACTCCTTTTATTAAAATTAAAATCATAAGATACAGCTGTATCCCCCAGGCCAGAAACACCAGTAAAAGTCAATCATTAGATCTTCTTAGGATTAACAGGTGGGGCCTGCTTGAACCACCAACATCTCAGTAACCAGCTCCAAACCCTCAGAGCAATCAAGGTTGACCAGCCCTCCTAACTCCCTGTCCACAGTTTTCTATTATTAAAACACTGATTGGCTTTCGGCACAAAGTGCTCAAGAACTTTGCCTCGACTCAGCCATCTTACATTATTGTACGTGAGCAGTCCACTGTAGGTGGAATCAACCTCCAGTAAAAGTGCAAAAAATTCTCGCTTAACTGACATTAAGTCATTTAAGTCGGTGAATCTTGCCTTGGCACATAAAACCTCCTGATGGATAATACAATGAAAAGGCACAATTTGTAAACAATTTGACAAATCCAACTTCTCCCCCCCACGTTTGGTGCCCCATTTGTCGTCACTGACACAACTTTAGAGATATCAATGCTTAGGTCACGGAATGTTTGTATAATAACCTTACATATTTTACTTCCTGATGTACTGGTTGGCACTGATACTAACTTTATCAACTCTTCTCTTATTGTGAGACCATCAGAATATCGACCAATAATGGCCAACTGAGTGTGTGATGTGACATCAGTAGTTTCATCAAGAGAGATCGAAAAATATTTACAATTACTTATGTCTCTCTGTAATTGATGTTGTACATTTGTGTTCAGTTTCATTATTCAGTCTTTTATAGTATTTCTACTGAATGGTAACTCAGATATTCTCTTAATAATTGCATCTTTATTCTGCATAGTGTGAAATAGAACTGGTACACATCTTAGGAGAGTTTCTTTAATAAATTCTCCCTTACTGAGTGTTTTTGCATGCTGAGCTATGGAGTGACCAATGCTCAGACTTGCAGATGTTAAATTTGTAGAGCCTTTTATAAATTTTTTTTTTGAGGGTATAATTTTTTTTGTTTTATTATTTTTTTTTATTGTTCAGTTTATTAATTAAATTGTTTCCCCTTTTTTATCCCCCTATATCTTCCCTCCACCCTGTACCTATCCCACCCTCCGCCCTCACCTCCCCCTCCCCAATGTCCTCTCCCATTGTTGCAAGATTTTTGTCCAATCTCTTGCTGTACTTCCAACAACACTTTTCTCCCCAAGAATTGTCAGTCCATTCCCTCTCTATGTCCATGTTTCTGTTATAGTCACCAGTTTATCTTGTTCATCAGCCTATCAGTTCACTTGATTTTTATGTTCATTTGTTGATAGATGTGTATTTGTTGTTCATAATTTATATTTTTACCTTTTTCTTCTTCCTCTTCTTAAAGAATATCTTTCAGCATTTCATATAATACTGGTTTGGTGGTGATGAACTCCTTTAGCTTTTTCTTATCTGCGAAGCACTTTATCTGATCCTCAATTCTGAATGATAGCTTTGCTGGATAGAGTAATCTTGGTTGTAGATTCTTGCTCTTCATTATTTTGAATATTTCTTGCCACTCGCGTATGGCCTGCATCGTTTCTGTTGAGAAATCCACTGACAATCGTATGGGTGCTCCCCTGTAGGTAACCAACTGTTTTTCTCTTGCTGCTTTTAATATTCTCTCTTTATCTTTTGCTCTTGGCATTTTAATTATGATGTGTCTTGGTGTGGTCCTCTTTAGATTCCTATATTTTGGGGTTCTGTGTACTTCTTGGGCTTTTAATTCAGTTTCTTTCACCAGGTGGGGAAAGTTTTCAGTCACTATTTCTTCAAGTAGGTTTTCATTAACTTGCTCTCTCTCTTTTTCTGGCACCTCAATAATTCGGATGTTGGCTTGCTTGAGGTTGTCCCAGAGGCCCCTTACCCTATCTTCAGTTATCTGAATTCTTTTTGTTTCTTGCTTTTCCAGCTGAGTGGATTTTGGTTCTTTGTATTTCAAATCTTTGACTTGGTTCTTGTGGCCCTCTGGACTGCTTTTAGGACTTTGTGTAATATTTTTTATTTCAGTCTGTGTATGCTTGATTTCTAGTTGGTCCTTTTTTTTATCTGTGAGGGTCTGGTTCGTATCCTCAGAGGTCTTGTACATTTCCCTGAGGGTCTCATTCATTTCTTTGTAAGTATCATTCATCTCCTTGTAAGTCTCATTCATTTGCTGGTTGGTCTTGTTTATTTCCTGGTTGGTCTTGTTTATTTCCTGGTAATTCTCATTAAGTTGATCGGCCTTTTGTAGGAGCCTCTTGAAAAGTCTTATAACTGTGGTTTTGAACTCTATGTCTTATCGTCTTTTCTCCTCCATTTCTTTCACACCTGATTTCTTTCCATATCTCTGCATGGTGGCTGCTTTATGTGGTGGCTATCCTCAAAGGGACAGTGGCTCAGCCTCCCCAGTTACCTGAGGTGGGTACTCTTACTGCAATCCTTTATGGGTTGTATTCAGTGTTTTTGAATTTAAACCCAGCTTTTTGTTGTTAGCCCTAGGAGGGTTTGACCTCCAGGCCAATTGTCTGTGAAGCTCAGCTGTGCTCAGGTTGGATGGGCGGAGTCTCCGGGCCAAGCAGACAGCGTTAGCTCCACCCTATGCAGCCCCAGGGGCTCTGTGCCGGGGGGCAATGGCTGCCAGCACCTCTGAGAGAGAGCCGCTTGGAGCTCCACCGGCTGCCGGGGAATTCAGACTGTCCCCAAATGACTTTGCATGCGCAATGTCTCACCCAGGGTCGTAAAACAAAGCAGACTGACCGTTTTCCGAATGAGAGACAAGTCGCGGTGCGCTCTCTGCGCCGTCACGCAGCCGAGCTGTTCACGCGAGAGCTGCCTTCTCCGCAAGCCGGCAGACCTGGCAGCACCCGAGCTTCGGCGTGCCCTCCCACTGTCCAGTTTTCACCCCGTGTGATAGTGGGTTCCCTGGACTTCGCCCAGAGCTGGAGAATCTGTCCAGTGGGACGCCCCTGTCTCCCCGTTCGAGAAAACTGGCCGGTTTTCAGCCGCCCGCGCTCTCCGCGGCGCGCACTCCAAACCTCTCTCCGGGCGAATCTTTCAACGCTGTCCGCCACCGCTCCTCCGAGTCACAGTGTCTTATCTTTACTTTTATTTGTGGAATTTTCACTTGGCGAGCGTTCTGGTGATTCTGGAAGGTGTTTGTTCCTTCGTTAAGTTGTAGTATTAAAATTGCTGATTATGACAGCAAGATAGGTGTTTCACCTTTGCCGCCATCTTAGTTCTCCGAGCCTTTTATAAATTTAAGGATGGAATTAGATTGGCTCTTATAAAGGTGTAGTTGCCTGGAAATGTATTCCTTCCTTTCATCCTTACTTTTTTTCAAGAGCTCGGAATGATTAGTTTCAAAATGTTTATATTCCACATTCTGCTTACTACTGTTTCAGTACATAGAATGCAAAATGATCTGCCATTTTTATCTATAATGCCATACATCTTGGTCCATGTCTCTTGAAAGGATCGGCTACTGCTGCTACCACTTCCTTTACTTAACCTTGTTTTTTTTTATTTTTTGGGTTCTCCATCAGGGGGACAGTGACAGAAGATAGAATTATAGATAACCTGTTAGCCCTGCAGGCAGTTAGGGGTTAACTAGCCTAACAGACCACAAGATGGCACATGTAACTAGCTATCTTTTAGGTAAGAGCAGGGTTAATAAGCAGAAATAGGGGTTAATAAGGATGCACAACAGTAATAATGGTGAAATGGAATCTGCACTATGGCTGCTGCTATTTCTAATGGCAGGAAATGGCACCCATAGCACAGGCCCTCGCCTCTCCCAGCCTCCCCCTCACTTATCTCAGTAATGATGGTCAATTAGAAATCCATGACATCCCAGAACAGTAGATTGGATGATGGTTGCTGTGGTTATGCGTTGCTAGTAATGGCAATCACAGGGCCCCTAGAGATGTGTCCCCACCTGCTCCGCAGGCCGGAGTGAGGTCAAAGGTCCCCTAACAGCCTAACCAGAAGTCCCAGAACTAGATGCCCTGTGCCAGAGTTCTGTTGTTTTGGCCTACAGACCTCCCGCACAGAGTGTCTACACTACAGTGTAGTAAATGTAAATGTTTCATCCTCGGCTGTTGCACCTGCCCTCGCAGTAGCCGAGGATGAAACGTCCTTCTCAGCACGCAGCCCCATACTTCTCTGTATGCGACCACATGCGGCCATGTGTCATCGAACATGGCTTTGTGTGTCAGTGCTGACATGTGTGTCATAGGTTCATCATCATGGTCCTATGGGCTAATTACTGACCAGCTATTTTTCTGGTAAGATGGTTCATCCTTGGCCCACGTGGTCTTAGGGGTGGTCAATGCTAACTACAGGCCAAGATTAAGGAGGTGCCACATGAGACACACGGGACACTAACCTTTCCAGCTCTCACTAGAAAAATGAGAGGAATGAGGAAAACTGCCCCCCGGAAATGCCTTTTTAAAAATATTTTCCTGTTTCCAACTTTGATAAGTAGAAAAATACAAACATTAACTATTGATCATCCTAGCCAGATTTGGGGCCAGGTCCCTGTGGATTATGATTTCTGTTTTTAGTTATTTCTCATTTTGTATCTTCATTATGGGGCTACATTCTTGCTCCCCTAAAATTATGTTTCTGAGCAGGCTGGGTTTTCTGAACCTCATCTTTAGAGCAGTGGTTAATTCCTGCCTCCTGTGAAGCCCCATCCTTCACCATACTGATTTCAGTTAATTCAATGGACAGGAGACAGCTGGGCCTGACCCTCCTGCTCCTGTCAGCAGGAGCCTGTGGGTAACCATCTCACACCTCCTCTAACCCTTCTCTGCTGGTGGCTGAGTCAGCTGGTGGGGAGTGCCTGTCTCTGCAGTGCGGCCTCCTGCTCTGCTCCAAGGGAATAGCTCAGCATGGGGAGACTCCAGGTGTCTGCATCCACCACAGAGCAACTTTCTCCCAGATGTGTCTGGAGAGGCAGGTCACCTTATGGGCCACACCAGCAGCTGGGAATTCATTGCATCTGCTTGCTGACTTCTCTCCCGCTTCTGGCCTGCAGGTGTTTGAGGAGCTGTGGAGAAGCGGAGGGAAGACTCCAGCACAGATTGTTTCAGAAAAGAGGCTTGAACTGATGCAGGATCAAGAGGCCCTGGAAGAGCTCTGCCAGGCCATGATAGAGAAACATCCTCAAGTGGTAATTACTACCCACAGGGTGAGGGAGGAGGATCTTTACCTGCAGCTGGAGGGAGGGGCCAGCCTGAGGACCTGGCCAAGAGCCTGTCCACAGCTCCCTGTAACAGCAGCTCAGGGGTGCTTCCTAATAATGGCTGATCCAGTTCATCAGTAATTTCCTAAGTATTTGTCAGTTTTTAGCTCAAGAGATGAGCTAAAGGGATGAGTAAGGTCAAGGGATGAAAAGTAGGTGAATATTAGCAAAATACAGCTTTTCCCAGAGAAAAAAAAAAAGGAAGATCCACCCTGCAGCCTAATTTCATGGCGTTTCAGTTGGAAGGGTAGATCTCAGACTCACTACCCGAGTTGTGAGCTCCTGGGTACACGGCCCTCCCAGGCACGTGGCTTCTGAACATGCTGTGTCTGCCCTGCTTCACGAGGAGGTCCTCGGTAATACACCAGCAGGGGTGGCTGCAGAAGGGGAAGACCCTAGGAAAACATGTTAGCTTCATGTCATTAACAGGTGGAAGAAAAGCAGAAAAAATATTTATAAATTATGGAGGAAATCCTTAACAGTAGCATAGCTGAAAACCAAGTCATTTTGTGTTCTGAGCATGGAACAAAATAGAAAAGCTACAACGAATAGCATCTCTCCCTCCCCAAGTCTATAATCATATTGTCTAGAGATATTTTTCAGCTGGGGAAAACATGACTAGTACCTCTTTCAGAATAACAGCCACCTACCCATCAGCTTGCCAGGGACATTCAGCTCTGGAAAGTGCTCTTGACAAGGATATGAACTTGCACTGGGTCTTGGGGGCCTCTGCCCTCCTGCCTCAGCAGTGGTGACGTATAAAGTTACACTTTTAGTTTCAGACTCATTCCACCGCACTGAGTGCAGACACTCACAGGCATTAGTGCCCATCCAGGCCTGCAGAGCAGGAGGGTGGAGCCGGTGGCCCTGGCACCACAGTGCAGTACCACGTGGTCGGGAGAGTCGCCATTCCGTGGCTTTGTTTTCTAGAAAACAGGAGTTTAAACCTTCCAGGAAGAAGACTTGCATGTCAGTGCCTGCTGACCTCCCCTGGAGGCCCAGAGAGGCGCCTTGCTCTGGTCAGTGTGATGCGGCACAGACCTCTGTCCCTCCCTCCTCTGGAGACAGAGCGGCAGGATCTCCGACAGGAGCCTAGAAAGCGCCTCATCTTCACACCCCCCCCTTCCTTCTCTCATACACAAAGGAACAATTTAAATTTCAGTAAATATAACCTTAATTTAAGATGTTTAGGTATGAGTCTGTATTTTCTCCTCTAAAACAATTTCTGTCTTGAAAGGTAATGGATCTGAAGAATGGAAACCCCAGAGCTATAAATAAACTGATTGGCTTGGTCCGAAAAGCGACTCTCAGCCGAGCAGACCCGACTGTGATAAAGGAGATGCTGGAGAAGCAGCTGTCGTCATGAGATATTTCAGTCCCTCCGCCTGAGGGAGACAGTGGAGCCACGACACAGAACCAGAGCCTCGGAACCCAGTGTCCACGAATGAGCTCGACGGGCTGGCATCCCCAATCTCTGGGCCTCGGGTGCCACCTCCACAGGCCAGCAGCCTCACCTGTTTGCATTATTGACATCAAAACGGCTCCGTCATAGCTACAAAGGTGGTAAAGAGCGAGCACATTCTAGTACTTAATAATTCTGAGCTAAATGAAACATGCTGTTTCTGATACTGCTACCTTTCTAAGAAAAAGTTTATTATGCAGTTCTTTCAGCAAATATTTCTGAGCACATCCTAAGGACCAGCAGTGATTGAAAGAGACAAACCTGGGTGCAGTATTTTAGACCTAGAAAAGGTTGATGGAAAGGAAAGAGGAAGACAGCAAGATAAATCCATTGACAGTGTAGACAGTGTGTTTAGATTGGTCTCGTGAGGGCAGGGAAGGAGGATGTTAGTCACCCATCCACTGAGTAGAAATGGTGCCCTAGGAGGCCATGCTCTAAGAATAAATGGATTTTTTCTTTTTGGTAAAATAGACAACAGAAGTTTTCAAGTAAATTTAATGAATAAAATATGTACTGAAATATCACATTAAAAATTAACATACACTTTAAAGTTTGTGCAGTTGACAATTCCCCTGCCCGCTCAGGCCAAAAGAGATAAAAAGAGAAATAATAAGTTGTAACATTAAATTGATCTGTTTTGCCTAGAAAGAATAAGATTATAAACTAGCAAATCAAAATTTTGACCTTTAATGGTAATTGTGGTGCTGTTAACAGCATATCCGTGAAGTCGGATGCCTTTGCCGCTGCTCTCGTGACAGTTATACTCTTCTGTCCATCGCACGGGGATGCCCCTTTGTCCATTTTATGCCTTTTTACCTCTGACTCACCATGCCTAAAGATCAGTTTTGTAAGTGGTGGTTTTTAAAAGCACATGTCAAATTGTGACATAAATGAAAGAGGGAACATTTTGGAAGCCCTACTTTTACCCTGAATTCTTTAGCCTACAAAGAAAAGTATAAACATTTCCAGCATGAACGGTGCTCGAGTGGCCGCTGGAGAAAAGTGGACCTTCCCCCATCACCAGTTTAGTAGTGAATGGTCGAAGATGCGGGACTTCCTAAGTAGGTAATGAGAGAAGCGACCCTCTGGCTGATTTAGAATTAGAATGTTACACCACCCAGAAAGCTATGTGCCCCACATTCTGTCTCAATACTGACAACCACTGGGCCTAAAAGTCAAGTACTACCATTGAACCTCTTTTCAAGAGAGAAAGGTAAGTCCATTCTCTCTCTCCCCACAAGTCTCAGAATTAACTACAAACAGGCAAGGGCATTGTGTTGTTGGAATCTGGCAGGATCATTATTTTGCAAAGCCTAGCTTCTTAGTCATCAAACTACAGAATGCACTGGAGGAGCTTTTCAGATCATTGAAAATCAAGGGCAGGTTTGAACTGTTACGTCAAGTGTACACTGTATTATGGACTGGCCATCCTTAGAGAAACGTGCCGTCATCAGCTCACTCGGGCTTCACCAAGAGACTGGTCCTGAAATACCACTGCTGAAGTCCTAAAAATCATACTGTTGTGTGGTTATAACTGCTTATGAGAAAAAGAAAAATCAAACCACAGCTCAGATATCTTACTTCCTGTGTAAGATATCTTACAGGAACCTGACTAGATTATTTTCACATAGCACCCTAAGAAATCCACAAAATCTGGCTCTGCTTCTAATAGGCCTCAGTGAAATACAATTTTAAATACAATACTACTTTGCAAGAGTATGATTTAGTCTGTTTGCTATTTAGGGGAAAATCTCATTAAAATGTATGAGTTGGTGCCACAGGTGAAGCCATTGCCATCTGTCATTGGAACCCACACACCTGTAAGCTGGGAGGGGAATGTGCTAAAAACAGGCTGTCCCCTGGGTCCGCCCGGCCAGGTGCAGGCCATGTGTTGTGTTGCTTGAGGAGGAGGCTTGGCTGGTTATGGTGGGAGGGGAGGAGTGTCAGCCTCAGGACTCACAATGCTCCCTGGCACAGAATAAGTACTTAGTAAAAGTTCATTAATTTATAAAATTAAATTTTTTGTGGGGCACCTTTGTATGAGAAGTTGATGCCCACTTACTCGGCTTATAAACTCAATCTCTTCATCTAGGAAGGAGCTTTGGGACTGCAGGCCTGTACATCAAGGTGAACTGTTCCTGTCACGGTGTAGGTAGCCCAGGAAAAAGCAAGTTGATCATTACCTGAGCTTTACACTCACCCAACTTTTTTGTAGTTATTGCTAATCTTTACAAGAGTAAGAAGGCCATGAAATTTTTGAAAGTAACACATCCTCCTGGGGCTTTGAGTTAGCTGGTTAATTCAATATACAGGTTATGGCCACCACCCACAATTTGTTGTACTTTTCATTTCTGTTGCATTTAGCTGCATCATTTCAAGGATTCTGCATGGTGACTATTTGGGAAAAAAAACACTAAATCTCTCTGGGAGGCCATGTTACTCATTACAGAAGCAGGGTGGAAACGGCCGCCATGCTTCTTCAGCAAATTAGAGACAAAGGCACTCGGGGATTAAGAAGACGCTAACTGCGATTGTGAGATGCAAAGCATCTGACTGAAATCCAATCTCACTGCCTGCCTTCGTCAAACAACTTAGCAGAAATCAATTAAGTAACATCGTCAGTACCGAATTCCCTCTTTTAAAATGTCTCCAGGGCAAAAGGGGGCAAGTTAAAGGTGGGCCTGTGTAGACTTGTGCCAGTGGAAAGTTCGCTGATGCGCTAAGCAGCACATGCTTCTGCAGTCTGAGCTCCAAGGAATTTAGAATCCGGCCTAAGAACTTCCATCACTCTTGCCAGGCTCCGCAATGACATAGGAAACCTAAGTGCCCCAGACAAGCCTGTAGGACCCACCGAACTCGTGCTGGCAGAACCTGGGAGAGCAGCCTTGCTACTACAGCAAGTTGTTAGCTCACGTGTAAACCAGGAACAAAACTCACAATGACCCAACAGGACAGGAAGGGTCAGTCCCCCCTAAAATCACTATTCATTTCAGATCCCAAGTGCAGAGGCCGAAGAACTGAAGGCTTCCTCCCACCGCGTGCCTGTGTTTCCCTACAGGACCTCACCGAAAATCTTTCACTAAAGCCCGTTTATCCAGTTAACGAGCTGCTTGGATAGTCTGTCCTCAGAACAAGTAATGGCCCAATAAATGCTGGGACGTGGAGAGGATTTACTGAAGCAAAATTACCCTGAAAACGCTTTGTCTTCCAGGCGCTCTTTCTTAAAAAAGCATTAGCTTTATGATGGTCATTCAAACAAAATAAAAAGTCGACTCCATTCTCTTTAAATATTTCCTCAATGATGTGATTTAAGGATGGAGTGTAAACTGGCCTGACAGTGTTCCGTTTTAAGCTGTAATTTGGAAGGGAATTCGTGTTGTGTGATTTGTAGAATGATAGCAGCAGCAGGAAGGGGCCTGAGAATATCTGCTTAGCGACTTAAAGCTGATGTGGGATCAGCGACCAGAGGACCGCTGTTTCCAGGAAGAGCCAGTACTGCAAAGCCAGCTGAGATTTGCAGCAAGCCACGAATTACACTGGGTTGGACCAAGGACTGGAAGTGGCACATTCAGTAATAGCCTTCCCTACAGTAAGCTGTTTCATAAAAATAGCAAGCATGCCCGCCAGTTCAGTAAACACAGGGCAGGTAATTAGCAATTAAATCGAACTGCCCTTAAATGAGAACTGGAGGGGATGCTGTGGACGTTTAACATCACCGCAGCGGCATGCCTCACCCCTGCTGGTGCAGCCCTTCCCTCATAAAAGCAACCTAGACACGCTGGTCCAATTCAGAAACCCCTCCACAGGTCTGGAAACCAACCCACACACCACTGCAGCCAAGCTGATGCAGAGACCTCCAAAACCACTCGCAGTCGGGCGCCATGGGCTGCCCCGATGGGACAGGCAACTGCGGACACATACCCAGCTTCCAGATTCTGTTCCTAATGGGATGGCCTCCTGACAACACGTTACCACAGTGAAAGCCACTTGCTGTGGAAGAGGTGTCCTGACGGCACTAGACGAACTGAACGCATCCTCTCTCCAGGCGACAGACACAGGCCAACCCCAGAACAGCAAAGCATTTTCCAAAGTACAGGGTGGGCAAAAGTGGGTTTACACTTGTGAGTACATGAAACAGTTTATTCTTCAGTTATTTATTAATTATTATTTTTATAGCAATATAAAACTACTTTTGCCCACCTCTGTACTACTAAGAGAAGGGGGGACAATTTTATAATTCTCCTAAATACCAGGAGAAGAAAGACTCCATTGATAAAGAAAACCCCACTGCTAATTGGTTACTCCAGCATTATGGCTGACAACTTCATGGCTAAGAAATTGTCATTTGCTCCCTCCCCCAAAATTGTATTTGAGCTAAATTCAACTTGAAATGTCTTTGTTTAAAAATTTAAGAACATAGCCATTTTGAAAAATCAATTTTAAATATCTCTCTGCTCTCATGTACTTTATACCACAAAACTCACTTTGTACCTCAGACCCTACTTATGAGGGGAGGTTTAGTTCTGATGTTCCAGGAACCCCTGACTGGCCTTCACCGGCCCAGGACACCGCGACGCCACCTCAGGGCTTCCCCCAAGGCTTTGCCCACGTCTTCCACAGGTAGTGCAGCATCGGACGTGCCAGCATCTTCACATCTACCGAGACCAATGTTCATTCCTCCAACCCCTAGGACATGCTCTTCTACTTACAGCCTCAGTTCTTCAGTTTTTCCCTGGCACATCCACACCATTCTGTAAACCACATTACTAACCCACCTGGCTGTTTCACTCAACCAAATGGGTTTTCTGGTTTTCCAGAATGTATTACCAGGTCAATTTTCTGAATTAATGCTGTAAAACTCTGGACACAATACTCTGTAGTGGATTCAGAAACATGAACCAGTTTCCGATGTCAAACAGGTTAATGTGAATTTGCGACCAGCACCCAACCACTGGAGTTTCTTTTCCTGCCTCACCCCGGACACTGGTCATCTCTGTCTCCTGTACAGTAAGTCTACTTCAGCACCTATTTAATAATTACTAAGAGCCCACACCATCACCAGATAATGGAGAGACATGTAAACCAAGCCTAAAAGCTTAAAGAATAGTTTCCAGATGTGACCTCAACATTTTATGTACCCGGGAAGTCCAAACTGGAAGACAAATACTTGTGCAAAACAAAGGGAGAGGCTACTAACTTACAGCTTCCATTCCCTCTCTCTGCTCGCTCTCCCTTTTCCAGTGGAGACTTGGTTGTGCAAATGCAAGCAGGCGCCAGGAAGCCCACTACAGGCCAGTCTGCTGGGTCTTGTGGGTTTTGACTGCTGCACCACAGCTGGGCAAAACTATATTTCAAGCCAGACAAATTTGAAGTTGGAAACATTCAATGAATTGGTATCTTTGGTTTCTTGCTTAGACTCAGAAACACTGCGAGGTTGGCCCCTAGAAGCCGCTCTCAGTTCACCGCTGCATCAAGGTCCCTGGACCACAAAGGGTGACCTCTACTCTGCAGGGCCTCAGATACAACTGCTTATTCACTCCCTTCCTGACCCAGAGGCTGATGAAAACCAAACCAGTGCTCCTGAGGCACAGCCACCAGACCTGTGGCTGCCCACTACTCTGCCCCCACCCCCGGGCTCAGCAGTGACAGACACCACAGAGACGGGGAGACCTGGGTTTCCGACTTCCCTCCACACAGGAGCCTCATCCTTGTAGGTGCTTCTCACCTGCCCCGACTCGAGAGGAGCACAATTGAACATGCATCAATACCAATTGTTCAGGGTCTCATTTTTAGCCCACAATTACCTTGTGTGTTTCCCACTCTTGGTGATGGTTGAAGGAGACTGTGGCTCTACTTATAATTATGCCTCTTGGAGCAAGAAGCAGCAGAGAGGCACTAACACATCATACTGGGGTCTTAAAATGAGCCCCATTATTCAGGAGGCAGTGAATTCACTTGGAGTGAGTCACTGGCAGGCACTTGGCTTTGCAGGGCTCCCTGGGACTTGTCTGCATTTGCATCCCAATTCCCAAAGCAGGTGTACAGTTCCTGGTTCTCTACAAAGTGCAACACATTAGGAAAAGCAAGCAAAATTTAAATAATTAGCAATGATTCTACAGGCTGCATTTAGTTTATCTTTTTCCCTCCATATTCCACACACACACACACACACACACACACACCAAAAAAAAAAAAAAAACACCCTACTATGAAAAAACTCCACAAATTAATCTGATTTTCATAAAACACTTTAGAAAATAATGATGGCTCTCTTATATAAGTATATGATTGCATGCTTTCTTCAAGCAAAATCCTAAAAAACAAACAATTTGCATAGGTATATTTCATTTTGTGCAAATCTGACTCAGATAAGGCTACTTTCAGTGTTTAGGTGACATGCCAAATAATCTCTCCAGCAATAGGAACATTTCCCAAATTCTCTCCAATGGCAAAAGCCTCCCAGCAGACAGCTGAGACCAATGGATTTGCCTGCACCATAAGCAATCTATGTTGGACAGAAAGCGAGTCTCAGACATAAAATGCAAAGGGACAGATGATACGTTCTTACGTGATGGAGGCTCCATTTTTATTCCTCCCTTTGATAAAACGGAAGCCAAAATGCAGAAGGCAACAGGAACGGGTGTGCTTCATGTGCCATTGAAAAGCCGACCTGAACAAGGGATGCTTCCAGAAGTCACTGAACCCCAATATTCGCTTGGTGTGCTCTACGCTGCAAGAAGAGTGGACTCAAAGGGATGAGAAAATAATAACCAAAATATTTGAGGAGGGAAAACTGAGCAAAGAAAACCCACTCAAGGAGCAGCCAGCTTATGAGACTTACATTCTGAATGACGCAGGGTAGGCCCAGCGAGAGAGAGGAGGTGCCCAGGAAGGTCCCCTCCCCACAAATCAAGTATTGTCAGGAAACATCAAAGTAGAAATATTTGTAAGCAGCTTTGTCTTTAACATTCAGTCAAGACACTAAAACCTTAAAAACAAAACCTCTATTAAAAAAAAAAAAAGCTAACAATAAGAGTCCTCAAAGTCTCCCAGGATCTTGTAGCAGAGAACGGAGTGTTCCTGGGCCAAGGCAGCCAGTTCCTTCAGGAACTCCGGGAAGAGGGCCGCAGCCAGCATGGTGTTCCTCACCGGCAGGGGCAGGCTTGGCGGCACCCCCGCCACCGTGGCTCTGCTTGTCAGGAAGGGCTGGAGCACTCGTGAGGGACCATCCAGAAGGCTCCTGCCAGTTCCCGTCCTGGAAGCATCCTGAGTGGGATCTGAAACCAGAAAGCAGACAGTCACCGGGACCCTCCAGAGCCCTTTACCTCCACCCTCGAATGTGTGTGTTGGAGGGAAGGAGGCGGGTGGGGAGTGGTAGATCCAGTTCCTGT
The DNA here is from genome assembly GCA_027563665.1 of Antrozous pallidus. NCBI lineage: Eukaryota > Metazoa > Chordata > Mammalia > Chiroptera > Vespertilionidae > Antrozous > Antrozous pallidus. The sequence goes on along the minus strand of CM050516.1, from coordinate 59,629,706 downwards.
GACTGACTGAAGCCTGAAGACAACCCTGAGCACACACTGGCCCACTCAGTGGCTCTCACACTTGCCCAGCAGATAACCTCCAGCACAGGGCATGAGATATTAGGCTTTTATCCCAAAGCCTGGATAAGGAACATGGTGCAGAGTTTGCGTCTAGAATTTAGATTTATCAGGAACCCCCATGCCCAGGACTTGGCAAAGGGAAAGATTGAAAAAGGCATCTCCTGCCGACCAGCGATTCTCTCTCATCATTGATGTTTCTATCTATCTACCTCCCTCCCCCTTCTTCTCTGAAACCAATAAAAAAATATTTTTTAAAAAAAGAAAAAGAAAAAGTCATCTCTTGCCACTGCACCAACCAAGTGATAGCATAACTCACCAGGATGGTAATAGGACATCCAAGGGCTCCACCTGCTCTCCCAACCTCCTGGTGTCTGTCAGGAGACTGTCCTACTTGTGCTGGCAAAGCCCTAGCACACACACAGCACTGCTGCAGGGGGAGGCGGGGCCACACAGCACTGCTGCAGGGGAAGGTGGGGCCACACAGCACTGCTGCAGGGGGAGGCGGGGCCACACAGCACTGCTGCAGGGGGAGGTGGGGCCACACAGCACTGCTGCAGGGGGAGGCGGGGCCACACAGCACTGCTACAGAGGAAGGCAGGGCCACACAGCACTGCTGCAGGGGGAAGTGGGGCCACACAGCACTGCTGCAGGGGGAGGCGGGGCCACACAGCACTGCTACAGGGGAAGGCAGGGCCACACAGCACTGCTGCAGGGGGAGGTGGGGCCACACAGCACTGCTGCAGGGGGAGGCGGGGCCACACAGCACTGCTGCAGGGGGAGGCGGGGTCACACAGCACTGCTGCAGGGGGAGGCGGGGCCACAGTAACTGCAAGCTCTGCAGCTCATACTCCTGCCTCTGGGGTTCCATGGTGATGGTCTTCCCTCCCCCCTCTCTCCCCAAGTCCCTGCTGGCTGAGACCTTCAGCCTTCAGTGGAGGATAGGATGAGAGAAGCCACTGAAATGTTGGAAATGATGGAGAGGAAGGTGGGTGCTGGGAAGACCAGACTGAGCATCTGGTGACTAGTGGCTTGGGAGCCTTCCGTTAAGGTCGGTTTACAGGAGTTTCTATCTCAGTTTCAGTAACGTAGGTCTCAGATGATAATGAGCCCAAACTTGAACATATTCAAGTGATTTGCATTTTCATATCAAAGCAATTTCACTAATTAAAATGGTTCAACTTTCTGGACTATTTAATTCCTGAACAGCTCCAGCCTTCATAGTTATAGGAGTTACTTATGCCTTCTTCTGCCCCCTACTCAAACAGTCTCATTACTCCTTATAAATCATTATATTCAAGCTCTTCATTATTTTGGCTGCTCTTCCGAATTCCAGTCCCATTTTTGAAACACTCCGAGAAGAGTGTCGCTTAACTACAGTACTAAAAATTCTTGACATTTATAGTACTTTCCATATCTCACTACTATCGTCTTTAGTGTTAAAAAAAAACATCCTTCACTTTACTGCTTTAAATATCCTTTTTGGTTAAAGCTTATAACAGTTCCTGCCATAAAGAACTGGAAAAGAATCTGCCGGTGCCTTTCGGCAGAGCCCACCGCGTGCCCCGACATTAGAGTGGAACAAAGAGTCGACATCACCGAGGTCCGCTCACCAATCATGGAGACCCCCCACCCGGCCCAAAGCTCTGCATCTCCAAAGGGTCTCAGGAGGCTCACGAGGCTGGGTAATGGGACACGTGGGCACTAAGCGCAGACCAAGACCTGCTCTCACACTGGCTCCCCACCTGGAATTCCCGCCCCCCACCTCTGTCACTAGCCTTACGAGACTCCAGAACTGCGGTTGAGAGCAGACTCCACCACCTGCCGGCTGGGTAACATCAGGCGACTTGCTTTACATCTCTGTAATGTCCTCATGTGTGAAAGGCTCACAGAGTTGTAAGGACGAAATGAGTCAATAGGTCAAATGTACACAGGGGCCTCTAGATAGGTGTCTCAGCCATGTGTTGTCATTAATTCAGCAGCCACTGACTTTACAAAGCACTTCCTGTTTTCTGCCCCTGGGAGGAATTCCCTGATTAGCCTCCCACCCCATCTTATTTACCAGTAATACCTGCATTGCCCTGTAGTCTGCATTGCTGTTACGTTTTTCTTCCTCTGAGATCTCGGAGAGCTGAGCCCCTACTCGATGTGTCCTTCCTAGCCCCACACACTTCCTTACTCATAGTAGAAGCTAATAAACTTTTGCTGGATGAATGCGGGAAGAAACCAACATCAGGTCTTGCTTACACTGATCTCCCTGGAGCTGGTTCACATTCCTGATCTCCATCTTTCTTTCAGATTCACTCTTCTCCAAAAGGGGTTTTTGTGTCTCATTTATGTAGCTTGATCCATGAATTTAAAAAGTGTCATTGCTAAGGCTCATTTACCCACCTTGAATCCTAGACTCCAAAACTATCTTCACTATAGAAGGCAGGTGGCCCCCAGTGAGGGGGACCAGGGCTGGCAGGGAACACTGACAGAGCTCTGCCCTGTCAGCACGGGACCAGCCTTCCAACGGGTCACCCATTGGGCTCTTGACTCAAAGCAAGAAAGCCAGAGGTGTGGTCCCTCTCTGGCAAGTAGCTTATATAATATCTCACTTTCCTTTTTTGTAAAATGCGGCCAATGCCTCCCTCACCTCCCTCCCAGAACTAGAAACCAGAGAGGACTCTGAATATAAATAAACACAGCCCCTGTGCTGTAGAAAGTATTCGAGGGAGGAATGAAAAGCCTGGGAAATGGCTGAGCCTCGGAGACAAGGTGGTGATAGGATGGCTACACAGAAGGTCCATTGGCCCTGCAGCGGCGGTCACACAATCTACTCCTGTTTAAAGGGTAGTGAGGAGGCTCGTTTTCTCTCGGGGCCGCCAGGAGGCTGAGGGAAGCATGGCCTGCCTGGTGGAGCGGCTCTGGCTGCTGGCGCCTGAGGACACCCTCATAAAGCACGTGCACAGAGGCCAGAGGAAGGGAAACACAGATCAATGCCGGGGTCGGGAGCGGTTTTCAGAAATGCTGCCTTGGGTCTGAAAAGCTGCAACCCAGCATTTTCAAGACTAATCCTGGAAAATTTTCAGAAGTTAGGAGAGCAATCATTACTGCTCTGCGCCTGGTCAGCAATGTCATACAGAGCACAGACATGGGAAGCCCAGTGTTTGACCTCTTCCCGGGATTCCTCATTACGCCTTGTTCTGTTCCCAGGGACAGCGCTCCTGGACTCAGCTCCTGGGCAGCACCTGCTTCAGAAGCCTGCCCTGCACAGGGGACAGGCCCTTTCCCCCCTTGGGAGCCTGGAGTTTTTTCACATGGAGCAGAGGCCGCCACTGTGCTAACCTGAGAGAAGTTAATGTAGAGAAACTCCATGAAAGGGAAGTCTTAGATCCCAAGAGAGGCCCCACTAGGCAAAGCCCCGAGGGTCACAGACCTAAGAAAGCATAAGCCACAACTGACTAATTTGACAGCATCATGTGGAACAAGCTCCCTGGGCACATATCTGGTGGCCATGGCCAGCGGTCTGAAGCCAGAACAAAGCACCAGGTGTGGGTGACCCCATCCTGTGACGTCAGTCAGCATGTGTGCACTCGGCCCGTGAACGAGGCAGACGGTCTTAGGCACCTGGGCCGCATGGTCCCACCTGACTACCCTGGGCCTCTACTTTCAGCTTCCTTACATGAAAATGAACCTAACAGCACCTTTTTTGCCCGTTTCACAGTGCTGTTTGAAAATAAAAACGGACTGTCTGGGAAAGCACTTGACAAGCTATGAAATACAAAGGAAGACGAGGTCTGGAGTGTAATGTAAGGAAACTGAAGTCACCTCCTGCCTGATCGACTGCAAGACTGGCCAAACTCATTGCAGCTCTTCCCTTCAAGAGGTGGGGTGTGCTGCTCTTGGTCGGGGGCTGGCCCGGGACTTTGGCCAACAGCGTGCAGGAGTCCAGAGCCTCAGAAGATTTTCTGTGTTCCTGCTCTCACTGCAGCCCCATGACTGCAGGTCAGCCCTGCTGGATGAGGAGAAACACAGACCCCTGCCATCCCCATCGCCCAGCCAGCAGCCACCCCTGTGACTAAGGCCATCCCAGACACCAGACACCTGCGGACAGCAGCCCACGAGCCAAACTCAGCCAAGCCCGGCCCAGGTGACCACGCAGACTCTGAGTCCTCATAAATGAGTTTCTATTAACCCACTGTTTGTGCCATGGCTTGGTATGCACAGAAGCTAACTGACACACCCGCTCTCAGAGGGTGCGATGTGGTAACACCCTCCCCATTCAGGGGGAACACAGCTAGCAGACCAGCTGTGCAGACTAGCAGAAGCAGCATGGGGCTGCAGTCCACCTTCCCACAGGCTCCTTTCCGTCCATGAATGGCCTGCCTGCTGTCCTCTAGGCCAAAGCCTGAAGCCCCCTCCCAGTGGCACAAGGCCCACCTTTCTTGCAAAATCTGCCTTGTGATGCGCTAAGGGCTCTTCAAACCCAGAGTTCTACAGCCACAGAGGAAGTCAGAGATGGAAAACAAATTCTTATGAGTCAAGGAACCCGAGGCCTTGGTGAGGTACAGTGACTAAGATCAAAGAGCTGCACAGAGGCGAGATCAGCCTTCAGAGTTTCCCTTCAAGGGTTAAAAATTGCCCTAAGGTAGATTTCTGTCTCTGGGAGCCAGTTTCTGATCACAAGCCTTCAGCCCAGGACTGAGACCCCCTCACTCTCACTACTAGTCTTAGTCTTGAAAATGCTGTGTTGCAGCTTTTCAGACCCCTCACCCAGGCCACAGAGATAGCTTGCAGGACAATTGGCCATCCAATCTGTCCAACTGGAGCTTAAGCAAAGCAAAGTGCAGTGCTCCCCAGGCTGGCCGACCAGCAGGGCGACCTCAGTTCTCTGATGAGGCACCCACCCACCACCCTCCCTGCCCACCTTGCCAGGCAGGCCCCGTGAGCTGATGAAAAGTCACCCACAGAAACTTTAAGCGGAGCATAAACTTTTCTTTTCCCAGTCCAGTGGTCGACAAACTCGTTAGTCAACCGAGCCAAATATCAACAGAGCCAAATTTTTTAAACTTAAACTTCTTCTAACGCCACTTCTTCAAAACAGACTTGCCCAGACGGTGGTATTTTGTGGAAAACCCACACTAAAGGGGCCAAAGAGCTGCATGTGGCTCACGAGCCACAGTTTGCTGACCATGGTCCCAGTCCAAATGAATAGTTTTTACCTTCTAGAGCCCTAAAACACGTTTATTTGGTGCCCAATCGTCTCTGAAAACATTACGAAGAGAACAATGCCCTCCTCAGAGTAGGGCTGGCCAAGACATGGCTCAGAGTGCACAGGGAATGCCTCCCAGCCCCAATGCACTGAGTTATTGATTCTAGGCTGGCAACAACCCACACATGACTCCTTCCCTACGAAGCAAATGCCCATTAGACCCTCCAAACGGCGAATGGGCTGGTGTGGGCCGGCAGACCTTTCTTTGGGCTTAAGAACACTAACAGGAAACTCCTCGCAGCTGCGTAAAAAAGAAAATACAATTTAGATGCTTTAGAGCCCATGAGCCTATGCAGTATCTTTGATCCCAGATGGGGAGGTGGGAAAACGGAGCAGGTGGAGGAGGAGGAGAGATGCAGGGGAGAAGCGCAGCTCACCTTTGGGTAGTGACCCAGCTGTCACATCGGACACGTCCACTCGGAAGAGCAGGTATTGCTGGGCTTGTATGAGGAGCCCTGGGAAGTCTTTCTCCATAGAAGCAAACTGCTCAATCTTGTTCTTCACAGATGCTAGCACCTGTCAAAAGGACATGAATGCTGTTAATGCTTCACATAGAATTCCAGCCCCAGTTTTCAATAATCTCTCAGGTGCAGTCCTCTGTGCAGGATCTGTTCTTTTAGGCATTTGTTCACTCTTAACTGACCTGCCGGGGTGTTTTGGCAGGGCGCCTTCTGAACATTAAACTAAATGAAGTTGTGCTGTTTGCTAGAGTAATCTACACGCAACTAGCAAAACAGGATGAGGAAGAGGAGCAAATGAATGAGAACAGAGGAGTTCCACACACACACACACCAGGGGAAGGCGAGGAAGAGCCCTGCTCATCAGCACCTGTAAAATCAACAGGCGTGGATGTGGCTCGGCTACTGTACCTGATAGAGAGAGCGGACGCTGGGCTGGAAGACCATGTTGGTGTTGAGCAGGAAGGAGCGCAGGAGTGGCTGCGGGTAGCTGGCTAGCTGCGTAATGATCCCGATAAGCAGCAAATTAACGTGCAAGGAGTTCTCTAGCATGTTCTCCAGCTTCGACAGGACCACGCTGATGAACGGGCCTGCGAGAGGGACACGGGCTTCAGGGCTGGCGGGCACAGGGCAGCCACCGGGGCCACAGCTCCCAAACCACAGCCCCGTCAGGTGCAAGTCCAAAGCAGACACGGGAAGGGCAGCCGGGTCTTCTTCTGCCTCAAACCCAAGCGCACAACAAACCACCACCAACGAGAGCTGGCAAATGGGCATGGGAGCTACCATCTTGACTCCATGAGCACTTTTAACACTTGGGAAACTACCACAGACCTGGACAGATCATTTAATTTTTAACTTAAGATATACTTTCCCACACTCTTTCTGTCCTGGGTGCTACCAATGCTCAAAACCATAATGTTTTCCAGCTCATGACCCTGCATGTTGTAGGGCTCCATGCAAACATGAGAGGCCACAAGTTTGGTAACATGAAAATCTTTGTGCTATTAAAAAATAGCACACACTTATGAACTGTGTTTATCAGACAATTATACTGTGAAGAGGGGCAGTCTGTCCCCAACAAGCACTGTGAGAAAGATGGTCTTGTCAAATGTCATAGTTCGGAAGGACAAGGAAAGACAAGGTAAATAGGGCTGGTAGCCCTGAGCAACTTGGCAACCAGCCTTCAGCTTTCAGATGAAAGGACTTCATCTGGGGAGATGCAATTTGGTATGTCATAGCTTCCTTAGAAAAAGAAAACCCACATTTCATTAAAAAGCAGTTCCTAAGAAAATTAAGAAAAAAAGAAGCTTCGACTAATTTGGGTCACCAGAGAATTAATATGCTTTATTTGAGTTCATTGAAGACAGGAAAAAATCCAGAAAATTAATCTGGGAGTAATAAAATTACCGGAAGATGTTTTCTAGTTTTACCATAAAAGTGGTCCATTAAGCAGAATCAATGAGAATTTTGTATTTCCCTCAGTGGAGCTATTGATGATGCCACTAAACCATAGCATCTGTATAACAATTCACATATCCTTTGATGGATAAACGTGCCTTATGAAGATGTCACCAACATTAATAGGAGGTTAACTTCACCACAAGAAGCTTCGTTCAGAAGCCCTGGTGGTGAGAAATGAGAGCACCTAACACAAACCTCTTTCCTACTCGGGCGAGTAGCAGGGCAATAATTCCGCTGCCAGGAACCCAAAGCATGTCTCCAAGGGGCCTCAAAACACAGAGGAGGCACCATCCCCCCCTGAACTGAACTTAGACTCGACATCCCAGCCGTGGGATGGGGTTGAGCTCCTCAGTCACAGCCGATGACCCAGAAGGTCGATGGACTCTTCACACAGACAGCCTTTGGAGAGCCCTTGCTTGCAAGACCAGCCTGGCAGTGTTTGCCAAACATATTTAGGAACTCTGGGTTGAAACTCCAATTTGAAGCATCTTAATGGACTTCCATCAAGAAATCCCAGAAATGTCCTCAGGCATCACAATGCAATTCCAGCTTTTCAGGTAGAGCCACAAGAGGCTGCTGTCCTCACTCTCCTCAACCTGGACCCAGTGTTTCACGTCCCCTCCTGCCCAACCCCCTCAGTGCCAGGCTCTGCATCTGCTTCCTTCCAGAGGGAGCAGACAGGTGAATTAAAACATGTATAGGTAGCAAGAGCCTCCAGTAACACACATGGCCTTAATGTGAACCTCAGTTTCTCTGGCATGTCCCAGACTGCACTTGGCCTCAGCCGGCCATCTCACAGACATGAAGGTGACTGGCCATGCAGTGACCAGGGCACAGCATCTCTAGTCCAACCCTGCTGCAGGGCAGAGAGAAAACCCAGCGAAGTTGCACCCTGGGAGCGGCCATCACTGTCTCACCTGAATGACGGGACATTAGGTCAAAGCCAGAAGATGGTCATCATGAGCCACTAATGATATTAATTACACCTTCTTAGCCTTATGCAATAAGAAATAGACATTAAACCCTTTCAAATTCCTGTTTTATTCTTAGTTGATTTCTAGCACTTTAAATGCATCTGCGGGAGTGGGGAAATTGGTAAGCAGCTGAAAAGCAGAAATCTCAGCTACAATTCAGAAAGCCACAGGTGTGTATGCAGGTGACGCAGGAGGAAGACTGACTGGTGACATTTCTGAGGTTCTGGATGGAACCCCATCAAGTTGCTTTCAAATTGGGGTTGCAATCCAGAGTTCATCCCCCTCTTCTTCTAGAAGGACAGATAAACTCCACAGCCATAAGATATGTAATTTTTCAGAACAACTAAGGCAATCTCTACTGCCCTCCCCTGTCACTCACTCCCGTGTCCTTAAGTACCCCTCCCCCGCTCCCTACCATATCCTGTATTTCTTGACTCCAACAAACAGAGCTGCCATCAGTTCTGTGCTGGCTCTGCCAATCCCACATTGGCAATATCTCCTGAATGTGTCCCTTCACCCCCACCTCCCCCGCCTGCGCTGCCTGCGGCCACAGTTTCATCTCTTCCTAGCTGGACTTCAGCAGAAATTTTTCTATTTTCACAGAAATCGAAATGATTTTAAAATGTGTTTTTCTTCAAACAGAATAGGAGTATAAGATAAACAATAGGCCTCCTCCACCTGAAGGCAATTCCCCTTAACATTCTAGTGTATTCTTCAAGAAATGTTTTATGTCTATAATTAAATAATTGAATTATTATTTAAAATATTTGTTAATCACTAACAGTGTGCTAGGCAGTGTTCTAAGCACTTACCTTGTATCAACTTACCTAAATACTTATACTCTATGAAGTATGTTTATTATTAATCCCCATTTAAAGGTGAGGCAAAATGCCAAGTGCACACAGCCAGTAAATGGAAGAGTCTGCTTCAGTTCACACCATCTCTTTCCAACACTATATCATGCCTCCCAGTCATGTGTGAGCATGTGTATGTGTGTACCTGTGTGTGCATGTGTGTGTGTGTGCATGTGAGTGCATTTTTATGACGACATTCTCTACACATGCTCTGCACCTTGCTCTTCCACTTAACAATATACCCGAGAGCCTGTGCCATGTCAGCACACAGAGCTGCCTCACCTCTCTGAGGGCCATGCATACCATGTTGCCATGGGAGTCACATTAGTCAAATAGTCCCCTCCCAGCAGACAGTTGTGTCTAGCCTTTTTCCACTACAAACAATGCTGCAGTGAACACCTCTGAGGATCCATCTTGGCATATACGAGTGAGGACAGCCTAGAAACTGCCTCTAGAAACAGGATTTCTGGAGCCCAGCCCTGGTGCACTCTAAACTCTGGCACAAGTCTCTTACTCCACCTCCCTTGACACTGCCCTCCCCAATCCAGTGCCCTCCATGCTACTCCAAGGCGCATCCAATCACATCCCTGCCAATACTAATACTTCTGGGGCATCCTCAGTGCCAGCAGCACAAGGTCCCCAGCTTGGGCCAAAGGCCCCCTGTGAGCGGGCACACACCAAGCTCACCGGTCTCCTCTCTCATGCACACATTCTCTGCCCCGCACAGCCACACGATCATGCCCCACACGCTGTCGGTCTCATCTGCCCTCTGCTGTTGTGTCTGCTGCCTGGACTGTCGTTCTCAGGGATCTTTACCTGGTTCCATTCACTTCTGCGGCCCTCAGAAAAGCCTCCCCCACTCCCTGCCCCGGGCCCTCAGGGGACTTGGCATATAGCGACTGACAATGCATTTCTCCTTAAGAGAGTTCCGGTCTTTGTTGGTGTCTCCTCTAAAAATACACAAACTCCTTCATTTTTGTGTCTTTAGTACCTTGCATAGGACCTGCCACATAAAGCTCTCCAACAAAATCAATTAGATAAATGAAAGGGAAACTTTGCTGAGAGGCAAACTCATTTCAGCAGAAACCAGGATCCTATGCAGAGATGGACCTTCAGCCTAATGCTGCAGAACACACAAGGACAACAGACGCAGAAAGAGTATAGATGTTTCCTGAAGTTCCGTATGCGTTTCAAAGGCGAAAAAGGCACATTTTAGTTAAAATGACCAGGTGCTTTGCTTATGCCAATAAATGAGCAAATTGCCATTGCAGTTGTGGCTGTGTATATCCAGTCACGATGTGTTTCTATAGAGAAAGCAGTCCATTTCAGTGCGTTTTCAGTAGTCAGAGTAGCTAGTAAATTGCAGAAGTTTCGACAAAGGAACAACCCAATAAAAATTCCACCACAATAGTGTTTGGGATTGTTTTTTCTTTTAAATGTTGCATCTAAATTAGCAAGAGGTAAAATAAAATACACTTGTTTTAATATGTGATTGTGATGATTGCAATCATTGCAATGATTATTTTATATGACTAGGTCAGTGGTTGGCAAACTCATTAGTCAACAGAGTCAAATATCAACAGTACAAACGATTGAAATTTCTTTTGAGAGCCAAATTTTTTAAACTTAAACTTCTTCTAACACCACTTCTTCAAAATAGATTTACCCAGGCTGTGGTACTTTGTGGAAGAGCCACACTCAAGGAGCCAAAGAGGCACATATGGCTCAAGAGCCGAAGTTTGCCGACCATGGGACTAGGTAGATTAAAGTTAAATGAATTACAACAACAACAAAAAAGAGAGGGGAAAAAGGACCTATATGTGTCAAAAAAGTCACTATGTTTTGTTGGCTCTCAGGTGTACCATAAGCAAAACATTGATGTTATTTAATAAGGTATTAGCTTTTTTTTTGCCCTAAGCTATACATGGTTTCCTCAATGTACATATTTTTCAGGAATGAGGCTCCCTAATAGAAGGCTGGCATTCTGAGAAAGGCTGCCCATTGGCCTGGGCCCTGGAGTCCTGGAGAACAGTGTGCACTACACGGTTGGGATTTCCCACAGGGTGAGAGTAAAGGGGCCCTGCTTCAGGCAACACTGCGACTCCTGCGTCCTCTGCCCCCTTCCTTGCACTGAGCTCTCTGCCCCTCCTTCAGTTGGTCTGGGGCCTTCCCTCCCCTCCTCCTCTCTGTGGACTGGGGAAATTAAGCTCATTTAATTCTTTTTATTTATGATTGACTGACTGATTGAATTTTAATTAAAACCCATTCACACTGAAATGTTATCTCAACTAGAACCTCCAGCCTTTTAATTGTGGAATTAAAATCTCTCTCCCATCTAGGCGTCAGTAAATAGAAGAATAAGTATTGGAGGAGGATCGTGAACCCGCCTGAGGCCTACCTGGCTGGACCAGAAGATGATGAAACTCCCTCTGGGTTGGTTGACTGGAGGTGAGGGGAGCAGGTAGCTCCTCCCCAGGCTGCTCCCTACTTGCCAGGGAAGGGCCAGCCTCAGTCGAGGCTGCTGAGGCTGCCAGCAACCTCAATACTGACCCCCCAGCATTACATTCAATCCTCACGGGGGAGAAGGGAGGGTCGGGGACACCAGGTCACGTGGCTGAAAGTGCTGGAGCCAGGATTCCCCAGGAGGCCCGACTCCCAGGCCACTGTCAGTCCTGCAGTGATGCCAGTTCCTATAGGGCCTCTCCTTGATCCCCCAACACCATGGGGGTCCCTGAGCTTGATAAACCCGCCTCTGCGCCTGCCCCTCTGCCTCACAATTTGCAGGTTTGGATGTTATTGGTCAATATTTAATGACATTCTGCACCATAATCCCTCGCCCAATCCACTTACCTGATACCCTCCCCTATCACTGCCTCTCCCGTGAGGTCTACCTGTGGTGGGGGTATATTACTGGGACACCCACTCTGCAGCAGAGTTGTTTATGTGGGTCTCCTGTACCTATTTTCGGATGAAGAATTTGTGATTATCTGAAATTAGCTCCCAGGCAAGGGCCCAACTAACCAATGGCCCAGATGTGTCCACAGCAAGTGTTCTGAGTGCCAACCACTTGCTCTGGTCAGTGTGCAGGTGCTGGGACAGAGCAGAGAGCAAGCCAACACCTGGGCCCTCGTGGAGCGTGCACGCTCATGGGGGGGGGGGGGGTACTTAAAAAAATACACATGAAATAAATGCTAAGAAGGAAAATAAATTAGACTAAAGGAAATGAAGCTATTCAATAACGAGACTGGATTTCTTATGTGTTTTGAGCAGTCCTATTACTATCATGGGTGTGACAGTAAAATTTAACCTCTAACTTGCTGGTGGGAGAAAAACACAACCATCATAGCAAGACTGACGAAATAAAATAAAAATGAAACCACCCCTTCTCCACTCTTCACAAAAATACTTCCACCCCTCCTTTAGGTAAATGCTAATGCCCCTCACCCCCACCTACCTTACTCTCCTGTGGTAATAGGCACAAGTGCTTTCAAAAGCAGAAATCACAAAGCAAGCTAAGATGGTCACCTGTGAACGGGGCGCCCTGAGTCCTCACGGGACGGCGACTGGCACAGTCAGCCTCCTCTCTCACCCCGAAGGGGGACGGCACGGTCTCTTCGACAGGAGCTTCCACCATCAGAGAGTCAAAGTCCTCCTCCTCCTCCTCCTCTTCCTCTTCCTCCTCCTCTCCTCCTTCTCCTCTTCTTCCTTCTCCTCATCTTCCAGGTGCTTTCTCCCCTCCTCCTGCTCCTGCTCTCCTTGGCTCTCTTCCTTCCCCTCTCGCTCTTCTGGGAGGAGCAAGGGATCAGGTCCCTGGGCAGGGAAATTCTGCCCCATCAAGCCCTGGGTGCCAGAGTCCAGTTCTTTAATGATCTGGTCGTACCGGGCAATGAAATCTTCACCCTCCAGGTCAACCACCATTGGGTCTGCACTGGGCTCTGCCTCAGAGACAGGGGGTGCTGACTCTGTGTTTGATTCCGGGGCCACCTGGGGCCCCTTCTCCGGTGGTGGCTCCGCGGACACATTGGAAACCACGTCTGAGTTGTCCCTGTGATGCTCCTCCTCGGAGTCTGTCTCTGGCTGGGGGCTGGGCAGGGGGCCGTTGTTCGTGGGGGGACTCTGCCCCTCCGTCTGGCCCTGGGCCGGGGGCCTCGCAGGCTCCTCTTGTGACTTTGTGGTGTCTTCGGCATCCTTCTCCGCACACAACCTGTACACCATCACGTCGTCCTGAAAGTCGGACTCCTCGATGTACGACCCTTTGAAGCGCAGGATGGCGTTCTTCTTCATCTCCTGGATGTGTTTGGGGGGATCGATTGGCACTGGGGGGCCAGGATTCTCCAGATCGGCCCCAGAGGAGATCCCAGTGTCATAGCTGTCATCCCACTCCAGTTCTGTAGGGCCCCTATCCTTTCTGGGAAGCAGCTGAGACCCCGTCTCCCCGGAGAGCTGCTGGGGAAGCCTGAGCCTGAGCGCGGGGCAGGCGGGGCTGGTGGTGCTCTCCTCCGTCAGACTCTGGAGAAAGGTGTCAGGGTCTGGGGAGTCTCCGTCGTAGAGGGCAGACCAGACCCGGCAGTCCCTCATGCAGTGAAGGATGTTGTCGTGGGCCTCCCAGAGGTACTGCAGGTAGCTGATGTCCAAGGCTTTGCCGTACTCCACGATGCAGGCCGATGGGGAGGACGCCGCGGGGAAGGGGAGCGGCTGCTCCGGGGGCCCTGCGGGAGGCAGAAACAAGTCAGAGTGACACTTCGGAGAGGTGTGGGGACAAAGGCTTTGAGGGTGTGGGAACAATGGCCTTGGGGTCGTGGGGACAAAGGCCATGGGCTGGTATGTGACTCATCCAGCTGCTGAGAACTTCCACCAGCTACTTTGGTTCTCATAGTTTTTGATTAAATGATTTCTGAATAATTTAAAGTGCTTAGATTTTTAAGAAGGAAAGATAAGAGCAGAAAGTTAACCCTCAGAGGAGATATAGAACCAATGTGGCCAGTCAGATACTGGCTGTCTCCAAAAGAAAACTTACTTGGTAGCAGTCGGCAGAGAAATAAGAACTAATAATCCTCTCAGGTTGCTGAGAGGATTGACTTAGGTAATATATTGGATATAGTACCTGCCACAGGGTAGGTAGTGATTTTAAAGATTTTACTTTGATTCTTAAGTAGAAGGCATGAATTTGGGGAGATTTCCTCTAGAAAACGCTGGGTTTTTAGAAAAGCCTGCTGACTTGTTCTGCCTTCTTGGGAACTATTAGGGTTGATATGTACCAAATGGTCTCTTTATGATAAAGTCCTATTTGCTCCCAAAATGTTCTTTTCACCTAAGGATGCTTCAAGTGTTCCCATACTCTCTGCCTTTGATGTTCAAGCTCTTTATTCCATAACTGAAAAATAGGAACTTCAGGGGAAAAAGGACTCAAAGAAGGAAAAATATATACTCTGCAGTTCCCTTAAACATCTCCCATGTGGCGGGTGCTTTATCGGTGCTAACTTAGTCCTCACAACAACCTATGTGGTAGGTAGTATTTTCTGCATTTACAGATTAAGAAATTGAGGCTGAGCCCTAGCTAGTTTGGCTCAGTGGACAGAGCATCAGCCTGCAGACTGAAGGGTCCCAGGTATGATTCCAGTCAAGGGCACGTGTCTGGGTTGTGGGCTTGATCCCCAGTAGGGGGCATGTAGGAGGCAGCGGATCAATGATTCTCTTTCATCATTGATGTTTCTCTCTCTCTCTCCCCCCTTTCTGTCTGAAATAAATAAAATAAAAATATACTTTAAAAAACACAAAGAGATCTTCTTTTAAAGAAAAGAAATTGAGGCTGAGACATAAGACCACCCAGTAACTGGTCAATGGCAGAGCCACCACTCAAACACAGACTGTCTCCTGCCACTCCCTGCTCTTACTTCGCTTGATGCCACACCTTTGCAAGCTTCTTGTCTCATTACCTAAACCTCCCCCAGACCAGGCCAGAATGGGACCTTTAGGAATATACATTTCCAGGCCACCAAGGTGGACATAATTCATTTTTTACGGTTCTACTGCTAAAAGGTTAGTGTTGACCTCCTATTTACTGTCAACAAAAAGACATTAAAAAACAATACTAGCTATATTTATTTAGCACTTACACCATACCAGGTAGTCTTTTAGAGCTTTACATGTCCAAGGGTACTTATCCTTGGAAAAACACTTTCAGGCAGGCACTACTGTATATACGAGGAAAACAGTTTAAAAGGTTAAGCAATTTGCCCAAGAAAGTAGCAGAGCCCAAGATTCAGAATCCTAGCTCTTAGCCACTGCACAATAATTATATCATCTATCTCCCCACCCACCTACCTACCTTTCTATGTAACCACCCACCCATTAGAGCGTTTGTCTGCTGTAAGGACCCCCAAAGGCAGCACAGTGGAAAGAACAGAGGACCCACCCGCTGGATAACCTTGAACAAGCCAATCCCTCTCTCTGAATTTTTCTTCATCTCTAACCTGGGCATCCATCCTACTTTCTCTGAAGAATTAAATATGATAACACAGGGAAAGAAAGTTGCAGGCACTCCACAATTGTTCGTTTAACTTGAATTTTGAATTCTGAGGCAAGATCAGCCAAAGAATCATTCTTGAAGTAACATTTTTAGTAAAGAAAGACATCAATTCTCAAATATGTTTTTAAAAAATAATTATTTTGGAGGAAAATAGAAGAAATCCACATTAGTTTAACCCAGTGGTTGGCAAACTGCGGCTCGCGAGCCACGGTTTGCCACTCTGCTGATTAATGAATTTGCTGACCACTGGGATAGGGGCTTAATCACAAGGAACAACAACAGCCTGTAATTATTGGAACTGAGAGTCTAGGTCAGTGGCCAGCAAACTCATTAGTTAACAGAGCAGCAAACTGCAGTTTGCTGACCACTGGTTTAACCAATAGGAAAATATACCTAAAATCTATCTTATTATACTACCACAAAAATTATTAATTTTCATGCATACACTGTATATTTAAAGAGCAAAAAATCAGTAGACAGTCTTAATTTCTAAAAATTCCATTTATACCAAATAGGCTGATATTTTCTGAATCAAGCAGACGGGGGCCTAACAGAAGTATACCTGGATGAACAGAATACAGATCAGATCACCAGAATCAACACCAGGACTGTGCCACATGCTAGTGGTGGTAGGACAGGCAGAACCCTCCTGGACTAAAACAGCCCTCTGACCACTAAAGATACCCAACACCCCCTCGTTCCAGCTGCCTGCAAGGAGCCAAGGCTGATAGAGGTGACTATTTCCATTTTACTTGATCAAGTCCAGCTGGCAAACAGCACATCACTCCTGTAGGTCAATCAAATGACTCAGATACTGTTGATGTATCACAAATTTTTAGTTTTATGAGACGTATCACAAATTTCGAGTTTTATGGTGGTACGTTATTGAAAGGCAAGCATCCACAAATGGGCTGTTTCAGAAATTAAAATAAGAGCTAATTCCATCTTAGCTCTTCCATCTCCACATCCCTCGCCCCTATTTTTTTTTTTTTAGAAGACATAGTGGTATGCGTCTTCCTTCACATTTGGATTCTGAGGGCAACACTAAAAATCCTAGTTAAAATAAAAGTCTGGGCACACGGAATCAGTGACAGCAGGGCATGAAAGTGAACACTAATGACAAAGTGTCATAATTCCTTACGGCGCAGAAAAGGACCCCCAATGAAACACTCATAAAGGACTTGGAGCTCACTGTCTTACTCTCCATCTTCTCAAAGGCCCCATATCCCTAGGAGAGACAGAATCTGGCATCCTTTTGTTTAAAGGTCATCACCAGCAAGTTCCTACCTGAACTATCGTGCATACACTTTGACCAGAGGATATAATCCCTCTCTTGGTTCCCAAGCGTCAGGGTGATCCCGCTGGAGCAGCAGACTGGGGTCAAGGCGAGCAGCTTGGCTGCAGACACTGAGTAGCAGTCTCTCTCCTTCACAGCCCACCTCTGACTCAGCATCATGTGGTTGCAAGGGATCAGGTACCTGGAACGACAAAGAGGGTGGCATTCACTCTCCACAATGTCCGTTCCCAACCAGTGCTCCTAAGCCATAATCACAACTAATGGCCAGAGTTGACCCATCCTCTCCCCACTCTCAATCCATCTATCCCACAAGTCCCCAGGATTCACTCTCTCGCTTAAAGTTTGTCAAGGGCTTCTTTCTTTTGACAGAATAACCCCCTGTTCAGAGCATTTGAGGGCCTTCACAATATAAATTGCACAAACTTCCTCATCGCTTAATGGAGCTGCTATCCTATCCCTCTTTGCCTCTGTGCCTCTGCACCCACTGTGACCTTCACCCAAAAGGTGCTCTCCCTGCCTGACAAAAGCCTTGGCATCCTACAAAGTCCAACTTCATTGTCACCTTTTCTAGGAAGGCTTCCAAGCTACCTACTCCGAGACAGAGCTCCTCCCTCCACCCTGTTCAGAGACTTCTAAAGAAGTAGTATTTAGTAAGTTATCTTGGTGTTTGCCTCCTCAATACAATGTGCTCTCACAGCAAAGGACCTCTTTCAATAATTGATTGAAACTCTGCCTCCTAGTGGACACTGGAGGACACTGGAATCACTGCATAGAACAATCTCCTTCCATATTCTCCTATGAGAAAATACGGTGGCCAAAGACTCCCTGAGGGCCCCATTTCACACAAAACACTTGGATGGTGATCAAAAGCATCCTAGTATCATCATGACAATCCTAATACCATCTGAGCAATAATTTCTGACACCCTTAGAACACATTGTGGGGAGAAGAAAGTGTGTTCAAACCAAGCATATTTCATTACTTAAGTTGATATACAGGGATTTCTATTCTTTGTTTGAAATATTTTTTTAAAATGGTACACTGGATCAAACCTAATAAAGCTACTTATCAAATATTACCAGTGTGTAGCTTGAAATTATATTTGAAGAAAGAGTATCGGGAATTTATAACTTTGCAAACACATGCTTTCAGTAGAAACTAAGAATTTTCTTCTTCTGAGTAAATTAAATAAAGGAAGATTCCCTGTGGTTTGAAGGAGAGATTCTACAACAAAATGGAGGAATCAGTTCAAATGAACAACCCCCTCATAGTTAATGCAATACTTCTACTGTGTCTTTATAATGAAGGCTTATTCCAGAAGAAGGGCAGGAAAAGTGTACACTGACCCTCTGCCTTCCCATCATTTACAGAGAAAGATTTTTTTTAAACACACAAAAACAAAACAGATAAACGAACAAAAATGAATGTTCACTGCAGCATCATTTACAATAACCAAGTTAGGGAAGCAACTTAAGTATCCATTGATAAATAAGTGAATAAAGAAGATATGGCACATATACACAATGGAATATTATTCAAGCATAAAAAAGTGATATTCTGCCATTTGTAACAACATGGATAGACCTGGGGAGTATTGTGCTAAGTGAAGTAAGTCAGACAGAGAAAGACAAATACCACAGGATCTCACTTACATGTGGAATTTTTTTAAAAGTAAAAACAAACAAACATAACAAACTCATAGAAACAGAACAAACTGATGGCTGACAGAGGGGAAAGCATTGTGGGCATGAGTGACAAGGTGAAGGGGAAGACAGTCAATAATAGTGAGTAACTTTGAACAATGACAGATGGTTACTCGTGTGGTAATCACATCATAAGATATAAAATGTTGAATTGCTATGTTGTACACCTGAAACTAATATAATATTGTATGCCAACTATACTTTTATTTAAAAAAAGAAAAACAGAACAAATGTCAAATATCAAAATGAAGTGGCTGTCGGTAGCAGAAAAGTCACTGAGGAATTTAGTATTTCTCATCAGACTATATTTTCATTTTTACTCTACTTATTTTGCTTAGGAGTCTTATTTAAATTCAGAAAGTCATAAATATAATCACAAAATAATAAATATCTGATTTTAAGAGTCCAGATTACTCAAAGTCATCCCACAATGTAGCAGGAAAAATATATATTGTCCATACTGTCCTCTATCTTTTCATTTTTTTCCCAACCCTCTGTACCCCTTGTCTATTTTCTCTTTTCCTGGGTATCACTCATTAAAACAAGTCATCATCACTTCTGAAACAATTCAATGACAACCAGTCAATATCAAAGCACAAATACTGTCTATTGTGCCATAGACAATAAAAACAAACAGAACAGTACAGTACAATGATGTAAGCAAGGTGCTTCTTGTGGGATGATCTGAATAACAGACCATTAGATAAATATTAGAAAGCAACATTAACGAATTTCAAAAGCTATCGTTCCATTTTCAGGTAGTATGGCCACATTTCTCCTATTTGTCCTACCCTAGACTGGCATTCCCCGCAAACCCTCCTCCAGACTCTTGTGCTAGATGGGAATGTTGCTGAAGTGCACACACAGCTGCTCTTTGAACAAAGCAGCTTCTATCTGAACACAAGAGGCAATGCAGTTCATAAAGCTGACAATGGACTAGCACTTCTGAAACACACACACACACACACACACACACCCTATCAGAACATTAATCAGTGCCATCCGGAAGATTAAGCAGTTAAATTCTGCCTAAACTGGGAAATGCCAGGAACCTGGGGGTGATCTCTCCCTTCACTGCTCCTCAGCATTTCTTCCTGCCTTTGGCCTATCACATGTCACATCCATGGAGACGGATAATTTCTCCTTGGTTTTCTCCTCACTAAAATAGCCTCTCTTTGGGGAGTATCGTATTTCAACGTACTTGTCTGATATTTTGCTAACTGAAAGAAAGACATCAGTTACAATTGGATTATCACTTTAAGATGTCAATATTTAAGAGTATTTGGGTTACAACAAAATCGATGTCTAGTTGTTATTTATTTATCACATAACAAATAACTCCATTAAAAGGATTCACATAATCTTCACTGCTGTTTTGCCTCCCAGATCAGCAAATTCATCGTGTACACTTGAGTGACAGCAAAGGCAACAATAAAAGGATGGATTATAAACCTATTTTTATGTCCCTTAAGATAAAGTTCAAATGAATAACAGAATAAGGACTTTTCAGTGTTCTTGCTTTTGATACAGATTCTAAATCAGAAGAGACATTGTTTTCATTAGTTTAAAATTCATTTTCTAGGAAATTCACTTCCTTAAATTTGTGCAATACCTTA
Source organism: Antrozous pallidus (assembly GCA_027563665.1). Classification (NCBI taxonomy): domain Eukaryota; kingdom Metazoa; phylum Chordata; class Mammalia; order Chiroptera; family Vespertilionidae; genus Antrozous; species Antrozous pallidus. The sequence goes on along the minus strand of CM050516.1, from coordinate 59,609,500 downwards.
TAGCATTTCAACACATTTTCACAGATATCACCACAGTTGATCCTTCCAAAAACCTTATGAGGCAGCAAATTCCAAAACCACAACAGGTCTCATCAAATCAGCAGTTCACGCCTACTCTGGGGCCCCAGCTAGATTCTTGCCTCCACTGTTCATAGCCTTGTTTTCATATTTTTTTTATCTCTTTATATCTCTTTCTGCTGCAAACTTAATACCTTCCTCATTCTATCTTCTAGCTCATTAAGTCTCTCTTAAATGCTATTTTAAATGCTATTTATCCCAAACACTGAGCTTTCTTCATTTCAATAATTACAGTTTTTGTTTCTAAGAGTTCTAGGTAGTTCTTTTGCAAATCTGCTTGTCATTTTTGTTTGATTAAAACTATTTTCTTAAAAGAAAATAACATATGTTGGTGAGGATATGGAGAAATCCATATGTTGGTAGGCATGTAAAATGGTGCAGCTGTTATGGAAAACAAAAACAAAAAATTTTAAGTAGAATTACCATATGATCTAGCAATTCCACTTCTAGGCATATACCTCAAGAATTTCCAGCAGTGTCTTAAAGAGATGTTTGTACACCAATAGTAGCATTACCCACAGTAGCCAAAAACTGGAAGCAATTCAGTGCCCATCAACAGATGGATGAATTAAAAATATGGTACAAACCATAGAATCGTATTCAGCCATCAAAAGGAAAAAAAATCGGACATGGTACAACATGGATGAACCTTAAAGACACTTGTATGCTAAGTGGCATAAGTCAGGTACCAAAAGGCAAACACTATCGATTCTACTTATATGAGGTACCTAGAGTAGTCACATTCATAGAGTCAGAAAGTAGAATAGTGGTTGCCAGGGACTAGGGAGAGGGAGAAACGGGGAGTTATTGTTTAATAATTACAGTGTTACTTTTGCGAAGTGAAACAGTTCTGAGATGGATGGTGGTGATAGTTGCGTATGTACTTAGTACCACTGAACACTACACTTACAATTAGTTAAGCAGGGAATTATGATGTGCATTTTCCACAATTATAAATAATTTTACTGGCGAGGATTCGGAGAAAAAGAAACCCCCGTGCACTGCTGGTGGGAATGCAGCCACTGTGGAGAACAGTATGGAGTTTCCTCAAAAAACTAAAAATTGAACTCTCATTTGACCCAGTAATCCCACTTCTAGGAATATATCTCAAGAAGCCAGAAACACCAATCAGAAAGGATATATGCACCCCTATGTTCATAGCAGCACAATTCACCATAGCTAAGATTTGGAAACAGCCTAAGTGTCCATCAGCAGATGAGCGGATTAAAAAACTGTGGTACATCTACACAATAGAATACTACACTGCGGTAAAAAAAAATAAAATAAAATAAAATAAAAAAATGAGTTCTTACTATTTGCAACAACATGGATGGAGTTGGAGAGCATTATGCTAAGTGAAATAAGCCAGGAGAGAAAGATAAATATCACATGATCTCACTCATTTGTGTAATATAATGAACAACATAAACTGATGAACAAAAATAGATCCAGAGACAGAGAAACATCAATCAGAACATCTAACCGCAGGGAAGGAAGGAGAGTAAGGAGGAGAGATGAACCAAAGGACTTATATGCATGGACACAGACAATAGGAGGGTGCGGACATGAATGGGAGGTGGCAGGTAATGGGGGAATAAGGACATATATGTCTGCCGAAAAAAATAATTTTAAATGTGGGGTGGGGATCAGTAGTTCAGAGGGCAGAGAGCAGGAAGTGAAGGTTGTCCAGGTCTCTCCTACGTGCCCGACTTCTGTGTAAGTCCTCTATTCGATCTTCTTATGGGTTCCCCCAGGCAGTGCAGCAGAATTAGAAATAAAGCATTCAATAAAAGGCAATCTTCTTCTCCTTCTTCTTCTTCTTCTTCTTCTTCTTCTTCTTCTTCTTCTTCTTCTTCATCATCATCATCATCATCATCAAAGAAGCAAAGAGGAAAGCCTAGGATGGCTTTGTTAGGATTTTTTCCATTATTCTATTCATGCACTCTTCTAGTAGTAATTCCTTGCCCAGGAAATAACTAGTCCTGACTTGCCATTGTACATATTTCAACCATGAGCTAATTAATTTCTCACCAACATAAGGTACAGATCTGCATTTCAACAACAACAAAAAGCCTTAACTAATATCATCTCTAAGGACAGTTTTTAGCAAACACCACTTTATAAGCAGACAAAAGGTGAGGAGAGGCCACCTGGTAAAGGCAGACAGCCAGCCAGCTTCCACAGCCAGGCTCAGCTGGCCAGGTGGCCCAGGGTGGGGAAGCTCTGCCCCTCCAGGGTGGGGCCAGGCATCAGGTACACTAAAAGAGACACCTGCTTTTCATACCTCAGAGAAGCAGTATTGGAGAGGTTAACATTTAAATATAATCAGGCTTTACCCTCGTTGGAGGCAAAATCTAGTTTTGGGGAGGAGAAAAGGCTTTAACAAGCTGCTCTGAGGAATTTCAGCCAGTGTTACTGATGTATTCTGTCATATCGATACAGATTTGATGGGGAGCTAAGTAATCCTTCTGGAACAGATAACTAATGCCCTCCCCAGATGACCCCGGGCATTCACTCCTGATAGGTTTTTTTCTTGGCTAATGCCTCTAGAGTGGTTGTTGATGGCCTGATCTAAACCACTAAAAAGTCCAAAACTCTTTTTAAACATAGAAAATGAATAGGTGATATTCTCCCATAACAGGATAACCCTGAAGGCCTCCACCACAATGCCACCACCAACCTTCCTGCCTGTTTTTTTTTTTTTTTATCATTCGCTTTTGCAGGTGCTACAGCTACATGGCACTGCTCCTTCAGCCAGTGGTTAGCCAGCCATCAGAATACCCTGGAGAGTTTGTAAAACATGCCCACCCTCAATTGGTGGAGCCACCCCCTCTGGGAGAAAGCCAAGAATGTGTGTTTCTAACTAGCTCCGGAGCAATGCTATGCTGCTGTCCCCTTGATGACACTCCCATCCCCATCCTTTTCCAAACAACTACCGCTTCGGAAATGCTTGATACATGCATTTGGAATGCCATCTCCCATTCTACCTACATTGTATCAAAGACCACAAGGGGGGGTCAGGGGCAGTCCACATCTCCTCCTCTCCCTCTGCTCTGGCTTCTTCCACCCTATTCCCAGAGAGGGGTCACAGGAAGGATTGGAAAACCCAGTAAAGAGGAGGGAGGTGGAGGACATGCCCAGAATCTGGTGGCTTTTCTGCACCACCAGAGCACAGACCCCAGGAACCCTCCCTTTCTTCCTTTACAGAAGCAGCTGCTGCCCTCAGGAACTCCAGAAGGAGAGGCAGACCTGGGCCAAGACAGGATTCGGGGTTCCCAAGTCCCCTTGACAAATGACCAAATTAATGTTGTCTTAATAGTAGTCCACTCTGACTCCCAACGCCTGGCATCAAATACCAGCCACTTGGTGAAACCCTTCCCACTGGTGCCCCTGAAGGACACACCTTTTCTACCTTGTACATAAGTAAGTCCTTTCAGCTCATCTGCTCCACACCTTACTCCCTTCTGAACTGTACACAGAAAGTACTCATTAAATATTTACTGAATTTAATTGAAACATACGAACAGGTTAGAGTACATGTATTTGTACCATTATCAAAGCAATAGTGACAGGAACCATATATCAACAGCATTTCATATTTAGAAAAGTTTGTTTCCCCGCCCCCAAATAACACAGATCCCCTTGTTTATGAAAAAGACATTCAACCACACTTCAGAAAAGCTTTTATAATAATTCTGAAAATTTCCAAGCATCCTACCTTTCCTTTGCAGGAGCATATTTGTAACATAATGTATTTGGCCACTTGAAAACTTATAATAATAAAACTAAAATTAACCTTGGGAAATAGTGCAGAAATTAAATTGGTCTTGATGATTTCCTTTCTTCGACGCACAGCCCCTATTTAGCTTATGTTACCAAAGAAATATATAATAGTAAGAGCACAGAGTGAGTTTTTCTTTAAAGGGAACAAAAGATGGCCACTCACCTCAAAACTAGTTGTAACATCACGTCCTCACAGTGTAAACCGATGAGAGTCCTAAATAATGCCAGGGACACCACACAGAGCTGAGGAACAATAAACACGTTCTATTTCAGATATTGGAAGGACCGCTCCACTCTCCACAGATGGCAAATAAATCAGAATTACAAAATAAAATGGCCTCTTTTATTCAGCAGTTTTAATGAAGCATGCTGCTGACCCAGAGAATGTGCATTATGGGTATTCAGGCTATCGTTTCTGTGGGGTTCTGTTAGAAAGACTACGCCTGGTATTACACCATCATGCAGAATTGCCTACAAAATGCCCCCTTCACAGTGCCACCTGTTTAAGACCTGCATAAAGATGCTGCTTGTCACCTGTTTGCCTAAGTTATTTTAGATCTGATATTCATTATGTACAAGGCGCGGCTAACAGGGAAACTGCATATGCTCTGGCCCAACTTCCCTCTCAAGTTCTCAGCCCTGAGCTTCAGCTCCTCGTGGCTATGGGGCAAACCTTCTCCTCCGTTCCATTTTCACTTGTGTTGAGGGTGTGATATCACACTTTCCTAAGAAGTTCATTAAACACACACACACGCACACACACACACACACACACACACACACACACACACACACAGAAACAAGACTTCTCTCACTCTCTGATTTCCATCAAGAAAAGCTAAACAACCAAACTGGAAAGAAACCCAAAGGTACATTATAAAATCGTCATGCCCTTTTGGCCATGTATCAGGCCAGGTAAGTAACTATAATTCAGGTTCTCCTTTGTACAGGATGCATTCATTGGAGAGTTATAGGGGCAAGTTCATCTGGATCTTCACAGATTAGAAATAGGAGCAAACAGGTATTTTGCAGGAGGATAATTCTGCATCATGGACTAATTCCAGGTTTAGGCTTTCTAATCGAATACTATAGGAGAACAGACAGTTTGAGTACATATTCTCTGTTTACTCTTACAACTCAATGATAAAAGGACAAGTACAGGGGATAAGGACACATATGTAATACTGTAATCAATAAAGAAATTTTTAAAAAGACAAGTACACAGTGCTGTGCACCCTAGACATTTGATTTGAATGGTTACTATGGTAACATTGTATATAACCTAGTATTGTTAACTATAACCATCATGCTGTATATTAGATCCTCAGAATTTACTCATCTTATAGCTGGAAATTTACACTCTTTGACCGACACTGTGCAGTTTGATAAACTATAGTAGCTATTTAAGCTTTTATCTTTAGAGTAAGTATACTGTTGCATAAACTTAACTTGTTCTTTCTAAAGATTATTCTTTATGTATTATCAATTATTTGATTCAATTCAGGTTTAGAAATTTAACTTTCAATCTACTGGTATCATTGAATCTAAAGTGTATTTCCTATAGATAACATATGGTTGGCTCTTCTTTTCTTATCCAGTCTGACACTCTCTGCCTTTTGATTAAGTTTTTAACCTATTCACATTTAATAGTATTATTATAATTGGATTTCTGTCTGCTGTTTTGCTTTTTGTTTTCTATATGACTTATGATTTTTTATTCTCCCGTTCCTCTTTTACTGTCGTGTTTTGCATTAAGTGAATATTTTTTCTAGTATACCATTTTTATTCCTTTAATAATATATATATATATATATTATTAAAGATAGCTCAGCATAACTTGTTTCATTTGTGTGTGTGTGTGTGTGTGTGTGTGTGTGTGTGTGTGTGTCTTCACCCAAGGACATGTTCATGTTCATTGATTTTTAGAGAGAGGGGAAGAGAGAAAGAGAGAAACATTGATGTGAGAGAGAAACATTGATAACTTGCCTCTCATATTCCTTCCTCCCGATTGGCAACAAGGTATGTGCCCTGACCATAATCAAACCTGCACCCTTTTGACATATGAGAAAATGCTCCAGCTAGCTGAGCCACACCAAGCAGGGTTCACTATATTTTTAAAGTTATTTTATTAGTGGTTGCTCTAACCCTTACCATATACATCTTAACTTATCAGACTTTACTTCAGAGTTATACTGAATTAGCTCCTGTGAACTAGAGAAATATTACTCCTACATAGCTCTATCCCTTCCCCTTTTGGGCTATTATTTATATATATATATATATATATATGTGTGTGTGTGTGTGTGTGTGTGTGTGTGTGTGTGTGTGAGAGAGAGAGAGAGAGAGAGAGAGAGAGAGAGAGAGAGAATTGCAAACTCAATAATCCATTGAGTTATTATTCTTTTACTTTTAAAACAATCATAATTAAATAGAGATAGCCCTTGGTGGAGGAGGAGGGTTGCAAAGGGCAATAGTAACAATATAGGAGGATTTTCCAAGTTGATCATAACTTCAAACTAAAGAATGACTTCCTAAACTCACAACTGCCCAGACTTCTATTTCAAAATACTTGAGGAAAGAAATGAAATATAATCTCTAACATCCAGACTTGCTGCACTCCGGTTCTTTGGCTTTGCCTGTACTTACACCCATATGTTCTGCTGCATCGTGCCTCCTCCGAAGCACATTCTGCTAGTTCCACAGAAGGAAGTGCCAACCCAGACAAACTGAGAAAGAAACGTGTCCTACGAAAGGCAGTAAGTGCCACCGCCCTGTCAAAAGGACTCCTAATAGCAAAAATGCATTCTCCGTTTCCAAAGTAAAAAAGGTAATGGCTGCAAGAAAAAAAAAAGGGTGGGGGAGGAGGGCAGAAAAAAAGAATATTCATAGTCTTATTCCAAAACGAACTCTCCTGAAATCTTACCCGAAACGGGGTGTTGATTCGACTGGTGAGAGTGTCTAGGATGTGAACATTCTCGTGCCGGTGCAACAGGATAAAACGGAGGAAGATCTCAAGTAGCGCTGGCTCGGAGATGCTACGCAGAAAAAGGTCCAAGTAGGCAGTTGTGGTCATGACCTCCTCCACAGTCACCTGGGACCAACGACAGCATGAGCACAGGTGAGCATCCTCTTGACACTCTGATATATGCCTCACGCAGTGACCCCATCAAGGCAAGGATACTCCTGCCACAAGAACACACCTCAGAGCTTCACCTGAAGCCCGTAACCTATTCACACTCTGCAATACCTCACGCTGCTTCCTACCTTTAGTTCAGTAAGGGAAAGGCACAGGCATAAAGAAGCTGTTCAATGTTCAGACAACTCTAATCATCAAGTGCAGTTCACACACCGTAAAGATTTCAGTATGTCATCTCAGAGGGGGAAAAGATAATGGAAAGTATTTACATGGTCAGTAAAGGAGTAATTAGATAGCTCAGCATAACTTGTTTCATTATTAGTCATTCAATAAGTATTTGTTGAGACCTGCTATGTATTAGGAGCTGAAAACATTAAGAAGATACTTTTGGCCAGGAAGATGGATTATAAATATGACCTAACATTCAAAATAATATGCTAGCAAGTGGCAAATGAGAGGTGAAGACGCAAAGGGATGCAGATGTTCAGATACATTTCTGGAAAGTTGCAAGTCACTGCCTAATATAAAGTGTTACTTATAATATGCTATAAGAGTTTACGGCTTATAAAGTAACTGTGGCTTTTTTATAATACAAATTAGTATTTTCTACGTGGCATGATCTTCCCCAGGCAGTAAATTTCAATCTCTCAGGAAACAGAATGCTCTGAAGAGTCAAGTTTTTCAAAGAGCTGAGGATGTGATGCTTAAAGCATCAAGAAATTAACATTATCGTTGTGACTGGGAATATTTTAAGAGCTAGCATACATTTGTCTTCCTAACAGCAGAATATAACATCTTTTGCTGAACAGGGGACATCAATTGCCTTATGGTCTGTAGTGCAGAAATACGCAAACAGGGCCGCAAGGAAATCACCAGGGAAACTTCAAAGCTTCGACTCCAATCTCATGCCCCAGAACTCCTGGCCATCTCCGCTGCCTGATGACACAGGAAATGGCCGGCGATACTTTGAGCGGGATTACATCTTCTCTTTTTCAGTTTTCCATCTTCTTTATTTCTCCCTTTGAATGGGGTAACTGTCACTTTATCATACTGTCACTGGGCCATTTCCTTTATGTACATTTCTCTTCCCCTTGTAATTTTCTGCTTTCAAAACCCACAAAGCAGTTTAGAAACTAGATCTCCAAATCTGCTTGTATACCTATAGATGGGCCTTGTGCGGACACATCTGTGTATTATGGCTTCAATCACTCCCATGAATTTCTTGGTTCTTAGGTATATTCTAGGTCAATGAGTCCAGGCGGGTAAGAGATTACCAAGTCTGTTGTGCCTGTTTCCTTTTTGCTGAGCCAGGCATGCCTGCACACTGCACGTCAACCGGCTCTCTAAGAACCCATGGACAACTCACCAGCAGTGCCCTGGGTGGTCTGAGGATGCCCTCAGAGGGCAAACACCCTTCCCACCAGCTCAGCACCAATGTTTCTAGAGCCACTGTATCATGGGAGCCACTTCCAAGGGCTCTCTGTGGCCCAAATATAGCAAAAGAAATGTAAGCATCAACTGCTTAGCAAATAAATTACCTTGAGAAGAATGCTTCTCATGGACTGCCCCAGCTTCTGAAACAAGCTGCTTCTATCCTATGTCTCCCAATAGTCTATCGTTACTGACTCCTGGCACTTGGTCCTGTCCTGGGACACAGGCTGTCTTTTTCCTTATTACTCCAGTGCGATGTACTGGTTTAGCACCTAGGCAGCACTTAATAGACATCTCCTGCACAAATGACATCCCCCAAGGACCGTGTGATTCACATTGACCAGAGCTAGTTTCATTTTTAATTCTTCTCTCTTCCCTGCATGTGTCCTGAAGGACTCAGAGATAGGAGGCATTTGTAACAAAGACATAAAATAACAGATGTGGTCAAGTAGCTGGGGGGAGGGGAGCGCCACAGAGGGGAATGGCCCACAACACCTAACAGGTAGTTTCATGAGCTCACACCCTTTCCACTAAGGCAAGCTCGGGCTCCTTCTGCAGAAATTGAATCCCAAATCATTTAGGCCAGTGGTCAGCAAACTCATTAGTCAACAGAGCAGCAAACAGCAGCTTGCCAGCCACATGTGGCTCACGAGCCGCAGTTTGCAGACCACTGATTTAGGCGAAAGTCCAACTCCCTAACATTTTGATTGCTAAAAAAAAAAGTGGCACTGATCACTCCAAATGGGCATGTAGTCTCATCTTCCCTGCTGAGCAGACCTTCATGCAGAACTCCAGGAGCTGCCTTGGCACCAACAATGCAGCATCATCGAGCCCCTGACCCCTCAGTTACACATGACCTTAATAAGCTCGAAAGCACAGCAATCAACTCCCCAGAATATAAGTCTCAGTCTTAAGGGCTGCCATGGGAGGAGGGCACTGAGCATCTATTGTTTACTATCTTCGGCTGGATACCAATAAATGAAAGATTTTTTTTAAGAAATCAAAGCTGTCATTTATAAGTTAAGAGGATTTAAGAAAGCACTTGGAAGGACAGCATGTACGTAACGTGGTATAAATATTAAGGACCCAATTCCACTGAGCATCAAATTGCACGCTTGTTATAAATTGAGGTCACACTCACCTTAAACTAATACCCGAACCAGGAAAATCTGGTTCCTTCTCTTTCCATTCCTTTTCTTCTCCACATTGTCAGAGCCCTTAGGAGCCTTTTATCCCAGAAAATCTTCTCCTGGCCCATTATCTTACTTTTCAGAATCTTCCTCTAATCCACCAAATAGGCAACCTCCTTCACAAGGATGTGACCAGAGCCTAAGTGTGATCACTTGAAAGGCAACAATAAACCCGGAGAAAGCAGCCCTGCTGTGCAGAAAGTAAACCGGAAGCTTCCACTAATGCCCCAAAGACAAAGACGGAGCATTCGCCAAACAGGAAGCAGCCTCTGCTTCATGGTCCAATTAGAAAAGATAAGCAGCTGTTGATAGTAAGACCTTCTGACTGTCAATATCAATTTATAAAGAATTGCAGGTCACCATGAATCTACATAGAAATTCTAGAAGAAATAATAAATGAGGTTCTATTTTACTACTGTAGAGCTTAGAAATGTTATTTCTTACTAAAGGTAGAATGGAATGACTATAATTACCTAAGGAAAACTCATTCCTACAAACAAATAATTATTCTTGACAAGGTAAGTACAACTGTAAACCAAAATAGTATGTCTGCTTAGGTACTCTTTTTTTTTTTCTGGTTGAGGTCAAATTGGTATATACCATTTTATTAGTTTGTGGTGTACAACATAGTAATTTGATCTTTATATACATAATAGTGATTGCACAATACGTCTAGTTACCATGCATCAACACATAATTGAACCCCTTCACTTATGTCACCAACCCCCTAATTTCCTCCCCTCTGACACTCACTAATCTGCTCTCTGTATCTGAATTTTATTGTTTTGTTCATAGGTGTTTTGGTTTTTAGATTCTACATATAAGTGAAATCATATGGTATTTGTCTGACTTATTTTCCTATTTCACTTAGTATAATATTCTCAAGTTCTATCCACATTGCAAATGGTAAGATTTTCTTCTTTTTATATATACTAGTGTCCCAGTGCACAAAATTCATGCATGGGGGTGGGGGGAGTGTCCCTCAGCCGGGCCTGCACTCTCTCCAATCTGAGACTCCCTTGGGGGATGTCTGACTTCTGGTTTAGGCCTTATCTTTGTGGAACACCCCTCTTGCAATCTGAGACTTCTCCTAACCACTCACCTGCCTGCCTGATTTTCCCTAACCAATCTGGCTGTTGCCCTCCTCGACCCCATCTGCCCCCCCCCCCTGCTGGCCCACTTGCCCGCAACTGGCCCCCTCTGCTGGCCTGCTCACTCCCAACTGCCCCTCCCCCCATCAACCTGACCACCCCCAACTGCCCTCCCCTCCTGGCCTGATTGCCCCTAATCACCTCTGCCTCCATGTCTTTATCCAGAAGGATGTCCAGGAAGGTCTCCTGGAAGGTTTCCCAGTCTAATTAGCATATTACCCTTTTATTAGTATAGATACCACATCTTTTTCATCCATTCACCTATCGATGGACACTTAGGTTATTGTAAGTAATACCCATACTACCCAAAGCAATCTTCAAACTCAATGTAATCTCTATCAATATTCCTATGGTATTTTTCATAGAACTAGAACTAATTTGTATGGAACCACAAACACCCTGAATAGCCAAAGCAATCTTAAGAAGAACAAAGCAAAAGGTATCACATTCCATGGTTTTAAACTATACTACAAAGCTATAGTAATCAAAAACTATAGTACTGGCATAAAAACAGACACATCGATCAATGGAAGGAACATAGTAGAGAGCCCATAAATAAATCCATACATACATAGTTAATTAATTTATGACAAAGGAGCCAAGAATATACAAAATTGGAGAAAGGACAGTCTCTTTGATAAATGGTGGTGAGAAAACTAGACAGATACATGCAACAGAATGAAACCAAATCACTCACTTATACCATACACAAAAATTAACTCAAAAATGTACTAAAGACTTGAGTGTCAGACTTGACACCATAAAATTCTCAGAAGAAAACACAGGCAGTAGGCTCCTTGCCATAGGTCTTGGTAATGATTTTTTGGATCTGACTCTAAATCAAAGGTAACAAAAGCAAAAATAAACAAAAGAGACTACCTCAAAGGAAACCTTTTGCAAAGTAAAGGAAACCATCAATAAAATAAGAGGGTAACCTACTGAATGTGTATGCAAATGACATATCTGATAAGAGGTTAATGTTCAAAATATATAAAGAACTCAACTCACAGCAAAAACAAACAAACAAATGAAATCTGACTTTAAAATGGGCAAAGGATCTAAATAAGACATTTTTCCAAAGAAGACATGCAGATGGCCAACAGGCACATCAAAACATGTTCAACATTACTAATTATCAAGGAAATGCAAATTTAAAAAAACAATGAAATTACCTAACACACATTAGATTGGCTATTATCAAAAAGACAAGAAACAGTGTTGGAGAAGCTGTGGAGAAAAGGGAACAGCATGCACTGTTGGTGGGAATGTAAGTTGGTACAACCACTATGGAAAACAGTATGAAGGTTCCTCAAAAAATAAAAAATACAACTACCATACAACCCAGAAATTCCACTTGTGGGTACTTATCTGAATGAAGCAGAAACACTAATCTGAAAAGATCTCTGCATTCCTATATTCATGGCAGCATTACTCCCAGTGGCACTCTTATTGCTTACTATTCAGCCCACGCTGTAGAAAGGAGCCCTGATTCGGGTAAATTTTACTGCTCTCAAGTCCAGTTTAGTCTGTGCTTTGAACTAAATCTCTTTTCTTCACGCCCCTCCCTGTTTCCATCCTTCACTAGCTCTTACCTGATCCACCAATCCCTTAAACTGGTATTTTTCAAAGTATAGTTTGAGACTCTAAAGTGGGTAGTGAAATCAATGTATTGGTTCACTAATGGGTTAGACCAGATTCAAATAGAAAATATTAGAGTAAATTGCATGTAGTAAAAGCACTCTCTGTTTAATTTGGTATTCATATTTTATTAAAACTACAGTATCTTATATATGTATGTGCCTTGTTGTATATTCAATAAAACGCACACATACACACACACACACACACACACACACACACACACATAAGATTAATTTCTGGCTGTGTGTTACAGTCAAAATATCTGAAAGACACCGAAGAAGCACTGCAGTAACCAAGCCAATTCACAGTCCTTTTTGCCACCCTCTCATCCACCAGTTCTCAGCACCAGTTTCCTACGCCCCGGGCTGTGACCCTATGGTCTGGTCACGTGCATAACTAAGATCAGTTCTCTGAGCAGAATGGCAGGTGATTCACAGTAAATTTACTCCTTTTTATCTTAGCCTCAGAGCTCCAACAGTACATTCCTTAAGTTAAAATTTCAAGCTTCTCACATATGGAGAAAATAAAGAGTGCTTGCTGTCTTTTAAAAGGGTGGGTGGGTGGGAAGGGAGGAGTTGACACTGTTATAAACTCTCTCAAACAGGAGGCCAGAGCTCAGCCTGCCATCCTGCCTACGCGGCAGCAGCACATTAACTTAATGCACAGCGTAGGAGTGAAATTGAGCATATAGACATTCCGACCTTTCTGTAATCAGCTCGCGTTGGGAAATTCCATTTGCATCTAAATTAGCACCAGAATCCTCCCTGTAATGGCAGGTTTATATGTGTCCTGAAAAATAAAATTCCCACCTGCTAACTGGTGTGTGTGTGTGTGTGTGTGTGTGTGTGTGTGTGTGTGTGTGTGAGAGAGAGAGAGAGAGAGAGAGAGAGAGAGAGAGAGAGAGAGAGAGTCAGATGCAGTCACATTGGAACAAATAAACAGGTGGGTCATACCTTCTGTTATTTAGGCAGGGGGCAGGCAGTGGGATCAGGTGACTGTTGCACACTCTCCAAGCTAGAAGCCACACTTCTTTGGCATTTCCTTTGCTTAAGAGGATAAAACTAGCAAACCAAGGGTTCTGCTGGGTCACCTGTGAAACCCCAGCCTCGGCGGTCCCAACTAGAAAGTAAGGGAACGAGACCCAGGTGAATGCAGCCCATGGAAACCAGCCATGGGGACAGGGATGAGGAGGCTGGACTGCAGGAGCCAAGCATAAAGTGGTCTTTCTGGGGAGCACAGGCTGACCCTGCTGGGTGCTGCCAGAGAGAGACAAGCTGACAGGCAGGAGGCATGGCCACCGGAGTGCGGCCAAGGGCAGCAGCTGAATGGGCTCTTCCCGGCCATCTTCTTCCCTCCAAGGACACAAAGCTCGAAGAACATTCAAGTACAGAAGGGAAGGCAGACACCCTGGTTCTCAGCAAGCGGCACCTCAGCCAAAAACTCAGAACAGAAAACGTTCAATTATTCCAAGTCTGAAAGAGTCTGCAATTGATAATCCAGGCTCCCTCCTGCCTTGCCCACTCCCGTCTGCTTATCAGGGACCTCGAGGCCAGTTACAGGACTCGCCCCAGAGGGAGGTTGGGGAGGTAAGTGGAGGTGACTTCAAAGTTGGTGATTGGGCTATTTATTCCTAAAATATCTGAGGAAGAAGGGAATTAACACAATGGCTATAAGGACTTCAGCTGGGCATGGGAGGCTGTCCCAGCCCTGCTCTCCCTCAGAGAGGGCACTTTGAGGGTGAGGACTGCCTCTGGAGGGGCTCGGAGCCTGAGCTCCACGCTCCTCTCCTTTCTCCCCACCTGAACCATGAAGTTTCCAATAATTTTTGTTTTTCTTATTTTTCAATTTTTTTTTTTGGTTTGTTTTTAGATAAAAATTTTGAGAAAAAGAAAAAATTCTAATAGAAAAAAAAAAGAGTAATATGCAAAGTGCCCACACCTCCTCTATACCCACAAGTCATGCCCACCAGCCAATCAGAATATGCAAATTAACCCAACCAAGATGGTGGTTAATTTGCATATCCTGGTGCAGAAGACAGCATAGATGGAAGCCAAGCACTGCAGAAGGGATCAAAGCTGCAGAGAAGCAAGCAAGTGGGGCAGGGGGAAAGGGAGTGAGGCAGAAGAGAAGGGAGAGAGTGAGGCAGCAGAGAAGGGAGGGAGGCAGCAGAGACAGGAAGGAGCTTTGCTCAGGCTGCAGGAAGCCCTATTCTTGCAGGAATCTCCCTGCAATGGGTCTCTAGTTTACAATAAAGCCAGTCTCTGCCCTTCTTCCCCAGAATTTCTTCAATGTATCTATAATGCATTAAATATAATAATTAAATCAATTAAATGTCCACTGACAGATTAATGTAATATCATTAGTTTGTACTTTCCCAGGGGAAGAGGATGTAGTAAACAAATGGCTTTTCAGAGTTCTTCCAGACCCTGCAGTGGTGAAACACCTCACTCCTTACTGTAGGGAAGGCAGAGTTGGGGCCGTTAGGGGTCGTGGCAGCCAGGCAGTGCAGAAGCACTCTCGGGGGGAGCAAGCATCACTCCTGCCTGGGCAATGGGGGCACCTCCCAGGCCCAGAGGCTTCCTTGCTGAGCACCACACCCCAGGCACACACCACCATGCATTCGAACTGGCCCCAAAGTGAGGTGTGTGAATAGACTCCTCCTCCAAGTACACATCTGTTATTTGGAGTTTGGTTAATCTTTTTTACATTCCTCATTTGGTTCTCAGTGTAGAGATGACATTCTCATGAATGATACTGACTGTTATGTATGCTGCACTTTTGGGGGTTCCCCCCTGCCTGCACTTGCTGGCAATGGGAACACATCAGGAATGGCCGGGCTGTGTAAGAAGCATGAAGTACATGCGATGTTCTGCACATGGCCTGGGAGGAAAGGTGAACAAATACAGTTCTAAGTGCTTTGCTGGTGTAAGCAGAGGCCGAAAGCATTGGGAAACTCTAACTCAGACCTGTGCCTCTGTGAAATCTGTGCCAGGAGTCAGGAGTAATATGAGCCTTGCAGACAACACAGTTGCCAGCACTGAGTAGAAAATGAGGTTTTGTGGTTTTCAGAAAGAGTACAGGCTTTTGGAGCTACACAGAGCCAAGTTCAAATCCTAACTTGTATCATGTTACTTAATCTCTTTGAGCTGATACCTCCTCTGAAAAAATGGAGATAATTCACTATCTTTAAAAGAATTGAGAGGATTGCAGTTAATGTGCATAAATCTCAACATGTAGAGAGGACTCAGGAATGAGAAAGCCATTATTTTCTGATTTGGGGCATCCACCTTAAAATAAGCTGAATCATGGCAAGAAAGGACCCTGAAGTGTGTGGGGCAGGGGGGTATCTGGTGATCAGAGAACAAAATGTGCCTGTCTGCATATTTGGGGGTGGGGTGGGGAGTACAATAGCCCAGATAGAAAAAGACTTACCTCCACTACTTCCACCTCGCTGCCCAATTCCCTCCCAGGCATCGTGCAGAATCAGAAAGGCTGAGGTGGTCACAAGGATGGACTAGGACAGACCCCAAAAGTAAGTGTGTCCTAGTATAGGACAGAGTTAGAGGGAGGACACTGGAACTCTCTACAATATTATTTTGTCTGTAATTGTCAGTAGTAGCTAATTAAAACCTAGTTCTAATGAGCGAGCTGACCAGTATCTGGGAGCAGAAATAAAGCTGCCACCATCAACAACAACGCCCCTATCTATGTCTGATGGGTCCTTGCTGCAACTGATTTTGGTCCCTGCCCCTATAACATCAATATTTTCTCCTGTTGTCTATCATATACCTGTCCCAGGAGGAATCAACCAATGGCTACTCTAAAGCCTCCCTTTCTATCCCTAGATGTATATAATTGTACCCTATTACTTCATTATAATATAACTTATCAGAGTAAAAGTCAATATATCATCCATTATATTTGAACCCATCCAATAGAAATACTCCAAAAATCACATAAAGAAGAGATTTCATCCTATGGCTCTGAGGTCAGACTTAACAGAGAAATTCTGAGGCATTTCACTTCAGAAGCAAAGAGGTGAGCAGTGTTCTGAAGATCACTTGATCCATTCCTTTCCAAAAAAGGTCTTCCCTTTTGATTCAAACCTCTTAGTTGTCAAGTGAAGAAACATAAAAACAACAGGCACATCATTAATCAGTTTGCAACATGAACCACGTAGTTAAAGACATTCTCAGCATGGCCTTCCTTCATTCAGCTCGTTGGGGCCACACAATCTTATGAGAACAGATTCAACCTAAGTGGAACATATATTTATTGTAAGGACACTCCACCGGAAGGCTGAGGAGGCAGGCTCAGAAGGGAAGGGAGGTCTGATGCTGGGCAGCCAAGATACAAATACGCATCAACTCTTCTTCTAAGCTCGGAAACGATTCCACAGCTTCCTTTGGCAAGACAGCTCAGTGCGTCTCTCCTGCCAGAAAGCATTCCTCCTGGTCAAAGAGACGCAGCCTGTTATAATGTAAAGTGAGCCTGAATGTAAACTGTAACTGAAAAAGAAAGAAAACCTGCCATCTACAAATGAAACCGTCTGTATAAGGAATATAGCACTCTATGTGGAGCACAGGAAAGATCCAATACAATTTAGTTATCAGTAAAAATAAAGTTAGCCTGCTCTCATGTTAAGAAGTGGTGATGAAGAAATGTTGCCATCCCCTCCCACCCCTACCCCCAAAACTCAACTTTCTTCTTTCCTACTTTGAAATTCTATTAAACCAACCGGCTCCCTTTCTCAGTTTTCTTAATGCATTTATCCCTCCTTTCAGATGGCAAAGTTACTGCAGAAATGACTCTGTCTGACCTACAGTGTGAATTCTCAGAGCACCTGGTGCACCGGCAGGGACTCAAAGGGTAATGAATAAATGTGTCGAGAAGGAAATGGGCAGCCCTGGAACTAATAAAAACACCCTGTTGTCACAGCCCATGTCGGGATGCCTTCATTAGCAAGGTGGTTAGATTAATCTGACAGGACGTGAACGGCACAGGGAATTTTTCTTTTATACAGAAAAGCATTGCATTGAAAATACAGAGCCCAACGTAGGCCATGCTCTCGAATTAAGGCAACCTAGTCAAGTGATCCTTTGGGGGGGGGGGGGGGAGGAATGCTTCCCCAGGCTTCCCCCTAATTTCTCTTCTTGATTAATAAGACAGTACTATTGAGTTCTGATGAGACTGACCTTCCACCCAACAGAAGAGGGGAAATGATTTATGAGCCAGTCTCAGCCAGCAGCTTCTCTAGAATGAAGTACCTGAGGACAATTATAAAAAGGTGGCCTCCAATGCCTGCCACTCTCACCCCCAATTCAGGCTGCCTGCTGGGTTACATGTATCGCTTGGGGGTGGAGTTTGATACACAGGCCAGTTCTCCTAGACACCAAAACGATAACAAAGGCAAGTTCTGATGATAAAAGACAGATTTCACTCCTGGCTTATTTTCCATAAGAGACGGAAACACCTCAGCAAAAGGGAAGACTGAGATGACACAAACATGTCTGCCCCAACGAGTTCAATCATCCTAGTCTTTCTGGGGGTTTTTCTCTGTTATCCCAAACCCACCCATCACCTGACGCTGGACAGTCACGGGGCAAGGCACACAGAGGGGCATCCTGCCAGAGTTATTCTTTCTCCATCTCACCTGGCATGCAGTTCAGACACAAAAAGAGGGGAGGGCTGGCCCTTTAAGAAAGTCAGTGTAGGGCAAGAGAAAACTACATCAAGAAGGGAAAATAAACCAACTATTAACTTCTTTTCTGTTTCCCTTACTTTTTTGGTTTTCTTATGCCTACTTCAAGACAAACCTGTAGGGCATTTGTTGCTGATAAATTGTTAATGTTCTCTTAGGAGAGTGCAGGGAAAGAAGAAAAGATTCACACCAACTTTGAGACCGGTTTCTCCCTCCCCTCCATGTTTGTTCCCAAGAACATCTCCTGGCTGCCTTAGATAAGGTGGGCTTTGTGTGAGTTCTTTCCTGGATTTCTCTGTGTCAGGAGGGTGGGACCATTTCTATCTTTTCATAATTCTGATGCTTAAGAACCAAGTCCTTTGGTACGGCATTATCTTCTTCACACACTTGTTGAAATGAAAAAGAAAGAAATCTAATTTTCCATTTCAAATCAAGAGCAAGCTTAAATTATGACCCTAATTTCCCTCTCCTACAAAGGGAGAGAAGTGACGTGAAACCCTGCACAGAGGTCAGAGGTGAGGATCTGGCACCTGACGCACCTGACCTAGTTGACTCAAGAGGGGGGAGGGTGTGTGCAGGGGAGGAGAACAATGAATAACTGTTATCTCCGAACCTTCATTATTTTTACAGTAGTAAAAGTGAAGTGGGAAGCACTGTGCTAGGAAAAGAGGCTGAGCCAGTTATGTTTAGGGTCAAATACTTAAGCCTACTGCTAGGCTTCCCGGGACCCAATCTCTGAGCCAAACCAGTGCACACGGGGCATTTCTGCAAATTAGGAAAAGGGTCCCTCCCTGGGCAGAGTAGCGGCCCAGGCCCACAGTTTGATAAGTAGATGGCTTGGCCAGAGCAGAAGGTGCCTTCTGCAAATTAGATAGCAGTGCTACTTCCTAAGGACACAGGTCCCTGCAAGGGCACACAGCCTGGTGAGCAGAATGGGAACTTCATCTCCCCTAATTGCCCCCTCGGCAGGGCATCCATGTGCAGTGGGCAATCTTTACTACCCTATACCTGTCCAGCCTGTGTTTTTCTAATAATTATTGTAACAAACTTCTAGCTTCCCATCAATAAAAAGAGAATTTCTCCCTTGAGAATAAACCCTAACTTTATAGCTAAAAAACTGCATATCTCTACTTCCTTTGCATCTAGGTGTGGCTGTAGATATCCTGGCCAGGGAAGTGTAAGCACAGTCAGTGTATAGAGTAGAAAATTATCATTAAAGCAAGTTTTCTTTTACATAAAGGGAGTTTTCTATTATCCACAGAAAATCCTTATGCAAATTGATACGGTGTGTTGTTTTTTCTGAAAATAAGACAATTTGCTTTTTGAGTAAAGCGCTACAGATATCTCATTCACAGCCTAAAAACAGTGCCTGGCATATAAGGGGTGCTCCAAATTAATTTGTTGAGTGAATTGAATTGATAAATGAATGTTTCACATCAAGAGAAAGCCAAATAATATTTGCAGCCCATGATAAAGCAGAGACTCATATCCTAACCCATTTTCCAAATAATCCTCCCAGGCATGAGAACAATGGTTTTCAAACTTGTTAAAAACCAGGACCCATTATAAGAATTATATTCACAATGACATACAATATCTACCATTACCAAATACAATGCATCCTGATAATTTCTATTCCATTTTTATGTGCTAATAGTCACCCACCAAATTGACTTTTTGATTCACTCATGTGACAAGACTCGGTGTTTGAAAACTATTTTTAAAAATATAGATGTACTTACTTATCTGTTAATTATCAAACAAGAGCCAATACTAAAGTTTAAATTTTTAAATTATAAACCTAAATTACTTTAAATTAATGGAAAGAAACAATGATAGCAACAACCAAAACATTGTGCTTATTTTGTCCAAAATTTTTATACAACAGTGAAATGTGATCACTTATGTTGTGGGGTTTCTACAACATAAAACGAATACTGAGTCTGCCCTTCGAATACCTGCCTGGGAATGGGGAGGAGCCAAGACCTAGTTGATGCTCTTCCACTGTGTCGGCTCCTGTTTTCAGCACTCCCAAAGCCAGGCTGCCCTTCCTCCAAGTTTGGCTCCTTACTTTCTACACTGGAGGGCTAACTACCTATAGTAGCTGTTCTTTCTCTTTGCTGATGATGGAATGCAAATGTGCTTCCTTTCTAAGCTGTACAAATGAAAATTTAAGGAAGAAAAAGGCATCACAAGGTAGTAGAAAATGGGCTGCAGTGGACATATATAAAACACTTGTGTTTTAATCCTTCATATCTGGTGACCTCAGGCAAGGGATCTGGCGTCTCAACTGCTGCGGCTGGGAAACCATGGTGTCTGGCCTGCCTGCTATGTAACCCAGCACGGTTCGTGATGAGATGGGGTGGAAGTTTGTGAAAAGTGTCTTCCTCTGCAAATTTTGATGCAACATAAAGAAGTTAAGTTCTACAAGATAATAGAAGAACACTCTAGAATGCTTATAAGGCTTCCTAATGTAAATACAAAGCAGCCACATGCATCCTGCTGTGGATAATGTTAAAGAATTTTCAAAAATCGCCTATTTTGTATTCTCTATCCCTCTCACATATATTATGCTCATAGACTCTGAATATTTTCCAGGTCACGAGTCTTACTATTCTCAGCTGTGAAATGGTGATATTGAACCAGATGATCTATGGTCTCAGTTTCAAAAATCTGAGATTCTTTGATCCCATATCAGTGACATGAAACAAAAGCTAATTTCAGGTACTGGCCGGATAGATCAGTTTGTTGGAGCATCATCCCTATACACCAAGACTGTGGGCTCAATCCCTGGTCACAGCACATACAAGAAGCAACTAATGAATGCATAAAAAAGTGAAACAACAAATCAGTATTTTTCCCTCTCTCTTACTTTTTCTCTCTCTCTTTCTCAAAATTAATAAATAACCTTTTTTAAAGTAGAGGAAGCGGTGGCCGGTGTTACTCAGTGGCTCATGGGTTGAGGACGTCACAGTTCCATTCCCAGTTGGGGCACATGCCCAGCTTAAGGACTTGATCCCCGTGGGGGGCATATAGTAGGCAGGCAACCAACTCTAATCGTTAATGTTTCTATTTCTCTCTCCCTCTCCCTTCCTCTCTGAAATCAATTTTTAAAAAACATATATATTTTAAGTGGAGGAAGTACAAAACTTTTAAAAAATAATTTAAAAAGCTAATTTCAGTTGTTTGCGTTGGTAAATTAATCTCTCAGCATAATCAACACAGAACTCTATTCTAATGTAGTGATGGGGGTGGTAATAGCTTTCTTTTGATACATTTATTTAACCAATTGCATAATGGAGTGCTTTTCATGTGTACAATATACTTGCAGCTGAGGATACACAAAAGAAGTGAACTGTGTGGCCGGTGAAAGCTCAGTAACAAAAATGAGAGAAATCAGTTGTGCTTACCCATGTGCCAGGCTTTAGCCCCATCTGGGGACTCTCCTGGGACTAACAGATGAATATGTTTTGGGCAGATAAGCATGAAAAAGAAAGAAAAATCCAGAAGGAACATGGCAGTAAGACTAGAAGACAATAAGGATACTGCTCTGATATCAGGTTTGCATTTGAAAATCATGAGAGAAGAAAAGTTAACCGGCAGGATGGGGCTGCATTAGGAGGAATTTTCAAAAACAACTGACGGAGATTGGGCTATCTTTTACAGGTAACAGGGACCATTATAGGTTCTTGGGCATGGAAATGACAATTCAATTACCCTATTTATGTTTTTAATATTAATTACTACTTCCAAATTTGCTGGAAGTTAGAAAGGTGGAGTTTTTGTACAGCTTATAGGGAAAAATGAAGTCTCCAATCTGAATGTTTCCTCCCACATGCGGGATCTCCCAGCAGAGTCTGGCCTTCCTCTGCCTCCCTCAATAAGTCTCCCTGTGGGAGGAGGTGGAACTGGTCACTTTGATGAGCCAGTACCTTCCTCTCTCTTTTCTTCCGTGAGCCAGGCCGGGTGAGTTTCTCTAACTCTGGGCTTCAACATTAGGCAATCTTGTCCGCAGGCATAAACCCTATTCTCCAGCATTGGTCTAATTGGTAATAAAGGTGCTCTTTTGGTCTTCTGTATGCCTCATTCATTTTCCATAATCCTCCACTTGTCACAACTCAACTTTATACCTCAATGAGAATACACTGACTTTTCTAAAACTGCAAATTCAATTTATACTAATTCATACAAATGCTTTACACTTAATCCCAGAGCTTCAATGACATGGTACTGTACTCCAGACACGGCCACTTCATTGCAAATGAGATGAGTCCAACATGGCAGCACATAGGCAGTCCTACCAGGGAACTCAACAGTGATTCAGAATGGATGGCTGTTGTATTTGAGCCCTCGCTACCTTCCAAGCCCCCATTCTGCCATCTCCTCAGCTTCCCAATGGTCCAGTCCTTTCAGGGTGTCCAAAACCCACAGCACTCCAGGGCAACAAGGTACAACTTATACTAAAGTAACCCCCCCAAATCTTATTTTCCCTTCTTCCCTACTAACTCCCTTCTACAGTGTTTAAATAAAAATCTGTATTTTACTTCCTCTAAGGTCAATACTAGTAAGCAAGATAGATAACCAGATAAGTTATCAGCGGAATGAACTTTCAGGGGAACAACTACGTTTTAAGTGATTACTATGTGATGAGACTAAGCAAGAAGGAGTTGCTTATATGAGGACAAAGATGGAGTCACCTTTCCCAGCTGAGACCTCTGTTGGCAGCCCTCTGTCACCCCAATTCTCAGCTACCACAAGCACAACTGGACACACAGGCCATGAAGCTACTTATATCCCAGGCACCTTTCCAAAGGAGGGAAAAAAAGTTATCATTATCATTAATTATTACTACTATTAATAGGAGTTCTAGGGAAATGTTTTTAAAATATAGTTTTATTGATTTCAGAGAGGAAGGGAGGGAGAGAAAGAAACATCAATGATGAGAGAGAATCACTGATGGGCTGCCTCCTGTACACTCCACACTGGGGATCAAGCCCACAACCTGGGCATGTGCTCTGATCCTGACCGGGAATCAAACAGCGACCACCTGGTTCATACATTGACATTCAACCACTAAGCCACACCAGCTGGGCTTAACAGAAGTTCTAGAAATAGCTAGTGTCCCATTTTTTTTTTTTACAAGCACTGTGTTAAGTGCTTTATTGCATATTATCTGAGTTAATTCACCTTAGTCCCATAAGATGGGTATTAGTGTTCTCATATGAGATAAAATTGAGGCTCAAAATTTGAACCAAAAGTATAATCAGTGGCAGAGGCCAGAGTCATCAGAGACCAGGTCTACCTGATACCAAATTTCATGTTCTTTATATTGTTTTGAGAAGCCAGGACAAGAATTCTAGCAATTCCATAACACTCTCATCCCTTGCCCTCTAAAAACAAAACTAAATAACTGTGTCAACTATGTGGGCTGATGAAGGTCAAGGACGCTGTTATATGAATTAAAGTTACAGCATTTTGAAGTATTTACACCTATGTCTGTCCTGCCATCCCATCCCTCCTCCAACCAATTCAGCTACATCTCAGGAGCAAGCTGCTCCCAGTGACAGATCAGGACATTACTCCGAAAACAGCTTCTCCAAACAATTCCCTGAGCACCTGACTCCTGGAAGCCACAGAGAGAAATGAACTAGAGGAGAAATAAAATGCTCTTAAAACCAACAAGAGAAAAGAAAATTTAATGTGAGACACCAACATCCTTACTGTCATTGGGACAAGTGCCAACAATATGGAATCAATGTACTCAGATGAGAAACATTACAATAATGCATTAAACTTTCACTCACAAAACTCTGGCCCTCACTATTCCTGGCTGTCTCTGGAGAGTTCCCACTCCTCAGACCTGGATCCTGCATCAGGACTGACTCCACCCCTATCAACTAGACATGTCAACATGGACTCACTTAGACCCGCCAATAACCTCATTACTCCAGTCATACACAGGACCACCTGTTCCCAAGGAGAATGCTGGTTTTCAAATATGTATCTCCAGTGTTCAAACTTGATTTGAAATCCAGTGATGCACAACACTCTCAAAGATCTACAGCAGTGGTTCTCAACCCTGGCTGCATGTTAGAACCATCTGGGGAGCTTTTTAAAAATACCCATGCTCATGCCCCACTTGGATATGGTTAAAGCAGTATCTCTGTAAGTGAGGCCAGGATTCCCTTGTTGATTCTATCACAATGACCCAGTATGACAAAGATGACTGTACTGCAGGGGTGCTAAGGTGCCATTTAAAAATATTTCAGTTGATAGAGTGACAAAAGCTAAAAAAATAAAAATAAAAAAGCAAACAAAAACAGCTGGTTGACCAGTACTTTGCAAATAAAAAGATGACCGATCACATTCTTCCCAAAGAAAACTTGGGCCTGGGAGGTAAAGGAGCATTTCAGATCACAGGGAAAAGTCAGTGGTGAGATCCCCTGTGCTACCCACTCAGTCATCAAGTTATCCTGCTTCACAGATACCACCTCTGCCACCTGCCACATAACTATTTTGCAGAGCTTATGAAAACATCTAAAATCACTGTTGAAGGAAAACAAAGGGGTAATTTGGAAATTTCTCTAAATTCATTTATCTAATTGGGTACTGTACATGATTGAATATGTTAATTGCCCAATGGAGTACTACTGGATTTCCCAGAAATAATAGCAGGGTTAGACTAGTTCTCAACTATGATGGAAAGGCCCATTACAGAAGAGTTAATGTTTGAATAAATGACCTAGAGAATCTAAGCACTGGTTGAAAAAGCAAGATTGATATATTGCCCACTTCCTTACCCTCCTACCATAAAAAAAAAAGGAGAAGGGGGAAGGGAAGGGAAAGGTGAATGGGGAAGGGGAGGAGGGGGAGGGTCAGTAAGGTGCCTTGTTTTTAGCACTATGAGACACAAAGTGACTCACCATCATTTCTAGCTGCTAACCTCACTCTCATGATATTAACAAAGGGTTGCATGTGAGAATCTACATATTAATTACATAAAAATATTGTTCCTCTCTTTTTAAAGAAGAGCCACCAAAAATTCAGACCTGAGAGCCTCTTAGATCCACTAGAGGGTGCAAGCTCTCCTTCTGGAGCAGACTGAGCTGAGGAACAGCTCCAGCAGGGGGGCACCCAAGCAGCCACACATGGCAGAGCAGCCTTCCGAGGAAGGGGGTTTCCTTGCTAAGAAACCATTGAATTAACAAAAGCATAAGGAGACTTTTTCCTAAATTCTGCATTGGGAGCTCAGGAGTTAACTTATGGCATGGAAGGAATCATGGGATTAAGAT
Organism: Antrozous pallidus; assembly: GCA_027563665.1. Lineage (NCBI taxonomy): Eukaryota > Metazoa > Chordata > Mammalia > Chiroptera > Vespertilionidae > Antrozous > Antrozous pallidus. Next base: position 59,584,097 of record CM050516.1, on the reverse strand, counting down.
TTGCTTTGGAGAAGGGTCAGGAAAAGAGATGATGCTAAGGCTTGGGAACTTGGGTTTTGGTCCAAGGTTGGCTGGTATGAGCTGTGTGAGCAAGTTGCTTAACCTCTTCAGTCCTCAATGACTTTATCTGAAAAACAAGGAGCTGGGACTAGACAATCTATGAAATGATGTCTAGTACTAAAATTCTATGAGTATATAATGTTCTGTGTTTCCATCTCCAATTTAATCTCTGTTAGATTTGGCAAGGACATTAAACTAAGGATTTAGTAATTCATTTATTGAGAAGATGAGATGTTATTAATTCATTTACTGAAAAGCATGTATGGAGTGCCTATTGGGCGCCAAGCATCAGGCTAAGAGCATGTTAGGAAATAAGGACATAGAGACAAATTAGAGTCCTTTACCCTATTCTACATATAGCTCCTCTATGACATTGAAATCTATGGACTTCAAAACTTTCAGCTACTAAATTCTAATAGAATTATACCTTCAAAGGAAAAACTGTGTAGCTACATCTACTAGTTCTCTATTAAAGCATTTAACACAAATATAAATACATATATGATTATCCAGATCGTTTGATGTCTTAATACATAAACATGGCAATGACATATTGCCAATCATAGACAACATAAGCCCAAAACAATAAAGTTTGTCCACATCATACAGCTTCATTTCCAGATGTGGAGAGCACATTTCAAACATCCATCTTAGAGCTTCTTTGCTCTCTATTTTAAGTATATTTGTTTGGGCATAGCATACAGCATTATGGAGATACTGCAGGCATGGTAACATAGCTCCATAGAACAAGTAGAGCATTATGCTAAGCGAAATAAGCCAGTCAGAAAAATAAATATCACATGATCTCACTCATTTGTGGAAGATAATGAACAACATAAACTGTTGAACAAAAATAGAACCAGAGACAGAGAAGTATCAAACAGACTGTCCAACCTATGAGGGAAGGCAGGGGGTAAGAGATCAATCAAAGGACTAGTATGCATGCATATGAGCATAACCAATGAATACAGACAGTAGGGGGGTGAGGTCGTATGCTGGGAGGTGGGAGTGGCCAGAGAGAGGTCAATCGGGGGAAAAGGAAACTCATGTAATACTTTAAACACTAAGGAATATAAATTAAAATAAAATGGGAGGAAAGATTTAGGTTTTCATTCCCATAACAATATGCCAAGTCTCAGCTGAATACACACTAGGTGCCTTATCTGGAACCTCCCTGTTCACAAAATATTCAAAGACCCAGTGCATCAAGTAGGCTAGAAGCTTAAGATATTAATTACAAGATTTTCTTTAGAAAAAAAATGTCCAATAGTTCCCACATTCTCAGAGGCTTTCCACAATAAACAGTAGACATTTCATTATTAGCCACAGCTGGTTCACACATGATAGCTCTGGGATAAATAACAGATTCTCTTAGGCTTTTCTATATGTTGATGACGCGGAAAGTATATTTGTATATGGATCTAAACATCTGTGTAGAATCTAAACATTCTACTTAGTAACCTAGAATATGGAAAGTGGAAAAAAGAAATAAGGTTTCAGTCAACTGGCAACACCACCCATATTGTGGAACCTGCAATTACAAGGAGCACTTTTTCCCTTCTGCTCACGGCTCTGGTGGGACTGCTCAGCAGTAGAACGATGATGCCTTCTAATACTCTATGATATACAGGACATCAGTCAGTATTCCCACTGCAAAGTCAATGGCATTTCCATCTGGGTTTTTATGGTAATGACATCACTCACTGTCCACATATCTTGACAGCATCACACAGGAGAGCAGAGTTATTTTGTAGTAAGAATGGCACTTGTCCAGCATTTTGAACAATGGGAGGTACTTCCCTCAATCAAACACTTTACACACATTCTTAGATAAGAACCCAACAATATTCTTTCACTACTCACCTTTAGATACTACTACTACTACTACTACTACTACTAAGTCCTTAAATTTTGCCAAGTATTTGACCTATGTCATCTGCGTTGATGGCTAAAACAGCTCCAGAGGGAAGTAGGGTAGACCGTATCCAAGTTGTAATACCTTGCTCATTTGGAAAAGCCTCCAGTGCTTCCCAAAGTGCTGTCATCTTCCTCCTCATCTAATGGTCACTAGCCTTGGGAGGCTGACACAGTGGGGTTACCACGGATGAAAAACCTGGATCGTTACCTGGGTTAAGGCCCTAGAGATCACACACAAAACTAGGACCCATGTCTTCGGCATCCTTATCCAATGAAAGAGCATAAATAGCCAGAGTGCCTGGAGAAGGACATAGATCAGTGGGATCAAGCAAGCGTGGTCCTAGCTAAGGTGCAAACTCTGGGCCTCAGCCCTATTAGACCAGAATCTCTAGTAGTCAGGAGTTCCCATGTAAAAAGTGCCCAGATAATTGCCTTTGCACATTTAGATTTGAGAACCCCTGACACTGAAATTTAGAATAAATAGGAAACTAATTCTAGGAACAACTGAGTTGACACCACACTCTGAGAGCAATGAGGAAAGAGTAAGACCAGAGTCATGCTGTCTATGAAATAAGGTGAAAATGTGTTAAGGAACAATGAGCATATTATCCTATACTAGGGACCTGGTGCACGAAATTCGTGCACTGGGGAGTGGGTGGTCCCTCAACTCAACCTGCCCCCTCTCACATACTGGGAGCCCTCAGGGGATGTCCAACTGATGGCTCACCCCCAGCCTCGCCAGAGGCTTTAGGCCTTGGGCACCCAGCCATCGCCCTGCTCAGCTCAGCCCCGCTGCCTGCAACCACCTGGCCCCAGGGGCTGGGCACTCACTGCCACTTCCGCTCACAGCACGTGGGGGCTGGGCGCTCCCTGCTGCCGCCACCACCACCATTGCTGCTGCCGCCACTTCCCTTCACAGCGTCCGGGAGCTGGGCGCTCACTGCCACCACCATTTCATCTCCACCCCTGGGGCCAGCGCTTGTGCCACTTGGCCCCGCCCCTGCTCCTGATTGGCTGGTAGCATAGCCAATCAGGAGCGGAGGTACGGTCAAATTTGCATGTTTCTCTTTTATTATATAGGATAATAAAAGGCTAATATGCAAATCAACCTAACAGCAGAATGACCAGTCGCTATGATGTGCACTGACCACCAGGGGGCAGGCACCAATGCAGGAGCTTCCCCCTGATGGTGGAAGCGCCACTCAGCCAAAAGCCCTGAGCCAGGCTCAAGGTTGGCAAGTAGAGTGATGGTGGCGGGAGCCTCTCTCACCTCCACCACAGCACTAAGAATGTCTGACTGCTAGCTTAGATCCATGGGGAGCAGGCCTAAGCTGTCAGTCAGACATCCCCTAAGGGCTCCTAGACTGTGAGGATGCAAGCTGGGCTGTGGAACTCTTCCCTCCCCACCCCCACATGAATTTTGTGTACCGGGCCTCTAGTCTAAAATAAAAATACCATAGCACTAAAAATGGCATAAAATTCACTGTCTAGAATATACCATATCATATGAAGGATGTTTCATTTCAGAGATTCATCTGGTTAATAGGTAATATTGAGTACTAAGTACCAGAGACAATAAGTACTTTAAATGCAGTATTTCATTTATTCTTCACAAGAACCAATATGGTAGATGTTATTACCCACAGGTAATATATACACATAGATGAAGGAACTTGACATAGTCATACTGCCGTGAAACAACAGAACTCAAACTAATATCTTTCTAACCTTAAAACCCAATTTAAAAACTATTAAGCTGTGCTCCTTCCCAAAATTTTATTTGAATACAATGCATTAATTGGATGTATTTGATGGCACAAGCAAATTTTCAGTTTTCAATTAATAAATCAATTATTTCAAGTCAAATACTCTTATAACTGCCACTAAAATCTTCTAGGTCTACTTAATAGCTGGCCCTCATCAGATAGAGCGATTATTAATTTAGGCTGTCTAGAGCCAGCCTGTTTAATATGATTTTTCAACCAAGTTTAATAGTGCTACTGCCGATCCACATTACATAGCTGCAGGGCCGAGACAGGACTGGGCCTTTTAATTACCTCGTTCAACTGCCATCGCTGTCGGACTACAATGATCTTCCTATCTGTACTGTGGCCTCTCCACTTCCACGGTTCTTCTAAGTTCGGAGTAACTGAGAAGACAGGATTGTCTTCTCAGTCACAAATGGATCTCCTGCATCAAACAGGAACCACAGTGCAATATAAAAATGAGGTGGCACCAGATGCATCAGCTCTCCTGCTGAGCTCAGGCCTCTACACACAGCGCAGGGCTTCCCCAGCTGCCAGATGGCTCTGAGGGAGTGAGCATCTCCCTGCCTGGAGCCACTGCACCTGCTGGAGAGGCTAAGACAACAGCCTCAGCTTCTTTGCAAAACACCTCGCTGCCCCAGGGCATCCTTGAGATCCTATCACTTTGCTCCAAACCAGCAGCCCGTGGGTCCAGGTGGGCACACGGGTGTGCTTTCAGTGATGTGGGGGACAGAAGCCTTTAAGTGACTGGTCTACTGCAGGCAGGGTAATAAGCAAAGTTCCACAGAAACAAGGAGAGCTCAACATCATTACAGAAAAAGGAATAAGGAGCCAGCAAAAAACAAACAGAGCAGGATAATTCAGAGGCCTTTCGTGCTCAAACATCTTGGGTCACTAATCTAGAGAACAGGTTTTAAAAGCAAATTACTGAAATGCATAAATAGAAATATGAAATGGAGGGACCAAAATACCATCCCACTAGTTTTCAGTGTAGCTCTCCCCAGAGCTGGAGTCTAGTGGGCACCTACATAACTCAAGAAAAACTTAACAGATTTAGCAAAGAACCACCAAACTTAATAAATCAAATCTCTAAGTGCCAAGATGGCAGGGTCAAGATTGCATCCTAATTCCATGGTTTTGATTCCTTTTCTTCTTCCAACTTCCCACTGAAAGCAATGACTGGTCAGTGAAATTTTACATTAGTGGAAACCAGACCTAAGACTTCAAAGTGTTTTTCAACAGAGTGATAGCAGTGACAAAGAGTGCCAACATGCAACAGGAATTCTGTCAAAAGATCTAGTAGGAGACCTGTCTCTGCCCTCCTGCCTCCCAAAGCCCCTTCACCACCTCCCAGACTAGAGATGCAGGAGGAAAGATGGATGGAAGTGAAGCTTAGTGAGCTGACAGGCTGCTCTGCTCATTCTCCTGGAGACTGAAAACAGCCGGACATACGAGCTTAGGTATTCCTCCCATAAACTCAGCACCAATGATAGCTCATTAACACTTATTAATGATCATCATTTGAGGATTGTATTTAATTTCTCTTAAAATCTTCACTCTAACTAGTTTCATAAAAGTTAAAAACATCACTAGCCAGTGAGAGCCCAGCTGGGCTCTAAAGGGGTCCCTGCCAACCCCATCCACAGACACATTAATAGCAAGTGGGTGATTCACAAGTGTGGCTGCTCCTATCCTCTCAAAATTTCCATCTTTTCTAGTCCCCCCCAAAACTTCCATCCATCAACCTAAGTCAATAAGCTATGAATTACTGAGCTCACAGGATACAGCTCATGAATATGTATGTATGTGTTTGGAAGACAAGATTGTAAAACAAATGGGCTCCAATGTGGCTTTTAGGAACCCAGCACACATGCCTTTAAGGAAATGCCTGAATTATTCTACCCATGTATACTGTTCCAGCACGCAGAGATGGTGGAAAAATAGTTTTTTTCTGGTAGATTTTCTTGCTGCTGGTTTTCCAGGTACACATATGTGGAATGATTTGCTGAATGAAACACAGCTAGCTGCTCTTTGCGAAAACCAGAGGTACAGGCTTTCTGTCAGGCCACAGTTTTTACTGCTAATGCCTGTGAGCTTCCTACAAAAAAGGATGGTGTGTGATCGCTTTTCCTTCTGTCCATCCCTTACTTCAACATCCTTGATATCTCTACCTTCAACTACTACAGATAGCCCCAAATTTCTCCCTTCGTTTCTTACCAGTCTCCAAATAAAGGAGCCACTATAACCCACAAAACAGAAGACCATCCTAGTTCATAAGACACGTGACAGAAATAATATGACTGAGTCTTCCAGTCCCCTTTCTGTGTCTGCTAGAGCCATCTTCAGCTGCTGCCATCAACTGTTTGCTGGTCTCCCCCGAGCCCAGGACCCCTAAACAACACACCTGGACAAAGACACTTCCAAGCCAATCATCCTGCTTCCTTCTGTTTCTGCCTATTGCTCCTCAGCCTCATCACTGCCTTCAAAACAAAAAGGGCTTGATAATCTTCTCACTAGGTCATATCTTTCTGAGGACTTTCTTCCACTATTACCATCATCTGCAAACATATATGGATTGTCTAAAATGTAGAGAGCACCATGCTACCCTCCAGAGCAGAACTCGGCACACATTTTCTGTGAAGAGCCAAAGTATAAATATTTTAGGGTTTGTCATTCTATTGTTTATTCCTTTCTTTTTTAATTATGGGTAAAATACACAATTTTTAAGTGCATAGCTAGGTAGTGTTAAATACAGTCACACTATTGTGCAACCAATTTCCAGAACTCTTCTCATCTGTGGAACTGAAACCGTACCTATTCAATAATAACTCCTCATTACTCCCTCCTCTTTGGTAACCACTATTCTGGTTTCTTTCTATAAATTTGACTACACTAGGTACATCTTATACGTGGATTCACGTGATATTTGTCTGCTTTTGACTGGCTTATTTCACTTAGCACAATTCAAGGTTCATCTATATGTCAGAATTTCCTCTGTGTATGTGAGTGTGTATGTGGTGTGTATCACATTTTATCTATTTATATTTCAATGGATATAAAAACCATTCTTAACTCAAGACACAAGATAACAAACCACAGACCAGATTTGGCCCCAGATCATAGCTGGCCAAACCCTTCTCTAGAGCATAAAAGATCACTCTTCACAAACCAGAGAATCTAAAGCACTTTCAGTCCATGGTACCTTCAGTATATCAGGAATTTTTTTTCATAGCCCTCAGAAGCCAAAAGAAATACCCAAAAATACCTTTATTAAGTATTTAAGACCAAGCAACTTAATGTGTCATTAAGGCCTAACAATTCACCTCCTGTTGTCACTTATACCTAGGAATCAGATTGGACACTAACAGCCTCACTCTGTCCCACACGGTTTCCATGTACCTTTGCTTTAAAGGACAGGACTCACTCCAAACTCAGCTTTGTAAAGGTATAAGCATATTGAAAGGAATGTGTATTGAATGCTGAAACTGAATTATCTCGAGCTAGGAATTCACTTAGTATCGGACAGATGCCACTGTGTTTCCTCATAAATTTAACTTATCTGGCAGCGTCCCTGTGAGTTCACTGAGAACCCCCACGGCTCCTTGGCACATGGTTTGGGAACCATAGATATACTCTTCCAGAGACACAGGATAGAGATAGGAACACAGAGTCAGATACCAAGAATACACCAAATGATACAAAAGTGCATATGCTGAGTTCAAAATGACTGACACAGATATTAAGAGCTACAAATTCTAGAAAAGAGAAAAGCCTAGAACCCCCAAAGTCAGGGACAGCTGAAGAGCCAGTGAGATTTAAACAGGTCCTTGAAGACTGAGTAAGAGAAAACATTCATGTCTAGTATGTCGTTAGTATATCTGCCTGTTACATTAAAGTCTAACCATGATTTTAGGCTCCAAAAGGTAAGGTTCAATACATAGAATTGGGTGATAACTATCCATAATAATAAAAGCCTATTATGCTAATTAGACTGGGCAACCGGACAACCTTCCAGATGTCATTCCGGATATCCTTCCGGACGAAGTCACCATGGTGGGGGCCAAGGCAGAGGTGGTTAGAGGTGATCAGGCAGGCAGGCAGACAGACGCAGTTAGTGGCAATCAAACAGGCAGGCAAGTGTTTATGGGCAATCAAGCAGGCAGACAGAGTGGTTAGGGGCAATCAGGCAGGCAGGCAGAGGCAGTTAGGGGTGATCAGGCAGCCAGGTGAGTGGTTAGGGGTGATCACGCAGGCAGGCAGGCAAGCAGTCAGTCAGTCGGGCAGGTGAGCCAGCAGTCCTGGATTGTGAGATGAATGTCTGGCTGCCAGTTTAGGCCCAATCCCCCATGGATCGGGATCGGGCCTAAACTGGCAGTTGGACATCCCCCAAGGCGTCCCTAATTGTGAGAGGGTACAGGCCAAGCTAAGGGACCTCTCCACTCCCCTGCCCCCACTCTGTGCACAAATTTCGTTCACCTATGACCTCTAGTGAACTATAAAAAATAGACTTCCTTTATGTGTTTCTAGGAAATTTTAAACCAGAGTTTACTTAAGCATTTTCAAACACACTTTATAGATGCCATCTATACATGCTAATTACTACTCTAAAATGCTGACTCTAGTAAATAAATGTGCTGAATGCCTTCCATTTGCCCCTCTCCATCTTTCACCCTGCGCAGGGCTTCAGTTGACCTGTATGGACCATTTTTTCCCATGAATTCCTTGCCACTTGGTCTCCATTTGGGTTCAGCCACCAGGACATCGGAGGAAGAAAGGAGAATAGTCTTGCTATTTATTTTATTCCACTGACTCCCTTTCTGAGGGTTTGCCTCAGATTGGTTGTGACCCTCACAGAAGTTCATGGTTCTTATCAGGTAGCCCTTTCTATATAGTTCTTTGCCCCTTAACAAACACATTCACTCCGAGAGGTGGTAACCATGGTAAACCCACACAGATATGGGCACAAATTGATACTCCTGTCATCAGGAGATAGGGTCTATGGTATGCCCTCTCCCCTGGAAAGTGGGTGGGCTCTGTGACTACTATGAACAATGAAATATGACAGAAGCAACACTGTTTTCATTTCCAGACTAGAGGCTTCTAGTTCCTGTTTCTAGAAGCCCTCAGTCCACATATAGGAAATCCAACTACCTGAAGCTGCCATTCTGTGAGAAAGGCCAACGTGGCCCCAGGGAGAGATTCTGTGGAAAGAAAGAAGGGGGAGGGAGGTGGAGCAAGAGGGGGGTGGGAGAGAGAGAGAGAGAGAGAGAGAGAGAGAGAGAGAGAGAGAGAGAGCTCTCCATCCAGCCACAAGCTATCCAGGCCACAGACATCATGGAACAGAAACTAACTGTCCCCATTGTGCCCTGCCCTAATTCCTGAACCAGAGACTTGTGCTTTACTCTAATGATAAATGATTGTATGAGTCTTTAAGTTTGGGGGCAGCTTATCACACAGCAAAAGATCATTGAAACATCATACTCCTGTAGACTCTGCTCACTACCCAGTGGGTGCCATCTGACAAAAGTGATTAGGGCTGATGATCACATTCTAGACTTCTTTTTGAGAAAATGAAACTGCACTGCCCTCTGAGGTCAGGTGTGATTTTCTTTGCTTTAGAGAATGAAATGAGAACAGAAGTGATATGTGTCACTTCCAGACAGGAGCTTCAAAAGCCAGCGGCCATTCATTATGGCCTCTCCCCTCTGACATTATGACCAGAGATATCAGATGTTGAAGATCTATCAACCTGAGTCCCTGACTGAGGATATCATGGAGAAAAGCTATCTACAAGCTGCTCATTCCACACCCCAAGATGAACATGTCATGCAAACAAAAACATAAAGAGACGTTGGTGTTGTTTGTGACTGAAGCATAATCATGGTGACTGATTAGTAAGCTCTTTTCTCAAGGTAATCCTTACCAAAACAACCCCGTGCATGAGAGAGCATTTGAACTCTGGAATGTTTTGCACACACACAAAAAGGAGGTCTGTAAATTAGGCAAATATATACGTCTATCTTTTTTACAGCTACAATCAGAACACCATGGAAATCAACCATGTGGAAACACAGAGGCCATGGGAATCCACCATCTAGACCTCTTACCGCAGGGAGCCTAACCAACCAAGGGCCCTATGGCTACACTGAAATCCTCCCACATCTTCCACAGGCTCCGCACAGCCAATGACAATACAGTGGGGATGCTTGGCAGACCTGTCCCTGGGAAATACAGGCCTCCTCCTGGCAGCCTGTAACACTCCCATTCAATCTTCCACCCTCTCTTCACTTGGAGTCAGATTTGCATTGCAGCCTGACCACTCCCCCAGCCTTCCCCCATCTTGCTCCCTATTTTCTCTCTCACCAGCATTTCCCCTAGCAAAATCTCACACATTGAATCTATCTTGGCATCCACTCCACTGAGAATCCAGACTAATATAACTATGTCAATGAATATTCAGCCTTGATAACTTAGCTTTGAGCAATTAAACATACAGAGACAGAGCTAGCTCTTGCTGGATGGGGGCTGTTCCATTAACCTAAAGTCATAATTTTACATGATGTCCTTGACTATGGTTAGAACCAACTCCTAAATGATCTATACGGACATGGTATCATTTTCTTTAATGTAATTTTTACAAAGTGGGATTTAACTTATCTCCAAAAATGTATCCTTCCCTAAATGTCCAAAATAGGCTTCCAATCTCATCCAAAGCCCTGGAGACCATGCATATTAGATTCAAAATTGCATATGTTAGAAAAGTAATATTATACCTGCCATATTTGAGGAACCCAGCAGATCTGGAGCAGAACTCTACAATCAAATACATCAATTTTTTCCTTCCCATATAACACACAAAGTAACTCACGTGAGATTTTTTTAAAAACAGCCTTGAAACAGTTAGGTATGGGTTTGTCATCAAAGAAAATTATTTTTAAAATTCCATTTTCAGAGATGTTTGCATTTTTTGAGTTGTGAATAAAGGATTACAGACCTGTATATCCACACTACAGAAATCTGTGCAGCCCTATAAAAAACTAGCTTCATACTAACACAGGAGAACAAATGGCTGCCCCCACTACACTGCATGAAGAAAGCATACAGCAGGAGGTGTGACCATAAACATACACAAAGTGGGAAGAGGAAAGGTGGAGACAATCTTCACTTGCCACTTGCCCTCCTCTTCTCCTTTTCCCACCCACAGGCCTCTGTAATGACTTCAGCTCTCGTTGAGCAATGCTATGGAGACATTGTTTGTGAGTATTAATTGTTATGTGGTAAAGTTTTTAAGTATGAATTTATTTTTATTACTTATGAGAGAGAGACTAAATTCACCTCTACAGACTGCCTACGCTGATGGCAGGTAACTAGAATGTTTTATATAAACTGGGGGCTGAGATAGTTCATAGGGAAATTTATTTAGGGTATTAAATCAGGCTCTTCTGTTAAGGCAAGAGACCCAGATGATGAAAACCATGGACAGGAGCCCCTGCAGTAGACTTGAGATGCCCAATGTCTCTTTCACTTCAAAGGAAAGGACACAGCCTGGGACTGTTCCCACAAGGAACTTTTCAAGAAACACCCAATTTTGGATACTTTTCCTCATCTGTTTCTAGCCCCTGTCCTGACATTCATAAAAGGCTCTTTTCTTCATCTACCATTTCGGAAACCAAGAGCCAGAGGAGAGGCTGTTAACCACAAACAAAAGAAAAAGATGAAGAGCAGGATGAAAAATAAAGGAGGCAATATTCTTTCTAGTAGCTCAATAGTCCTGGGAGAAATGGTCCACGGTGGATAAAAGTTAAGGGACCTTAATTAGGGATTGGAAATCTAATATGGTAACATTCACTTTGCATTTTATATACTCAGTATTGACTGTATTTTTTTTCACGATAAGCATGTATTAAAATAACTTCATGATTTAAAATTTTTCATTTAATGTGGGAATTATTGAGAACAATCTTTGTTAACATATGTAAAGTGCTATTAATCCTCTCTATGAACCACTCTTGGGAGATGTACCAAATATAAACACTCTGCTTGGCACTCCGACAAACATCATTCCATTTGTGTGCTGTTTGTTCAATCTCTAACTCTGAGGTACTGTGCTTGGCACTGAAGATACCTCAGTGGACAAAACAAGTGTGATCCCTACCCCACGAAGCAGGTGGACCATGTGGAGACAGGCATTCAGCAAGTTATTGCACATTTAATGATTCAATTCCACTTGTGGTGTATGTTATGAAGGGGAGCATTATGACCTGCAAGAACCTCATGGCAGCTCTCTGAAGTGGATCTCATCCTCAATTATGGATAGAGAGTTAACATTAACATTTGTAACAGTAAGGTAGGTCCATAAAATATACTGAACAAAAAACATTTTTATAATTACAGCTATTAAGGCAATGATAAGAAATTATTTTAGGTCAACAGGTCAATGGGGGAAAGGATGGGAATAAATGTGGAACTAAGTCTAAATGTGCGGGGCAGTACATGGATCATTACTGTCAAGGACTTCACAGCACTGCTGGGTTCCTTCATGCAGAGGCTTGGAGATCTCCACTTTAAGACACCCACTCCATCCCCAGAACAACAAGATACTAACAGAAAGACAACCTGCAAACAAATACGGGGTGTATTTTCCAAAGATATGTTCCATATTTTACAAACATTTTTCATTTTAAAGATGTGGGCTCTTTGTGTCCACAAACCACTAAAATAAACTGGAAGTCTCAGTCTCAAACTATACCCAAGAGTCCCTCTTGAGCCTAGAAGTAACACACAAGTCCTATTCAGAATAAATACCCTGTCTGTTTGGAAAACTTTGCCACTGTGCTCAAAAGGCACTAAGTGGCAAGACATGAACATCTTCCATCAAGACCTGCTGCTCTGTGAGATGAGCATGCAGAAAGGCTCACTGGAGTTGTAATACGAACCATGATATCTGTGGTATGAATTGCCTTCAAGGTAACATCCGCTCAAATAAAATACTTTGGAAATCTGGGGGGTGTGGGGGAGACCTGCTGCTCCCATCAGCATATACAGACAGACTTCAAAGTTGCCATAATCAGGGAATCTTGGATTGTGTAAAATGAGAGCCCATGGAAATGGAACTTCCAGGTGTAGAAAAATGGGCATTCCATCCAAATGCATTGTGATAAGTAGTTCCTTGCTTCTCTCCCGACCAATACTGGCAGTTAGAATCACTTGACAAAGATCCTCTTGAACTAAATATTGTATATGTTTCTTTACTTAGTGAAGCACGAAGTTAAAATTAGAATTCTAGGTCCATGGGTATCTCCTGACAGCTCACAATGGAATAAGCTGACTTATTACACAAAAAGAAAGCATCATAGTGAATTCAGATTGGTGCTAATGAGACAGCCAACCTTTGATGAGACCTTAACTTGGCTTCACTTTAATTTTTTGCTATCTTAAAATTTTTACAATAAAAATTATGTTCTGAGATATGGCAAATCCATGGGACTTTTGCTCCACATCCATAATAAACCTTGCTCCCCCTATGACAGATGTGGCCTTATAGGACAGCTTAACAGGGAGTTCCAAGTAGCCACCATGACCTCAGCAAGAATAAGAGTCAGTCTAGTTGCCAATCCTGGTTTAGACTATCTTACTTGACATGCTGTATTTCGTGACAATAAATAGATCCCATCAGACTTAAGCTGTCACCATTGTTAAGACCTGTTTGATATGGCTAAGGAATATAGATGGTGCGAGAAACAAGGCTGAAGTCACCATCAAATCAGTTACACCATGTTGGCCTTTCTCAGTTTTCATTAGTTGTACTACAAACAGATAAAATATTACATCAGCCAGTCACTGACCTTATGGAGAGCAGGAGCCAAGACTGGTACCAAGAACCCATTGTAAATATAATTTACAAGCTGGTTACGAATCAAAGGATGAGCCACCTAAGAGAGAAATAACTAGTTATAAAAATTACAAAGAATTCAATTTTTAGGTCTTCTTAAAAATCAAACATTTCTGAGTACATCCTGAATTCAAAATAGAAATCCAAATTTTGGCCATTTATTTCATGGTTAAAGAAATCAGACTCAACCCCATGGAGTTTTTTCAGATGGCTTATTCCAGTATAAATAGTTTGGACTTTCAAGCAAAATAAAATAAAAAAGAGAGAGAGAAAGAAAAGCTGATAGTTTTAAGTTTATATTGAAAAATAGACTGAAGATATATATGGAGTCATATCAAAAAATTCACAAATTAGAAAGTATAATTTTACCCCATAATTTTATCTTTGCCCCATCTCAATTTGTGACTAATTAAAAAAAATACAACTGTCAAAATGGAAATTAAATACATTTATTTTGCTGGTAGAAAAGAATTTCTCATTTTAGAGATAGCATTTTCTACTATTCTTTTTATTAAGGAGGAAGGCATTTAGAAATTCTTTTCATAAAAAATAGATTCTATGCCGAAACCGGTTTGGCTCAGTGGATAGAGCGTTGGACTGTGGACTGAAAGGTCCCGGGTTCAATTCCGGTCAAGGGCATGTACCTTGGCTGCGGGCACATTCCCAGTAAGGGGCGTGCAAGAGGCAGCTGATCGATGTTTCTCTCTCATGGATGTTTCTGACTTTCTATCCCTTTCTCTTCTGCTCTGTAAAAAATCAATAAAATATATATTTTTTAAAATAGATCCTATTCAAATATAGGCACAAGTCTTCCTATATTTGATTTACAAAATATATTTTGCATAGCTAACCCCCACTAATATCTTTAATTTATCTTTATTACTTAAAGTACTACAGATGTCCCTCCTTTAGCGCCCATTAATCCCTCCACCCTAAACCCGCCCCCACCTCCACAAGCCTTCACTGAAACTATTGTTTGTGTCCGTGGGTTATGCATATATTCATACAAGTTCTTTGGATAGCCTCTTTTACAAGTAATCTTTTCAATAGCGTCCCCAAACAAAAAAATCGTAAAAGTATATGGCCTCAAAATATACAATTAAATATATCACTTCTCAGTTCTTAACCATGCCTGTTAGCTTTAATCTCTTTCTTAAAAGACGTACAATAAAATAAAAAGTATTTTCTAGGGAAGTGAGGTTAGATCTTTAAATTACTAATAATCTCTCTCTGTGTACATTTGGGGAGAAACTAACAGTTCCATCTCTTTTATGTCCACACACTTCTGCAGGAAAATGTTGATAGACTATAATATTAAAGAAAAACATAACTTAAGATATAATCCACTTATCTTATAAATAAATAAAACTTCCTTTGACTTAGCAATAAAAATGAGATGGGAACCAAAATGATTTACTGCATTTCCTTCCAGAAGCTATTTCTTTATTTGGTAGATAAACAGATTATAACTAACATTTTCACCTCACAATCACCATAAAGAAAATTTGATTTCTTAATAAATCCAATATTGAGGTGATGTTTATGCTATACAGAAATAAAACATTTTTGATGAAAACCTACTACATCCTTAAATGTTTATAAAATCTGATTTTTATTGAAAACAGTAACAAAAAAATCTGAAAGTAAAAATCTAATCAAGAAGCAAAATATACTAGAGTTCAGAGGCATTCCTCCTCTCTCCACCCCCCCCCCCCCCCAAAAGCAGGCCAATTTCAAAGCAGGCCAATTTCAAAGCAAATTTAATTTGTGTTGCTAAGAAGATGCTTAAGTTTTTCTAAATTCAATTGGGATAACAATATTCTTTATGTAGTATGCACCATTAAGCACAACAAAGTGTTTTCCTTTGTAGACTCCCCAAAAGACCTTGAAATAAAAGCGGTATAATTTGGAGTACTTAGAAGCCTAAAAATATCTATTTAATGAGTCAGGCATTGAACTTATTTTTGATGGTTAAGTGGGTAATCAAAACAGAATTAACGTTTTTTATGAGGAAGATAAAGAATATCTACTTACTTTTTCTCAATTAAAACTTCCCAGAAACCCATAAACTAACATTTTTACTCATTCAAGAACATTTAGTATGCTTCGAGTAAAGCATCAACCTTCCATAATCATTAAAATAAAAAAGGGAATATTTATAAACTACTCCTTTACCATGCTTATACTCTGAATGGATCATATCGAAGGGTCCCTGCATCGCACTCAGTACCTGTATGACGGCATTGCAAAACTCCAGGGAGTTCATGAACTGCACGAGAGAAGGGAGCAGGAGCCAGTCATCTTTCAGAAGGCAGTGCCACTCCTCGCCTTTCTCTTCTAGCTTTGTAGGCAGGGAAGAGTAGAGACCACTGAGCCCAGTTGCAAGTACCTGTGTTCAGAAATAAAAATGTCATCAGCTCTTTTCCAAAGTTTTTTTTAAAAAATATGTTTATATTGATTTTGAGAGAGAGAGGAAGGGAGAGGGAAGATAGAATTATGGATAAGAGAGAGGCATTGCTTGGCTGCCTCCTGTATGCCCCCTAATGGGCACTGAGCCTACAACCCAGGCATATGCCCTGACCAGGAATCAAACCAGCAACTTCTGGTTCATGGGTCGAGGCTCAACCACTGAGCCACGCCGGGCAGGCTCTTTTCTAAAGTTTTAACCTGCAACTACCAGCTCCTCAGGGAGGTCAATGCTGCTGGTCCAAAGACTGCATGCACTTGAAGTAGCAGGATATTAAAGTATGACAGGGTATTTTGCTAGCTAGGAAGGATTCAACAAGTGGAGATTAGCAGGGAAAGACAACTCCAGTAGAAGGAACAGCAGCACCAGGGTATTTGGTTAATTCGTAGATGGTAGATACAGGTGGCTTATCTCTTCTGTACCAGGTACATGCTGGTCTAAGAGGAAGGGAAGTGAAAGAGAGGCAAAGATGAAAAGGAAAACATTATTCCTGCCTGCAAGCTGTTGAGGAGAGGGGCAAACTCATAAACAAGCATTACAGTACCTACACTGCATGCAAATTCAGAGAAGGCACAAACCCAGTCTCTGGGAGGAAGCCCTGGACTATAGCAGCCCAGGTCAGAAGATCTCACAGGTAAGAACCATGAGTGGCTTTAGGGAAAGATTCCTGCAAACATGTTAAAGGTCAATGCCTATTTACAGTTTGAAAAGCACTTTAATCTGATATTCACAAGTGACAGCAAGAAGAAAGAACTGGGGGCCGGGCGTCAGACATGATGGCAATAGTTCAAACAGAGCTACAGTGTGCTAAGCTGAAGTATCGGCAGTCGTAAAAGAGAGGAGGAAATAAATTTGAGATTCATGTGTGAGGTGGGTATGAGGGTGAGCTAACCATGACATCTCTCGATCCAGTATTGATCCAAAGCTCACAGGGTTTACTTCCCCGTGAGGATGAGTGAGAACTCCAAACTATTAAATTATCCAGCTTGGGCATTAAGAAAATTATGTCTTTAACAGAGACAGAAATGTGGGCGAGGAACCCACTTGTGCTGTGTGCCTGTTGATATTCTCCTGTGCAGCATCATCTGAGGGAAACTGTGGCGGTCACAGTTGGGAGCCTCCCAGCTGGGAAGTGATAATCCCAGAGAGCACCTCTGAGATCCTGATCAGGCAGAGGAATAGCACAGAACAGAAGCCAGAAGTTATCTATAAAAGGCGTTCCTTTAGGGTAAACCCTGAGGTTATGAGGGACTCAGATCAGCTAGAAACATTCTAGAAAACATTCAACCCTAACTTAGGCCCAGAAAAGAAATAGCGAGGTTTTCATTGATCTCAGAGTATAATGAGAGATGAATCAGCAATTATAACAGTGTAATGAATATTCAGAATACATGATAGAAAATGCATGGTGCTGTGGATAAACAAAAAGCCCTTAATCCAGACTTGGGGTGGGGGAGCAGGGAATGGTCTCAAAAGTGACGCCCAAGCTGCTAAAGAATAAATAGTAAATGGCCATAAAAGAGTGCTGAATGGAAGAATATTCTAAGCACAGTGAGTACAAAAGCTCAAAGGAAAAAAGGAAAAATGGCATCTTCCAGGAATTAAAAGCAGTGCAGTGCTCTTGGAGTGTAGAATTAGAAGTGGAAAGAGCTGCAAGGTAAGCAGGAGTCGGACCCTGCAGGGCTCTGTAGGCCAGGATAAAGAGCTTGGCAGACATCCACTGGACAGCCCCGTAGGCAGCTGTATGGAGCTGATGCTTAGAGGAGGGTCTGGGCTAGAGATAGAGATCTGGAACCATCCATACAGGCCAGAGTGAGAAGGGAAGGGAGGTTGAGGCAGATGATATGATAAAGTAATCCATAGTGCCTGACATCAGAAAGTCAGAGGAAGTGTGGGAGTCCAGCTATGTTGAACCTGGAAAAATTATCTAGAACCTCATTGTTGCCTCTCCTTCTCCCCTGTCCTGTTCCTACAGCATCTTCTGTATTCCTCTGTGTAGCACCCATCAGTCTAGCATTTATTAGTTTACAGGCGGGGTCCGGATGATTTGTGCAGGCACGTACGTGGAGCAGCAGAGGCCAGCAGGGCTTCCCGTTAGAAACACCCCCTGTTGGACAACAGAGTACAGGCCTGGCCTGAGAAATGAGAACCTGGAGGTCTTAGCGCAGAAAAACCGGATGATGCCTCGGGAAGGAGGGGCAGGGGGTCACATGGAGTGGGACCCCACAGTGGAGTGGAAGGGTAGTGAGAGAAAGAAATGAACCATTTCAATATTTGAGAAATCAAAATATTATGTTTGTTTCTCCATCCTTTTTCCTAGTGTCCTTTTTTCACTCATTCATTCACTCGTTCATTAAAAAAGAATTACTAAGTATCTTCAAGCCAGATACTAGGGTAAGTACAGCAATACAACAGTAAACAAGACAGTGAATTTCTTTCTTTTTTGTAATCAAAGCATCTGTGTTCCCAAAGGAGATTGTCCCCTCTTTAAAGTACTTAAGTCCTTAGCTACATACCCAAACCAATCACTTTAACTCCAGATTTAAATGTGACCCGAGTGAGCTGTCTGTAATAAATTAGAATCCTCTACCAAGAGAGAACAGAGACCAAAAGTTCTCCTTGAAGGGAAATCTAACCTTGATGCCACATTTTAAAAATCAATTACATTTTCTAACTCATGCTAAATTAACCACAGAACAAAGGCTTTAATTCGACATATGCCCAAAAACCTTAACCACTTTGAGGCTTTGAAAATGAATTCATAAAAACAGGCTTCATTTGACTAAAAATCTGGGAATAATTATTTAATATATCAATATAATTAGAGCAACATTAATCTTCAAATTACATACATTAGTGACAACAATTAAAAATAACACATACCTAATATTCACTTTTTAAAAACATATTCTTGGAAAAGGCATGGCTAAGATGGGAACAGAAGCCCATCTATAGAGAAAGTGCGGTGTGGCAGCTGGAACAGAGAACTACCAAGTTCTTGCCACTACAGGTGGGGCTAGCGAATGTCTCTGCCATATTCTCCAGGCAACGAAACATGAAAAAATATTCTGCAGAATAAAGAGTATCACATATTTATTTTAAATAGGTTTTTATTGATTTTTTAGAGAGAAAACAAGGGAAAGGGAGAGAGAGAAACATCGATGAGGGAGAAACATTGATCAGCTGCCTCTTGCATGCCCCTACAGGGTTTGAACCTAAACCCCAGCATGTGTCCTGACTGGAAATCGGACTGGCGACCTCTTAGTGCACAGGATGATGCTCAACCAACTGAGCCACACCAGCCAGGACTAGTATTACATAGTCTTAACAAGATTCCAAATCTTTACTGCTAAATATTTATAGCCTCCTTTCTAAGACTGCTCAGAGTTCAGATCCATTCACCCAATCCACATATATTTCTAAAACACTGACTGTGGCCCAGGTGCTGGAGAAAGGAGTGGACAAGCCAGCTCAGGAGAGATGGAGAAGAAAGGCGATAAACTAATAAATGCAAGAAAGACGATTGCTCCACAAAGGGAACCAGAGGGTGCTGTGGGAACAGGGAAAGGGAAAAGGAGAGGCAACAGGTTTGTAGATAATTTTTCTAAGAGTTTAATGGCACCATGTATTTACTTTGAAATTTCATTTTTAACTTAATTTACAAATATGTAGACATTCAACAGCTAATTAAAAAGAAAATGCCCATCCACTATTTTAGCCTTGCATTGATCCTAGCCACACAAAAGTAATTACAAGACATATTTGCTCCTAACACATTAAGTATTAACCCAATATTTTTAATTTATTTTCTCTCAAGAGTTCCTTGAAAGAAAATAATCACCATGTAAAACTATAAGGATAATAACAGATCATTTAAACAGCAACACTTCAATCAAAGCATGATAGTGGTTGAGACCATGGATTTTAGTGTCAGACTAATGCAGCTGCCATTTACAGGCAGTGATTAAGTCCTCTAGGGTTTGGTTTCTTTACTGAGTTGCTGTGGGGATTAAAGAAAACGCAGGTGAAAGGCGACCATCAGGGTTGTGACATAGCAGTGTTCCCACTGGAGGGAAGAAAGGTGGCGTGCACCGAGCACAAAACAAGCCAGGGAAGGTCCATCTTTAACGGGAAATGTTCAACACTACCCAGTTAATTTTAGCAAAAACAAAAAGATTTTTAGCAGATGGCTTTAGTCTGAAGCTAACAGCAGAACACCTGGTGGGGACCATTTGATACACCTTGCCAACATAAAAAGCCTCATAAATTTTAGATATGGGATAAATAATGTTGTACCTGCGGCTGTGTACCTAAAGGTTGCTTACTTCAATTTGCCTTTCCGAATTTATGTATAGGCTGCTTTCTACTTTTGCCAATCAGTAACAAGTGACAAGGGCTTAATCATTAATATTTGTTTTTAAAAAAATCAAACGAAGATAGGGTCATAGAGTTCCCAATCATTTGTTCCCTAGGGCAGTGGTCAGCAAACTCATTAATCAACAGAGCCAAATATCAACAGTACAAGGATTGAAATTTCTTTTGAGAGCCAAGTTTTTTAAACTTAAACTTCTTCTAATGTCGCTTCTCCAAAATAGACTTGGAAAGACTTGTGAAAGAGCCACACTCAAGGGCCAAAGAGCCACAAGTGGCTCAAGAGCCGCAGTTTGCCAACCACGACCCAAGGGTATTCTCATCCTTTTCCTTTTCTTGGAAAAGCACATCAGGAGATGCGAGGGGGCGGAACCAGCAAGCTCTTCCTATCAATGACAACAGCAGGAGTTTCCAACAGTGGTCTAGTTTCCTGAAAGAGTCATTACTCTCCCCCACACCTGATGCTAATACACTTTGACAATCATACTAATTAGAGAAAGCTTTTTGTCAATTGTGGTCCTTAGCCCGATGGTTAATAGAGAATGCTTTTATATTCAACATAGAGAGGCCCCCTTTTTTAAAAATTATGCTGTCAGATGTAATTGTAGAAAACTGGGGGCAAATGAGATTATGGGATCCCTCCTTAAGGGCAACTTAACACAACGCAGCAGCTCTGTGTTCCATTCTAGAAAATGATGTCAGCTGTAGACGTTGTTTTTCTCCAACTTTAATTAACTCAACAGTGTTTGAAAACACATTTTTAGAAAAGCAACACTCAGTAAAATCTGCTTACAATGTAAGTGAAAATCTAAACATTAAAAATATGCTCCATTCTAGTCCTAATAAATTTAAATGTTTAAGTATGAAATGTTACAAACATATATAACACAACAGAAATAGAAACCATCCCAAAATTTCACAGATTTTAATGCTTGCACATCATTTCTTCAGGGCACTCTTTATTTTTATCAAAAAATAAAACCTAACAAATACAGCTAAACCCTTTTCCAATCCAATCACCCTCCCTTCTCCTTCCTTCAACCCCAAAAGCAACCAGTCTTGAAGTGAGAACATATTCCTATACTTGTTTTTGTACTTTTACTGTATTCACATGTATAAAAAAAAAAAACCAGCATATGTCTTAAAACTTTGTGAATTCACTAATATACTATATGCAACCTTTTGCTACTTGCATTTTTACTTAACATATTTTTAGACTTGTAGGTATTCACACATATATAGTTACATGTACACTATATATGCAATTCATTCATTTTGAATTCTGACTAGTAATCCATTTATGTAGAACAGGGGTGCAGAATGTCCAGGATGCGGCAGCATAAGGCCTACAAAATCATTTGGTCTCACCCTGAATTAATTAAATGTTTGACCAAATATAGCAGGGTAATTTTTTAAATATATTTTTTTTTATTTCAGAGAGGAAGGGAGAGGAAGAGAGATACATCGATGATGAGAGAGAATCATTGATCAGCTGCCTCCTGCACACCCCCAACTAGGGATCAAGTCCACAACCCAGACATGTGCCTTGACCTCCTGGTCTATAAATCAATACTCAACCACTGAGCCAAACCAGCTGGGCTACAGGATAATTTTTCAGTTGATAAAATTTTGTATGGCCTGTGAATGATTTTATAAATATTCAAATGGCCATTGGCAGAAAAAAAGGATCTCTATCCCTGATTTATCTTTCCCTTAATTTATTTCTATTTCTCTCTTCCTCAAATCAGTATTCTATTGAATATCTTTGTGCTTGTATCCTTGCAAACATGTGCCAGACTTCCCTAGGGGGATATTTAGAAGATGCAGGGTCACATGGAACACAAATATTCAAGTGTATTAACTATTGCCATATTGCTCTCCTGATTTATTGTCCCAATTTACATTCTCAAGAGTTCCTGTTTTTTCACACCCTTGACATCACTGGGTGTTACCAGATGTCCCACAGTTCACCACTCAGATGAGCAGTATCTGATGTCTCTTTGTGAGTTGATTTGCATATCCAATGCAAGGAAAAATGCACAAATTTTCATATGTTTATGGGCTTTGGGTGTCTTCTGGGAATTATTCATTCACATCCTTTGCCGTTTTTCTAATGTTTTCTCATTAATTTGTAGCACTACAAATATTTTTGTATATTTTGAGTACCAATCACTTATATTTATGTGTGTTGCAAATATCTTCTCCCAGTTTGTGTTTTTTGTCCTTAATTCCAGTCTTTTCTTTATGGTTGGTGCTTTATAACTATGGTTGGTGCAAAAATATAAGTCTTGATATTTTATTACTTAAGTACAAGGTAATGATTAAACACATGGGTCCTTGAGTCAGACTAACCAGGTTCAAATTCTGACTGTATCTCTTACTAGCCATGTGCACAGGTTCAAGAATTAGGATGCAGACAGATTTGAAGTGGGAGGGGCAGCATTATTCTGCTTGCCACAATTGTTATATCCAGTTTGGAGGGCTCTTGAAAAAATGGAAGCAATAAAACAGCAAAATCAGAATTCTCTTAGGAGTATAATCTGACAGGTAATATGGTGAATTTCGTGATGCTAAGAAAGTCGGGAGACATATTAGTGTCTAAACACAAGGATGGTAGGAATGAGAATGAAAAGGAGCTGGATATGAGCTCCAATGTTGTGGTAGTAGAAGATAAACATTTTTTTCGGAGAGCTCAAAGAAAGAGAAACTTAATATGTTGGCAAATATGAATGAATCAGTTCTTCACTTCCTGTGCGACTATCAATCTTTGTACAATCCCTTATTCCATTGGTCAGAACCCAGAAGGAAAGAGATACTTCGTATTCTCAATTTTTTAACTGAAATTCTATTTTTAAAAAATTTTTACTTATTTGTTGGCCTGAAATAAATATTTACCAGATATGAGGTGAGCCTGGTTGATCAGCAGAAATAGGAATTTAGTAGTATAAAGAAAATTACTGCTTTTGAACCTCAAAGCATAATACATGATGTTACTCAAGCATCACTAGCCCCCTTACACTAAATTCCTCCCCAGGTACCACATGCCCCCATCACAATCAAACACACCCCACACACATTTCTAAATGCCCTCTAAGTGCCCTCATGCCAGTTCAAGAACTACCCATACAGTGTTAATTAACAATGAATCTAATCTACTTATGTCATCTTGCCTGGCCTGTTCCAAAACAAAACAAAAATTACTAATGGTCTTATGCAGTCTTCCAGCAGAATCAGGCATATTCAAGGCATTATACTAGTAGTTTATAAAGAAATACAACGATGCAACTGGTAAAAAGAAACAGACAATGGAAATAAACCAGAAATGTTCACTGAGTTGGGAAAATAAAAATAGCTGTTGCCCAATGTAACTGACAAACCAGAAGATATAAATCTGCCCTCTAAATCTTCCTTCCAAAGCCAACACCAATGTCAAAATAATGATCAGAGCCCTAAGGCTTGTTAAGAGTCCCAGACAGCTCCCATTATTTTCTGAAACGGACTGGACTTGGGCTACTCCACCATCTGCAAGCGACCTTCCACTTTATTTCTCACCACACCAACGATTAAGAAGCTATACAGAATAGAGTATTTCTTGCTACCTCCAACTGCAAATAGGTACTTATTTTAAAAAATACAGTCGGTGCTTTTTATCCACAATTATGGTCATTATCTTGCTGAGAAATAAATTAATTTGTGAGACCAGCTCTCAGGGTTCTCACCACATGCCATGATCCATTGGTGCCTGAGAAGCTAAAAATACAGAAAGAGCAGGTCTTACCAATTGCTCCTAGGAAAAACTGAAATAGTTTCTAACCCAAAAAAGTGAACCAAAACACAGTTACACATGTAGGTTCCTCATTTTGAGCTGACACTGCTAACCCAATAGCATCTCAGTTTAGAATTGCCTTGGTCCCTCCCCAAAATATCCTGTAAATATCTTTCCAAAGAAGGTGCCAACTACAACTTGCTGAAAAGGAATAATAAAGTATTTATCACCAGCACGAGAGAGGAAAGAGGACTGTGTGAAAAGCAATGAAGGGAGTGGGACTTACAGGACAAAAGTAGGTGTTCTCCACAATGTGATGGGCCACCATGCTGTTCTCGGCAGAGAGAGACATGATGAAAAGCAAAGCGTCCCGGGCCTGCTGGCCCACAGTCCCCTCTCGGTGAATAAAGGGAATTAGAAGGGAGAAGATGAGGAAGTTGGCCGCCCCTTGGTCCTCACTCGTGTGGAAGAAGAGTTCCAGGATGGACGGATCTTTGGCAAGGATGGAACAGAGCTGGTTGAGCAGGACAACCAGTTTCCCCTCCACGGCAGGGGGTGGCTGTTCCTGAACAAGAGCTCAGCAGCATCATCAGGGGCTTCAGAATAGGCTTGTGGTGCAGCAGAGGCTGGTGCGACTGGGTGACCAGCATCTCGTACATCTTCAGCTGCTCGACTTTAGTGTCATCAGTAAACTCCCGCCTTAAGCTCCAAAGGAAGAGTTTCTCCATAATGTTCTCCGAGACCACAAATTCCAGAATCGGCCCCATGGCAGCATCCTTGGCTTGTTCTTCAATCAGCAAGAAGAGCATGTGTTCTACATAATTCTGCACTGCACTGGCCTCGTCTGGAGGGATGGATCCATATTTTGCCTGGGTGTTCTTCAAGGGGTCGTGCTTCTCTAAGATCTTCACAACCTGTAACCAAACCAAACATTTGTCAACCAACTGATGTCTATCATAATGACAAAAATAGGGCACTGATTGTGCCAAATCTTCACGGAAGATATGGGAGCCATGGCCCACAAAATATATGTGAGCACTGTGGTTTGCCTCTCCCTCTCCCTCCTTCTCTCTCTCTCTCTCTCTCTCTCTCTCTCTCTCTCTCTCTCATAAAATGAAGAGGTTAGACTATAAAAGGAAGATGTTTGCAGATATTCATTTATAGTAGTTGTTATTTTGGGCAACCTGTCAAAGAAAGTAGTATTGTTATGCAAATTAAACCACATGCATATCTGGGATTCTTAGTATGAAAATGATTAAGCAAAATGAAAACTTGTGATATTTTAGATGAAAAAATAAGTTACTTTATGTCGTTAGGTCCATCATTATCAACTATGTTAAAAAACATGAAAAAGAGACTAAAAAGTATATAAAAAATAAAAACATTTTTGTGTTCAAAGTGATGACAAGTTCTTAAATTTTTTCTAACTTGTCAAAAACATTGTTTCTTATTCTTAAAATACATTATGTAAGCAGGACTACCTGTGTTCTCCTATAAATAGCATTGATTTGAGGATTTTCAACAGGGGAACACAGCTCCTCATAGGCCCTTGAGAAAACAGTCTCCTCCCCTCCTGTACTTGATGAGCACCCTTCTCAGCCAAGCAAGCAACATTAGGAAGGATGAGAGGAAACTGGTTAACAAAAGACATATACCTAACAGAATCAGCTCTAACATGGAATATGTCTGCATTTATTGAAGCCATAAAAGTTCTGAGATAACCAATCTATAATAATATAGGGTAATATGCTAATTAGACTGGGAGACCTTCCAGGAGACCTGGATGTTCTTCTGGACAAAACCATGATGGCAGGGCCGAGGTAGAGGCAGTTAGAGGCCAAGAGAGGAGGGCAGTTGTGGGTGATCAGGCCAGGATGGGATGGCAGTTATGAGTGATGGGAAGGGTGGGGCCATTGGGGGTAAGTAGACCAACGGGGTGGGGGGCAGTTGGGGGAGAGCAGGCTGTCAGTGGGGGTCAGTTGGAGGTGATCAGGACAGTGAGGGGGCAGTTGGGGGCAAGAAGGCCGGTGGTGGGGGCAACTGGGGGCAAACAGGCCGGCAGGCAGAGTGGTTAGTGGCAATCAGGCAGGCAGGTGAGTGGCTGGAGCCAGCAGTCCCAGATTCTGAAAGGGATGTCTGACTACCGGTTTAGGCCCGATTCCTGTAAACTGGCAGTAGGACATCCTTTGAGGGGTCCAAGATTGGACAGTGTGCAGGCTGAGATGAGGAATACCACCACCACCACACTTCCTCCCTACCCCCCCCCCCCCCGCCCCGTGCACAAATTTCGTGCACTGGGACACTAGTTATAAAATAAATCCCTAACGTACAGCATTTCTGTTTGGAGTAATGAAAAAGTATTGGAAATAGTGATGATGGTTGCACAACACTGTGAATGTAGTTAATGCCATTGAATTATATGTTTAAAAATGGTTAAGATGGTCCTGGCAGGTGTTCCTCAGTGGGTAGAATATCAGCCTGTGCACCACAGGGACATGGGTTCAATTCTCAGTCAAGGGCATATACCTGGGTTGCAAGTTCAATCCCCAGCCCTGGTTGGGATGCGTGCAGGAGACAACAATTGGTGTGTTTCTCTCACCTCATTATTTTTCTCACTCTCTCTCTTCCTCCTTTTTTCCACTCTCTCTAAAAACCATTGGTAAATATATCCTCAGGTGAGGACTAACAACAACAAAAATGGTTAATTAAGATGACAAACTTCATTATATATCTTTGATTACCAAACAGAAAAAGTCAATTGGCAGTAAAAATAAATAAATAAATAAATAAATGGATCCCTAATCAGGTCACGGTGCTTCTCTCGCTTGCCACTGCTAGCCTGTGAATGCTTCCTGCCTCTCCCTGCCCATCAATACTGACTTCTACTTTGAGACCTGGAAACTAAAACAATTTTTTATCTCAATTCCCATGTAACTTTATGACTTTTACTATAATATTAGTTCATTTCCTTTAAAATGTATCCACATGATAATTTTTAAACAACCAAACACTGATGGCTTCGTTTTCATTCCGTTTTGCCTGTCTGAACCGCATGTAGTACACTCCTGGCCCAGTTCTGTAGCATGCCGTTACATGTCCTGTATTTAGGTTACAGGATGTTTGCAAGTCACTGGAGAAGCTGGCAATGGTATGATGCTATGTCCGCCATGCATGAGAGCGATGACATAAATTTAGTTCTCAGGGGAAGTTCTAAGTTTTCCCCTGTCAGGAACAGGGCAAAGGATCCTTTATAGACCAGGCAAATAATACCCTTACAGAATGAACAGAATTCTACAGAATCTGTCAACTCTATCCACTTCTATTATAAAATTAACAATTTTGTTACAAAGGAAGAAATCACCCAGCACCCCTGCACTTACATTTTCAGTAAGAAAGGCCTTTGGTTAGCAACTACCCAGGCGGTACATGGCTCAATGACTGGTGACCCAGTGAGCCCACTGGCCATGCCCTCCTTCGCTCTATGCCGACTTCAGAGTGCCCCCACCCTTTCGAACATACAAGGAGCTGCCCAGAATTCCTCAAAGGCCTGATAACTTCCTTTCCCTGTGCTCTGGCCTCTGTGACAGAGATCACAGTACCACACTTGTCCAAAAGGGGGCTCCACGTCAACACAGCATGGTCTCCAGCTCCAAAGACCTAACTTTAAGGCTCCACATTCTGAAGAACAAGTTAGCTGCCCTGCCTTATCAGTTCTATAATTTCAAAGTCTACATATTAAGTTTATGTATGAGCGCTATCTGTACAGCCAGGCTTTGGGGTATAAATGTAATTATACTTCTCAGTTATATGTGTGCTCAGACTGCCTTAACTATCTAAAATTGGGACATTATACATTGATAGTGGCATAGCAGACTAGCTCAATCCTTTCGGAAAACAATCTGCCAATATGTACAAAAACTAAAATTGTTCCTCCCCTTTGACTTGTTAATAGCACTTTGGGAGAAATGCCTAAAGGAAACAACCCAAAAATAATTGGTTAATAAATGTTCACACAGGTGATATTTTTAATGAAAAATAAAAATATTATTTACCCAAACGGTCAAAAAGAAAAGAATTATAATCAAAATGTTACCTCACCACACAATAAAGCTATTAAAACACTTATCATATAATTACCTGCAAGTGTATGTATAAAATTAAGTTAAAAACTGAATATTTGGACAAAGATGTCTATTAGAAGTGAGTCTGAAAAGAAATAAATGATAGTCAGGTTCACAAATTCTTCCTTATGAATTGACTTAATTTCATAATATAAGCAAAAATAAAAGTAGACAAAGTAATTTTGTACTAATGTATTTTTTAAAAGGACCAAAACACTAAGTTAAAAACAATTAATAATTGGAAATCTCCTCATCATCAGAAATTCCTGAGCAATATATATTTATGCATATGTACTTATATGCATGCATATAGACATTATATATCTAAATGTACACAATACACACAAAACTATATACATAATCATGTTACATTTTTCTCATGAATATTCTTTATTCAATGTATTTCTTTGCAAAAAATCTTTTTTTTCTATGAAAAATCTAAAAAGAGAACTGAGATTTTTATATAAAATGCAAACTATTTAGCAGCTTTTAAGTCAGAGCATCTTTATAGTGTAGCTCCCACTGCCTTCTGGATTAATGGGCAGAGACACATGAGAACAGAGCTATAAAACACGTATGGAGATAGAAGGTTTGTTGATCATCTGGAATGAAGCAGAACTTTTAAGAGCCCTTTATTCATTCCCAGCCCAGGGGTGGTTTTACTGCCTGGAAGACGGGTGTGTTACCACCAAGGCCTGTGAGTCATGGAACACACAATGCCCAGCAAAGTGCTGATTCTGCCTGTGTTGCCTCAAGTTCTTAACCTCTCCGCTTAGGTGCCAGGACCCTCCCAGGCCACTTCCCTTCCCCTTCCAGGCAGACACACCCATGACCTGCTTTTATAAGTGAGCTCTGGGGGCCCACACTCTGGGCCTGGTTCCTGTCCAAACAGGGAATGCCTTACAAGCTCTTGGCTAGAGGACAGCTTGCACAGAAATGCCAAAAAACTTCAGTCCTCATGTTCCAAGTTTGCTGCCCAGGTGGTGTAATAGCTCTTTCAATTTCTGCAGACTGGTTCCTGATGTGATCTGGACTTTTCCTTATTTTTTCCTTTGTATCCACCAAACTCCAATTTTCCTGGCTCCCCGATTTTTGCTTGCTGCCTATGTTCACCTATATATCGACTCTGACCTTGCAGGTCTAGGGTCCATGATCCCACACTGCTCCCAGCAGCATCGCCAGGCCTTGCCTATTCTCTGATTTTATCCTCTCTCCTATGCTCTCAACTTTGCCCCAGATTTCCTAGCCACAGCTTCTTCTCAACTATAGATACTCTCAGACTTGGGGATTCAATTTAGGGGCCGGAGAGATCCAAGTAGAGAAGATAGCAAAACCAAGCAAAATACACATTGCAAATGTTCCTTTTACTCAACAAGTTCACTTCATTAGGTTGCAAATATCATTTAAGAAACGAATCAACCCCTGATAAAGTCCATGGTCATTAAGTGGGTAAAGCAACTGAGATCAGAAATTATACTGTAAATGTTTTGCTGAGCACAGCCAGACACGTGTTGATTTACAAGCTTTAATAAATACAAGCTGGTATGTATGTTTGCAAATTATGAGCCCAGATCACATATAGATACACATATAAATTATCACAACTCTAAAAAGAAACAAACAAAAAAATCAACAGTGTTAACACTGATATACAAATTATCATCTAACCAATCTAGCTAAATTTTAACCTAATTTCAAAGTCATTAAGTATTAGGATTATCGTGGCAAAATAAGATGAACAAATAGCATATTTCTTTCATAAAGGAATATTAGCTACTCCTATCCTTAGCCTTAATGATGGGCCCCATCAGTCAATGAAAATGGGCCCGAATTTCAAATATTCACAAATTCTAAACAGAAAGTTCAAATGCTTTCAGAATCGAAAGAGCTACATAAATCACATAATCACATCTCAAGATAACAAATGATTATTCTTCACAACAAACACAAATGTTTCTCTCTCAGGAGATTAGCTTTGTGTACATTTTAAAATTGTTCTATATCATATATACTAGAGGCCTGGTGCACAAAATTTGTGCACAGGGGATGGGAGCACAGGAAGGAGTGTTCCTCAGCCCAGCCTGCACCCTCTCCAACCTGGGACCCCTTGAGGGAAGTCTAACTGCCCGTTTAGGCCTGATTGGGCCTAAGTGGGTAGTCGGACATTCTTCTCATAATCCAGGACTGTTGGCTCCAAACTGCTCACCTGACTGCTGCCCTGATTGCCCCTAGCTGCTTCTGCCTGCCAGCCTGATCACCCTTTAACCATTACCCTGCCAGCCTAATTGATGTCTAACTGCTCCCCTGCCAGCCTGCTTGCCCCCAACTTCCCTCCTCTGCTGGCCTGGTGACCCCTAACTGCTCTCCCTTGAAGGCTTGATCACCCCCAACTGCCCTCCCTTGCAGGCCTGGAACTTCCCAATGGCCCTCCCCTGCTGGCCATCTTGTAGTGGCCATCTTGTGTCCACATGGAGGCAGGATCTTTGACCACATGGGGACAGCCCTCTTGTGTGTTGGAGTGATGGTCAATCTGTTTATTACTCTTTTATTAGATAGGATAGAGGCCTGATGCATGGGTGGGGACCAGCTGGTTTGCCCTGAAGGGTGTCCTGGATCCGGGTGGGGATTCCCTTGGGGTGTGGGGCAGCCTGGGCGAGGGGCCTATGGTGGTTTGCAGGCTGGCCACACACCCCAGCAACCCAAGCGGAAGCCCTGGAATCTGGGATTAATTTATGTTCTACAATTGAAACTTTGTAGCCTGGAGTGGAGCCTTCTGCTCACTTCGTGGTGACAGCCATTTCTGTTTGAAACTTTGTAGCCTAGAGTGGAGGCCTAGGCTAGGGCTGCAGAAGCTTGGCTTCCTCCAACACCCTGGCAACCTTAGCCTCTTTTCTCTCCAGCTCCATGGCTGCCGCCATTTCTGTTGGGATTATGTATCTTCTATAATTGAAACTTTGTAGCATTGAGTGGAGGCCTAGGCCCAAAATAGCAGGCGGAAAGCTTGGCTTCCTCCATTGCTGGGGAAACCCAAGCCTCCCTCCTGCTCTCAGTGGTGGTAGCCATCTTGGTTGGGGTTTATCTGCATAATTTGCTCCTGATTGGCTGATGGGTATGGCTATGGGCATGGCTTGATGAGAGGTAGTCAATTTGCATATTACTATTATATTAGTATGTGTTTACACACACACACACACAAATCAATAGATAATTATTTATGGAACTTTAGCTGGAGCCTAGTTATTTTAAGAAAGTCACATGAGTATAACCCATACTTCCAAATCCTCTGGAATGCTAAAAGTGGCAGCATGGGAAAAAAACAACAAAAAAACCAACAAGTTATTAAGCAACATTTTCCATCACACAGAAAAAGGGAAGGATTTAGCAATGTTAAGCTAATTCCACTTAATGTACCAAATAAATACAACAAAAGTTAGCTTCCATACAATTCTTGTTCATGACTTAACACCTGGTCTTTCAGTCTGTGGTATTCCTTGCACACCTATTCCTGTGGGAGACCTTTACTAAGTCATTTATTTTCATATTAAGATAACATAAAATAATAACATGTATTCTTGCACAAGTTGGTTAACTCAGCTCTGGTCCTGAACTCCAGAGACTTGTTTAAATCTGGTATAAACCAGGATTACGCAGGAGCTACGTGTACATGCCATCCCTCCTTTGGGACCAAAGACAGTCCAATAATTACTGCAATGCCGAAACATGGAGGGGACATCAGTCAATAAAACATCATAAACTAATGCTAAGTTAGCTACGTCTTTTTTTTAATTTATGTATTAGGGAAAGGACTTAAGAGTAGTGGTCTATGTAATAATACTCCAGAGAACACTGTAATTTCAACCACAGCCAAAACAGACATCGCCAAGCACACCATGGGAGAGTTGCTGACATTTCCACATGTGTAACCACTTGAGAGGCTCACAGAAGCACAAAGGGATGCCTTGACTCTCTAAAGCAGTGGTGGCCAACCAGAGGTCCACGGATCACTGGTGGTGAGATCCAAAAGGTTGGTGACCGTTGCTCTAAGGAAGCATAGCCTTTGTTCTGCTGTGCTTTCTACTTCAAACTTAGAGCTACTTGAAAAGCTGAGCAGAACTATACAAACTTTTTAAATGATAATAAATATCTCAGGTGAGAAGAAGTACTGGTCAGATGTTTGTTAACAATTTTTTTAAACTGTTACTAAGATATGAAGATTAATCGAAGTTCTCTAATACAGCCCAACTTTTCATCTCTTGAAGCCTTTACTTAATTTCTCTCCATCATTGATCCCATGACAAGGCACAGACCGAAGGAATGAAGATGAGCAGAGCAAGAGAATGACTGTCAGGGAACAGGCGGAAATGCAGACCTCAAGTCCACGGACAAGTGCTCTAAACGTTCTCAGCACAGCCAGGCTACTTGGAGCTCAACACAGACACTATACTTAAAACATATTATCTAGTTTTCATTACAGCATTGTGGAAAGACATTTGACTTAATTAACTAATCTAGATTCTACAGTGTTTCCTATCCCCACCATCACCTTAGAAGAAAAAGACTGCTAAACAGACTAGCTTTTCTTCATCAGTCAGCATGAGCTCTAAATTTTCTTTACTTAAAAAAAATGTGTAACAGCTTATTTTTGCAGAATAAGAGTGGTCTGAGAAGCTTTGAGCTATTGCCTAACTAGACTCAAAAAAGAAATGTGCATTCATAACTATTTTTTAAATAACCTACCACCCCTGTTCTCCTGGCTCTAAGAGCAGACACCTTTAAGTATATAACTAATCTTGATCCAGTCCTTAAAAGGAGATTAGAGAATGAGTACAGCATGGGCCATGAAGCTTCACAAAGTACAACTATGTCATTAAGAATAACTAGTGTGTGTGTGTGTGTGTGGGGGGGGGTTTCATATGGCAGTATAGTTCAATGGTTTATTATCTGATGGGCCAGTGCTTACTTCTTGCTCTCTTTTCCATTCAAAAGCAAAGAAGCGAAGGCAAGAGATAAAAAGAACAGTCTACTAGACTATAAACCAGTCTTATAGACTACTATAAACATTAAACACACACACACACACATGCAACATAATACAACACTCTTCCAGGTCAATGATCATTAAATACAAGTCCAAAGATCTTACTGGTAGCAAATTATAAAGTGTTTGAATATTAGTGTATTTCAAAGTTGTTTTCTAAGTCACCTCGCTCTTCTAAAAATTGTATTTTCTGTTTCCTGTGTTTCAGTTCAGCAAGTTGAAATCCACAATATGCCAACATATTGTTGGCACTGAGGTGAACAAATGGTCTCTGATCACGAGGTGGGAAGAAGATTCTGTGCATGTCATGTTAGTGAAAGGTGGTTGGTCTAACTGTGAGAGAATACACGAGGTGCTACTGGAGCAGAGTGGGAGCATACAAGAGGGCGGAAAGATTTCCTGGAGGCAATGATGTTCCATATGAGGCCTGCTGGAGAGGCATGTAACCAGGGGGAGGGATATTCCAGGCAGAAAGAAGAGGAACTGCCTAAGGCAGAGAGGCATAAAATAGCACAATGCCACTGCCCAGGAGGGCAGTGACTAAGAACTCCAAGTAACTTTGTACTTCTGGAGACTCAATAAGAGATGAGGAATGAAAGAGGCCAGGACATAATGAACCCTATGTGCCATCCTGGCCTGTAGCTGAGAGGCCACTGAAGTTAAATCATTCCAACTACAGGAATGACCCAGACAGATCTGAGTTTTAGATTCCCTGTTCTGGCAACTTATGATGGAAGATGGCATCTCAGGTGAGAGGAAGAACTGGCCAGAGACTACTTCCTACAGCCTGGATTCTCCAGGGTCACTATTAGGAATACAACTATTCCTGAATGCCCACTATGGAACAAACCCAGGGAACAATTTGGAAACTGCAGTGCAATGCTGGGCCACTCAAGGACTCTCCCCTGCAACTCCCCCACCCCACCCCCCTCGGAATCACAGGCTGCCTTAGATGGTGGTTTGGTTACATAACTAGCAGCTCTGACACACTGTGAGTTTCAAGTGGGCAAACAGACTCTTTCCCCCATCCCCCTAAAGTGTGCTTTTAAACTCAAGGTCTGGAAAAGAAGCTATTAATAAACAGTAGAATAGAACCCATCCAATGTTAATTATGCTGAATCTGCACACGAACAATCAGAAACACCCTGGATTAAAAAAAAGTGCTGCACTTGCCAGCTAATGGAACACCTCACCAAATAAACCTTATCACTCAGCTCTGTCTCTGTCACGTTTCTTACCGGCCTTCCAGGTTGCCTTGGGGAAACCCAGGGGCTACAGCCCCAGGAATCCCAGGAGTTTAAGTCAAATTTTAGCTCATTTCCCAATCCTCTGCTACTGCTCTTCATCCACCCCCCCGCCCCGCCTGAATAACTCACATATGCAACTCCAAAACAATAAATGTATAGCATTTATTCTTATCAACTGGAGGTTTCATTCCTTACCTCACACTTAGTCCCACATCTCTTCCTTACCCTGACTTCCTTACTCCTTTCTGCCACCCAAAAAAAAAGTCAAAGCTGAGCATTTGTTTCCAATACCCCTTATCTAAAGTGTCCTTAACTTTTCTGACATCAAGACCTTCTTTTCCCTCAGTCGTGCTGGCAAAATCTCACTGCCTCCTTTCCCAGGCCATTCCCATCCATAGTAGTCCTTTCCCTTGATTTAATCCCTATCATAATTATTATTCATTTTATAGCAATGTATGTCACATTGGCATCCAAATTAACTTCTACATTTTTTTAAAGCCCAGACCAAGGCTCATCCATTCCTGTGTCTCCTGCCTCCCCTGGCCCCCCGGCCCCCATGGTGCCTGAAGTCGTACACTGAAGTATGGACTCAGCAAATCCCCAGCCAGCAATAGTCACGTTTACATCCATGTGAACTTCTGCAACCAGCATTTTTACTGATAAAGGTAACAGGAGAGCCCTCCAGAGCCTTTGCAAGTAGACAGAAGCTGAGGACATTTCCCAGATTGGTTACAAAGAAAAAATTAAGACTGAAGAGGTAAGAAACTTGACCAAAGTTAATAATGAGACCAAGAGTGTTCCCACTTTACAAAAGGAGTGTTTGCTAACTAAACACCATTCTCTTTGACAAAGTTATCCTTACTTACCTTCAGCTCGGTGTTTTTCTGCACTAAACGGAGGGGGCTATGCTTCAGATAACCAAAAAATGTCTGCCAGAGCTGAAGTCATTCATATCAGACATGACATGAATAATAGGATTCCGGAACCAGGATTTACTCCTTCACCGATGGGAAAGCATTTTCACACCTTCCTGAATTAAGACATTCTCACAGCACCCCCACAACTTTGGAGAAAACTTGCCCAGGGCACTATCTAAAAGGGCAAATGATTTATCTACATAAAATCATGAGGTTGGTAACATATTATGTCTTTGAAGAGGGGTACAGAATGCTGAATGGATCACATCACAGATAATCTGGCAGGAGTGATTACAAGCAGAGGTATCATATACAAACAAATAAGCAAAATGGGGTGTAGGGCAAAGACTGCGCATTAGAATGACAGGCTTCTTCTGCCAAATGAAATGACTGAGGTTGAAAATTTCTCAACAGGGAACATCTGACTGTGCAAGCTTACAAGTTAAAAATACAAGGACAAATAATTAAATTAATAAATATATACATACTAATTTATGAATATATTATGTGCATTATAAACACAAAATAGGAAATTTTAAAAGATAAAGATGGGAATAGGCCTTCTAAAATAGTCTTCCCACATGCAATAGCCTATTGGGCACATCCGTTTGGGTTCACCACCCCACTTTGAAACTGGCACTTTAAGAATCTTACAAAAGTACAAAGCCAAAGGTATTAATTATTCTATTACCTGGAAAACTCCTGAATTATTTTCTTCCCTTTGCTAAAGCAGCTATGCCCTTAACATCCAGAGAAAACCCATTAAGATTCTAACGGTGAAAAGTCAGAGAATGAGAAATGCATAAGAAATTTTAGAAGCTTTGCACTGGATAGTGACAAGAAGCTACAAAGTGCAAGTGACCCAGAAGCAGAATTAATTTTGTTTTTGATCTAAACTGTGTCCCCCATAATTGCTATGATTTACAGGCTCAGTGCTTTAACCCATGTGCTGTTTCCGGACACAGGAAGGAACTGGGTAGTCATTAAAAAACTGTCACATAAATAGCCACTTACCAGCTCACCTGGGAGTATAATGTTGGACAAGTAGTAAAGAATGCCAATTTTATTTATTTTACTACTTGTAAACTCCCTGAGGAAAAGGTAAGATGGAACATTCAACCCTTAATTATCCATGAAAGCAAATCAGAGAAGAGTCCCAGAGAAGTCAAAATGAATAATCAAAAAAACTTTTATAATTGGCTTTGTAATGAATTCAGATAACATCTGGCACTGTCTTCCCTTAAATTACACCGGACCACCAGCCCAAAAGGTAGAATACAGAGGTCAAGGGACCAAAATCTAAGTACTTGCTTGAGAACCTACCAGTTATAACCTCAAGCAAGTTACTTAACCTCTACAGTTTTCCATTCCCTCAATGAGGTAGCTCATGTGAACTGCCTTATGGGTTTGTGGAAAAGATTACATGCTATAAGGCATTTGAAGTAATCAGCACAGCACTTAGTAAACATGTAATAAATGTGTGCTTTGTCATGTAAAAGTCTAAGGTCTGGGTGGAAATCAGCAGGGAGGAGGGGAAGAGACAAGATGTAGACATGGTCAAGTATATTGAAAGTGAGGTCAGATTCACTTGAAGGCCAACTGCTGGGGAACATGCATGTGCCCTGATTGGTTGTGACTGAAAACCATGATTTTTAATCAGATACCTAGTCTAGGAAAGCCAGAAGAGAAAGCTGCTTTTCCTCCCTCTGAAGGGGCTTTCCTGCCTGTTTCTGGAAGGAAACCCTGTCACAGATAGGAAACCCTGGGTCATGGTGAAGGAGGCCTCTAGACCAGCAGAGAAGATAGAACTCATACATTACCTGTGCCCAGTGGTTTTTAAATACAATCATGCATGTTTCTGGGTCAACTCCCTGCAGGCTCACAGCCTGCTGGAGTTTGTGTTCAGTCTCAACCGATGACATCATAAACCTTCATAAAGCAATGCTTCTAAGTCATATTTAATTTTCATCAAAATTTTGCAAGCAGTCACTAACTTTCAAGAATCACATTAGAAATGTAACTTCTTCACATTTCATTGTCACCTTCCAAAACCTGTAATGACAACAAAAAATGCATCTCATTATGTTCATATATTGAATAGGACACTGACTACTATATTTAAATCAAAGCCCAACACAGAACAGAACATCTACAAAATAGACATTTCTACTCAATCTATAAAGGCTTCCCTTTTATCTCTCACCTTGCTACTAAAAATATAATGAGTCTACCAAAGCTACATGCATAAATTAAGCAATTATTAGGTTTATTCTCTCCACTACTGCCAACCAACCTCCTCAATTACAATTCTAAATCACTCAAATCTAGTTGCTATCATCAAGCAAGAAAACTATGATGCCAATGTCTGTGGAGTTTAAAAACACCCAGAAGCAGGGAAACCATTATTAGCTAATAGTGACAAAAATAAATGGCTTAATGAAACTTGGGTAGTTATAAAACAGCACCCAGAATCCTGGGACTAATATTATTGATTTTTTTTAATAATGCAATTGAAAGCATTCTTGGTCATTTTGTGGCTACAAACTAAGTGAAGTTTTCTAGATTTTCTGAAAAATAGCAGAATTCCAAGTAACCTTGACAAATCAGAGGGAAATGATCCATCAAAAACAAGATAGGGCACAATTACAAATGAAAAGTGAATTGTGTGGATAAAATATGAAGAAAGTCTGACTGCAACTGACTCTCCGTAGGAAGGAAATAGATACTGAGTTCACACAGCGAACAGTGGGCCTGATCCAGTTGTGTGGCACTTACTCTCTGACAAAGAACTAACACAGTGGTGTTATCTCACCAGTTTGAACAGCCCATAAAAGGACTGGGTACCAACTCAAAATATTATTTTTTTAGTGTACAGACTGGAGAGAGACCAGAGAAAGGTAATTACACTGTAATTATCAGAGCACTGGAAAACAAAACCCAGGATATAATTTCCAGGCTCATAGTGCCAAAAAGAATAGTGCAAAACAGCTATTTTCAACTGATGGATATGAAAGGTATTACCAAGAGAACACTAATCAACTGTTCCTCCTACAAACAACGGAGTGTAAGAAATAAGGCTTCAGGTAATGACTCTGGTTAGACCTACGGTCAAGTTCTTTGTGGGGAGTGGAATTAAACACTGGAAAACAGTTAAGGTATATTCAAAACAAGTGCTTCTGCTGGGGGAGGAGGGGTGCAGGTTAACCTTTCATCATTAAAGGATCTTTTAAAAAATATTACAACATAGGACAGAAAACTTGCAAGAATTAAAAATTCTGAAGAAAGAAACATATTTAAGGAGAATGAAAGAAGACGAAATTGTACACAAAGAGGAAGGCCTGCTAGGAGAAGGACTGCACACAGGACGTTCCTCAGGGAAAAACAGCTGTGTGTCTTCTATGACTACGTTTTATTATTTAACTTGGTGAATTCTCTATTGTACAGTTGCTAAGAATACAAAATTGTTGTTTTCAATAAGACACTGTTCACTTGGCATAGTGAACAGCCATAGCCCTTTGCCCGAGAAGCGAGTTTTTTCTTGGTGTTTTAAAGCCTAAGAGTGGCCACCCCAAGCATTCAGGGTATGCGCCCCCATGGTCCCCATCACTCCCTGTGACCCCATTGTCAGCCTCTCCCCCTCATTCTGATTACTAGGCTAGCCCATACAAATAACATTTCAGCATGCAGCTTTGCTCCAAGTGATGAAAGATAGAACAAGTTCTGACTCAACTTCCTCATTGTCCTAAACATAATATTGCTGTGAAAAACACCCAGGTCTGTTATTCAGATGATATAATTGTCATAATAAGGAAAATCAGAATAATTTGGCTTATCCCAGAGGCTGTATATAGTCCTTGACATTCCAGCTCCAGGATTCTCAGATTCTTCTTCAAAGCTTTGAGGAGAACATACACTGTGTCAACCGCCTCTAAATCAAAATCAGTCACATGCTCTCTAAGATCCTTTTAGTTCGTTTTCAAAGGGATTTCACATGTAACCTCTCAGGGAGTGAGATTGCATTACAAAATAACTATCTTAGCTGAGGTCATAAATTTACAAGTTAGTTAGGATGGCAATAGAATGTAAGTTTCTCAATTCCCAGGTCAGTGTTCTTTCTAGAAAGCCATCTTCTCCTTCCTGCCGGCTAGAATCCCTGGCCACATTGCCTAAAGGAATGTGGATCTTCTCTGGGAAAAGGGCATCTCACTTATCTGATCATACTCTGAGGCAGATGCCAGAAGAATCTAAACGTGTCATAAATCCAGAAATCAGAACTTCGAGAAAACTTAGTGGAGAAAGGAGGTGTATTGGGCAATCAAGTAAGCCACATTTGATAGTAAAACACCATGCCAGAAGATCCTACAAATGAAAATACTACCCAGAGACCAAAGGGCTGAATATTTCCATTCTTTCTCTCTCCTTCCCATGTTAGACTATTACATCACAGGCATGTCCGCAGGGCAACCTATACCCAAAAGGAAGAGACAGCACCATATTTATGAGAGATGTGCTGGTATAAGGATATATTTCCTCCAGCACCAAGATTTTCAAGATAATTCTGCCTTTGCCTGTTTAGCAGGCTTTACTCTTTTCGTTTTTTGCATTTTTCCAATTCCAAGCTGTTTAATTAACTCTCAGATCACAACTGAAAGTCCCAAGAGAAGAACAGAGAAGGACAAAACTAAGCAAAAAGCTGTGAGGAGGTAAAAGAGGCTGCAGTGGCTGGAATGTGTGCCACGTGACAAGCCCGGCTTTACTAGATATTCCCCCTTCCTGGCCCTGTTTCCTCTCTAGCCTAAGGCGTCTGAAGCAGGGAATGCTGGCCACTCTTGGCACATAGCCACATAGCCGGTTCTTCCCGTAAATACACACATGCATATAAATTTAAATTTCATGCCAAAGAGAAAGCTCTATAAACCATCCAGACCCTAACGAGTAATTTCTTTTTCTTTCTTCAAACAAACCACCAACACCAAAAAAAATACCTAACGGGCTCTTTTTTCGACAAGGGTTGCTCGTGGTTTTGTGGTGTGATTGTTGAGTTTTCTGGCATGGTGGCGGGTGGGTAGAGGAGCTATCATAATATTACATATATAACAGCCTGATGTATCAGCACACATTCTATAGTGAAAAGACAGGACTGAATATATTATTTCCAAAGACTTTACTGATAATCAATGTATTCATCTCAATATTATATGTAAAAATATTTTCCATCAATAAGGAAAGAAAAATCTATTACATTTTTGTTGGAGACAGAGATAACTGACATAAAATTATATGATTTTTATTGGCTCTTTTTGGAAAACACCAGTATATGGTACCTTTTATGTGACTATGAAGAAAAGTTAAACATACGCTTCCACATCACAGAATTATAAAAGCCTCCATATAGTCATAAAAGCTTAGATTCTAGTCATCTAGCTCACACCTCCTTCCAATGTAAAAATTCCTTCAACCTCAGTCTCAAATAAACAGGTATCTAATTTCAGACTCTCAAAATCTACAATACTTAGGAGAGCTACAAATGTGTCAGAATTACATTTTTTCTTGAAATACAATCCCTGAATGACTATATGTTAATATATCTCTCTTTCACTACCGACTGAACTTACAATGTAAACATTTTGGCACATAATTCTATATTACATCATCCTTCAATTATTTTATCTGTTTCAATATAATATCCTTTAAAAACAAATTTTAAAAAATTCCTTAAGGGAAAGAGATAGAGAGCAACCTTAATGGGAGACAGAGCTAAGAGAACATTTTTATTGAGGAAAAAGTGATCATATTTGCAGGGCTAATGGGAAGGAACTAATAAACATGGAGAATTTGAAGTTTTTCTTAAAAAAGAAAGGGTCTGATGGAGCAAGAGTGAGGCCTAGAGATAAAAGAGAAGCAGAGAGTCTTTTCATCGTGTTACCAATTCAGAAGTAATAGCCTGACCTTGGTGGGAAGACATTGCAGGTTCCCTTCCCATCTTTCCTTTTTCTACCCACCCGACATTTCTCTGATTGGCTTATGGAAATGGTTGGAGAGTTTGGGTGGATTTAAAGTAGGAAACAAAGGGTAAAGACTAACGAATTTTTAGCTCGGGTGTCCAAGCGTGGAAGTCAAAATACTTAAAGTCCCCACTTGGAGTCTGGACCCCTGAACCAGGAGAAAAGGCCCCAAGACTCTTGTTCAGTTCTAACCAGCTGTGACACCCTAAATAAAAAATGGGGCTCTTGGATTGGAACCTCACTTAGGTGAGTAGTTAGGTCTCTCCAGCTCAGAAGTCATTATTTTAAGTATTTTATTACAACTGTGATGCTAATTGGGAAGAAGTAATCTTAAAGAAGGACAATAAATGGGATTCTATCTGTATCCTTTTTTCAATTGAAGCATATTTTACTTAAGGAACCCAAAACACAGGAATCAACCATCTCAAATGTATAAACAAACAAACCACAGTTATGGTTGGTTGGTCAGTTTCTTGAGCAACTGCCAGTATAAAACCTCATTGTTTTAGAATGCACTTTGGAATGCCCTGAACTGGCTGCTACTAAACACATAAAAAGTCTATTACTGTAAAAGTGCTTATCACATGAAATTGCATCTAAGAGTGAAGACTCTTCCAATATTGAAAACACCTGAAAGAGGGGAACCTTCTGCCCTTACTTATAACTAAGAGCAGCAAGGGGAATTCATTTCAGGTCAAACTACCTCACAGAACCTCAACTTAGAGGCTAATAAAATCCTATTAAGCCTAAATCCTCCCTGTGCTCTAATCCTCTGGCCCTGTTTCCTTTTCTCTCTCACTGTCATATCACATAGCATGCTGAGCTGTGGAAAATAAGGCAAGATCTAATAGCCCTGACTTCTCTGGACCCTCAACCTGTCAAAGAGCATTTTATCTAATCCTCACCTGAGGATATGTTGAGAAAGAGAGAGAGAGAGAGAGAGAGAGAGAGAGAGAGAGAGAGAGGTCAGCTGCCTCCTGAATACGCCTAAACCAGGGATAAAACCTTCAACCTAGGTATGTGCCCTGACCAGGAATCGAACCCACACCCTTTTGGTGTACAGGATGAGGCTCCTCAGGGGATCATAGAGTATGACTCTGGCTCCTTCATGGTTCACTGTCCATTACTTCAGTAAAGCCATACCCTGTTTTGTGGGAAGTTGTAGGTCACCAGTTCATTCACAGAAAAATTCTCAAGAATTTCAAGTGCACAAAGAAAATTCTCTCAATACATAAATTCAAAGCGGTTTCAGGCTTTGATAAAGGCAGACTTCAAATGAGTAACAAGAATGAGGAAAAACTGTTAAAGCCTGAAATAATTCCACTATGTTTCACGTCTTCATTTCACTACAAGTGGCTGCCAACTAGGTCACAGCCAAGTGCCAGGCAACTGACTGATAAACAGAATAAGTAGACAAGGAAAATTAAAATTAACATTCAAATTCATACCTGAAATTTGTTTGGGGACTCAATTTTTAATGCTATTTAAGAAATTAAATGCCTGTTGGCAAAGATCTGGAATGTAAAAATTACAGCTTTTGGGAAAATTATTGCAAGTGTGGAGACATCAGCTCGTGCGTGACTAAACAGAAAAGTTCCTTATACACATGGAGAGATTTGTTGAAAATGAAATCTGGGTCATTCTTAAAGCAAGTCCCCCTAACAACCCAATCAATCAATGTAATTTTACTAGTATGCCCAACATGTCTTGGTCCTTTTCTCTGGAAAGGGAGGAGCCATTGGGAAATTATGCTGTTCAGTCTAATGCCTGTCTTTACACCTGTACCCATGAGGATTAGTTTCCTAATGGCAGTCCTTCAAATGTCTTAATATGAAAATTTTCAGACATGTAATCTGCAGAGTAATCAAATGATGTGAGGATTACCTTTTGGAAAAAATCTCACAAGAAGCCGCCTTTTTGAAAATGTCATTCATCCAGGCATGGCATAACACTTACTAAGTGGTGCTCTAACTGGTTTGGCTCAGTGGATAGAGCATCAGCCTGCAGACTGAAGGGTCCCAGGTTCGATTCCGGTCAAGGGCATATACCTTGGTTGTGGCCACATCCCCAGTAGGGGGTGTGCAGGAGGCAGCTGATTGATGTTTCTCTCTCATTGATGTTTCTAACTCTCTATCCCTAATCCTTCCTCTCTGCAAAATATCAATAAAAACATATTTTTTAAAAAAAAGACTTACTAAGTACAATGAGTTAAGTAACAATAAAATTCTCCATATATCCCATGAGTCTTATCAATTGCTGGGCATACTTTTCTAAAGAGTGGTAGCTACAGTTTTTAGCCAACTCTAGAAAAGGACCCATGAATTGCTCCCCACCCCCTTTCAAAAGAGTTTAAAAGCCACTTTAAAGATGTGTTCAAAGAAAAACCACAAAGAGCCCCAGAGCAGAGGCAAATGGCCAGCTCCAATTCTGAAGGTGTCACTGAAGAGACAGTAGTGGGACTTCGGAGATAAGCGAAAGTATGTCTCAGCAGCTTGCGGGTTGTTCCAGCCTAGGAATAATCATGCTCTTGAATAATAATCAGTTCAGGCCTCTGAGCCTTACAAATTTCATGGCTGGCTAAGCACTTCCACTCCCACCCGAAGCACTGCAAGGCGACTTGTCAGAGGTGAAAAATAATAATAATAATTAGCATTTATTATAATTTAGTAACAGCCTCAA
This sequence comes from Antrozous pallidus, assembly GCA_027563665.1. Lineage (NCBI taxonomy): Eukaryota > Metazoa > Chordata > Mammalia > Chiroptera > Vespertilionidae > Antrozous > Antrozous pallidus. Next base: position 59,539,851 of record CM050516.1, on the reverse strand, counting down.
AAGTCAGAAAACTCCTGGTCTCCTCGAACGTGATCCCACGCTGATTAGGACGTGGCACCTTCCTTGGCCAGTCCACGAAACAGGCCACGAAGAGCCAGATGCCTCCTGGGTACCATAAACATGACTGAAGGGGCGTGAACAGCTGGTGCCTGGGCTGACTGATAAAGGCAGCCACTTTCGGGTAGGGCATTTATGTAGTAACCTATGACTATGAAGTTCTAATTTCACATTTAATTTTTATAAACATAAAAAATAATGTAAGGTTTCCTTTACATATAAGTATGATAATCCCTCTCACAAATGGTACTATGATTTAAACAACTACGTCTTCTCATCCATGAATAGTAAAAGATTCTGGAAGTACATGAAAAAACCTACCGGCTTAAAGTTTTTACCACTCACATATATATTATTGTCAGGATCAGTTTATCATCAACATAAGACACCATATGGAGAAAAATAAGAAATAAGACCTTCGAAAAGCACTGAAAATTTTCAGGAGGAAAGAAAGTTTTAACTTGAAATCTCTCCCTCTTGAGCAACACTGCATGAGCCTCAATACACGATCAAGGTCCAGACTCACCCATATCCAGAGATGATAGGGAAGCAACCATGGGTGCTTCTCAGGGACCTCAGGTGAGTGCATAAACTGGCGCTCTATTCACAAAATTAAATTTGATGATCAAAACCATTTCTGTGCATTTACCCTACAAATACACTTTCCCCTTACAAGATGGCATATGGAATAACAGTACTAGTAAGAGTTGACACTTACTGTGTACTTCTCTGTGCCAGTGACTATTCTAAATATATAACACCATTAACTCTTTAAATCTGTAAACTATTATTACCCTTAGAAACAGATAAGGAAACTGATGCACAGAAGGGTAGAGGAGTTGGTCTAATCAAGGTCACACCGATATCTGAGGTCTGACCCAGACGCAACCACTAGCACCTCTCCACATAGAATGATGTCTTTTAGGACCATATTTTTAATGCTTATTTTAATATTATTGTGCAATAATACTTACTGGGTTAAATTTATGCAGTTTACCTTCAGCTTATGAGGTTCACCGCTCTAGGAATAGGAATGTCAATGTTCTGCCAAAGTATTTTTCAGTCTATTCAGGTCCTCTGCCCATTTTTAAATCCGATTGTTTGTTTGGATGTTGAGTTGTATGAATTCTTTATATATTTTGTTTATTAACCTCTTATTGAATGTATCATTTACAAATATCTAGTCCCTCTCAGTTGGTTGCCTTTTCATTTTATTGATGTTTTTCTTCGCTGTACAAAAGCTTTTAGATTTAATTCCATTTGCTTATTTTTGGTTTTGTTGCCCTTGCCTGGAAAGACATATGCAAAAAGGTATTTCTAAGACCATTGCCTAAGGGTTTACTGCCTTTGCTTTCTCCTAGGAGTTTTGTGGTTTCTGGTCTTATATTTAAGTGTTTCATCCATTTTTTAAAAAGATTTTAATTGATTTTTAAAAAGAGGAAAAGGGAAAGGGAGAAAAATATTGATGTGAGAGCAGAAGATTGATCAGCTGCCACCTGAACACCCCCTACTGGAGATCAAGCCCACAGTCTGGGCATGTGCCCTGACCAGGATCAAACCAGCAACCTTGTGGTGCATGGCATGAAGCTCAACCAAGCCACACCATCCAGGGCTAAGTGTTTAATCCATTTCAAGTTTATTTTTGTATATGGTAGGTGAAAGTACAGTCTGATTTCATTTTTTAAAATATATTTTATTGATTTTTCACAGAGAGGAGGGAAGAGGAATAGAAAGTCAGAAACATCGATGAGAGAGAAACATCAATCAGCTGCCTCTTGCACACCCCCTACAGGAAACGTGCCCACAGCCAAAGTATATGCCCTTGACCGGAATCGAACCTGGGACCTTTCAGTCCGCAGGCTGATGCTCTATCCACTGAGCCAAAAACGGTTTCGGCTGGTTTCTTTTCTTTTTTTCTTTTTTTTTTTCTTTTTTTTTTTTTGCATATACTTGTCAGTTTTCCCAACACCATTTACTAAAGAGACTATCTTTTTCCCATTTATATTCCTGCCTCTTTTGTTGTAGATTAATTGATCAAATAGCCATGGGTTTATTGCTGGGGTCTCACTCGTTCCACTGGTCTATTGTTTTGTGCCAGTACCATATTGTTTTAATTACAATATCTTTGTCTTGCTTAGTGGTTCTCCAAATGTAGTTGAGGAATCCAGAGCACCCCAGTACCCTTTCTAGGGGACCTCAAGGATCTCAATAATTTTTAAGGACATCTCCAAAAAAACAAAATCAGTCATAGTAAATACAACTCGCTATGAAGATTTCTTATATTCCAAAAAGCGGCCAGCACTGCAATAAACTGTAGTTATACTTGAGCAGTTAGTTTCACCACTACTCACTACAACTTTTAACATTATTTGGCTTTTTTAATAAGATTTTTTCTATTTGTATAAAGCATATTCTTTCAAACTAACATTCACCCTGAAAAATCAAAGATCATTACGCATTTCTTGAGCTTTGTTTCAAAATATTGCTTTCATTCAAAGATGTAGAAAAAAAGAAACTCTAGTACACTGCTGGTGGGAATGCAGACTGGTGCAGCCACTGTGGAGAACAGTATGGAGTCTCCTCAAAAAATTAAAACCGAGTGATCCCACTTCTATGAATATATCCCAAGAAACCTGAAATGCCAATCGAAAAGAATATATGCACCCCTATGTTCATAGTAGCACAATTTACAATAGCTAAGATCTGGAAACAGCCCAAATGCCCATCAGCATATGAGTGGAATAGAAACTATGGTATTCTACACAATGGAATACTATGCAGTGGTAATGAAGGAACTCTTACCATTTGCAATAGCATGGATGGACCTGGAGAGTACTATGCTAAGTGAAGTAAGCCAGTCAGAGGAAGACAACTATCACATGATCTTACCCATATGTGGACTCTAATGAACATAATAAACTAATGAACAAAATAGGTCTAGAGATATAAAACCATGAACAGACTGATGAATTTCAGAGGGATGGTGGGGTTAGGGGCGAGAGATTAACTGGGGAACTTATGTGCATATATGCATGGCCCATGGACACAAACAATAGAGTGGCAAACACTTGGGAGGGTCAGGTGCAGGGAGGAGGAGGTCAATGGGGAAAAGCAACAACAACAAATCGGACATCTGTTATACTTTCAACAATAACGATAAATTTTAAAGATACCTATTGCTCTCATTAACAGCAGCTCTCACTGCTCTGAAGCCTTAATTTTGCCACAGGTATGATTCTGTGGAATTCTGAAACAGAACTTGGTGAGACTGGTTACCTGGATGAAGCAGCGCTTTACTGCAATGGGAGGTGCATTTACTCTCTCTCCTAGCCCCCTTCTTCAGGGATATGCACACCCTTGCATGCACACATGCAAGTCTAGCTCTGCACCAGATGTAAATACTAATCATTAGTTGTTGCCTTTTCAGAGACTCTACAATAGCAAAGCCACATGTGATTTGCAATTAACAAATGGTAATGAAGGCTCTAATTTCAGCATGTGGGTCCAGAATTTAGGCTCTGTGATGCCTTTCCAAGAAATAAAACTAAAAGCTGACATGACTTATATTAAGCAGTTCCACTGTCACAGCAAGGATGGCTTATTGACTGGATGGCTGCCAGCCTCTAAGCAGACCTGCAGAGAGGCTGTCCTCATGGGGAGGAAGGCATTCATTTATCCATAAGCCTCCAGAAACAACTGGGTAATCACGACTCCCCCATATTCTGCTTCAATTCATCTCCACTTGCCTCTGGAGTGACTGGCACAGACTTGCATGGTTTCGGGCCATCTAGACTTCTTTAATTAAAAATTTTCTGCACTAAATTAACACATGTGTATCAATGTGTACAGAGGGTAAAGAAAGAGAAAGCAAAAGCCAAAAAAGAAACATCAAAGACAGTGTTTTAAATTAAATTTTGCTTCAAATATCTTTTGCATTTGACACTATTTCTCCCCAGAGTTGGTGCCTCAGGTAGAAAACAATGAATGAGAAGAGTAGACAAGGGTTTCTATATTCCCCTCAAAAGCATCCTGCACTTTAGAGCTAATTAACTTCTAAAATCAAATGAGTCATGAAGAGGGTATGGAAGCAAAAGCAAAATTTGGCTAGTTCCTTTTGTGGCAAGAATAATTTTGCATATTGACATATATATGCATAATACTTGTATGCCCTGTGGGATTGCCAAAAAATTGATGATCTGACTCAGTACTACTGGAATGAATATGCAGTTTATGTGGAGATTAGGTTCTAATATCAGTGCTTAAGGCCTGAACACCCTTTAGCAAGGCACTTGGAAATCAACATACTTTTTCTCATTGAGTTGAAGAAGTAGTTGAGTATCTAAAGAAGTAGTTCAGCATTTGGGGGTCAGGTGTACAAAAAATACTATATATCTTCCAAGCCATGAATTGCTTTCATCGTGGTAAGATGCTCACACTGTGAGACGCAGGTAGAAACTGGGACAAAGCAAGAAAAGAGCAGGAATACATCTCCAATTCTGCAAGAGTAAACCCAAATGTATCTGAACTCCTGAAAATTACTCTTCTCTATTTCTCTTTCTGATTTCTTTTCTGTGGAGTGTCAAGGACATAAATAGTGGATGAAGCTACTACACAACCCTGGAGCTTTCTTCAGAATAACTATCCTAAGGGGGCTGCACAAACAGTAACTAAATATACAGCAAATCTGCACTATGTCCCCAGTAAATCATATCTCCTCTTTTCATAGGGAAGGAATCTAATATAGATAAGCCATCTAGGAGACAAAACTCAAGTGAAATTAAAGACAGATTTTCCATTACGTAAACATGCCTCTGTTTCTAAAATATTTTAAATTTACACCCACAAATATAGCATACAAACATTGCTAATTAGAAATTCAGCAATAAACATCATACCTTGGAGAAAGATTTCTCGAAAGTGAGAAAAAGGATGATGACAGAATGAAAACCAAGTAAATATAAATATTTGGGTTTTAGGTAGACCTGATCACGGTGTTATTAGTTTTCATTTATTAAACTGGTAGGGAAAATAGTAGTGATAACTCTGGCTCTGCCACACAAATTGCTCATTTCAAGTTTCTTTCTATAAGAAATCTATAGAAAATTTTTTAGCTTAAATCTAAGTATATTGGTTCTGAGAGCATCCAAAAAATATTTATTATAATTAAAGTACATTTAAAATACAAGTATTTCCCTTACATCAGAGAATCTTGGACTTATTTACATTTACAATATTTTTTATTGTAAAAATAAAATTATTCCCTCCAAAAAGTTGTCACAGCCTTTTCTTACAGTGTTCTGAGAATTTAAATCTTAAAGTAAGAAAAAGATAAAGTACTTCTATAATGCTGCAATTAAACATTTTATATGATTCTATCACAATAACAACTCCTTTAGTCTTAGCATAATCAGTATTCTATATGTGTTGCCTGCACAAAACTATAATTACTCATTGATTTGATCAAAATTACTAGTTGACTAGAGCAATTCAGTCTGCCAGCCAGCCTTCAGATTAATTAGTCAAATCAACAGTATATCAAAATAACTAATATGTTTCTAAATCATGGATTAGACTATCTACAACATCATGGCAATGCTTGGATTGTGTTCCAAAACCTTAGTTCACCTTAACTCTGCAGACTATTTTCCTCATAATTGAATTTACTCAGTACACAGTTGAGAGTTTTTCCTCCCCTTCAAGGGATAAAGGAAAGTGACAATAAAAGCCAAAGCAGGAAATTTAATGAAATCAGATACTCTTGTATAAAAAAAAATAAGAGGAGGAGGAGAGCTGTTTCACTATTGTGGGAGGGGAGTAGAGTCAAGAAGAAAGAAATAAAGTGTATTCTTCCCAATCAAACCACTTCACGGTGCTTCCAGTTCCATTAAAGGCCACAGTTCTGTTGATTTGATGCCAAATGCTTCTAAAATGTTCTTACCCAAGAAAAGTGTGTTTTTTGAAAGAACAAGGAAAGCAACACATTTAAAGGCGGGAGAAATTTTTCTTCCATTTACTTGGGTCAGTGAAACATCCATCATACAGAGACACAAACACCTTACGCAGTGAAAGATCAGAGGAGCTACTCTAGCAGGAGATCAAAGAGCCAGTGCCTCTGGGGAAATCAAACAAGCACTGAGCAGATCCCCCTGAGATTTCTTTCCTAAACTAGCTCATGGGAGTGCAGGGAGAACCACAAAGCAGAGCAGGCTAGCCCCAAAAATGTGACTAAAAAACATAATTCTAATTTGGCTCTCTCTCTGGAAGGAGAAACTTTTTCAGTCATTAAACAGAATAAGTATATAATAAAAAAAATTTTTTTTGAAAGCAAGAATCAAATTATATACGCGCTATGACCAAGCATTGAATTAGCATATGCTCTGATAACAGTACGCCCAGCCCAGTTTAAACGATGGCCTCTTCAGCAAATGGTTACACAGTGTCAAAGGGGCCTGGATGCATTACACAGATGCCCTCAGATCTAATTTCACCTACTTGGCCTTAAAAAAAAAAAAGCACTTTGTCCATCCCTGTTACATGTACCGTTCAAAGAACAAGTTGTCATTAAAATAGGAGGAAGAGGGTAGGATTCAGAGCAGAAATGTAACATGTCAGTATAATTTAGCTAGAAACTTCAGCACCCCAAAGCCTTTGGTTCCCAGGAGCAGAAAATTATGCTGCATACCTATTAAGCGCCTGCCTTAAACCTGCCCTATTAATATCGCTCTTCTCTAAACCTCTTAGTTTCATTACATTTCCCTGGGGCGACGTCATTTCTGCTTTGTGTTGTAGTTATTTCAGAACAAGACTCTGCTCTCCTTGAGGGTAGGGGTTACACCTTCTGTTATTCCCAGGTGATTCAAGAAGCATTTATCCACTGCCTAAGATGTGTAGTGTGGAGCATGTGAATAAAACCCAGACCCAGGCAGTTCGCTGGGGGGAGATGTTTGCCTGGGTAAGCTATCAGTGAGAAGGGCTGATATCTATTGGGCACTTTCTCTATCCCAGGCTCCACATTAAACTGTCTACTTAATCCTCCCAACCACTCAGTGAAGTAAGAGTTATCATACCCATTTTGCAGAAGAAGAAACTGAAGCTTAGAAAAAAGTGAATGTTTGCATAACTAACAAGAAGGACCAGGAGGACTAGGAGAACTGGGTCAGGACCAGGACCAGGACTAACCTTCTTGTTAGTCAATGGGAAGTCTGGATGGGTGAGAGAAGGAGTTAATTTGTAGCCACGGTCAGGAGAGGGAATTAGGATTGGCACCTTCATTGATACCACCTTGGCACAGGACTATTATCTGCAGTGGCACATGGAAGCAATTCACCTTAGCAAATGAGAATTTATGTTGATAAAAATATGATGTGATTCCCTGCATTCTAGTCCCTCATGAAATATGCCCACCATTCGTTTATTTGTTTTACCATAAGGGCAACAGAACAGGGTCATGGAACTTGATCCTATCATGAGTCCAACTTTTAGGGGAATTAGAAGTTTGGAAAAAGGCAAAATAATGGGTGAAGAGCTATAAGAAGCACTTGTCAACTAGTCATTGCTACCACCACAATGTGTTACTCAAACTGTCCAGGCAACTTGGATTTCAACCACTGAAGATGGTGCATTTCCCTGCTCACAAGTCTAGCCATGAAAGAGAAATCTACTGGTTAGCAATTCTAATACATATTAGAAATGTGAGCAAAGCAGATTATCCCACCAATAAAAAGAAAACCAAAACACTAAACATTAGCCACTTTAATAGATACTTACTCATCACTATAGTTCTAAGGAAGGAGTTAATACTATTGGAAGAGGCATTACACTCAAAATGCTGGTTCAAAGCATGTCTTTTCCTATTCATATAGCATATACTGATCAATAATATGAGTATCAGGTCATAAATTCAGTTGCATATCTACTGTGGTTATTTTGTATACAATTAAAATAAGTAAACAGACAAAATTATGTTTTTTACATTTTATTATAATTTATTGCACTTATGGGGTGACATTGATTTATACAATTATACAGGTTTTAAGTATACAATTCTATAATACATCATCTGTGTACTATATTGTGTATTCACCACCCCAAGTCAAGTCTCCATCCATCACCACTTATCCCCCGCTTTACCCTCTTCTACCTCCCATTCATTCGCTTTCCCTCTGGTAATCGCCACACTGTTTTATTTGTATGAGTTTGTTTTTGCTTAATCTCTTCACCCTTTTCACCAACCCCACCAGCCCCTACCCCTCTGACAATGGTCAGTCTATGAGTCTCTTTCTATTTTGTTCCTTAGATTCCACTATAAGTGAAATCAATGATACTTGTCTTTCACTGACTAGCTTATTTTACTTACCATAATATTGGGCACTTTCTCTCTCCCAGGCACCACATGAAACTGTCTAACTCTCACAACTACTCAATGAAGTAGGGATTATCCAAATAAATTTTTGAAATATTTGTCTAGTTCTGTGAAATACGACATTGATATCTTGATTGAAATTGCATTAAATATATAAATTACTTTGAGTAGTGTGGACATTTTAATGATGTTAGTTCTTCACATAATAAACAAGCTCTTAAGTTATGTGAAAAGACATGTGTCCTATGCTACATTTTTTTAAGAGAATGTGTTTCTAGGAAATTAGTTCATCTATTAAATACCACTCTGATAATTTCCAATGCAGTTATCGCTATGGTATAACATAAAAACACTGGACCAGGGCTCAGGAATTCCTGGGCCCAGACGTGGTGCTGGCTCTGACCACTGTGTGACCTTGGGAAGATCGTGACAACATCCTGAGCTACCTCGTGCTGAGCTCCCACTAGATCAGCAATTAAGGGCACTGGCTGATCACTCAGGAAGACCCAGGTTCACATCCAACTCCCATCACTTCCTAACCATGTGACTTTGGACAGGACATTAAGCTTCTTTAAGTCTAATGTCCTGTCAGCAAAATACAGATGGTCATAATGGTGCCTACTCACAGGACTGCTGGGGAGATTAAGTGTGACATGGAGTAAGTGCTCAGCACAGTGTCTCTCCCGTTGTGAACACTAATAGAAACGAGCTATCATATTGCTAGTAACTATTTTTCAATCTGTGCCTGCCAGAACCGAAGGAGTTTGAGGAGGAGCAGTGCCTCGGGCATTTAAAAAATAATGAAAACTTTCTATGGTATCAATTGCTTTTATCATATTAATATTCTAGATTTTCATATAAGATTTCAGTGTCTTAAGAAAGTTCAAAGAACTTGAGATCTTGACATTTTAGCCTTAGTTTTCAGTGAGTCTGTGCCCTGCTCCAAATGAGGCGGCTCTTCTCTTAGAGCCATTTTCTCACTAAGGTAGAGAAGTGTGTCCTGACTGTTTCAGAAAGAACTTCTAATAATCTCCAATACAGTGTCTGCAAGGTACTTCTGCCACTTGTCACACCATGTAGGATGCAACTGAGGACCTGCAGTCCTTTATGATAACTCTTCAGAGGACAAGGCAGCCAAAATCAGTGATACCACTACACAAAAGCATGCCACAATTTTCTCCTGGTTCCTGCATTGAAATAGTCCACTTACCCCAATCAGATCTGCCAACCTAGAGGAAGAATCCCCAGGCAGTTTTCAACGTAAAGGAACAGTGGCCAGACACAGAGTAGCTGGGGCTGCTGGGGCTAATGAAGTGGGGACCAAAAAGAATGTTTTTGTGATTGAACCCAGGACTTTGAATTTCCCCCTGGTTACTGAGGCTGGCTCCCTGGAGAAACCAAGTTTAGGCTTTAAAATAATGGCAAATGGCTCTTTGTTTGGAGGTGAGGACTCTGTAATTATACCTGAATGTTTTCAGGGCCCTCCTTTTTAGCATGATTTATGTCTATCCCCACTTTCCCTTGGCGTTTCAGGTCTATTTATAGTAGGTGCTAGGTGACTAAGATTTCTTCTCATCCCTCAGGTCTCGGCTCACAAATCTCCATCACTAGAAGTCTTCCCAGATGGATTTGATTTTTTGCTCCCCAAGATGATAAACTCCATAAGAGCAAGGTCTTCATTTTGTTCACTGCTAGATCCCCATTGCCTTACATAGCACACAGAAATATCTGTTGAGTGAATGAATGAATGAATGAATGAATGAAAGGGAAAAAGGGTTGCTTTGCCCAAAATTTGAGCCTGGTTTTATCTATCATTCCCACGATATTTAAACAACAGTAATATATTCTCAAAAGATAAGTGGGACATGATCATCTTTAAAAGTTCTTTTTCTAAGCTCCTCCTCCAAAAGCATATTAAATAGTAAGGCATTCACCTTTCCCCAAAAGCAAGAAGCTTTTCAAGGCAGGTTTCTTTTTGTATTTTTATAGAAAAATTTTTGCCTTAACAATTTTACTCATTTGTATTGGCACTAAAGATTAAATATAAAATTAATATGTGTTCCAATCTTGAAGCTGCTAAACCTTTGTACAGCTCAGTCATCACAATGTCAAAATATTTTTGAACTGCAAACATTCATTACATTTAGTCTTCATCCCACAATATTGATAGAAATATTTACCCATGCTGCACAGCCTTCCTGAGAAACCAAGTGCTCTTAAGAGAAAAGAGAGTGAGGGCAGCGAGAATTTCCTTGTTTCTGAACCTGCACACCAAAGCTACATTTGAGTGCTACTCCAAGAACTGGTTTCAAGAGCAAGGTTCAGTCCGGCTGAGCCAGCTTCCATGGATGAGCTCCAAACACAGCTTTTACTCAACACCATGACGGAGAAGAGAGAGGTTACACAGCCAGACACTGACGCTACTACTGAAGCCCATAGCCCCCAAGGAAACAATTTCTAAGCATAAAGCCCAAACAACCTCACAGAGGGATAGGGCATATTTAAAGTCCCCATCTTCACACTTTTCCTATTTTATCTAAATTAAACACTGGCAAATGGGATGCTGTAAGTGGGGAAAGAGGAATTATGTGGTAACAATGCTGGACTGTCTAATTAGCCCGAAAGAATTGCAAATATTATTTTGTTCTGTGGTCATAAGCAGTACTTCCAAATTGGATCAGAGAGTCTAGGAAGCTGGATGGAGAAGGGATGCAGATAAATAATTGAGGTAAATGAGAAAGTGTTTAAGAGTGAAAAATCAGTGAGTTTGAAAAACAGAAATCTAAGAGTCATTCTGCTCCCAACCAGTTGTATGAACTTTGACAAGTTATTAAAGCTGTTTCTCACTTTCTTTATCTTCAAAACATGGGATATATTAAATAGTTAGTATAGTCTCCTCCAGTTTGTGAATCCTGGAATTCTACAAAGCCCATCACATCTTTAATGAAAACTCAACCAAAGAAGCACTCAAGGAGTGCCATGTCCTTATTACTCAAAGCAGTTTGGGTTCAGTGCAATTTGAGCCATGGCTTTCACCCTAGATCATCTACCATATTAGCAATGACTAATCAAAACATTATTGGTCCAAAAATAATAATAACACAGTGAACAAGTAGTCAACCAGGACAGTGAAATACCTGGAGTTTCCCACTACAGTAATAAATTAGTTCAATATTTGGAAGGCAGTTTTGTACACATACCAAAAGTCCTTTTTAAAGCCATTACCTATGACCCATTTAATTGTAGAAATGCTTCTTAGTCATTTAAAAATGTAAGTAAAAAATATGTCCACTATAAATAAAGTAAACAATAAATTGTTTGAATTCATAATGGTGACTTAGGATAATATTTAATGACATGGGCAAATGCTCACTCTATAATGTTAAGAAAAGCAGAAAGCAAAATTATATACATGGAATGACATAATTACCAATAATGTGTATACATGACCTATATCATCATGTGTGTATGTATAATATTCATGAATAAGATTAGGAGGACAGATAATATATAAATGGCAGTTATCTCCAGGTATATTTTGTTTTCTTCTCTGATGTTTCCATATCCCAAATTCTCTGTTTTAGCATGTAGAATAGTCTCCCCTTATCCACAGCTCCACTTTCTGGAGTTACCTGCATTTTTAAGTACCCACAGTCAACAGTAATTCAAAGATATTAAATGGAAAATTCCAGAAATAAATTCCTAAGTAATAAATTGTGCACCATTCTGAGTAGCAAAATGAAGTCTCGAGCCATCCTGCTCTGTCCCACCTTGGATGTGAATCAGTCCTTTGACCATCATTTCCACCTTACTAGTAGGTCACCTGCCTATCAGTCACTTAGCAATCATCTGTTATCAGATCAACTGTTGCTATATAACATGTTGTTTGTGTTCAAGCAACCCTTACTTTACTTAATAATGGGCTCAAAGCATAAGAGTAGTGCATCCTGTGAGTGAAAGGTAAGTTCAGTAAAGGGGAAAACATAGTATGTATGAGATCTGGTACTACTCCCAGCTTCAGGCTTCCACTGGGGGTCTTGGAATATATCCCCTGTGGATGAGAGAGAGCTACTATAATAACTTTACAATGAAAGGAATTTTTAGTATATATACAGGACTGAAGGATGCAAAACAATGAGGACTTAGGCAATTACTAACTTATTCTGCCTTATTACATGCTTCAGGAGCTCCAACAAAGAGATATTATTATGGGATGAGTGGCCAAGAAAGTTCCTAGAGGGGGTTCACAAGTAGAATTTAGGTTTATACAATAGTGTTTAAGAGCACTGACTCCAAAGCTGGGTTTTCTAACCACGTGAGTATAGGCAAGTCACTCAAACTCTCATGGCCTCAGTTTTCTCATCTATAAAATGGGACTGGTATCAGTTATTTCCTCATGTGAGAATTAAACAAAACCATATAAAGGTGGGTTTTAGCACAGTGCCTGACACATAAGTAAGCGTTATATAAGAACTAACATAATTATTAGAAGGACATTTTATATTACATAGCATAATACATTGATAGTTCATACTTTTGCTGTCCTATAAGTCAGATACAACTCACAACTCTATCATGGAAGAAATATCATTTTGCCTAATTTATAGATGAGAAATTTAAGGCACAGAGAGGTTAACTGCCCAAGGTAAGTGGCTGAACCAGCATCTGCTCCCAAGCTAATCTACCTCCAGTGCCCATGCTCTTAACCATGGCACCATCTGTAGAATTTACCCTGGGTAAATTCTTTACTTTCAAAGAGGACGGAAGCAACCACTGACAGAGTGCATTGAACTTGATAATGAAAACCAGGTAAGGGAGTGAAGTTCTCACTCGTTAGGCAATAGGGAGCTGATAAAAGATTTTTCTGAGCAAAGAAGTTATAGGACAAAAGAGAAATGTAAGAAAATTGGTCTGGCAGATAAATATAGTCTATATTGGAATGATGCAAAAGGAAGTTGTGTGAGAGAAAGGAAGGGAACAGACAATGCAGGTGGCAGGTGCTGAGGGACTGACCAGGTGTTGCACAAAGAGATAGTAGAGCTGGGCAAATAAAAAAAATTGAATATTGGGAGCAAAACGGGGGAGGAAAAACAAGTCACATTTCATAACCTATTCAGGTCTGGACAAGAAATGTTTCCTTTTATTTTGATTTCTATAAGTTTTGTGAAATGTTTAGTGCAATTATTATTTGTAAAGCATTTTTTTAAAAAACCTAACCAATATAGCACAAAATAAAACATCACCTAGCATTGCACTCTAAGCAAATGTTGGTTGACTGAAAAGGTGTTCTACAGTAAGTGACAAGGAATCATAGAGTGTAAACATCTACGGTGTAAAGGAAGTGGCTATTTACAGAACCAAGACACAGAACCCACTAATGGCTAATCCTGACATAGAGCCCAGGTCTGATAACATCTTCCAGCACAAAGCCAAGTTAGTTTACCCCCTGTTTTAAAGAGGCACCCTAAGCTTGCCAACAAAAATATGTGATTGACCTAATTAGCTTACTGAACTGAGGAAAAGAACGTGCCCAAGTCATGTGTACTCACAGATGAGTCCTTCCAGGATCAAACAGTGCTGCATAAAAGGTAATCCTTCAACTTAAACATTCTCACTCATTTAAAGGGGCAAAATCCATTACTATTCATCATGAAGGAACTTAATGAATATTATCAGATGGTGATGACACAGACATGAGTGTCAAAAGAATGAGCTCTTAGGGTGGAAAACAGGAAGAAACATAAAGGACTGCAAAAAAAAAAATGTATGTGCTGTGGTTAAAGTCCAATTCCCAGATCAGGCCAGGCAATTTTCCCACATTGAGCCTGCATTAACATCCCCACTCCCAACTTAATGCTTTATTAACTTAACCAATAATGCCTGTGTCTTTACTCGGGATTATGAACAAATATAAGCCATGCCTGTTGAGACTGGCAGCCATTAATTCATTCAACAGACATTCTTGGGCACCATGATGTGCAGGTAATGAGTAATTATCACTATCTAGTCATTTGCTGGGAAGGCAAGAGATGGTCTAAAAACCATTTTGGTGTGGAAAAAAAATCCTTCATGAGAAGAGATGAGCAACCTAGAGAAAAGTGGTGACTTTCTCTAATAGACTGAAGGCCACAAAGGGACAGCTGACTCACTGGTTACAATCAGGGAGTAAATATATATCCACAAAGCAAATTTTCTTCTTCCCAGAGGGTATTAGTGAATTGTACCTCTCTCTCTCTCTCTCTCTCTCTCTCTCTCTCTCTCTCTCTCTCTCTCTCTCACTGTGAGCCAAAGTCAGTATGAGAAAGAGTTTATGCAGTTTCTCCAAAAAGGCATTTGCCTTGGAAGCATTTGTAGTAAGACTAATTAGCTTACTGAACTTAGGATCCTACCTTCAAAAAGGATCCTTGGCCCAGAAGGTCATAGCAGCTCTGGGTCCTGGAGCCCTGAATTGGTTGGATCGGACCTGAGCTTGGCCCCTGCCTAACTTGGGAAAGCAGGACACACCCAGAGGATATAGTTGGAATAGAACCGAGAGCCAGCCAGAGAAGCAGACTGTTGATATGTTTCATATTCTAAATTTCAGATTTTTATCACTAACATCTTATATAAAGCAATTTATCAATCCATGTCTAAAGTAAGGATAATTTATTACACCCAATTTTACTGTCATATAGTATTCTGAATATCCTTTAACTTGAAAAATGAAATCACTTTGCATCACCTTATATTGAATAATGAGCATCATTTATATGAGAAATTTTTCACAGGAAGAGAAAACAAATGTTGATTTTTATCAGATGTACAATTACTGATATTTCAGTAGTTGTAAGACTAGATAGAGCTATGGTATAAAATAAGAGTTAAACTTCAAATTTTAGTAACAAATTTAAGGTATTTTAAAGGTACTTTGCTTTTAGGGCATTGTATATGTATTTCTTTCTAAAAAGTGGCCCTCCCCACAACTTGTATGTAAATTAGTCTTAGTCAACTACTCAATCTTATCAACATATAGCAGAACAACTGCAAGAAATCCTATTGCAATTGAGATGTTGTCAGTACATAAATAGAAGACGGCATTTAAGGCACAAAATCATTAAAAATGACCTAAATACCCATTTTAAATACCCTATTTTATCATGAACCATAAAAAAGCAAATTTATCTGCCAATATTTTCACATACACCAAAGCTATTTCTGCAAGTGCAGGCCCACTGATTAAAGTTCAAAGTTGTCTGTCTTGCATGAACCGTACTCGTAATGTATAATATATGACTTCCAGTTGGCTACTTGATTTTGCAAAAAAATCTCAGAGTGGATCAATCTAATTGTGGAGTCATTCCACATTTTAAACATCTCCCCAGTCTTCTAGAGTTATCTCTTCCACATCCAATTAGACAGCAGGATCTTATAGCAACTTGCCTTTACTTAGTCTTTCCAAAGAACTCGATTTCATAGAAACAATTTTCTCTTCACAAATATATTTCATCAGTTAAATATGCCATTTGATGAAAATTATATAATTACTGTAACAATATACACAACTCAGCAGTGGGAAGAGAAGTTTGGACCTCAAGAGCACCCTGAAAATTGTCCACCAGATAGCACACTTACCAAGGGGTGGGGATAAGTCAGTGTGCTTTCCAAAGTGAGTAGAAAGAACTGGCAATCCAGGGAGCCACATAGGTTGGTTGAGAGAACTCCCATGGTATTATTTTTAAAAACCAGCTGTGTTTCAAGAGCTAACCTTTAGCTTAAAAGGATATCTCCAGGCAAAGCTATGTCTTGTTTAGAGGAAATGTCATTTAAGTTTCTCAAAGAGAGGACTTCTGTCTCTTTCTGACATCGCCTATGGGACAGGTTGTAGAGTGTTCTTTTTGAGGAAAGAAGCATATACTGCTATCTCCAAAGCCTACGGTTACCTCCAGAGGCTTAATTTCCAGTATTTACACTGGACAGTAATTACTAACACACACCTGATGAAAAAATAAAATTAATGCCCTTGAGCAGCCCATTTACAAGAAAATTCATATATATTCGCAAATAAAGTCTCCCGACAGCCCCCTCCAAAGACATTTTTCCAGACCTATGGAAGACCATTAAAATTTGCAATGAAAATACTAAATTCAGCCCATGTACTCAGTCTTTATTACCATTATTTTCATTTGGAAAATTTTAGGTATGGTGTTCGTGCTCTAGCTTACCGCAGACTCTACAACTTCCTATGGTCTCACACCTGCCCCCACAAGTGAGCATGCCACAGAATCAGTAGGATCTATAATATCATCATAACTTGATTCTGTATAGAAACTTTAGTTAGTCTTCAGCCACACCAGGAATGCTCTTAGAGAAAAGGCATTTGCCATGGTGGAAGCATCCAACCACATCACTAAAAGGAAGACCAGGGGGTTCACTTATCATGAAGAAATAGAAATAAACGATTGGCAGCCTAAGTAACAACTGTTCAAAAACTTTAGTCTTCCTGTCCTGGACAGTAATTCTCAGTGGTTAGAGTGTTAGCCCATGCACCAAAAAGTCCTGGATGATTCTAGGTCAAGGGCATGTACAATCTTGCAGGTTCAATCCCCACTCCAGGCTGGAGTATGTGCAGGAAGCAATCAATCCATGTGTCTTTCTCGCATCGAAGCCCCCTATCTATCTCTCCCCCATCCCTCTGTCCCACTCTCTCTACAAATCAGTGGGAAAAAATATCCTCAGGTGTGGATTAACAACAACAAAAAAACAATTTAGCCTTTCTAAAACCATGTGGGAATGTTGCTAAAAGCAGGTTCCTAAAGGTCTAATCCTTCAGATTCTGATTGAGTAGTTCTAAGAGTAGAGATTTAGAGATCTGCATTTTTAACCCGCACCCAAGGTGACACTGACTGACACAGAGTTGTAACACTAAAAATATTAACAACAACCATAAATGCTTATCAGGCCCTGGTCTGAGCACTTCACATGTATGAGTAAATCCTTGGAACAACTCTGTGATGTAGATACTACTATTATCCCCATTTTATAAAAGGCAAAATTGAAGAAGAGATTTTTAAAAAAAGAAAGAAAAAAACGGGGCTCTGCTTAATCAGCAAGAGCCAGGATGAAAAACTAGGTCATCTAGCTAAAGAATTCACAATCAACCACCTGGCTATGCTACTTCATACTACCTGGACCTACAGGGAACTGTAAAACATAAAGTAGGTTTTACAGTTGCTGACTCAGTAAAATCCCTTTACCCCTTAAGGGAGAACATGAGTCCGAAGAATCCCCATTTTTCACATTCATCACCATCTTTCGGGGAGAGGATAAAGAATTCCTTTTACATGTTATAATGAGAGTAACTGTAGAAGAATTGGCAAAAGAGATCATGAACGGAATAATGTTCAAAACCCATATGGCCCCATTCTAAAGAATTATTGCAATATTTTGTGAACGCTCTTGAGAACATGAAATAAAAGGGGAACCCTGATAGTCTCCCAAACAAAGTTATGAGAATGGGAAAGATAAAAGTCTAGTTAATAATAAAGTTAAGACTATTTCAACCCAATTCCTACACAGGTATCTCTCTCTCAAACAAACAATACAACACATATCCTTGGGTAAGGATTAAAATAAAAAAAGTCCACACCCACTAGGCAAAGAATTCTGAGACTTGACATCAAAATCATGATCCATAAAAAAAAAAAAAAGGATAAACTGAACTTCATCAGAATTAAAAAAAAAAAAACTTTTGCTTTGTAAAAGCCTTTCTGAAGATGAAAATAAATAAATACTGGCAAAATATCCAACAATGATGTACCTGACAAAGGATTAGTGTCTAGAATATTAAAAGAGTCTCAAAACTTAATAGTAAAAAGACAACAATCCAATTAGAAAATGGGCAAAGACATGAACAAACGTTTCAACAAAGAGGATATGTAGAAGACACATAATCACATGAGGTGATGCTCAACATTATTAGGAACTAATGGTCTGGTGCATGGATTCCTGCACATTGAAAGGAAATTAATTACCGCAGTTCAGCAGTAAACTAGATTCGGGCGGAGGGTGCTCCAGCAACAACATAACCCAAGGCCGAAGGTGGAATCGCACAACTCTGCAAGGAATTGGGCTCCTCCTTCTCTGGTTCCAGGGTGCATCACCCGAAAACCACTGCTGCTAAGTCACCGCAACTCTGCAGCTCCAGTATTAAGCATATGACCCCTAGTGGTCAGTGAGCATCATATGTACTGGCCAGTCAAATGGTCAGACAGTCACCTAGCCTTTTATATATATAGATTAGGGAAACACAAATTAAAATCACAATGATGTATCACTATACACCTATCAGAATTTAAAAGTGACAACACTAAATATTGGCCAGGATGCAGAGCAACTGGGTCACTCAGACATTGTGGGTGAGAATGTAAAATGCCACTCTGGTTTTTTAAGAGATTGACAAGCTCTATTCCAAACATGAAACTACCATAAAACCCAGCAACTGACCTACTGGGTATTTATCTCCTAGACTAGCACAAAAACCTGTGTACACAAATACTCATAGCAGCTTTTACTGCAATAACCAAAAACTGGAATTACCCAGATCTCTTTCAACAGGTGAATGGTTAAACAAATTGTGGTATGTTCATACTATGAAATAGTACTCAACAACAAATAACCAACAATTGACACCAACATCAACTTGGATAAATCCCCAAGGAATTCTGCTGAGTGAAAAAAAGTCAATTGCAAATGGTTTATACTATATAATTCCTTTTTTAAAAAAATAGATTTTATTGATTTTTTACAGAAAGGAAGGGAGAGGGATAGAGAGTTAGAAACATTGATGAGAAAGAAACATCAGTCAGCTGCCTCCTGCACAGCCCCCACTGGGAATGTGCCCACAACCAAGGCACATGCCCTTAACTGGAATCCAACCCGGGACCCTCCAGTCTGCAGGCCAATGCTCTATCCACTGAGCCAAACTGGTTAAGGCATATAATTCCTTTTACATAACATTTTGAAATGATAATTTTATGAATGGAGGATGGATAAGTGGTTGGCAGGACTTGGACAGCAGGAGGAAAGCAGCATGTTATAAGAAGGCAATAGGAGGGATACTGGTAGTGTTGGAACTGTTCAGTATCTTGACTATGGTGGTGGATAAATGAACCTACACAGATAATGAACTTGTAGAGAACTTAGTACAGTCACAAAGCCACCTACAAATGAGTGTAAGTAAAACTGGAATATGTCAATGTCAATATCCTGGTAATGATATTATACTCTAGTTTTGCAAAATGTTTCCATTGGGGGAAACTGGGCACAGTGCATAAGGGATTTTTCAGTATTATTTCTTACAACAACATGTAAATTTGTAATTAAATCAATAAAAAATTCAATTAAAAAAAAAAAAGGTCCATGATCCCAAGAATATGGGTGAGACCAGGCACTGCATTCTCTCACTGGGAATACAAAATGGCCACCTTCTGGAGGGCACTTGGCAATGCCATCAAAAGTGAGAAATACACATGTACCCTTTGATCCAAAGAGTCGATCTTTAGGAGAGTAATTGTAATGAATAATTTATAATGGGAGTAAAAGTTGACCTGGAAAGATAGTCAAGATATACATAGTTGTTCCATGAATATTTATGCAATCCCTGCTATGTGCAGGCACTGCTGTTGCATGTCCCTGTGCTCATTAAACTATACAGTCTGGTGGACTGTCCTCCGCTGGTAAACAAACAAGTGAGAGTGCACTATAAATATATGTCTGCATGTGATTACAGATACATACACACGTATATGTATATGTAATATAAAATCTGGAAGGACATAACACAAAATAATGTTAACAAAGGTTATTTCTAGAAAGTGGGGTTGTATATGTGTGTTTTATTTAATTTTATTCATTTTACTTATTTGTATATTCTAAATTTCTATAATTAACTAGTTTCAGTGGTATTAATTTTTTAACTAGTAGAGGGGGAAAAGGCTGGTCCCCACAGAGTGCTTTCTTTCTTTTTTTCTCTTTTTCTTTTTAGTTTCTTTTGATTTCTGAGTACAAGCAGAGTGAAATGTTTCTAAATTCTGATTTAAAAAAACTCAAAGACTTCTTCAGTTAACATGAATAAAGGCAAGTTAACCACACTGGATTATTTCAGGATTTTTTAAAAATGTGCATTCCTAACAATAACATTTTCTCACAAATTCAGGTTTGTAGACAATTCCTAGCCTTAGATTGAACTGGAGTCTCTATTTCAAGATGTTTGTATTGTTTGCTTCTGCTAATTTCTTTTTTTCTGATCATAAGAACAATGCAGATTCATTACAGGAAAAAAATTTAATGAATATATGCAAAATAAAACCCCAACTGTAATACTGCTCAACAGGTAAAAATAACTATTTTAAGCTCCAGATATACTTTAAACTAGTATCTCTATGTGTATATTTGCTAGTTCATGTGGTTACACTAAGATGGGCTCACACAACACATTCTGCTATTTAAACTGTATAATTCCCTTTTTTCTAAACAATACATGTCATTTTAATGATATATTTTAACATCAAATATGTTTCTTTAATCAATCTGCTAATGGTTGAGTATTTCAACAACGGTGGACAATGAAAATTTTTTTTAACTAAACATTCAAACGTATACCTGGTTTTGTCCTTCAGTTAAAACCCCAGAAGTGGAAATGTTGGCTCAAAGGGTATGCACACTTGAAACTTCGATATAAGTGGGCTCCCCAAAAGCTGTGCCAATTTATACTGCTAAGGATTGGTTTGGGCATGAAAGTGATCAGTTTCTATATGCTCAATAATGCTGCTGACCAATAATGAAGCTAATCTTGTTCCTGAATTCTCTAGAATTTCACTTTGGGGGCGGGAAGAGAGAAATTATTTCAACAGATCAAAATGGAGGATGTTTGGCTGTCAGTTAAATTGAAATTTTAATTTGTCAATTTCATTTTGATTGCAGAATTTTGTCAGAAGCAGGAAGGCTAACAAAAGATCATCTTTGTAGGACTCTGTATTCAATCCAATGATCTCTCTTTAGATAATCATTGCAGATTTCTATCTGACATCTTCAAATCCATGGCCTACAAAGATCAACCTTTCCACCAAGAATTCCAGGCTAAGACAGAGGTGGGTGGCCTTTTCATAGTAACTATCAGATGGGGAGATGTGGGAATTAATGAGATGATTATGCTGGCTGACTTTATGAGCATGCTCCAAGGCACAGTACTGCAGCCCAGCACCCAACATATTATCAAATGGTCCAGAAATATCGTTTACTATTAGTGTTCTATTATAAAGAATGTAACTTTAACATGACATAATGAGGACTTAAATAACAGCTATTTTAATCCCTTTTAATTTTGCTGATTTGCAAAGGAAACTGACTCGCAAAGCTGGGCCTGGAACTCAGGTCTCCTTGATGCCTTCTGATATGCTGCTTTCCCTCACACTATTTTGTCTGCTGGTGGGTTTTCTCTGTGCAGAGTGAAAGCGAGAGACAGCTTAATTCACACAATTACCCTTAATCAGAGCAATCCGCAATTTGAGATTTAAGTCTGCATGCACAACATATAGTAGTTGGTTTATAGAGATCTGCCTGGTTAAGTAATACTTCTCTAAAGTGGGTATTTTAAGTTGCAGGCTATAAGCAAATGGGTTTATATCCACCTCAGAAGATGATGAATTATTGATTATAAATCTCTACTCTAATAGAGGGTTTCTGATTGCATTAGATGGAGGGTTGAAGACTAATTAAAAATGCTCATATACATTCATCATTGTTGATTCTGCATAATCTGCCGCTCAAAATATAACCGTGGCACCTTTTCTAAAATGACAGAGGAAACAGATGAAATTTCACTCAGAACTCCCTGAGGCCATCTGTCTTGATTTCAGGGTAAATGGGCTTTCCCTAATGACCTAAATCACGAACAGAGTGACAGTTCCAAAACCCTGGACCAAATTTTCCTCTTCTCTCTGAGCAGGGGCTGGCCAGGCCTGGTCATGTGTACGTGATCAATAAACAATTACAGATGGACTGATAAATAGTCTATAGGCACACTTCAGGGATTTTCAAAACTAATTTGTCTAGGTGTATACATAATTGGAATTCATAATGTATGTTCCAGTGAGCTCAAGGAAATAGATCTATACCCCATCCCAAACAGCCCTAAAAGTAGTTCACATATGTGCTCCAGCCCTATGGTGAGTGGCTAGTACAATGATCTCTCGCCATCCCTTGGAGGCTATAATTATCTTACAGTCCATAGTGTTGCCCTCACCCAGGAAAACATCAGCAGGTAAAACACTGGCAGGTACTTTCCAACAAGGAAAGATGGATGGTCCTCACCTTTGTCCTCTAAGGAAGCCTCCACTCACCACACATCACAGTGACCAATACATGGCCTCAACTATAAAGGGAAGGATGGGAAGAGTCTGACAGTCACTCTGTGTTCTGCTGCTCCTCAGGAAATATCTGTCCACCAACTCCACCCTATCCCAGAAGTCCACCACCACCAGCCCCTCTCTGACCTGATTCAGAAGTTAGAATCCTTACCTGCCTTCAGAGCGTGAGGGTAGAAGAGTCAATCCACTGCCCATTACACTGCCTGAAAGTGCCCCAGTGCTTAAGGAGTGTTTACCCACCTTTCTCCAGGAATCCCTGGTGGCACCACTGTATGTCTGCAGTGGAAACAGCCAGGGAAGGGGGAAAAGGAACAGAATCTGGGTCCATGGAATCTGCACAATGGAGGCTTAAAACTTAAAATCCAGTAAAGAACATTTGTCATACTAGCTTTTGACCCGCTTGCTGTATAAAGAATCTGACAAGTCTAAATGGATTGAAAATTATGTAATCTACATTAATAGCAAAGAAAAGAGTTTTGAAATTAATGGTACTTCAACATAATTATGAATTTAAGGTAGAAAAGGGAGAGAGAAAAAAATGATACTTTAAGCTTGAAGAGTCATCCTAGTTTAATCAATTAAAAGGACAACACTAAGAAGAGACCAAACAATAGAAAAATTATTACACAGCTACCTGACCTATGCTTTTTGAAAAACAATCAAATAGCAGTATTGAATTGTGCAATGCCACACATCACAGTCTATGTTCCTTCTCTATGAAGTACCAGCAAGTGAAATTTACATTTTCTATTTTGTGACTTTCTTATATATTCTTATATACATACTAGAGGCCAGGTGCACAACATTCATGCACTGGAAGGGGGGGTGTCCCTCAGCCCTGCCTGTGCCCTTAGCAGCCCAAGAGCCCTCAGGGGATGTCCAACTGACAGCTTAGGCCTGCACTTGGACATCCTTAGCGCTGCAGTGGGAGAGGTTCCCGCCACCACCGCTGCGCTCACCAGCTGTTAGCCAGCTTGTGGCTGAGCAGCGTACCCCCTGTGGGAGTGCATTGACCACCAGGGGAAAGCTTCTGTGTTGAGCATCTGCCCCCTGGTGGTCAGTGCACATCATAGCGACCGGTCGCATCAGCAACTGGTCATTCTGCCATTCAGTTGATTTGCATATTACCCTTTTATTATATAGGAATCCTATGTTGTTGTTTTTAATTTTTGCCTCTTTACCTCAGTCCCTGAAGGTCCTGATTCTGGCTCAGGCTCTGTCCCCATAGAGATCAATGTAATTTACATAAGTATCAGTGGGCCTCCATTTTCTTGTTAATTTATTCAATAAATTCTACTTAGCAGCAGGGCCTGTGCTAAGTACAAAGAATGTGACATGGAACAAGTCAAACATGTTCCCTGTTCTTATGGAGCTCAGAGTCTATAACCATGAAGGTTAGATATGAAATCAGCAATCTCTTCTCATTTCTCAAGTTTCTTACTTGACTCTTTTCTGATTCTCATGGCTCTATCTTCACCTTTTTCATTTCCATTATTAATCACCTTCAGTACTCCCAAAACAGCCAGTGCCATATGAAAATTTTATTCTCTAATGTAGGGATTTAACCAGATTGGTTCACAAGACAAGAGGAGGATTGTGCAGAAGAGGGTGTCCATAGAAATTAAGGTCTCAAAAGAACAGACGGCAGACCGGCACTGTTTTAGATGAACACCGAATGTGAATAAAGGGTACAGATGGAAAACGGGCAGGGAAAAGAGAAAGCATAACCAGCTCCTCCTCCTCAAAAATTGGAACCTGATCCCCTGAAAGTCTGGTCACTGGGTTATTCAATCCTGATTGCTTAATGAAAGTGTACAAATCAGCAGGTACTCTCCGTGGGGGTTCCAAATGCCCTAATTATGACCAACTGGAGGTCTTAAAAAAATAACACCTTTATTGAAAGGGTTGCTGGCACATCGTTCATTAAAACACCTCGGCTCCCAACTACATTAGAAACATGATAATTATCTTCACTCAAATTTGCTTTACAACACTTGAAATGCTTCGAACTCTAGGATGATAACAGAATATAAACAAAAGGACCATTCATTAAGGCTCCTGGGGCCAATACTATGTAACTGCAACTCAAAGTGAGGAATTTTCCCTTTGAGAATAATGAAGAGAGAATAAAATACAAAAACTGCAGTCATTATCATTATAATAATACTAGAGGCCTGGTGCACAAAATTTGTGCACAGGGGATGTGGGGATGTCCCTCAGCCCAGCCTGCACCCTCTCCAATCTGGAACCTCTTGAGGGATGTCCAACTGTCTGTTTAGGCCCGATCCAGGTAGGATCAGGCTTAAACGGGCAGTTGGACATCCTTCTAACAATCCAGGACTACTGGCTCCAAACTGCTCACCTGCCTGCCTCCCTGATTGCCCCTAACCACTTCTGCCTGCCAGCCTGATCACCCCCTAACAACCCCCCCTGCCAGCCTAATTGATGTCTAACTATTCCTCTGCCAGCCTGTTGCCCCCAACTTCCCTCCTCTGCCAGCCTGGTCACCCTAACTGCCCTCTTCTGCAGGCTTGATCGCCCCCAACTGCCCTCCCTTGCAGGCCTGCTCCCTCCCAGCTGCCCTTCCCTGCAGGCCCGGTTACCCCCAACTTCCCTCCTCTATAGGCCTGGTCACCTTTAACTGCCCTCCTCTATAGGCCTGATCACCCATAACCTTGCAGGCCTGGAACCTCCCAATGGCCCTCCCCTGCTGGCCATCTTGTGGTGGCCATCTTGTGTCCACATAGGTGAAGGATCTTTGACCACATGGGGGAAGCCTTCTTGTGTGTTGGAGTGATGGTCAATCTGCTTATTACTCTTTTATTACATAGAATAGAGGCCTGGTGCATGGATGGGGACCAGCTGGTATGCCCTGAAGGGTGTCCTGGATCAGAGTGGGGGTTCCCTTGGGATGTGGGGTGGCCTGTGCAAGGGGCCTATGGTGGTTTGCAGGTTGGCCATGCCCCCCAGTGACCCAAGTGGAGGCCCTGGGATCTGGGATTAATTTATGTTCTACAATTGAAACTTTGTAGCTGGAGCAGAGCCAAGCCTTCTGCTCGCTCGGTGGCAAGAGCCATTTCTGTTTGAAACTTTGTAGCCTAAAGTCGAGGCCTAGGTCCTAGGGCTTCAGAAGCTTGGTTTCCTCCATTGCCGGGGCAACCCTAGTCTCTGCCCTCTCCAGCTCCCTGGGTGCCGCCATTTCTGTTGGGATTATGTATCTTCCATAATTGAAACTTTGTAGCATTGAGTGGAGGCCTAGGCCTGCAAAGGCAGGTGGAAAGCTTGGCTTCCTCCACTGCTGGGGAAACCCAAGCCTCCATCCTGCTCTCAGTGGCTGCACCATCTTGGTTGAGGTTTATTTGCTCCTGATTGGCTTGTGGGCATGGCTTGTGGTTGTAGCAAAGGTATGACAATTTGCATATTACTCTTTTATTAGATGGGATTAGCAGCACCAAATTTTTCTTGAGTCATTACCATGTGCCATGCACTATACTAAGTACTTTTTTACATGCCCGAAGCCCAGAGAGACTAGATAACTTGTCAAAGTTACCCATCCAAGATGTGTCAGAGCAGAGACTTGAACCCAGACCTGTCTCACTCCCAAATCTACTCACTTACTCACTATACTGACACCAAAAAGGTAATGTCAAAGGAGGGAAGGACGAGGCTGGAAAGAGGAGTTGCCAATTGCAAACATCTTTATTTCCCCAAAGCATGGTTTACAAGACTAAAAACCATTAGAATCACAAAGGTTGAATGTTGAACCCCTAGAGAACCCAAAAAAGAATTCCAAGTGATTCCCCTAACAGGTGTCAGAAAGTCTGCCTTCTCTTCCAGGACCGGTAAAGTTTGAACAAAGAGAAATAATGAGGCTGTAGCATGAAGAAAGTTGATTCACCAAGAAGGTGCCTACCTGTGGACCCACAGTGGAGCCACAGGTTATCCAACAAACTTGTATTGTATGCCTACTGTGTGCCAGTTGCCAAGCCACTGCCCTGGTTATGGTCTCTAGCCTCCATGTGCTGAAGAAAAATCACAAAACCCAAGTGAGGAAGAGAACCTTGTATACAGAACCATGAAGGGGAATGAGCTGGACTGATAGAAGCTACTCCAGGAATGCTGGCCTTGAGTGTTCAACTCATATGAGTACCTCTCAGTTTGAGACCCTCCAACCCAACTCCAAGTCCAGTTGTATTATAGTAAGAACAGTATCAACATTCAAAGCATTGAATTGAACTTTCTATTCAATAACTGAAAGCTGAGAATCTCTCTTAGAAGATCGTCCCCTTGAGATGGAAAAATGAGAAGCTATCCTGGTTATTAAGCACCAGGAAAAAGCCCCCGCCCCTCCAAGAACAAGAAAGGCCCAGAACTATTTCAAGCCTCAACATGGCCTTGCCTCATCTTTGAAGAACTCAAAAGTCAAAAACAAGTTGTGGCCTACTGGAGTCAAATAAATCTGGCTTCCCATTCTAGCTCTGTCACCTCCTGCGTCTATAGCTTTAAGCAAAGTACTTCTTTAGCCCCAATTTCCTCAGTCATAAAGCAAGGGATAATAACCTCACCATCTAACTGCTATCTTAGGAACATTATATGAGTGTACTCTTCATCCCATTGTGGCACATGCCCCACTCACAGCCCCTACTAAAGGAAGTTGGTAATGTTCCCATGCAAGTCTTAAGGGCAGCCTTAGTAAATGATTTTCTGTACTAACACACACACACACACACACACACACACACACACACACACACACACACACACCATTGACCTGCTAGTCATATGGAACGGAACAGGACAGGACAAAGGTGGGAACTAATCCCTAGACTGGCCATCAATGTGTGCTATGGTTTAGCCTCAGGGATGAAGGCCTATTAACTCAGCCATCCAACTTCTCTGGGACATTTGAACTAGAAAGTAAAGCTAGCCTGTAAGGCAGTGAAGCAGATAAGCCCCAAGACAGACTAGCGATTTGAGAGTAGCTGGGTTAATGGATGAGGGCAGGCTCCCAGAATGACAGTCACAGGCCCTCAGCCAGTGGGAATCCAAACAGCCTTCTGATTCCAGTCTCCAGGTGTCCAGATTCCCTTGGTCCCTGCCTTTCCTGAAGCCCAGCATCTGACAATAAACCCCTACAATCTGAGGTCTCGGGGATGTATCTCTGTTCTTTGCAACCAAAGATAAGGCAGTTATGGAGCCTACACCCACCTGAAGGGCAGGGAATCACTGGCCAGGCTGCCTCATAGGAGCTCACTGAACAGACTGGGAGGGAGAGATGATTTGATCCACCCAGCAAAGAAGGCTCCAGACACCTTTTACAGAAGCAGGCCGCCAAAGTTAACAACTCACAGAGGGAACACCCTTGTAATAAGTAGCATATATCCTTAAGAAGTTCCCTGAAGTGAAACACCTAGTAAAGTCCAAAATCCCTCATACCCTTGCCACTACTAACAGCCTCATTTTGGGAGTGTGGGGGGTGTAAGGGGGGAAGATAACACTCTAACACTTCTAAAGATTAAAGCAAAGACAAATGTGTTTTGTTTTGTTTTTTCTTTGAGGTCCATTTTCATTAAGGGACAAAAAATACAAGCCAGACTATGCAAGCCTCAAAACAAAAAATAAAACAATGACAAAACAAAGCCCATAAAGCAAAGACTCCCTGCTCCCTCCACCCAAATCCATAATTTGGAAAATGACACTCAAAATAACTAGCCACATCAATCATGCCAAAGCCATTACACGAAGCCTTTCCAACACCCGCCTCTTCCTGGCCTGGCCTCCAATCCCATGCCAGCATTTCAGAGCACCTTGGAGGTCTCTTTCCATTTATCATTTATTTTATTAGCTGGCTTGCAACCCAATTTGTTCCACTTCATGTTTCTGGTTTAAATATGTGAGCTCTATACTTCAACAGAATGGACAATGGGTTTCAGCAGACACTGTCGATGTGTATACTCCATAGCTACCTGCTTCAGTGCCTCTTTCAAATCTGCATATGACGTAGAAAATGTGTTTGCTGTAAATTATTTAAAAGAGGCAGCTGACAAGCATTTTTGCATCAATCAAACCTGAAGAAGGAGTCAGGGTTTCTTTAACAGGCCAAGGCATAATTTATCTAGATTTACTCTTCGTTGGACAACTACTCAGCTGAGCTTGAAAACTGTTATTGCTGTTAGCTTTCCCTCAAACCACCCAAAGAACTGGGGTCAAAGCAGCTGTGGTTTTGATAAAGTATTCACTCCTCACAGAGGTGAGGGTGAGCAGAAAATTTCAGGTCTAAAGTCATTGGCCTGGGTCCAGTCCATGCATTATGAGAAACACCTGAGACAACACACTTAGACTTCTGTCTTGAGCTACAAGGTTTTTATGCTATTCTATCATTGTATAAGATTCAACGCCTCCCTGGCATTGAGTGGCAATAGCTCAAGGTGATAAGCAGTGAATCACAACATACTCCAAGGAGTATTTTCTTGCAGCCTTGAAATAAAATCAGAATCTTTGAAGCTAGTAAACCTTCTGAGGGCTGAACATCTCAAGGTTATTTATTTGTAAGTTTCTATGGGAAGGATATAAACACAATCAAAAGAAATGCAGTTTATGATGAACAGATTTTCTTAGTGCATGATAATTCATGTTTTAATTGTCAGGATGTTATACTAAACCATTTCAGACCTTTAACTTCTCATCCACTATGTTTCCCTCTCTTCACCCTTCCCCCCTCCAAAAAAAACCTCATTTTCCAATAGGGTTTGAAAAATGCAGAAGAAGCAAAAGATAGCTTCAAGAAAAAGCTATGGTTCTGCATTATTTTTATATGATGAAATTGATAAATACACTGAATAGACTTAATTCCTCATTACACCACTAAGAAACATTTTCAAAACATTTATGCAACAATTGGCAAATAACATTTTAGGAACTTTGGTAACTTTAAGGGCTGGTTTTTTTTAATCTGTTAGGAGTACCTACCCAAGCCCCCAAAAGACCCAATTCAAAAGTGGGACCTACCAGCCTGTGTCACATGAGCCAGGCTGCCCTATTTGCACCCTTACTGACTGGTCTGCAAATATGGGCTTATGGACTGAGTCCATCAAATTTTCTTCCCTAGGAATTTAAATCAGAATGGGAAAATGCTAAATGAGTTTCTCTAGTTGCTTCAAGAACTGGAACATTAATGCAGAAGGAATAAAGCAGCCCAGTTTAGCTATGTGGAATTCTATTCAAAAATAGAATTGAGTGGTGAGCTGGCATTCCCATTCCTGGTCTGAAGGCAGGCTGAGCCTGAGCTCCCTATGACACCAGAATCCTTCCCATAAATTTCCCTTTTTATTTAACCTAGTAGAAGTTTTCCTTGATTCCAAGCTATTTCACTCAGGGTTAGGGCTAGAGTAGCAAAAGCTTGGTATGCCGGTTACGTAAAACTAGAGTGATCCTTCAGCAAGTGAAAATAAAATAATCATCAAAATTCAGAGGCAGAAAACTTACTTTGATCACAAGAGATGGAGCTGACATGCCATTTGAGAATTTGATTCCTATTTCTGTCATGTATTTATTATACCATCTTAGTTCAAAATCAAAGAGCCTCAAGTCTCTATGTGTCAAAGGGGTAACACTTCCCTTCCAAGGTCATTTCCTGCTGTCCTCTGGCTCCAACAGTACTGACACACAGCAGCAAGAATCTCTTATATCTTCCCTTGAGTGTTGGTTTGCTCACATTAAGCTTCCAGCTGCTTGATGTGTCAAATTAAAATACCCGATAAAGTGCTGCATCCATCAGGTCTGCATTATCTAAGTAAGGACTATCATTACCCATTCTGCCTAAACTCACAATCAGTCCTAGGGCCAGCCCTCTTCTTCATTTTCCCATGGTCACCAGACTCCCTCACACTCCAAGTTCAAATCATGGCGCTCACTGGTGCTTCCTCTTAGAAATGAGGAAAGAAACAAGAGAAGAGATCCCAGAGTCTGTACACTTGGAATACCAATCGTGATTCCTCTAATAACCACTTATTTTTTCATTCTACAGGCCCGATCCTTCTCCATAGACTGAAGATATGGGGACTTGACCACTGACTTTTAGCTATCTTTCTGCCCCAAGACATCTAAGAGATATAGCAAGAACACAGCGTGGTGGGATTTGAACACTTAAGTAATGACATAAGAAAACCAGCTAAAATATGTCACATTAACTGAGTAGACTATCCAAAAGTGAGGTTGCTATTGGCTTCACAGCAGAGGCAGAGTCTGGGCTGAGCCATGAAGGAAAAAAGAACGTGGATCAATAGAAAGACAGGTGCTTATGTCACCTAAGCGTTCACTTGTATGTTTGTTGCGGACAAACATACAATAAACCACTGGGGTGGGGAAGGAGCACATATTAAGAGATTATACTGCAGAGGAAGAAGAAAGGAATATTCTAAAACTGTATCGAGCCCTTAGTGAGAAAGCTTTGTATAAGGCAAAAAGGATAGTGTTTAAGGGGGAACGCAGAGGTAAGCGGGCCTGGTCTACTAACGTCTTACCCCTGAGAACAGGCACCATCTCTGCTCTGCTCACATTGGACTCCCAAGCCCTAGGACTACCTCACTGAATGCTCAATAAATATTTGATGAAAGAATAAATAAATATAGCCCCTACCTTTAAAGACATAATTTTTTTAAATGGATAATAAAAGAGAACATGTGCCCTTTCCTTCCAAGATCCCTAATAAATGCGGTACCAATTTCACTTAAAGGGAACCCTCCTTGGGATAATAAGGGGAGGAATGTAAACCTCACACAATAACCATTTTATGCAATAAATGATCAAATCCCACCATGTTAGCAAGTAAACAAATCTGTCACTTGGCTCATTCTCTATGCTGATACATTAGCAAAGAATGAGCCTTTTAATAAAAAAGAATAATTCACTCTACAATGTAAGCCCAAGAACTCTCTGAAATATATATTAATTTGATCAAAATACCACTGCCTCTTAAGTTAATTTTCCCCTCCAACTGCCTCAACCACAGGCAATTATGTCACACACACCAGATCCATGAGGTCCAAATGACAAACAGTCCCCTTAAACCAAATGTATTACCATAGCAACAAAGGGACCACATTTGCCGTTCTCTACCTGCCATGGCCCAATCAATTATTTAACATGCCTACACTGCAGTGACACTGTATAAATGATCATGTTCATTAGCAGCAAGAGTTGGCTCAGGGAAAACCACAAACGCCAGACAGCTAAATTGATCTCAAACCAAACACACACACACCTTGATGGTGATGTTCAAGATCCAGCACAAAGAGAAGGAGGAAGAACAGTATGTTCTTAATTTTAAATGTTCACTTTAGAATTATATGAGTATACAAATCTCCCAGCTCATACTTTTTTTAAAAAAAGGTAACAGATAAATTGATTTTATAAATATAGCACACGTTATCAAAAGTTGCTAAAACACCAAAGATCAGATGAGAAGATTAGGAAGCCAAAGGATGAAATTCATCTTAAATTGGTTTTGTGGTTTTGGTTATGGGTTTTGTTCTGTCCCATTTTCTGGCTTATTTCTCATTAGGGGAACAGGTACAGGCTGGAAAATTGGATTCTGAAGCGAATGTACAGCAGCCAGCTGTGACCACCTTCTCACTGAACCAGGTTAAAATCTCTACTGACTTCCCACAGGGAGATCCCCAAACAGAGAACAGGACAGCAATATGGTTTTAAGAGAAAGGAGAGAGATTCCTTTATTAAGAAGAAACAGAGATTGAGTTCAGGACTTCTGCATTTCACTCTGGGACACACCTCAAAATCTTAAGGCCAATACGACTAAACCCAACAATCCTCTCTTAAACCACCTAGCGGTGTACCTTGTGCCTCCAATGGCCTAGTACCAGGATCTGTACTGAAGGCTGCAGTCAGCATTGGGGCTGGAGTGGAGGGGGGTGGTTTTCAACTCCCTTTGTTGTGTTCTTTCTTATCACCCCTCAGAAAGAGGAGGAGAGAATAACCCTCTGAAAGACTCTAATTTATTTATAATAGAAAGCTTCACACAGACAAGAGTTTATATTTGGTTAAAAATAACTAACGTGGCCCAGAAAGGAAATCTCTATCGGCAAATTAAAAGGCACATAAAAAATCTAAAAAACCCATTCTTACAGAGTCCCAATGATGCTCTTCTAATTGTAGCCTTCTGTCCCTATTTTGCTAAAAATCTAGCTTGCCACAAGCTGCAGCTATCAAACTTTGATTACAGACTGCAGAGATAACTTAATAATTTATGAAAACTGTATTTTTCTAGTACAGTAGTCTTTTCATCACAAATATTAATTTTTATGTTGTAAACGCAAGAAAATCTCTTAAAATATTATGATATGCAATTATTTCACTGTCCATACGAAAAGTATTTTGCAAACATAAACATTTGATATTCACCCAATAACTGTTTTCCCCTTAAGATCTATGTTCCCTGAGAAAAGCATCACAAATACTTAAAATGATGTCTAGGATAAGTCTATAGACCACAAATTTCCTCTCATAAAGAGATAAATTATCACGTCAAGAAGGCAAGCATTGGGAGGGTAGGGGACGGAGGCTGTAAGAGATCAATGAAGGACTTGTATGCATGCGTATAAGCATAACCAATGGATACAAGACACTGGGGAGGGAGGAGCAGGCGAGGGCATGTGCTGGGAGGTAGAGGAGACCGGGGGAAGGTCAGTGGGGGGAAAAAAGGAAACATATATACTACTATTAGTAATACTTTAAACAATAAAAAAATCTATATTAAAAAAAAGAAGCTAAGCATTTACAAGCACTTCACACAGTAGTATAATTTTATTTATGTACCCATATAAAGTAAAAACATGTCTTGGGTTATCATTTACACAATTAAAAATCTTGCTGATTACCATGTAACAAAGCTTAAGACAGATAACCTCTCACATCTGACAGGACACAGGACATGAGTCATGACCACTGTGCTTTTCCATAATTGAGTGAATGCCTTTAGACAACTGGTGAAATATCTGCCTCTCATTTTCCATCACCTGACATGCACGCAAATAATATCATGGGACCCATAGAAAGCAATAAGCTCT
Source organism: Antrozous pallidus (assembly GCA_027563665.1). Classification (NCBI taxonomy): domain Eukaryota; kingdom Metazoa; phylum Chordata; class Mammalia; order Chiroptera; family Vespertilionidae; genus Antrozous; species Antrozous pallidus. Next base: position 59,505,943 of record CM050516.1, on the reverse strand, counting down.
AAGAAAGTCCTTTTGAATTTTTTAGTATTTATGTCTCTCTACTCCAGTGGTTCTCTACCTATCTAATGCCATGACCCTTTAACACAGTTCCTCATATTGTGGTGACTCCCAACCATAACATTATTTTCATTGATACTTCATAACTGTAATTTTGCTACTGTTTTGAATCGTAATGTAAATATCTGTGTTTTCCGATGGTTTTAGGTGACCCTGATAGCAGTTCTCAACCTATAGAGCCTAAGACCATTGGAAAACACAGATATGTACTGTGGAAAGCTAAATAATGTTACACTTTTTCATATTTGCCGTGAATTTTGCTTACAAATTACTTCTACTACTTACAATTAAGTTACTACACATAATATAACAAAAATAAACTTCCAAATGTCAAATAGCAAAGTGATGCCATATGCGTGTAGATATTTGTATTATATACATTTCTAGACAAGAGTAATTAAAATAGATAAAGGAACAGAATAGAAAGCCCCAGAAGTACAGCCCCATGGACAGCCATGATTTTCAGCAAATGCACCAAAGCAATCCAAAGGATAAAGAAAAATGTTTTCAACATATGGTGTGGGAATAACCTAGTATTGATACAGAAAAATATTAACGCTGACCCCTACCTCACACTCACTGACTTGCAATGTAACAGATATATTGTTAACATGAAAGCTAAACCCATAAAGGTTTTAAGGAAAATACAGATTATCATCATGACTTTGGGGTAGGCAAAGGTTTCTCAGGCAGGTCACAGAAAGCAATAATATAGGAAAAATAATAAATAAAACTGTCAAAATTTAGAAATTCTCAAAGACACAGTTAAGAACATGAAGAGTCAAGTTACAGACGTGAGATCCGCAAAACGTATACCTGACAAAGAACTGGTACCCAGATATGTAAAGAACCCCAACAACTCAAGAGATAAATACAAAGTGTGGGGGGGGGGCTCTTTAAATGCATTTACATGTATCTACACAAAACATAAGGAGTAGCTGTACCAAGTACAGTTTTTTAAAAGGAAACAGTGAACAAAGCAGCAAGGAGCCCTGCAGTGCAGTCTACCTCAGTACTGGCTGTGGTTGGCCACCTTTATTCCTTGTGCCATCCACTATTTACGTGTTTGCCAGCCAGAGGTACATTTCATACAAGAATACGTTCACAAATGATGCTCTCAGTCTCTAAGGGCAGAAGTCACACCTGTTAATGTGTTCTGTGCCATCCCTGGCTCTGGGCCCCAAGAAGGTCAAGAGCCTGACAAATGCTTCCAGTGTTGCCAATGGCTGAAAGAGTGTGCTTCCCATCTCATCTACTATTCTCAAGTAACATTTATTAAATATTCATTTGTGCAAGGGCAGCCCATGGTATGAACTATTTGTTTTCCTACCAAAGAATGTCTAATACTGTCCACAGGGAGGAATTTCATCCAAATCTAAAAGGATGGAAAACTGTTGTTTTAAGGGTTTCCTGGATTTACTTGGGGAAAAGGTTCTAGGAGGAATGTCCCTTCACAGTGATGGGTGGTTTTCAGGGAGAGCTGGCTGGGGACAGAGAAATATATAGCTGACTGGTAGGGAAATGGGCTTTTCTAACCTTTGAGCTCTCTCTCTCTCTCTCTCTCTCTCTCTCTCTCTCTCTCTCTCTCTCTCTCTCTCTCTCTCTCTCTCTCCCTCTCTCTCTCTTCAAGGGTCCAAACAATCCTGAGAGACCTTACTTGGTTCCAGGTCTCAGTAGGTTCCAATTCCTAAAGATGAATATTTGTTTAACCCGTAATTCTAAGCTTTGTAAGACTAAAGAAGTCACACCTTGATCCTGAGGGCCTTTCTACTTAAGTGTATTGCTTAATTTTTGGTTTAACCAATGATTGTGTCTTCTTGGTATGTGGCTGTTCACTTAGAGGGCAAGTACAAGACAACCTGTTCTTTCTCATACTCAATCCTTTCACCCATAGCTCCAGCCTGGGACCACACACAGCCACTCATTTAATCTTAGTTCCACTATAGACAGGCCAGATCCCACCCCAAGATAAAAGGCTAACAATTCCAGGTCCAACAACCTAAGGAGACAGTGCTGGCCAGTAGTCTGACCTCAGTAAACCTTACCATACTTCCCACGAGGGCAAGTCTCCAGAGTCTTTCTCCCCTAAGTTATTGTGCCTGCCTTGGTCTTTCCTAGATCTTAAGTTCCCAAGAGGTTGTTTTTCTTTATAATATTTTAATTTATTTATTTGTTTGTTTTTTAGAGAGATTGGGAAGGAAAGAGAGAGGGAGAGAGAAAAAAATCAGTGTGAGAGCAAAACATTGATTGGCTGCCAGGGGATTGAGCCTGCAACCCAGGCATGTGCCCTGACCAGGAATAAAACCAGCAATCTTTTGGTGCATGCCACAACGCCAAGCAACTGAGCCACACCAGCCAGGGCAAGAGGTTTTTCATTTGTAAATGTTGCTCTTCTCTAAGATTAAATAAATATTGAGTTACACAAAAGCCCAGAGCCAGAGAAAATTATGCAATCCTGTTACATAATCCCTCCTCTAGTTCACTAGGTTCATGTCTGTGCCTCTTCCAAACCTTTTCATAAACCTGCCTGGTAAAGCCTGCCCTCCTGGTAAGGTCTGCCCGCCTGTCCGCCTTCCTACAGCACCTCCTCTAGTCCTCACCTTGAAATGGCTCCTTCTGTTTTCATTCTATATTCTGTCTTCTCCTTCTGGATCATTCAAACTGAAGTGTCCTGGGAAAGACACTCTGATTTCAGTACTACTGCTTCTAGGATCAGCAGCATTTATCTTCACTGTGTAAATAACATATAACACAATCTCTTTGGTGAGCACCAGCTTACACTATCCTTCCCAGCTCCTGATCACCACCTCTCTCCTTGTAAATGTCTCCATCTTTCTCAGGGTCAAAACTGTGGATCTCAAAGAGTTTTCACTCATGATGCGAGGTGGGTAGAGCCATGGGGGCTTTTCTACAGGTCATTATAACTTTGAATATAAATAATAAAAAGATCATAGATGCCCCTTGTCATTTAGTAAACCAAGAAAGCATTACCTACAAAATATGACACAGATCTAAGATCATCTGCCATACCATTTAACAGGGTATAATGATATGAAAATAAAAATATAATAGATAAGTCCTTAATTAGCAAATAATAATAAGTGTATACTATTGACTGAAAGTAAATAATAAATGAAAAAAATTGGCTTAAAAGTAATACACAATGTTTTAACTTTTCAAAAAAAGTTTTTCTTCTTTTCTAGTTTTTACCTCACTCATTGTCTTTTAAAAATTAGACATAGCTCTCACAGTATATACAGTGATAGTGGTACAAGACCCTGGATTAAGCAAGGCAATTTTGGGTAGGACACCTCAATTAGAAACAAGTACTTCTTGTTGAAGATTATGTAAGTCTAATTTTTTATTAAATGTTAATGGAATGTCACACTTGACTTACCTTTTGTAGAGGAAGGAAGATTTGTTCTCTGTTTCAGATAACAAAGTTGTTTTGTAAATAAATTTAAGAAACTAATACCATAGTTCTAAACCTCTTCCCGTATTATATAACTGGTTTCGTGTTTTTTGTTTTGAAATTTAGCACTTTATCAAGGTATGTTTCTTTTTATTTAGTGCAAATATTTCCCTGGCAAAGGTCACAGAAAATTCAGTAGAGCCTCACAGTCACAGCAAATATTTTATTAACCATTCTATCCCCCCCAAAAAAAAACTATCCCTCTCTACATACTCTCTACCCAAATCAATTCCTTCTACCCATTTTCATTTGAACGCTACCCCAAAATATAGGTCGTGCCTGCCCTCGTGCAAGAACATTAATGCAAATGTGGAAGAACCTGAGACCTGACCTTTAGCTTTCTGAGACAACCATGTGGCAAACACCTGAACATAAGTCTGAGCAGGTCCTGGCAGACTACCATACCAGTCTCTTGGGTATAGCATAATATTTCCTACTTTATTAAGGAATCTTTCCAAGTCTAACTACTAATTCTTTCAATATCTCGCTCTAAGAAAATGAAATTGGTTTGTAGGTGGTCCAGAGTGCAGAAGGTTTTAAAACTTTTACATGTTTAGAAATCCCAAATTATTCAGTTTTAGCTAACCATTACATACATAAGATTTTTGTTTGTGGCCATCAGTTTACTATTAATGGTCTTGAACAACCTATAATTTTGTTGTCAGTCCACAGGACATAAGGAGAGCTAAAAACCCTCTACCAGGCAGTGCTGAAGTACAAGGAGAAACAGATAATCTGAATAGAACTATATCCATCAAACCAATAATTACTAACCTTCCAAACAGAAACACCACGCCCAGATGGGCACACTGATGGATTCCACTACACATTTAAAAGGAAATTACATCGATTATCTACAATCTCTTCCAGAAGTTAGAAGCAGAGAGAATACTGCCTAACTTATCTTATAGGCCAATATTACTCCCTAATATTTGTTTAATATTTTTGTTTATTTTTTAGAGAGAGAGAGGAAGGGAGAGGGAGAGAGAGAAACATTGATGTGAGAGCATAACATCAATCAACTGCCTCCTGCGCACCCCTACCCCGAGGGGATCAAGTTCCCAATCCGAGCCTGTGCCCTGACCAGGAATCCAACTGGCAACCCTTTGGTGCACAAGATGATGCACAACCAACTGAACCACACCAGTCGGGGCTTACCCCCACTATATGAAAACCAGACAAAGACATTCTGTACATGAACACAGATGCAAAATTCTTCAACAAAATATTAGCAAATTAAATCCAGCAATGTATTAAAAAAGCACATGATACAGAAGGACAAGCTTGGGCTCAGGAGGGTTTGAGATCTACATACTGTTCAATGGCCTTGGGCAAGTCACAAACCTTACTTTATCATAATTGATATCTATATAGTATTAAATAAATCAAGTAAGAAAGGAAAGTAGAAAGCCATATCAGATTATATTGCTACTCCAAATTAGGACGCACTGATATAATGAACAGCAACAATGGTACTCGGAGTGGTTAGAGTCAAAAGTAGAAGTAACGACCGGGCCAGTGTTGCTCAGTGGTTGAGTGTGGACCCATGAAACACAAGGTCATGGTTTGATTCCTGGTCAGGGCACATGCCCAGTTTGTGGACTTGATCCCTAGTAGGGGGTATGCAGGAAGTAGCTGAATAATGTTTCTCTCTCACCATTGATGTTTCTATCTCTCTCTCCCTCTCCTTCTCCCTGAAAGCAATAAGAACATTAAAAAAATAGAGAGAGAGAGTAGATCTTTCCAGACCTGGTGGAGCAGAAGCCGTCATCATGGGAATCGACATTCACCACAACAAAGACCTAAAGGTTCGGCATAAGGAGCCCAAGAGCCAGGACCTCTACCTAAGGCTGTTGGTCAAGCTATACATGTTTCTGGCCAGAAGAACCAACTCCAACCAAGTGGTGCTGAAGAGGTTGTTCATGAGTCGCATCAATGGGCCGCCTCTGTCCCTTTCCCAGATGACCCACAAGATGAAGCTTCCTGGCCAGGAGGGCAAAACCGCAGCGATTCTAGGGACTATAAATGATGATGTGAGAATCAGGAGGCGGCCAAACTGAAGGTGTGTGCCCTTCGTGTGAGCAGTTGTGCCCAGAGCCACATCCTCGAGGCTGGGGGCAAGATTCTCACCAGCTGGCCCTGAACTCCCCCAAAGGCTGTGGCACTGTTTTGCTTTGTGGTCCTCACAAGGACATCCAGGAATACAGGCATTTCAGCAAGGCCCCAGGAAAGCCCCACCCACACCAAACCCTACATGTGACCCAAGGGCCAGAAGTTCAAGCATGCAAGAGGCTTGCCAGGCCAAAACTAACACTAAATCCTATCTTATTTAAAAGATTTTGGATGCTAAAATCCTATCTAATAAAAGAATAATATGGAAATTGACCACACCTCTGCTATACCCATAAGCCACACCCACCAGCCAATCAGGAGAGAATATGCAAATAAACCCCAGCCAAGATGGTTGTGACCACTGAGAGCAGGAGGGAGGATTGGGTTTCCCCAGCAATGGAGGTAGCCAAGCTTTCTGCCTGCCCTTGCTGGCCTAGGCCTCCACCCAATGCTACAAAGTTTCAATTATAGAATATACATAAATCCCAACAGAAATAGTGGCAGCCATGGAGCTGGAGAGAGCCAAGGCTAGGGTTGTCCAAGGCAATGGAGAAAGTCCTGGCTGGCCTAGGCCTCTACTCCAGGCTACAAAGTTTCAATTATAAAAGGTAAATAAATTCCAACAGAAATGGCTGCCACCACTGAGCAAGCAGAAGGCTTGGCCCTGCTCCAGGCTACAAAGTTTCAATTGTAGAAAATAAATAAATCCCAGATACTAGGGCCTCTGCTTGGGTCACCGGGGGGCATGGCTGACCTGCAAACCACCATAAGCCCCTCGCCCAGGCCACCCCAAACCCCAAGGGAACCCCCACCCTGATCCAGGACACCCTTCAGGGCAAACCAGCTGGCTCCCACCTGTGCACCAGCCTTCTATCCTATCCTATCTAATAAAAGAGTAATATGCAGATTGACTATCACTCCAACACACAAGATGGCTACCCCCATGTGGACATAAGATGGCCACCACAAGATAGCCAGCAGAGAAGGGCAGTTGGGAGGGACTAGGCCTGCAAGGGAGGGCAGTTGGGGGTGATCAAGCCTGCAGGGGAGGGCAGTTAGGGGTGACCAGGCTGACAGGGAAGGGCAGTTGCGTGTTACTGGGCCTGCAGGGAAGGGCAGTTGGGGGAGACCCAGGCCTGAAGGGAAGAGCAGTTGAGGGGAACCAGGACTGCAGGAAAAGGCAGTTAGGGGTGACCAGGCCTGCAGGGGAGGGCAGTTGGGGGCAAACAGGCTGGCAGGGGAGCAGTTAGACATCAATCAGGCTGGCAGGGGAGTGGTTAGGGGGTAATCAGGCTGGCAGACAGAAGTGGTTAGGAGCAATCAGGAAGGCAGGCAGGCAAGCAGTTGGGATCTGCGGTCCTGGATTGTGAGAGGGATGTCTGACTGCCCGTTTAGGACCGATCCCATCAGAATCGGGGCTAAACGGGCAGTCGGACATCCCTCAGGGGTCCCAGATTGGAGAGGGTGCAGGCTGGGCTGAGGGACAACCCCTACCCCACCCCGTGCATGAATTTTGTGCACCGGGCCTCTAGTAGTAGTAGTAGTAGTAGTAGTAGTAGTAGTAGTAGTAGTAGTAATAAAATAAAAAAGAGAGTAGATGTTATCAAAATCAAAGCCATAAGTTTAATGTTGTGCTGGCTTCAAATCACACTGGTATTCATGGCAATGGACCACAGCTCCAAGACTAAGCAGCCACCTCAGGGATGCACAGGCACCACCAGGACCTGACCCAAGCTCCCAGGAAAAGGACTTAAAGATTCAGATTCTGCAGACAGTGACGGGACATGGCATCTCTCAGGCACTACCTAAGTGCTTGACAACACTGCCATCCTATGCTTTTGCAGAAGCTGCTTTTACATAAGTGTTCTGGCAGACTGCTTTACCGGAACCTAGTACATAGCTACCAATTTATTTGAAAAGGGGAGAAAACAGATACAAAAAATTTTCATTACCCACGGGATATGTCAGTTAATGGTAATTAATCAAACCTTTTTTCTCTTCATGTAGAAAACCAGCCACATAAATAAACCATATCAGGGAATCAATGAAGCATTTGTTACATCCTGTAAGAAAAAATTAACTGGCAGGATGCTATGCAGATTTTCTGGTGTATTTCAAGAAAACCATTTTCAGAGAAAGGGGCTTTATTTTTACTTAAAGAAACAAATCCATAACCTCTTCTAAATTTGTTTTCTCCACCATAATTATATTATTTATATATGTGTAAACACATATTAACACAAGTATACTTGATTATAAACACACATTTACAAAAATTTAGGCTAGTCCCATAAAATAGGAAGATAACGCTTTAGGAATTTGAGTATTTCAGGAAAGCAAGTTTAATTTGAAAATGTTTCTGTACATCTAAATAGTTTAACTATACCTATAAAAAAATGTCTACCGAACAAAATAAAGGAAAATTGCCCCTTCATAAATGGCCAATTTATTCTGTCAACTGACCTAAATCTGGGTTGTTTGTATTACCTTTATCGCTGCAGGTGTCACCAAAATTTAAATTCCATGTACTTTGCTATCCTTTCCCAAATTAAACCCCATTGGGAGCTTCACTTTTATGATCTTTAACAAATCAATATTTGCACAGTAAGACATATTTAAATGAGTGCCATTTAAGCCAACATCCCTGATACATAGCCACACTGATGAAGTACTTCTCAGTGCCTCAGCAATGGCTGTCACCTAAAAATACCCTACACAGAGTGTGTGTGTGTGGGAAGCAACCTATTTGGAAAACATATAATTTGACACTGCCAACTATTTCATTCCTCTTAATCTGATTTAAGATATCTTTCCTTAAATGTCTGAACATATTTCCTAAAAATACATTTGGCTAGATTAGCTCATTAACCCCAAGATCACAATAAATACTACTATTAGCTAAGGCTTCCATGGTAGTTACAATGTATCCTACACTGATTTAAGTACTTTACATATAATCTAATGTAGCCCTTGCAACAACCCTTTGAGGTACTTATGCTATTGTTTCCCCTGTTTCACAGCTGAGAACAATGAGGTGCAGAGAGGTTAATAACTTGTTCCAGGTGACATGGGCAGAGCTGTCTCCAAGTTAGTATTCTTCTTATATTTCATTTTTCAATTACAGTTTACCATTCAGTATTGTTCTGTATTGGTTTCAGGTGTGCAGCATAGACAATCCTATACCTTACCGAGTGATCCCTCAATGTTTCCAGTACAAACTCAGTATTCCTCTGTCTAGATTATATAGTATTTTTTAGAATGAATTAGCAGATTCAATTTTTTATGGAAGAATTTTATTTGAAAAGAATGGTTGATCCTGATCCAATCCAGGAAAGAAAATATTTCCCATATCTAACTTAATAACAAATAGTAAGTTCCACCTAGTTCTTAACTGATAGTACCCTTCTTGTATTGAGTTGCTACTAGATTACAATGGTCTTTGTGGACCTATAAAAATAAAGAGTGGTCAAAGTCCACTATGCAACTAATTAGAAATCTCTGTATACTGCCCTCTTTTCTCTGCACAGATTTTAACATTTCCCATGTCCTCTGTACAGCTTCTATATCGACAGTTATTACTCATTTAACAGTGTCTAATAACAGCCTGACAGTGGCCATAAAGTATATATGTGAAGATTTCACCTGACAATAGTCAAAGATCAATGAACAGTAGCAGGGTCTATTCTATGACTTTCAGGCATTAAAATGAATGCTTTCCAGGGGTGGGGGGAGTTAAATTGTTTGTGGAGAATGGAGGGGAATACAGAGTTAAGTTCTAATCATCTTGTGTCATAGTTAATGGTAATTAACTGGTTTTCTACATAAAGGAGAAAAAGTTTGATTAATTAGCATTAACTGTGACATAAGACATGTATAGGATTTTGTGGCCATTTTGGAACTACACTTACCTTATCAGAACCCTGTCAGAAATAACATGGTCAAAGAAAATTAGGATGCTAAAGAAAATCAAAGCTATGGGACCATCTGAACCAATTAGCTGGGGTGGTTCAGCTGACCAGGCTGGACTTATACTGGGCAGGTCTGGCTTCCTGTGAAAAAGAGAGGCATTCAGACCAGTACATAAGCCACAGCGTCCAGAGGTTTTTGCCAGAGTAGGAAGCAACAGGCGCTGGTATGTTCAAAGGAAACAAGCAAGCAAGCAAAAAAAGTGGGGGGTGGAATATGGAACTCAGTTATACAAGGAGAGTAAAGTGACAGCTTTGAACATTTCCTTTGTCTTTAGCTTTCTCTTGCTTCTCCCTCACCAATGAAGATCTCCAGCATCCCCCACTTCTAACCCAAAATACAGAAATGCATTTTCAAACCCTGTGTGTACTCTTCCTTTCAACCACACCTCTAAATGAGCCCAAGGAGAGATACCGTTAATCAATTATATTTATTGCTTAATAACTGTCTAAACTTGTTTTAACAAGTTCATACATTTGCCATTTAGCACTTTACTTTGGACTGAAGATTGCAATGTTTCATCTTTTAATGAAGATTCCAATAGGTCAAAAAATATTGGGGAGGAAAGGGGGTTGAAAATGAAATCCCCATAGACACAATCAACCTTATTTCATTCTTAAGGAAAAACAGGGAAGAGAGCCAGGGCCAAACGCAGCATGGCCACCCCACCTAGACTGCCCTCCTCTGCCCTGAGAATGTAGTTGGGGTAAAATATCATTACAACTGACCTTTTCCAAGTCCTGAAGAAAACTGTTTCCTTGTGCATATTTGTGCTGGTTAGACTCTCTTCCCTATAAAACAATGGAAGCCCAGAACCAGAGAGGGACTCCCACAGAATCATCTGAAGAGGTGTTTTCTAAATTCATACATGTACCAAACACTACTTTAAACCAGGGTTGCTCAACCTCCACACTACTGATGTACAGAAAAGATATACTGACACTTGGGAAACCAGTAAGGGAGATTTCATTCAGAACTGCTGCAATAGGTGTCAAGATTTTTGCAACAAAAAGAGAGATCGGGCTCCACTCCGAATACAGCCAAAACACCGGGGAATTTATACCAACAAGCAGAGTGCGGTAGTCAGAGACAGAAAATTAATAAGGCAAGACATCAACAGTAGGGAGATTCTTACTAAACTGACCTAACAGGATTCTTGCTAAATGCAGGGTGGTCAGCTATGAAGGATGGAGGATAAAGAATTTGTTCAGGTTTACTAGCTAGGAAGAGTGGGGAGATTTTCACTAAACTGACTCAACAGATATCTTGCTAAAACCAGGCAGGCCAAACACAGGATGGGGCCAAGGCTAACGCCTGCTTGAGAAGAAGGCTCAGAAAAGCCTAACTACAGTGTGGACAAGGAGAGAGTCTTGGTCAGCATTTGGACCAGTTAAGTCTTTGTCTAGAGAGGCCATTCTGTGCACTGTGAGGTGTTCAGCTGCATCTCTGGCTTCTACCCTCTGATCGCCAGCAGCATCCCTACCCCCACCTTCCCTATCTTGTGACAGTCTAAAATGTCTGAGACAGTGCCAATTGTCCCTTGGGGGCAAATTTTCCTCTGCTTAAAAACCACGGCCTTAGACAAAGGGTTGACAAACTTTTTCTGTAACAGAAGATAGTAAATATTTTAGACTTTGCAGGATACATTTATGCGCTCTACATATTTTCTCCTTTGTCTTTCCCACCACCCCCAGCCATTTAGAAATGTATAAACTATTCCTATCTGGTGATGCATAAAAAAAATAGGCATAAGGCCAAATCTGGTCCATGGGCCATTGTTTGCAAAACTATTTCAGACTAAGTACCACTTTTCAAATAAATATAGATGATGTGCAGATAATTATGTTTAACAAAATACACATTTACTTAAAACTATGATTAGGGTCTTAATAACATCTATCAATATTATTTTCTCAATTGAGGGTGACAGAATTAGAGGTGGAATCTAGTAGCAGTCCAGAGTATGTTTTTACATTAGAAAACTGTGCTCGTTCTCAATAGAGCCTGGGGAAATGTTTAAATGCTTAAAATGTTCCTGCAAATCTTCCCTCCCCAAAACAAAACCTAAACCGTATTCCCACCCTTAAGTTCCAAAATCCCCACCTGCATGTTATTGATATAGGGGTTTCTTTTTGTTGGTGGTTTTTGGTTTATATTTAACATGTTTTTCATACTCTCTTCCCTTATCTGACATTCTGGAATATATCTCTAAAATTGATCTATTCCTGGCTACAGAGTCTGTGAATATGAAGTAGGTCACTGGGTCACCTTATCTTGATTGAGGGTCAGTTACATGAACCCATATGCTCCTCTCCACTTTAGCCTCGAGAAACAATATGTAAACATGTATTAACAGGATTGCCCTGGGAATGGCATGCTGAAAATGACCCTATGACTACATAGATTATACCACAGTCCAGCTACTAAATAGAAGATTTTAAGTTTTGCAGTGCTTTTGTTTTTAATTGCTACAACAGATAGCACTAAGAAAAAAAATTACTGGTCTAAACTGCTAGGGAAAATGTCCCCAAACAAATGCAGGAAAACATGTAATATGTAAATCATAAACCCTATAAGATATATCTTCCATGTGTTTATTCTTCTTTCATTAAAACATCATCATTAAAATTTCAGATTTGGTTCTCAGACCCTAGATAGCAAAGCAACAGATCTTCAAAACAGAATGTTCTTTATATTCAACTGAATTCATTTTTAAATAATAAAAACAATAAGCACTGCAAAATATATATATAGGCATGTAAAGATAGCAAAAATCACTCTAAGACCACCAAAGGAGATCAACCATTTTTCTAATCTTTTTCCTATATTTTCTAATAATTTCATAAATTTTACAAAATCAGAAACATAATATATGTGTTTGTATATACATTTGGCGAAAGTTTTGGCAATGTATACCAACAAATACAAGTTCTATATCTTTAATCTCTTCTGTTCATTCTTCTATACGTCTCTCATAAAAAAACAGAAATCCAAACAGAAGTTATATACAAATGTACTAAGTCATTCACCAAAGAGTTTTCCTAATAGAGAAAAACTGGAACAAACTAAATGTTCAATAATAAGAGAAGGACTAAATCTATATATGGAACACTCATATAGTGGAATTAAAGACAACTAATATAATTGGATGTATTTTAAAGTATTTAATGACTTGAGTCTAAATCTTGATTTCTGTTCCTTTCATTTAAAACTATATCCTGAGCATTTTTCCAAGTTGTTAAATTCCCCCAAAACTCCAATTTAACGAATTTAGATTTACAGAAGATTGAACAGAAAAAGATTAAAGATAAAGATTCAGCCCAAGCCAGACTGGCTCAGTAGATAGAGAGTTGGCCTACAAACTGAAGAGTCCCAGGTTCAATTCTGCTCAAGAGCACATGCCCAGGTTATGGGTTCAATCCCCATTAGGGGGCATGCAGGAGGCAGCTGATCAATGATTCTCTCTCATCATTGATATTTCTGTCTCTCTCCCCCTCTCCCTTCCTCTCTGTAATGAATAAAAATATTTTTTTTAAAAAAAATAAAGATTCAGCCCTCGCTGGCTTTGTTCAGTGGTTACAACATTGGCCCCGGAACCAAAGGGTCAAGTGTTCAGTTCCCAGTCCAAGGCATGATCCCCAGCCCCAGCTGGGGCCTATGTGGGAGGCAACCAGTTGATTCATCTCTCCCACATCACTATTTCTCTCTCTCTTCTACCCCACCTTCCATTCTCTCTAAAAATCAATGGAAAATATCGAGGACTAACAACAACAACAAAAAGATAAAAGATTCAGTTTTTTCTTGATTTTTCTTGCCAAACCTTTTGCCAGATGTTCTGGCAATTTACACTCCACCAGCAGATTCTTGGGACATCTCAATGAGACTTTAAGAAAACATCCTCTTAAATCAACAAGTGCAAATACCCCCAACAATTATAATAAAGATTCATAATAGTAATCATTTCAATTTTTAGATGCCTGTAATTAAAACTCCTAAAACATAAAAAATTTGATAATTTTATGTAAAGTAACTAGAGGCAAAAAAGGTAAGGTTCCTTTGAAATCCATTTTATCTGTCTATGGCCATATCACCCTGAGCTCGCCCGATATCGTCTGAAATCCATTTTATCTATTTATTTATTTTTAAAAGTGCTGCCATATTGATCTGAAAATTATTTACTAAATCTGTGATCACTTAAGGAGAAATCATCCTAAGCTATTTAGAGACTTCTTGTTACCACTTAATATTCATTTTCTCCTTCCTTATTAACAGAACCTCGATTTTGTACCAAGCAGCAAAAAACTAACTCCTAGCCTCCTTTGCAGCCAGAAGTGATACTGTGACATCCTCCAATGGATGCGCTGAGGGGAAATTCTTGAAGACCTTTCAGGAAAGCCCTTGAAAGGGATGCAGAGGGGGCAGGAGGCAGACTGTTGATAAAGCTTTCTTTTGCTTTTTGACAGCTACCTTTGACGATTCCTAGCATGAGGACCTGCAGGTGGCTACCCTTCCAGCAGCCGTGCTGACATGAGAACAGGAGTGCCAGGATCACACCCAGGTGAGTGGAGAAGAAAGACAGTGGGTCCCAATCAAGGGACCATTCTACTAAGCCTGGATAGCCTAGTTCCAGATTTATTTTATGAGGAAGAAAAATAATCCCCTAATTTGTTTAAATCATTGACCCTGGTAGTTACTTATGTGTGAGATTAACCCTAACTGATATATCACCCTTCTAAAGTTACTGTACAGAGATAAGAAGCGTGGCAGAAATCAATTAGTTCATTTAAATACTCATTTAATCTTCCAGACATCTACCTCTATTTAACACCCCTGCTGGGTGATAGAAACACAGAAATAAATAAGATGAAATTTACAGTCTAAAAGAAGCAACTGAACAGACAATTAAAACGAAGTTTGATGAGCCACGTGGTAAGAAAAGAATGGTTTTCTGTGGCAGCATAATAAGAAAAAGCACTGAACCCAAACTTTGGAATGTAAGCAGAATCAGAGAAATCTTTCCAGTTGTTGTAAAAATGGTAGTGTTAGCCAGGCAAATGGGGCGGCAGGGGAAGAGTATTCCAGGGAGAAGGAAGAGTACTTTCGAAGGCGCAGAGGAAGAAGAGAAAAGATGAGGTACTGCAGGGAGTGCTGGTTCACTATGGCTGGAGCACAGACTTGGAGTTAGAGTGAGAAGAGCACTCTTCTTGTCAGTCTCTCTCTGGGCCAGTTAGACTCTGACTTTTTTTTAATCACAGGAAGTAGAAACTTAGTTCCCAAAGAGGCAAAGACTACTCAAAAGATAACATTTCTCTTTTATTTCCTGGCCCTCAAAATGTCAGGTTCCACCCAGGTACTACCTGCACTCTTCTAGCAGTCAACTCATGGCCAGATTCTTCAATGTCTGAACGTCCTGCTCCTCAGAATTGGTGGGGTTTGCTCAACAGTGAAGTGGATAATAAAAGATTTGTCCTGCACTGGATGACTGTCTGTGGAGGGGGAGGCTGGTGAATGTACAGGTGTCATGATGAGAGTTACTACTAGAAAGAATAAGACTGACAATAAATATAAGGAAATGGATGGAAAGAGGACATCAATTATAACAGTGGGGGCAGGAGACCTGGACTAGAACACTTATAATGAATGTGGAAGTATGCTTTTTTAAAATATATCAGAACCAGAGCAGGGAGGAACCAAGATGGCAGCATATATAAACACCTATTGTGCTGCCCCACGCAACAATTCCAAAACTACAACATAATAACAAAACAAACATCATCCAGAATCACCGGAAAGCTGGCTGAGTGAAAATTCCACAAAAAAAAGTAAAGGTGGGACACTGAGACTCAGAATAGCGGCAGAGCACAGCCTTGAAGATACGCCCAGAAAGAGGTTTGGAGCCATGGGGCACGCATGGGCTATAGGGTTGGCAGCAGCAATCCCGGCTGGATTTCTCCAATGAGGAGAGCAGAAAGGTCCCACTGCACAGATTCCCCAGTGCCAGGCGAGGTCTGAGGTCCGGGGTATGCACCCTAAAAGCCGGGCGTGGCAGAGGTCTCAAGTTTGAGGAGAGTGCGCATAGCTTGGAACAGCAGTTTGCGCGTAAAGTGCGTGACAACACAGACACAAGACTTGCTCCCTGGTTCGGGAGACCACTGGACTGCTTTGTTTTACAACCCTGGGCGAGACTTTGGGTGTGCAGACTCACTTGGGGAGAGGCAGAGTTGTCTGGCAACGGGTGGAGACCAGTGGCGGCTTTCTCTTGGAGGTGCCTGCAGCCATTACCACCTAACACAGAGACCTGCTCGCCGCATAGGGTGGAGCTGACGCTGACGCTGCCTGCTCAGCTCAGAGACTCCGCCCATCCAACCTGAACACAGTTTCCCTTCACAGTCAACTGGCCTGGAGGTCAAACCTTCCTAGGGCTAACAACAACAAGCCGGGCTTAAATTCAAAAATACTGTACAACCCATAAAGGATTATAGTAAGAGTGTCCACCTCAGGTAACTGGGGAGGCTAAGCCACTATCCCTTAGAGAACATCTACGACACAAAGCTAATCGACCAGCTCAGGAAAGCAGCCACAATGCAGAGAAATGGAAAGAAATCAGGTGTGAAAGAAATGGAGGAAAAAAGACGACTGGACATAGAGTTCAAAACCACAGTAATAAGGTTTTTCAAGAGGCTCCTAGAAAAGGCCAATGAACTTAATGAAAACTACGAGGAAATAAACAAGACCTATGAGGAAATGAATGAGACCTACAAGGAAATGAACAAGACCTACGAGGATATGAACAAGACCCTCAAGGATATGAAAAAGGACCAACTAGAAATCAAGCATAAACTGACTGAAATAAAAAATATTACACAAAGTCCTCAAAGCAGTCCAGAGGGCCGCAAGAACCAAGCCAAAGATTTGAAATACAAAGAAGCAAAATCCACTCGGCTGGAAAAGCAAGAAACAAAAGAATCCAGATAATTGAAGATAGTGTAAGGGGCCTCTGGGACAACCTCAAGCATACCAACATCCAAATTATGGAGGTGCCAGAAAAAGAGAGCAAGGTAATGAAAACCTACTTGAAGAAATAGTGACTGAAAACTTCCCACACCTGGTGAAAGAAACTGACTTAAAAGCCCAAGAAGTACACAGAACCCCAAAATATAGGAATCTAAAGAGGACCACACCAAGACACATCATAATTAAAATGCCAAGAGCAAAAGATAAAGAGAGAATATTAAAAGCAGCAAGAGAAAAACAGTTGGTTACCTACAGGGGAGCACCCATATGATTGTCAGCAGATTTCTCAACAGAAACGATGCAGGCCAGAAGGGAAGTGGAAAGAAATATTCAAAGTGATGAATAGCAAGAATCTACAACCAAGATTACTCTATCCAGCAAAGCTATCATTCAGAATGGAAGGTCAGATAAAGTGCTTCACAGATAAGAAAAAGCTAAAGGAGTTCATCACCACAAAACCAATATTATATGAAATGCTGAAAGATATTATTTAAGAAGAGGAAGAAGAAAAAGGTAAAATATATAAATTATGAACAACAAATATACATCTATCAACAAATGAATCTAAAAATCCAGTGAATTAGTAATCTGATGAACAGGATAAACTGGTGAATGTAACAGAATCATGGACATAGAGAGGGAATGGACTGACAATTCTTGGGGAGAAAGGCAGGGAGGGAAGTGCAGCAAGAGACTGGACAAAAATCTTGCAACAATGGGAGAGGACAGTGGGGAGGGGGAGGTAAAGGCAGAAGGTGGGATGGGTACAGGGTGGACGGGAGCTATAGGGGGATAAAAAAGGGGGAACAATGTAATTAATAAACTGAATAAAGATTAAAAAATAAAATATGTTTTATTGATTTTTTAAAGAGAGGAAGGGAGGAGAGAGAAACATCAATCAGCTGCCTCCTGCACACCCCTTACTGGGGATGTGCCCACAGCCAAAGTACATGCCCTTGACCAGAACTGAACCTGGGACCCTTGAGTCCACAAGCTGATACTCTACCCACTGAGCCAAACCAGTTAGGGCAGGAAGTGTGCTTTTAAGAGACTTGGAAGGCCTCAGGAGGGCTGGCCAGATATACAGGGAGGTTAAGCTAAGGGTAATCCTAGATTTCGGGCTCAGGCTACTGAGAAAGGAAGGTACCAGAGCACAATGATTAGGACCCCCTGCTCTGGGAGTCCATCTCCACCAATGAATAGTTTTGGGAAAGTTCCTTAAACTCAATATGCTTCGGTTTCTGTATCTGTATAATGGGAATAATAACAGAATCTATCTCAAAGCATTTTGTGAGGAGTTACATGAAAGTTCTTAGGACAGTGCCTGACATGTGGGGAATGCTGGATAAATGCAGCTACATAAGGGTGATGGCGATGCCCTTCATTGAGACAGAGAACATGAGAGAAGGCACAGTCTGGGGGAGCAGGGTGGCGAGGGAAGAATGACAGTTCAGTTGTGCATACATTAACCTGACCTGCCTGTGGGACATACAGTAGGCAGCTTATTACATGGGGCTCAAGTTCAAAAGAGAGCTGTGAGAGTCAGATGCTCCTTCATAAAGGGTAGTGTTAGGGTAACATTTGGACAAGGCCCACATAGACATGAAGGCCCTGCCTGAGGGGAGAGCATGTAGGTGACATGTAAAGAAAAGAATGTGGGCCTGCCCTAGAGAAAGACAAATGAAAAAAAAAAAAGACTGAGAAGGCAATAGGAAAAAGGAGACATATGTAATACTTTAAACAACAAAATAAATCAATTACAAATATTTTTTTAAAAGAACAATCTGTGGGGATATCTGAGTACTTAATAAACTTAAAGTATTATGTTTATTATTGGGGGCAGGGGGAAAGATTAAGAAGGAGCAGCCAGTGAGATAAGAGGAAAACTCAAAAAAAATAGTTCTCATAAAGTTGTACTATAAAAAAATCAAAGGAAAAAACAAAAGTAGGGATGACCATGAAATAGGGGAAAAGCTTAGAGACTAGGACTAAGTGTAGGGAAGAAAAGATCTCCATAAAAAGCAGTACTTCTTTAGAACTAATGTTTATAGTTTTTTTTAATAATTATTATAAATTTTTTTAAACCACATCATGAAATCTCTAAATTTACAAGCATCAGAAAGCTCTTTTAGTGAGCAAACTGCCTTGCCAAAGAGGATAAGCCTCAGGAAAATCTCAAATAGTAATCTGGGTATGCAAGAAAGAACCATATTTTTTAAGAAAATAAATTTAGACATAATGGCTTCAGTGAAAAATAATCCAAGCAGTATTTTGCAAATAAAGCTCTGGACCCAAGCTTTCAGCTATTGAACTAAAAAAGAAGGCCATTTTAAGTCACATCAGTTTTGGGCTTAAAGGAAACTCAAGACACATCCATTGGTCCAGTTCATAGATAAAACTACTTGGGGCAGCTTGCTGAAAGAGATAACAGACAGGGTTTGCTCACCAGTGAGTCATCTAAGACCTGCTGAATCCGAAGATCTTGAGGCATGAGGTTAGGGCAAATTCTCTCTGAAATTTTTGAAAGAAGCTCAATGGATAATTCATGTGCACAACAACGTTTGAGAAACCCTAATCTATCTGATCAGGAGACCAAGAGCTAGAGAAAATGAATTACTTGGACAATAGTATGTAGCTAATGACAGTGTCCAGAGCATTTCTCAAACTTTAACATGCACCAGAATTATTTAAGAGGGCTTATTAAATACAAATTTCTGAGCTCTACCCTTAAGAGTTTCTGATCCAATAATAGACATTTCTAACAAGTTTTCCAGGAGAGACTGCTGCTATTTTGGGGACCAGTGTGAGGCCCTCTGGTCTTTGCTGAAGTCATTGGTAATTTTTCTGAGGGCATCAATGCAGCCCTGCCCCTTAAAGACCAAGAAAGACAGAGTATTCTAAGAATGATGTCAAAAGTGACATAAAACATGACTAAACATACATCATATATATTTATTCTAAGCCAGTGGTCGACAAACTCATTAGTCAACAGAGCCAAAGATCAACAGTACAAAGATTGAAATTTTTTTGAGAGCCAAATTTTTTAAACTTAAACTTCTTCTAATGCCACTTCTTCAAAATAGACTCACTCACCCAGGCTGTGGTATTTTGTGGAAGGGTCACACTCAAGGGGCCAAAGAGCAGCAAGTGGCTCATGAGCCACAATTTGCTGACCACGGTGCTAAGCCATTCTGTTCAATAAAAGACACATACAGAACTGGAAGAACATCCCAACTCATCCAGAATAAAATTATAGGGGTAATGAAACATGTGAGGAGACAAAAATGAACAAATTGTAGAATGATAGCATTAGATAGCTAGTTTAAGAAGTCATTTTTAGTCATCTTTTTTAGTTATTTCCATAGAAAACCTAGTCCCAGACTAATCTTGAGACTATATTTTAATTCAAAACCACTTTTGGTGCCCATTCAAGCATAACTCAGTTGGTTAAACAACAAGCTATGAACCAGGAGGTCACAGTTCAATTCCTGGTCTGGGCAAATGCCCAGATTACAGGCTCAAACCTCAGTGCCGGGTGTACAGGAGGCAGCCAATCAATGATTCTCTCTCATCACTGATGTTTCTCTCTCTCCCTCTCCTTTCCTCTATGAAATCAATAAAAAGATATATTTTAAAAACACTTTGGAAATGGCTTGCCACTTGTTCCACACAAAGCCAGGGAAACCACAGAGAAACATTCTTCGCTCATCACCCCAATTCTGCATGATTCAGGCATTCCGGTATTACATTAGAACCGATAGCATTTTGCTTCACTGTTACTTTTTTCTCGTGTAGACAGCTCTTCACCCTGAGGTACTGTATTCAAATAATTCTCCCAACAGCTCAGAATATCTGTAATTGCCTCTGTCTACCTGCTATTTGTCTCACTGTTCTGAGACCACATCTAAAATCCATAACACATGAATTTCACTGGCAGCATCTCCACAGGACTATCATACACGTTTTATATCAAATTGTCTTCAACCCTTTCAGGCTTATTTTTTACTTGTGGTCCTTGCTGTGCTGCCTTTGGTATCTGCTATCATTTCCTCCAAAGAAGTAATACACCTGAAGTGTTAGACCCTTTCAGTATCCATGTTACACCCACACCCTGCTAAGTCTCTCCCTCTACCTTCTAAGAATCTTTCCCCAGGCTTTTATCTTAGTTATACATATTTGCTTTTGTATTCTCCCAAATCTACCCTCAACACCCTCCTCTCCTCCCAAAAAATAACCACACTTCTAAGGGCATAATACTTGGTTTTCAACCTTTCCAAAATCAGTGTAAATATCATTGTGTCAGCGTATATAACTGCTTTTTAGAGCTAAGAGGCAAAAACAGGTTCCAAATAACTTTTGTTACACAGACAGGTGACTTGTTCAAGCTGGCTATATATTTTCCTGGGATTTATTACAGACTATTCTATTTTGTTTGTTTGTTTGTTTGTTTGTTAATCCTCACCTGAGGATACTTTTTCCATTGATTTTTAGAGAGAGTGGAAGGGAATGTGGGAGAGAAGTGGGGGGGGGGGAGAGGGGGAGAGGGAGAGAGAGAGAGAGAGAGAGAGAGAGAGAGAGAGAGAGAGAGAGAGAGGAGCATCAATGTGAGATACATATTGATTGACTGCCTCCCTCATGTGCCCCAGCTGGGGCCTGGGATCAAACCTGCAACCCAGGTAAGTGCCCTTGACAGGGAATCCAACCCTTGACCCTTCAGTGCACAGGCCAATGCTCTAACCACTGAGAACACTGGCCAGAGCATTACTGGTTATTCTTTATCATGAGAATGTTGATTCTGTTTAGGCTCTTGAAACAAAAGCTCCCAAAAACATTAGAGAATCTCTCATTGGCTGGAGTTAACTGGGAAAAACCTGTAACAGAACACACACACACTCACACACCTACCTGAAGACCAAAAAAAGTTTGCCATAATTAAATTGCAAATATATGAAGTCGTTGTCCATTGAATAACTAACATAAACTTAAGGGCTCTATGCCTACCTGCAATTATTAAATCTCAGTTTATCCCTCTACTTTCTGAAATATCTTAATTAGAAACAGGAGACATAATAAGAATTCCTTCATAGGCAAAACATAGCAATTTATGACTGATTTTCCTTATTCTAAACTATCTTTAAAAATATAAACTTCTCTTTAATATATATATATATAAAAACTCCTCTTAAACCAATTATGTTGGGAAAACTAGTTATCTACAAGGATAGGAATAAAGTTGGATCCTTCCATTACAGCATATACAAAAATTTACTCAAAATGGATCAAAGACCTAAGCATACGAGTTAAAACTATAAAACACTTAGAGGAAAAATATAGAAGAAAAGTTCAAAACACTGGGTTTTGCAATGATTTCTTGGATCTGACACTGAAAGCACAGGCAACAAAAATGAAAATAAATTGAACTACACCAAAATTTAAAACTTCTATGCACAGGACATAATCAACAGAATGAAAAGGAAGAAAATACTTGCAACTTATATTACTGACAAAGGATTAATATCTGCAACTCGACAACAAAAAAGACAAATGACATGATTTAAAAATGGACAAAAGACTTGACTAGGCACTTCTCCAAAGGAAATATACAAATGGTCAACAAGCATATGAAGAAATATTTAACATCACTAAGCAGTAGAGAAATAGAAATCAAAACCACAGTAAGATATCACCTCACATCCATCAGGATAACTACTATCAAAGAAAATTCCTCAGTGTTGGTGAGGGCGTGAAGAACCTGAACTCCTGTATATTAATGGTGGGAATGTAAAATGGTGCCGCCACTGTGGAAAACAGTATGTCAGTTTGTCAGAAAATTAAAAATAGAATGAGCATATGATCCAGTCATCCCACTTCTGGGTATATACACAAAAGAGGTGAAAACAGGAACTCAAACAGATATTTGTACACCCATGTAGAACAGCAATTTTCACAATTGCCGAAAGGGGGAAGCAGCCCAAGGGCTGGTCAACAAATGAATGACTACATACAATGGGATACTATTCAACCCTAAAAAGAAAGGAAATCCTGACATATGCTACAATATGATTGACCCTTGGGGACATTATTTCAAGTGAAATAAGCCAGTCACAGTGTGGCTCAGTGGTTGAGTGTCTACCCATGCACCAAGAGGTTGCCAGGTTCCCAGTGAGGGCACATACCAGGGTTGCAGGCTGATCCCTGGTGAGGGGCTTGCAGGGGGCAGCCCATCAATGATTCTCTCTCAAAATTAATGTTTCTTATTTTTCTCTCTCTACCTCTCCCTTTCTCTATATATAAAATTAAATTTAAAAATTTTTTAAGACAAATACTGTATGATTCTACTCACATGGGGTATCTAGAATAGTAAAATTCATAGAGACAGAAAACAGAACAAGTGGTTGTCAGGAGCTGGGGAAAGAGTAAAGGAGAAGTTTTTTCATGTATATAAAGATTCAGTTTTGCAAGATGAAACCATCCTGGAGGTCAGTTGCACAAAAATCTAAATATACTTAATACTAAGCTATATATTTAAAATGGTTAAAATAGTAAAATTTGTGTTATGCTGTATTTTAACACAATTTTTAAAGTAAAAACTTAATGAAATAGTTTATGCCAACATGTTAAACATTTTAATAAAGAAACAAGCATCTGAATAGACTTGACTAATAAATCTATTGCCACATTTTTATTTTACATAAAGGATATTATTATCTCTCAATATTAGCATGCACAGAATGGTGTAATATTATAAATATTAAAGTAAAGGTATAATTTATAGAATCAAAAATATCTATAAAATAATGAACTTTATACACAATGCTTACATTCTGTAAAATTAATAAATTTGTAAAAATGATTACTAAAGAACGTACATAGTAATGAAAATAACTTCATAGCAAAGCCTCCTGTTTCATTTCACGTTAATACTCTCCTAGAAAGTTTCAGAAAGCTTCACAAATCTCAGGGCACAGGAAAGAAAGGATTTCATCTGTTTGAACCATAAATTGCACAGCAAAACCTTCCTCACATGTTGACTGAAAAATGCTGGACTGGATGGTGAGTGCAGGGTGGCACAGGTCCCAGGTGCTTCCAATGCTTCCTCCCCCTTACACTTTAGCCTCTATTTGAACAAGAAACCTGAAGCACAAATTAGCAAATTTGAAGAGGAGATGTTTCATAAAATTTAGTATTTGGCATCTAGATCTCAAATACAGATTTATCCATTTACGTCCAAGGAAAAAATATATACATTTTAAATTTAGACTTAAAGTTCAAATACAGTTATATTCCATTACATTCTTCATTTAATCTAAAAATGAGCCTCTTGAGAACATAATCCTGTGTCAGAACAGTAAAGTAAGATTATTAGGGTTGTTATTTTCAAAGCAAAAATCAAGGAAATCACTAAATAAAAAATACAAAGGTTAGAGGTAAGAGTGTCAATCGTTGGTGATACCTGTAAAAGGCAAATTCCTAAACCCTGCCTCCAACCATTCTATTTCTGATGTTGACACAATGGATTGAGGCCTAGTCATTTGAATTCTTAATGTGTATTTTTCTCAACACTCTAATAGCACTTTGAGGGGGGAAATGCAAAACATACCACCAGTAAGATGTGAATTATAAAGTCTTAGAGATATACTTTATAAGGAAATTCAGATCTCACCCTATTTAACCTGATTAACATAAGAACCCTTTCTACAATACTGACTGACTGACTGATTTCAATAAGAATACCAAGATTTAAGAAATACCAATCAGAAAGAATATATGCATCCCTATGTTCATAGCAGCATAATTTACAATAGCTAAGATTTAGAATCAGCCTAAGTGCCCATCAGCAGATGAGTGGATTAAAAAACTGTGGTACATCTACACAATGGAGTACTACGCTGCTGTATAAAAGGAACTCTTACCATTTGCAACAGCATGGATGGACCTGGAGACCATTATGCTAAGTGAAATAAGCCAGTCAGAAAAAGATAAATATCACATAATCTCACTCATTTGTGGAATAAAATGAACAACATAAACTGATGCACAAAAATAGAGACATAGAAGCATCAATCAGATGATCAAATCTCAGAAGGAAAGCAGGGGAGGATGGGTAAAGGGGGGATGTAGGGTAAGAGATCAACCAAAGGACTTGTATACATGCATGTGAGCATAACCAATGGACACAGACAGTAGGGGGGTGAGGGCATATGCTGGGGGGTGGGAGCAGCCGGGGAGGGATTAATGGGGGAAAAAGAAGACTTATGTAATACTTTAAACAATAAAGAATTTAAATTTTAAAAGAAAGAATACCAAGATTTATATAGTCAAATACATAATATATGCTTCTCTGTAAGTTATGAAGCCTAACCTCTTATTTTAACAGTACCATTGTTTAAAATTTAGAGTCACTTCTTAGAATTAACTTTTTCAATTCAGAATATGAGCCTTCAAATACATATAAAAATTACAAAAAGAAAAACTGGTTTGTTACATTATTGCTCCTTCTGTGTGTGTGTGTGTGTGTGTGTGTGTGTGTGTGTGTGTGTGTGTGTGTGTGTTTAATCCTTACTCGAGGATATTTTTCCATTGATTTTTTTTGCTAGAGAGAGAGAGTGGAAGGAAGGATAGGGAGAGAGGAAAACATCAATGTCAGATTCAAATCCATTGGTTCCCCCCCACACACACACACTCCAAGGCTGGGGATCAAACTGTAACAGAGGTACATGCCCTTGATTGGGAATTGAACCTACAACCTTCAGTCCTTGGGTCAATACTCAAACCACTGAGCAAAATCGGCCAGGGCTCCTTCTATTTTTTTTTTTTATTAAAATTAGAGTTCCCGATTCATCCAGGTCTAAAGTTCCTACTGCTTTTCAAATACATCATCACAGGGTTGATACTTGCCACCACAATAAATGAATGAATGAATGAATGAATGAATGAATGAATGAATAAATAAATAAATAAATAAATAAATAAATAAATAAAAGGATGCTTTAAAGAAAGGTACCAGAGGATCAAGATGCAGAAAAAATGTTTAATGTTTTGAATAGAATATAGAGAATGGCCTCTCAAAAAGATAATGTTCACTTGGCTATGTAAGTTTCACTGGGCTTTTTTAAATATATTACTGAACAGTACTGAACACATGTAAGTGGTATTAAGAAGAGAAGACATTACCTGTTGCCCACTCTTCAGTTGCCTCCTGAGGGTTTTGTTTTTGCTCACTCCACTATCAGAGGGACAGAAAAAATTTCTCCAACACTTGGCACTGGAAACTCCAGGAAGACTTTCAAAATCTATAGAAATAAAATAAGAAACATTCTACAATTATAAATAAGCTATAAAAATTCAATCTTAAGTTTTTTCCCTCCTCCCATTTCCCACCATTTGTTGTGCTCTTCTCAGATGGTGTTTACTTTATCATTTAAAAAATAAGCAAAAACTAAATCTTTATTTAGAAATCTGAATGCCAGACAAAAATGAGATGCTCTCGCTGGGTAATAGAAAGTAGAGAGGAAGATTCTTCCATCCCCTAAAAGAAGTTAAGTAATTACATGCTTCTTTTACAAGAGAGAAAAAAAAAGTGAAATTAAAATCCATATCCATGTATGAGTAGCATCATGTTAGTTAATGACAACAAAATAAAAAATAGCAAAAAGAGGACCGTAAGTAACTTTCATAAATAATTTTTTTCAAAATATACAATATTCCCGAAATATTCCTAGGAACTGATGCTGTCCATTGTAATAACCTGATTGTTATTTAACAGAAAAGGATTGGAAGGGAAGACCAAATAATACAGGCATGCCATTTATTCACTCCGAGTCTGTTCCCTGCTGACTGACGGGGGAAGGGACTAGACAAAGGCAGTTTAGACGTATGTCCAGTAAGGTCTAAGTGAGATGATGGGAAGGTGCTTTCCCATAAATTACACCTGAAAGTCAGTCAGTGGCCAAGATGGGAGTGGCCACTGCAAGCGTGCAAAATCTAAATATATAAACTTCCCAACAAAGGAAGTCCTCTCTTGGTTCCAGGGAGACTGGCTCCTGCGACTCCTGCTGCAGGCATGCTCCCAGGCCCGAGCATGGCTCGGGGCCATGTGCGACACAAGTGGACTAAGGGATTTGATTCAGCTCGGATACTGAGCTACACTGGCTGCAACATGGAACAGAAACTCTGACCACTGTCCATCCTCTGGCACTGCTGAACCCCAGCTACCCTTTTTTCAGGACTGGCTTGGGGAAATGGGACATTGCAAGCTGAGGAATGTAACTCCACTCCAATAAAATCAGCCACATCTCATCCTCCGTGGGGCTCCTGAAAATGCTTATTTCAGGGGCACCACAAGAACCTCCACCTCATGCTCACGAATGACCCAGGAATTTAATTCTCAGGTAACAGCACCTTTGACTTATCTAGACATGGATAGTTCAAAGGTCAGTTTTTTTGCTATCCCATGGGCAAAGTTTACTTTGGTTCTAGATACACATATCATCAGGATGACTGAGAAGATAGGTTTCACAACATAAACTCATGGCTTGCACAAATACTCCCTACTTGTACAACCAGAAGAACATAAATTTGAAGAAGTTGGGAAATTATCCTACCTGATACAGAGAACACCTAGAGGCATCCAGGACAGCATAACAAAAAGACCAACTTCAAACACTTGAAATATACAAAAGGCAGAAGCTAATGTAAATGCTAAACAAAACAACACGAAACCATTATTCAAAGTCAAAATCGGTAAAAGCTAAAGAAAATTTTCAAGAGAGGTTTAAAAACAAACAATACTACACTTAATAACGCATGGAAACCATTTATTTGTCCATAAACGGGGGGTGGGGGAGGGAGTTGGGGGAAGGGAGTTAAGTAAATTTGATATAATTATATTATTTACTTAACCACAATTTTGTCAGCCATCAAAAAAATTTTGTGTTTATAATAAAATGGAGAAATGCCAATTAACATATAAAAAAGAAAAAGGGTACAATGTTGTAATTACACATAATCATAATTACTTACACAAAAGCAAGAAACACGATGCAACTTGTTCTGATGTAGTCATATTAGGTAAAATATTTCCCCCTCTTTACATGGGTTAAGGTGAGCAATTTAAGTCAATTAATAAGTCTTTCCAAAATTTCTGTTTAAAGATTTCCCAAACCCCAAAGGATGAGCCATTCATGACTGTAATAATTTTTCTGCAACAGTACAATGTATTAAAAGATGGCTTCCTAAAAAAGGATTATAAGAGGTTTTGAATGTGTGTATTTTTTACTACATTTGCCTTAAAGGCTTGGAATGGAATACCTTTTCTTACAACAAATGTTCCATGAGAGGAAAAAAATGGGGTCAGTAACCTAAATCTTCAAAACTAGGCACAAGTATTGGTAGTGACCAGGCATAAGAAGAGTATGGGACATGAAATGTATAGCATAACATGTGTGGTGCCAGATGTGTATTAGAGTTATTAGGGGGCCACTTCCTAAATTATATAAGTTTAACCTTTATCCTCTACACCTGAAACTAATACAAAATAATATTGTCAACTGTAATTGAAAAAATGAAAATAAAGAAAGACTAAAGGATAATATTTCACATGCAAATGAACAAAATTCATATTAAAATTTCCTCAGGACCTTTAAATCTGCCTCCTTCACTCTAATCAATTAATCATTTATTTAAGCACCTGGGACCTTGCAGTATAATTCATATTCAAAACTCTGGACATTTCATTGCAAGAGGTTTTTCAAGTCACAGAATTCTCCTTCCTCCATAATCCCACGTGAGCAGTTTTAGCGCTATGTACTCAAATGACACAGGCTCTTCTCCTGCCTCTTAAGAATTACAGATTGCTCCCAGATGCTTTTCAGGCTATTTCAAGCTTTTCCTCGTTTGGTGACTCTTGAATTATGAAAGGGCATCTCTAATTCATGAGAAATGCTTCTCCCCTCTTACTGTTCATTATCATTTATCCTCCCTTCACACACCACATTTTTAAGCACCCCCACACATAGGCTTTTACTTAGGTAATAAGGCATCACTGTGTATCACTAAGAGCTTTACTGGGAACCCCTCTTGTATTTTACCATCATGATTCCGCCAGCAGCAACTTCTAAGGAAGCCGTGTTCTTTGACAGGAATGTACAGAATGGCATCAAAAGCAAGGTTAAATGGAACTCAAGTAATGAAAAGGACTCTAAAAATCCACTAGGTCTTGATAATTCACTTGGTTGTCATCTCATTTAAAAGCAAAATACATCTCTTGTTTAAAAGAGGGAAGTTGGCAGTTATCGATTCAGTCACACTCAAATCTATCCCCAGACAAGTGCTTTCCTTCTAACACAACATTCTACCTTCACATAATCAAATCCTATCCATGCTAGCAATCCTTCCATGTAATAACTATGTTACATCCCTAATTTCAACAGAGCAAAACTGAAAGCTCATTTCCAGATGGCATGAATTCAGTGAATTTAGAAATCAGCTAATAAGCAGGGAGTGTGCAAAAGGCACCAATGAACAAAAGGGATGGGGAGGGAGGGGTGATGATAATTAATATTCACATCATGGGTTTCTTCCTATATTAGTAAAACAAATGTAGAAGGTGTGCATTTATCCATAGCACTGCATTAATTGACCTGTGCTTTCCTATAGGGTAATTAACAGATCAATCAATGAAGGCATAAGTCTCAAACAACTCAATGAGCTTTCAAATACATGGAGTTGACAATGAGCTGATTATTGAATAATTTCATTCTCCAGAAGAGTTGAACTGAGACACAAGGTTATAGTCACATGTGGAAACTTGCAGAATAGAACAAAATATTCTACATAGGCCCACAATCATCACTGACTTAATTAAGTATATTAATAGCAACTCTACCTATTAAAATGGATGAATCTAAATCCATCCCTGAATTTTACAAATGACAAAACTGAAGCAGGGGGAGACTAGGTGGCCGGTTCAAAATGAAGTACTAGCTGGTAAATGGTGAGCACAAAGGTAGAATCCTTATTTTCCAATCCACCATAATGCTCTTCTCTACAATAAGTTCACAATTTCTCAACTATTAAATTGATTTCATTCCTCCTTCCAACAGCAAAGTTTTTAAAAGCTTTGAAAAAGTTGATCAAATGAACCTTCAATCTTCAATTTCCATTCAACCCATCCCTGAAACGTTTACATTAATCACATATAGTTCTCTTTTTTACCCAAGAAACCCAGTGCAATTTAGATGACTTTGGGAGGGTCTCAACCACCAAACAAATTAGTATATTGCGTATATCCGGAGGAGGAAAAGGAAAGAGAGAGAGAGGAAGAGAAAGAGAGAGAGAGTCAGACTATAGGCATCTGAAAAATAAACCAAGAATACTAATTTATTAAAATGAATAATGAAGGCAAACAAAACCAAAATTCAAGTACTAAAGTGATGTTTCCCAACATGACAACTACTTGTGAGGGGGAAAAAAAATGTAGTAATTGTTTAAGGTTCTATATTCAAATAAATTTGGAAGATGTTGTACTTTAAATATCCCTCTCGAATATTCACAACACACATAATGTGGATTAAGGTCCTAGGATGGCCTGCAGGAGGGAACCCTGCTTTGTGTAGTCCAGTGTGCCCCAGCCACAGTGGGCAGCCTTGGCTTGCAGAGCTTGCACAAGCATCCTCCCAGAAACACTTCCTACTATGTTGTGAGATTCTTTTTTTAAATCTGTAATTGTGATATTAGGTTTTATCATAGGCCTTTTCTATAAAAATAATACTAAATATAAGTAGAAAAGAAATTATAAGATGATGAATGTCATTAATAAATTTTAAATTACTGAACCCTTCTTTCATTCTAAAATAACCCTCCCTTGTGATGGTATATTATTCTTTGTGTGTCTGTGTGTGCGTATGTGTGTGTGTATTATTCTTTTAATGTGTGTAAAGTACATATTAAAAATGTTATCTCATTGGATTTTCTAAGCACCCTACAAGGCAGATGCTATCTCAGCAGCTCTGGCTCTCACTCAGTTTCCTCCAGCTCCTCTCTTCACCCCTCCCCTCCTCACTGTTCCTCATTGCTCCTCACACACACCTAGCTTACTCTCACCTCAGAGACTGTGCAGTGCCTGCCATACATGCTGTTCCCTGAGATCCTCTATCCCCAGGTGTCCTTATATGTCACTCCTCCCTCTATTTATATCTTTTTGTCTTCTTTGCTCATTTTCAGAATCAAGTATAGGCCTGACAGATAAAATTACTTAATATTTGTTCAATGAGTGAATGAATAAAATGAATGAATGGCCATTTTATAGTCAAGAAAACTAAAACGGCCGAACCGGTTTGGCTCAGTGTATAGAGCGTCGGCCTGCGGACTGAAAGGTCCCAGGTTAGATTCCGGTCAAGGGCATGTACCTTGGCTGCGGGCACATCCCCAGTTGGAGGTGTGCAGGAGGCAGCTGATCAATGCTTCTCTCCCATCGATGTTTCGGACTTTCTATCCCTCTCGCTTCCTCTCTGTGAAAAATCAATAAAATATATTTTTTTTAAAAAAGAAAACTAAAACGTAAAATGATTACATAACTAAAATCACACAGTGGCAGAGCAGAGACTGAAACCCAAGTTTAATTTTCCATTTTCTACCCTCGCCATTAAAACAAAAACCCAAGATGGCGGCAAAGGTAAACATCTGAAATTGCTGCCTCACACAACCACTTCAAAACTACAACTAAAAGACAAAATGGACAACATCCAGAACCATAAAAAGGCTGGCTGAGTAGAAATTCTACAACTAGAAGGAAAGAGAAAAACACATTAAGAGTCAGAGGAGGTGCGGAAGTAAAGTGCAGAGGTACGGAGGCCCACGCTGTGGAAAGGACTGGCAGCTGAGGATGCGGTTGTCTTTGTCAATCAGAAGGGAGACAGCTCTGAACTCCAGTTCTGGTGAGACTTTAGGGACCCAGACTTATTCTGGGAGAAACTGGAGTGTCTGGCATCAGGTGGAACTCAAGGTCTGCTTTCTCTCAGAGGTGCTTGCAGCGACTACCAAGGGACACTGAGACCCAGGAGCCTCTTAAGGCCGGGTTGAAGGTCAGCCATTGCTGTTTGCTCTGCCCTGTTAATTCCCTGAGATCCCCTCCCACCCAAGCTGTATGCAGAGGTTTTTACATATGAATGGGCTGCTCCTTTGAAATCTAAAATTACCTAACAAACTGCAGCTGGTCAGAGAGACCCAGAATATCCAAAAGAAGGCTCAAGGCCCCACAGCAACTTGCACTGCTTCACAGCTGGGCCTCATCTGGTCACCTCCAAATCCCAAAGAAGAGGAATTTGTAGATCTCTCCATAGCTCCTGCTGGGTGGCCTCAGGCAGAGGCTAAATTAGCATCTCCTTGGAGATCCAAGAACCAGTATACCCAG
This sequence comes from Antrozous pallidus, assembly GCA_027563665.1. Classification (NCBI taxonomy): domain Eukaryota; kingdom Metazoa; phylum Chordata; class Mammalia; order Chiroptera; family Vespertilionidae; genus Antrozous; species Antrozous pallidus. Next base: position 59,473,910 of record CM050516.1, on the reverse strand, counting down.
TGGTCAGAGTGGTACTATCCAGATTACAACTCCTCAGATCCACAAGGGACACATTCAGGGGGCAGACTCAGTGTGCACCAAAGCCTCACTGAAGCAAGTCTTACCCCATAAGGATGTCTCCAGCACAGAAGTCCTCCCAGCACAGACACAGCCAATTGGTCTGGAGGCCAATTCCTCCCAGTGTTACCAGCAACAACCAAGGCTTAACTACAACAAGACTGTGCACACAACCAACAAAGGGGTGCACCAAGAGTGTTCACCTCAGGTAACTGGGGATGCTGAACCATTTGGGCCCTATAGGACACCTAGCACACAAAGCCACTCTATCAACTCAGGAAGTAGCCAAAATGCAGAGACAAAGAAACAGGTCACAAATGAAAGAACTGGAGGAAAACAAATGACTGGATATAGAGTTCAAAACTCGATTATAGAGTTTTTCAAAAATTTTCTAGAAACTGCCGATAAATTTAGTGAGACCCTAGAGGATACGAAAAAAGTACCAACTAGAAATTAAGCATACACTAACTGAAATTTTAAAAAATAATATACAGAGATCCAACAGCAGAATAGAGGATCAGAAGAATCAAGTCAAATATCTGAAATACAAAGAAGCAAAAAAAAAAAAAAAAACCTAATCAGAAAAACAAAAAGAAAAAAGAATACAAAATATAAAAATAGTGTAAGGATCCTCTGGGTCAACATCAAGCATATCAACATCAGAAGAAGAAGAGAGAGCAAGATACTGAAAATCTATTTGAAGAAATGATGACAGAAAACTTCCCCCACCTGGTGAAAGAAAAAGACTTACAAGTCCAGGAAGCTCACAGAACCCCAAACAAAAGGAATTCAAAGAAGACCACACCAAAATACATAATTAAAATGCCAAGAGCAAAAGATAAAGAGAGAATATTAAAAGCAGCAAGAGAAAAACAGTTAGTTACCTACAACGGAGCACCCATAGGATTGTCAACTGATTTCTCAACAGAAACTATGCAGGCCAGAAGGGAAGTGGAAAGAAATATTCAAAGTGATGAATAGCAAGAACCTACAACCAAGATTACTCTATCCAGCAAAGCTATCATTCAGAATTGAAGGGCAGATAAAGAGCTTCACAAATAAGAAAAAGCTAAAGGAGTTCATCACACTAAACCAATATTATATGAAATGCTGAAAGGTATTTTTTAAGAAGAGGAAGAAGAAGAAGAAAAAGGTAAAGAAAAATTATGAACAACAAATACATATGTTTCAACAAGTGAATCTAAAAATCAAGTGAATAAAAAATCTGATGAACAGAATAAACTGGTGAATATAATAGAATCATGGACATAGAGAGGGAATGGACTGACAATTCTTCGGGGGAAAAGGGTGTGGGAGGTGCAGGAAGAGACTGGACAAAAATCATACACCTATGGATGAGGACAGTGTGGGGCGGTAAGGGCAGAGGGTGTGGTGGGAACCAGGTGGAGGGGAGCCATGGGTGGGGGGGGAGAGGAACTGAAATAATCTGCACAATAAAGATTTATTTTTTTAAATGGCAGGTGAAAGTGCTCATGTAACCCTATGAATACTAGAACTCAAGTTAGTGACCCCAGGAAAAGCCAGAGGAAACTGTGCAGATGGTACCTATACAAGGTAAGCAAAAGAATAAAGAATCAGCCATATCTGGTTTGGCTTAGTGGACAGAGCATTGGCCTGCATAATGAAGGGTTTTGGGGTTCAATTCTGGTCAAGGGCATATACCTTGGGTGCAGCATATCCCCAGTAAGGGGGTGCAGGAAGCAGCTAACTCTCTATCCTTCTCCCTTTCTCTCTGTAAAAAATCAATAAAATACATTTTTTTAAAAAAGAAGAAAGATTCAGAAGATGGCCTCCAAATAGTTCCTTGGAAATTATGGGCATTCTATTTAGACAGCTCTGTTATCTCAATAGACATGAGCCTCACAGCAAGCACCATGAAGCTCTGACCTTCATCCATACGTGTCTTTCCATATCCAGAAGCTAAAACTGGATGCTTCTTGGCTGATGGCCATTAAACACCTATTTACTCCCAGCACTCACAGAGATTCTACTCCCCTGGAGACTGGCCACATTACCACTAGTACACACATCAAGCACCTGGCTTTGAAAAATTATTTGCTCTCCCTGGGTTTCAAAAGGCAATTTACAATTAGTCTTCATGTTCTTCCCCTCTTCTATCATCGAGATGCTTTCTTAAACCAACTTTAGACTAAAAGCAAAATTTCACAAATCTCCATTTCCGATATTAAACAGTATCTTTTTTTTTCAGAATCCAATCAAACCCTGCATCTTAGAAGTGAGAAGCCGATCCAGCACTGCAATGCATCACATTTCATCCCATCAATAGAAAGCATAATGAGCAAAGATTGAGCTAGTGAGGCATGACTAACTGTTTTGAACCTATGAATCTAAAATGCAAGGCTCGTTTATGATACTTCTAACTAGTAAGTAAAATTATTTTCTAGCATTTCACTATCCAATTACAGCAATTTTCTGACCAGCACACACTTGAGGAATGCCACAAAAGTCCTTTTTCTAAGAGTTCATTCTATGGTTGCTCATAACCTTCTAAATATTACTCTAGTTGGCTTCTATTCAGAGCTAAATGGGAGGCAGTAAATTTTATGGAAAATGTATGCAACTGCTTCAAATACATCATCCAAAAGGAGAAAAATGATTTTAGAGCTATATTATGAGTTGTGAAATTATATGTCCTTCACTTAGTCTTCAGTTTCAATGATAGGTAAGAAAATGGACAGACTGGTCAAGTTCCAAATCCCCTCCATTTTATACAGAGCCTAACTCTTCCATCTCAAATTCTAACCTTGGTCAAGGTCAGAACAAACACCTGTCCTTCACATTTTAACACAACTTAAACTTTGTAGGCCACAAATACAAGCTTTCACACTGGAGGAAGCAGATTCCAGTGCACCAGACAAATTTCAGCTCTCTTACACCCAGCTGCTGATTGTTCCCTTAATTTTTTCAGCTGTCAAGATAGCAAATGGAGAAGAAGGACCTTTTTATAAACTGTGAAGTGTAACCAGATATGCTTGCCCTTTAAGCAATTAACACAGGGAATGGTAAAATAAAACTCCTGTTAAGGTTTGAATTGAAGTATAAAAATTATATTCTCTCACTTGACCAACATGTTGCAAGATTTTAATAACATGAGATATCTAAAATGAAGTCAACTGAAGTCCATTTTTACATCTCATGTGCCAAAAATGAGACATTAAAGAATAATTTTTAAAGTAACATTTAAAATGCATTTTCTAAAATTAATGGGAAAAATGTCAATTGTGCCAGTTCAGAAATGCCTTAAAATAGAAGAGAGTGCAAAGTGCATTTTAGCTATTTTAAAAAAAGGAGTCATAAAATTAAAGAATTTTAAAAATTAGCATTTTTTTAAAAGTCACCTTAATAAAATTCAGCTTAATTCAAGAAAATAATTTATTCACTTTACATAACACTATTTAATTTATTTAGTCCTTTCTCTAAGTCTAGAGATCTTTATAAATATTGTCCACTAAACCCTCCACTTATGAGTATAAAGGAAAAGTCATTGTTATCATTTGCAAACATGCAAGAGATTTTAATAATAATAAGAAGAAGAAGAAGAAGAGATAGGAAGTTTCAGCAAAGAAGACTAAAGTACACTCTTTTTTGGCTTGGGGTTTTGGAAGAGATGGGGTGAAATACAATAAAAACAGGAATGTATGTAATACAGGACTGGCTTAAGTAAGCAAACATATGTGGAGTTTACTGGCCAATAGCCTTGCCCCAGATTTGCAGGAAAAATAAGCTTAGCAGAATCCCAGTTTACCCTCCAACATTTGAAAACACCTTTTTTTAATATCACCTTTGAAATCAAGCTACATCAAGCACATTTGACAATTCTAACAAACTAACATCAGACATCACCACTTACATATCTGTCTGAATCTGAGCAGCAAGAAGTGTTCAGAAGCATGAAATAGCTGACAAAATTCTTTCATATGAAATCCCTAACAGAGAACATGAAGACAATGAAGCAAGACAAGTCGCTACAAAAAATAGAGCAAGAGGAAAAGATGCCACTGTTTTCAGAGGCAGGTTCACAAAGGCAAGTGCAGCAAACACCCTCTGCGGTCACAGGGCACCTTGTACATGTCTCTATCAATATTTATTTACATTTTTATCCTCCTAGATCTTGAAGGCAATTGCCTGGCCTATGAGCCACTGAATGCAAATATGTGAACCAAGTGTTCTGTTATTTAATCTTTCCTAAATTCTCTTGACAAAAAATATTCAGTGTGTTATGTAAATTAAAAAGATACCAAAACAAACAAACAAACAAACAAAAACATTGAAAGCCACTGGGGAAGGGTATTATTATTATTATTATTATTATTATTATTATTGCAAAGCTCTTTTGAAGTCAGACCCTATGCCACTGGACTCTAACACAATGGTAATATGTTTTACAAAAACACAAATCTTATAATCAAACAGATATTTCTTACCCTTACTTATGTCCAGAGACATCAACTGTCCAGATAGGTGAATACACAGCCACAAAATACACAACCTCAAAACACCCATCAAGTTTCTGGGCCACCTGGGCATGCTGTTAAAACTGATTTACCTTCTCTATTTTAATGTGAACAGATTCTATAATACTAGTTTTCACAACAGAAAGCATAGATTCAGAGTGTTGCTGTTTTTTCTTACAAGAAAAATAATAATAAAGTTAAAAAAAATAAAGAAGATAGATGCCAGGAAAGACTTGGAGTTAAAACAAACAAGAACTTCAGGGAAATCCAGGCTCCTTCTAACCAGCATTGCTTCAGGCTCCTTCTAACCTCAGTTATTTGAATCTATTCTGTTTCTTCCAAGAAACCTAAAGACCACTCACTAGCACGCGCTGGGGGATCATTGCTACAGTAGGGCCCTGGAGCTGCTGAACCAAGCACCACTGTTCTTCTCCCTTGATCTCCTCAGTATCTGCACTCATTGGTTTCCCCAAGATAGAAGCAACAAAACAATCCCATTCAGGTGCAAATGTGACCTCTGGCAGGAGCTCTGACTTTGAAAGGTCAAGTCCACACTAGCCAGCACTTGAGGTAATTAGCTAACTTCATGACCACTATCTTTGCCCCACAAATTAAAATCCTGCAGCAAAAATGCAATTAGGCCCAGCCATCATAACTCAGTGGTTGAGCTTCCACCTATAACCAGGAGGTCACAGCTCAATTCCCAGTGGGGGGCATGCAGGAGGCAGCCAATTAATGATTCACTAGCATCATTGATGTTTCTATCTCTCTCACCATCTCTCTTCCTCTCTGAAATTAATAAAAACATATTTCCAAAAAATATGCAATTGTCGGAAACCAATCGTTGTTTTAATAACAGAGAGCTGTGGACAGGGAGTTTGGAGGATGGGTCAACCTTGATCGCTCTGAGGGTCGGAGCTGGTTACTGGGATGTTGGTAGTTGAAGCAGCTCCCACCTGTTAGTTCTAAGATTTACTGATTGGCTTTTACTGGTGTTTCTGACCTGGGGGATGTGGCTGTATCTTATTATTTTAATCTTATTAAAAGGGATGGTAAAGCCAGAGTTAGTAGTAGTTCTTCCACTAGAGTTGGACTACCGCCTGGCCTCCATTTCTTAAATTAATATTTTTCTAAGTCTCTTTATTCATTTGTGTGCGGCCTTCTCTGGAAACCCGAACCCTGAATCGGAGACCCTGAATCACATGGGATGTGAAAGGGGTTCCCACATGCAATGTGGCCAAAGATCAAAGAAAGAAAACAAAAACTTCGGTAAAAGAATGCATAGGACAAAGACATTATTATTAAACTCCTAATATTATCATCAATGGCTTGAAGAACAAAGAGCTTTCCCATGATCCACTGGGTTTCATTAGATAGACTGTATGGAGGCAGGGCAGGAATCATTTTCTCTTATTCTCTTTACTGTTCAACAAACCACAAATGTACAAACCCTAAAAGTAATGCAGATATTTTATATTTCCAAAAAAAGTATAAATGGCATTAATATGTACACTCCTCATAGAAATATGAAGTGACCTGCTCTAAGTTAACGTAATCAAACCCCTGATTTTTTGAACTACCACCCTACTTATCTTTCTGCCCACCCAATGCCAGTGAACTAAAGAAATGACAAGATATCTTGATGTCCTTTTCAGTGACCCCCACTGAAGTAAAGTAAGAGTAATTCAAGTCAGAACGAGATCTTTATAAGTTTTCTAAGCACAAATATTCCTTTTGTAAAACGTTCTGTCCCCAAGCCCTCAGTACAGACACCTTTTATTTTTTTATTTTTTTTTTAATATATTTTATTGATTTTTTACAGAGCAGAAGGGAGAGGGATAGAAAGTCAGAAACATCGATGAGAGAGAGACATCGATCAGCTGCCTCTTGCACGCCCCCTACTGGGGATGTGCCCGCAGCCAAGGTACATGCCCTTGCCGGAATCGAACCCGGGACCCTTCAGTCCGCAGCCCGACGCTCTATCCACTGAGCCAAACCGGTCTCGGCCAGACACCTTTTAGATGCCAGCCTGCCTTAACACACATGCTCTCGCTGCTGACCGAATCATAGACATTTGCAAAATAAAAGTAAATTAAATATCTACATGTACAACTTTCTTTTCTATACCATTAGACAAAAATCACAAGTAGAATAAGTGAGTCACTAACCTCTGGCTTGAACACAAATAGAACTACCCTACCACACATTATTTTAAAATGCAAAGCACTCTCTCAATTTGTCACTTGGAGAATCACTATGCTTTTATAACAATTCATTTATGAAAAGCCCTCAGCACAGTTTTCCCCTTAACCTTCTCAATTTATCTTACATTGCTACTCTTCCACAGCAAACTTTTATGTGCAATTTTAAGACTGTAATGTAAGTTAACAAGGGTTCTCATCTTTGAAACCCAAAGAACAATCTAATGAGAATGAGGCGATGCTACCAGCTGCCAATGACTTGCTCTCTCCTGACCCAACATGCTAAAATATATAATCAGGTAGAGTTTTCTATGATCTTTGTGGAAAAGAAAAGAAGATGGATGGAAGCCAGCTTTTATTTGACTGTGAAGTAGGAAAATTAAATCTATAAATATTTGTTTTAAAATTGCTCAAATAAGGCAAAAAAAAATCCACAATGTGAACATGATCCATTTACTTTAAGAGAATAATGATGATAGATCAGTTAAACAACCGGTTTTTTAATACACAATAAACTTTAAGACTTCTCTAGACATCATCTAAGTGTATTTAGATGTAACCAGAGCATGAACTAGTGGGAGTGTCAGATGCTTTTAGATGACAGGCAAACCAAGTGATATTGTTTCATGCTTTTCTCTAAGCCTCAGTGTCCTCAACTATAAGTAGGGATAGATAATACCTGTTGCTCTGTATACTTCACAGATCTTTGGGGGAAAAAAAACTTCACCTGAGCCCTAGCCAATTTGGCTCAATGGATAGAGTGTTGGCCTGCAGACTGAAGGATCCTGGGTTTGATTCCGGTCAAAGGCACATGCCCAGGTTGTGGGTTTGATCCCCAGTAGAAAGGTATGCAGGAGGCAGCTGACCAATGGTTCTCTCTCATCATTGATGTTTCTTTCTCTCCTTCTCTCTCCCTTCCTCTCTGAAATCAATAAAAATACATTTTTTAAAAAACTACACCTGAAACTTCTGGATACACACAAGTATGCATCCTTTCCACCATTAGAAATCACAATGTGATTGCACAAGTTAAAAAAACATCTTACTCTACTTAACAAAGACAGTAACAGTTGAGGAGACCACAAGGCAGGCTAAAAGATGGTTGCCAATCCCCCTGAAGCTCTTCCATCTCAAATGACTGCAAATCTTAAAACTGTTATTCAAGAGCAGCTAAAGCAATAATCAAATCAGCTTTTATGGGAGGGTAGAGGGGTGCAGAGATCTTTTCCAGAAACTGATGAAAACTATAGACCTTCTGTCCACAAGAGTCACACCCACATATACAAGCAAGTTTTTTTGTCTTTTATCAAAGATGGTTCTTAGATCTAGCATTAGGAATCTCCAGCTCCAGGCTGCTGAGTGACTGCCTGGTTAATGAGAAAGACACAAGAGAAAAGAAACTGGTTTATAATGTTAACATGGAGAAGATGATCATGGTTACTTAAGGGCCACACTTGGGAAATCCTCCCTCACACTCCCACTGGGAAGAGAAGCTGAAAAGTCTGTGATTCTGAGTCACCTCAGCAGTATTCAGACAAATGAGGCTCTGATTGGTCAAGCAGAAAATCACTTCCTTGCAGAAACAACCAGACTTCCAACACCTAAAAATAGTGTCCGTATACATCCAGTGGCAGCTTTAGAATCCTATCTAATAAACAGAGGATATGCAAATTGACCATCATGCCATAACAAGATGGCTGTGCCCTCAGCAGAGGTGGGAATCCCATAACACAAGATAGTTGTGCCCACAGTGGAGCCCAAATTCCCATAATGAGCCTTAATGAGCAATCAGCAGGGACCTAATGATGCATAGTGCTGGGCCAGGGCAGGGGACCTGAGGCTGTGCCCCCTACCTGGTGGGGGAACTCAGGCCTCGACCCCCACGCTGGTACCAGGCCAGGGGACCTCAGGCCATGCCTCCAGCCCCAGAGTTGGGCTGGGGGACCTGAGATCACACCCCACACTCAGCAGGACTTGACAGGAGACCTCAGGCCATGCCCCCCACCCCAGCACCAGGCTGGAGGGCCTGAGGCTGTGCCCCCTACCCCACTGCCGAGCCAGGTGACCTGAGGCTACACCCCCGACCTGGCGGGGCTTGACGGGGGTGGGGGCGGGCAGGTCTGAGTCTCGAACAATTTCTAGGTGTGGATGGGTGGAGACTTGATTCTGGTTCCCATGGCATGCCCCAGACTCTGACATTTTACTAATTTTCTTTCATCTCTGACACTTCTATTATAGAGAAAGGGCAAATAGCAATATTAAAATATTTCCTCTAATTAATTCCCTTTTAATGTACACCAATTTCATGCACTAAGTCACTAGTCTCCATATAAAAGGGACCAAGAGATTATAGTCTAATCAAAAAGGCAGACCTAAGGTTTTTGTTTTTTAAGATAAAGTTTCTTAGGATTTCACATAAGATCAAGACATCAAATTTCCATAGCAAAGCAAGAAGTTTACTAGAGGAAGGGGGCAGTAGGGGGAGGGGGAAGCAGCCAACACTTGGTGCTATCATCTTGTTCTCCAATACCCGTAGTTCTCAAAACTTTAATGTGCAGCAGAATTACAGAGAAGGCTTGTTAAATGCCATTGCTGAGTTCCATCCTCAAAGTTTCTCATTCAGCAGGTCTGTAGTAGGGCCAAGAATTTGTATGTTAACGAGTTTTAGGAGATGTTGCTGCTGCTGTTGGTCAGGGGAACATACTTTGAAAATCAGATCTATACAATTAAAGTCTATGCTGCATAGGAAATCCCAACTTCTTGAGAATACTCATAGTCTCCTTCAGATGCCATGCTTGTCATCAAATAAGACAGAACCACTCAGTCACTCAACTCATCTTCTTACTTGTGGTTCCTAAGGGTGCACACTGGTTGGGCTGCACATTCACAAAACACAATAAGCTTCTTGATGACTGGTGAGTGTCGCACTCAGAGAAATGCAGAGGAAGAACTTCGAGCAGTTCTGTTTTAACGTTTTGCTTTCAGGAAGCAATAAAAAGCAAATTGGTGCTAGGAAGATTTAACACTTGGGAAAACTCCCATGACTCCAGAGCTGTGGTTTTCAAATTGAGCTCCACAGAGCCCAGATGTCATATCCAGATCCCTCGAGGGCTGGGATGAGCAGGCAGTAGAGAAATAAAAGAGGATTTTGACCTCTCATTTCAGTCTCTCTCTGAAATGGAAGTTTAGCATTTCTATGATTTACATATTGGCTTAAGTTATATTTATTAGTAGTTTCTTTTCAAAGAAAATTTGAAAGAACACTGGATTTGATTACCTCTCTGAGTCCCTCTAATTCTGTGAGTCTATTAAATACAACAAAGGTTGACTGGCACATTCAAAATATAAAAATACCAAACTGGCCCAGGAGGCTGACAAAACACTAAAAATAGCACCAGAATGAGTGGTTAGCAGTGAGATCACACTTGTGTCTGATATGCGGATCTGGGTATCATACACAAGAGCTTCCAAACCCACCAAGGGCAGCAACTGAACATCTGTAAATGGCATATAAAAACTGGACAGACTCTAGTGGTAATTATCTTCACTTAAACTTGTGCTGTCAAGCAGACACCTTGCAGAAACGAGTTGCATGATATTTTCAGTAAACACCATGGTGATGCCATGAAATACAGTGCAGGGTGCCACATGCTCAGAAAAAAAAAAAAAGACCATCTTGGTAAGTCAGTACTTTGCAATCCAGTTCCATCAGATGATCTAAACTGCTCAGCAAGACCCATCTCTTCCAAACCAAAGCAGCCAAGATGTTCCCACTCATATCTGTTCTAGGGGCCAAGGGTGATGGAGAGAGCACAAGGCAGAGGTGTTATTTATTCATTATTTCATTCAACAAAATGTTTTCTGAGCTCCTTTGGCAATAATGCACAACAACACACAGTCTGAAATCTCAAAAGGAGCCTACAGGAGCCCTGAAAAGAACTACTCTCAGCCAATCAACACTGGCATACCTAATGGCACAGGGAACTATGTTAGAGTCCCAAGTCAAACTCAAGGCAGCAATCACAAAGAGATAAAACTATCCTTGAAAATGCCCTGAAATTCCTCATATGCTGCCTTTTACTAAGTGTAGTTTTCCTGGCCATTGATACTCACACTTCATGTAAATATCAAAGTATTTCACTTGCATGTTATGGGTCATGCAGTTAAACCCAATGCTCAAGCTCTGAGAGGAAATGCAATCTCCCTACAAAGTACAGGCTCATATCTCCCATCTCATGTTCACTCTAGGACCATGCTCACCTTATCTCAATTGTTACTTCTTGTCCTTTTTCTTTGCTTTTAGCCAAGAGCATGAGTTTAATTCCCATGAGTACAATATGCATATAAAGACTCTGCTGTAATATCACCATCTTATTACCTACCCAAAGTCATGCCCAAAATGCCACCATCTCTTTGAGTCAACATGCTGTGAATCCATCTTTTGAATACAAACATATAAAAAGGGGGCTATATATTAACTCTCAACAAGAGAATGAAGGTTTTTACCAAATTAGCTCCAGTTATTGGGCGAGAATAGGGACACCAGAAAGTGAATGGGTAAGTTTTGATAAGTGGAAAGAAAATCAAGAAAGATCCAGAATGTGAAATGTATTTCCAGCAAATTGGGTCCTGTCTGGGAACAATGTGAACCCATGATGAACCCCAGGAAGAGGACAGAAGAAGCAAAGGGGGATTCTAATGACACACATCCTAAATTCTTCATGGTTAGTCCTACCCTCACGCATTACAAAGTAAAATCCCATTCCCAAGTCATCCAGGCGAGGAATGATTCAAGAGAAAGGAGATGGGCCTGTTAGGCTGCTCTGGTTTGATTCAACTAGATTTCCCAGTCAATTACACAATCCCAACCACTATTGTCTTCCTCCCATTTCACTGTCATGCACAAGCTGCTGTGGCCCAAAGATACCCCTGGAGGCTAACACATTCACCACATCCTCTTCCATACCTATTCCCTTACACAGTCAGAAGAATGAGTGCAACGCTCACCACACCTCGGGCTGCTGGACACATCAACAAAATGAGCCTGGCCATTTGCTGGGAAATTGGCCTCTCCTATACGCAGAGGTGCAGGTATACGTTATTCCACTCAACACCAATGTTTTCTCTTCCTGCCTCTTCCTAAAGGTGAAGAGACCTTCACCTCACCTCTTTTTCAGCCTTTTCTCTCTATATATAGATTTTCCTAGTGTCACCCCTGAGCACATTCCATTGTTTCCCCTTCTTCCAGGTCTCTTTATTTTTGGATCATCCCTCTCTTTCTTGTCTGCTTCACATTCCACTTTGTTTTCATCTGTTTTTCCACATCCTTCGAATATTTAGTCTCCCATTCCCCAGAAGAATAAGTGGCACATTTAAATACAAACAAACAAACAAAAAACCTCCACAAAAACCTGTTAATACTAGTCAAATAGACACCATCTACATTTTCATATAACCACACAATTTAAACCCTGTTCCATTCCTCTAGATACAAATGCTTCAGCAATCCTTCACACCTGCACAAGGGCCTTAAACTTATTCATCTCTGCATTTCCCTCCTGCAGTGAATTCCTAATGTGCTCAGAATTTTCACTTGACCTCAGTCCACATTTATCACTATCTTAAATTCTTTAGCTGATTTTTGGAAATGAAAATTTTTAAGCAGGCAATTAAAAAAAGACTAGTAAACCTGTTCTTGACAGGACAAGACCTAACTCTAATGAGCTAAAATGACAAGTACATGGCTTGCTGCCAAGCTATCATGAACAATTTAAGAATTCAATTCAAAATAGGCGATAGAAAGAATCTGAAAGGCATAGTGACCTCTATACATTTAATCTTTTGCTTGGTTTGCACTGTGTATAAGATATGAAACTCAAAGTATCAACATAACCAGTTTAGGAAGAGACCTATAATTCAAGATTTAGGAAGAGGTGTTTGGGGAGGTTAATATAGCAGAATACTTACTAACTAGATGTAACTATTTTTATCTGCAGTGAATCTGAAATATATAATATATGGTTTTCCAATGCTCTGAAACATTTCATTACTATTTTTTGTCTTGCAGAATAAAATAATTTTTCTGCTAAAATGCTTACCTCTCTCATATAAATATTGAAACTTAATAATTAGAAGAATTTAAGAGGGGACCCATAAAAATTAAACTTAAAGCATTAACATTATAGCCACATTTGAAAAAACAATGCACCAGTATTCCCATTTTCATAGTAATATATTCTCAGACATCAAAAAGAAATGTCCTTTCTCACTACATAACCACCGTTTTAGTAAGAAATGTTTTCCCATATTACAGGAAAAGTAAACTCTTAAAAAATGAAAAATCCTAAGTATTCAAAAGAGCTGACTCTTTATTTCATTAGTCCATAAAATTAAGGGTATCTTTCCTGAAAAATAAAAAGGAGCTGAATTTCAAAAACCATTCCTCCTTTCCTTCACCCCCTCATACAACCCCCACCAACCTTAAGAAACAGGTATAGTTTGGGTAGCTCTACAATAAGACTAGTCATACTTTAAACCATTCTAACGTCAACCACTGTTCTGGTTTCTTGCTTCAGAAACCACCGGCACAACCCGAACACTGGAGATGAATAACGGAGGTTAATGCAGTATTACCTTGCACAAGCAATTAAAAGAGGCTGCAAAACAGCAACTAAACCCCCAACCATGTGCTCTCTCGCACTAGGAAGCTGAAGATAATCTTGTTTACTAAACATAAATCACTTGAGATCTGGCCAAATTCTTAAATGATATTCCAGATGGAAACGTTGCAAACAGGAGCTGCTTACATAAGTATTTTCTCCCCAACTCTGTGAAAACAAACGGGACCAGTTTTTCTTGTTGCTTCTAGGAAAGTGATCATTTAAAGCCAATGAAACAACTCAACAAAAGGGCTTTCCCTGGGCCCAACTCCTGCTCTATTTTTGGTCCCACCTCTCTCCCGCTTCTTCCAGGGCTATTCGGTTTCTTGCAACTAAGTTTGCTTCCTCCTCCTTCAAATCTATTTAAGTCTTCGGGCTGCAGAAAGCAAACTCTGTTCATCAATCTTAACCTATCATTTTTTTCAATAATATATTCACATGTTTCTTGGGGGGAGGGGAGTCAAGATATAGCCCTTTAATTTTTTTCATATGTAATTTTTAAAATTATTTTAGGAGCCTGTGAGGTTTATGCAGATGAGCTTCTCACAGAGGCTGCTCTGTTTCCTAAGGTTCATGTTCACGTGCTGCCGGTTAGGAAGCCTGGCTTTACTTTTCATTTCCTTGAGTTCAAGTCACTTAGACAGAGAGGCTTTGAGAGCTACAATGCACAACAAGCCAGTGGCTTGTTTGTTGAAAGGTGCTGTGTTAACAGCCGAATATTTGGATTGTGCTGGTTAATTCAACCACCTCAGGTTTGTCAGGATTCTTTCTTTATGACTCTCTTTCTACTAAATATCACGGGAAATGCCAGTGTGCCTGATAGAGATCCACTATGCCCCAGAAAATCCACTCAGAGGCCAGTGAGTGGGAGCCTGCTGAGACAACGGAACAAAAGACAGTGGAGAGAAGTCGGTCCCCTCCACCAAGCCAAAAAACCTCATTTAGTTTTAAAGTGTATTGTAACAGGAAGCCCTGAGTCAAATCTCAGACTCCATACGTGTTAGTTCTTTATGCTACAGCTCCAGTTCGTCCCTCATGCACTGTTAGTTAAATCAAGGGTACATGGTATCCCCGTAGCCTTTACTCACATCTGCCAACACCTACATTACAAGCTCCTGCTAAACTTCCGTTGAGTCTTATCTTCCACTTCTACATGCCACACACACCCCACACTCCCAACTCCACGCACACTGTGTGCACCTCACGGGAACTAGTTCTCTCTTTAATCCCCTCTCCAGGCACCTTGTGAAAATGTCTCTCCAGCCTGGCCACGCCACTATGGAGACCTGCTCCTGCCGTTTCCTCTTCCTCTAGCACCAAGAACACTACCCTTTCTCCCAGGCTTGGCTGCCTCCTCCAAGGTCACAAAGCTGGCTGGTGCCAACACTGAGTAGCTTAACCACTGCCTGATTATTTTCTTCCTACCCAATGAATTCCAAGTTCTGTGGCCTAAAACCAAAACACATCACGGAGCTCAAGACCCAGAGTCAGACAAACCTGACTGTGCAGAAAACTCACTGCCTGGTGTTCCTTTTTTTTATTTTATTTATTTACTTATTTTTTGCATTAAGAGAAGAAGGGGGGGAGAGAAACATTGATAAGAGAGAATCAATGATAGGCTGCCTCCTGCACACCCCCTACTGGGATCAAGCCTGCAACCTGGGCATGTGCCCTTGACTGGAATCGAACCGGGGACCCCTTCAGTCCACAGGCTGACGCTCTATCTACTGAGCCAAACCAGCTTGGGCTGGTATACCTCATTTGCTTTGCCTTTATTTCCTCTTCTGAGAGGTTTAATGACCAGCTCCCTCTCCTAGAGCCTCATGGCACAAAAGCTCTGTACCACACAATGCAGTCCTTTCTCCTACCAGTTAGGCATCTTCTCTGTGCTCCTTGCTTCTATCTTACCTTCCAGGCTACTTTAATAGAAACCGCATTTTATATTTACTTTGCACACCTCTACAGAACTTACACAGATCTCTCAACACACAGCAGACTTTTTACATCTACTTGTTAAACATACATGACACACTCATCAACCAGTTAATTCAGTGAAGTAAACCCAGCTTTCTGCCTTTTTGTCTTTAGAGAAAGTGCTGTGTTTTATGTGAATAACAAAGACTGAGATATGGTCCCACTAACCGAGATCAGGACAACTGCTGTTTCCGAAAACACCCAAAGTACTGAACAAGAAGTGGCTCCTCCCTGGCTCAGCTGGGACCTTCCAAAGTGAAAGGACAGACCTGGGGGGAAAGGAGGGAGTGGCATACCTCAAGAAAGCAATGAAATTGACACCTCCTTGTACCACCCTGGCAGGCAGAAAGGCATATGGTGTTAGCTGTGGACTCCTGATCCAGCTGTACTATCCCAAAGAGATTAAATTGGCAAACAGTAGGAGGCAGGAGTAGCGGATCCCTGCTGGGGGATGACCTGCCCGCCCTCGCTGACAGCAGGGGTTATCTCAGTTTACAAAGCGAACGTAGGAAGCACTGGCAGAGCTTTCAGGGTTCCTAGACCAAGCGCTTCTATTACAGTGATGTTGAAGGCTGGCTAATAATAGGGGAAACATCCTTATATGCATTGGCTTTTCAATAGATTTAATTATAATTACTATGAATTCTTAAACCAGTGGGGGTACAGATTACACGAAGAAAAATTAGCTGTGTGCAATTAATTGCACTGGGTACTGTGATTCTACTGTTAATGCTTAACGCGGTGAAGGTGTGGTTGTGAAATTAGCATCTACAGAAACTAGAGTTTAGAATGGCAAAAGGGGTAGGGGAGGGAGGGACATGACCGCCCAATTCGACCAGGTGGCTCTGTCAATCCCCAGCCACAATGAAAGAATGTATTTCTTTTTCCTCTCTCTGTAAGCCACCAAGAATTGCTATTGGAGTGCAGGGAAATCCACACAAGTGGACTAGGAAAGAGGTACACTCACATAAACATTTTTCGTTTTCACACACAAATCAAAGTTAAAGGATATGTGTATAAAGAGGCCTTACTCAGTCTCTTCAACTCTTTCAGGCAGTTATAATGCAACGTATACAGTTAAATATGTCACTCTTTCATGACATCAGAAAGGCCCTCAGGAAGCACCTGTGCCACCCTCAGGCTTCTTGTGTTTTACCACAACCTCTTTGTGAGATGGCGGAAGCCTAATATGCCTCACGTGCTCTGTTTTCTTCGCTGGACTGTAATTGTTAAGTACATAAGTGTTTTATGCAAACACAGCTGTAAATACTTAGGAAAATACAAATCTGCTCAGAAGGAAAAAAGTAAACTTACTAGTTCCTTTAGTTCTGCACAGAGTTATTTCACTGAATCTTTCTTATAAAAAATGCCTAAGATTTGGCATAGCTGGTCCAGTATCACACAAGCAGACCCAAAGTTCCTTAAAGGAATGAAGTCCTAGCCCAAATAGGAAATGAAATGGCTGCCAGGCTTTCACACCAATAACTCCAATGCCTTCAAGGTGATACATCAAAATCAAGAGGCATCTGAATGCCACTTCACAACCCTTGGAGAATTGACTCTGTGACTTAACCCAAGGATAATTAAAAGCCATATGTTATCACTGAAAGCCTTGATACCCAGATATTCCATGTCTGCTTTAAAAAAAAGAAAAGAAAAGAAAAAGAAAATAGCAAGTGTTGACAAATATGTGGAGAAACGGAAATATAAAATTATACAGCCAGTATGGAAAACAGTGTGGTGCTTCCTCAAAAAATTTAGTAACTAAAAGACTTGCCATATCATCCAATAATTGCACTTCTATGTATACCCAAAAGAACTGAAAGCAGATTCATGAAGAGATATCTGTATATACATATTCATAGCAGCATTACTCACAACAGCCAAAAGGTAGAAGCAACCCAAATGTCTGTCAGTGGATGAGTTGATAAACAAAATGTGGTATATGCATACAATAGAATGTTATTCATAAAAAGGAAGGAAATTCTGACACATGCTATAAAATGGATGAACCTTGAGATATTACGTAAAGTTAAATAAGTCATCACAAAAGAACAAATACTGTATGACTCCCCATATATATGGTACCCAGAATAGTCAAATTCAGAGCCAGAAAGTCAAATGGTGGTTTCCAGAGGCTAGGAGAGGGGAAAATGGCGTTTCTGTCTGGCAAGATGACAACTGTTCTGGAGACGGAGGGTGGTAATGGTTGTACAACAATATGAATGTACTGTCACTGGTTAAAAATGGTAAATTTTATCTCATGTATTACATTCGGTTACTTCGACTACCACCACCACAAAGTCCCACAGACTGGGTGGCTTAAACAATGGAGATGTATTTCCTCACAATTCTTGAGGCCAGAAGTGCAAGATCAAGGTGTCAGCAGGGTCAGTTTCTTCTGAGACCTCTCTCATTGGCTAGCTGGTAACTGTCTTCTTCCACTTCCTTCTGCCATTGTCTGTGTCCAAATTTCTTCCTGTGATCAGGACACCATTAAGATTGAACTAGAACCAACCCAAATGACCTCATTTTAACTTAATTGTGTCTTTAAAGGCCCAAATATAGTCATTCTGAGGGCTTTAAGACATGAAATATGGGGACATAATTCAGCCCATAACATATATATTTTATAATTTGTAAAAATAATAAAACAAATGGAAGCAGGCAAAGGAAAAAGAATAACCCTAGGAAGGCCCTGAGGAAGGAAAAAGATGGTGATTAGAGGAAATAAAAGCAAGCCTGAAGTAAAGGGGGGAGTGATAGCTAGCATTATGAACATAAGATAAGTGAACATATAATCCTTGAAATTCATTCCAAGATTTACAAAAACTCAAAAAAAGTAAACCTTCTTCTTAAAAGATAGTCATGGCAAAAAATAATAAGCTTATGTAAAAGAGATACTGCTGATTACCACACATCAGTAATTAACTTTTGAAAGATGGCTCTGCACTCAAAAACAGATATACTTCAAAAAATGTCATATTTGCACTTTTATTGGAGTCCAAAGCCTCCCAAGACATTTTATTTCCAGCCTTCGGGGGTATTTTTATTATGATTGTGGTGAAATATATGTACATACATCACATAAAATTTACCATTTCAACAATTTCATAGAGTTATTTATAGAACTATCACCACATAAAAGAAAATTGTCCCTTAAGTTAGCTTCAGGGTACATTGTTAAGTGGAAAAAAGAATGGGTAGTAACTAATGCTATCAAGCCAATGTACAAAACATTGAATTTCAGAGATGTGTTCACCAGAGCCAAGAAAACTGCCATAGCTCTCCCATTAGCAATCTGGACCTACATTCACAGCCCAGCTCCTCTCTGAGCCCAGGTGCGGGCCAGCCCGGGCCTGGCAGGTCCATCTTTTAGAGCGCACACACCAAAGAAAACACTCCGAGGCACTGAATGTCAGGACACTTTTTCAACCAAAACCCTTTCACAATGGAGGTAGATTAGGCAGAAGGAAGGAAAAAAAGACTCTGAAACGTTTAAAGTACTAAAACCTTACTTCTCAGAATTGTCAACAATTAGCCACAACCAAAAGGAGAATGTCGGAATTATATCTGCAGAAAATTGAATCCTGCCCACATACAAAAAAATTAATTCTGTCATATATTATATGTATGTAAACATTTATATACTTATATTTCTATGATATCTAAGAAAAACCCAACGGTCAATAACAAATAACTGGGAAAAATATGGCAAACTTTTACAGAAGAGAAAGCATGAAAGGTTAATTGCTACATGAATATGTAGTATCTTTAATTATTGTGTCTTTAAAGGCCCAAATATAGTCATTCTGAGGGCTTTAAGACATGAAATATGGGGACATAATTCAGCCCATAACATATATATTTTATAATTTGTAAAAATAATAAAACAAATGGAAGCAGGCAAAGGAAAAAGAATAACCCTAGGAAGGCCCTGAGGAAGGAAAAATAATTAGGAAAATAAAAATCAAAGTCGCATTAAGATAAATTATACTACACATAAATCACATCTCATTTTTAAAAACACACAATCCTATCCAATAAAAGAGTAACATGCAAATTGACCATACCTCCGCTACACCCACAAGCCATGCTCACAAGCCACACTCATCAGCCAATCAGAGCAAGTATTCAAATCAACCCAACCAAGATGGTGGTTAATTTGCATATTCTGGTGCAGAAGATGGTGTAGAAAGAAGCCAAGCACCACAGAAGGGACCAAAGCTGCGGAGAAGCAAGCAAGTGGGGCGGGGAGAAGGGAGGGAAGGAGGCACAGGAGATGGGAGTGAGCGAGGCAGAAGAGCAGGGAGCAAGGCACAGGAGATGGGAGAGAGCCAGGCAACAGAGAAGGGAGTGAGCGAAGCAGAAGAGATGGGAGGGAGGGAGGCAGAGGAGACGGGAGGGAGCTTTGCTCAGGCTGCAGGAAGCCCTATTCTTGCAGGAATCTTCCTACAACGGGTCTCTAGTAATATATAATTTCATACCCACTAAACAGACCACATTTTTAATGTGTTTTTTTGTTTTTGTTTTTATTTATCTTTATTGTTGAAAGTATTAGAGATGTCCCTTTCCCCCTTTAACTCCTTCCACCCCACACCCAGGCCTTCACTGCACTATTGCAAACAGACAAAAATTGCTAAAAATCTGATCACACCACCCTGGCCAGTGTGGCACAATTGGTTGCATGTCATCCTGTGCACCAAAAGGTTGCTGGTTCAATTTCTGGTCAGGGCACATGCCTTGGCTACAGTTACACTCGACCCCCAGTGCGTGGCCTGCAGGAGGCAGCTAATCCAATGATGTTCCATCACTCTCATGTTGATGTTTCTCTTTCTCTCTTCCTCTCCCTTCTTCTCTCTCTAAAAATCAATTAAAAATGTATTTTTTTTAATTTGATCATACCAAGGGTTATTGAGCCACAGGCAAATTCATACACCCATGTAGAATACCCTGGTACAACCACTCTGGCATATAGTTGTCATCACCTAGTAAAATTAACCATGTGTATACTCCATGACTCCACATTTCTATTCCTAGGTTTCTACATTAGGAAAACTCTAGCATATGTACAACAGGAACTATGTTCACACCCATCTTTCTCATGATGGCAAAAAGTCACACAAACACAAATGCCCATCAGCAATAGAAAACATAATTCAATGTGGTATATTCTCACAATGCAATGCTATAAAGCATTCAAATAAATAACATACAGCTTCATAAATAAAATGGATGAATCTCCAAAACAATCTTGAATAAAACAGCAAGGTTCAGAGGAATACATGTAGTTATGATTCCATGTATATAAAGAGCAAAAACAGCTAAAAGTAAAAAATATTGTTTAGAGATAAATATTCATAAGGCAAACCCATGGCTTTCAAAAAGTAAGGGAATGACTGGAAAATCTTATCTAATAAAAGGGTAATATGCAAATTAATCATCACTTTGTCACAAAGATGGCGATGCCCCTAGCCACAAGATGGTAGCACCCAGTCCCCTCTGTCTCGCCGGAGTCCCTCAGTCCTGGGGGGCAGTGCTGAGAGCGGGCAGCATGAGCAGCCTGGCGGACTTGCTTGGTCACCCTGGAGATAGAGGGTCTCTGGGCAGCGGGCGCCAGCAGCGGGGGCAGGATGCTTCCTTCATCCCCACTGCAACACTAAGGCCGCAGAGGGCCTCTGGTGGACAGGGGGACCAGCCCACAGTCTCCAAGGCCAAGTGCAGCCCAGAGAGGAAATGGTGGACCATCTCCCAGGGAGGCAGCACAGCTCCCTCCCCTCGCCCACGCTTGCTCCCAGTGGTGTGCTGTGGTTCCCGGCCTACTGCACACAATATCGCGTGATGGGCTACTAGTGAACAATAAAAGCCAAACACCAAATACTATTAAAAAAAAAAAAAACCTGATGGGGCTTTAATTTCAATATGGTTGGCAACCTGGTTGTCCCTGCTAAATCTCCCTAATGAAATGAAACCGTCAAAAATGAAAGGGAAGAATTCCATTAACACTAGAAAGGGACGCTGGAAGAGAATTTAAATGGACAAAAGATTTCAACTAATCTCTGGACAACAGAGCAGGAAATGGGAATGTGCGGACAGATGAAGCCATGAGAGGAGAGCTTCCGCTCAGTAGAACCCCAGCGGGGGCGCTGGACTCCGCATCAACAGGAATCACAGAGTCAACAGGTATCACAGAGCGGGAAGGACGATATGGGCCCAGAACGGGGGATGAAGTGATGACAGTCCGTACTCCCACCCTGACTCCCCCAGCCCCTCACAGAGCCTTCAGGCAACTTGGCCAAGAGTAATGACATTTGTAAAACATTTGTCATTAGAACTGAACCAACTATGGCAGTAGGGAGTGAAAGATGACTGGTGAAGGCTTCTGAAATGAATTTGGGTCCCTGGGAATAAATCCCCCTCTTTAGACCATTTTGGGAGTGAAGCAATGTGGCCAGCAGAAAACCCAGTACCCTGTCCACCCCATCACACATACACAATTTAGAATTCCTATTCAGAAAAGAGGAAAACCTCAGAGGGAAAAATTCTACATACAGATCTTTCTAAAATAGTAGAGGAAACTCCCCAGACCTTTATTCTTAATGATAAATAGGTAGCCAAGCCTACAAAGAAAATCAATAACATTGGGGGGTGGGGAGGGTAAAAAAACTAACACTAAGAAGAAACACCGTAAATTCAGGAAACAGAAAAGCACTTTAAAAAGAAATAACTCTAAAACAATTCAAAGAGATTCAAGAAGATACTATAACCATTAAATAAGAACATGACACAATGAAAATAAAATGAGAGAACAATGAAGAACTTTTTTAATGTTTATGAAAATAGTATTACCAGAGTAAAAATTCAGTGAAAGTACCATAGGTAACTATGAGGAAATCTCTTAAAATGTATAATGCAAAGACAAAAGGACAGAAAATAGGGAAGAACAAATTAGGAAAACAAACAGCAACAACAACAAATAAAAGCAGAAGGTGGAATATCCAACTAAAAGCTGCCCCGTATGTGCCACATTAAATCCTCCCTGACTCCAACCCCAACCAGTCACTGGACCCAGGGCAGCAACCTGATTCCAGGAAAATGGAACCATGGGATGAAGAAAGCCACTCAACTTGTCTGTCTGAGAATATGACTTGAGAAAAATATAAACAAAAACCATGGGCCTAAAACCACAGGTCACATCAGAGAAAACAGAGAAAGAGAGGAGGCAATATGACTATGATTCTTTACTTCTTAGCCCACTCCATAATCCCTTGTGGGTGCCCTGGTATCACTGAGATTGGCTATTAAAGCTTACATTTTTCAGGGTGTTTTTTTTTCCTATATTAAGTGAACCTGAGGGGGCTTTTGTTCTTTGCAATCTACAAGAGCAGATATCTATTGTCTGGGACTACACAGTAACCAAGAACTACCATATTATATCTGCTGTAACATGGGAACACCCTGCCTTTCCCTTCACCGAACAGCTCTGCAAAACACAGTATTAGTCCCTGACTGCCTGTCATTCTGTCAGCTTTCTGCACAAGTGTGAATCATGTGCTATTGTTGAACACTATTAAGATTATATGTGATCAAATACTCCTCATAATTAAAATGTCAAACCCCAGGAATAAATATATAGTGTATTCAATGAAATCTTGAAATTGTGGAACAATTACAAAAACAGGAATGTTAACTTGCCTTACAATGGGGAAGAACAAGATAAACAAATGGTTCAAGATTTTAAAAGAAAATGAAGAAATTCGTATCTTTTGTATCCTGAGTTTTTCAATCAGCCTGAAAAACTAGAAAGCCATAAAAATTTCTTTTTTGATTACATGAATAAAGTTGGTTTACTTAGGGCATGGAATGCTAGTGTCTAAATCAATGGTCGGCAAACTGTGGCTCGCAAGCCACATGCGGCTCTTTGGCCCCTGGAGTGTGGCTCTTCCACAAAATACCACAGCCTGGGCAAGTCTATTTTGAAAAAGTGGCATTAGAAGAAGTTTAAGTTTAAAATATTTGGCTCTCAAAAGAAATTTCAATCGTTGTACTGTTGATATTTGGCTCTGTTGAGTAATGAGTTTGCCAACCACTGGTCTACATTAATCTGCAATGTACACGAAAAAAATATTCTTTGAAGTTCAAGAGATGGAAGGAAACTCTTCTGCATATTTAGAAAGTAACTTTCATGGATGCCCAGGCTAACTAACCAGAACCAAATCACAGCATGAGAGTCTTAAGTCAATATCTGACACCCTGAAAAGTGAATAATGTGCTACGAGCCGGGGAAAGAATGGCCATCGGTGAAGGGACAGAGTATGTATCCTCCCATGATTAGAAGCAAGCAAGACTTGTCTGATTTCACAAACCAGTATGATTACACACACACACACACACACACACACACACACACACACACACACACACTTTTCCAAATAAAGATAATTTATTTGAAGCCATTACTATCTAGATGTTATTACTATCGTTCAATTTTAAAAAATATATTAGTTACAGAGAGAGAAACATTGATTTGTTGTTCCACTTATGCATTCATTGGCTAATTCTTGGCTGGAATCAGTGATCGAACCTGAAACCTTGATGTATCAAGACAATGCTCTAACCAACTGAACTACCTGGCTAGGGCTTATCATTTTTAATTTTTTTTAAAAGGACATTTTAATGCCAAAAAAGGAGGAAGGACTCAAAATTGGCATTTTCTGGAACCCTTGAAAACTTCATCACAGGCTAGGCTATGCACTTATATTAAGTCAATTTTGTTCCAGTTTAGCAGGTTTTGCTATAGCTATGAG
Organism: Antrozous pallidus; assembly: GCA_027563665.1. NCBI lineage: Eukaryota > Metazoa > Chordata > Mammalia > Chiroptera > Vespertilionidae > Antrozous > Antrozous pallidus. The sequence continues at coordinate 59,449,716 of CM050516.1, read as the reverse complement.
TTGTGATTCATTCGTGAAACCTCAACTCCATTATTCCATTAGTTCCTTCTCTCAAGAAGGTAATCATAAAGTGAGGGAAGCAATAAATATGCAAATGGTTATTTGAGAGTAATGCAACATTTGGAAGCCCATAAACATGTTATAGATGGCTTCACCTAAGGGCTGAATGCTTCCCTGGTGGATTAAGGAAGATGGATTTGGATGGGTGCAGAAGGAGGAAAAGCTTACCATACCATTAATGACAGCACAGGGTGAACAGAGGGGCTTAACAGCAGAAATAAACATGCTTTAGGGGCCACTAAGAAAAAGGCCTCAGCTGTGGGGAGAACTGTGATCTAGAATCGGAAAGTTCTGTATTTCAGTGGATGCCAAGCTACAGAGTTGGGAGGTCATTTAGAAGCAATAAGGAATCACCAATGGAAATAGCATGACAAAGGAAGCATTTCAGAAATATTAACCCAGCAAAAGCTATGACTTTAGTAATAAGTTTTGGTAACTCCAAGTAATTTCCTGGCAGCTCTGGCTCAGAAGATTCCTTCTGAGAAGATTCAGGTCCACCTACATTGTATGAACATCACTGTTTCTGTACCTAGAGCCTTGGTGGCAGTAACTGCTTGAATCCCCTTGAAAATCATCCAATTGGCTCTATCTCATGCATTGCTGTCGACTCCTCTGGGATTTTGCTCTTCGTCATGTGAAAGCAGTTTTATTGATGGAAATAAAAATATCAAGAAAGGAAGTTGTTTTAGAAGAGAGTCAGAAGTGGCCAATTAATAGAAATGTCCACTAGGTAATTAAGGATTCATTCATTTATATAATAATATTTACTGAGCCCTATCTGTCACTTGCTATTTACCAGGCACTTGAACAAAAAATAAATATCCCTGCCCTATGAAGCTTACATTCAAGCAGTAGATAGACAAACAATGGATATAATAAATTTTTATCCTTCTATCTAATAAAAGAGTAATATGCATATTGACTGTATCTCCTATTAAGCCATGCCCAGAGGCATGCCTACCAGCCAATCAGGAGCAAATTATACAAATAAACACCAACCAAGATGGCTGCCACCACTGAGAGCAGGAGGGAGGCTTGGGTTTCCCCAGCAACAGAGGAAGCCAAGCTTTCCACCTGCCATTGCCTAGGGCTAGGCCTCCACTCAATGCTACAAAGTTTCAATTATAGAAGATACATAATCCCAACAGAAATGGCGGCAGCTACAGAGCTGGAAAGAAGAGACTAGGGTTGCCAAGGTGATGGAGGAAGCCAAGCTTCTGCAGCCCTAGCCTAGGCCTCTACTCTAGGCTACAAAGTTTCAATTATAAAACATAAATTAATCCCGGATCCCAGGGCCTCCGTTTGGGTCCCTGGGGGTGTGGCCATAAATCACCACAGGCCCCTCTCCCAGGCTGCCCCATGCCCCAAGGGAACCCCCACCCTGATCTGGGACATTCTTCAGGGCAAACCAGCTGGCCCCCACACATGCACCAGGCCTCTATCCTATCTAATAAAAGAGTAATTTGCAGATTGACCATCACTCCAATACACACGAGGGCTGCCCCCATGTGGTCAAAGATCCTGCCCCCATGTGGACACAAGATGGCCACCACAAGATGGTCAGCAGGGGAGGGCCACTGGGAGGTTCTAGGCCCTACAAGGGAGGGCAGTTGTGGGCAATCAAGCTTACAGGGGAAGGCAGTTAGGGGTGACAGGCTGGCAGAGGAGAGAAGTTGGGGGCAAACAGGCTGGCAGGGGAGCAGTTAGACATCAATTAGGCTGGCAGGGTAGTGGTTATGGGGTGATCAGGCTGGCAGGCAGAAGCAGTTAGGGGTAATCAGGGAGGAAAACAGGTGAGCAGTTTGGAGCCAGCAATTCTGGATTGTGAGAAAGGATGTCCGACTGCCCATTTAGGCCCAATCCTGGATCAGGCCTAAATGGGCAGTCAGAAATCCCTCAAGGGGTTCCAGATCAGAGAGAGTGCAGGCTGGGCTAAGGGACACCCCTCCGCCCCTTCCCCCCATGCAAGAATTTCATGCACCAGGCCTCTAGTAAATATATAAAAAAGTACATACTTTGAAAAAAAATATGTAAAATGAATAAAATGAAAGGAAAAATATAGACTGGTACTCATCTAAAATACACACACACACACAAAACCACTGCAACAAAAAAAAAACTAATTAAAGCTAAAAGAAGAGATGAATTCCACAAAAGAGTAGACTATTTGGTTAATATCCCTTCCACTTCTAAAACTCTGCCATTCCAGATCCAGGAATTTGACACAAATAATCTCAATCTTCTTGTTAAACAGAAGATAAGATTAAAGAATTATGGAATTTTTGTGACTTGAAGTGATATCAGAGACCCATCACCATGGAACTGTCATCTTATGATGAGGAAGTGGAATCCCACAGAACTCAAGTTAGGTCATCTTAGAGTAAATGAGCATTGGGGGCAGAAGGGAAATTCCAGAACTCTAGCTTTTCTTGTACATAACTTTTAACAGCAAAATCCTGTTTGATAGCTTCAAGTGTTTCAAACTCTATTAGAGGCCATGAAAATTGTTTTTTAATTATATAAATAAGTGGCTTCGCCATATAACAGCAATAATAAAAACAGCAAACACTTACATAGCACTTACTTTGAGCCAAACACTCTTCTAAAAGCTCATGAATAACCAACTCATTTAATCCGCACAGCCCTATGAGGCAGTCACTACTTTTATGCTGGCTTATGCTGAATAACTAGTATTTCACTAATTCAATAAACATATATTTCCAATTACATACTACTTTCAAAGACACTCTTTCAAGACCTGAAACAAAATTTTTTAAAAATGAAATTCTGGTAAGGCAGGGTTTTTGTTTTTAATTGAACAAATCTTGTGATTTGTTGTCAGGGGAGGCAAAGGGAGAGAACAATACAAGGAAAAAAGTTTTCTCTGATTAATGTTTTTCTTAGTATCTGATATTTAAAGTTTTACTATTAGACCATATTGCTTACCAATAACATGTGATAACAGATAAAATACAACCAATTTTTAAAATTTTTATAAAACAAAGCTTTCCTTCTCAATACACCAAATATAGATTTTATAAATTTAATTATAAAATAAAGTGTTACTACTGATCTGATGATCTCACTTTCAGTTAACTAGATCCATTTGCATTTCAATGGACTTTCCTATTATAGAGTTTTGACTGTACAGTCACCTACTATTAGAATTCACTGCACAGGTCTGTCCACATTCTTTGGTTGTACTGGAATTTAATCATAAATAATAATAGCTGAACACATGGATCATTGGCTATAGCTCAACCATTTTAGAGGGATATAGTCTGCATTACACAGAAGTTGTTTCTACCCTATTTGAATGCAGAGGTCTCAAAGCAGCTTTTAAACCTTCACTGATTACATTGTCTTTCTTAAACTCATCTTTTTTTCCTATGAGAGGAGAGAATTTATCTTTCTTAGCAAAGTTAGGAGATGCCAGGTTCCCAAGTGTGATACAGCAGTACAGTTAAATATGACACAAAGAGGAAAATAGCACACATTGGCTCCTATGTGCAACATTCTTTTCTCATTCATAGGAGCATCCCAAATTGTTGTGCCATATTTTCCAACATTCAATCCCTCTAACCCTCAGCATATTTCAAAATCTTCCATTGGCATACTACATACTTCTACCCATATCACAAAGGAGAGCCCAACATGAAGCTATTTTTGAATGGCTTAGTAATACTCAATTCAGCTATTATTTGATTTGCCCAATGTGTGTAAGGCACTGTGATAGCACTGGGAAGAATTTTTTTTAAATAGTAGATTCCTTATCATCAAACAGCTTTTAAAATTAGTAGGATAAGTAGCAATCACTGTAGCCACAAGGAAGAAGGAGAGCCAGAAGACACGTTCTCCAGACACTGTTGGGGGGAGGAGGAAAGAAAAGGAGGGGTCGGGACTCTAAGCTTTGCTGCAGCCAACGTGTAGAGGGAAACACGATCTGTTACAAGATTCAGTGTCCACGGGGTAAAAATAAACCAGTCGCTCAGAGAAAGAACAACTATTTTTGATACTGAGATCAGAAAGCAATTCAACCCATGGTTCCTGACAGAAGATTCTATTAAGTGTAATAAAAATCCTAAGGATATTTTTTTACAATAAACAATAAAAAGTTTGAGTAGGGCTGAGAAGCTCTAATAAATACCAAGACATATTACATGGACACAAGGCAGAAGAGCAGGCCTCAGCTCTACCATGATTGCAAGCTCCTTCCCTGCCTGTAGCCTTCACAGAGAAAATATGAAGCATTACAGCCACATTTAGAATAACTGCATATCTTTGGGGGTAAAGAGATGAGTCTAAATAAGTAAATGTTATTGTTAATTAACTAAATTTATTTATCCTTATACAAACTGAATCACAAAGATATTTTGATGTTAATATTTGACATGTCATTTAAATAGGAAGTAGGTCATTTGTCTGAAACAGGCTTACATCTAAGAATTACTGTTTTTAAAATAAAATTCCTAAAAATATCTAATTTTATATTCATTTGATTCCACAGATCTTTTGTACCACTGAAATTTATATCAGCACATGTCTGCAGACTTCCCACTTTTTAAGAATGGACAGAGTGGCTTGAGGGAAAGATGACATTTTGTCAAGTTTAAAATTGGGGGAAATTTTCTACTGGAGGCTATGTATGGCAAATTCAATAACCACAGATAGCTCTTTAATTATTTGGCTATTTTAATTTAAAAGATTTTTGTTATAAAGGAGTCTAGTTTCTCAGCTGGTCACTGAAAGCAAAAGTTTCCCTCTACAGAATGAAAAAGAAAAGATCCTTCTTTAGATAACAGAATCTAGGAATGATTGGCGTAAGAGGTCAATTCTTTTTTACCTAACTGGTGAACAATTCATTACTCAACAGTGAATGACCACAAACACTACACAGTCTTCTGGGGCAGGGTTTGCATACTTTGATTAGAAATAAAAACATTATCATGACTATATCACATTGCTCAAATTCCAGTGACCAGTCCCAGGTCATTAGTAATATCCACTCCAAGTTTCCAAATGGACCAACCATTAAAATTTATGAGCCATGGTGGTGTTGCTCAGTGACTACAGCATCGCCCATGTGCCACAGTGTCATAGATTCAATTCCTGGTCAAGGGCAGTACCTGGGCTGTGCATTTGCTCCCTGACCCTGGTTGGGGCATGTGTAAGAGGAAAGCAATCCATGTTTTTCTCTCACATAAATGTTTCTCTCTCTCTGTTTCCCCTCTCCCCCGGACTCAGAAAAGAAAAGGGAAAAAATAAAGTTGAATATTAAAAATAAATAAATAAATAAATAAAATTTATGAATGACTAACAAAAAATTCTGATTCTTATTACAAAGATCGTATCAAGAAGCCGAGTGGACTGAGTCAATCTAGATATTTACTCATGAATTTGGCCATCGCTGTTGCATCATTTTTCATTTAGTTTTATAGTCTGATTATATGTACTATTTGTCTAAAAACTATTGATGAAAACAAAGTCTATAGAGAACAAAGAACATATAAATTTAAAATATGTTGTATTTATGTATTGATAAACATTCAAATATATATCATTTGTATAGTAAACAGCATAGTGGCATTATTTATTCAGCCCTCATCTCATTCTACAAAGAATTTAAAGTGCCTTATGAGAAATGTGTGTATTAAGAAAGAAAATTAAAAATTATGAGCAAGGAAAGTATAAAGTAGAAAAGAAAATGAAGGCTGTGGCTGGGGTAAGAGATACTAGAATAGGTCTCAAATATGGAGACCTACTTGAGACCTACATAGTTATTACAGTTGAGCAGAGAATTTGATTCTATGCTTTCTAGCAGCCAAAATGAAAAAGGTAAATGTAATTACTTCAGTGATTGTCCATAAGGTACAAACATTTACATTCCTCCAGGGAAGCAAAGCTGTTTACTATCACATACTATGAAAGAGCTGATCTAGGAGACACTGAAAAATGTGATGGGTAATTTTCCCAATAGCAAATGAGATCACAGAGCTGTTTTGTTGTCCCTTATTAAAACTGAACTCTACAAAGAAGTCAAGATAATACGACCCAAGTGCATAATATTTTAAGCAACATGGTGAACTGAGCTGCGAGTGAAGGGCTCAAAGTCCATAAAATGGCCTAAATTAGTATTTATAAATTTCCAACCTTGCCTTCTTTCTTTGAACAATCAGTCCATGGCCAAAGTCATCTACAACTGGAAATGCTTGATTATCACCCCATTTTACGTATTCAAACCCAGAGCTAACCTCTGATTTTCACTTACTTGACACTCAAGTTCATCAGGTTCCCCAACACATGAATTCCACACATCCTCAAAGTAACCTAATAATCCTTCCTCTCAAGCACATTATTTTTCCTGTCATTCCTAGTTTGTCATAGAAATCTTCTCAGTCATCTAGGCTTACATTTTTGGAATTGATTTTTCTCTCTTTTCTCTCTCCACCTTCCCACATCTGATCAGGAGTCTAACTCACTATGTCTACCAGCACAACCATTCCCTGATGTCTAACCCCGCCCCAGGGCCACCTTCCTGCATCAAGCTCCTTTATTATCTCCTAGCCACCTCTCTCCCCACTCCAATGTATCTTTTATACTTCTGCAAGAATGATATTCCTAAGGCTGTGATTATGTCAGTCTACTAAAAAACCTGCAGCAGCTCCCCTCTGCTTACCTGAAGCAACGTGGTTTATCACACCCACCTCTCATGGCTTTCTCTCTGGAATAGCATATGCTCTAGCCAGTCCGAAAGTTGGCTGGATCTCCCCTCTTTCAGTCATAGTGACATAACCACGAAATGCTCTCTGCAATTTGAATGTCACCCCATTCAAGAAGCCTTCCCAATTCTATCTGTGAGCAGTAAGTAACACTTCTTCCTCGCTCCTACCCGCTGCTGCAAGTGTCACATCCTAACATCAGTCTCTCCCCTGTCTAGCCCATATTTCAGATTATTCCACAATTACCATCCTAAACACACATCTGGTCCTATCAGTAGACTGCTTAGAGTCAGCCCTCAGGTCTCACAAGGCCCTTCACAGTCGCTTCACCCAAGCATTTTGTTCATACGTCAAGCACTGCACACATTGAATCATATTGCAGTTAACTGTTTACAGTCTGTCTCCTCCTTACATTTTTGGAATTGATTTATCTTACATTCCTTTGCAATTCAATGGAGCCACACTGTTACTCCCTGCACACCTTCCTGTCTTAATTCTCTGGAGAATAGGTCTTTTCTTGCTTGTTATCTGTCTCCTTCCCACTAAAATGAACACTCAGTGAGAATTCAGACTTGGCCTGCTTTGTTCTCAGCTATATTCCCAGTATCTAGAACACTGTTTGGCACATAGTAGGTAATCAAAGTTTAAGATGAATTGAGAAGTAGATAAATGATCTGCAGTGTCCAGCCCAGTCCTGGTACACCACAGGTGCCAAATAAATGTCTGCTGAGTGAATGAATTCTGCGTTGTATAAATGTTTTATTTATTTTTTATAAGCTCTGACATTTGGTGATCTTGATAACCTTTCTAGCATATAGCATAGTGCTGTATACATTCTGGGCCCTTGATAAATTTCTATTAAATGACTTGCCAGTTCAATAAAAACTCAAGTAATTTATTAATTTCCCTTTTAAATCTGAATTTGTCTCCTCTTGTCGATAAGAGGAGTCCAGCCCAGCCAGTGAGGCTCAACGGTTGAGCATCGACCTATGAACCAGGTCAGTTTCAATTCCCGGTCAGGTCAGGGCATATGCCCAGTGTGGGGCGTGCAGGAGACAGCCAATCAATGACTCCCTCTCATCATTGATGTTTCTATCTTTCTCCCTTCCTCTCTGAAATCAATAAAAACGTATTTTAAAAATGTAAGAGGAGTCTGCGTTATTTGTCATGCCATAGCATGTCTTCCTCCCAGAGGACAGGGAGCACGGCAGAGGGGTAAGATCACCAGCTGAGCTGTCAGAGGTCTGGGTTCAGATCCCAGAGCCAGTTCTGTCACTGATCACCTACATCCCCATGTAACCTCTCTCCACTCCAACTTCCTCTCTAACAGAAGATTAGGAAACCTGGCATGCAGAGCATCTATTTCCTTCACAGCTAAATGAATAGTCAGTACTAAATTCTTTATTGCCCCTTCTTTACTAGTTTCACATTGTTTGACTCCAGTTAAAACATTTATTATGTATTGCCTGAACTTGAGTAGTTCCTTATTTAAAATAGTGGGAGGCTATATGTGCAGAGTATTAATTCTCCATTAACTTTTCATTACCTGACAGCATTTCCGTGCTGATCCAGGGAGCATAGGTGACATAAGCCACCATTCCTAAAAATTCCTGGATGTCCCAAGATGGTAGTGCCTCACACAGAGGAGTAATTCTCTTTCTCCTAAATCCCCTCACCGAAAACAGTACAACAATCGCATACATGATGAGCAAGAGAACTGTACCCACTAAATACATTGCATAAAAGAATGGCTCCAGCTAAACACTGAATGATTTAGAAAAAATAATAATAGCCCTAACCGGTTTGGCTCAATGGACAGAGTGTTGGCCTGCGGACTAAAAGGTCCCAGGTTCAATTCCGGTCAAGGGTATGGACCTTAGTTGTGGGCACATTCCCAGTGGGAGGTGTGCAGGAGGCAGCTGATCGATGTTTCTCTCTCATCGATGTTTCTAACTCTCTATCACTTTCCCCTCCTCTCTGTAAAAAAAATCAATAATAAAATATATTTTAAAAAAAGAAAAAATAACAATAAAGGGCTTAATGCTAAAGTAAATGCATCTTAGTCAAAATACATTTGACAGTATTTAAATCCCTCTGGGGACGATAATTCCATTTGGAGGTAGCACATGGGTTGGCCAGGGCTCACACAGATGGATGTCACTGATTCAGGTACAAGGTTACAACTCAATCACAAACAGATCCACTGAAATTCAAACTGACAGGCAGAGAACACAGTGAGCATTCTGTACAAACACTGAAAGCAGTTTTTCTAAGAGCTTTATTTAACCAAAAGCATACATGTATTAAAAAAAAAATTCAAAAGGTTGCGCTCTCACAAGTCTTGATATTATTGCAGGGCACAGAGACTGTATTTGCATAAGAAGGCACCAAAATATATTTGATTAAGTAAACACTGTCAGCACTGAAGCAGTATGAAAATGTGAGCTTTTACTTGCAAGTAAGCACATAAAACAAAAAGCAAATGAAAGACAAATCTGTTGGCCAGATGCAATCAAGAACACTTGAGAATAAAGAGTCAATAAAACTTGTTATGGCCCCGTAAGCAGGAGTTGCTACCAAGTTGTTAGCTGGCAGAGCTGTCTGTTATTCTGAAAGCACCTTTATCACGTTGAGTTTGGTGCATTTTTCCCCAAGGTGAACAAGCAAAAAGAGGAATGCTAATGGCGGCCTGAGTGGAGATGTAACAAATGTCCTGCTTGAAGATAATCCTCAATAGCTGCAGTTATCAGTTCGGTAAATCCAGAGGTAGTCCCATAGGTTAAAAAGCACAGATGTGTATATGTCATTTTAAGTTCCATTACTCCTACTTAAAATCTATGTGGATTTGAGCTATTGGAGAAAGACGGTACACACAGAAACTTGCTTCCAAAATCAGGAGATAAAAGGGCATTACTAGTCCAGAAGAGATTCAGCGTTATTGACTAAATCGACAAAAATGTTGAATAAATAATCTTGAATAGCAGAACCTTTCAGGAATCCCTGATATTTTTCAATGGAAGAATGTGGTCTCAGTTCTGCAATCTTTCACACTAACAGGGACTTTTGCTAAACACAGAACTCAAGATCTCAAAAAAAAAAAAATTAAAACACTTTGTGGTAGTTAGTTCATTACCCTATTACATGCCTTTCTAGTAAAAAAAAAAAATTTTTTTTTTAATCCCAAGGCTCATTTTGCCTCTGGAGGATGGAAAGCACAAAGAAGAGGTATGACTTAACGTAAAATACATCCCTCTGCCTCATGGCCAGAACCAAAAAGGGAACATCTTAAAAACATGAAGAGTGACTTCGAGGAAGGTTTTAACAGAAACAGCAGAACCCACACCTCCACATGTGTATGAGCCCCTTTAAAGACTATACACTTATTACAAAAATGCCCACCAATGCTCAAAATATTTTAGGAACAACTTTTTTAAATTTGCCTTCATGTATAGGACGTTCTTTTGAAATTTTCAACTGTGGTCAATTTGGTTCTTTTAAAAGTGGAACTTGATATCTGTTAAGTTGGAAGCTCAGTTTGAAAAAAAAGAGAATCATCAAGTTAGCTTAAAGTGCTTTTGTTATGTGGCTTATAAACTACTTTTAAAGACAATTCTTTAAAACTGTCCCAAAATTCCTTCCAAAGAGCAACAGCTATGGAATGAGTAGGCAACCTCCTTAGAGGACCTCTTTGTTGGGGCTCATTTCGCTTTTATAATTAATGTCTTTGGTCTTATGCCTACATTAATCAATTAGGTAGCCTACCTATGTGGTTCTATTTTTTCTGGTTATTCATTCATTCAACAAATATTTATGGTGCACCTAATGTGTGCTAGGTACTATGCTGTCTTAGGGACGAGGTGGTGAACAAAAACAGGCCTTCACCTGCCGTCAATATGCTGATTTACTTAAAACATAAATAAGAATGGTAAATCCAATGGGGGAGGGAGATACATGATGATGTAAAAAGCCTATTAATAGGGAGACCCAACTAGTGTAAAGAGGCTTCCTGAGAAAATGAGGTTCGAGCTAAAGATAAATAGGAGTTAACCAATCAAGCAACGCGGACTGAGGGTTAGAGGTATAGTGGAGGTGGGGAGGAACAGTGTTGTGAGTAGTGAACATTTGTGCAAAGGCTCTGTGGTCTTTTTAAAACATATGTGTGCCTTACAAACTGAAAGAAAGACAGAGGTGCTAAAGTACTGAGAGCTAGTGAGAGAATGGTAGGAGATGAGGCTGGCCAGGTAGTCGGGCTGGATTCCACAGAGCCTGGCACACATTAAGGATCTCTATTTACCTTAAGAGTGATGAGAAGGTAGGGAAGGAAAATGACACTGTGAAGTTTACCTTCTTTAAAAATCAGTAAGGCCGGAATGAAGAACCAATTAGGGAGTGGATGAGGAAAAAGCAGGAAGACCAGTTAAGAAGCTACTATAATAATCTAGTAGAGAGGGTGGAGTTAATACATATAAATGAATGGATTTGAGAGGTATCCAGGATGTAAAATTAGTAGAGTTAAATAGTATTCTATATTAATTATTGCCACAAAGGTAATGCTTTGGTTTTGCCTAAGAGTTCCTTATTTGTTAATTATTTGCAAACTAAAACACATCATGCAAATATTGGGGGTCTTTATTCAATCAGTTTTCTGTAACATATTTATCTTCTTTTATGTAAAGAAAAAGCAGCTCTAGTCTGTTTTGCTCAGTGGTTAGGACTGAAGGGTCAAGGGTTTGATTCCAGTCAAGGGCAAGTACTTTGGTTTCAGCTCAATCCCAATCCCCAGCCCCGGTCGGGGTGCATCGGAACGGCAGCCAATCCAGGTGTCTTTCTCACATTGATGTTTCTCTCTGTGTGTCTCTCCCCATCCCTTCCACTCCTCCTAAAAAATCACTGGGAAAAGAATATCCTCAGGTGAGGATTAACAAGTAAATAAAAAGAAAGAAAAAGCAGCCAAGAGAAAAACAAAACTTAAGTATTTCATTTTATGTAAAAATGTGTTTTCCTGAAAAATTGTGCTACACTTAGGTAATATAAGAACCTATATCTTAAAAAATATTACTAAGTAAATATTTCTTCCTTGCACAAAAGCAAACACTAAAAAATGCAGAACAGATTACCATGATACTATATCAACGGAAATGTAAACCTCTATCTTGATTATTCCCATATAACATTTCTCTTTATTACAAGGTACATAAATTGGGTGATTTTACAACTTTAGATGTATGAAATGCCTGAGAAATTTAATAATCATCATCAAGTTTTATAATAAACCATTTGGTAAGCAACTAGAATGGCCAAGAGGCTTGCAAAGGTTTAAATTTATTCTTTCACCAATTACTTCACCCACATAGAAAAGTCATTTTTGTATCTAAATTACTACAATATACCAGCTCTAGTACACTCCCTCTCAAAAAAAAAAAAATACAGCTTTCCCATAACTCTGGATTACAAATATCATAGCAATGTAATAAGAATTTTAATGTAGTCTACCTTATATATTATATGAACATATCAGAAAAAGGTCTAATTTTGTAACAAATTGGCCACATGCTTTTGTGTCTGGCATAGACAGATCAATTTGTACCACAGCTCGGAACAAACAGAAAAGAGGGAGATGGGTTTCAGCAGCCTAGTATGTCAACAACAAAGGTACCAACTACATTCTAATTCCATGAACTAAAAAAAGACAGTCTAATTTTGGGATTTTGCAACTATAGTTTATACCACCCCTACAAAATGCAGCTTTCTACTTGAAAAAAAAATCCTATATAATAAAAAGCTAATATGCAAATAGAATGGCAGAACAACCAGAGCAACCAACCAAACAACCAGTCACTATGACATGTGTTGACCACCCGGGAGTCTGTGAGGAACATGGTGGGCATCAGTTGCTGCAGGATGGTGGTCTGCGCACATCATAGCAATAGCTGTGGGGTGTCTGTCACTGTCATCGGGGTGAGCCTCTGGTGGTTATGAAAATTCTCTGCTCCCACATGCCATAGTTCCCCCCAGCACTCGCACCTGCTGCCAGCACTGGCCCCGCTCGCACCCACTGCTGGCATTAGAGCTGCTGCTGGTCCCAATCGCTTAGCGCCATCAGCAGGTGCAGGTGGCAGCTGCTAGCCCCGATTGCCTCTGGGGGCTTCTTCATCTCCCCCTGCTCCCAAAGGGCAATCGGGGCAGCAGCCGCTGCTCACACCCACTGACAGCGCTGGCCCTGCTCCATTCACTCACATCTGCTGCTGGCACCAGCCCCACTCACTCCCAGGGCCAGTGCCTTCAGCATGTGGGAGTGGCAGTGGCGGTGGGAGTGAGGCTGCAGGCAGACAGGAGAACGGGGGCCATGGCGGGAGGGGCTGGGCGGGGTACGGAGGATGGGTTGAGACCCGCCCCTGTGCCTCACGGCCCACAGTTTCTTTCAAGGTGCACAAATTGGTCTACTGGGCCCCTAGTTCAATACAGCATTAAGCAAAAAACATAACACCACTGCATGTCAATAAACTGACTTCTAACGGCTAAAATGCACTTTTAAACATGCTGCTTTTGGCAATTTAAGTCACAACTCAGGCATTAGTTATCAGTTCCTCTCAGAATCTGGAAAACAGATGAGAAATTCTGCATATGAATTTGTTTTCCTTCCTTAAATCATTAAAATACTAAGTATATGTGAAATAATTTGAATAGTCTACAACAATTTCTTGACAGTCATTATCATTTCTAAACATACACTTCAGCCTGAACTGGGTATATAACGTATTCTGAGAAATAGCATACTTCTAGTACAATAGCTCTTTGAGAAATTCTGTGCTTTGCCTCCTATAGTTTATTTTTTAATTGGATTTATTGGGGTGACACTGGTTAAAAAAAAGTATAGTTTTTAGGTGCACAATTCTGCAACACATCATCTGTACACAGTATTGTATGTTCACCACCCCAAGCTAAGTCTCTATTCATCACCATTTATCCCCATTATACCTTCCTTCACCTCCCTCTACTCCTCCTTACCTCCACCCCCAAAGCAGTCACCACATTGTTATCACTGTCATCAATATCCATGAGCTTTTTCTTTTTTTTTTTCTTTTTTATCAATCCCTCCACGCTCAACACCCAGCCCTGCCTCCCCACCCCAACCAACAGGTGTCAGCCTGCTCTCTATCTATGAGTCTATCTCTATTTTGCTTGTTCGGTCATTTTGTTCATTAGTTTCCACATATGAGTAAAATCATATGGTACTTGTCTTTCTTGACTCCTATGGTTATTTTTAAATGTATACCTTGAAATCTTTCTGTCACGGGGGTGAGAAAGAGAAGTCATGAGAATGAAAACACAGTTGAAAATTGGGCCCTAGAATTAAAAATGTTGGCCCTTTCATGATTTCATCTGGCATGATAAGTTCCTTTGCCTATGAGTCTCTAAAATAACTATACTATGCACTCAATATTTTAGTAAGGAAAAGAAAAAGAAAGAGTTATAGTACCTAAGTCTCAGCTCATCTTACATTTTACAATTTCTGAATTCCAAGTGAAGAGATTATCATTCATCTTTTACTTCTCTTTTTCTTTCTTGTTTTAAGTTTATTGATTTTTAGAGAAAGAGTGAAACATCTATGTGAGAGCTTAACATTGATTGGCTGCCTCCCACATGCCCTCATCCCCACAAACCACCAGGGATTAAGCCAGAAACACTCCCATGTGCCCCAACTGGGAATCAAACCTGCAATCTTTCAGTGCTCAGGGGATGCCCAACCACCTGAGCCATCGAGCCAGGACCTTTACTTTTCTTGAGAGGCACACAGAAATGCCTTAAAAAATAGTGGAAACTTGAAGGATTAACCAAGATATTAGTTATCATACTTAATTTTTACGAACAGAAAAATTGTGAGGTTTGTATTGATATTATCAGGGGTTAATACAGTATTTTCCAGATTCTGTGAGGAACTGATTACTAAGGAATCTTGGTGTGAGAATTTCCCTTTATTTTTTAATTTTTTTACTTGTTATGATGGAAATTTTTAAACTATACAAAGTAGAAGGAATAGAACAATGTACTGTCATGAGTTGGTTCAAAATTAACAATCATAATTCAGCAAGTCAGAATCTCTCATTTCCATTCCTTGCCTCTGCTGAACTGTTTTAAAAGCAAATCTCAGCTATGATATCTGAGATAAGAAAAAAATAGGCCCCAAAGATATACCACTTTATAATCCTCAAAAGCTATGAATATTAACACACTTGGCAAAAAAAATGTGACTAAAATTTAGGATCTTAAGAAGGAATTTACCTTGGCCCTGGCTGGATGGCTGTTGGTTGGAGCATCGTCCCATACACCTGTTGGTTTCCCGGTTGGGCACATAAACAGGTTGTGGGTTTGATTCCGATTGGGGTACATAAGGAGGCAGCCAAAGTTTCTCTCTCACAACCATGTTTCTCTCCCTCTCTCTCTTTCTCTCTATCCCCTCATCTTTCTCTAAAAGCAGTAATGATACTAGTATATCCTCAGGTGATTATTTTTTAAAAAAGAATTTAGTTTGTATTATCCAAGTATGCCGTAAGTACAACCCCATGTATCCTTATAGAGGGAGATGTGTTACAGCCACATGTAAAGGAGAAGGCCACGTGAGAGTGAACAAAGGGATGCAGGCACAACGGAGGACAGCTACTGAAAACTGACGGGACAAGAATTCTTCCCTAGAATCTCAGAGGAGGTATGGTCCTGCCTACACCTTGATTTTAGACTTCTGGCCTCTAGAACTAGACAAGAACACATTTCTGTTGTTTCATCCACACCAACCTGTGACAATTTGGCAAGGTAGCCATAGGAAACTAATACAATATCACATAATCTGAAAAAAAAATTGTCTGTAGTTTTAAGAAATTACTTTTTTAAAAATAATAATACCATACCATTCCTTTTTCTAACTCCTTTAATTTATCTAATATTCAATCAAACCTTAAATTTTTCCCAAATTGTCTCATAATTTTATATTTAAAATGTATCACTACATAGTTGCTTTATCCAAATCAAGATCCAACCCTACCCAGTTTGGCTCAGTGGATAGAGCCTCGGCCTACGGACTTAAGGGTCCCAGGTTCGATTCCAGTCAAGGGCATGTACCTTGGTGCGGGCACATCCCCAGTAGGGGCTGTGCAGGAGGCAGCTGATTGATGTTTCTCTCTCATCGATGTTTCTAACTCTCTATCCCTCTCCCTTCCTCTCTGAAACCAATAAAAAATATTTTTAAAATAAAATAAAATAAAAAGATTCAAGCACTATTGATATGTATCTGGAGTCTCTTAATAATAGTCTCTTCCAACGTTGTTTTTCTTGCCATTTATTTATTAAACAGAATAATTTGCCCTATAGAAACTTCTACCTTCTAGATTTGGCCAATTACATTTCCATTGTTTAACATGATCTTCTTTCTACCACATGTTCAATTCTGGTCAAAGGTATGTGCAGGAAGCAACCAATCAATGTGTCTCTCTCGCATCGATGTTTCTCTATCTCTCCCCTTCGACTCTAAAAATCAATTGGAAAAAAAAATCCTCAGATGAGGATTTACAACAAAAAAAATTGACAGATAGTTCTGTATATTTCTTATTGCATCAACTTTGGAGGCAAGCAATGTCTACTTCTCTCTTTTTGTAACTTGAAGATTGATCCATGGGCTCAGGGGTTATCAACCTAACCCTGTGGTCGGCAAACTGCAACTCTTGAGCCACATGCGGCTCTTTGGCCCCTTGAGTGTGGCTCTTCCACAATATACCATGGCCTGGGTGAGTCTATTTTGAAGAAGTGGTGTTAGAAGAAATTTAAGTTTAAAAATTTTGGTTCTCAAGAGAAATTTCAATTGTTGTACTGTTGATATTTGGCTCTGTTGACTAATAAGTTTGCTGACCACTGGAACCCATCAACTATAAGGTTCCCATCAACCTTTGACCTAATAGTTTTAGCAGTCATTGATGATTATTCCCTATTATTTCATTAGCGGTAACAAAATGGTAATATCTTATTTGTATCATTCCTTCTGCATTTATTAGCTGGAATTCTTCTAAAAACAAGATTCTGTCCAAATCATCTATTTGATTTCTCTAAAATACCTTTCCTATAAAACAAATGAATAAATAAAAACTGGTAAGGTAAATTATAACATCTAGTTTTTAAGGAAGTATCAGGATGGACATCTGTCTTTTGAATACAAAGACCACCTTGTCTACCTCAGTGAGTGTAACTTCTCAACTGCACTCAACTTAGTCCTCAAGTTACCAATTCAAACACTCAGCCTACAATACGGAACCTATTTTTAAAGAGTAAAAGCTAGGCTCCAACATAATCAGGTCAATTTGATGTTAGTGCTTAGGATTTATGCCCTCTCAGATTAGTCCAAAATCATCGACCAACCACTACAAACCATTCACTTTAAGTCTGTCATCCTATTTCATTGATATAAACAGACTTCTCATTCTAGACCGTGCCTGTAGTTGTATGTTCTACACATCTGAATCTCTCCATGCAAATAGCTAAAGCTGTCCTCTTCCCCATCAGGAGTAAACACATCTCCTGCTCCTGCTATCCAACACCCCTCCTTTATGCTGAGGAGAACACAATCCTCTTAGAAAACTATTGCTCTTCCCCACCCTAACCATGTATTTCTAGATGGGATTGCCAATTACCAGATAATGTGTGTCCCTGGCCACAAGCACAAGGATGTTACCCAAGTGAGGCCAATCAGAGCCATTCCTGGGATTTTGAGGTTTAGATGAAGGGAAGAAGGTCAGAGCCTCTTCTCTGGATGGTCCTTGGCTGCTGGCAGCCATGCCTCAGTCTTGTGGAGGAAATTGACAGAGAAGCAGAGCTTAGAGACAGAGTCCTGGTGGTACAGAAGTTCTCAGTCTGGCTTCTCTGAGACTTACCTCACTCCTTGGTCATGTAAGCCAATAAATAGCCCTCCACACAGTTTAACTTATATAATTTACAACCAAAAAACACAATTTATGTACAACTTCTACCATGATTCTTGACGACTATGACCATAATGACCTCTATCTTTCTGTTTTCTTGTACTTACTTTCTATACAAATAACACTTCACGTTTTTGTGTGTATTGTCATCTTTTGTGGCCTTGCAGATACATATTTTACACACTTTTGAAAGCCCTTCAGTAGTCCCTAGAAAAGTGCTAACAGAGCCTCAGTAAATAACAATTACCATGGATTATTACTTCCATGTAAAGTACTTCACATCTCTTATTTTATTTAACCCAGAAACTGCCTGAGATGGCATCATTATTTCCACTTTAATATGAGGACGCTAAGGGTCATCACAGGAAACTTATTTGTACGAAGCCACACTAAAATGTAGTGCAGGAATTTGAACACAAATTCATTCAAATTTCATCCCCTTTCCACTATGCCCATGTTGCCTCCCATAATAATAAATACTTGCTAATTAGATTATCAAAGAGTACAATAGATCCAGGACCTCCATTTAACACTTGATTTTCCATTAATCTCAAAGTTCATGTTTCTCCATCATTAAAAAATAATATTAATATTAATACATAAATAAATGAGGTATATGAAAATAAGAACCTTAAAAAAAGTTATACTACAATCTGTCCAAAATTGCTACTGGCAGCCTAAAGACTAAATGCTGGCATTTCTCTTAAATAGGTAAAAAGGAATGAATATTTAAGACCACTCTGTCATAACAAGTTGTATACAATCCCCCTGAGTGTGATATTTCAAAAGAGCAAAAAGAGATTTGTGAGTACCTGTCAATGTGTGACACGCCTACAGCTCTTTGATTGCTCAGAGGAATAGTCCTGTGTCATTACTAGACACTAATAGTTATTGAGCACTCCCATGACTTAGAGGCAAGAACAGAAGGCCTTTAGGAAGAAAATGGTCTGTCTTCATAGGTTAGCAGAGAGAGAGGCCAGGTAGAGAACCTGAAGGTCACAGCTCTCATTCCACATGAATTACATCCTTTAGCCAACCTTCCCATTTCCATTTGTGTCTCCAATTTCACATGGAGTTCCTACAAGCAAATTAACTGAGGTAAAAATAGTTGTTCAGCATCTAACTATACAACTTTCATTGATGTATCCCATAAATGCATGTTATTGGTTGTCTGTTTTTTCCTTTCTCTTTTTATCCCTTTACAAGAGGCTCTTATACAACACTAGAGGCCCAGTGCACAAAATCCGTGCACTGGGGGGTGGGGGGTGTCCCTCAGCCCAGCCTGCACCCTTTCCACTCTGGAACCCCTTGAGGGACGTCCGACTGCCTGTTTAGGCCCAATCCTACCAGGATTGGGCCTAAACAAGCAGTTGGACATCTCTCTCACAATCCAGGACTGCTGGCTTCCAACTGCTCACCTGCCTGCCTTTCTGATTGCCTCTAACCGCTTCTGCCTGCAAGCCTGATCACCCCCAACCACTCCCCTGCCAGCCTAATTGATGTCTAACTGCTCCTCTTCCAGCCTATTTGCCCCAACTTCCCTCCTCTGCTGGCCTGGTCACCCCTAACTGCTCTCCCCTGCAGGCTTGACTGCCCCCAACTGCCTTCCCTTGCAGGCCTGGTCCCTCCCAACTGCCCTCCCCTGCTGGCTATCTTGTGGTGGCCATCTTGTGTCCACATGGGGGCAGGATCTTTGACCACATGGGGACAGCCCTCTTGTGTGTTGGAGTGATGGTCAATTTGCGTATTACTCTTTTATTAGCTAGGATAGAGGCCTGGTACATGGGTGGGGGTCAGTTGGTTTGCCCTGAAGGGTGTCCCGGATCAGGGTTGGGGTTGCCTTGGGGCATGGAACAGCCTGGTGAGAGGCCTATGGTGGTTTACAGGCTGGCCACACCCCTTAGCGGCCCAAGCGGACGCCCTGGGATCTGGGATTAATTTATGTTCTACAATTGAAACTTTGTAGCCTAGAGCAGAGCCAAGCCTTCTGCTTACTCAGTGGCAGCAGCCATTTCTGTTGGGACATTTACTTTCTGTAATTGAAATACTGTAGCCTGCAGTGGAGGCCTAAGCCAGCCAGAGTTGCAAAAGCTTGGCTTCCTCCATTGCCCGGGCAACCCTAGCCTCTGCTCCGTGGCTGCCACAATTTCTGTTGGGATATATCTTCTATAATTGAAACTTTGTAGCATTGAGTGGAGACCTAGCCCAGCAATGGCATGTGGAAAGCTTGGCTTCCTCCGCTGCTGGGGAAACCCAAGCCTCCCTCCCGCTCTCAGTGGCCACAGCCATCTTGGTTGGGGTTTATTTGCTCCTGATTGACTGGTGGGCATGCTTGTGGGCATGACTTGATCAGAAGTATGGTCAATCTGCATATTACTCTTTTATTAGATAGGAGGATTTGGCAACAGCCAAGCCAAGGGGAGTGTGTACTTGGCATATAATAAAGAATATTTGCATCATTGGTGGGACAAGGTTTTGCCAACCTGCACACGGCAGGCCCTAAAGAATACATCACTGTCACAGACTCAAGAATACCTCAAATGAGATCATATATGTGACAGTGCTTTGTAAACTATGAACAGCTATGTGACTGAAAATTCCTTCCATTAGTGACAAGGGTCTTACAAAGACACAGACCTGGGAAACAGACAGTGTATGGTTTGAAAGAACTAGTTAGCTCTGGATAGAAGCAATCTTCAGTACAAAGAAGGCAAAAAAGAAACAGACACCTTACAGAAGATATAACAGAAAAACTAGAGAACTAAGGGGATAGGGGGGAGGGGCAGTGAAGGGTTCCAAGTTAGCAAACTTCCACTCAATTCAAATACTTATTGAATGTCAAGTACTGGTCTACATGCTTGCTGATGATCTGACTGGTACATATAGTCGAAGGTAGGCAATACTAATATAGCCAAAGATCCCAGCCCTTCATGGAGTTTTATATTCTTATGCAAGGAGGCAGTCCATAAACAATACACCTATTAAGTAAAGTGTAATATGTTAGAAGATAAGTGCAGAAGACGGGGTAAGGAGGATGGATACTGTGGGCAGAGAGTTTGAAATACTTTGAGCTTAAAAGATAAACCAGAGAATGAGGAGGAACCAAGATGGCGGCATAGGCAAACACCTATCTTGCTGCCATACACAACAATTTCAAAACTACAACTTAACGAAAGAACAAACATCATCCAGAATCACCGGAAAGCTGGCTGAGTGAACATTCCACAAATAAAAGTAAAGATAGGACACTGTGACTCAGAGGAGCGGCGGAGGGCAGAGTTGAAGATACGCACTGAATCAGAGGTTTGGAGCAATGTGCATGCGAGAGCGGATAGGGCGGGCAGCTGCAAACCTGGCCGGTTTTCTCTAACAGGGGAAACAAAGGCATCCCACTGCACTGATTCCCCAGCTCCGGGCGAAGTTCAGGGAACCCACAATCATATGGGGTAAAACTGGAGAGTGGGAGGCATGCTGAAACTCAGGCACTGCAAGGGTCTGCAAGCTTGTGGAGAGGGTAAGCTTGTGCAAAGTGCACATAAACTTGGGAACAGAAGAGCTGCGTGACCATGTAGAGAGGACTCATGACTTACTCTCTCATTCGAGAAACCACCAGACTGCATTGTTTTACAACCTTGGGTGAGACGTTGGGTGTGCAGACTCATTTGGTTAGAGGCTGAATTATACAGCAGCGGGTGGAGCTCGGCAGCAGCTCTCTCTCAGAGGTGCTTGCAGCCATTATCACCTGGCACAGAGACCATGCTGCATAGGGCAGAGCTGAGGCTGCCTGCTTGGCCCAGAGACTCCGCCCATCCAACCTGAGCACAGCTGAACCTCACAGCCAATTGGCCTGGAGGTCAAACTCTTCTACTGCTGGCAACAATAAGCTAGGCTTAATTTCAACAAGACTGTGCAACCCATATCTACCTCAGGTAACTGGGGAGGCTCAGCCACTGTCCCTTAGAGGATATCTACCACACAAAGGTATCAACGAACTCAGGAAAGCAGTCACCATGCAGAGACATGGAAAGAAATCAGATGTGAAAGAAATGGAGGGGGAAAAAAATGACTGGACATAGAGTTCAAAACCACGGTTATAAAGTTTTTCAAGAGGTTCCTAGTAAAGGCCAAGACCTATAAGGAAATGAACAAGACCTACAAGGAAATGAACAAGACCTACAAGGATATGAAAAAGGACCAAATAGAAATTAAACATACACTGACTGAAATAAAAAGAAATATTATACAAAGACCTAAAAGTACTCTAGAGGACTGCGAGAACCAAGTCAAAGATTTGAAATACAAAGAAAGAGGCAAAATCCACTCAGCTGGAAAAGCAAGAAGCCAAAAGAATCCAAAAAATTGAAGATAGTGTAAGGGGCCTCTGGGACAACCTCAAGCATACCAACATCCGAATTATAGGTGTGCCAGAAAAAGAGAGAGAGCAAGATAATGAAAACCTATTTGAAGAAATAGTGACCAAATACTTCCCCCACCTGGTGAAAGAAATTGACTTAGGAGTCCAAGAAGCACACCGAACTCCAAAATATAGGAACCCTAAGAGGACCACACCAAGGCACATCATAATTAAAATGCCAAGAGCAAAAGACAAAGAGAGAATATTAAAAAGCAGCAAGAGAAAAACAGTTGGTTACCTATAAGGGAGCACCCATACGATTGTCAGCGGATTTCTCAACAGAAACGATGCAGGCCAGACGGGAGTGGCAAGAAATATTCAAAGTGATGAACAGCAAGAATCTACAACCAAGATTACTCTATCCAGCAAAGCTATCATTCTGAATTGAAGGCCAGATAAAGTGCTTCACAGATAAGAAAAAGCTAAAGGAGTTCATCACCACCAAACCAATACTATATGAAATGCTGAAAGATACTCTTTAAGAAGAGGAAGTAGAAAAAGGTAAAAATAAAAATTATGAACAACAAATACACGTCTATCAACAAATGAATCTAAAAATCAAGTGAATTAAAAATATGATGAACAGGATATACTGGTGAATATAACAGAATCATGGGCATAGAGAGGAAATGGACTGACAATTCTTGGGGAGAAAAGGGGTGTGGGAGGTGCAGCAAGAGGCTGGACAAAAATCATGCACCTATGGGAGAGGACAGTGTGGGGGAGGTGAGGGTAGAGGGTGGTATGGGTACCGGGTGATGGAGAATTATAAGGGGGAAAAGGGGGAACAATGTAATTAATAAACTGAACAACAAAGATTAAAATATTTTTTAAAAAATAAAAATAAAATAAAAAATAAAAAAGATAAACCAAAGAGCAGAATGAGGTCAGATCTCCAATGCTGTTCCTCAAAAATTCCATTTTCAATTACAGGAAAATCATACTGTGCTTGAATGAAATTTGCATAAAATCTGACAAATCGAAATTGCCTAGAAACATATAGCTAATTTTCCAAATTTCTTCCTGTTCATGCTTATTCAAAATTATTGACACAAGTGTGCTACATAGTATATTTACAAAGGAAGATATGAAAAGACATAGCCAGAGGCCAAGCAAAGGGAACTACAAGATATAAGAGCACAGCAGGTAACAGCAAAAACAGTTGCAAGCCAGACCTCAGGAAAGGACTAATTCAATGGGACTTAAAATATGATTCAATCTTTTTTCCTAGGAAAAGTTGGCTTTAGGTCAAGAATGATATATAGGTTTCATTTCTACTAACAACCCCAAACAACCAGCAGAGTTTCCCTGGAGCACTGCATTGATAAAGACTTCCAGGTCCTATGAGAAATAAATTAGACATTTCTTCTACAGGCTCAAGATGGGGAAGTGTGGGGGCATGCAAGCCACACATTTACCTTGCCTTTCCCAGGTAGATCTAAGTGTTTTAAAATGTATATATAACAGTTAACATTCACTGACCGCCTACTAAGTGTAAGGCAACACCAAAAACGGAGGAGGATTTGGAAATCTAGAGCTTGGACCTGGTTCTAAAGTAGTTTATAATCTAGTTGGGAAGAAGGACAGATGTATAAAAGATAACACTAGAAGGCAGCAAATGACTAAGTTTTTATAATTGCAGTACAGAGATTCTGATACCAGGAAATTACCACAGGAAAAGACAGCCAAGAAAGGCTTGATGGAGGACCCAGCCTCTGAACTTGGCTTTGAAGAATGTGCCTCACTGAACTAACTGGAAGGAGGAAGGATTAGTCCCCCAGCAGAAAATGAGAAAAAGGAATAGGTAGGGTGTGGTGGCTCAGGAATGAGAACAGATCAGCAGGCAGCCAGAGAAGAGGATTTGCACAGGACAGCAGATCATAGATGCCTGAGTTCTTCAGGAAAACAGAACCAACAGGAGATATATGCCTAAAGGAGAAAGAGACAAGAGACAGAGACACTAATTTATTTATAAGGAATTGGCTCATGAAATTATGAAGGCTAAAAAGTTCCAGCATATGCAGTTAGCAAGCAGAAAGGCAAGAGAGCCTATGACATAGTTCAAGGTCAAGCCCAAGTTTGAGTCTAAAGACATAGAAGATCAAGGTCCTAGTTCAAAGACAGGCAAAGAAAACGAATTCTCCCTTATTCCGCCTTTTTGTTGGAAGGGAGGCCCACCCATAATGGGAAGAGTAATCTGTTTTATTCAGTCTACAGATTCAATGTTAATCTCACCCAGAAATACCCTCAGAGAACACCCAGAATAATGTTGACCAAATATCTGGCACCCCGTGCGTGGCCCAGTCAATTTAGCACATAAAATTAATCATCACACCTTGAGTTGAGTCATTACCAGTAGACAACAAAGATCACAATCAACAACATGGGCAAAGTTGTACTTTATAAAGTCAAACTGCCTATGGTATGAAATTGATTAGAAAAGAAAAACTGGGACAAGAAATAAGATTTTTAAAATTATAATTGCCCAGCCCTGGCCAGTGGCTCAATTGGTTTGGGGTTTTGTCCCATGCACCAAATGGTTTCAGGTTCAATTCTTGGAGTAGGCACATATCTTTGTTGCAATTTGATCCCCGGTCAGGGCAGGTAAGGGAGGCAACTGATCCATGTTTCACCCTCACCTTTCTCTCTCTCTCTCTCTCTCTCTCTCTCTCTCTCTCTCTCTCTCTCTCTCCCTCTCTCCCTCCCTCTCTCTCTCTCTCCCTCCCTCCCTCCCTCCCTCCTTCCCACTTGCCCTCCCTCTTCCTCTCTCTGTAAATTCAATAAAAACATATCCTTGGGTGAGGATTTTTTTAAAAATTTTAATTCCCCATGTGATAATAACAGGCAGATCATCAGCAAGCATGTATAAGATTCTATTCAATATGAAGGTGCTCTACTAGAACTGGATTATTAAGATGCAGAGTTACTCTTGTTATTCTATAATTCAACTTGATGTCAGGATCCAAATGTAGATCTATCCAACAAGAACTGGAGAAGCAAGCCTAGGATTTCAAAAGTCAGCAATGAGGATGCAGATTTAGAAATGATCCATGTAGGAAAGAGAGCCAACTTGAGAACCTGTTCCTGGCATGCCTATACTGACAGAAGCTCGGAGGACAACAGGTTGAGTCAGTCCGGCTTGAATCAGGAAGCATCCTCAAACCTACTAGTCAGTGTGATTCACTGGGAAGGAATTACCACTCCTCGGTGAACAAACTAACCCTAAAACATGACCAAGAAGTAGATCATCAGCAAACATGATTCTTTTGGTGGGGGGGAGAGAGGAAGGAAGGCAGCAGCCAAACAGATACCTAAACACAAGTTACAAGCTGATTCATCCATAGCAACTCCAGGGTCTACTTTTCAAATAGGACAAGCAATATCCTAACCTAAACAGTAACACAGCGAAGTACAAGGAGGGAATTCAGAGAAGGTCAAACTTAATCAAGCAGATAAGAAATTTGCATCAACCATTAAGTTTTTAATACAACACAGATAAATATGGTAGTCTGGTGTTTTCTGAAGCAAATCAAGGTCAATGAAGGTCCCACTGTCAGATTTTTCATAAAAATCTTGCTTAAAATAAGCACAAGTGTAAACATTTTATAATATACAGGTTGTTATGAGAGATTTAAAATATTCAACTTATCAAAAAAGTGACTCTATAATAGAGAATAGGCAATAATTAAGAATAATACCAGTTTGGCTCAATGGATAGAGCGTCAGCCTGCGGACTGAAGGGTCCCGGATTTGATTCTGGTCAAGGCCATGTATGTACCTTGGTTGAATGCACAGACCCAGTGGGGAGTGTGCAGGAGGCAGCTGATGGATGTTTCTCTCTTGTCGATGTTTCTGACTCTCTATCCCTCTCCCTTATTCTCTGTAAAAAATCCATTAAAAATATATTTTAAAAAAAGAATAATACCTTCAGTAACTTGCATCTTGCCATGAAAAGATCAAAATATGAGTATGTACAAACTGTAAAATTTCATCTGTCCAAAGTAGTTTTATTAAGGCCTGCTGGTATGGCTTAGTGGTTGAGAGTTGACCCATGAACCAATAGGTCATTGGTTCCATTCCCTTTCAGGGCACATGCCTAGGTAGAGGACTGGATTACCAGTAGGGGGGCATGCAGGAGGCAGCTGACTGAGATTTCTCTCTCAACCATGCTTTCTTTCTATCTATCCCTCTCCTTTTTTTCTTTAAAATCAACAAGAAAGTTTTATTTAAAAATTTTATCATACAAAAATAAAATAACATTATTTAATAAAATAAATGAGGACAATGTTATTTTGAGGATGTACATAGTATTAATGCTAAATGACCTACTGAAGATATTTTTATAATATAGCTATACTCATTCTGATATACTACAAAAAAAATCAACCTATAATGAATAAACTTTAAGTACAAGTTTCATGCACACAAACAAAACTGAAGACACTAATTTTGAAGAATGAAACATAATCCTGTAATTGACTGGTTATGAACAAAGCTTAGACTCCGTAAAAATATTAATCAACTCTCTAAGATGGTCAATAAAAACTTTACCACAGGAATCCCTGAAATGTTCCTGCTTCAATGAGCCTGAGTCATGAAATTTAGCCAAAGTATCTTATTTCACATTTTCCACATACAGAAGAGTTAAATCAGTTCCTAGCACTTTCTACAAGCCTAAAGACTTTAAAATGTATCCATTGCCAATATTTCAATAGAGGTAAACTTTAAAAATACCAGAAGAGACGCTAAAACACATTAATTTTGCACAGTGGATCCTCTGAACTCCTTAATGGCATGTCCTAGAATAATGTTAAGAAAATGTGTTCTTAAAAAAAAAAAAAAAAACTATGCTCCACAGAAG
This sequence comes from Antrozous pallidus, assembly GCA_027563665.1. Taxonomy (NCBI): domain Eukaryota; kingdom Metazoa; phylum Chordata; class Mammalia; order Chiroptera; family Vespertilionidae; genus Antrozous; species Antrozous pallidus. Next base: position 59,422,698 of record CM050516.1, on the reverse strand, counting down.
CTAATTAGCAGCTCATCCAACAACTGCAGAGTATTTTTATAGCTGTTATCAATTACTGTCTTCTCTTGGGGAAAATTTTTAAATCAAAAAGAACCTAAAATGTGAGGAAATGAGGTGAGCCCTATCTAACAGTTCAGAGCCTTTTGCTACTATGTCCTTTTCTTTCAGAGTCTGGTTATGAATTAAGAATTTCTATCTTCGGTCTTATGCATTCAGAAAAAAAAGGGGGGGTATCAATGTAATATTACAGGAAGTAACTTTAAAATGTTAATACACTCATATCCCTGACTCACAAAACTTTCCTACAAAAAACATTCACACAAGTACACTTTAAGGATATTCTCTAAAGCACTGTTCTTAGTACGGAAAAATGGGAAGCAACACAAATTTCTAACAATGGGCAATTGTTTCAATGACCTGTGATGCAATAATGTACAGCCAGGATGCTCCATATTTATATGGTCATGGAAACATTTTCAAGATATATTAAGTTAAAAATAAAAACCAAGTTGAAAGTTGTTTAGTGTTACCCAGTTGTTATTAATACTCAGAATAATAGTAAATATATTTTAACAGAGAGAAGTTTTTGGCAGTTTCTTCAGAATATAAGATTACAGGGTACTTTCATTTTCAAGATTACATCTTCCTAAAAGTTTGAATATTGAATAATATATATTGTGTATATAATCAGAAAATAAGTTTTAAGTTAGTGATATATGTGGAATGGAAGTAGGAGAAAATCTTATGTGTAAAGAAAAGGAAAAGTCGGAGTGTTAAAATTTTAATACAATAGCTTTAAAATGTCATAAATGTGCCACTCTTTTGAAAGTCAGCTGTGTCCTTATTCTTGGAACTTTAAAATTAAGCAACTAACAGAGATATTGGAAAAGCTCCTTCAGCATCTTCTGTCCATCATAGCTTCTCAGGATAAAAATTGAGCCCTAATTCCAGTATTTATCAAATTCAACTGAGAAACACTGTCAATTCCTTAAAAAATCACACACAAATTGTCTAGTTCAATAGTTAGCAAACTGTAGCTCATGAGCCACATGCGGCTCTTTGGCCCCTTATGTATGGCTCTTCCACAAAATACCACGTGCGGGCACACATGTACAGTGCGATTAAAACTTTGTGGCCCATGCGCAGAAGTCAGTTTTCAGCTCTCAAAAGAAATTTCAATTGTTGTACTGTTGATATTTGGCTCCGTTGACTAATGAGTTTGCCGACCACTAGTCTAGGTGTCTCTAATTCTAACTGAAAGTCAGTACAAATTTAACTTAAAAATTACAGAGCCTGCAGACTCTAGAGATATTTGAAGTATTGTCATAATGAAAATATGAGAAACTAAGAGAAATTTATTTTGAACCTACAATTGTATAATCTATGCAAACATTGTAAAAACTAGACAGGAGAAGAGAGAATTGACTAGAAAGGTAATTGAGTAATTACAAGCCTAGGGAAAATTTCCACCAGCCTGGGGAGAGAGTGTGAATTTGTGCTGGGAAGAGTTTGTTTCTATAGCCATGTGACCTTGACAAAATATTTAAACCCCTAGACCTCAATTTTCTCATCTATGCAATAAAAGGACTGACAAAAAAATCTGATCCCTTTCTACTCTAAAATTCTGAAAACAGGCCTTTACTGTGTCCTTGCCAATGGATTTCTTAAAGGAATAAGCATGTAAATAATATAAAATATAAGGTATTGAGTTATAAGGTATTATCCAAGACAGCAGACTCCTGTCTGGCTTCCCTTCATCCTGAATTCCATTCCCCAAAAGAAGCTCCTTCAACTCTGCAAGATGTTTCTTCTAGTAATTACTTCAATATTTGCAAACCACACACTTACATTACTCTTTCCTGGTTTTTTTTTTCAATTTTAAATATTACCAAAAGTTTGTTATTCAATCTAGTGGGAGCATTTATTCACCCAACTCACCTACCTCTCTGGGTATAGCCACACTGTTGACATGCAAAGGACACAAACATTACATATACATATAGAGGTGTACAGTCCTGTCTTCAATATAGACAGTCTGTTTAATAAGAAATTAAGGTCCCATTTTACATCCAAACACTTCACAGAATGTAGCAGGAAAAAGTTTAAAACGTGGCCGTATCTAAATCAGAAATCCTAAATTCAGGTCTGAGTCCACCACATAGAGCAGCCAAATATGCATCTAAAAGTTCCTTATTTTCTCTGAATCACATCTGTTTTCCTCCCGTGTAGGCTGAAAATAATAGGACCCACTACAAAATGGTTAAATCACAATGCAGCCATATCGCACATGTCAAAGCACTTTGATATTTCTCTTACTGTCTTTACTAAGACAGTCCCATAAATGAAGTCCCTGAAGTTACTGATCACTCTTGAGCACTGTTCCCCTACCTAGGCTAAAAACTAAGAGTTAGAAGTAGTGGAGAATAAGCGTGATATAGATGTAAATTGTGTTCCAAGGAGAATCTGAGGGTCCAGTTCTTTAAAGGCCTATGTATTGCCCTATGAGACAAATCTAACACAGAATAAAGATCAAGCATCTAAGCAGTGACCCAAGAGAGCAATTTTTATATCTGCAGAGAAAGGGAGTTTCCTTATCAAATTTTCTTTTTAAAAGTAATATAAGAACATAATTTCAAAAGTCATTCCTTAGGTAACTCTTTTTTTGTCTCTTCTAATATGTACCTATACCTCTCTAATAATGTATGTGTACATCTGCCTCTTGATTTGTAGACATTATCTATTAACTTATTATGGTAGAAGGAATTCTGCAGAGAAAGTGTTTTGAACCAAACTTGGGAGGTTAACATGAAGAACTGTCCAGCAATGCATTACTCTGACTCTGCAATAAAAGAGTCCTTTTATTTCTAATCTTCCAAAGGACTGCATGAAAAGGTGTACAACCTATAGGGCCTCTATGTAGAGGCAAGAAGGAAACTAGTGGCCTAAATTATTAAGCTATTCTAAATTTCTCCTGAATCTGGTTCACTGATGTTTGGTTTCTCTTGCCTTTTCCACCTGCTTCACAGGTTTATCCTGCTCCAAAAGCAATAGGACAAATAACAAATGGGACCCCAAACTTAAGTTTATTTTAAGATAAGCATGGACACAATTCTTGAGCGCTCTGTGGAAAGGGATTAACTGGAGCTGAACAAAACCAGCTTTGGATTATCTGAAAAGTTATCTAAAGCCAAGAATATGCTGATTAGAGAGTAAATTTACGGCCCGAATCTCCCGCTCAATTCTTTCAGAGAAGACCAGTTAAGTTCTCCAAATGTGAACGTTAGCTGTAGTACACCAGGTTTGGGCAGCTTCAGGGACAACATCCTGTTTAGTGCCAGGTATACAAGACACTTGAGGGTCAGGCAAGTGACCCTGCCAAGCAGGCAAGATACAGTAAGGAAAGGAAATCTTTTCCCTCATTAACCAACAGGATAAAGGTGATTAAGCAGGAATTATTTTTCAATGACCTACATAATTTCATCACCGTAGTTATCCATGCTCGCAGAGAGCAGCTGACTTCCTAATGAGATTAATTTGATAGCAGGACCCTTTCAGAGAAGTCAGGCAGTAGATAAGATTTATAGGGGAGCAACAATAAGTATACATTGTTTACTAGTACTCCTCAGGGCTGTCTGTCCTCTGACGGGGGCTCCTTGTCTCCATGTGGAATTTTGCATGTCCCCAAATAGCTGAGGCTTCAGCACCTGCTGAAAGGTGGAGGTTGGATCTGCTAAGAAAGCGTAGATCCAAGTGGGTGGGACAGAGCTGGGCTAATTCATCAGATCTGCTCACAGGATTCCCAGTGCCCCTAGCAAACAGGGCTGCTACTGCTGCCATCAACACCTTGCTCTGGCGCTCTGGTGGAGCTGAATTAGGACAGAAGCCAGTTCCACTCCCTAGCAGAAGTGGGGTTAACAAGGGAGCTTTGTTGAGGTGGAGGCAGGACACGCGCGCACACACACACACACACACACACAATCAATAACAACAGACATAACTTAAACTCAGGTGCACTTGAGAACTTATGAAGTTGAGCAACAGCCATCCAACAAGCAAGTCTTTACTCCAGTAAAAGTGCTGCAAACCTCAAAGTGGCGCCGCCTATCTCTAGTGTAAGCCAGGAGTTTGGAGAGGGAAATTGAGCCCTAGATTTCTATGCCTTTGCCTGTTCCTCCCGCAGGATCCAGCTCTCAGGGAGCTCCAGGGATCAGGGAAGGGGGTAGAGCCCTGATGACATCTTTCTCCGTCAAAACAACCTGGCTCTGGCTCCCCCAGGGTTATCACTGAGTAACGCCAAGTCCCACAGCTCTGGGAGCTACCTCCTACCAGCTGTGCCTTAGCCAACACCGACTCTTGTTAGGGATCCTTTCACTGAGCCCCCCACACCCTCCAATCCCCACCCCAATACCTGTTCCTCCAGCCCAGTCGGCGGGAAATGGGGTAACACAGGAAAGGGACATCTCTGCTCCCCTTCCCTTAAACACCTAAAAATAAAAGAATCCTCAAGTGCCACTCACACCGCAGCATGCCACGTACGCATACCTGTCCCCCTGGCCTGGCTCCTCCTCCCCTCGCGGTGCTGGACTTGCCCGACAAGTGTCCCGGGACAACCCAGAAAGTTTGTTCCCGGTCCTGAGGACGTGGACCCGGAGCCTCCCCGGGTGCCGAGTCCCCACGGGGAAGGGAAGCCGGCTCCTGACCCGAGACTTCTTAGGTCTCCGCCTGGCTCCTACCGGGCCGACTCCAACTCACCAGCAGGGCCGGGGGGAAGGAAGCAGGAGGCTGGGGAAGGTCCGAGGGCAACTTTCCTTCGGATCACTGGTGGGTGGCTGAGCCACACGGGTCCCACGCTCGCCCCCGCCCCCTCGGCTCCGAACCTTTGGGAAGGGCAGGCAGACGGGCCAGGGCGGGGCCCAACCTGCCACTCCGGGCTGGGAGCGCACTGGCCCCGCCCCCGCCCGCCGGCCCCGCCCCCGCCCCGCCGGCCCCGCCCCACAAGCGGCGCCAGGTGCCTGTTTCCAAGGTGAAAGGGGAGGAGCCTCCAAGGGAAAGTTTCCACTGAAACTTACACCCCTTCGGAACGGAGGAAGGCTCGCCCTTGGGGGCGGGCCCTTCTCAGGAGCCACGCTCCTTCCTACTCTCGCCCCCGCGCAGGGAAATAAACCTGCCAGTGGAGAAGGCAGACCACTTCGCATATCTAGGAGGGTTTGGATATCTCCCTTCCCAAAGGTTTGACCTCGGCTACAGGCGCCTTCGCCACCCCACCTCTCTCCCCTCTCCAAACCCCTCCCTCGCCCCATAGTTTGAATGTTTAAATGTCAGTAAAATCCCAAAAGAGCCAAGTCAAGTGATGGAACCAGTCCCCTGTTATGCTACTGGCACACTCCCTGGAGTGGGCAGGGCGAGACTGGGTCTCCGCAAACCTCGCTGCCCCAGGAGAGGGGGCGGGCGTTGCTGTTCTCTTCTGTTTTTTGTTTTTTAACGGGAGCCAGTGTTACCGGAGTTGTTCTGAGTGCATGGGTGTGAGAGCACCCCAAAAGTGAGTGCTCTTTAATTTGGACTGTTCTGCAGCAAAAAGGAAACTTCCCCAGCCCAGCTTCCCCGGAAGATGCGAGAACAGGTTCGGCAATGCTTTCCCTCCACGCTGGTTGGTGGCGGTGGCCTTTGGCACTGCTCCTTTGTCCCAGGGCCCTTCCCAGAACCCAGACCCTGAGTTTGCCCGCTGCCCTTCTCCAGGCATTTGGACCCACGGCCAGGCTGGCAGCGCCATCCCCCTCCTCTTTCCTCTGTCTCCCACTCCCCCTGCATGCTTGGGCAGCGAAGTCAACGCTCTGCTTTCTGGACGTGAACTCCAGGAGGAAGAATCAAGTTCTTCGTGAGAGGCCCTCTTGGCATTTTCAGAGTCCTGTGGTTGGCGTGGCTGAAACTTGAGGTGAGCCACAGTCTGGGCAGGTTGGCTCAGACCACGGCTCGCAAAGGCGGATGTGGAAGTGTTTCCGGCCGCAGCGGCATCCTGCTGGCGCCTCACCAAATTACCCTATGGAGGAAGTATCTTCCTCCCTTCATTCTCCACGAATGGCGTCCAGAGAGAGCCAAAATTAGTTTATACAGTCGATAGGATCGTTTCTAATTCCCTCTTGCAACCATGGTAATGGAATGATGCAAACTTCACGTTTCGTTCTGCTGTCTGCCACCACTGATGTGCTTGTGCGGCAGCAGACACACTGGGTGCACTTGCTGCCATACCTGTCAGGACTCACCAGCCTATAACAAGTGCAGACAAGTGGCTGTTAAGGAGAAGCTGGGGAAGGACAAGGGAGATAGAAATGAAAATAGGAGCCAGGAAGTTCTGCACAGCAGGTCACCTTGGCCTGCCCTAAAAGTGGATGTGGAAGAATAATTCATCTCTTCAACCAATATTTATTTGATGCTTTACACATGCCAGACATTCTTCTAGATGACACAGCAGAAAACAAAAACAAAAATCTTAGCCTTCATAGAGTTCACCTTCCAGGTAGGAGAAACAGATGATAAATAAATAAGGAAAATATGTGGGCTGCCGTAGGATTATAAGTACTGTGGAGAAAAATTAAGCAGGGAGGGGACATGAAGGATCTGATGGGGATTTCTTTTAAATAAGATGATCAAGGACAGCCTCTAAAGGAGGAAATATTTGAATAAAGGCCTGAAGGAGTAAGATACCCCGGCAGACAACTTTTGAAGCAGAAAGCAAGTACAAAAGCCGTGAGGCCAGGCTGTGAAAGTGGAGAAGATGAAGTCAGAGGTAAGGATAACTCAGATCTGGTGAGGATTTTACTTTGGGTTGCGAGTACTGGAGAGTTTGGGATAAAAAGTGACTACTTCTGACGCATTCTAATAGCATCACTTTGACTGCTGGGTTGCGAATAGACTCTAGGGGTAAGGGCTGAAGCACTGAAGTGAAATAAGTCAGAAGCAAAAGGATAGTGACATGGACCAAGGAGATGGGGTGGAGGTGACGAACTGACAGGGAGTGGATGTAGAATATGAAATAGAAAAGAACAAAGATGAATCTGAGGTTTTCGAAGGACTGAGCAGCTGGAAAGATGAAATTGTCATAACAAAGATGGAGAAGACTTTAAAAGGAGCAGGGTGGAGGTAAAATAAAGAAAGCCAAAGGAGCCTGGCTATGTGGCCCAGTGGTTAAGTATTGACCCATGAACCAGGAGGTCACCATTCAGTTCCTGGTCAGGGCACATGCCTGGTTTTGGGTTTGATTCCCAGCGGGGAGGTGGAGTGCAGGAGGCTGCTGATTGATGATTCTCATCATTAATATTTCTATCTATTCCTCCCTCTCCCTTCCCTTCTCTGAAATCAATTTAAAAAACAACATACAAAAATATTTTTAAAATAAAAAAGAAAGCCAATGGGAAGACAGGAAAGAAAGGACACATCATTTAAATGATCTCTATGTCCTCAGCTTATAAAATGAAGAAAACAATACATACTTCATTAAGGTTCTTTTAAGGGTAATATGAATTAATATAGTAGTGTCTAGCTCAGGCCCTGATGCTTGTCAAGTACTAAAAATGTTAGTTCCCTGTCGACAAATGGATAGAATTTCATACATATCCATTATGCCCTCTGGGAGTGAAACAGTCATTTGCTTTAAGAAAATAAGTCTTACTAAATGAGAGGGAAAACAGGAAAGAAAGAACATGAAATGAAAACAATAAGTCCAACAAATATGCCTGATGAAATCTGTGACAATAGTTTCTCTCAAGTTCTGGTTCCTCAAGAAGACAAAGTATCAGAGATTGCTAGTTTTAAAAAGGATTTTGAAATACGAAGTTTGTAATAAAGCAGAATAATCCACAACATATTTAGTAAGCAAAGAATTTTGGTAAGGAATTCCAAATAAAGATATACAGAAAAATAGTCTAAAGACACGAACAGAGAACTCTGAAAAAATATGAATGGACAATATACTTATATTAAAAGTCCAACCATACTAATTAAACCTAGAATGAGAGGCATTTTTATTGATTTTTTAAATATATTTGATTGATTTTTTACAGAGAGGAAGGGGAGATAGAGAGTTAGAAACATCAATGAGAGAGAAACATCAATCAACTGCATCCTGCACCCTACCCTCCCCACTGGGGATGTGCCTGCAACCAACGTACATGCCCTTGACCAGAATCAAACCTGGGACCCTTGAGTCCGCAGGTTGACACTCTATCCACTGAGCCAAACAGGTTAGGGCAAAAGGCATTTTTAGTTATAAATTTGGTAAGGATTGCAAAAAATAATTATGCCTATTGTTATATGTTGGACAATATAATAATAAACGGTATTATTATTTAATAATAATATTGTTAAAAATAATTTTAGCAATTTTATATAAATCTTTAAAATGTACATACTTTGAAATCAGAAATTATGCTTTTAGGAATTTAATATTCAAATACTTGCTAAAAACTTATATATAAGAATGTCCACTAGTGTCATTTAAATGTAGTGATGTTAGAAATAACCTATACATCCAACAAGACAGAATTAGGGTAAGCACTGTATGTTGTGGGGTAGCCATGTTATGATATGATAGATATTTTTAAAAATATATTATTGAATACCAATTAAGTGGAAACATTCACAATATATTACTGTATAAAATAAGCCTACTACAAAATAGTATGTAAAGTAACTTCTCCTTTAAAAATGTTAATTATTATCTCTACAATAAGATGAGTTTTTTTGCATTCTCTTCTTTGTACTTTTCTCCATTTCCAAGTTTTCAGCCATAAGCAAGTATCACATTCTTTTAGGAATGGAATTTCTGGATGATAGGCTATATATATGAGTTGATCCTGCCAAACAGTTTTCCAAAGTAGTGATACCAGTTTATACTCCCCCAAGCAATATATGAGTTCTAGTTTGGAACAATTGATTTTTAACAGCAGACATCCAGTGACTAGACATTGATTTGTACCCTACTGCTTTAGAAGTTATTATAATTAATAAGAAGTTAGAAATACGTATATTGGTTGTGAATGTATATAAAAGCCTAAGCAACTGGCAGACCTGCTAACTAGCCAGCTGGCCAATAGCTATGATGCACACTGACCACCAGGGGGCATATGCTCAACACAGAAACAGAAACCACAGGCATGGAAACATGGAACAGATTGATGAATCTCAGAGGACAGAGGGGAGAAGGGAGGGCAGGAAGAGATTAACCAAAGATTTTATATGCATACTAGAGGCCCAGTGCACAGATTTGTGCACTGGTGGGGCCCCCTCAGCCTGGCCTGCAGGGATAAGGCCGAAACCAGCTCTCTGACATCCCCCAAGGGATCCCAGATTTCAAGAGGACACAGGCCAGGCCAAGGGACCCCACCGGTACACAAATCTATGCATCAGGCCTCTAGTACATTATTAAAATATCAACCTTTCTAAATTATACTTTACATAAATTTATCTCCTTTTATTTTTACCATTTCTAGCTGTGTTATATCCAAAATGTCAAAGCACTGAAATTAGATGTCTTTAATGCAGAAGTCAGAAAAGACTCTCCTCTTTTACCTCCTTTATTCCCACTGGTAGACTAAATCTAAATTTAAATTATCTTCTAAAGTTGCTTCTCTTAAAAAGAGCTCAGAAATGAACAGTGTGTATCCTCTTAGAATGTTAATCATCTTATCAAGAAATTCTTCTTTCTAACAAATAAATTAATGAAAACCCATTGCTTTTGAATGGTCTCATCTCATATGAAAATTATCAAGTGGTAAGAGTCTACTCCACTGATGATATAGGGATTATTTATTATTAAACTCTTCTCAAATCCATCTATCTTCTCCTTTAAAGTGAATCACTACAGCCTGTTCAGAGCCCAGTCTGTGGAGCAGATGCAGCTGACAGTCTAGTCTGTTCAAATCCCAGCTCTACCTCTTTCCAGCTTTGTAATCTGGATCAAGTAACTAAGTAACTTTACATCTAGTTGTGCCTTATCCTCTCTCTAAAAAGAAATAATTAACTATTAAATCTAAGTTATACTGCAAAAAAATAAAAAGAAATAATCATAATATCTACATCATCAATTTGTAATGAGGATTATGTATCTCTGTATCTACATATATTTTGAGCACGAACAAGGGCAAATAATAAGCACTCAGTAAATTTAGTTTTCAAGGCAATTTTTAGGAACTTATCATAAGGAAAAAATTTAAACATGCAGATTTATGTACAATTATTGTTCTATCAGCCAGATTTTACAATACCAAAACTTTGGAAACAATTTAACTGTCAAGGAATAAACTAAAATAAATTATATTCTACCCAAACATAATCTACCAATTAGTATGATCTCAGTTTTATTTAAATAAATACAAAAGTAAACCAAAGCAATCTTGAAAAAGAAGAACAAAGTTGAAGGTATCATGCTCCCTGATTTTTTTTTATAGTAGGAAGTTTTAGTAATCAAAACAGTGTGATAATGGCACAGACATATAAATTAATGGAACTGAATAGAGAGCCCAGAAATAAATCCATGCTTATATGGTCAATTAATCTACAACAAAAGAGGCAAAGGCAAGAATTTATAATGGGGAAAAGACAGTCTCTTCAATAAATGGTGTTGGAAAAACTTGACAGCCACATGGAACAAAAAGGAAAGAAACTGGATCACTTCTTTACATCATATACAAAATAAACTCAAAATGGATTAAATATTTAAATCATAAAAGTACTAGGAAAAAACATAAGCATTAATTTTGGGGTTTTTTTTTATAAAATAAACTATGTATTTTTGGATATGTCTTCCCAAGCAACAGCAACAAAAGCAAAATTAAACAATGAAAGTACATCAAACTAAAAAGCATTTGCTCCACAAAGGAAGCCATCAACAAAATGAAAAGGCAACCAAGTGAATGGGAAAAAATATTCACAAATGATAGAGCCAATAATGAATTAACTAACATCAAAAAAAAAAAAAAAGAAGTCTTACAGCTCAACCTAAAAAAAATTGATTTTAAAATGGGTGGGGAACCAGAATGGACAGTTCCCCAAAGAGGACATACACATGGCCAGGAGACATTTGCAAGGATGTTCAACATCACTAATCCTCGGGGAAATGCAAATCAACATCACAATGAAATATCTCACACCTATCGGATTGGCAATTATCAAAAAGACAACACAAATAACAAATGTCAGCGAAGATGTGAAGAAAAGGAAACCCTCTTGCACTGCTGGTAGGATTGCAAATTGGTGCAGCCACTATGAAAAACAGTAGGAAGATTCCTCAAAAAACTAAAAATAGAACTACTACATGACCCAGCAATTACATTCCTCGGTATCTATCTGAAAAAAATAAAAAATAAAAAAATAAAACCACTAATTTTAAAAGATATATGCACGCCTATATTCACTGCAGCATTATTCACAATAGCCAAGTATGGAATCAGTGTCCATCAATGGATGAAGGGATAAATAAAATGTGGTATAAATACGCAATGGAATATTATTGAACCTGAAAAAAGAAATTTGCCATTTGTGATAACATGGCATTATACTAAGTGAAATAAATCAGAGAGACAAATATTATATAATCTCACTTATATGTGGAATCTAATGAGCAAACTTAAGCTTATAGATACAGAGAAGAGATTGGTGTTTGCCAAAGGCAGGGGTGGGGGTGGGCCAAATAGGTAAGGGGGTAAAAACTTGCAGTTATAAAATAAATGTCACAGGAGTATAATGTACAGCCCGGTGACTATTGTTATTGCCTATTTGAAAGTTGCTGGAAGTAGATCTTAAAAGTCCTCATCACAAGAAAAGAAACCCGTAGCTATGTCTGATGTTAGCTAGACTCACTGTGGGGTCGTTTCACAAGGTACACAAATACCGAATCATCATGCTGCACATGTGAAACTGATATAATGTTAAAAATGAGTTATGCCTCAATTTAAAAATGTTTAATGGTATTTGACCAAAACCTGGATGGACTTTGTAGATTTTTATTAGGTCAAGGTTGGTAAAGAAAATATGTCCTGTGAAAAAGGAATTCCAATACTAGCACAATGACATACAGCTAGAAAGCTATATTGGAGGATGGGTGCTAGTCCAGCTGGACCAAAAATGAGTAAAAACAACAAACAGCTTAGAATAAATTGGGAATATTCAGCTACCTATGTGATACTATCTCTATGTTCTGTGCTGCATTTATGTAAATCCATGAACTGATGACATCGGTGTTTACATGGGATTTGTGGAGCATCTCATTGTTTTATGGTCACAGATCCTACACGACAGTCACAAAGGCCTGTCTTCTCTTTCTCATTGAAGATGATGATTCCTGGGTCCGTGAATTTTTTTAAAGGTTCCCTCCTCTTAGCCCCTCATGATATGAATTGAACCATTTTTTTTGTTTAACATACGCTTCAAGTTTTCTTGACCACTGAGGGTGTTTGGTTTTGGTTTTGGTTTTTTCCTCCTCTCTTTACAGGAGTCACCCACTCTAATGGTCGGTGATAAACTTTTTCTTAAAAACACAGGTGAAAACGCTAGCATTTTCCAAGTCATCTATCCCTTTTGTTCTTTACTGTTTTGTCTACTGTTTTAGTCATAAGAATGTTTGCCTTTATCTTTCAGATGTCTCACAAATTATATTCTCTTCATGCCCTACTACATGTATTTTATTCTGGGTGCTTTATCCTCCATCCTAGGCTACAACGTGACACGTTAAACTCATATATTCAGGAAACCTACAGCCAATTTCAAGAGCTTTCTCTGAGTAGACAGTGAGAGATTATAATTAAACTGCTATGTGGGGTTTTAGAAAGGATAAATTCAACAGAAAATTATAGCCACAGTGAACTCTTGGTTATTCCTAGGATAAAACTTCATGAATAATTGAAATGCACAGGTTAGCCTAATAAAAGCTGCTTCCTTCTATATTAGTTCTTTCAGGCTGCTAAAACAAAACACCATGGACAAGATGACTTATAAACAACAGAAATCTCTTTCTCACAGTTGTGGAGATTGGGAGTTCAAAACACGAATGTCAGCATGATACGGCGAAGGCCTCCTTCTAGGTCACAATCTTCTCGTGGTTTCTTCAGATGATGGAAAGGGCAAGAGAATGCTCACAGGCCTCCTTTATAAAGGCACTAATGCCTCTCGAGAGGACTCTACCCTCCTGACCTAATCACTTAAAGGCCCTACCTGCTAACACCACCTTGGGAGTAAAGTTTCAATATACGAATTTTTGAGGGACACATTCAGACTATAGCACCCTCTATGCCATTAGCCATTATTTCCTATCTTAATTCCCATTTAATTCACAACTCTGATCATCCAAAATTTGGAAAGGTAGCAGGATTATGAAATCCACTGTTGTAGTTAGTAAAGGGGTTATTATTCATAAATGAAATGTATCCAAATGAAGGATTATAGGAACTCAGAGTAGAACACGGCCACATATCCAGATATGTGACTCCTGGAAGTTATTCAGTAGAGCTTCTTATTCAATTAAAAGATAAAAAACAGATATCAGATTGAAATCATGTTCAAAGGAAAGCATAGAAAACAAAAAAACAACAAAAAATCAGTCCTTCTAACCAATACAAAAAGCGGTTTGAAAGATGTGCTGCAAACTCAAGAACAAGGACCAATCAGAGACACCTGTGCCCTGTGGGGCTCAGCATTAAAGAAGATAAAACAGTGGTTCACAAGGTGTGCATCCTCCCATCCATAGCAGCATCAGCGTCAACGGTGAACTTATTAGAAATGAAGACACTTTGGCCCTGCCCTAGACCTACCAACCTTGGGTTTCAGGCCCAGCGACCTGTTTTAACAAGGTGCCAGGTGATTCTGATGCATTATCAAGTTTGAGAACTATTGCTATAAAACACAGGGAAAATATTTAAAGGGCAGTGTAATACCTTAGTTACACTCCTCTGCTTTTAAATAGCCACAGGATTTGGCCACTTACACCTTATCTATGATTTTGTCAAATGAAAACTATAAGATCTAGCATTTAAAAAGGCATGTATGATGTCCTATTATCAAAATAACTCCTACTCTAAGCCTATAGATTGCTGCTCTCCATCTCAGTCATCTGGGCGTGGCTCTGTGACATAAAATACACAGCTCTTCAGATTCCTCACTTTATCCTCTTGTTCTCCTTACCCCTTTCCAGGTTTCTCGGTATCTACAGGTTTTGACAATGAATTTCATTTTCTAGTTGTTTCCCAGAATTTGTGAAAATATAATTGATAAACACCGAAATTTCTAAAGTATGTAGATTGGGGGGGCGGGGGGGGGGGACTAGCTCTCTTTAGCCTGGATATGCAGTTTGCAATACAGAAAAGCTATTTTTATTGGCAGGCTTACAGGTCTTTAGCACATTTCATTTACAGGCATTTTTCCTTTTGAGTGTGTTCCATGGAGTCAGAGTGTGATGCCATTGAGATAAAATAATTGCCATTACTTATCAAAGAAGCATATGATACAATTATGAAAATACTAGCATAGGCAGTTTATCATTTAAGAACTCATTAAAGTATGTAAATCACAAAATTCGTGCACAGGTAGGGTCCCTAGGCCTGGCTGGCAATCAGGGCCTTTGGGCCTCTGGCTGCTGGCCAGGGCCTGCCTGCCTACAGCTGCCGGCTGGGTCTTTTTTCGTTCCATGCCACCCCCTGATGGTCAGCACATCTCATAGTGAGCAATCGAACTCCTGGTCTTCCAGTCAAACTCCTGAGGGAACACTTTGCATATTAACCTTTTATATATATAGATTGCCCCAGCTGGATGCTTCATTTGGTTGGAGCATCCTTCTGTATACCAAAAAGGCTGCAGGTTTGATTCCAGGTAGGGACACATATGGGAGGCAATGGATCAATCTCTCTCTCTCTCTCTCCCTCTCTTCCTCTTTCTCTAAAATCTGTTTGTTTTTTAATATATCCTCAGGTGAGGGTTTTAAAATTTCATAATTTTTAAAAATGTATAAATCATTAAAGTTGGAATCTCTTTAATATCACTACATAACTTGGCCTGGCAAATGCTGTCAGTAAATAGATACTTCTGACTTACAATAGGGTTATGTCCCAATAAACCTATTGTAAGTTAAAAGTATCCTAAGTCAAAATGTATTTACTACACCTAATCTACTGCACATCATAAAGCGAACACCATAGCTTAACCTAGACTCCCTTAATCATGGCCTATATGAAGTAAAATCATCCCCCTGCCACGGAAGTCCACTGTAAGAGAGTATCATAGCTTGGGGAAAGATGAAAGTTCAAAATTCAAAGAAAGGTTTCTACTGGGTGCACAACATTTCGCACCACCATAAAGTCGAAAAATTCTAAGTGGAACCATTCTTTGTCAGCAGCTATCTGCATTGAGAAGGCAATACATTAAATTAGAAACATATTGGAATGCTTGCATTTTTCCCCTTGTCTTAAATCTACAAGTTGTCTTTTACTACAATAAGTAAACAAATAAACAGTGATCATCACATCATGAACTGTTGCTTAATTTTATAATGGTGGAAATCTTTCTAGCATAGTGATCTCGTCCATGGTTGCATATTAAAATCACCCAGGGATCTTCTAAAAGTATCAATGTATGCCCAGGCTACATACCAGACCAATTACATGAAAATGCCTGGGGTTGTATACCAAATATTAAGGTTTCTTTAAGCTTCTCTATGTAATTCCAAAGCAATTTAGATTGATTAGGTCCTTTTACAGAAAGGATTATATTTATGTGGTTAACCTAGACATAGAATCTGAGGACATGAATGAGGCACTGTTTATTATTATTATCAGTTTACTAAATCATTAGCTTACAACCATTTCATGTCACTCCATTTATTCACAAATCTTTAGTAGTTGTACAAAAACTAACTCAAAATAGATCCAAGAGTATAAAACTCTGAAAAGAAAATATATGGGGAAAGTTTCATGACATTGGATTTGGCACTGAGAGCTGGGATATGACAACAAAAGCACAGGCAACAAAAGTGAAAATAAATTGGGCTACATCAAAATTAAAAACGTCTGTGCATCAAAAGCCACAATCAATAAGGTGAAGTGCAACCTATGGATGGGGAAAAAATAGTGCAAATCACATATCTGAGAAGGGATGAATATCCAGAATATAGAGAGAACTATTACAACTCAAGAACAACAACAACAAATCCAAGTTAAAAATGGGCAAAGGACTTGAAGAGACATTTCTCTGAAGAAGATAATCAAGTGGCAACAAGCACATGAAAAAAATGCTCACCACCACTAATCATTAGGAAATGCAAATCAAAACCACAATGAGATACCACCATACACTCATTAGGATAACTGTCATAAAGGAACAACAGAGAATAACAAATGCAGGCATACATTCTTTCATTATACTTTATTGCACTTTACAGGTGTTGCATTTTTACAAGTTGAAGGTAGGACCCTCTACCAGGAGAAAGATGGCGATTTGCTTTATTGCAATACTCATCTTGTGGTGGTGGTCTGGAATGGAACCTGCGCCATCTCCCACATATGCCTGTCTTGGCAAAGATGTGAACAAATCAGAACCCTTGTGTATGGTTGGTAGGAAGGAAAATGGTGCAGCTGCTACAGAAAACACTAAAAAGAGAATTACCATATGACCCAGCAATTCCACTTCTGAATATATACCCAATATACTCAAAAAGAACTGAAAGCAGTATCTCACAAAGATATTTGAATACCTGGGGTCATAGCAGCATTACTCACCACAGCCAATTGGATCATACAGATCCAATTGATCTGTATGATCAATTGGAACATGGGCCCCTTGCCACGCTCCAACTCCTCCTCCCATCCTGTGGGAAGATGATAAAGGCCAGCAGTAAGCAGACTGTGAGACCTTGGGACCCTGGCCAGCTCCTCAGTCAAGAAAACAGCTAGCAGTTTTGATCTTACACATGCCTGTCCCCCTCCCGCTGCATGCCCTGTTTTCTCTATAACACCTTGTGCTGGGAAAGTCTGGTGGCCGGGAAACAATAGCACTGGCTGGCCACCCTGAGTGTGGCCTGTCTCGGGCTGGATGGGACGCAGTGGTTCAACTTCACAGGTGGCAGCTGGTGTGGTGGTGAGCTTCACCTGTCAGCCACCACCAGTGCCATGTTAAGACCCACTGAACCAGTCTTTCACAGCCAATCCTCCAGGTTATTTCTTTGGGAATCCAAGAACAATATGCTGAGGTTTTTCTGGAACCTCAGCACATTGCATAACAAACCCAAACGTTCGTCAGCTGATGAATGGAAAAACAAACTGTGGGAAAGGGACACTTTATGTTCTGAGCACATGGCAAACTAAAAGAGAGTTATTGCTATAACTATATTAGTATTGTCATTCATAGTTCCTAGTAATTACTGAGTAATCACCATGTGCTCAGGACAGTGCTACGTCCTGTGGCAGCCCGGATGTTCCTCTCAAACCTCCAGCCATGTTAATCTGCGCCTCTGAGACCTTGTCCTTTTTGGACCACGCGTCCCATGGGCTGCTCTGAGCCAGTGCCTGAGCATGGCAGATACCAAAGCAGGCTCAGTCCTGGGGACAGCTGACTCCTTATACAGGCAACTAACCAGCTAAAGGCCTCCCGAACAGCCTTGCCAAACCTTGATGTAGCCTGCACAGCGGTCTAAGATGGTCCTATCCAGTCTGCCTCACTCACAGGCTGACTGGCATTGTAGTCTAAAGGCTCTGCCCATTCTTCTATCTTCAATCCCGGAGGAGAGGGGAGGGGATCTAAAAAATAATCCTTGCGTCTTTAATTCTGCCTCTCCCGGGACCTGGTCTAACACCGTAAACCTATTATTTCAGTCAATGCTTGTAAAAATAATTGTTCTGTGGTCATCTCCACTTTATAATTAGGAAAACTGAGGCTTACAGAGGTCATAAGCTCATCAGTGGTAGAAGCAGGGTTTGAACCCTAATCTTTCTGATCCTAAAACCAACACTTTCAATCAGTGCATGAGTAACACAAATTATAATGTGGATGGTTCCTTATTAAATATTTGTGTATATTTTTATTTAGAAAAAAACGTTCTAAATATGAGAAAATAGTATAATAAATAGCCACATACTTATTACTCATGATTAATAAAAATGATTGGGTTGCCACACGAGCTCCTGAATTTTTAAAATATTTAAATAATACAATACTACACTCAAACATTACAGATAGAATACCCAGGCCCAGGCCCATTGGCTTTCTGCCTTCCTCATAGGCAATCATTTTCATTTTGCTGTGTGCTCTTCCATATTTTATATAATTTAATAAACACATTTGTATCCATAAAAATATTTTTTTGTGTGTGCTTCTAAATTACATTAATGGATGCATACTGTCTGTATGTCAGGATTTTTTTTGCAGCCTGCTTTTCTCTTTTTTTATATTATTAGTTTTTATTATGCTATCCTTTAAAAAAAATGCCTCTATTATTGAAAGTATTACAGATGTCCCATTCCCTCCCCCCCCCCCAGACCTCCTTCACCCTGCTCCCACCCCCAGCCTTTACCACACTACTGTCTGTATCCAAGGGTTATGCATATATGCATATAAGTTCTTTGGTTAATCTCTTCCTGCCACCCCACCTCAGAAATACATCAGTCTGACGCATGCTTCAGTGTCTCTGGACTGTCAGTTTATTTTGTTCATTAGACTCCACATGCAAATGAGATCATGTGATACTTGACTTTCTCTGACTGGCTTATTTCCCTTAGCATAATACTCTCCAGGTCCCTCCATGCTGTCTTAAAGGGTAAGAGATGCTTTTTAATGGCTGCATAGTATTCCATGATGAAAGTGTGTCATAGTTTTTTATCCACTCATCTCCTGATGGGCATTCGCTATTTCTAGGTCTTAGCTGTTGTAAATAATGCTGCTATGAACAAAGGGGTCCATATAATCTTTCTGAGTGGTGTTTTGGGCTTCTTAGGATATTTTCCTAGAAGTAGGATCACTGGGTCAAATGATCCATTTAATATTTTGAGCAAACTCCATGCTGGTTTCCATAGTGGTTACACCAGTCTGCATTTCCACCAGCAGTGTCCTAGAGGTCCTTTTTCTCCACATCCTCGCTAGTACTTGTTGTTTGTTGATTTATTCTGGGGAGTATGAGGCGATACTTGATTGTTGTTTTAATTTGCATCTTTCTAATAAATTAGTGACACTGAGCATCTTTTCATATGTTTGTTGGCTATTTGTAAGTCCTCTTTGGAGAAGTGTCTATTCAGGTCCTCTGCCCATTTTATAAAAATATATTTTTATTGATTTCAGTGAGGAAAGGAGAGGGAGATAGAAATAGAAACATCAATGATGAGACAAAATCATTAATCAACTGCCTCCTTCACACCCTTTATTGGGGATCAAGCCCAAAACCCAGGCATGTGCCCTGACTGGGAATTGAACCATGACCTTCTACTTCATGAGTAAATGTTCAACCACTGAGCCACAATGGCAGAGCTGTAAACTATATTTTAAGATTGGTTCATGTTACTAGCTCATTCTTCCTAACCAGTGATTCTCAACAGGAGGCAATGTTGCCTCCCTAGGGATGCTTTGCAGTATCTAGAGACATTTTTGCTTGTCATAATGGGAGAGGAAGAATAGGTACTGCTGGCATCAAGTGGGCAGAGGCCAGGCATGCCCCACAATGCACGGGACAACCCTCCCAAAAAATAATTACTAGTCTAAAAGGCCAGTGCCACAGTTAGGGAACCCTGATTTAAACTAATGATTCTCCAAGTGTGGTCCCTAACCAGCAGCAGCAGTATCAGCATCACCTGAGAATATATTAGAATGCAAATTCTAGGGCTATGCCTCTCGCCTGATGAATCAGAAACTTGGGGTGTGGAGCTCAGCAATACGTGGTTTAACAAACCCTTCCCATAATTCTGATGCACACTGAAGTGAGAACTACTAATCTATCAGCTATTAAATGATATTCAATTGTATGCAAACACCCCCAATTAATTTACCCTAGGAACCACTTCACATTTATTATGAAAACAATGTTCTTTGTATAGGATGCATCTTTGTCTTCCTATACTATACCATTAAACATACCTTGTAACAAACTCAAACTGATTGTTTCATAGTAATAAATATCTACCTAATGCTTAACATGTGCTTAGCATTATTCTAAATAATGTTTTTCATCTCTTCATTACTTCTAACAACCCCAGGAAGTAGGTGCCAATATTATTCAATTTCACAGCTGAGAATCCAAGTAGTTAAGTAATTTGCTCAAGGTCACACAACTAAGTGTCTGGCTGAGCCAGGCTTTGAACCGAGGCCATCTAGGACTAGAGACTCTCTTCTTAACGTTGCATATACTCCCACAAACATAGGCCGTGTCATTTTGGCATGATGTTCAGAACTTAACGCATCCAAACATCTAACGAAAGAGGGTGTGAAAATCAGGGGGGAAAAGGGTCTAGTGAATACGAAGCTAATCTGCATGTGGCATGCTTCCACTAATCACAGAACTCACATTTTATCTAAAATACTTCAAAGCACTGCTCCAGCCATATATGCAGGCATTTATATTTTTAACACTGAAGTGTGAGCCTCCATATATAATTTGGAGAGATAACCAGGCTTCTCAACGCTTTTTTGTTGTAGTTGTTGTTAAAAACAGGATTTGGCATTAGCTTGAATTCTGGTCTAAGCAAATAAAAAAATAGATCCTACAACTTTAATGGTATTTTTTTAAACCCCAAAAGAAAATATCTTAATGGTGATCTTTAAACATTTACTGTGGTTTTGTAAAAATATATTTTATTGACTTTTTACAGAGAGGAAGAGAGAATGATAGAGAGTTAGAAACATCAGTGGCAGAGAAATATCTAGCAGCTGCCACCTGCACACCTCCCACTGGGGATGTGCCCATAACCAAGGAGCATGCTCCTGACCAGAATCGAACCTGGGACCCTTCAGTAAGGGTCCATTGAGCCAAACCAGTTAGGGCCATTTACTGTGGTTTTAAATCTTCTTGAGAATCACATTCTATTTTGATTTGGTATGAAAAGTTTACTGACTTCCATCCTAAAATATTTAGGATGCCACTAGCTGTGGACACATCAGAAGGGGGAGCTATTGGCCTTTTAGTGGCACAATTCTTGTCTGCATATTGCAAGAAGTTTAATCATCCCTGCTCCCCATCACTAATTACCAGGAGTGCTATTACTATGGGACAACCTATTACTCATGGGACAACCAAAAATGCTCTTACACATTTCTGAACATCCCCTAATACCTTGATACTCGAATGTGTCCCTTAGGCTAGCAGCATCGCTGTCACCTGTTAGAAATGAGAAAGATAGGGCCCAACCCAAACATGGAGATTCAGAAACTGCCTTTTCACAAGCTCTTAGGTGAATTGTAAGCACACTCAAGTCTGAGAAGCAGCGTAACACCATGTATGGAGAACCATTTCCCTAGAGAACTCTGCCTATGCATATCAGGAGGCATGCACAAAAATGCTCAGACTAAAGATGCTAACCATTTCACAAGGCAGTTCTCCTGATTGGAAATCAGTAACTTAGAGCATTTCTGAAAAATGAAGCTGGCATTCAATGGGATGCAGAGTCAAATGTTCAATGAGCACAGGTCCACCAAAATTGTTTGCACCATTCAAAACAACCTTGCCTATAGTCAATTACCTGGGTATACATAAAGCAGTGTCCTGCTTTTTTGTTTAAACACGTTTGTGTTGGATTTCAGTTACATGCTATGAAAGAGCCCTAGGAAGATACAGTCAGGCCAAACTAAGAAGTGTCCAAGAGGCTGGGCTGAAGAACATGACCAGGTATTCTCAACTAGGGGTCTGACTAGGTGGCTGAAGTCCCAAGAGGTGGATCCTTTCACCTTTTGGGTAAACATGGAACCTGAGATGGCCAGAGACCCCAGCTGGTCAACTGCGGCTCAGAACAATGTGGCTCATTTATCCTGGTGTGCTAGTGATCATTTATAAGTGTGCCTTGAGGAAAAAACACCAGACATTATTATTGTTGGCAATGGGAAACCACTAAAAGTCAGTTCGTTTTATTTTAAATTGTGGTAAAATAGCCCTAACCAGTTTGGCTCAGTGGATAGAGTGTCAGCCTGCAGACTCAAGGGGTCCCTGGTTCGATTCCGGTCAAGGGCGTGTACCTTGGTTTCAGGCATATACCCAGTAGGGAGTGTGCAGGAGGCAGCTGATTGATGTTTCTGGCTCTCTATCCCTCTTCCTTTATCTCTCTCTAAAAAAATCAATAAAATTGTGATAAAATATAAATAACCTAAATTTTACCATCTTGACCATTTTTAAGTACACAGCTCAGTAATATTAAGTACATTCACATCATTGTGCAACTAATCACCAGAACTTTTTTCACATTGCAAAATTAAACTCTGTTACCTTAATTACATCCTCCCCGCCCCCATTTTTTCTCCTTTCCTACCACCCCTGGCAACTTCTATT
This sequence comes from Antrozous pallidus, assembly GCA_027563665.1. Lineage (NCBI taxonomy): Eukaryota > Metazoa > Chordata > Mammalia > Chiroptera > Vespertilionidae > Antrozous > Antrozous pallidus. Next base: position 59,400,206 of record CM050516.1, on the reverse strand, counting down.
CTACTTTTTGACTCTATGAATTTGACTACTCTGGAACCTTATAAAAGGGGAATCATAGAATATTTGTCTTTTTGTGACTGGTTTATTTCACTTACTACAATTTCCTCCAGGTTCACCCATGTTGTAGCATATGTCAGAGCTATTATGAGTGATTTTTTTAAAGGACAGGATTATGGTTTTCCTCCTATAAAATAATTTTACCAGGCAGCATCGTCATGGTTACAGCAGGACAGGTTTGTGCAGAAGCATACTGGGATGAACTCTGTACCCAATGTGATACATTTCCATGGCAGAAATACACCTGGTTTATTTCCATTGAACCCAGGAGTCTCCAAATGGATACAGTAATAAGTAATCATATTTTCTTAGAAGAAACTTCAGTCTTGTAGTTCTAGTCAAGTCAAGTAGAAATTTCCTGATAGTTTTCATGAAAGCCTGGAAAACACCGCTTAACCAGAAAGCTGTCAGGTGCCCAACTTATCCTGCTCACTGGTTTCTGTGTTTGATAGGACATGGTAACCCTCAGAATCAAAACTAAATAACTCAAAACACAGAACAAAGTTTGATTCAGAATCTAGTTGGTTGATTTTTGTTTATTACTATTGGTAACCTTACCCTTTAAAAATATGTATTGCATTATTGTCCACCCACTAAAGGACTAGTTTTATTCTCTTTTCATCACTAAGAGAATATTTTTTTTTCTCAATTAAGGATTCACAGTTAATTTACTTATTTCTAGAGCCATGGAGATAGTTACCTGTGAGTGCTAATGAGGTGGTCTTAAAAAGGATTGTTGCTAATTTTTTTTAATTTATCAATTTTTAGAGTGAGAAAGAGAGAACTATTGCTTTGCTGTTCCACTTATTCATGCATTCATTGGTTGCTTCTTGTCACATGTGCCCTGTGTGGGGATTAAACCCACAACCTCGTTATATGTGGACAACAGTCTAACCAGGTTATTGTTCTTTGTTTTGTTTTGTTTTGCTTTTTGGCTGATTGGCTGGTTGGTTATTGCTCTGTCATAAAGTGATAAAGTGGCAAGGCATTTCTCTGTCTGGAGAGGGAAATTCTTCCCATTAACTTCATCTTTATCTACAAGCTCTCCTATGTTTATTTTTCTTCTCATTCATAAAATATATTTAAAAATATCTAGCCCAGCCAGTGTGGCTCAGTGGTTGAGTGTTGACCTATGAACCAGAAGGTCACAGTTCAATTTCTGGTCTGGGTACATGCCGGGTTGCAGACTCCATCCCCAGTGGGGGGAGTGCAGGAGGCAGCCAATTGATGATCCTTTCTCATCATTGATGTTTCTATCTCTCTGTCCCTCTGCCTTCCTCTCTGAAATCAATAAAAAAAATTTTTAGTATTTCTATCATGGATTTTAAAAAGTATTAAGAAATAGTTTGCTAAACTATTTGCTAAGCAATTACCATTTATTTTTTTAAAAAAAACTAAATAGAGTTCAGTGCTCCAAAAGCACTTATTATAATTCCTGCCATCATTTTTGGAAACATAATTATTTTGTCATTTATAAAATAGTTGAACTTAATAGATTCCAGTGTGCATTAGAGCATAGTCAATTCAAACCATGCTATGAGAAACAGTTTTACATTTGCAACTTTGAATAGGTATTTTAAATTCTGTCCTAATGTCTATTAATTATTATAATTTTTGCTACACTTCCTTTTATTTAAATATTTCCTAAAGTCCTGGAATTTGTAAAAGCAATATATTAAGAAAAAGCCATCCTTAATATACTTTTAAAATACTCCTGTCCAGGATCTTTATGTGTAATGACTCATCATTAAGCTAAAATTTTTAATTTATTAAATATAGTTGGTAAAGTAACAAAATTAAGCATTTTATGACAGTATTTTCCCAAGTTTTATTATTCAGTTGCTTCTAAACTTTTGTGGAGCCCTAACCGATTTGGCTCAGTGGATAGAGCATCCACCTGGGCACTGAAGAGTCCCAGGTTCAATTCCGGTCAAGGGCATGCACCTTGGTTGCAGGCACATCCCCAGTAGTGGGTGTGCAGAAGGCAGCTGATCAATGTTTCTTTCTCATCGATGTTTCCAACTCTCTATCCCTCTCCCTTCCTCTCTGTAAAAAAAAAAATCACTAAAACATATTTTTTAAAAAGAAGTACAATGTAAGCATATGTGTGTGTGTGCTTATACAGCATAGAAAAAAGATTTTATACAGCATGGAAAACATAACAATAATACTTAAAACTATATAAAGCTTTAACTTCAGGTGTTTTCACAGAATAAGTAATAATGACTTATTGGGATTTCTCAAAATAATTTCAAAACATTTCTTGCTGAATTCATTGCTGTTCAAAGATACGTAGCATCTGCCAAATTTAGATTAAGAATGTTGGGACTATCAAAATGAAAAACTTTTCTATAAAGATATAAAAACACAAGAGGGACTTCTGTTTCCACAAAAGATGGAATAATAGTGGACAGATTTATTCTGCCCTAAACATACCCCACACCTCCTAAAAAAGACAAAGACAAAATTTAACAAAAGTTTTCAAGACAATAAAGGAGAATGATCCCTAGAAGATGGGAAACAAACAAGGGGAGTACTATGATTGCTACTTGGCAGAGGTTCCAGGCTGTAGTACAGGGAGGGGGACCAGGCACAGCCCAGTGGACTCTCTGAGTTGGGATGCAGCTGACAGTCCAGGGAAACCAAGGCAATTAGTGTTCACAGGACAGAGGCCCTGAGAAGAAAGAGCTGCACAGAGAGACAACCCTGAAGATCCACAGCAGAGTGTTGGTTAGTGCATGTGTGTGAGGAAACTACCTGAGTCAGAGGAAAGTGTTATTTGGAAGGCACAAACTATCAAAGCCTAAGAAGAATTAAATAACTTTAATAGTCCTATATATCTATTAACAAAATTGACTATGTAGTTAAGAATCTTTCCCAAAAGAAAACTTTCCCAGCTTTATTGATAAGTGCTACCGAACATTTAAGAAAGAAATAATGTCAATTATAACCAAGAAAAAAAGAAAAATCAATAGTAATTCTACCATCAAAAGATTATCACTGATAACTTTCAGAGTTTTATTCTGTGCAAATATCTGTCCCATCTAATAAAAGAGTAATATGCAAATTGACCATACCTTCGCTACACTCGCAAGCCAGGCCCACGGGCCATGCCCACCAGCCAATCAGGAGCTGGAGCGAAGTCAGCCGGGGCTAAGGCTGAGGCTGGTGGGCAGAGCTGAGGTGGCCCCCGGGGTTGGGGCTGAAGCAGCAGCGGGGAGTGCTCAGGCCCCCGGGTTCGGGCAGTCACAGGCAGCCGGGGCTAAGGCCAGGGCTGGGGGATGGGGGGGTGGAGCCGAGGCGGCCCCCAGGGCCAGGCAGTCTGCGGTGGCAGCTGAGCCGAGCAGGGTGATGGCTGGGTGTCCAAGGCCTAAAGCCTCTGGTCGAGGCAGGCCAGGGGTGAGCAGTCAGTAGGACAGCCCTGAGGCCTCCCAGTGTGTGTGAGGGGGCAGTTTGGGCTGAGGGATCACCCATCCCCAGTGCACGAATTTTGTGCACCAGGCCCCTAATATATATATATATAAGACTAATATGCAAAATGCCCCTTGTGAGTTCAACCAGGAGACCAAGAGTTCGATTGCTTGCTATGACTTGCACTGACCATCAGGGAGCAGCGCGGAATGAAGGAAAGAAGGCCCTGATCACCAGCCAGGCCTACAGACCCTACCCATTCATGAATTTTATGCACTGAACCTCTAGTATCCTATCTTATAAAAGAGTAATATGCAAATTGACCATACCTCTGCTACACCCACAAGCCAATCAGGAGCAAATATGCAAATAAACCCCAACCAAGATGGCTGCAGCCAGTGAGAGCAGGAGGGAGGCTTGGGTTTTCCCAGCAATGGAGGAAGCCAAGCATTCTGCCTGCCTTTGCTGGCCTAGGCCTCCACTCAGTGCTACAAAGTTTCAATTATAGAAGATACATAAATCCCAACAGAAATGGTGGCAGCCCCAGAGCTAGAGAGAGCAGAGGTTAAGGTTGCCCCTGACGATGGAAGAAGCCAAGCTTCTGCAGCCCTGGCCGGCTTAGGCCTCCACTTCAGGCTACAAAGTTTCAATTGTAGAAGATAAATAAATCCCAGATACCAGGGCCTCTGCTTGGGTCACTGGGGGAGCATGGCCAGTCTGCAAACTACCACAGGCCTTTCACCCAGGCCACACCATGTCCTAAAGGAAACACCCTCCCCCAATCTGGGACACCCTTCAGGGCAAACCAGCTGTCCCCCACCCATGCACCAGGCCTCTATCCTATCTAATAAAAGAGTAATATGCAGGCTGACCATCACTCCAACACACAAGATAGCTGTCCCCATGTGGACACAAGATGGCCACCACAAGATGGCCAGCAGGGGAGGGCAGTTGGGAGGGACCATGCTGCAAGGGAGGGCAGTTGGGAGCGATCAAGCCTGCAGAGGAGGACAGTTAGGGGTGACCAGGCCAGCAGAGGAAGGAAGTTGGGGCAAACAGACTGGCAGGGGAGTGGTTAGGTGGTGATCAGGCTGGCAGGCAAAAGCGGTTAGGGGCAATCAGGAAGGCAGGCAGGCAAGCAGTTGGGAGCCAGCAGTCCAGGATCGGGCCTAAACGGGCAGTTGGACATCCCTCAAGAGGTCCCAGATTGGAAAGGGTGCAGGGTGGGCTGAGGGATCCTCCCTGGCTCACACCCCTCCCCACACACGAATTTCATGCACCGGGCCTCTAGTATTATATAACACCTTAATAGATCTAGGATCTTTCTATAGTAGTATATTATTTGGATTTTTTTTCACATTTTTTAATGATCATATCTCCTACCTTTTAATAGTTACATTTTATTTCTTTGTATGAACATACCACAAGTTAGGCAATTCCCCATTATTGGACATTTTGGCTATTCCTCTTTTTTTTTTTTTTTTTTTTTTTACAAAGCAAGCGCAGTTTTCTGGAGTATGGGGACAAGTAAGCAAGTCCGTAGGGACCATCAGTTTGCAATCATTTTTGTGTTTCACACACTATTTATGACAAGATTCTCTTGTTATTTTGTTTTCGGTGGTGGGGAGGACGATGGATGGAGGAGGAAGGGAGAGTGGAGGAGTAGAAGTAGAAAAGATGTGCTCCACCTAGTTCAAGGAGAACCCTCGTGGGGAGGCATTCCCTGTAACCCACCCTTGGCCATTTATCTCCCACTGTCTGCTGAGCTGCACTGCACCCCTGTGGCCAAATAGTGCCACTGCAGCACAGGAGCACCAGATGGCAGTGCTTTGGGGAAAGCCATTTGTATTCATTTCTGGACTAATTTTTGCAATCCAATTTAAAACTGTAATTTTTCTCCTTCAACTCACAATAGAACATGCACAAGCTCAATTTGATATAATGTGTGTATTTGGGTCTGTAATAGCCCTGAGCACTTGAATAAAAAGAAACTTACCACTTATGTCTCCTGTTCTTTCTCTAGTTTCACCTGGTCACTGCCCTTAGGCATTGTCCTCTAGCCATAAGGAACTACTTGCAAGTCCCCCAAATGGGCCAGGCTTCTTTTTGCTTGCTAGATTTCACACAGGCCAAGCAAACTCCACACCGCCTCTGTCTGTCTGACTTCTATACCTCAATTCAGAGTTGGACTCATTTTAATGTCCTAAGACAGGGAAGATTGTTGACCTGTGCTAGGAGCTCCTCCAGCTCCAAATAGTAATTCCTATGAACTCACCTTTTCCCCTTCCTGGACCACAGGGTCTTTGTTATATACATGACTCCTCGTTTTGTCCACCACTTTGCTTGACTTGGAGACAGTAAGTCTCAAACAGAATGTAGGAATCTAGTATGTTCAATAAAGGAAAGTACATGAACATGGATAGTATAGTGTAGTATATTTTCTCAATTAAGTTCCTCTGAACTCAATTCTACCAATATTTATGGGATGACTACTCTGTCCTCTAGTCCATACTAATATCATTGGAGGGGGAAAGAGAGGGGAGAAAAGCTATGAGATGAGGAACTGATACCTCCTGAAATTAACTTTGCACAATTTATTATTCCTGCAGAGACAGAGCTTGAGGTGTTGAGGTCCAATATCTAGACCTTACTTGAGAAGTTCGGCTCAGGCATGCATATTTTTAAAGTATTTTTGGCCACTTCCATGATTCCAATGTATAACTAAGGTTGTGAAAATTTGACCCAGAGTAACTGTATTATTGTAGGAAACTCCTGAGTCCAGAGTCAGTGAGGCATAATAATGGAAATTTCAGGTATGGTGGTGGAGCACTATTTGAGGACAGGAGTAATTTAAGAGATCTGCTGCTCTTGCCCATGATCCATTCTTCTTTTTTCTTCTAGCAGCACCTTGTTTTCCTTTGGAAAATCACCCCTTCCTTACTCTAAGTCCTTGCTCCCCCACTGCACACACCCCTAACACACACACACACACACACACACACACACACACACACACACGTAGGCATACACACAAGTGTGAGTGGTTCATGCACACACAGCTCATCCACGCTCTGAATCTGCTCTTTTCCAGAGTAAATTGCACTTTGGATCCAATCACATCTGAACCTTTAGACTGAACTTCTACCCTTAGACTTTCATTACTGAAACAGCCAATCCCCTGCCATATAGTTTTTTCCTAAATGAGATTGAGGTAGGTTTTGTCATTTGCAACCACAAAATTTCTAACACAGACATTTATGAGACTTTCAAATAAGTAACTCTATACTCTTGTCTACTTGTAGAAAGGGGATACTGATATGTTGAGATATTTTTTCCCTGTTCTATGATAAGACATACTTTATTATTGTTCTTAGCAGAGATTAAGTTCATTAAACATGAAGAGCCCATTTATTTGGTCTAGGTTTTTAAAAGCTGCCCACACATGTAAAATGGAGATAATGAGACTTATTTCACAGAACTGTTGAAGGTAAAATGCAGTAACAGGTGTGAAATCATCTTATGCTGTATGAAACGTGGGGTGTTATTACCATGGGTATCATCATCATGATCATCATCTTTCATTTTCTGTCAGCAAAGTTCCTGGATAGTTATTTACTGTTAGTAGTATTGATGGCTGTACAAATGCAAATGGTGACTGAACGAGTAAATGATGAAAACAGGAAATGTGACTCCTTCGAGGCGATAACCACCCCAGGATGTTGTAAAAGATCAATTGAAATACTGTATTCAAAGGTGCTTTGAAAACAAAAGTGCTGTGTGGTTAGAAGATAGTGTTACCTCAACCCTGCAGGTCACTGAATATTTGATGTTATTCATTTGCATATATATTTTTTATTTCAGACCTTATTAATATCTGATACTTTTCATTTAATTTTAAAACAGAAAACCCACAGGCTGTTTCATAGAGTGCAATCTTATACAATGAAGGGCTTTATCTTGGTTTTCTTTCTTTCCCGCCTCTGTGGCATTTAACCACCGTGACAACCCACTCCTTCAAATTCTTTCCTCCCTTAGATTCAATGACATTACATTTTTCAACTTCTTTTTGACCTTTTCAACTACTTTTGGTCTCCCCTCTCTTTCCCTCCCAGCTTCAAACTCTGGGGATGCCCCTAAGGCTCTGATATCTCTATATCACTCATGTTTCTCTCTCTCTCTCTCTCTCTCTCTCTCTCTCTCTCTCTCTCTCTCTCTCTCCCCCCTCTCCCTCCCTCCCTTCTTCCGTTCCCCCTTCAGTTCCTGCCCTGGAGAATTCACCCATTCTCAATTGTCTTGCATCAGCCCATAATTCCATCTTTCTACTATTTATTTCAACATGTACATCCTGTCACTATCTCACTTTCAATACCCTTAAAAGTTTCGCAATCTCCGCAATTCCAATTGGCTGCCTTTCAAGTGCACCAATTCAGTTGCTGACATTGCCCTTGTTCCCACGTGTCTGCCCTTATTACCTCTTCCCTCTCTTTCAAGGCTTCTTTCCTGGCTCCAAGTACTTCAGTGCCTTTCAGGCTCACACTTCCTCTGCTCTCCCAAGCCCCCCTCACCAGCCCAGCCCTCATCATCCCCCTGCTCATCCTCATAGCTAGTCTCTTCAGCTCTAGACTCTCCTAGGACCTGTGGACTGCAGCTAAATTGATTTCCTAAAATGCCCCTTTGTGAGCTCATCTGGGTGCCCCCAGTACCTGGCACAGTTATGGCTCTTGATTGACTGTCATTCCCTTGCTCAGGGGAATTGTTTCAGTGTGCGTGTGCGTGTGCGTGTGTGTGTGTGTGTGTGTGTGTGAGAGAGAGAGAGAGAGAGAGAGAGAGAGAGAGAGAGAGAGAGAGAGAGAAAGGGAAGTATTTCAGACTTCTTGCTTGACTAATTCTTTATAGTATGAATTATTCATCCCATCTTAATTCCAACTACTTCACATTTACTCAAGCCAATCTGGTTTTTCCTTTTATAAACTTACACTGCACTGATAATTAAGACCAAACTATTTAACAATCGTTAACTCTCCACTATCAATATAAGTTGTCTCCGTAACTAGATTATGATATCCTGAGAGTCCAAAACTCTATTAACTGGCCGCTAAAGAACAGTCACTTGATCCATTCCCTACCAAAACATCCTTTTACCACAAATAATGCCTCCAAATCCACTAATATTTTTAAAGCCCAATAGTTCCCTTTATATATTCATATTTGCCTTTTTACATATGGATCCATAACATATGTTTACATAGCTCATAGCACCTAACACTATGCTGAGTACCGGAGGTCCCTCATTAAATCTTTGTTGGTTAATTCACACAGGACCGAGCAGCATTACTTGTTTCACCCCTTGACCTGGCAGCCCAACATGAAATGGCATTTGGCTGGCCTGACATTAAATTTCTTTCTCTGGAGATGTAAGAACTTACCATGTCACAGAGTGACTCTTTTGATACTCAAATAATAGGGCCCTGAATATTTATTTTAGTTTTAAAAAAATGAGAAGGGAAAGCAATAATACTAGCGGTTGCTAACAAGACTGAATAATACTAGTAAAATAAAACATTTTAAAAACCTGTGGGACTTAATGAAAACTGCTCTGAATGGCTGCAATGCCAAAAGAGAAAAAGCAATAAAGAAATGATGATCCAGAACAAGGGACTTTTACCATTTGAGTCTTCTGACATCTCCGATTTTTTTTCTTTCTTATTTCTCCCCCGCAACAGGAATGACTAAACGATCACCTGGTGGCCCGACAGAATTAATGGACCCCTTTTCAATCCCGAACTCAAAGCAAGGGAGTCATTCTGAGTACTTGGTAGAATCTAACACATTGTGTCGATGCAGGAAGGAGCCTCAGAAATGGAGTCTTTAAGGCTGAATAATTCTGCATGCATTTGAATAATTAAAACTTAGGTACCCCCTCCCCCAACCATCCTTTTATTCCTAGCACACTGCAGACATTAATGACATGAAGCAATAGTGCACTCGCACACTCTTTGAAACAATTGCGCTAATTGTGAACGTGCCAACTTCTAACAAAAATGCTAGTGTGTGTTGCTCTGCAGTTGTGCCCAGTGCTACGAAGAGATAGCAACACTTTTGTCTCCAGTAGCCAAGACTCACAGATGGGTCACTCGGCTAAGGCAGAACTGGGCTCTGCTCTTGGCAGATAGATTGGAAAGTTGGCTGACTTGTTAGAAACCTGACATCCTGAGCATCTCCAGCCTCCACAGACAGACTCTCCCCGCACACAGCTCCCCACCAGCCCACCAGCATTTTCCTAGGAAAAGTTCTTTTTTTACTATAAACCTCACTTCTGTTCTGGTTCTTTGATGAATGTACATTTGTATGTCATATATATATGTGTGTGTGTGTGTGTGTGTGTGTGTGTATTTGTAAATTATTATATACTATATATCAATAGTTTTATTAGATATCATAAAAATATAGTTTCCCTACCAGAAGTTTGTACTGTATACCCAGAAGTTATATATACCAAGAGAGAAAGGAAGAGAGAGAGGAGCGATTCTCAAACTCAGTGCTCTTAACATCATTTTGGATTGGATAATTCTTTGCTGTGAAGGACTGTATAGTCAATGCAGCCAAAGCCATCTCCAGACATTGCCAAATGCTCCCTGGAGGAGAAAATTGTCCCTGGGAGAGAAGCACTGGCTTAGTGAATTATTTGAATTCACTTGAAGGACTATACATACACAGGCACAATCTACTACAAAGTACAGCCTTATAAAAATCCATTAGAATTGAAATGTTTCCAACTGTGAGTCATTTTTATTATAGGAAATATAAAATGCACCATAATTAAAGTATTCAAAAATGAAATGGACCCTTGAATTTTGTTGCAATTTGTATTTCTTAATCAAATATATTTGACATAGTAGGATTTTATTCAAAACATCTGAATAAAGAAGAGAAATATTTCCAAATTTTGGCCCCTCCTACTTTGCCCTACCAGAAGTTTGTATTGTATACTCTGATCCTTTCCTAAGTGCTTAAAAACATTTTAAGTGGCTCCTGCAGCATAGTATCTCATACATAATTATTAGTTCTCAATAACTTTTAATGGTTACTCTTCATATTTAATTCTCAACAAAGCCAGGAGAGAAATTATCTAAAATCTCAGTGATTTCTTTATCTAATAGATCCATCATCAGGTATTCTTCAGAGACAATTTGTTTATTTTTTCCCTTTAAATAGGCCATACTTTCCTGTTTCTTTATATGCCTTGTGATTTTTGTTGTTGAAATTGGACATTTGAATCTAACAATGTGCTAACTGTGGAAATCAGATTCTCCTCCTTCCCCAGGGTTTATGGGAGGAGGGATAGAGGGGAGGACTGCTGTTGTTTTCTCCTTGTTTGTTTTTATTGTTGTAGGCAATCTCTGTGCTGAGGATCAGTCTGGAGTATAAACTTAAAATCTTCCTGGATATTTTCTGAGCCTATACCTTTCCCTGGGCATATGTACTGACTTGCCAATTTCCCTCATATAAGCAGTTGCTTTCGAATGTCTTTGCCTTTTTTTTCTTTTCAGTTTTAAAAAATATATTTGTATTGATTTCAGAGAGGAAGGGGAAGGGGGAGGGGGAGAGAGAGAGAGAGAGAGAGAAATGTCAATGATGAGAGAGAATCATTGATCCGCCTCTTCCTGCACATCCCCCACTGGGGACCGAGCCTGCAACCCAGGCATGTGCCCTTGACTGGAATTGAACCTGGGACTCTTCTGTACATTGGCTGATGCTGTATCCACTGAGCCAAACCAGCTAAGGCTGTCTTACTCTTTAATGTCTAGCTCCTAAAAGGGGAAAAAGAGAAAAGTTAAGGAGGAAGGACAACAGTCACTCCGGCTGGAAGGAGAGGGGCTTGCCTGTTTGCCTCTCTAAGGTCAGAAGGAGCACCAGTGATCAGAGCAAGGTCCCTGATATTTGGAGGAGGGGGTCCTCTTCGCCCACCCTCGCTCCCACAAGGTGTGTAAAAGCTGCTGCAAGAACACATGCCCAGCTGTCTGACAGGGTAGTGAGGCGGGGCAGTGCATGCTGAGAGCTGCTAGTGTATGCTGAGCGCTGAAACTGACCACAATTTACCATGCAGGCCTTCCCCTGGAAGTTGCAAGCCTTCCATAGACTTCTGAGTTCCAAAATAGCTCCATCAGACAGGTTCACCAGCTCAATTGTTGTCTAGGTGGGAGGACAGGTTCCTGGTGCTTCATACTCTGCCATCTTCCCAGAATCCTCTGTTGGTGCTGGGTTCCCCCTCCCCCCTCCCCCCCAGGATTCAGCCCATAGCACAGCCTGTGTTTCTGTGTCAGAACACTAAGCAATGATAATGACAGTACCTGGTGCAATGAAAGGGCAGCACGTGAAGAACAAGTTACCAGGTAAAACCCTCAGAAATGATCTCAGCATCTGACACTTAATTACAGAGTTAAAAAAAAAAATCAAAACCTCAGGTAAGCCTGTCAAAAAGATTTACCTCGCCTTTTATCCAGAGCTGGGCTGACAGCTCTCTGTGCTCCGGGTAATTAGCCCTACCCTAGCATACAGCAAGTTCCCACACGCTCCCCAACTCCTCGGGCAATAGGGCACAATGCCTTTGCCTGACAAGTACCTACACAGTCTTCACCCAACCTCTGCTCACGTCTTCATCTTTCACCTCGCGCCTCTGTTTCTTGATGTGCTTGAGCCATAAGGAGTGACTCTCAGCTTCCCCTCTAGGCTTTGTGTGGTCCAATCTCTGCTCCCTTGCTGATGTCATGCCAGTAGACAGGGCCTCTTACCCTCAGAGGCCAACCGCAGCTCTATATTATCCACACTACCTGGAAGAGTACAGCAATTTTGTTGTTGAACAAAATGAATAAACAAAGGAATGTTCCTTGGTCCTCAAGGCTCTCCATTACAAAGTCTAACTCTATTAACCCATTTTCTTTTCTTTTTTTAATATTTTTATTGATACTTAGAGAGAGAGGAAGGGAGCGGGATAGAGAGAAACATTGATGAGAGAGAAACATCGTAGATCAGCTGCCTCCTGCAAGCCGCCTACTGGGGATGGAGCCCATAACCCAGGCATGTGCTCTGACTGGGAATGGAACAGGTGACCTCTTGGTTCCTGGGTCGATGCTCAACCACTGAGCTAAATGGGTTGGGCATCTCTTAACCCATTTTCTCCTGGCTCTTTCCAAACATATTTCATGCAGCTCATTCTCGCCCCCCCCCCCCATTACAGTTTACATTCAATATTAGTTTGTATTAGTTTCAGGTGTACAGTACAATGGTTAGACAACCATATACTTCACACAGTGATCCCTCCCCTCTCCCCACATTCCTAGTATCCACCTGGCACCTTATGTAATTATCATAGTATTACTGACTATATTCCCTATGCAGCATTCAGGTCATTCTGGCCAGGCCTGCCTCTTTGTCTTCCAGATGGTAGGGGAGACAGATGTGCAAACTAAGCATTACAAATACAGTTGGTCCGTAAGAGAGGCATGCATACAATAAATGCAGGGACTGAGAAGGGGTAGTTAACTTGACCTGGAAGGTGGGGACTGTGTTCAGGGAAACTTCACGAAGATGTGCCTTCAAAACCAAGTACCATGAAGAAGGTTGTTGTTAAGGGTGGATTCATGGCAAAGGGTGGTGGGAAGTCCTAGGAATGACCCTGCTAGGCCTCTGTGAGGTCCTCTCACAACTGGGAACTCCTCTCAGCCTGATTTTGGGTCCTCGTCAGAATGAGATTAGAAATCCAAGTCCCACTCACACTTACTTTGTTGGGTCCTAACTTGCAACCCCGTCCAATAAAGTCTTTATTTAGATAAGGAAAATCTTCTATTCTGCTCTAAATAAATCACACATGTGGCCTGCAAGATGTTTGGTCTCTTCAAGTACCTCTGTCCAGGGTTGTCTGAGTTGCCTTTATTTTATTAGTCATGTGCTCAGAACTCAAGGGGTGACTCCCTGGCACACCTTCATTGACTGCTTCCTGGGAAAGGCCCTTCCTTGTGCACCAGCCTTTAACTCATGAGGGAGGTGTCTCTTCTTTCCCTCTGTGCTTCCCCCACAGCCTCAGCGGTGCTAGGCCCTGGGTGAGGTGCCAGTGTCCACTGGAAGAATGAACTCTCTTCTCTCCTTAAGGCAGATTCCACTTCCTTCTCCAGCTCCTTATCCACAGCTCCCCATCCTTCCACTTTCGAGTGAGTTGCCATCTGGCCCCGAGGAGCACAAACTCCACTCCCTAGGAAATGCAAGTGCTGTCTGGAGCGGGTAGAGCCTTCCCCTGGGGGAGGATGTTTGAATGATTAGATAGAGATTAGAACTAGCTGACCTTCAGCCTTTCTTCCCTCACTGAGATTTTATGATTCTGTTCTAAGGCACTGCTTAGAGAGTTCGAAATGCTTGTTTGCCACAGTTCCTTGTTCTCCTATTGTGGTTTTTTCCCAGGTGCTTTTATTACAGGGGGTGGGGGAAGATTTTCAACATAAGCCATACCTTTACATTGAGATTAGGAAATTATTGGTTGATAAAGCATGTGTATTGTGTTAATCATTAGTAAAGTCACAAAATAATCTCTGAAATGACACAGTAATAAGTCAAAGAAAACCAAAACTATTTAGAGGAACTAGTGTGTGTAACAATGAGTAACCTCTTAGTACTTGCAAAAATAAGATGTTGTTATGACTATCATTAGTACTTATAGCTGAGTAAATGTGAGATTTCCCAGAGTCAATGCATAAGATACAGAATTCCAGAGGTCTTTCAGTGGGAGCCTCCTGGGGCTCTCCCTATTCCACCCGTGCCCCGTCCTGCCATGGGAGCAGGTGCTCTGTGCTGCTACATGTGCAGTTCATCTCTTGGAAATATAAAAACAAGGTGGATGGACTAGGGTTATCCACATATCCTGGAAACACCTCCCCCCCCACACACACATGCATGTGATTTGTGTAAATATGTCTGTTTGGCTTCAAGAGGTTTTGTAAAATAGAACACAGAAATGTGGAACAGGAGTATGAAGTTTGAGTAGGAGGAGGATTGAAAAGAGAATGACAGATATGCTTGAATTATTTGCTTTTTGCTGGGAGAATTTTGCCATGCTTATAAATTTATTCTGTTAAGACAACGGCACATGGGATAACATTAGATTGAGTTACTAAATATGAAGTACCAAGGCCACTGCTCGTTACATAGTAGGCAATCAACAAATGTCATACCTCCTTCCTAGCCTCCTTCTCTCATCACAATCATTGAAGCTTATTTCCAAACTCTGAAGACAAGATCTCAAATAAATTGCTGCCAGGAACAGAGACACAATCAGGGGCACATCCATCCTTCAGTCAATGCCTGAGGCACCAGATCTTTGCATATGCACTATTCAGAATGAATGGTTTTCAAGGCAAATCATCCCTGACACCACATATAGTCTTGGAATTAGGTATTAGGCCAATTAACCTACAGACACTCAGAAACGGAGCCAGGGTGGGAGAATGGATGATATCAGATGTGATCCAACGCTTCTAGATGTAGTTTCAAATCAGGATCAGTTATAAAGCTGCCCAAGTAACCCCAACATAGAGCAACCCCCATAAAATAAAATTCTGACTTCACAGGGCAAAGAAAGCAGCCTTTTTCTTTTTAAAGCATCACCTTAGAGCATCAGTCATCACAATGGGAACATAAATCATAGCTCACCTTTGGCACTTACCAAAGTAAGTACTCAATATTTATGAGACAAATGAGCCTCTGTGTTTTAGAATGTTTGACAGTTGGTTCCAGGTAGAAATGATGGATTGAACAAATGCATCTATTTGACTTCCTCCAGAACCCACTAAAAATCATGAAAATGGGAGAGAGGGACAAGAAGCAATAGCCACAGAAGTTTGGAGGCTAGACAGCAGTGATAAAAGACTTGGCAGGGCTAAGACAACCAAGTGTTAAGGGAGTAGCATTGCAAAATCCCCTGGATAAGGAGTGAAGATATAATAGGGATGAAAAAAGGGAACTGGTTGGAGGTTGGAGCCACCTGAGAAGTCATACTACTTCTATACTTATCCCCAGCTCTTTCCACTGGGTGACTCCCCCACCCCCAACAGAAGTGGAAGTTTATCTAATTCTTATCCATAGCTGAAGAGAGAAAATTGGGATTATTTAATGTGGGCATACTAAATGCTCAGATCCGAGGGAGAACCAAGATGGCGGCATAGGTAAACAACTATTGTTCTGCCCCGCGCAAAAACTACAACATAACAACAAAACAAACACCACCCAGAATCGCCAGAAAGCTGGCTGAGTGAAAACTCCACAAATAGGAGTAAAGGTGGGACACTGAGACTCAGAGGAGCGGCGGGAGCGCAGCCTTGAAGACGGAAACAGGTTAGGAGCTGTCCTGCTCGCGCGAGGGGGGTTGTAGGGCTAGAGCAGCAACCCCGGCTGGATTTCTCCAACGGGGAGGGCGGAGACGTCCCACTGCACGGAATCCCCAGTGCCAAGCGAGGTCCAAGATCCAGGGTATGTGGAGACGTACCACTGCACAGATTCCCCAGTGCCAGGCAAGGTCAGAGGTCCAGAGGACGCACCCTGGAAGCGGGGCGTGGCAGAGGTCTCCTAGTCTGAGGAGAAACCAGCTGCTGGGAAAAGAAGTTTGCGCGCAAGTGTCATGCAAACCCGCGACTTGCTCCCTGGAAACTTGTCTCCTGGTCCTGGAAACCATCTATTTTACAACCCTGGGCTAGACTTTGGGTGTGCAGACTCATTTGGGGAGAGGCAGAGTTGTCTGGCAAGGGGAAGAGACTGGCAGCTTTCTCTTGGAAGTGCCTGCAGCCATCCCCATCCAACAGAGACCCGCACACACGCCGCATAGGACATAGCTGACACTGAGGCTGCCTGTGAAGCTCAGAGACTCCGCCCATCCAACCTGAACACAGTCTCCCTTCACAGCCAATTGGCCTGGAGGTCAAACCCTCCTAGGGCTAACAACAACAAGCTGGGTTTAAATTCAAAAATACTGTACAACCCATAAAGGATTGCAGTTGAGTACCAATCTCAAATAACTGGGGAGGCTGTGCCACTGACCCTTAGAGGACATCTACCACATAAAGCAGCCACCATGCAGAGATATGGAAAGAAATCAGGTGTGAAAGAAATGGAGGAGAAAAGACAACAAGACATAGAATTCAAAACCACGGTTATAAGGCTTTTCAAGAGGCTCCTAGAAAAGGCTGATGAACTTAATGAGAATTAAGAGGAAATAAACAAGACCAACCAGGAAATGAATGAGACTTACAAGGAAATGAATGAGACCCTCAAGGAAATGAACAAGACCTCTGAGGATATGAACCAGACCCTCACGGATATGAAAAAGGACCAACTAGAAATCAAGCATACACAGACTGAAATAAAAAATATTACACAAAGTCCTAAAAGCAGTGCAGAGGGCCACAAGAACCAAGTCAAAGATTTGAAATACAAAGAAGCCAAAATCTACTCGGCTGGAAAAGCAAGAAACAAAAAGAATTCAGATAATTGAAGATAGTGTAAGGGGCCTCTGGGACAACCTCAAGCATGCCAACATCCAAATTATTGGGGTGCCAGAAAAAGAGAGAGAGCAAGTTAATGAAAACCTACTTGAAGAAATAGTGACTGAAAACTTCCCCCACCTGGTGAAAGAAACTGACTTAAAAGCCCAAGAAGTACACAGAACCCAAAATATAGGAATCTAAAGAGGACCACACCAAGACATATCATAATTAAAATGACAAGAGCAAAAGATAAAGAGAGAATATTAAAAGCAGCGAGAGAAAAACAGTTGGTTACCTACAGGGGAGCACCCATATGATTGTCAGCGGATTTCTCAACAGAAACGATGCAGGCCAGACGCGAGTGGCAAGAAATATTCAAAATAATGAATAGCAAGAATCTACAACCAAGATTACTCTATCCAGCAAAGCTATCATTCAGAATTGAAGATCAGATAAAGTGCTTCGCAGATAAGAAAAAGCTAAAGGAGTTCATCACCACCAAACCAATATTATATGAAATGCTGAAAGATATTCTTTAAGAAGAGGAAGAAGAAAAAGATAAAAATATAAATTATGAACAACAAATACACATCTATCAACAAATGAACATAAAAATCAAGTGAACTGATAGGCTGATGAACAGGATAAACTGGTGAATGTAACAGAGACATGGACATAGAGAGAGAATGGACTGACAATTCTTGGGGAGAAAAGGGTTGTGGGAAGTACAGCAAGAGACTGGACAAAATCTTGCAACAATGGGAGAGGACAGTGGGGAGGGGGAGGGGAGGGGGGAGGGTGGGATAGGTACAGGGTGGAGGGGAGATATAGTGGGATAAAAAAGGGGAAACAATGTAATTAATAAACTGAACAATAAAGATAAAAAATAAAAATTTGAAAAAAATAAATAAATAAATGCTCAGATCCTCTCCCAAATCTGAGTATGCTGAGAACCAAGATTTATCCTCTAGCCCAGTGGTTCTCAACCTTTCTAATGCCTCGACCCTTTAATACAGTTCCTCGTGTTCTGGCGACCCTGTTAGCAGTTCTCAGCCTGCAGGTTGTGACCCACAAGTTGAGAACTGCTGCTGTAGAGCCTAAGAACATTGGAAAACACAGATATTTACATTACGATTCATTAACAGCAGCAAAATTACAGTTATGAAGTTGCAACGAAAATAATTTTATGGTTGGGGGTCACCACAACATGAGGAATTGTATTAAAGGGTCGAGGCATTAGAAAGGTTGAGAACCACAGCTCTAGACAGAAGATTTGGCTTCAAGTGGAAAGAGTCTGTGTTGCAGAAAATCAACCTCAATGCATGAGCAGCCAGAGAAAGCATTCATCTTTTCTGCTTCCATTTCATGTTCCATGTCATCTTGGACATGAACTGACAAAATCTCCAATTCCAAGACTTCACCTGCTCCCAGCATCTGGACCCTATTCAGAAAAACGAGCCATTTGAGTTACAGCAGCAATGCTGCACAGAGTTAAGGACATGATGAGAGAGAGAAAGAGAGAATTGAGTCCAAAATACTGGTCCTTCTCAATCTACCCCCTGGCCATCCTGCTGCTTAAAATCCTTCCATGGATCCCTGTTCCCCCATCAATGGATCCCTTCGCCTGGCATACAAAGGCTCTTTATTAATTCACCTCTCTACCTTGCCCTCTTCACCTACGGCCCGACAGCCTTTTTTTCTCTTGTCTGTAGCAGTATTTAACTACTTTTTATAATTTCCTGAATACCGAGTCTGCAACTCTATTTTGATCATGCCTGGAAAACATTTCTTACTCTCTTCTTCTTTTCAGTAAGATTTCCTCTTCTCCCCAAACCAGCTTAGATATGCCTGTGTACATCACGTTGTATTGGAAATCCCCTCCTGATCTCTCTGAGTCTTTCATTAGATTAAAAACCCTTAAAGACAGGGGCAAGGTCTTCCATCTATGCAACTCCAATGCTCAGCACTGTGCCTTGTTCTGAGTAGGCATTCAATAGGTATTTGCTAGATGTACTGCATGTAAAGTTTATTATATATGGAAAACCACTATATTCAACATTATTTTTTTAATTTCTATTTTAAAAATAATAGACTTAATTTTTATAAGCCAGGCAATGAAAGAAAAATACCTCATGATCTCACTCATTTATGGAAAATAAAAAACATTATAACCTGATGAACAAAAAAGATAGATACAGAGGCAGTAATGCACCGAACAGGCTGTCAAATTATAGCGGGAAGGCTGGGGAGTTTTGGGGAGAGAGGGAAAGAGATCAACCGAAGGACTTGTATGCATGCATATATGCACAACCAATGGACACAAAGACACTGGGGTGGGGGGGAGGAAGGGAGGGAATGAGGGCATGCAACAGGGGGTAAGGAAGGCTGGGGAAAGGTCAATGGGGAAAAAAGGAGATATATGTATTACTATTTGTAATACTTTAAACAATAAAATAAAATTTTAAAAATAGACTTAAGTTTTTAAGAGCAGTTTTAGGTTTATAGGAAAATGGACAGAAAGGATGCAGTTCCCATATACCTCCTCACTCGCCACCATCCAGTTTCTCCCATAATTAATAGCTTGCATTAATGTGGCATGTTTGATACAACTGATAAGCTAATATGTGGCGAGCTGGCATAGCCATGGCACACTCCGTGCCAGGGCAGTCCTATAGTGCCGTGCCAGCTCAGCCACGTTCCGTGACCCTGAAAGGGGGCGGTGAAGGATTGAGAAAAGAGAAGAGAAGAAAGCTGGGTCTGGGTGGGACGCTGTCCTCTCTGATGGAGAGCTAGTGACAGTGCCATGGACTACAGCTGTGTCTTTATTTGATAGCAGATGCCACGAGGCAAAGTAAGGGCGTGGTCAAGATGTTTACAGCATTCTCCTGGGTTTCAATCCTACTCAACTACATGCACCTGAACTCTATCAAGCCCACATCACTCAGGCATGTGGGACCACGTGTTTGGACCATAGCTTCAAGCTTACAACTACAGCTGTTGGCTATAATTGTGCTGGGAGGGCTCTGCCGTCCAAGCTGGGACTTGCATGTGGCCACGAGAGGACTGTGCCCTCTCATTAACCTGTCCAAACACTGTAGCCACTCTCCACACTAATATTGATACTTTTTTTATAGCTAAAGTCCATAGTTTAAATTAGGGTTTTGACAAATGTATAACATTGTACATTTGCTAGGCTTTGACAAATAGTAACATTTATATCATACATAATTTCAGTACCCTAAAAATTCACTGTATTCCATCTATTCATCCTCTCTCCCTCCCTCAAACTTCTTGAAACCGGCGATGTTTCCACTGTCTCCAAATGTTTGCCTTTTCCAGAATATCATAGAGCTGGAATCCTATAGCATGTAGCCTTTTCAGACTGACTTCTTTCACTCAGCAATATGCATTTAAGCTTTTTCCTGCTTTTGTGACAGCTGGTTATTTTTAATCTTCAGAATAACTCTGCAAGGTGTTATTTTTAGTAGGTGAACACCTGAGACATTGAATGGGAAGGTCACAGTGCAAAGACAGCTGAAACAGCAACAATGCCCTACTACCAAGCCTTTAAATAAGCAATCATTGGTCCCCTACTTTGTGTCAGGCATGGTGCTTGATTCCAAAAGCAATAAGAAGATAATTGTTTAGTCCTTGAAGACTAACAATTTAGTGTATGCGACAGGTATGTTAGCAACAACAACACATCACGCTGTGGCCAGTGGGGCTGAGGTGATTGGATTAATCAGTGAACGGTTGCTGGTTTAGTTCTGGTCAGGGTATATGCCCGGGTTGTAGGCTCAGTCTCTGTAGGGTGAGTGCAGGAGGCAGCTGACCAATGTTTCTCTTTCACACTGATGTTTCTCTCTCTTCCTCTCTCTCAAATAAATAAATAGATCTCAAAAAATAAAATAAAATAATAAATAAATAAAACACATCATTTCACAATATGGAAAGGGCTACTAACAGGGTAGGCATCCTGTTGATATAAGAATTAATTCAGAGAGTGGAGGCAGTTGGCACAATAATGCCACATAATAACTTCTCATTAAATATTAACTATTGTTATTTTCACTCAGTCCTTACAGCATCCCTAACCCACTAGATATTGCTATCTCTTACTTTTCTGATCAATAAGTAGTTCAGAGCAGTTAATTATTTGCTCAAAAAATCACAGAATAAAGAAGTGAACTTGGGTTTGCCTAAAGCCCATGTTATCTCTACATTTTTTGGTCTCATTGATCCTGGCAGAGGCAATATCATGTCCAAGGTAGAGACAATAAAGAGAAGAGTGTTTTGGGGACACTGACAAGTTGAGTGTGACTGGAGCTCAGAGGGTTGGGGAGGGGAGTAGTGAGCAGTGGAGGCTGGTCACAGTCAGGCTACAAGGGCCTCCAATTACTGATGTTTATAAAATGTTAGTCCACTAATTCGCTCATGATATTTAGCCCCAGGAACTGCTGAAGCTGAGCATTCCCTTTGGAGTGCACAAAATAAGCTCTGTGTAAGACATTTTTGGTCTTGCTAAGGTCAATGTGGTGGGTTTGTTGCTGAGGAAGACTGCTGACAATTGTTATGGAGATGCTACACAAACAAAGATAAGCAAGAATGTTTGTCTTCTGACAGTAAAATTAGAGGGAAGCACAGTAAATCAAGATGTCATAATAGCAAGTTATGAAAATAAACATCAACTTGAAGAAAAACTTTAGGGAATGAAATTTAAACTGACCAAGTCCAAGTCTTTCCCTTAGTGGTTGGCAAACTGCAGCTCGTGAGCCACATGCGGCTCTTTGGCCCCTTGAGTGTGGCTCTTCCACAAAATACCATGGCCTGGGTGAGTCTATTTTGAAGGAGTGGCATTAGAAGAAGTTTAAGTTTTAAAAATTTGGCTCTCAAAAGAAATTTCAATCGTTGTACTGTTGATATTTGGCTCTGTTGACTAATGAGTTTGCCGACCACTGCCCTAGATGATTGGAATGGTTACATGTGAAGGCATTTCCTTTAATCATTCTGTGGCTTCTTTAATTGAGAAATAGAAACACATGAGAAATTTATCTTTGACTTCTATAAAACCCTTGAAAGCATCATATGCTTTAAACTGAAATAGCTGAATGCTATCTGTATTCTTCTGGGTAGGAAATAAAAATTAATTTCCCCCTAATTATTTTTAATAATATATTTTGCATTGATTTTAATGTAACAGAAAGAAACATTAGCATTGAATTTCAATTTAGAACAATCCACAAACATTACCAATACCTGTTAATCTGATATATAGTTAAAGTATTGCTTAGATCAGTGGTTCTCAATCTTCCTAATGCCGTGACCCTTTAATACAGTTCCTCATGTTGTGGTGACCCCCAACCATAAAATTATTTTCATTGCTACTTCATAACTGCAATTTTGTTACTGTTAATGAATCGTAATGTAAATATCTGTATTTTCCAATCGTCTCTACAGCAACGGTTCTCAACCTGTGGGTCGCATCAATACCATATTTTTCTTGTCCCCATTTTTACACTATATCTGTTAACTTACTTGGTTTAACTAAACTGGTTATTGAGGGTCTCCTGGGTGCCCAGTTTGGTGGATGCAGTCTGCTCTGGTGGAACCTGCAGTCTACTAATACCAGAACACTGAAAGAAGTTGTATCAAAGGATTAAAGTTCGACATTTTTATTACCATATTTCAAGAGGGTTAGGCTCGTCAGTGCACAGAGCAGTACTTTTCAAACTTTACACATGTGAATTACCTGAAGATCTTATTAAAATGCAGATTCTGATTCAGTAGGTCAGGATGAAGCTGATATTCTGTGTTTAATCAAGTGCAAGTAGTGCTGATGCCATTAGTCCACGGACCACCCTTTGTAGCCAGGGCATAGATTATTAAGATGAAAGATTTTAAGTGGCATGCATAATGTGGAAAGGAGAGGGGTCAGGCAGTTCTTCCTAAGGAAAATGGAGTGTCTAATTGAGTCAGGAAGGTGTAGCGAATGCCTGCTGATGGAGCAAGGCTGATGTGCTCCAGAGTAAGCACTGGGGCTGGTATTTCAGAGGGTCAGCTGAGGACTTTTCCAAGGGTCAGGACTCAGAGACAAGCTGGTGGTCCTGTAAAGCAGCTCTTCCATGAAGGGAACAGGAAAGATAAGGCTGGGAAGGAGGTTCGAGGAAAGCGTTGCCTGATGAAAGATCACTCCCAGCAAAGCCAACCCGAGCATTCCTAAGGTTATATATATGGTACCACCAACCAAAGCACTATCTGAAGTTAGGAGAGAGGTCTGAAACAGATCCTTCCCTAGAGCCTGCAGGAGTATGATCCTCCTAACATAGAGATCTTGGACTTCTAGCTGCCAGAACTATGAGACAATAAATTGCTGCTGTTTAAGCCACAACAGCGATTGTTGTGATAGCTCCAACAAACTGATATATTAACTCATTTGAATCTCCACAACTCCTCTGTGAGATAGCTATTATTATTACCCCTGTTTTACAGATGCAGAATCTAAGGCACATTGCAGTTAAGAAAACCAGAGAGAAAAGTGAAAAGAGAAAAGAGTGAAAGAAAAGAAAGAAAGAGGAAAGAAAGGGGAAATTTTTGAAAAGATGTGGACAGGAAAAAAGAGATAGAAATAGTGGCAAAGGAAAGGGATTAAAACTTGACCTGGCCAGCCTTGGCCAGTTTTTCTCAGTGGTTAGAGCATCAGACCAAAGCGTCTCAAGTTTGAGTCCCAGTTGGTTGCAGGTTTGATCCCTGGCCTGGTTGGAGCTTGAGCAGGTAGCCACCAATTGATGTGTTTCTCTCACATCAATGTTTCTTTCTCTCTTTCTCTCTCTCCCTTTGTCCATCCCCCTCCCTCCCACTCTCTTTAAAAAGATCAATGGACAGCCGAGACCGGTTTGGCTCAGTGGATAGAGCGTCGGACTGCGGACTGAAGGGTCCCGGGTTCGATGTCGGCAAGGGCATGTACCTTGGCTGCGGGCACATCCCCAGTGGGGAGGCGTGCAAGAGGCAGCTGATTGATGTTTCTCTCTCATAGATGTTTCTGACTTTCTATCCCTCTCCCTTCTGCTCTGTAAAAAATCAATAAAATATATTTTTTTTTAAAAAAATCAATGGACAAAATATCCTCAGGTGAGGATTAAAAAAATTTTTTTGACCTGCCCAAAGAGCAATAGAAGCTTTAGGTCCCTGTATGTAAATCACTAACATTTTTCTTTTTCAGATGTGTCAAGAGTTAAAATAAAAATGTCCTTCTGTCAGAAAATGAACTCTCATTTTTGATACTTTCGTGTATTTTATTACATCGTGAACCTGAAGCTACAGCTCCTGAGAGCCCTGGTCAAGATTTTGCAATATAGGTTCCATTTTTATTTGAACAGAGGGACTAATAATAATCACTTGTTCCGTGAATGTGACATTGAGAGATTTGGATTTGTTTTTGATGGATGAAATAGTACTTACTTTAAAAAAGCTATTATATACTACTAGAGGCCCAGTGCATGAAATTCGTGCATGGGGGTGGAGGATGTCCCTTAGCCCAGCCTGCACCCTCTCCAATCTGGGACCCCTGGAGGGAAGTCTGACTGCCCGTTTAGGCCCGATCCTGGTAGGATCGAGCTTAAATGGGCAATCGAACATCCTTCTCACAATCCAGGACTGCTGGCTCCAAACTGCTCACCTGCCTGCCTCCCTAATTGCCCCTAACTGCTTCTGCCTGCCAGCCTGATCATCCCCTAACCACTACCCTGCCAGCCTAATTGATGTCTAACTGCTCCCCTGCCAGCCTGCTTGCCCCCAACTGCCCTCCCTTGCAGGGCCTGGAACCTCCCGAACGGCCCTCCCCTGCTGGCCATCTTGTGGTGGCCATCTTGTGTCCACATGAGGGCAGGATCTTTGACCACATGGGACCAGCCATCTTGTGTGTTGGAGTGATGGTCAATCTGCAAATTATTCTTTTAGTAGATAGGATAGAGGCCTGGTATATGGGTGGGGGCCAGCTGGTTTGCCCTGAAGAGTGTCCCAGATCAGGGTGGGGGTTCCCTTGGGATGAGGGGCGGCCTGGGCAAGGGGCCACACCCCCCAGCAACCCAAGCACAGGCCCTGGGATCTGGGATTAATCTATGTCTACAATTGAAACTTTGTAGCCTGGAGCAGAGCCAAGCCTTCTGCTCGCTCAGGGGTGGCAGCCATTTCTGTTTGAAACTTTGTAGCCTAGAGTGGAGGCATAGGCTGGCAAAGGCAGGCCTGTGTTCTCTCCAGCTCAGTGGCTGCTGCCATTTCTGAATCTTTTATAATTGAAATGTTGTAACATTGAGTGGAAGTATAGACCAACAATGGCAGTCTGAAAGCTTGGCTTCCTCTGTTGCCAGGGAAACCCAAGCTTTCCTCCTGCTCTCAGTGGTGGCAGCCATCTTGGTTTGGGTTTATTTGCATAATCTGTTCCTGATTGGCTGGTGGGTGTGGCTTGTGGGTGTGGTGAAGGTACAGTCAGATTTGCATATTGCTCTTTTATTAGATAAAAACCACTCCTAGTTTGTGGGGTTTTTTCCTGCTGAAGGAAGACAACTGAGGTGCAAAGTTGGAGGCAATACCCTGTGAAAATGGAGCTTAATCCTCCAGAATGCAGTATGTACAATATATTAGAGATGTCGCTATGTCTCCATTCAGGAGAATAGGTGGATCTGGAAATGAGGGGGTGGAAGCAGGAGTGGCCCACTACCCATCACTCCCAGGGGCCTACTGAGCGAGGCTTCCTGGGCTCCTCAGGGTTAGACGTTCTGGTTGTCAGCAGGAGCATGTTTTCACCAGACACAGCAAGGGCCCAACTGAATTACAAATGATGGCCACCACATGCACACTTTCAGTTCCTTGTGGCTAGGGACCTGCAGGTGAGAAGGCATAGATAATTAACTCTGATCAACAACGGCCAGTAAGGCTGATTTTACACAATGGGGATGGGTAGGCCTATGTGTGGAAGTTCGATGACCCACTCAGGTGCTTTTTGGTTCTTGGTTCTCCTTTGAGCAACTGTATCTGTGAACAGACAAGTGAAGAAGCTCCAGCCTGGGAAGGAGATGATTACTAGACACTAAGACACCGCAATAATGAAAGTTGGGCCATATTATCAGGTAAGCTAAGACCAGCAGAGGCGGTGGCTGAAGGCAAGAGGGATTTAGGCTGGGTAGTGTAGAAGGGAGGCTAAGTGCACTAGTGGAGGCTCTAAGACCAACTGCAGTGACGGAGATTAACTTGAGCTATTCCGTGGAAACGTATGGAGAAGTGGATTTGCACAATGCAAGGATTGGACTATAGTTCACCCAGAGATGTCCCACACCCTTCAAGAAAGCACTTGCTGCTCAGGTACAAGAATACAGTAAGCAAACAGCTTCTAGTCAGTATCTCCCTAGGTGTCTGCCACAGCTTTCAAGCAGCCCTACCCAATGATCAAGGTAGTAATTCAAAAGCCTAGAGCCCATGTTTCTATTCTCGGTCAGAGCATATGCCCAGATTGTGAGCTCTGTCCCCATGATTCTCTCTCAAAATTGATGTTTCTATCTCTCTCTCCCTCTCTCTTCCTCACTGAAATCAATATATATATATATATATAAATATATATAAATATATATATATATATATATATATATAGAGAGAGAGAGAGAGAGAGTGAGAGAGAGAGAGAGAGAGAGAGGGAGGGAGGGAGGGAGAGAGGAGAGAGCCTAACCAGTTTGGCTCAGTGGATAGAGCGTTGGCCTGTGGACTGAAAGGTCCCAGGTTCAATTCCGGTCAAGGGCATGTACCTTGGCTGCGGGCACATCCCCAGTTGGGAGGTGTGCAGGAGGCAGCTGATCGATGGTTCTCTCCCATCGATGTTTCTGACTTTCTATCCCTCTCCCTTCCTCTCTGTGAAAAATCAATTAAAATATATATATAAATATTTTTTTAAAAGCCTAGCCATTCATACTACTAGACTAGCACAGGCTTTGTCAGGTCTTCACAGTGGTATGAACAATTCCTTTTGACCAATATTTCTCTCTCTGCTGTTCCTTTCATAGCTGTTACTCTCTAATAAATGTTTCAGTGACTGATAACCAGAGGTCTCAAGCCAGCACATGCTGTGTAACAAATAACCACCAAACTTCAGTGGCATAAAACTGCTTATGAATTTTCAGGCCAGTTGGAGAGCAGTTTTGTTCTTAGGTCACTATGTGTCTGTGGTCAGCTCTTGGTCAGATAAGCAGCTCTGCTGATCTCTACTGGGCTCTTCACCTGTTTGAGGGTTGACAGGCCTTGACTTGGACAACTGGTCTTTCCTTCCCTGCCTCATCTCTCACTTTGGCTCATTCATATGGTAGTAGAAGGCTTCCAAGAGAACAAGCAAGGCCTCTTGAGATCTAGACTTGGAATTCACACGCTGTAAAGTTCTGCCATACTCTATTTATTGGTCAAAGCAAATCTCTAAGCCAGACCAAGTTCATGGTATAGGAAACCACCTCTTGTTAGAGGAGATGCAAAGTCATATTATAAAGTGTATAGGCAGATGAAGATATAATGGGAACATTTTTGCAAGCCATCTATCACAGGAAGAACTCTCTAGAGCAGTGGTTCTCAACCTTTCTAATGCCGTGACCCTTTAATACAGTTCCTCATGTTGTGGTGACCCCCAACCATAAAATTATTTTTGTTGCTACTTCATATCTGTAATTTTGCTACTGTAATGTAAATATCTGTGTTTTCCGATGATCTTAGGCGACCCTGCTAGCGGTTCTCAACCCACAGGTTGAGAGCAAAAGTACACTTATGAAGTAGCAATGAAAATAATTTTATGGTTGGGGGGGTCACCACAACATGAAGAATTGTATTAAAGGGTCACGGCGTTAGAAAGGTTGAGAACCACTGCTCTAGAGGGAAGTGCAAGAAGCAAACAGAAACTGTGCTATCAAGTCTACAACAGTTTTTTGCTTCTTAAGAAATCAATGAAAATTTAAAAGCATACAGAAAATATGTAGAATAATAACTACTCATAAATGCAATATCTTACTTTAATAAATCTCAAAATTCTGTCATATTTGGTTCACTTGGTTTAAGAAAGAAAACTCTGAAGAGACTGTATTTTTTTTTATCCTTACCTGAGGATATTTTTCCACTGATTTTTAGAGAGAGTGTATGGTAGAAGGGTGGAGAGAGAAAAAGAGGAGAGAGAGAGAGAGGGAGAGAGAGAGAGAGAGAGAGAGAGAGAGAGAGAGAGAGAGAGAGAGGTGAGAGAAACACGTCAATTGGTTGCCTCCTGCATGCGCTCTGACCAGAGCTGGGGATTGAGTCTGCCACCAAGGTACATCCCTTGACCAGGAATTAAACCAGGGACCCAAGGTACATCCCTTGACCAGGAATTAAACCAGGGACCCAAGGTACATCCCTTGACCAGGAATTAAACCAGGGACCCAAGGTACATCCCTTGACCAGGAATTAAACCAGGGACCCAAGGTACATCCCTTGACTAGGAATTAAACCAGGGACCCAAGGTACATCCCTTGACCAGGAATTAAACCAGGGACCCAAGGTACATCCCTTGACCAGGAATTAAACCAGGGACCCAAGGTACATCCCTTGACTAGGAATTAAACCAGGGACCCAAGGTACATCCCTTGACCAGGAATTAAACCAGGGACCCTTCGGTCCATGGGCTGATGATCTAACCACTGAGCAAAACTGGCTAGGGTGAAGATACTGTACTTTTAAAATCTACTGTATATTCTTCTCCATACTTGCTTTTTCCTGTTTAAGGTCTTCAGTTGAAAATTTTAAAATTCCAGATAGTTAATTTTTATTCAAGTTAACTAACTTGAGTCTCAGACCTTCTGGTGATTCAAGAAAAAAATATGAAAGTATATTCATTCAGTCATTAAACAAATATTTATTGTGCCTTCTATTTGCCAAGCCCTGTACTATATATGTATTTGAATAGTATATTCTTCTTTTTCACGTGTTCTATTTGCACACTGTTTTGTTTCAAGTTATACATCCAAAGTGAGAAGTATTCCTTTGTAATTGGGTTGTTTTTCAGTATCTCTTAAAATTTTTTTCTTAATACCTTCAACCTTTGAAGGAGAGTCTTATTCTACTCTTAGTCTGTAAATTTGCATTCCAAGTTTAACACTTTCCTTCTGTGGGTTTGGCTCCTGTTGTGTCATCAGGGTGGGTAAGATGTTTGGCATGTTTATTTGGTTGCTAGTCGGCCACACCTTTGATTTTCCTTCATATGATTAAATTGTCATTGCTTGTAATGCCTATCTGGTTTCTCTACTTAAATATGACTTCAGAGTGCAGTCCCCTCCTTAGTCTTTGTTTACTTGCTTCACAGTGAGTAGGTTATACTTCTCTCCCCCCTAAATAACAGCTCTATTGACATATAATTTACATACCATAAAATTCATCCTTTAGTATATTCAGAGTTGTGCAACTCTGATTTTATAGTGTTTATCACTTCAAAGAGAAATCCTGTACCTATTAGCTATAGGTCCCCATTATCCTCTGCACCCAGCAACCCCTAACCTACTTTTTTAACCTATTTTGGACGTTTCATAGAAACAGAATCACACTTCATCACAGTCTTCTGTCTCTGGCTTCTTTAACTTCGCCAGACAATGTTCTCAAGGCTCACCCATGTAGCACATGTCAGTGCTCTGGTCCTTTTTATGGCTAAACAATTTCCACTGTATGGATATGCCACTGTTTGTTTACCAATTCAACAATTGGTTGTGTCCACTTTTTGGCTTTGATGAATAATGCCACTGTCAGCATTCATGTACAAATTTTTGTGTAGATATATTTTCATTTCTCTTGGGCATATACCTCTGAGTAGAATTGCTACATTATACGGTAAATTTATATTTAACATTTTGAGAACTGCAAACTATTTTCCAAAGTGGCAGCACTGTTTTACTTTCCCACCAGTCATGTATGAAAACTGAAATTTCTCCATTTTATTTTATCCATCTATTCAGTGTAAAGTGTTATCTCACTGAGGTTTAGATTTACATTTCCCTAAAGATATTGAGGATCTTTCATGTTCTACTGGCTTTTGTATAGCTTCTTTAGAGAATCTCCATTTTTAAATTGGGCTAATTAAAAAAAATTGTTTAGTTGTACATATAACTATTCTATATACAACTGCCTTATCAAATATATGATTTCAAGTATTTTTTCATATTCTGAGGGCTGTCTTTTTATTTTCTTGATGATATCCTTTGAGGCATACATTTATAATTTTTGGCAAGTTCCAATTTATTTTTTCTTTTGTCACTTACACATTTTGGTGTCACCCTAGGAAACCATCGCCTAACCCAGTGGTCGGCAAACTCATTAGTCAACAGAGCCAAATATCAACAGTACAATGATTGAAATTTCTTTTGAGAGCCGAAAACCAACTTTTGCGCATGGACCACAAAGTTTCAATTGCACTGTGCGTGCGCGCCCAAACGTGGTATTTTGTGGAGCCACAGTCAAGGGGCCAAAGAGCCGCATGTAGCTCAAGAGCCGCAGTTTGCCGACCACTGGCCTTACCCAAGGTCACAGAGATTTAATTTTTTTTAAGAGCTTTATAGTTCTAGCCCTTACATTTAAATCTATGATCTTTTTTTAAGAGTCCCTTTCTTTTTTAAAATTTTTGAGATGATATAGAGGTTCAAATCCATTATTTTGCTTGTGAATATCCACTTGTAAAGATAGTTCCTTCTTCATTGCATTATCTTGGCACCCTTATATAAGGTTTTATTTTTATTATAGAATTTACCAAATTTTGTGGTAAACTGGATAGATCTTCCAACATCACTGGAGAATTGAATACATATTTGTTCACTTAAAATGAGAAAACCTATGTGAAAAGCACCTACCTTAGGATCCCAGAGGAAATGTTTTGTTTCTTCTTTGGAAACCACCTCCCTGCCCCGTTACAGGATTCCAGGAATAGGGAAAGTTAAAACAAGGCCAAACAGTGAGGGCAATCTACAGCCAGCTTGTAACTAATATTATCTTCCCCAGCCAAGGACACCTAAGAGCAAATGGTTAAAAACCTCCTTGTTAAGAATGCAGTGAGGGAGAGGGAGAGGGAAAGGGAGCAGTTTTCTCCCTAAAGCAGAGAAGCCACTAGTCTCAAGGTTTGGCAAGATAAAGTTGCCAGGACCTTCTCATGAATTCTGCGGACGCCACAACAAAGGAAAAATGGTCACATTGAGAATGAATCTGTACCAAAATATTCAGCAAAGGAATTTTGAAACTTATAGACCCCCCATACAACTAGCTCTTCAGATTAGCTGAGAGCCTGTCTGCACTTCATAAGCCAGATGTATAGGTGTTTGCTTGCTTTGCTTTTTCAATAAAGGTGCATGCTTTAATAAATTGGCTTTTCACAACATAGTCAAGGTCTCTCTTTTTAATTCATTTATATAAGAAGAAAAGGGGACTGTTTGGTAATGGTAACACTTCTCTTGTTACAGGGGACTGTTTGGTAATGGTAACACTTCTCTGGTGTGGGTGAGAGGTGCCTCTATCAGCCTGACAGCTTAGTGTGGTATTTGTCACACAATGGTGACCACAAATGTTGGCTGAATGTACAGTGGGCTTGAGCATGCACCCCAAAATAATGGTGTGTGTCCCTAAAGCTCTGATTATGCGAGAGAATCAGAACACTTGAAACTTTTTCAAGTTAAGAATCTGAAAAATAGTAGAGACTGACCCCCAACAGCTGTGTGACACTCTGCTGCTGTAGGGGCCTCCCAATGATTCATTATCCTTGAAGGTTAAGTAACAAATATGCT
Organism: Antrozous pallidus; assembly: GCA_027563665.1. NCBI lineage: Eukaryota > Metazoa > Chordata > Mammalia > Chiroptera > Vespertilionidae > Antrozous > Antrozous pallidus. Next base: position 59,368,402 of record CM050516.1, on the reverse strand, counting down.
TTCACTTAATAGTGAACTCAAACACTTAAAATAACCCTAAAGGTCTAGAACTCTCCCCCCCCCCCTATTTTAATTTCAAGTTCTCCAGATGTCTACACATTTAATTGCTTATCCTATCTAATAAAAGAGCAACATGCAAATGTGACCTTACCTGGGCTCCTGATTGGCTATGCTACCAGCTAATCAGGAGCAGGGGGCAGGGCCGAGGGCTGGGCCCCGGGGGGTGGAGACAAAGCAGTAGCGGTGATGAGCACCACCCGGCCCTGGCTGCCCCAGCTTGGAGGCAGGGAGAGCACAGGAGCACCGGGGAGGCGGCCAGGGGGCGAGTCAAGCAGCGGGGCTGGGGTGGGGAGGTGAGCGCCCAGCCCCTGGGGCCAGGTGGTCACAGGCAGCTGGAGCTGAGCTGAGCAGGGAGATGGCTGAGTGCTCACCAGAGGCTTTAAGCCTTGGGCAGGTTGGGGGTGAGCCATCAGTTGGATGTCCCCTAAGGGCTCCCAGTCCGTTAATAAAGTTTTCACTTGTAGATTTGATCTTAATTCCACAAAATCGATTGTGGCTCTTATCTGCCTAAAAGCAGAAAGATTTTTCTCAGGCCACAACCACCACTATTGCAAAGGCAAAGCAATTCCACTCAGGTATGGCAGGCAATTCTATTTTCAGTGACCCTTTTTTCCCCCTCTTTTTTTCTCTCTTACATGTTGAACATTGGAAACTCTCACAGTCTCTCAGAAATAGAGCAAGAGGCTGAAAATAAAGGACTGTTCTGACCCTGGCGACGTTCCCTCGGGTTCATGTCCAGGCAGTGTTCCTGTCTGCTGCTTGGGTGTCTTTCTCTGAGATTCCAGAATCTGCTTCTGTGTATGTGCAAGTGCTGAACCTCAGATGTGTGCTATTGAGACTAGCTACACAGCAGCTTTCTCTCAATGTTCTTCAGCATGGGAAAGCTTTCACCGGGGCAGATCTCACAGCTACGTGCTTCAAATTCTAGCTTCTGACTCCAGAGCCAGTGCTTCTGCCACTTCTCCAAATGGCCTCTCTGAAAATAATCAGGTTCAGGGCCCTCAAGTACATTTTCTTTTCTTTTCAAATATATTTTATTGATGTTTTTACAGAGAGGAAGGGAAAGGAATAAAAGTTAGAATCATCGATCAGTTACCTCCTGCACACTCCCCACTGGGGATGTGCCCGCAACAAAGGTCCTTGACTAGAATGGAACCGGGGACCCTTCAAACCATAGGCTGACGCTCTAGCCACTGAGCTAAACTGGTTAGGGCTGAAGTACATTTTCTTATAGGGATTGGAACCATTTTTTAAAAAATACATCAGACCATCAAACCTCAGAGGGAAGGTAGGAAACAAAGGGTGGGGGTAAAGGGGAGAGATCAACCAAAGGACTTGTATGCATGCAAATAGACCTAACCAATGGACATAGATAACAGGGGGGTGAAGGCATGGGGGGAAGGGAAGTAATGGGGGAATAAGGATACATATGTAACACCTTAATAAATATATTTATAAAAATACATTTTAATTAAAAATATTTGAAGTATAGACTTTACATTTTAGAACAGTTTTAGGTTCACAGCAAAACTGAGCTGAAGACTGAGATTTCCCATATAACCCCTGCCCCACACATGCAGAGTCTCACCCATTATCCACATTCCCCACACAGTGGTCCAGTCTACAATCGAAGAACCTATATCAACACCCAAAGCCCTCAGTTAACATTGGGGTTTACTCTTGACCTTGTACATTCTATGGGTTTGGACAAATGTATAATAATATGCACCCACCATTATGCTATCAGACAGAGTAGACCCGCTGCCCTAAAAATCCTCTGTGCTCTGGGGAGGCTCGATTTTTAAAGGGCGAAAAGAGTGGGAAAGAAAAAAAAAATCACGCCGTCTCAACCAAACTCGTAAGCTAAGTTTGTTCCCACGTTGAGAGGCTCCCAGCTGTCCCGTCTCTCCCAGTCCCGCTAGGGGCAGGTTCCTCCTCCTTTTGTTTAAGTGTCAAGCAAATGGGTTTCCTGTTGACACCGGAATACCGTGAAAGGTCAGGAAGAGGCCAGGCCACCTCCCCCCACCCCTGTTTATTGATTCTGCACGCGTTTGTTTTGGTCCAGCAAGCAGGTGGTTCCAGCGTGTGCGGCTGCGGGGCGTCCTCCGTGGCGGGTAACCCCTCCCCGAGGGGGCGAGGCCCAGCCCGATCCCGCCCCGGCCCCTGGCTCCAAGTCCGAGGGGCGGAGAAGGGAAAGAGGAAGGGGGAAGAGAGTGGGAGAGCGAAAGCTGGGGGACCGAAGCCAGCTGCGCTGCTGGGAGGAGGCGGGGGACCGGGATCCCGCGGGTGCCCCGCCGCTGCCCCGCCAGCTTGCAGGTGGAGTCTGCAGGGGCGGCCGATTCCGCAGCCCCGGGCGCTGCCTCTTCTTCCCCCGGGGCCTTCTTCCAGGCCCCGAGGGAGCTGGCGAGGGGGCCCCCGGTGCTCGGCCACCGAACCGCAGCTGCGCCTTGCGCCTCGCCTCGCCGATGGCTGAGGGCCGGCGGTGGGAGGACGAGGAGGAAGAGCTGGGGCGCCGCGCCCGGGGCCGGGCGCTCTCGGGCCACTCGGCTGCAGGTGAGAGGCGCGAGGAGCACGAAGCGGGGGGACAGGGGGCGGGAGGAGGGGACCGGGGGTGGAAGGGAGGGACACTAGCCGGGGAAGAGCAGGACCGAGGGCTGGGCACCCTGGGGCCGCTCAGGTCCTGCCCTGGAAAGGCAGCGGCTCCCTCGCCAGCTCACCCTCCGGGATGGGACCCCACCTCTTAGAGATGAGAGGGAGGGACAATGGCTTTTCCATCCTCATCCTCACTTTCGGGGCGGAGACCGAGGAAATCCACAGAGGTCTCTCTCTACCTGCTGGGGCCCAGGAACCAAAACTGCAAATTTTCCATGCGCGCCCTACATCCTGGCGCTGCTGCCTCGGACCTGGTGGCCCAGGTGATGACTTATCTCGGGATGAGTCAGAGGCCCGTGGGGGACGCCCGCTCCGGACGGTGTGGCCTGGGCCGCCGCCACCAGGTCCAACCGCGCGCTAGTTGTCTCGTCTGGTTTCAGTGTCTCCGAACTTCGGACCTGCGACTCCCCTCCCTGCCCCCACCACCTCCGGAGCGCGCCCGTATTCTACAGGGCTGGCTTTAGAGTTGTTATTTTGTGAATGCTGCGGAATATGGCATTCCAAAAGGCGGTCCATTTGGGCTGGGAATCATTCCTGGGCCTACAATTACTTTTGGGGGGGGGGGGTGCACAAAGGCGGCACGGATCAATAGTTTGGCGCAAAAGTGTAAGAGTGACTGACTAAGGACAGATCCACCCCCCTTCTCTCTTCCCGGGCAGCTTTTCAATCAGACATAATAGAGAGGAAATTCTTTGCCCTTTGGTTCCAACTGGATAAGCCAGTTATCTAATAAAAGAGAGCACAAACCTAGGGAATTGACTACAAAAGGGGAAATGAAGAAGCGAGAAAGGTGGAAATGAGAACATTCCTGAAAGCCTCTTTAGAAAGCCTCTTTCTCAAGTCGTGCAGAAATGAAGGGAAGTTATGGGTCTGTGGGCGAACAAACGGAAGGTAAAAAATGGAATGAAAAGAAAGAATCTGAGTGTAGTATGAGGAAATGGTCAACTTCATACCCTTGGAAACTTAAAAATAATTCTGTATGCCCATTACTAGGACTTTTTTAAAAAAATCAAAATAACCTATTAGACACCATCCCTTTGGAAAATGATAGTTTTGTTAAGTATAAATCCAGACCTCATGAAATAATGGAAAATAAGTAAATATTTCTTGCAGGAAAACAATTTTAAAATTTACAAAGGTGTACTTCCATTGGACAGTGTAGGCTCCCTTGGAGTCCTATTGAGCAAAAAGCTTCATTCTCTCTGAGGAGGGACTGTACTGTGAAGAGTTGTCTATATTGGAGGTCAGACTAGATGTGATCCAGGTGTGGGCTTATCATTCAGTTGCAGTAAGTGTATTTATTCCAAGGCTAGTGGAAGTGGCGTTTTTGTAACCTGTTTTTACCAGTTCCTTCATCTCCCAAGGCTGACAGAGGCCTTTCTAAGTTCTGTGATAGTATTTTGCTGAGACTCAGAAATTGGTGTTTGTAGTTTCTCACCATTTAACATGCCCTGTCTCCATTAAAGGGTCAGGGGAGGAGAGGTTACAGAGTGGGGAGAAGGTTCAGCTTGCAAGTACTGGTCTTCTTTCTTTTGGAATATGTTATTTAATAGATTACATTTCTTTACAAACTGTGCTCCTCCATCCCCTCACTAGTTACTATGTTTTTCAGACACCATCACATTCCTTACCAAGCTTGGGCATTTGTTGCTTAAGTCTGTGCTACAAGTTCTCTAAGTGAGAGTGTGAACTGACCTAGAGGCTTGCACTTTTCCTGTTCTCATCACTCCCTTCTTCCCCCACCACTTTACAATCTAAAGATTTTTTTCTTTGATCTTATGTGTCCTGACGCCATAAATTTGGTGTGTAGGGGCTTAAAGGAGTCTGAACTCCTCTCCCTGCTAGCTTTCGGTGTGGTGGGGGAAGTGTATTTGTGTATTTTTTTTGCAATGTAAATTCAGAATAGCATATAAAACTTATAAATTATAAAAGATAGGGATACCTCAGAGATATTGCAGGTTTGGTTCTACCACCGCAATAAAGTGAGTCGGATCTTTTTGCTGGTGGAGGGTCTTTCCTTCCCTTCAGTGTAACATCTGTGAAGCACAATAAAGTAAATGAAACTCAGTAAAACAGTGTGCCTGTAAAACCTGTAACCTATGCTCAAGTCAAGAAAGAATATTGTCAGTAATCTAGAAGCAGACTCTGATCCCTGTCACTCCACTTTTTTGACTTGTTGTGATAATTATTCCCTTGTTCTTCTGTATAGTTTTACCTTGTATGCATATGCAAAACATATGCATCCCTATACAATATTATTTCATTATATTCATTTTACAAGTTCATGAGTGGAATCATCCTGTACCTATTCTTTAGTGTCATGCTTTATTCACTCAATGTTAAGTTTGTAAGATTTACCCATATTGTTACATGCAGCTGTAGTTCATTTTCATTGTATAAATATAGTATCACACTTTGGCCTGTCATGTTTTATTGATCTGTTGAAATTCTTTACAACAGGAATCTCACTTTTTTTTTTTAAGTATTGGATGTATTGTGCTAGTTAGTAAATATCTTCCACTCTGTGACTTATTCCTGAAATTTTCTTTATGGTCTCTTTTGATGTAAAATTCTTAACTTTAATGTAGGTATATTTATGAATCTTTTTCTTTAGAGTGTCCCTCCTCTTCACTTCCCCTTTATAATGCTTTCCATACCCCTGGGTCGTGAAGATATTCTCCTATATCTCTTGTATGTCTCCTACAAGTTTTGTAACTTTCTTTGGAGAGAGGTGATACAGCTTTCACCAGACTATTAACCGGATCTGAGAACCTCTGACTGATCTATAGGGCAGGGAATATAAAATTCTAGATCCTCTCCTAACCACCTGGAAGAGTGGTAGGCATTTAATAGAGTTTAATAAAAACTAAATAAATGTAGTCTTTTTATATGTTGATGTGATGTCTTAATGGTAAACTCTGGAAGGACTGATGAAACTTCTCTGATATGTCTTAAGTAAAATAACTAATATTGTCAGTATAAGAGCATAGAATAAAATTTGTTATGTTTACCATGAACCAGGTACTTCTTACATGTTATACCCTGCTAGGTAGATATGATTTCCCCCATTTTATAATTAAAAAGACGGAGGCTCACAAATATATTTAAGCAACATTCCCAAGGCCCCTCAGCTGGTAAATGGCAGAATGAGAACTTGAATCCAGGTCTTTCCAACCTAAAAGTTCGTTTTTCCAAACTATCCTGCTGCGTATTAATAATAGTCAATTAATATTAATGCCTCACACGTTTATACATGCATGTTCCTTGTTCTATATTTAGAAATACTTTACATCTGTGTGTTTCTTCTTGCCTAGGAAGGGCTTTCAACAGCCTCATTTAACTTGATTCTTAAAGACACTGAGAGGAAGAGGATACATTTATTACTCATTCCTGTGTTAAAGATGAGTAAATTGAGACTCAGAAATGTTGAATACTTAATCTAAAATATCACAGTTAGGTATAACTGCACCCAAGTGACCTCTATGGTGAGTTTTAAGTCATAAACTATAGTTTCTTTGAGTTGATTTATAAAACGTGGCTCAGAGAATTTATGGCTCTAATAAGTTAGTTTTGAAAACTGCATTAATCATTCTGGGTCATCATCTTACCATTTTTGCTGTTAGAATTCTAAAGTTGTCTAATTTGTTGACAAAATTATTATAAGTCCCATAGAAATTATAGATATACTAGGGGCCTGGTGCATGAATTTGTGCATGGGTGGGGTCCGGCCACCTGCCCCAATCAGGGTTGATCAGGGCCAGGCTGGCTGGAGGGGAGGGGGAAAAGGGGGAAACAGTACATGGGAGGTTAGCTGCTGGCCCCACCCCCAATTGGGGTGGAGGGGCCAATTGGGGCAGGATCAGCCATGGGGAGGGGCTGCAGGAATTGGACATCACAGTGCACTGTCATAGTGATCGATCATTCCAGTCATTATGGTCGCTCGGCTTATATATATATATATGTAGATTTACACATTGTTTTACACGTTAAAAATCCTGCACTCACTGAGTTCTTTTATCCCCATCAATATAATATATGCAAAATGGTGTAGAAAATACAGGAAATACAAAGAGATATATAAAACAAGGAATTAGGAAAGGTAAGAATAAATAATACAATTTAAAGAAGAAAAATAAGTATAAAAAGTAGTCCATGGTGACTATCAACTGGAGTGTAGTATAAGAGAACCAGATTGCCGCTCAAACCAGTTTGGCTCGGTGGATAGAGCATCGGCCTGTGGACTGAAGGGTCCCGGGTTTGATTCCTGTCAAGGGCATGTACATTGGTTTTGGGCACATCCCCAGCAGGGGTTGTGTAGGAGGCAGCTGATCAATGTTTCTGACTTTCTATCCCTCTCCCTTCCTCTCTGTAAAAAATCAGATTGCCTTGGTTCATTTCTTGGAACATCTCTTACTAACTGTGTGACCTTGGATAAGTTACCTATCTTCTCTGCTTCCATTCTTTATTTGTAAAAAATATTAATAAAATCTGTTATGAAAGGCTTATAGATTAAATGAGTTAGTATATGTATTACCCTTAGGATACTATTAGGCACATAGTAAATACCTGTAAAATTACTAGAGGCTCGATGCACGAAATTCATGCAAGAGTAGACCTTCGCAGCCATGGCAGCTGTCTGGACCTGGCCCTTGCAGCCACAGTGGCTGCCTCTATCCGATGGCTGCAGCCTTGGCTTCCTCCAGTCTAATTAGCATATTATGATTGTATTATTATAGATTAGCACTTATTTATGTTGTTAGCCTAAGGGTAAAAGGCCAAAGTTGAGAGGCAATAGTATTTATTTGAGAACCCCCAGAGTAGCTATTTGTGAAGCACTGATTCAGGCAGAAACCCAAACAGTGTTTTAATTATGAAGTGAAGGCAAGGAATTTTATGAGAAAGGGAAGGGGGGATAATTACATGAATAGAAGGAAGGAATTTCTATGGGTGTTAAGTCAAAGAAGGAATTTCTACAGATGTAAATGAAGTTATTCTTTAGCTATACATGGTGCTAATGCTAAAGAATGTCTTTAACTTTTAGTTTTGTAGTCAGAATGTCTGCTTTCCTGTTAGCTTTGCAAGCACTTCTTTGGGACACAATATTGCTTTGGCCCAGTCCAGAGGTTCTTTTGCCCAGATTAAACATTCCAAAGGTTTGAGGAGTAAGACGCGCACGGCAGTTCCTCTGGGAAGGCAGCTCCAACTCCATTTTGAGGTGGTTCCGTTTACATCATTTTTCACACACATATCAAGTTGAGGTGATCTGTGACTAAAACTCATTCACACTAAAGTTTCAACAGGTACAAAAAGGACTAATATAAATTATTGTCCAAATTTGGGACTAGAAGGGAAGTTAGAATAAGGGAAGAATTTGGAAAGGCACTAGACCAGGATAATCAAATAATCATGAGTTAATATGTATTATGTACTTGGGTGCCAGGTAGTATTCTAGTTGTTTTCACATGTATTTTTCTCCTTTAGTCTCCATACTGAATGTGATAATTTCCTTCATTTTATAGATGAGGAACATGAGACCTGGAGGGGGTAAATAATCTACTTGGGGTCACACAGCTAGCAAGTGACACAATGGGGTTCTGTGGCAGAGACTGCTAGTTGCCTACCCAGTATTCATTCCCTTCATCTTCCTGAGTCCATGGAACCCTGTATTGCTGACTGTAGCAGTTTGCCAACCTACAAAACTACTTCTACTAGCCTGCTAAGGAAATACAAGTACAAGTTATTGGGTGGGGTTTCTAGGAAAGCTCTTTAGAGAGGACTCAACTGCACAGAATATCCTTTTGCCTTTATCATATTCCTTCCCCCGTCTGCCAGAGACCAGGATGTGTAACTCACAGCAGCCATTTTGGGTCACGAGGTTATCTTGAAAATGGAATCCATGCACTGAAAATAATGGAGCAGAAAAGTAGATGGAATCTCAGTTCCTAACAATAAAGTCATTATCTGAGATTTTGATCCCACGCTTCCTCCTTTATCTGAGAAGAAAAAAAAAACAAACAAAACTTTTTGTCTTGTTTAAACCACTGTTACCGTAGGTAGGTCTTTAGAACTAGTCCCTGAGTACATGACAAAATTATCTTAACTGATACAAATTCTATCTTGATCTTCTTGTTTCTCTCTCCTTACCATAAGGCTATAATTCATTTTGTTAACATGAGGTCCCCTTAGGATACCTAGATTCTTGTTATTTTGTATTTTATAATACTAGAGACCCATTGCAGGAAGATTCCTGCAAGAATAGAGCTTCCTGCGGCCTGAGCAAAGCTTTCTCCCTTCTCTGCTGCCTCACTCCCTTCTCCACTACCTCACTCTCTCCTGTCTGCTGCCTTACTCGCTCCCATCTCTGCTGTCTTGCTCCCTTCTCTGCTGCCTCCCTTCCTCTCGTCTCCTCTGCCTTGCTCCCTCCCTTCTCCCCTGCCCCGCTTGCTTACTTCTCCTCAGCTTTGCTCCCTTCTGCAGTGCTTGGCTTCCTTCTGCACCATCTTCTGCACATTGATATGCAAATTAACCACCATCTTGGCTGCATTAATTTGCATACTTGCTCTGATTGGCTTGTGGGCGTGGCTTTGTAGCTAAGGTATAGTCAATTTGCATATTACTCTTTTATTAGATAGGACTAGTGGCATGGAATTCATGCACCGGGGGCAGAGGGGTGTCCCTCAACCCAGCCTGCACCCTCTCCAATCTGGAACTCCTTAAAGGATGTCCTACTGCCAGTTTACAGGGATCGAGCCTAAACTGGCAGTCGGAAATCCCTCTTGCAATCTGGGACTGCAGGCTCCTAACTGCTCACCTGTCTGCCTGCCTGATTGCCACTAACCACTCTGCCTGCCAGTCTTCTTGCCCCAAATTAACCCCCCTCACCAGCCTGATCACCCTCAACTGCCCCCCGTGCCAGTGTGCTTGCCCCAACTGCCCCCCTCCTGATGGCCTGCTTGTCCCTATCTTCCCTCCCCACTAGCCTGCTCGCTCCCAACTGCCCCCCTGCTGGCCTGCTCACTCCAAACTGCCTCCCCCACTGTCCTGATCACCTTCAACTGACCTCTACTAATGGCCTGCTTGCCCCCAACTGGCACTCCCTGTTAGTCTGCTTACCCCCAACTGCCCTGCCTACTCCCTCCCACCCCCCAGCCTGATCATCTACAACTGCCGTCCCATCTGGCCTGATCACCCACAACTGTCCTCCCCTCTTGGCCTCTGACCACCTCTACCTTGGCCCCACCATCATGGCTTTGTCCAGAAGAACATCCAGAAAGGTCTACTGGAAGGTCTCCCAGTCTAATTAGCATATTACCCTTATATTATTATAGATAGAAGCCTGGTGCACGAGTGGGGACCAACTGGTTTGCCCTGAAGAGTGTCCCAGATCAGGGTGGGGAGTCCTGCTGGGGTGCCTGGCCAGCCTGGTTGAGGGACTGATGGCTATTTGTAGTCTGGCCACAGCCCCCGGTGACCCAAGCTCCCAGCCCCTCCTTCTTTTCTTGTTTTTTTTTCAGTGCCTCTTTGAGTGGAGCCCAGGGCCTGCTGGAAACAGGGGTCTGGGATTTATTTATCTTCTAATATTGAAACTTTGTAGCCTTGAGCGGAGGCCAGGGCCAGCCAGGGCCGGTGGGAGGCTGGGCTTCCTCCATCATCGGGGACAACCCAAGCCTCCTGCTTGCTCCAGCTCCATGGCCACCACCATCTTGGTAGGGTTAATTTGCTACTCACTCTGATTGGCTGATGGGCATAGTGGAGGTATGGTCAATTTGCATGTTTCTCTTTTATTAGATAGGATGACCTTGGACAAATCACTTAGAGCCCCCTCCCTTTATTTGCATCTTTTGAATAGGAATTATTCTCTTACTAGTCTACAATTTCATTATGGGGAACATGCTTGTAAATTTCAAGGTATCTATCATATGTGATATACTGAAAAGGAACCCTATAGAATCTGAAAATAGTTTCTGTTTTTGTGACTTTGCCTAGTGCCAGGTTTGGATACTGCTCAGGGAATGAATAAATAGAAGCTGTGAAGGAAGGTGATTTTGTCCCTGTTCTGATGCATATGAGCAGATTAACAATTGCAATTGCTGATGAGCCCTATAATGCATGCCAGGGCTGCTGCTTAGGATTCAGAGTTCATTTGTTTTCAATATGGCTGCCTCCATTGTACCGGAGCATTGTTTCCTGAAGATACATTAATCAAGGAATCGCTTTACTGGAGAATAGCTAAATGCTTTTCCTCTGAGAGGTGGCCAAGAACAAGGGGCACAGAAAAAAATGTTGGCATAGCATATCAATAATTAGTTTTTCTGGCAATGAATATCACCATTTCCAGTAGTCTTTTGAAACTAGTACAGAGGTGTTCACACACAAAAAAAGGGCAGCACCCCCCCCCCCAAGCATGAGGCTACCCACATAACTGATCCCTTCTTGTTTTATTCCAACACCTCTTGTTTATTTCCTCACAAGAACTCAACATACTAGTACATACTGCTGAAGCTATCTAGAGATTACAAGGTAGTTTTGTGTTAGTGCAGGTATAACTCAGTGGAGGGTGTGGTTTATACATGGAATTCAGTTGGAATAAGGATTGGTATTGCAAGTTTTAAACTGTGTGGACTTGCATTTGAATATTACTCTTATTTAGATGAGGGTAAAATTGGCAGACTCCATGCATATGTGAAATGCCTAATATCACAAACACTTCATCTCCTGTGCTGTTCTATTTTTGTTTCTTTTTCATAGAACATTTCTTGAGGTATTCAACTTTGTAGCATGGTTTGGAATTGCTCATGTTTCTGTAGCAACAGAACCTCTAAACAGTGCTTTTTAAACAGTAAGAGGCCTACAAGTCACATGGAGCTCCTAGAAATGCAGGTCCCAATTGAGAAGGTTTGGAGTGGAGCCTGAGATTCTGCATTTCTAGCAAGCTGCAGGTGATGCCGCTACTGCTGGTTCCTGGATCACACATTTAGTAATCAGGCCTTCAGTATCAGGGTTCTGAATGCTGACTTGGCGCTGAATCAACTAGGGAGCTTTGAAAAAGACATGCTCATAACCATCCCTGCCCCTCAGATTCCCCAATTAGTTACCTCTGGCATAGTTGCTGGGAGCTAGATTTTTGAAGTTCTATGTGAGGTGACACTCAGCTTAGGCTCCTATTAAAAAATGTGATGTTAAGTGGTTTCGGTGTGATTTCTTTTTTTTTCTCTCTCTCTCTTTTTAAAATATATTTTATTGATTTCTTACAGAGCAGAAGGGAGAGGGATAGAAAGTCAGAAACATTGATGAGAGAGAAACATCGATCAGCTGCCTCTTGCACGCCCCCTACTGGGGTTGTGCCCGCAGCCAAAGTACATGCCCTTGACCGGAATCGAACCCGGGACCCTTCAGTCCGGAGTCCGACACTCTATCCACTGAGCCAAACCGGTCTCGGCTCCGTGTGATTTCTTGTAATTTAAACTATTATGTTCTTCCATCAGAAGCTGTGATGATTTTTAGTCAGAATAAATAAACGAATACACCATGCATTTTACAATGAATGTTATTCAGTCCCTCTGTTATCATATGTGGAAGAGAAGGCTCCACGTAAAGAATGGTTTGAGGCGCCCTCCTTGAATTCTCTGGAAAGCAATGTCTGCGGTCATAGAGGCCTATCCTGCTAACTTCAGCTGATGGGGCTTATCGTAAGGATGCATGCATAAGCTTGAACACACAGAAAGTAACTTCAGAAGGCATCTGAAAGTAAGAACAGCCCGAGCAAAGGGGCCGCAAATAGTTACTCCAGAGAACATCCCTTAGACTCAGTGTGCCTCTGCCTGCGCCAATGGCTTGTGAAGTTACTGAGTAATGGGCTGTCTCTCGTTTTCCTCACAGTGAGTTTCCCCAAGAACAAGGTTCTAAGTAGGATGGCCAGCCACCATCCTGCACAGAGTGACCCTTAAGGGCAAGGTTCTCATGCCAGTTTACCTCGGAGGCCTATGACAAAATAGAGACCGGTGGTCCATGAGGTCCGAAAGATTGGCGACTGCTGAAATAGACATAGTTACCTTTCCATACCCACCTGCACCTTCTTCAGGGTACCCACCTGGCCACCGGCATTCCAGAACTGAGAATCACCAGCAGCTGAGGGACCTTGGGCCTGGGGCTGTTCTAGATCTTCTAGTGTGGAGAGAGGGTAACATTGGCAGACTCCATGCATGACCCAACACTCTGACTTTCAGTAATGAGCTCTGCGAGGGGAGACTCTTATTTTGTTCAGTTGTTATAGCCCAGCAATTTTTAAACATTTCCATCTCTTGGGACACATAAACTAATTACTAAAATTATGCAGCACACCAAAAAATATAATTTTTGCCGATCTGACAAAAGAAAAGGTATAATTTTGATTCATTCACCCTGGGCCGCTATTGTTGTGTTGGCTGTTGTCATTTTTTTTTTATTTGACAAATAGTCAGGTATTAAATGTTTTTAAAAAATCTTTCAGCACACTGGTTGAAAAATCCTTGTTATAGCCCCATGACTCAGAACAGTGTCTGGTACTTACGTTCAATATATATTTATCAAATAGAATAGCATTTTTTAAAAGAAAACTATTTATTGTAACTTTTTAAAGGTTTTATTACATTTCTTTCTAACCTAAGTCCTTTGGTACACAATGATGGAGAGCGAATTCCTGTTGTGCCCATAGCTTACCCTGTTGAGAAGAAACAAATTCTTTGATGTGCAAGAACTTCACATATTCCTGTTTCCTTTGTAGTTGTAAGAGCTGTGTTCGTTTGCCACTTGGTGCCATGAGTACAGCCGGCCCCAGGCTTTGGGCTGAGGGGCAGCAAATGGATGCCAAGTCGCAGCCCTTCCTGACGCCTCCCTTGAGGTGGGCTTGGCCGCAGGGCCTCGACCCGCCTGGGTCCTCTCGCCGCCCACACTGCTCCCGCGCACCAGCACCCCGCCGCTGTCCGTTGTTCTCAGGCCCCGGGCGCCGCCATCTTGGGGCCCCATTGAAGCTGATTATCAAGTTGAAACGCCCACCTTGGTGAGTTGGCCCAGAAAGGGAGATTGATGTTGGGGTGAAGAGAGGACCCCGGGCAGAGAGGAGTCGCCATTCAGTTGCCCACCTGTGGGGATGGGTGTTAGAAGTATTTCTGAGGAAGGATTCCCGCCCAGGAACGGGATGTAGGCACAAAGCGAGGAGGAGTCCAGCGCTGCCCAGGTTCCCTGAGGCGGGAAGAGAAGGCTGTCATTGGACAGTGTCCCGGGGAGAGGGGCGATGACACCCAACGCGGGGGATGGAGCCTTACTTGGAGCACGCTTGTTACTAGCGTGAAATAGAAGGACAGGCACGGATGCGGCCCTTAAACCTCTCAACACCCGCTCCCCACCTTGAGGGCAAGGATGCTCGCAGACCTAGCACAACGCAGATTTGGAATGAGCGCCTCACTGGTTTCCGATGGATGTTTAAGGAAGATAATGAAGAATTAGGGGTTTGATTTCAAGATTCTTGCATTCTTTTCTCTTTTTAAAAAAATGATTTTTTTGGAGGGAGGAAGGGAGAGAAACATTGATGTGAGAGAGAGACATCTATTGGATTTCAAGATCCTCTCATTCTTTTCTTTTTTAAAAAATTGATTTCTTTTAGAGGGAGGAAGGGAGAGAGAGAAACACACACACACACACACACACACACACACACACACACACACACACGAGCGAACCTGTAACCTACGTGTGTGCCCTGGCCCGGAATCAACCCACACCCTGTTTTGTGTACAGGACGCTCCAACCAGTTGAGCCACCTGGCCAAAAACTGCTGTTGCAGGTTTTTTAAAAGTACCAATTTTTTAGCATGCCTAAAAAATATTTTATTTATCCCTCCACTGGTGTGGCTCAGTCGTTGAGCCTGGACCTATGAACCAGCAGGTCAAAATCGGTTGGATCCCCAGTGAGGGGTGTGCAGGAGGCAGCCCATCCATGATTCCCTCCCATCATCGATGTTTTTTTTCGCTCCCTTTCTCTTTCTCCCTCTGAAATCAATACTTTTTTTTTAAATTTTATCTACTCCTATTTATTAGCCACTTATTTAGTGCTTAAGAAATGCCAGGAACTTAAGTAATTCTTCTAACAAATCAAGGCAGTTTCTGTGAAGATGAGGAAACTAGGACAAAGAAGTGCTGGGATTTGGACTCCGACATTTCTTTTTTTCTCCTTTAATTTTTAAATTTACATAAAGTAAAATTGACTTCTTTTGGCACATAGATAGGTCTGTGAGGTTTTTTTTAATGATGCATAATTGCTAACGTAATATTGTATTAGTTTCAGATGTAAAACATGATTCAATATTTATATATTGTGAAATGGTCACCATAAAAATTAATCTAGTTAACACATGTCACCATATATAGTCACAAAAATATTACTTGTGATGAGAACTTTTAAGATTTTGTCTCTTAGTAACTTTCAAACATGCAATACAGTACTAACTATAGTTCTATGAGTTTTAATACCTTATTTGATTCATGTGACCTCCTCCATAGTCAGGGTAAAGAACAGGAAATTTCCTTGTAGTTAAACCTTCCTTAAACACTTAACCTTCGGCAATCACTAGTCTGTTCTCTGTCTCATAGTTTTGCATTTTCCAGAACTTGGTGGAAAACCTGCAGTGTATGAGAGTTCCAGTTGATCCACACCCTTACCAGCACTTGTTCTTTCTTGTTTGTTTTGTTTTAGCCATTCTGATAAATGTGTGGTGATTTTTCATCGTGCATTTCCTTAATGGCTAATGATATGGAGCATCTTTTCATGTGGTTAATCTTTGGCAAAAAAGTGTTCAAATCTTTGCATGGTTTCATATTGTGCAGTTTTAAAGAATTGTTTATATATTCTGCATTCAAATTATTTATTGGATATGACATTTGAAAATATTCTTTTGGGCTACAACTCCCCCTTCTTCTATTAGTATTTCCTTTGAGCATATTTTAAATAGTATATATAAAGTCTTTATCTAGTACCGTGATGGCGAACCTATGCCACACGTGTCAGCGCTGACACGCGTAGCCATTTTTGATGACACACAGCTGCAGCGGACACATACAGGGAAGTATGGGGCCGCATGCCGAGAAAGACATGTCTTCCTCGGCTACTGCATGGCCAGGTGCAGTAGCCAAGGATGAAACATTTGCTGTAGTGTAGTGCAGACACTCTGTGCCGGAGGTCTGTAGGCCAAAACAACAGAACTCCAGCACAGAGTGTCAAGTTCTGGGACTTCTGGTTAGGCCATTAGGGGATCTTTGACCTGCCTTCCGGCTGGGGGAGCAGGGAGCAGTGGAATGCCACGGGGGAACGCATCTCTGGGGGGTCTGTGATTGCCATTACCAGCAACCACATAACCACAGCAACCATCATCCAATCTGTTCTGGGGTGTCGTGGATTTCTAATTGACCGTCATTACTGAGATAAGTGAGGGGGAGACTGGGAGAGGTGAGGGCCTGTGCTATGGGTGCTGTTTCCCGCCATTAGAAATAACAGCAGCCATCTTAATTTATATAAGGAACGTCATTTTGCAGCATAGTACAGACTCCATTTCACCACTATTACTGTTGTGCATCCTTATTAACTCCTGTTTCTGCTTATTAACCCTGCCCTTTCCTAAAAGACAGTTACATGTGCCATCTTGTGGTCAGTTAGGCTAGTTAACCCCTAATTGCCTGCAGGGCTAACAGGCTCTCTATAATTCTATCTTCTGTCACTGCCCCCCTGATGGAGAACCCAAAAATTAAAAAACCAAGGTTAAGTAAAGGCAGTGGTAGCAACAGTAGCCAACCCTTTCAAGAGACATGGACCGAGATGTATGGCATTATAGAAAAAAATGGCAGATCATTTTGCATTCTATGTACTGAAATGATAGTAAGCAGAACGTGGATTATAAATAGACATTTTGAAACTAATCATTCCCAGCTCTTGAAAAAAAAAATGAGGATGAAAGGAAGGAATACATTTCCAGGCAGCTACACCTTTATAAGAGCCAATCTAATTCCATCCTTAAATTTATAAAAGACTCTACAAATTTAACATCTGCAACTTTGAGCATTGCTCATTCCATAGCTCAGCATGGAAAAGCACTCAGTGAGGGCGAATTTATTAAAGAAACCCTCCTTACATGTGCACCAGTTCTATTTCACGATATGCAGAATAAAGATGCAATTGTTAAGAGAATATCTGAGTTAGCACTCAGTAGAAATATCATAAAAGACCAAATAATGAGACTGAACACAAACATACAACATCAATTACAGAGAGACATAAGTACTTGTAAATATTTTTCGATCTCTCTTGATGAAACTACTGATGTCACATCACATGCTCAGTTGGCCATTATTGGTCGATATTCTGATGGTCTCACAATGAGAGAAGAGTTCAAGAAGTTAGTATCAGTGCCAACCAGTACATCAGGAAGTAAAATATGTAAGGTTGTTATACAAAAATTCCATGACCTAAGCATTGATATCTCTAAAGTTGTGTCAGTGATGACAGATGGGGCACCAAACATGGTGGGGGAAAAAGTTGGATTTGTCAAATTATTTATGGAAGCTATTGGACATCCGATTGTGCCTTTTCATTGTATTATTCTCAGGAGGTTTTATGTGCCAAGGCAGGATTCACCGACTTAAACAACTTAATGTCAGTTGTTACAAAAATGGTTAATTTAATAGCTGCTCTCCCCCTTCACAAACGAGAATTTTCTTCACTTTTACTGGAGATTGATTCCACCTACAGTGGACTGCTGATGTACAATAAAGTAAGATGGCTGAGCTGAGGCAAAGTTCTTGAGCGCTTTGTGGAGTGCTTTGAAGAAATTAAGGTATTTCTTGAGGATAAGGATCTGGGAAACTTATCTCTGCTCAATGATGATAAGTGGGTCAACACACTGGTGTTTTTTACAGATCTCTCTGTTCATATTAATGAACTGAACTTAAAGTTACAAGGTTTTGGCAAAAGTATTGACGTTATGTTTGGATACATAAAAGCTTTTGAAAGTAAAGTTAAAATTTTCAAGTGAAATGTAGAAACAAAAACTTATAAGTATTTTCCTCGAGTAACAAAGTATTTTGAGAAGGCCAGTGCAACTGTACAAAATGAAATGGAACCCTTGCATATAAAGTACCAGCATGTTTTAGACTCGTTACTTGACCAGTTCAGTGATAGATTTAATCAATTTAGAAGCCTAGAACAGACCATAAAAATAATTAAGTATCCTGATGTAGTAGTCTACAGTAGTTTAGAATTAAATGGTTTCCAATGGATGCAAATTGATGATTTGGAGATGCAACTTGCAGAATTTCAAGACAGCATCTGGGCTCAGGTGTTTGTCGACTTGAGGTCAAAGCTTGAGAATCTGGAAAGATGCCCCTTGGAGAACCAAGAGGAGTGCCACTACGAACAGAAAATTTGGAGTGCCTGGAAGCAATTACCAGACACTTTTAGCAACCTGGAAAATATAGCAATGGCTTTACTCACAATTTTTCCCTCTACATACTTTTGTGAGACCTTATTCTCAGCATTAAACAATATCAAAACCAACAAAAGAAACAGATTGACAGATGAAGTTAGTAGTGCTTGCTTGGGCTTGTAGTTTAAAAAATACCAATCTTCAATTGAAGGTTTAGCCAATGAAATCCAGCAACAAAAAAGTCACTAATAGGCAGGTTAGGTAAAGAATTCCCCCTCCCCCTCACTTATCTTAGTTCATGGCACCCCACACACGTTAACTAATATCAAAACCAACAAAAGAAAGTGACTGACAGATGAACAAAGAAGTCACTAAGCAGGTAAGTTAAATAATTAGTTTTTGGTCTATTAAATACAGTTATATATTACAATTATACATTTTTGTTAAACTATAAATATTGTGAAATTATGTGGTTTTTTTTCTTGAAGTGACACACCACCCGAGTTATGCTTGGTTTTTTGGCGAATTTTGACACACCAAGCTCAAAAGGTTGCCCATCACTGGTCTAGTAAGTGCAGTGTCTAGGCTTTTTTTTTTCTTCATGGGGCCATACTTTGTTTTTTGTATGCCTTGTAGTTTTATGTTGAAAATTGGGCATTTTTAATATTATAGTATAGCAACACTGGAAATCAGATTCATCTTCCTCTCTAAGGTTTGTTATTGCTTATTATGGTTGTTGTATGTTTAGTGACTTTTCTGAACTGATTTTGAAAAATGTGTATTCTTTGTGATGTATAGCACTAAAGTCTTAGTTTCATTTAGCTTAGTGGCCTTCTAGGGACTGGACAGTTTTCCTTAAGTGCCTAGAGCAGTGGTCGGCAAACTTATTAGTCAACAGAGCCAAATATCAACAGTACAACAATTAAAATTTCTTTTGAGAGCTAATTTTTTAAACTTAAATTTCTAACGCCACTTCTTCAAAATAGACTCACTCAGGCCATGGTATTTTGTGGAAGAGCCACATTCAAGGAGCCAAAGAGCCCCCTGTGGCTTGCGAGCCACAGTTTGCTGACCACTGGCCTAGAACAACAACAAAATCTCTTAGTATTTACAGATGTGCTCTGTGTATTGCTGTACAGTTTCCCTTAGCCTTTACTTCCTGCTTGTGCAGAACCTGAAGGTGAGCCAGAGATGGGAACTTAGGGCCTTCTCAGATCTTTTCTAAGCATGTACCCATCCTTGGAATGCACGTGGTCTTTTAGATTCCCAGGAATATGTGGGAGCTTTTCAAAGTCTTCATTCTCCAAAGCCTCTCATTCTATAGCCTTTTCTCCCAACTTCTTCGGTGTCTCCATGCAGCACCAAATAATTATTTTTTGCTTGTAAATGTTTTCAGCAAATTCCTTCCAGTTAGCCACTTTTTAGCACTTGGAGAGTTCTGAATGAGGCACAATAAGTAATCTTTTGTGCCCGTCTTCCAGGCACCATCAAACAGGTAAACACAAATTATTACAATTCTTTGTGATTGAGGTCGGTCTGCAATCTTTGGTACGGTTCCTGGTACCAGAAAGGCAGACTGAGCTGGAGGATGGGGAAATGCCACAAAGCTCACTGCTCTAACAAAAACCAGCTAGTTTTAAAGTGTTTCACTGTTATGAAGTGGATCAATTAGTTTTCTATAAGCTTTTGGTTAGTTTCCAGAATTCCAAAAAGTTGATTCTGCCAGTTTTTTTTATTGCTTTTGTGGAGAAAAACTTCTGGAGTTCCTTACTTTGCTATTTTCACTGTCACTCAAAACTGAGAGAACTGGCCCAAGTTTTCCTAGTAAAATACCAAGAGAGAAGAAATGGATATTCATTTTTGAAGTGTTTGTACATTTTACAATAGTATTATCAAGGTATTTCAGGAGCCTCACTCATCTGCTTATAGTGCATGGGCAGTTTGCTTTTCTCATTTGCAGGCCACAGACAACCCCTAATCTCTCTGTTGCTTTTTAAAAATGTGATTTCAGAGGGATATCTATCTGGCCAGGGGAACTCTTCTTTCCTCTGTTGTTAAGAGTGGCTCAGAAAAAGGAATTTTATTAACTGTTCTGATGTAAATCAGGCATGTGTTAACACTCTGGGCAATGGAATTGAGCAGAGCATGGAATGTGTCACTTTATATACTTCTCTATTGTTTGAGTTTCCTCCAAATGGGTATTACTTTGGAAATTAGAAATAATAAAAATAAATTTAAAGTACTGTGAGAAACAATTTCCTGCTGCTGGCCTAGTGTATTTGTTGCTCATGTTATGGTGTTTTTTAAAAACCTGTTTTGCCTTAAGATAAGTTATTGCAGTGATCATAGTAAATGCTATCCTATTGATAAAACAAATGATTGATAAAGTGTTCAAGGAAATGATAATAAGAAGGAAGTATAAAATACTTTCCTCTGAAGATCATTTTTCAAACACTGGCTAATTTATCATTTTTTACCTGTTTGATTTTATAACACTCACTTGTTTTTATGAAACCCATAATCTCTTGAAAAGCAAACCCTCATTTATAACCAAACTGTGAAAAGCTGCTTAACATAACCAAAAACCACCTTACCATTCTCCAATCCTCTTTATTTTTTCTTATGTATTTCATCTCTATCTTGTGATCCAACAGAATCTATTCCAGAGAACTACACTCAGACCACCTGTATTCTAATGCTCAACCTGCCACTAGCCAGTTGTGTGACCTTGATTTAATCTCTCTGGGTCTCGGAATGCTTGATGACAATATGAAGGATTTAGATCAAGTGTTTAGAAACTATAGACCTGTGTGCCAAATCTAGCTCACTGTTGTTTTTGTAAATAAAGTTTTATTAGAGCCGAACTGGTTTGGCTCTGTCAATAGAGCGTTGGCCTCTGGACTGGGGGGTCCCAGGTTCGATTCCGGTCAGGGGCCTGTACCTTGGTTGCTGGCACATCCTGGTGGGGGATATGCAGGGGGCGGCTGATCAATGTTTCTCTCTCATCGATGTTTCTGACTTTCTGTCCCTCTCCTTTCCTCTCTGTGAAAAATCAATAAAATATATATTTAAAAAAAGTTTTATTAGAACACAGACATGCTCATTCATTTACATGTTTTCTATGGTTGCTTTCTTGTTACATTTGTGTGGCTTGCAAGCCTAAAATATTTACCATGTAGCCCTTTACAGAAAGTTTCCTTTCAGGTTCATAATTCTTTGTTTTAGTTTTGGTATACTTGGGCCAACTTTTTTTTTTTTTAATATATTTTTATTAATTTTTTTACAGAGCAGAAGGGAGAAAGATAGAAAGTCAGAAACATCGATAAGAGAGAAACATCGATCAGCTGCCTCTTACACGGCCCCCACCGGGGATGTGCCCGCAGCCAAGGTACATGTCCTTGACCGGAATTGAACCGGGACCCTTCAGTCCGCAGTCCAACGCTCTATCCACTGAGCCAAACCGGTCTCGGCTGGGCCAACTTTTTAATTTTCCCATCAGATTGCTTCTTAGCAGATAGGCAGAAATCTTGATTAGAAGAGGAGAAACACAAAAAAATATTGTGATCTGTTAGACACCAGGATACCTCCTGTTTTGTTATTAGTGCTGTGTAAACAAACAGCCTCTGGAGCTCAGTGTCTTACAACAGTTATACTCAACTGGTGAGCCCACAACTCAGCCTCTCTTCTTCATTTTGGGGTCCTGGCTGAAGGAGCAGTACGTGTTGTCAACATATGATGATCATTGGCACAATTCAGCATCAGCAGGAATTCCCAATTTGGGGTCTGGTGAAAAGGAAACTTTATTCAGTACAAAACAGTTCAGTTATGATATAGCATGGCTCTGGAAACAGCTCAGCTGTGAGACCACCCTGGGCCCAACCTCTTTGCCTCTCTGGCTAGACAGCTCTGCTCTGCTGTTGGATGGGTGACTTTGCTCTTCTTGCCGGTTTGCTTTGCACAGCACTGGTCTGCTCTGCTCTGGGAATCAGTCTTCAGCCTTTGGTGGAAAGGAAAGTGCACTCTCAGAGCCAAAGAGGAGTTGAGGGAAGCTGGCTTATATGAACAGAAGTACCTGCCCTGGTCCCTGATTGGTCTGTCCTTATGCAGATGAGGGCACTATCCTGATTGGTCAGAATAGAGTCACGCTGGTTGATCAGAGCTGTGCAGCTCTGATCAGATGGGGAAAGCCTCATTCCTATTGGTTGAAATAGGATTCCAGGAACTTCTTTATAAGGGCTGGCTCAGGTGGCAGAAACAGTGTGTGCAGGCAGTACCTTGTCTGCAGGTAGTTAAGTGCAGGCTTCTCCCTGAAATGCAGTTTGTGTAAAAGACCACTGTGTAAAAATGGCTGCTAGGTCCTGTTCTGGTTTTTGTTTAATTTGAGCCAAGTTAGCCACCACGAGCCCTTGTTAGTCTTCTTAGGGTTCACACTATCTGGGAATAAGAGCAATGAACAAATTTCTACTCATATGTGTTTGGTCAGATTTATGTTAGTGATGCAGGGAAATGTAATCCTGTTTTGCAGGATGTCCTGCAATTCACCTGGCACCTCAAGAGGGTGGATAGTCCTTCCACCAGGAGGGCAATGAACCATTGGTACAACAACATCTACTACATCCTTAAAAGGTTCAGTAGTGTGAGGACACTGAAACTAATGTGTGTGTGTTTTAAATTTATTTATTGATTTTAGAAAGAGGGAAATACTGATTTGCTGTTCTTTATTTATGCATTCATTGGTTGGTTTTTTTTATTGTACCTTGACTGGGGATTGAACCTGCAACCTTGATATATTGTGATGACACTAACCAACTGAGCTTTCTGGCCAGAGCCTGATGTGTATGTATTATTTTTCACAAACTCTATGCAACTAGTAAGTCTCTAAAATTTGGTCCATTAAGCTTTTGGAATATATTCTAATTCTCTCAGCTTGCTTATTTAATAAATGTACAATGTAAGATTGAAATGTATCTGTTTGGATTTCTTTTTCATATACTCTTGATGTCTTAATTTACATTTCTTATCCCTAAGCTATCTTCTCCAAGGTTCCATATCTCACTGAATGACACATCTTAAGTTGCCTAAGCAATAAACCTGGGTGAAATTCTTAACTTTCTCCCTCATCATGAGTACTTATATGTAATTAGTCAGTCACCATATTCTGTTGAATCTGTCTCCTTTGTGACTCTTGAATATCTTCTTTCCATCCTCATTGCTACCTGGTCTGGGCATCTATTACCATTTGCAACAGCCTTGTAACTAGCCTTTCTAACTCCTGAATTATTTCTCTGTAATTCATTCTCTGCACAACCTCCAAAGTGATTTTTTTAAAAAATGCAAACTGATTGTGTTATTCCCCTGCATTCAAACCTTAAAGCTCAAATTCAACATGAGCTTTCACCATTTTTTTCTTCTTCTGGGAATAGCCAAGTCTGTTCTGTTATGCTTAGTTTACTTTCATATTTGTTAAAACATAACCATTTTCTAGAAAGATTTTTTTCTAGAGCATATTTTTTTTTAACTCACACAGTATTTGATAGATGTTTTTCACTTGTAGAGACTCCAACATTTGATGGAAAAAATTGCACACAGCTGGCTGTGCAGTGTTGACCATGGTCCAACAATAGGATGCTTCCATCTTGATGTTCAATGGATTGTTCCTTCTTAGAAAGGTTTGGCTGTGCTCATTTTGGAACTAGTTCATTGGGCCTCTAAGTGAGCTAACATATTCTTTATTATATACCAACTCAGCAGCATCTGGACAAAAATAATATGAAACAAATGCATTAAAAAAAACTATCTCCTTTCATGTATGTCTGTGTGTTAGAAATAAGAATAGCTTCATTGAACTTGGGAGGGGGGGAGGGATGGGTAGAAGGTTTCTTCAAAAAACCAAAATTCTTGCCTTTGAAAATGCTCTAGTAATTTTAATTTTTAAGGCCAAATGTTTTTATAATTCAAAATTCATTGACACAAACTTTCTTTGATCAACCAACTGCTGTCTTTTCTTTTTGTGTAGGCTAATTACATGGAATTTTTAATAAAATGAATCAAAGGTCTTTCAACTCTGAAGCTTTGCTGTTGTAACGACAGCTTTCTGTTATTACTTACTAGCTAATTTTAAAAAGCAAGCTCCACTTAAAAAGGCAAGTAAAAAAACTGTACATCTGTATAAACATTTAAAAAGGAGTCAGAGGCATATTGACACATTCTTAAGCATGAGGGTGTATGAACAAGCAGTTACATGGACATTTGAACTTTCTGTGTTAAATAGTTCTGTAACATTTTGATTTTTTTAATAAGCAGAATTGGGGGAAGATTTTTTTAAAATGGAAAGTTACTTGGTTTCCTTCTCCTTAGGGGAGGGAGCACTCTTATCAAGGTTAGAACAGGCTGCTTTGTGATTACTTATAATATTCTGGAGGTTCTATGAATATAAGGATTCTTGAACATCTTGAAATTACATAACAAATATGTGTATACATGAGTGCCTTTTTGCGATGTTTGTTTGTGGGGATGAGATTTATACTTCAAACAGATTCTTCTGATTTTATTTCCTTTAGAGAAATAAAAGGCCCAGTGCACGAATTTGTGCATGGGTAGGGTCCCTAGGCCTCTGGCTGGCGATCAGGGCCAATTTGTGGGGTGACTGGCGGGGCCATCAGGGGATCCCCGCTCACACCCACCTTGGCTGTCCTGGCGCTGCCCGCTTGCCAGCCTCGCCGCCTGCTGCTGGTGCTGGTCAAAGCCTGCAGGCTGGGGGCAGCTCCTAGGTTGAGCGTCTACCCCTAGTGGTTAGTGCACATCCTAGTGACTAGTCATTCTGCCATTTGGTCATTTTGCATATTAGGGTTTTATATATGTAGATAAGCTCCAGACTGTCTGCTCAGCATCTCTTACTTGGATATCTAATAGGCATCTAAAATTTAACATGTATGTATTAGTTTCCTATTGCTGCTGTAACAAATTACTCCAAATCTAATGGCTTTAAACAACATAAATTTATTTTCCTATAGTTGTGGAGGTCAAAAGTCTAAAATCAATTTCATTGGACTAAAATCCAGATGTTTGTAGGGTTGCATTTCATCTGTAAGCTCTCTGGGAGAATCACATCTTTGCCATTTTTATAAACTTCTAGATGCCAGCAATACTTTTTGGCTTATGGCTCCTTGCTTCATCCTCAAAGCCAGCAGCATAGTGTCTTCCCTCATGTCTTATTTCTGTTCCCATCCTTGTGTCTTCTGCATAGACTCATAAGCATCTCAGTTTCCTTCATTCCTCTTACGACAATATTTGGAATTATAGGAAACATATACAGATGATTAAGTATAATCTCCCCATCTCAAGATACTAACTTAATCATACGTGCAAAGTTTCTTTTACCAGGTAAAGTAGTATATTCACAGGTTCTGGGGATTATGACATGGGTATCTTTGGGGCCAGTATTCAGCCTACCACTGGATTTGATAGACCAACAAATCTGTTTCTCCTCCAGCCTTCCTCATTTCACTTAGTAATATGACCAATCTCAGACCAGTAACCTGGGAGTCATTCTTGATTTCTCTTTTTAAGTTCTTATCTTTACCATCCTTCTAATTCCAATTACCACCCTTACTTTCACTACCCACACCCAGTCCATCAAATTAGTACAAATCCAATCAAAATGTAATTTCAGTTCTGCTGCTTCTAGAATCTACCAACTGTATCTGGACTCTATCAACTGTATCTAGAAACTATTCTCATTAATTTCCACTAAAATCAGAGTGATTTTAGCATTTTGAATCCTTAGAGCCTCATCCTATCCTGTTCTTTCACTCTTGGGTATTCATAACTAATTTATGGTACAAGGCAGTGTGGTCTAGGTGTCAGAGCGTGACACCAAGTGCCACAGAATTACACCCCAACCACAGGGGGATGGGAAGTGAAGATTTACATGGTAGAAGATGCTATGAAGAGAATTTGGGTTGGCTGAGAATAATTATCCTGAAAAGCAATTGAAATTTCCCATTAAAAGATTTCAATTGTCTTTATTTTTATGACTGTGAAAATTTTCTCTCAATTATTAAAAGTGGGGCATAAAATTGTTGTAATCTTTGGTTATACTGAATGACTCACTCTTCCTCCCCTTCCTGAAGAAGGAACATGTTTAACAAAATTCTCAGGGAGTTGATTTCTAGAATGCAAATAAATGACACACAGTCAGATTTGGTGGGGAAAAATACTATCATTTCAGAATGAAGTCAAACATATAAAAAGACAAAATACCCACTGCTGAAATAATATCAAAATATAACTTTCACATTTTATTCTGAATCTTTTTTTAGTAATGTTCTGTCATTTGGGGGATGTCTTTACAATTTAGTGAAATAAAGGGGGAAATGGGTGATCACTTGAAATAATTTATTTTTTATATGAATAGAATATCTAGAAATAACTGTATAACTTCTCCCCCACCTTTAGGAGACAAAATTGATGGTTGGTTTTCAGCAGCCTTAGCATATATAGCTTTTATTGTTAAATGTGACTTTAGCAAATCCCACCTTAATTAAAATTCCTCAGTATGTGAAAATGAAAATTGGAGCAAATTAAATAAGATATTCCAAGGAATAAAGTATTTTGCAAATTAAAATTGGCTTTTAAGGCAGAAATGCTGTTGAGCCCCCTTCCAAATAGAGTGTAAAGATACTTCTATTTATTTCCTCCTCATTTGGTCAGTTTGTGGTGTCATTGACTAAATTCATTACCAGTAATATGCTACCAGGTGCTGTATCTCATATATTGGGTTAAGCTTTACATTTTGTGTTGTAAGAATTAAAACAGAAAATGTATGTAGTTAGTTTGAGCTTTTTAACAAAGATAATCATATGAATTATTTAGATCTTTAGAGATCCCTAAATACATCACAGCCTAGTCATTTGTTTTTTAAGCTGGAGAAACACTTCCCTGTTCATTTTTTAAAAATCAGCTTTATTGAGATATAATTCGCGTACTATTCCCATTAATTTAAAAAACCATTTCCTGGGGTTCTTTCTATGTATTTCCAGTCAATGGAAAGAAATAAATGGATTGAGGTGTATAAGAGAAGGGTGTTTCAGGTACAGAGAACAGAAAAAAATAAGGCCTTGAGGTAGAAATAAGATAAAGGAATGAGAAGAATATTGGTCTGAGTATGAGGAAAAAACAAATAGGAAGCAAGATAGGTGTCTTAGTTATGAATTATAAAGTAGATGGAAGGAAGAGTGCACTTCTATTTTTCTTCACATCCATTAATAGGGCCTTATTCTAAGAGGACAAGAAATAGCAAATAGTTCCATAGAATCAAACCTACCTTACTGATGTTCAGGGTATCATAGCCCTCTAGTGTTTTCCTCATTAGCACATTGGTATTAGCATGTTTCCTCCTGATTCTCATTCTCTAATCAGCCTGTTTAACTCTGCTATCATCAACTACCCTCTCCACCATTCTAGCCCCCTCATGACCTCTACATAATCCCTTGAGTATGGTATAGTGATTTTCTGTTCTATTCTTTCATCATTCCCTTGCTCTCATCTCTCCAGTGCCTTCTCATAAGAATGAAATTGAGAGTTTTACTGAGGCTTACCAGGCTCTGCATCACCTGCTAGATCCTTCTTTGAGGGCCTTGGCTCCCTTCTGGTCTCAGTTCCTATCCCTCTCCCCCTATGCTCACAATGTCCCAACACTGACTTTTTATATACACTAAGCATATTTCCACCTCAGAACCTTTGTACTTGCTCTACTCCCTATCTGGAATGTTCTTCCTCAGGGTGTTTGTTTTGCTTCCCTCCTTAATGACTGGACTGGTGCCTGGATCATTGTGGGCACTCAATACTGTTGAACGTATGTTGATCTTCAGACTTCCCAGGAGAAGGGATCTGTTGGGTTGTCAAGTATTGAGTACATCTGTTGAGAAAGATAACTGCCTCACCACCCTCTGAGCAGCTGTTTAGTCAGATGCTCATTCTGATATATCCAATCAGTAATAGCCAGGACAATGATGTCACATGGTCCTCTTTCAATATCCCCTTATTTCCACTTAAATGGGCTCCTCCCTTGAAAAATTTTGAATTTCAACTCTAGGTTCATGAGAAAAAATTTGCTACCTACCATTTTATGGAACATTTGCTTCCTAAAGTCTAGGGCAGTGGTTCTCAACCTTTCTAATGCCATGACCCTTTAATACAGTTCCTCATGTTTTGGTGATCCCCAAGCATAATATTATTTTAGTCGCTACTTTATAACTGTAATTTTGCTACTGTTAATGAATCGTAATGTAAGTATCTGTGTTTTCTGATTGTCTTAGGCAACCCTGCTAGCAGTTGTCAACCTATGGGTCGCGACCCACAGGTTGAGAACCTGCTGTAGAGCCTAAAACCCTTGGAAAACACAGATATTTACATTATGATTCATTAACAATAGCAAAATTACAGTTATGAAGTAGCAACAGAACTAATTTCATACTTGGAGTCAACACAACATGAGGAACTGTATTAAAGGGTCATGCCATTAGAAAGGTTCAGAACCCCTGGTCTAGGGGAATGATAGGCAGAAACATTTGGCTTTCTTTATATCCTGTTGTTGTGTCCTCCTGACTCAAACATTTGTTGGTCTCTGGATCTTCATTTTAATATGTCCTCTCTCCTCACCCCTCCTTTCTTTCTCTTGTTCTTTTCTCTCAGTTGCCATTTTGCTTTGTTCTCTATGTAAATCTAGAGATTGTTTAACATTAATTTTTACTTCTGAGAAACCTTTCCATTTACTTGCTTTTTGTACTCTTTTCTCTGATTTGTTTATTATGATTAGAGAGAACAGGCCGAAACATTTTTTCCCATTTTTTAAATTTAATATTTGAAAACCTGTATAAGACACTATGCAAGGTTCTGGGTCACCTCCAGTAAATAAAAACCCCATGTTCTCAATTGGGGAGACAAAGAGGTTTGAGTGTTATTCATTCATTCACTCATTTATTTAGCAAATATTTATTAAGACTGGGATATAGTGATTGTCAAAAACAAATTTCTTTCTCTCATGGACCATACATAGATTTTGGTAAGACAGACTTACATTAAGTAAAAGATTATACAAACAAATGTTAAAGCTATATTGAGTCTTATGAAGGAGGGCTGTATAATGCCGTGAGAATATACATATTAGGGGGATTTGTTCCTGTCAGGAGACCAGGGACAGCCTCCTTGAGGAAATGAAGGGTGAAGTGAGATCTGAAGGCACAGTAAGAATTAAGTAGGTAAAGGCAGCAGGAAAGAGAGACTAGCACAATAGTTTGCAAACCGTGGCTCGCTAACTGCGGTTTGCTGCTCTGTTGACTAATGAGTTTGCGTACCACTGTCATACTACTCTTTACCTCTTTGCACACAGTATGCCACAATTGCCTAATCCTCACAGCTTCCAACTACAAGGTAACATTTAGTTTAGCAGATGCAAAAGTCCAGCGCTGCCCTGGCTGCTTTGACTGAGTGCACTGGTTGGCGAACTGCGGCTTGCGAGCCACATGTGGCTCTTTGGCCCCTTGAGTGTGGCTCTTTCACAAAATACCATGTGCGGGCTCGCACATACTGTGCAACTGAAACTTCGTGGCCCATGCACAGAAGTCAGTTTTCGGCTCTCAAAAGCAATTTCAATTGTTGTACTGTTGATATTTGGCTCTGTTGACTGATGAGTTTGTCGACCATTGACTTAGTGGATAGAGCATCAGCCTACAGACTGAAGGGTCCTGAGTTTGATTCTGATCAAGGGCACATGCCCAAGTTGTGGGCTGGATCCCCAGTAGGGGTCTTGTAGGAGGCAGCCTGTCAATGATTCTCTCTCATCATTGATGTTTCTATCTCTTTCCCTCCCCCTTCCTCTCTGAAATCAATAAAAAATATATATATATATATATTTAAAAGCCCAGTGCTAAAAGGGAGCTTGGAGTGTTTGAAAAAATGAAAGCATATAGAACAGGATGGAATGGTGCTAAATGAGGGTGAAGAGGGGTCAAATGCTACAGGGTCTGGTGGGTCTTGTTAAGGAGTAGTGGCATGGATGCTGTTCAAGTGCTGTAAGCAGGGGAAAGGGGGACATAAGTATAAAAACATACCTTTATTTTAAAACAGTCTGAATACTGTGAAAAATAAATGGAATTCAGCATAGGTATAAATGAGGGAAAGGAGGTGTGACTTCCAGGTATCAGGCTGTTGTGGCAGACAAATGAGAGGTGAGGGTGAGGGAAAGAAAAGATTTTATATTTCCAAACCTGCCCTCACTTCTTATTAAATGTATTTATTTATTCCAAAAATTATTTTTAAAAGTTATCTTATACAGATGTGATAAAATTTAAGTTTATTCAAATGAGAAAAAAAGGATATGAATGGAATTATACCAGATAATCTAGGATAAAAATGATGACTAAGCTTAAGTTTAAAACTTAGCTCTGAGCTCCTAGAAGCCTAGGCAGAGAAGGACATAGTATAAGTCATGTGATTGTTTAACAAAAGAAGCATGCTAGTTAAATAAGGAATATAATATTTTTCTTATAAACATTTAAACTACTTTACTGTAGAATTGATATTTACCTGGATCAGTCCAGATTATTGAAACCCAAGATTTCAGCTCTTGTAATCATGGCGTTAATCCAATTTTGGCAGTATTTTAAAGAGTAAAAATTTCTAAAATTCCAGAGGTGAACCACATAAATGTATTTCTTACTAGACCCCTTGCTACAGAGGGGAAACATAGGACAGTAGAGGAGATAAGAAATAATAGACCCACTAAAAAGCTCATAATGCAGCCCATGGGCAGGAAGTAAAGCCTTAATATATTTCCTTGAGGACTTTCCCTTTTTCTTTCACAGATACTTTTTTTTTTTTTGCCTGCTTCTCCAGTAGTCATTTAATTTGTTTCCATAAATACTTATTCATAGAAGGCATCCTTCTTGCTTTGCAGAATGCATAGGGACAAAGAAGTAGCAACACAGAAGTAGCAACCTTATTTCTCAGCTGTTCACATTCGAACCACTAAACCATACTTCAGAATCAAGAACTTCAAAAACAGAATTATTTCTAATCATTTTTAATAAAGTTATTCAGAGTTCCCAGTGACTGTTCTGGGCATTCTTTGTACTGGGACTTATTCTCCATGCTTTCTCTTCCTAGCCCTGTACTTCGTCAGTGGCTTTAGCTTCACTGTGTACTCTCCTGGTAAGATGTTAGGCCCAAAGGCACAGGAGGGTCCCAAGAGAGCCAAAGAGAACAGCAAAATAGGGAATAGTAAGTCAGATAAGTCCAGATTGTTGCCCCCCGAGCCTCAGCTCTTGAGATAGTGGCTTTGATCCATTTTTGATAGTAGGTCACATTGGTGTAGACTCCAGGAAGAGATTTAGCACATCCTACTCCCCAGCTTACCAGCCCTATCTGGGTCCATACACCATCAATATGACATGACAGAGGCCCTCCAGAATCACCCTAAGGAAGAGATAAAGGTCATGAGCATAATGAAAAAGACCATGAATAGGAATGTGGTCACAAGAGATGGAGAGTTCCTTAGAATGAGGCAGTGGAGGCTGTGGAGCTACAAAACTCTAGAGGGAGCTGGACATCCCACAGCATTAGGCAGGAGATCATAGAAACTGTAGGATTCTAGAATTTGGAATTGGCAGATATCTTAGCTAAATATATCAGTAGTTACAAAATATTCACTTGTGGTAAAAAAAAAAAAAAAGAAATTCAAGTGATGAGTTTTTTCACTAAAATTATTTAATTTAATGTACTGCCCTTATGGTTATGTTCTTAGATTCTTATTGCTTTTTTTAGTGTCAATCCTTTCTTTTACAAAACGATAGTGATAGGTAAGTAGTTGGTAATATGTCTTTAATCTTGCTTTTTCTTTTTGTAACAGCCTTATTGTTATAATTCACAACCATATAACCCACCCATCCTATCTAATAAAAGATTAATATGCAAATTTGACCATATATCCGCTATACCCACAAGCCATGCCCAAAAGCCAATCAGGAGCAGATTATGCAAATAAACCCCAACCAAGATGGCTGCCACCACTGAGAGCAGAAGGGAAGGTTGGGTTTCACCAGCAGTGGAGGAAGCCGAGATTTCCACCTGCCTTTGCCTGCCTAGGCCTGCAAAGTTTCAATTATAAAAGATACATAATCCGAAGGCAGCCATGGAGCTGGAGAGAGAAGAGGCTAGGGTTGCCAGGGCTATGGAAGAAGCTAAACTTCTGCAGCCCTAGTGCCTAGGCCTCCACTCTAGGCTACAAAGTTTCAAACAGAAATGGTTGTCGCCATAGAGTGAGCAGAAAGCTTGACTCTGCTCTAGGCTACAAAGTTTCAATTGTAGAACATAAATTAATTTCAGACCCCAGGGCCTCCGTTGGGGGCATGGACGGCCTGCAAACCACCATAGGTCCCTCACCCAGGCTGTCCCATGCCCCAAGAGAACCCGCACCCTGATCCAGGACACCCTTCAGGGCAAACCAGCTGGCCCTCACATATGCACCAGGCCTCTATCGTATCTAATAAAAGAGTAATACACAGATTGACTATCAGCTCAACACACAAGAGGGCTGTCCCCCTGTGGTCAAAGATCCTGTCCCATGTGGACAGAAGATGGCCACCACAAGATGGCCAGCAGGGGAGGGCTATTGGGAGGTTCCAGGCCTGCAAGGAAGGACAGTTGTGGGCCAGCAGGCCATCAGGAGAGGGTAGAGGGAGGGCAGTTGGGGGTGATCAAGCCTGCAGGGGAGGGCAGTTAGGGGTGACCAGGCCGGCAGAGGAGGGAAGTTGAGGACAAACAGGCTGACAGGGGAGCAGTTAGACATCAATCAGGCCAGCAGGGCAGTGGTTAGGGGGTGGGCAGGCTGACAGACAGAAGCGGTTAGCAGCAATCAGGGCGGTAGGCAGACAAGCAGTTTGGAGCCAGCAGTCCTGGACTGTGAGAAGGATGTCTGACTGCCAATTTAGGCCCGATCCCAATCGAGCCTAAATGGGCCCGATCCCAATCGAGCCTAAATGGGCAGTTGGACATCCCTCGAGGGGTCCCAGATTGGAGAAGGTGCAGGCTGGGCTGAGGGAACCCTTACTGCCCCCCATGCACCAATTTCGTGCACCTGGCCTCTAGTTTAAAGTATACTAGTCAGTGGTTTTTAGTACATTTACAATGTTGCTCAGCCACCACCATGGCACATTTTATTTTCTTTTTCTTTTTTTTTTAATCTTTATTGTTCAGTTTATTAATTACATTGTTTCCCCTTTTTATCCCCCTATAGCTCCCCTCCACCCTGTACCTATCCCACCCTCCACCTTCACCTCCCCCTCCCCACTGTCCTCTCCCATTGTTGCAAGGTTTTTGTCCAGTCTCTTGCTGCACTTCCCACAACCCTTTTCTCCCCAAGAATTGTCAGTCCATTCCCTCTCTATGTCCATGTCTCTGTTATATTCACCAGTTTATCCTGTTCAACAGCCTATCAATTCACTTGATTTTTATGTTCAATTGTTGATAGATGTGTATTTGTTGTTCATAATTTATGTTTTTACCTTTTTCTTCTTCCTCTTCTTAAAGAATATCTTTCAGCATTTCATATAATGTTGGTTTGGTGGTGATGAACTCCTTTAGCTTTTTCTTATCTGCGAAGCACTTCATCTGACCTTCAATTCTGAATGATAGCTTTGCTGGATAGAGTAATCTTGGTTGTAGATTCTTGCTGTTCATCACTTTGAATATTTCTTGCCACTCCTGTCTGGCCTGCATCGTTTCTGTTGAGAAATCTGCTGACAATCGTATGGGTGCTCCCTTATAGGTAACCAACTGTTTCTCTCTTGCTGCTTTTAATATTCTCTCTTTGTCTTTTGCTCTTGGCATTTTAATTATGATGTGCCTTGGTGGGGTCCTCTTAGGGTTCCTATATATTGGGGTTCGGTGCACTTCTTGGACTCCTAAGTCAATTTCTTTCACCAGGTGTGGGAAGTTTTCAGTCACTATTTCTTCAAATAGGTTTTCATTGTCTTGGTCTCTCTCTTTTTCTGGCACCCCTATAATTCGGATGTTGGTATGCTTGAGGTTGTCCCAGAGGCCCCTTACACTATCTTCAGTTTTTTGGATTCTTTTGGTTTCTTGCTTTTTCAGCTGAGTGGATTTTCCCTCTTTGTATTTCAAATCTTTAACTTGGTTCTTGGGGTGCTCCAGAGTACTTTTAGGTCTTTGTATAATATTTTTTGTTTCAGTCAGTGTATGCTTAATTTCTGGTTGGTCCTTTTTCATATCCTTGAGAGTCTCCTTTATATCCTTGAGGGTCTCCTTCATTTCCTTGTAGGACTCATTCATTTCCTTTGTGGTCTGGCTTATTTCCTTATAGGCCTCAACCTTTTGTTGGAGCCTCTTGAAAAACCCTATAACCGTGGTTTTGAATTCCATGTCCAGTCGTTTTTTTTCCTCCATTTCTTTCACATCTGATTTCTTTCCATGTCGCTGCATGGTGGCTGCTTCCCTGAGTTGGTCAATTAGCTTTGTGTGGTAGACTTCCTACTAGGGACAGTGGCTCAGCCTCCCTGGTTACCTGGGCTGCACAATCTTGCTGAAGTTAAGCTCAGTTAATCGTTGTTAGCACTTGGAGGGTTGACCTCCAGGCCAATTGTCTGTGAAGCTCAGCTGTGCTCAGGTTGGATGGGTGGAGTCTCTGGGCCAAGCAGACAGCGTCAGCTCCGCCCTGTGCGGCCCCAGTGACTCTGTGCCAGGGCAATGGCCGCCAGCACCTCTGAGAGAGAGCCGCTGCCAAGCTCCACCGGCTGCCGGGGAATTCAGACTCTCCCAAAATGAGTCTGCATGTGCAATGTCTCACCCAGGGTCGTAAAACAAAGCAGTCTGACAGTTTTCCGAATGAGAGAGTGAGTCGCAGAGCGCTCTCTGCGCAGTCACGCAGCCGAGCTGTTCGCGCACAAGCTGCCTTCTCCACAAGCCAGCAGACCCGGCAGCACGCTTCGGCGTGCCCTCCCACTGTCCAGTTTTCACCCCGTGTGATAGTGGGTTCTCTGGACTTCGCCCAGAGCTGGAGAATCAGTCCAGTGGGACGTCTTTGTCTCGCCGTTTGAGAAAAGTGGCCGGTTTTCAGCCGCCCGCCCTCTCCGCGGCACGCGCTCCAAACCTCTCTCTGCGCGAATCAACGCTGTCCGCCGCCACTCCTCCGAGTCACAGTGTCTTATTTTCACTTTTATTTGTGGAATTTTTGCTCGGCGAGCTTTCTGGTGATTCTGGAAGGTATTTGTTCTTTCATTAAGTTGTAGTATTAAAATTGCTGAGTATGACGGCAAGATAGGTGTTTTACCTAAGCCGCCATCTTAGCTCCCGCCTCATATATCGGCACATTTTATTTTCATCACTTCCAAAAGAAACCCTGTACCCATCAGCAATCATCCTCATTTCTTCCCACCTCTCCCAGCCCTAGGCCAACATCAGTAATCTACTTTGTGCCTTATGGATTTGCACATTCTGGACATTTTGTATAAATGGGATAATATAATATGTGACCTTTTGTGTCTGGTTTCTTTCATTAGGCATATTCTTTTTAAGGTTCATCTATGTTGTAGCATGTATTCGTACTCCATTCCTTTTAATAGCTGAATAATATCCCATTATATAGATATATCACCTTTTGTTTTTCTAGTCAAGAGTTGGTAGGCATTTAAGTTGTTCACTTTTTGACTATTATGAATAATGCTATTATGAAGATTTATTTATAAGTTTTTTATAGACGTGTTTTTATTTCTTTTGTGTGTATACCTAGGAGTGGAATTCCTAGGTCATGTGGTAGCTCTATATTTAACCTTTTGAGGAACTACTAGATAATTTTCCAAAACAGCTGCACCATTTTACTAGGTGAATGTAGATTCCAATTTTTCCATATTCTCATCAGCTCTTATTATCTTGATTGTAGCCATCCAAGTGAATGTGAAGCCATGTCTCATTGTTTGATTTGCACAATGAATATACAGAATAGAAAATCTTGGTAGAAATATAGAAAAGTGTAGTATGTGTATATTTGTGTGCTCACCTGTGCATAGGAGGGAGGAGGGAAGTTAAATGGTCATTTTAGAACTATAAAATTAATATTTGAAAAATTTCACTAGATGAGCCAGAAAATATAAGAGATGGGAAAAAAACAATGACCTTGAATATAGATTAATTGAAAAGTATCTAAAGAACTTAAAAGGAGAAAAATAAAATGAATAGGTCTAGGTACCTGTGTGAAAATAACAAAAGGTAAAATTTATAAATTTGTGGTTTTAATCAGAAGAGAAAAAAAGGGAAATGAGGTAGAATAATATTTGAAGAAATCACAAATGTAAACTTTTCAAGTTTTGATGAAAATAAAAACAAGATTAAAAAAAAAAACACATCACCTCAACAAATGCCAAACAGGATAAATACAACAAAAACCTTACATAGCACATCACAATCCTGACAAACAAATATGAAAGAAAATTGAAAGCAACCAGAGCAAAACACGTCATACTCAGAAGAGGAAGACACAACTGATGGCTAATTTTTCATCAGATAGTTATGATCAGAAGACAAAGGAATAACATCTTTTAAATATAGAATGAAATTTTATTACTTGAAAAAATAAAAAAGTTGGCAATTCTGTATTAACCTCTTAATATATTTAGAAAAATTTACAAGTTTGTAAAACCCAGTGACCAATGGTTAGAGATGCTCTAAATCAACAGTTGAAGAGATTAAATTCCTAGAAAAAGGTTAAATGATTTGTCTAGAGTAACACAAAGATTATTGTCAGAATTCTTATCTCCTGATTCCTAATCCACTGTTATTTACAGATAGAAATACCTACATCCACATTAAGACCTGGGAAGTATTATGGTAAGCAAAATAAGCCTGTCAGAGAAAGACAAGTATCACAGGATCTCACTCATATGAGGAATCTAATGAATAAAATAAACTGGTGAACAAAATAAATCCAGAGACATATAAATAAGGAACACTGAATTTCAGAGGGAAGGTAGGGGTGGGTGAGAAGAAATTTATCAAAGAACTGATATGCATAACCCATGAATATAGACAATAGTGTGGTAAAGGCTGGGGCAGGAGGTGAGAGAGAGCTAGATTGGGCCAATAGGGGGAAGGGGATATCTGTAATACTTTCAACAATAAAGATAAATTAAGGAAAAAAAAGACTTTATGCTAAAATTTTCAAGAGTAAACCCTAACCTTGCAGCTATCCCTTTTACCAATATCACCAGCACAAATCATGTCTTCCTTGATGATTGTCTCCAATTCTGGTGATATGACGATGAATGGGTTGTAGAGATATTCACAGGTTTGGCGGTCAATGAGAGGTATTTCTGCTTCCTGGAGGGTGGAAGTGTAATTAATACCTGTAGAGAAATAGACGGGAATTAAAGGAAAAGCAATTTGAAAAGGTATAGAGACGGTATTCAGTCATGATGTACACATTTTCTGAGTGGGAATCCAAAAGCAGAATATAATCACTTTCCAATCATATTTGCTAGTGGAAGAATTTTTTTTGGAACACTTAATCTAAAACAACAGATAATTCAAAATTATTTCTATTTGTTTGAGGTTTATCTAATGTGCCAATTTGGGATATTCTTGGCATTCCAAATAAAGAGAAATTCAGATATATTTTGATTAAGGAAGGATGTGGATATTCTCAAACTTTTATCTTTCCCACTTTTCTGCTCCCAGATTATTTCCTGTTTTGTCTTTACCCCATCCTGGGAAACAGTTGACACTGCACTTTAAAAACAAATTCAAAAAACACTACACTCTCTCCGAACTTTAAATCAAGTTTTTTAACCTGTTTCAGAGAGGTAATTATGTGTTTTAGTATCTGCTCTTGCAGCTAAAGCTAGAGTCTAGGCAGGATCTGAGTAAATAAAGATATAAATGTCAAAAATTACATTTTATTTGAAGACTTATAAATAATATGAATAGGTTGATCTGGTTTTGTGGAAAAATATTTACCTTGGTAAAAATGTATCTAGAATCTGAGTGTTCTGGAATGGATATAAGAGGGTGATATATAAAACAACCCTTTTCTCTCCCCATGCTCACCTTCATTTTCCTTAATTTGTCCCCATCCAGTCACCCAGCAAGAGCCAGGAATTGTCAACTGCTTTGTGATATTGGGCAGGCAGATGGGCAGGATAAAAGAAGTGAAGGTAACTCTAGAGGCCAGTTTCAATAAGGCAATGTCTGCAGTTGTATTTTGGGATTGGGGATGGAAAACTGTTTTAAACACATAATGTTTCACAGCATTATTTGAATAGTCTATTTTAATCGATCCCAGCCACACAGAATATATGAAAGGTATCCAGGTCCTAAGGGGAAGAGAAAGAGAAAAATAAAAGTGAAGCATACATATATGTTACAGCTGGGTCAAAACAAGCTGCCTAGGTGTAGCAAGCAGTAACACCCCATAAGAAAGAAGGGTAACAGACTCAAAATTAACCAGAGTGCTTCCAACTTGACTAGAGTTGGTTTGTCTGCCTTTCTTCCTCCCTCCCTCCCTGATTGCTCTTTTTTGTTGTTGTCTAATGTTTCTGTGGTCTCCTCTTATATGCTTATGGCCAGCATTTTCTCTCTGGTTCTCTTGTTCACCTCTCCCATTCTCCATGGTTTCAGCCATCACCTGTATGCTTAATAGTCATTGGTCTTTTTTTATGGCCAGTTTTTATTTCTGAGCACTAGACCTTCATTTCTAATAACAATTTAAAGCTAAGTATAATCACCTGTTATATATATTTATATATGTGTCTATATGTAATTTGAAGTGTCAAATAATTTTATAAGATGTACTAAGTAAATAAGTACAAAAGTTCTCTGCTCTACTGCTCACAATTAACCCTTACCCAAAGATAATCACTTTCAACTCTTAGATATTTTCCTTAGTATTTTCAAGAAACCCTAATTATTGCTATTAATTTTTTTAATAGAATACTGTATTTCTGTTGTGAAAGGTGAAGATTGAGCCAACAATCACTGCCAACCTCCCACTTTCTTTTCACCATCTTCCTAACCAAATATTATGATTTTGTGTTAGATCCATATTTAATGTGTATAGTTTTGTGACTTTGTAAACATTACCTCTGGGCCATATTGGATCCTGTGAATACATTCCTTATAAAATTTTGCGCTTGTCCTAGAGTTAATAATGTAGTCTTACTTCTTTGTCTTCTTAGTTTTCTAATTACCTATCATTAATTCATTATTCATTCCCCAAACTCTCTGCTTGAAATGTAAATTTCTCAATATGTTAATATCAATACTTATCAATACCTCCTCCTCCTCCTTTTTTTT
Organism: Antrozous pallidus; assembly: GCA_027563665.1. Taxonomy (NCBI): domain Eukaryota; kingdom Metazoa; phylum Chordata; class Mammalia; order Chiroptera; family Vespertilionidae; genus Antrozous; species Antrozous pallidus. Next base: position 59,328,882 of record CM050516.1, on the reverse strand, counting down.
TTTTTTTTTTTTTTTTTTTTTTTTTCCCTCTGCCCTCCTGCTCCAATCTTGATACTTTTCCTTGTCATTTTCCTGGGATTCTCTTCTTTGTTGTATCATCTTTTTTCTGGATCCCATGTTTTCCTGTCTCCCCCTCAACCCCCTTTATTTTGGTAAAGCACTTTTTCCTTTGGCTTCCTGATAAAATGTGCATGAGAGGTAATATTTTTGCTGTTATATTTGAAAATGTCTTATTTCTGTCCCACACATGATTGATGATTTGCATATGGGTAGAATTCTAGATTGGAAATAATTTTCTCTCAGTATTTTAGAGTTATTTCTTTATTTTCTTTGATCTTGCAGTGTTGTTGAAAAGTCATTTTGTTTTGATTTCTGTATATATTAGTTATCTGTTGTCAAATAACAAGTTACCACAAAGTTTAGTGGCTTAAAACATACATTTATCTCATAATTTTTATAGGCCAAGAATCAGGTGTGACTTACTAGGTGCCTCTGACTCAAGGTCTTTCACAAGGCTGTGATCAAGGTGAGCTGTAGTCAACCTCAAAGTTTGACTCAGGGAGGATATGTCCAAAAATCACCTATAATGGCAGGCTTGAAGTCTTCACTACCTATTAGCTAGTATAGTTTTACATGGAACAATCCCTAGGGCCTACTTTCCATATGGTACCTTACTTTGCTCAAAGCTCAGACAGTGTTTATGACCCCCAAGCTTAAGACAAAATCCCCTGACTGGTATTTAGCAAGTAATTTGGCAAAAAGTAAGAAACGTTTCTCGCTCTAGTCCGTTTGGCTCAGCAGAAAGCATCGGCCTGAAGACCAAAGAGGTCATGGGTTTGATTCTGGTCAAGGGCACATGCTCCATGCCTCAGTTGCTGGCTCTATTCCCGGCCCAACTGGGGTACAACCAATCAATGTATCTCTCTCACATTGATGTTTCTCTCTGTCTATCTTCCTTCTCTTCACTCTAAAAATCAGTGGAAAAATATCCTCAGGTGAGGATTAACAACAAAAAGAAGTTTCTAATACAGTGTCTATTTTCATTATTTCTTTTCTACCTCTTTGTCCTGTCTCTCGTCCAAGGTACCTAGGGTTTCCTTTTTCTTACTCATCTTGCCACTTTCGTTTGTCTATTGGTTCAGTCAAGAAATAACTTAAGAGAGAGAAACCAAGATGACGGCATAAGGTATATTTACCTGTATATGCTGCCCTCATAACCACACCAAAACTACAACTAAAAGACAAAATGTCTATCATCCAGAACCACGGGGAAGCTGGCTGAGTAGAAGTTCTACAACTAAAAGGAAAGAGAAAAGAGCATTGAGATGTGCACAAGCGCAGAAAAGCTGAGGTACGCAGGCACGCGAATTGGGCTAGCAGTTGGCAACTGGGTGCACTTTTTCTTTCAACCCGAAGGGAAACACAGCTCCCCATTTGTCTGAACTCCAGTTTCCAGCGAGATTCTGGGGACCCAAGACCACTATGGTGAGAAGCTGGACTCTCTGCCATCAGGTCGAAAGTGAGGGTGGCTTTCTGGCAGAGCTGTGCTCAGGAATCATTGTTTTCTGCGCTGGGGTGTGGGACACAGGGACTTGGAAATGTGGAGACCCAGAGACAGCTGACTGGCAGCCATCGCTGTTTGCCACTCCCTAGCCTAGTGACTCCCTGAGACCCCCCCACCAGGCACAATTTACAAACCTGCCTGAGCTGTGCACAGCAGCATTTGCATATAAATGGCCTGTCCCATCATAGCTTAACCTAAACTGCAGCTCTGGTCAGATCAGGAGATATCTGTAGACATCGCTGTAGCTCCTGCTGGGTAGCCTCAGACAACAGATGACCTGCACGCCATTGGAGATCCAGAATCCAGTGTACCTAGTTGTCAGTGTGAGATGATACCAAATTTCAACTTCTCACATCCATAAGTGACACATTCAAGAGGCAGACTCAGTGAGCACCAAAGCTCCACTGAAGCAAGTTCTGTCTCCAGCACAGCAGTTCTTACATTATAGACACAGCAGGTCCTCACAGCCAATTGGCCTGGAGGTCAATTACTCCCAGTGATACGAACAGCAATCAAGACTACAGCCGAAACCAGTTTGGCTCAGTGGATAGAGCATCAGCCTGTGGACTGAAAGGTCCTGGGTTGGATTCCGGTCAAGGGCATGTACCTTGGCTGTGAAGAGGCAGCTGATCAATGTTTCTCCCTCATCAATGTTTCTTTCTATCTCTCTTCCTCTCTGTAAAATATCAATAAAGTATATTAAAAAAAAAAGACTTAACTACAACAAGGCTATACGCACAGTCTACAAAGGGCTGCACCAAGAGTGACCACTTCAGGTAACTGGGGAGGCTGAGCTGCTGGACACCTAGCACACAAAGCTACTTTACCAACTCAGGGAAGCAATAAAAATGCGGAGACAAAAGAACAGATCACAAACGAAAGAAATGAAGAAAAACAAACAACTAGATATAGAATTCAAAACCACTGTTATAAGATTTTTCAAGAATTTTCTAGAAAAGGCTGATAAATTTAGCAAGACCTTCGAGGATATAAAAAAGGACCAACTAGCCGAAACTGGTTTGGCTCAGTGGATAGAGCATCGGACTGCAGACTGAAAGGTCCGGGGTTCGATTCCGGTCAGGGGTATGTACCTTGGCTGCGGGCACGTCCCCAGTAGGGGGCGTGCAAGAGGCTAGCTGGTCGATGGTTCTCTCTCATCAATGTTTCTGGCTTTCTATCCCTCTCCCTTCTGCTCTGTAAAAAATCAATAAAATATATATATATAAAATAAAAATAAAAAAGGACCAACTAGAAATTAAGCATACACTGACTGAAATAAAAAATATTGTACAGAGACCCAACAGCAGACTAGAGGAACACAAGACAAGTCAAAGACTTGAAATACAAAGAAGCAAAAAACCAGAAAAGAAAAAAGAATCCAAAAATTTGAAGATAGTGTAAGAAGCCTCTGGGACAACTTCAGGTGTACCAACATCCTAATTATGGGGTGCCAGAAGAAGAGAGAGAACAAGATACTGAAAACATATTTGAAGAAACAATGACTGAAAACTTGCCCCACCTGGTGAAAGAAATAGACTTACAAGTCCAAGAAGCACTCAGAACCCCAAGCAAAAGGAATCCAAAGAGGACCACACCAAGACACATCATAATTAAAATGCCAAGAGTAAAAGACAAAGAATATTAAAAGCAGCAAGAGAAACACAGTTAATTACCTACAAGGAAATACCCATACAACTGTCAGCTGATTTCTCAACAGGAACTATGCAGGCCAGCCAGGTGGGAGAGGGAAGAAATATTCAAAGTGAAGAACAGCAGGAACCTACAACCAAGATTACTTTATCCAGCAAAGCTATCATTCAGAATTGAAGGTCAGATAAAGAGCTTCACAGGTAAGAAAAAGCTAAAGGAGTTCATCAACAGCAAATCAGTATTATATGAAATGCTGAAAGCTATTTTTTAAGAAGAGGAAGAAGAAGAAAAAGGTAAAGCTAAAAACTATGAACAACAAATACATATGTATCAACAACTGAATCTAAAAATCAAGTGAATTAAAAATTTGATGAACAGAATAAACTGATGAATATAGTAGAATTAGGGGCATAGAAAAGGAGTGGACTGACAATTCTCAGAGGGAAAGGGGGGGCGGGAAGAGACTGGATAAAAATCATACACCAATGGATGAGGAAAGTGGGGAGGAGGTGAGGGCAGAGGGTGGGGTGAGAACCCAGTGGAGGGGAACTATGGCGGGGCCGGGAGGGGGGGGAGGAAAGATTGTAATAATCTGAACAATAAAGATTTATTAAATTAAAAAAGACTGAAGGATTTAGTCTAGCTGGCTCTCAGTATTTCTGAGGAAGGATAGGGAAAAAGGGAAAGTTTCTTCCGGCCATTATTGTGATTGCTCACGAACTTTCCATCTACTATACAAATTTTATTCTCAGCCCATTATATAAAAAAATTAAAAAGCTTGTGAGGGCCTGGCAGATGTGGTTTAGCTGCTTGGAATGTCATCCCCTGCACTGAAAAGTTGAAGGTCCAATTTCAGGTTGGAGCACATACCAGGTTGCAGGTTCAGTTTCTAGTCAAAGTGCATATGGGAGGAAAATGATCACTGTTTCTCTCACACACGTTGATGTCCTGCCTTCCTCTCTCCTATAAAACATTAAAAACAAAAAAAAACCCAAAAAACAAATAATAATTCAAATATTTATTGAGACTTTATCTGTGCTAACCATTAGCCTAGAACTCACCTTTGTAGACAATGTGCTGCTGTCAGTATCCACCTGTCGCTAATGAGGGAACCTCCACAGATGGGAGTCTGGCCATCGTACAGGCTGACCTGCCAAGGCCAGTGCCCCTTAAGGGCATCATGGCCACCCACAATACGGCCTGAATATTTAGGACGTCCACACACTAGAGAAAGAAGAGAGAAGGAAATGTGGTATGAATGTCCCATTGTCCCCTTTTTCTCATCATCTTCCAAATCCCACCCCTAGAACCTGTGTCCTCCCTAGGCTCTATATGCCATCCTAATTCAGTTCCAAACCCAGCAATTTGGGGCCCAAATGGAGACCACTCACCTGACTGCAGATCTTTCTTTTTGGAAGAAGAGCATGGCCAAGACCCTAAGACAGGCACACACCATATCATTAATATATGATGATACAGTATCTGAAATTCACTGAACAGAGAGGCTTTCCACTTACTAAATTTCTCAGGTTGGTGTTAAATGCAAAAATTTTATAAATGTTTACCCATTAGTGGAAAATTCTGCTAATTTTTACATATCTACCTTCCTTCTCTAGCAGCATACATGGGACATAATTTAATATTTACCTGGTGATTCAAGGCTGTCATCAGGAATATCAAGATGTTAGGTTGTACATACAGTGATGCTTTCAGATGTTTTCAAAGTTTATAAGCTGTTTTATCCTATTTAACTAAATTGGCATTTTGCACTATTTGTATATCTTTCTTTTTTGTTACCTGTTATCTTTTGGCTACTCTCAGCCTACACTGCTTTTAAATCACTGTGGGCCAAAAAAATTAATGAACAGGCTTATGTTGAAATCACTGAACAGCTTTTACACTTCCAGTTCCCTAGGCTTAAAATGCTCTTCTCCTTCAAATCTTTGTTCAAGTGAGTCCCTCTTAATGAAACCTTCCTTGACTTCCCTATTTAAAATTAGAACATGCCTCCAGTCCCTGTATTCCTGATGCCCATTCCTCTCATAGCATTCATTAATTTACATATTCAATATGTTCATTGTTTATAAGACCCATGAGGGAAGGGATCTCTGTTTTGTTTACTACTATATCTAAGACTCTTAGATGTCTGGCATCTAGTATCCTCTCAGGACACACTATTATAAGTAAGATCCCATTGGGTGACATGTCATCTTATTCCACACCATAACTTCTTGAGCCAAAAAAACATCTCCTTCTCACCTTCCCAGCCCACCTGAGTCTCACCCAGAACAAGGAACAGCAGGAAGACACTGCCAGCAGGGTCCATGTCTCTGTTCTCAGAATCAGCACCTCCTGCTTCCTGGACTCAGGCTTCCAGGCAGAGCCCAGCTGGGGAGCAGCCAAGAGGAAGGGCCAGGATCAGCTTTTCCTAGATGGATTCCTCTGCTTTACCCCTTTTTCTCCTTTGGTCTTCACCCAGAGCCAGGCATGAAGGAACCAGATTTTAGAAGTGTAGCACCAGGAAGGACCCGGGTGGGGAGCTGGGACTTGAGTTGCCCCTTGTTGTGTAGGGAGGGCAGGGTGCCTGCTGGGTTGGGGAGAGTGGTTGCAGTAGCTACCTATCCCTGTAAGTTGGAGGCCACTGGAAAAAACAGGACCCTTTTCTCTAGCAGCAAAAATGGAAAATGGGCAGAATTCTTCAAAATGAAAAACATAGCGAAAAGAAAATTAACCCAGCATCTGGCTAATTTTTTCCTCTCTCTGATACAGTATTAGCCTTAAAATATACTACAAGTCAAATTTTCTGGAAAATAAACTTTAAGGCAGAGATTTATATGCAAGAAGTTTATTTGAGAGTGGTCTCAGAATCACCACCTCAAGGGGAGGTGGAAGCAGGATTGGACAGAGGTAGAGTTTAACTCTAAGGCATTTTCAGAAAAGGCCTCAGCTCATTCCACAAGTTTCTCTGGAACTGGGGGTGGCCCTTCAAAGGTGTCTTAAACTGAGGCAAGCAGTCTGGGCACTGGGACTTCTGCATGATTGAATGCAGGCTGCCTGCAAGGAAGGGGCAGGGGACATTACCTTGGGTGAGGTGGCTCTGTTGCCATTTCTTAGAATCTTTGCTGTGAACTAACTGTCAGCAGCCGACATTCCTAGTTGCTAGGAGAATGAATGCTTCAGTTCTGAAGGAGGTTGTAGGTGGTGCAGCATAGGATGGACTACAGAATTCCTCCTTGTGCCTTTTCTGTTTTCTGTATCAATTGTTTATAGGGTACTAGGTCTGTGGAGGCAAATTGATTGAAATCTTGAAGCATATTATTGTTCTCTTGTAGCTTAAAATACTGGGAGGCTTGAAAGACACACATGCATAATTACAAAATAATAGAGTCACGGAAAATGTGGTTGTTTTGGTAAGGTTTGTTCAGTTACAAGCAATCGGGGATCAAACCCGAAACCTTTTGTTGTATGGGATGATGCTCCATCAACTGAGCAAACCACCAGGGCTCCTCCATTTTTTAATGGTTCTTCTTTTAAGCAATCTGTTTGTGTGTGTGTGGCTTATACATTCATTCTGGTTATGTTTCTATCACTCACTGTGCTTTTCATTGTATACTAAAGGCCCGGTGCACGAAATATGTGCACGGGGGTGTGTGGGGGGGTGTCCCTCAGCCCAACTTGCACCCTTTCCAATCTGGGTCCCCTTGAGGGATGTCCAACTGCCCGTTTAGGCCTGATTGTGATCGGGCTTAAACGGACAGTCGAACATCCTTCTCACAATGCAGGACTGCTGGCTCCAAACTGCTTGTCTGCCTACCTCCCTGATTACCCCTAACTGCTTCTGCCTGTCAGCCTGCTCATCCCTAACCACTACCCTGCCAGCCTGATTGATGTCTAACTGCTCCCTTGCCAGCCGGTTTGTCCCCAACTTCCCTCCTCTGCCAGCCTGGTCAACCCTAACTGCCCTCCCCAGCAGGCTTGATCACCCCCAACTGCCCTCCCTTGCAGGTCTGGTCCCTCCCAACTTACCTCTCCTGATGGCCTGATGTCTCACAATTGCCCTCCCTTGCAGGCCTGGAACCTCCAAACGGCCCTCCCCTGCTGGCCATCTTGTGGTGGCCATCTTCTGTCCACATGAGGGCAGGATCTTTGACCGCATGGGGGCAGCCCTCTTGTGTGTTGAGCTGATGGTCAATCTGTGTATTACTCTCTTATTAGATAGGTCAGAGACCTGGTGCATGGGTGGGGACCAGCTGGTTTGCCCTGAAGGGTGTCCTGGATCAGGGTGGAGGTTCCCTTAAGAGTGGGGCAGCCTGGGCGAGTGGCTTATGGTAGTTTGCAAGCCATCCATGCCCCTACTGACCCAAATGGAGGCCTTGAGACCTGAAATTAATTTATGTTCTACAATTGAAACTTTGTAGCCTAGAGCACAGCCAAGCCTTCTGCTCATCCATGGCTACAGCCATTTCTGTTTGAAACTTTGTAGCCTAGAGTGGAGGGCTAGGTGCTAGGGCTGCAGAAGTGTAGCTTCTTCCATTGCCCCAGCAACCCTAGCCTCTTCTCTCTCCAGCTCCTTAGCTGCCTTCAGATTATGTATCTTTTATAATTGAAACTTTGTACCATTGAGGCGTTGGCCAGCAAAGGCAGGCTGAAAGCTTGGCTTCCTCCATTGCCAAGAAAACCCAAGCCTCCCTCCTGCTCTCAGTGGTGGCAGCCATCTTGTTTGGGGCTTATTTGCATAATTTGCTCCTGATTGGCTGGTGGGCATGGCTGGTGGGTGTAGTGAAGGTACGGTCAAATTTGAATATTACTCTTTATTAGGTAGGAAAACAATTCTCTTAGTACTTTTCACCTTTTTTCCCCCCCAAAAAATTAATATTGCAACCTTTGATTTTTGACTTGCTCATTTAATTGAAGAAAAATGTTTATTCCTAGTACAATCTATGTGAGTATTCCAATTAACTTACAGCATTCAGGCCATTTTGACTATTTAGTCACATTTACAAAGACATCAAAGCTCTATTGATTTATCAAAGGAACAAAAATTTGGCCAGGTACTCTTGTCACTCTGAGAATCTGTGGTTGTTCTATATCTTTGGACTTTTATATTTCTAGACAAGTCTGAAGTCACTGATCAATATTTTTTACATGTTAGTTGGATTGTTCATATAATCTCTTCTTTTGTTTAACGTTTTATAAAATACTAGAGGCCCAGTGCATAAAATTCATGCACGGGAGGGGGATGTCCCTCAGCCCAGCCTGCACCCTCTCTAATCTGGGACCCCTCAAATGGGCAGTCGGACATCCTTCTGACAATCCAGGACTGCTGGCTCCAAACTGCTTGTCTGCCTGCCTCCTTGATTGCCCCTAACCACTTCTGCCAGCCAGCCTGATCACCCCCTAACCACTACCCTGCCAGCCTAATTGATGTCTAACTGCTCCCCTGCTAGCCCATTTGCCCCCAACTTCCCTCCTCTGCCGACCTGGTCACCCCCAACTGCCCTCCCCTGCTGGCCTGATTGCCCACAACTGCCCTCCCCTGCAGGCCTGGAACCTCCCAATGGCCCTCCCCTGATAGCCATCTTGTGATGGCCATCTTATGTCCATATGGGGACAGGATCTTTGACTACATGAGGGCAGCCCTCTTGTGTGTTGGAGTGATGGTCAATCTGCAAATTACAAATTACTCTTTTATTAGATAGGATAGAGGCCTGGTGCATATGTGGGGGCCAGCTGGTTTGCCCTGAAGGGTGTCCTGGATCAGAGTGGGGGTTCCCTTGGGGCATGGGGCAGCCTGGGCGAGGGTCCTATGGTGATTTGCAGGCTGGCCATGCCTGCAGTGACCGGAGCAGAGGCCCTGGGATCTGGAATTAATTTATGTTCTACAATTGAAACTTTGTAATGTGGAGTGGAGCCAAGCCTTCTACTCACTCCCCTCTGTGGTGACAGTCATTTCTGTTTGAGTTTATTTAAATTCTATAATTGAAACTTTGTAGCCTAGAGTGGAGGCCTAGGTGCTTGGGCTACAGAAGCTTGGCTTCTTTCATCGCCCGGGCAACCCTAGCCTCTGCTCTCTCCAGCTCCGTGGCTGCCGCCATTTCTGTTGGGATTATGTATCTTCTATAATTGAAACTTTGTAGCGTTAAGTGGAGGCCTAGGTTAGCAAGAGCAGGCAGAAAGCTTGGCTTCCTCCATTGCTGGGGAAACCCAAGCCTTTCTCCTGCTCTCAGTGGCGGCAGCCATCTTGGTTGGCGTTTATTTTCTCTTGATTGGCTTGTGGGTGTGGCTTGTGGTTATATCAGAGGTACGGTCAGTTTGCATATTGCTTTTTTATAGAGAGGATACTAGTGGCCTGGTGCACAAAATTCATGCATGGGGTGAGGGGTGTCCCTCAGCCTAGCCTGCACCCTCTCCAATCTGAGACCCCTTGGGGGATGTCCAACTGCTGGCTTAGGCCCCATTCTACTGGCTCCTAACCACTCACCTGCCGGTTTTCTTGCCCCCAACTGTCCCCTCCCTTGCTGGCCTGCTGACCCCAATTGTCCTCCCCCCTGCTAGCCTGATCATCCCCAACTGCCCTCCCCTCCTGACCTAATCGCCCCTAATTGCCTCTGCCTCTGCCCAGCCACCATGGCTTTGTCTGGAAGTTCTCCTGGTCTAATTAGCATATTACCCTTTTATTAATATAGATTTTTTGTTTTGGTTCCAACTTAGTTAGAAATAAACTTTATTGGAAGTAACTAAGACACCGGTTCCTTGCTCAGATGTGGTAAGAAGTGGCAGACTGGTGGCATTTAAAGATATAGCCAATGGGATTTGCTAATGGATTGGTTGAAGCTATGAGAGAGTGACTCTAAGAAGTTTTTTAAATTATTAGTATTCCCTTTCAGAAGGGAAGGGAGAGGGAGAGAGAGATAGAAACATTAATGATGAGAGAGAATCATTGATCAGCTGCTTCCTGCATGCCCCACACTGGGGACCAAGCCTGCAACTCAGGCATGTACCCTGACCGAGAATCGAACTGTAACCTCCTGGTTCATAGGTCAATGTTCAACCACTGAGTCCTGGAAATGTGAAATTACCATTTACTGAGATGAAGCACACTGGAAGAGGAGCTGTTTTGGGGTGGAGGATTGATGAGAAATTCATTTATAGCCATATTAAGCTTAAGATGCTTGATAGATGTCCTACTGGAGATGTCCAGTAGGCCATTGAATATATGAATCGGGAATCAGGAGATTGCCACAAACTGAAGGGCAAGATTAGGGTGTCACCAGCATGTCATAGTATTTAGGTCACCTAGGGCCTGAATATAAAGAAAGCCCACTGGGAGTTTTAAGGATTGACCACACCAGAGCTGAAATGAAATAAACAGGAATCAGTAAGAGACTGAGAGGACAGCAATGAGGTAAGCAGAGAACTGATAGGAATATTCTGGAAGCCAAGTAGAGGAAGTGTTTCAAGGAGGAAGTGCTCGGCTGCCAAATGCTGGAGAAAATGACCATTGGATTTAGCATCGTGGAATGAATTCAAGAAGGGAGTAATTGGAGATAGCAAATATAGGCAGTTTTTAAAAGTAATTTTGCTATTAAGGGAAGTTGAGAAATAGCTGGCAGAAGAGCGTAGTGCAGGTGTGTTTTTTTATTTCTAATTTTGTTTTAAGATGGGAGAAATTACATCATGTTTGTGTGCTGATAGATTACCCAGTAAAGAGGGAGAAGCTGATGATGCAGAAGAGAAAGCTAGAGACTTGCTGCAGTGGTGTCCTTGAGCAGACAGGAGGGAACTGAACCTCACTCATTGGTTGAGGGGGGAGAATGGAGCACAGGTGTTTCATACAACAGCAGCAAAAGCAAGTGTGTGGACTTAGATGCCAGTTGGTAGGAGATGTGGTGGTAGAAGTTCTCTGCTGGTTGTTTCCATTTCCTCATAGAAATAGGAGTCATCTACCTTAAGTAGGGATGGGAAGGGAAGTGTTGTGGACTTCAGAGTGAACTAGTGATGTTTGTGTGGGAGATGAATGGACCAGAGACATGACAGTGTGACTGCTGGGCAGCAGAAAGTATCCATTAGCATGTAAAGTGAAATTGGCATTAAAGTATGTTCGCAGGCGGTATTCACAAGCAGCACAGCTGGAGGCATAGAGAAGGCAGAGGGTTGGCTATAACCAGGAGGAGGTGTTCTGAAGTGGCTATGATGAAGTGGGTAGAGGCAGGGCTGGACAGTAATGGAAGTCATAGAAATAAAAGGATTTCTGTTGCTGGAAATGTTTCTAATTTTTTTTTTTTTTTAGTAATAGGTTTTCAAATCTTTAAACTGTGACCTTTTTTGGAAGAAGAGACTTGTAATAGTACATATTTAAAATGTAGTGGTACAGATTTAATTTTCTCATGCTTATTCTATATAGGATATTTTTTATTTCCCTCCAGTTAAAAGTCATATTTATTATTGATGACTTGATAACTTTCTAATAGTTTCTAATAGTTTTTTTAAGAGAAATATTTAGGGAAACATTCTTAGGTATGAAAATAGAAGAACTAAATAAAATTCCTTTTCTTTTACTTAAGAAAATAGTTCTAGCCCAGCCGTGGTGGCTCAGTGGTTGAGTGTCAACCTGTGAACCAGGAGGTCACAGTTCGATTCCCAGTCAGGGCACATGCCCAGGTTGCAGACTAAATCGCCAATTCTTTTCATCATTGATTTTTCTATCTCTCTCTCTTCTTCTCCCTTCCTCCCTAAAATCAATAAAAATATATTTTAAAAAATTGTTCTAAATTTTATGGATACAATCAGTATATATCTAGGACAAAGGATTTGTTTGTACAGACTCTGACTATATGTGTGCATATATGTATGTTTTGGATTCTTTTATTGTGCATTCATACTTGTCAGACCAAGATTTACATATCCTTTAGTGCTTTATAGTCAGTCTTTCATGTAACTATGCATCTGCTTAAAACTCAAAACAATTTTGTAATATGCACTTAGATGTTTTTGAGATTCACTTTATGTCTTAGAGAAGATGATAGAAAAGTAACAGATGGCCAACAAGGATATTAAGCTGACAAGGAAGCAACTTAATTTTGCAGCTTTAGTTCCTGAATGAAAAATTTATATCAGTATAAATTCACTTTAAGAAAATCTTTGGAGTAAGTTTCCACTGAAGTCTTTTGTTTGCATTTTGTCTTGCCTTGTTTTTACAAGGGGACTGCCAGACAGGGACGAAGGGGAAACGGAGGAAAGAGGGATTTGGACCCATGTTTATAGTCAGTGCTCTTTTCATTTTCCAAGTCTGTTTTCTGTTGACCTTTATCATTGGGAGAAATTTCAATGCCCAAAGCCATTTTTTTCCTAATCTTAGATCTAATTATGCTACTGACTGGATTATGCATGTTTGAACATGTAAAACTATTTTCTTGTTAAATTAGGTTTATTCTTATACTTAATGTTCCCTATTGTATGGGGAAAACTTTGAAGCAAGGATAAGAAATGAAATGACACTAATACTTCCTAATTAGAGAAATTTCTATTCAATGCTAACTAAATATACATTGGCTGAACTTCTAGTCAGCTGGGCTTAATTCTTAGCATTAAATTCCTGAATATTATAGGTAAAACAACTTTGTCCATGTCAGAAAAAGCTAGACTTTTTCCAGATTACATTGGAAAAATTTCAAAAAGAAATTAAGAAAAAAATTTTTTTTAACTATCTCATAATAAGAAAATATGGTTAACATGAAGTAAAGAAAAATAGCTATTTCTGTTATGTCTGGAGGCAGGGTGGTTATTGAGATCATATTTTAGGATTTGCTTCCTATTGCTTGCTGGTAATGGGGCTATGAAGAGTATACAGGCTTACGGAAGTCTCAGTACTAAACATGGGAAAATGAGACCAATCGTATTTTTGTTTTTTTCATAAATACCAGGTAGCTTTAATGAACTATAAGAAAATTATACCACTTGTGCATAACATAATATTAATTTCTGAAAAGTAAATCCTTATAATATAATTTCACTTCATTTGCATGTTATAGGGTGATGATAGTGTTCTAAAATCATGGTGATGGTGACTTCAAAACTCTGTAAATTTACTGAAAATCATTGAATTGTATACTTCAAACAGCTTTATATACCTCACTAAAGCTGCTAAATTTTAAAAGATGAAATGGAAAATATGTGACCATATTTGTGTGACAGAAAAATTTAAAGAACATTTATTATTGATGACATAAACAACATTGTTAAAGAGCTACCCTCCCTTTAGTTTATATGGATATTCTACTACAACTTTGAGAAACAAATTTCAGAGCATTGAAATGAAGAAAAGTTTCCAAATTCATTTTTTAAAAATATATTTTTATTGATTTTAGAGAGGAAGAGAAAGGGAGAGATAGAAACATCAATGATGAGAGAAAATCATTGATCAACTGCCTCCTGCACACCCTCCACTGGGGATTGAGCCTGCAACCCAGGCATGAGCTCTTGACCAGAATCGAACTGGGACCCTTCAGTCCGCAGGCCAACACTTTATCCACGGAGCCAAACCAGCTAGAGCCCAAATTCATTTTTGTGGAGGAAAAATAACATTGATACTGAAACAAAGAAAATATATTTCTCCTAAAAGAAAATCAGAAGTTAATTTGGCTTATGTATATTGAAACAACAATCCTTAAAAGAAAAATTATAAAATAGAATCCATTATCACATTTGAAAAGTGACATACAAAACAGCAACTTAATATAGTGCTGAATAGTTTGGTCTCTGGAGCAGGACTGGTTTGGAATCCTAGTACCATCACCTTCTAGCTCCGTGACCTTAGTGAAGTAATCTTCCTTTTCTCCCTAGTAAAATGGAACCAGTAAATAAGAGAACTTAGTGCATTGGGTTCTTGTGAAGGCCCTGTAAATAAAGCAATAAATGTTGAATATGATAACTACACAATTCTTTAATAAGTATTGTGTCGACAACGGGGGGGTGAGGGCATGGATGGGCGGAGTGCAATGGGGCGATAAGGACACATATGTAATACCTTAATACAGAAAAAAATTTTTTAAATATTGTGTCGGTCCGTCTAGTGTGGCTCAGTCGTTGAGCATCTACCTATGAAGCAGGAGGTCACGTTGTGATTCCTGGTCAGGGCACATACCCAGGCTCTATCCCCAGTGGGGCATGCGGAAGGTGGCTGATCAGTGATTCTCATCATTGATGCTTCTATCTCTCTATCCTTCTTTCCTCTCTGAAATCAATTAAAAAAAAGTGTTTTTTGAAATTGTGTCAAAATTTGTCATTCCTCTATTGTTGACCATTTGCATTTGCTATTATAAAGGAACAGTGCAATAAATATCTTGATATGACTTAATTTCTGCCAGTAGGTAACATAACATGAACGCTCAAAACAGTTAATAACTTCATATTGTTTATATAGCGATACCAGAGACAGGAATTGCTCTACTTACCCCCATATTTGTTTTGAGGATCTATGACATCAGCTTATACAGTAGGGCTCCCACATCTTAATGATATTTATGGAGGAAAATAGCAAGAGATGTTTATTTTTCTCTTTTATAATTTAAAGCCTTTTAGTTTTATTTGCTAGATTTTTACTTGATCATCCCAAAGTACTCTCTTCACTTAGATATTAAATGATTTTTCTTTTTATTTTCTTGTTTTAAAATTGATTTTAGAGGGGAAGGGAGAGAGAAAAACATTAATTAGCTGCTTCTTATACACACCCTGACTGAGAATAAAACTGAAGACCTTGGGTGCACAGGATGACAATCAATTGACCCAAACCAGCCAGGGCTTAAATGATTTTTCGCATAAATATCTGGACACAGATTATTCAGGAAGTGTACAACTTTTTAATATATTTTGTTGTGTGTTTTTTGTTTTTTGTTTTTTTTAGAGAGAGGAAGGAAGGGACAGGGAGAAAGAGAAAGAGACTCATGTGAGAGAGAAACATTGATTGGTTGCCTCCCAAACCCACTCTACTGGTGACTGAATCTGTATCCTAGGTGTTTGCCCTGACTGGGGATTCAAACCTGCAAACTTTGGTATACGGGTGATGCTCCAACCAACTGAGCCATCTAGCAAGGGCAGGAAGTGTATAAATTCTTGACTACAGCTTTATTTCCTCTTACTTTGATAGCAACATAAAAATTAAGAAGAGATAACCAAGGCGAGGTCTTTCCTCTTTCCTATGCTGTTTGTTTCTGGGGAAGTAGAAGAGAAGTTTGGAGATATTTTCTCATCTGTAACTCTTTTTATAGTTTCTGTACTAGTCAGAATTACTCCCTTGGAATTGTCAATGTGTCTGTCACCTGGAATTATTATTCTTCTGCTTTGTTTTCCCTCCTGATTCCTACAGCTTAGTTAGCTGTACTATCACTGCCAAATCTGTGTTCAGCATCTTATCTATCCTTGGGAGACTTTTTTAACAGCTTTTTTCAAAATATAATTTTATCTTTTTATTTCCCATGTACCATATCTAGAGATTGAGAATCTAATAAACTCCTTTGTTATTGAAGCCTTCATACCAGAGGTTTTATGTCTTAGAATATTGTCGTTAATTTCCCAATCATCTGTCACCCAAAGGTATAAAGAACCACATAAAGTCATATAAAACCTATCCTAAATACTCCTTTTCTCTTTACAAGCAAAACTCTGACTTGTTATTAGACATTTGATGTCTTTACTATCTTTTACTGTTTACTTTAAAAGATACATCAGGAATGTACTGTTGTGAAAAGCCATCTGGAGGATAGAATCTCAGTCATACCAAGCTGCTACCAGTCCCAGATCAGCTCCAGTCCTGATCAACCCTTTGCTGGTCTTATGACCCTGGACAAGACTAGTCTGGGAACTTCAGTTACCACTTTTTAGAATGGGCATAATTTCGTTCTCCCTCCTGGGAGCGTATCCACACCTTTCTTCCCTCTCAGGCATGCATCTCTTAACCTCTGAGGGTCCCCATGAGTCTTGCTACTAGGGGAGTAAGGAGCTGAGACAGCTCTTCCCAGGCTAGCCCCCTGAACCTGTCTCTAAGGCCCCCTTTTCTGACTTTTCAGTGAACCAAAAGCAGCCCCACCTAGGCTCTTTCCTGTTGCTTCTTCTAAGCCCTTTATTGTTTCACTATCCACAGCTTTAATAAACATACAATCAAAATAATAAAATGGGAATAATTGGAGGGCTATGAGGATTAGAGTTGATGCACTTGGCACATAAAATGGAAAGCAGCAAACACAGCTCTGATTATCATCATTACTTTTCACTTTGGCCAGGCCATTATGTGAAATTTATAAATATTTTGCTTAAAGAACCAGAGGTTGCCCTGGCTAGTGTTTCCAAGTGGTTAGAACACCAGCCAACACACTAAATGGTCATGGTTTGATTCCCCATCAAGGGCATCTACCTGGGTTTCAGGTTCCACCTCTGGCCCTGGTCAGGGCATGTGCAAGAAGCATCCAATCAATGTGTCTCTCTCACATAGATGTTTCTTTCTCTTCCTCTCTTTCCCTCCCTTATACTGTCTCTAAAAGGCAAAGGAAAAAAATATCCTTGGATGAGGATTAACAATAAAAAAGAAATGGAGGTTCATTTCTAGAATGTTGTTAATTGTAAATCTGAACTTTTAATGTTTGAGTGTCATACCAAATTATATCAATTGAAAGTATATTTATTTCAAGAGTTTGAATTCATGTAGTCTTATAATTACATAAATATTAAAATGAAACACCAGCCATTCACTTGTTTAGTCAGGACTATTATTCTTTGCAACTTTTTAAGTAAAATCTTTATTAGATATAATTCATGTATCATACAGTTCTCCCATTTAAAGCATAAAATTCAATGATTTTTTTATTTTATTTTATTTTATTTTTTGTATATTCAGAGTTGTGCAAACCATTGCCACAATTTTGGAACATTCTTATCACCCTCAGAAGAAACCGTGGACCTTTTTTTACCTTTACCCCTCAACCTCCTCTAGCCCTAGGCAATCACAAATCTACTTTCTCTCTTTTGAGAAAGAGAATTTGCATATTGTGGACATTCTGCATAAAATGAGATCATTCACTATGTGGTCTCCTTGTGACTGCCTTCTTTTACTTACATAATATTTTCAAAATTCATCTATTTATAGCATGTACAGTACTTCATTTCTTTTTATTGCTGAATAACATTTCATTGTATAACTATACTGCATTTTGTCATCCATTAATCAGTTGATGATTTGGGGGTTGTTTCTACTTTGGGTCTGTTATGAACATTTGTGTACAGTTTTTGTGTGAATATATGTTTTTATTTCTCTTGGGTATACACCTAGGAGAAGAATTTCTAAGTTATATGGTGCCTTTTTATATTTAACCTTTAGAGGAACTATTTTTCAAAGCGGCTGCCTCTTTTATGTGGACACTCATATATTTTACATTCCCACCAACAGTGTATGAGGGTTCCATTTTCTCCACTTCCCTTTCCACATTTATTGTTTTCTACCTTTTTTATTATGGCCTTACTAGTGGGTGTCAAATGGTATTTCATTGTGGATTTTAGTGGCTTAAAGTTGAATATGTAAAAATAATATCCCTTATGCTTTGGTAATAGCTGGTTAATAGTGAGAATGTTTAATAAGTTAAACCTCCTATTGCAGAATCTTCTCCTTATTGAATTCCTAGTGAATAGAGCTTTCACAAACTTTCCTCCTGTTTCCACGATCTCTATTTCATTGTCCCTGATTTTCAGTTTTCTATTCCAGCAGTTCACTTGGGCTTATCATGTGACTGTCAGCAACCCATCTCTACAGAGATTATAACACAGTGGGAAGATCCATAACACCGTTTCTTTTTGTCTTTCCTCTGCCCTTCCTTCTCCTTGAGAGAGATTTTCCTAACAGATTTTTAGAGTATGTTTCAAAAATAAATCTCTTTCTAGACATTCGTGTACTAAGTTCTCAGGGTAGATTATTTCTCATTCATATTTTTCACCTGCCATTTCTTTGAGTCTCTTGTTCCCTTTATTATCTCTATTTCTTCTCTTAAAATGCTAATTTTATGAAGAATGTGGGCCTCCTGTGAATCTTCTCCCCTACTTTTTTAATTTTTATGTTTTCTATCTCTTTGTGTCCTCTAAAATTCAGTTTTCATCTGTGTTTATATCTGCTTAATCTTTTATATGGATAATCATACATTTAATTTCCAAGAACTGTTTCTGTTAAGCTTCTTCTTTTTCATAGCAGACTCTTCTTTTATGGGTATAACATGATTTTTCATCTGTGAAGATATACCAATTAGAATAGAATATTCTTTTCTATTCCCTAAATTCTCTTTTTCTTTGATCCAGAATTGATCATACATTTTGGTCTTTCTCTTTTACACTATCAATTTTCCTTAAATGTTTGTTTATCATTGGTTGTAGGTGCATGTTTATTAATAAAAGACTAAATTAACTGATATAAGTTGTGGGTTTTTTCCTCCAAAAAATGCTTTTCTCTGAATGGGAAATACCAACAGGTGGGCTTTCTAGTAAGGGAGCAGGAAGGCAAGCTGGGGCCCACAAAATTGCCAAAAATACAGAAGTTGTCATTCTAGGGGTTAAATGTACCTGGAAAGAGAGTGGTTTGCTGTACCTGTCATTCCTCTCTGTCTCCCAACAATTTCTGGGTTTGAAGTTACCTTAAATTTTAAACTACCCTAAACTCAACTCTTTGTCCCTCTGAAAACCAAAGTCCCACTCTGGGAGTTTTCTCAGGCAGATTGCCAACTTTATATGGATAGTAATGTTCTGCCTTTAGCTGGTGAAAGATGCCTTGACTGGTTCTGAGGTGTAATTAGTTGTGGAGTGGGCTGGGCAGTGCTGAGTAGCTGAACTTGGACATCTGAATGCAGCTTTTGTTGCGTGATTTTTTGTTTGTTTGTTTTGTTCTGTTCTGTTTTTTACAGAGAGGAAGAGAGAAGAGAGGGATAGAGAAGAGTTAGAAACATCGATGAGAGAGAAACATCAATCAGCCGCCTTCTGCGCACCCCCCATTGGGGATGTGCCTGCAACCAAGGTACATGCCCTTGACTGGAATCAAACCTGGGACCTTTCAGACTGCAGGCCAATGCTCTATCCACTGAGCCAAACTGGTCAGGGCTGAATGCAGCTTTTTTTTTTTTTTTTTAATTGATTTTCTACAGAGAGAAAGGGAGAGGGATAGAAAGTCAGAAACATTAATGATAGAGAAACATCCATCAGCTGCCTCCTGCACACTCCTTACTAGGGATGTGCCCGCAGCCAAGGTACATGCCCTTCACCGGAATCCAACCCGGGACATTTCAGTCCGCAGGCCCGACGCTCCATCCACTGAGCCAAACCGGTTTCAGCTGAATGCAGCTTTTTAATTGCCTGCCTTCCTTGGTTGCCCAAGGGCCCACTTTTTATTTTTTAACTAACAAGGAGCTTTCTGGGGAGTGTATGTGTTTAACTTCTAATGTCTTAGACCCTGATTCTAATTTTCAAGTTGTCTGATGTATGATGACTTTCATTCTTGGGTTTATTTGTTTGTTTGTTTGTTTTGTTTTTTGCAAAGGTTGTGATGGGTTTTGTTTTTTCTTTAATGTTGTTATAGTGCCATGTAGATTTTTATTGTCATTTCACTTTTAGAGGAAGGCAAATTTGATGTAACCTCTTATTGGACCATCTTGTATGAGTCTGTGTGATTTTTCACTTGCCTCAAACTTAATATGTCCTCATCATAACATATTCCTACCCATTCTTTCATCCTGCTTCCTCATCTGGCTTTGTTCCTGACCTCAGTTAATGATAGCCTATATCACCATGTATCATATCATTATTCCTGCTTCCTTCCTCAACATATATTATCCATTCGTAATCCTGTCTATTTCCATTCAACCTTCTCACTTCATTTCCTGTTACTCTTTTTCTTTTTTGGGGGGCAGGAGGGCACATGGAGGGGGTTGTCAGGCTTTTGTCTTGGTGTGTACTGCTGGTAGTGCTCTCTGCTTTCATTTGGCACCCCTCCACTCCAGTCCTTCTCACAGATTACCCCTTTCTCCATTATCTACAGAACAGTACAGATGCTAAGGTATCATATAATATTTATGAACTGCCACAAGCCCCAAGTAATCCTGATATAAGTTTGTAATAAATCAATTTATTTTCCTTATACCCTGAGTTCTACTGACAGCTGAGTTAGTCAACATTTTTCCTCCATTTTATGCACTTTCACTCTTTTCTATAGTATATGGTTCTCCTAAACTTAGATGCCCATATCTACTTCTCAACTTTGTCAACCTAAAGATATGCTCAAATCAAATACTCTGTTCTCTGGGAAGCCTTTGAAGATTTCTTAGTTTGTTGTTTATTAAAAGTAGATTTTGTTGTATTCCAAATGTATTCTTCAACCTCATATCTCCCAAGACAATCAACATTATCTTTTCCCTTTTTTCTCTGAGCCAGAGCTGGGTAAGATCAAAGAGATCCAAGACAGAGCAAACGCTGAGGGTAACTAATATCGGTGTCACTCACCTGTATCTGAAGGTGTTTCATCCATGGCTGGGTAGAAAGAAAGCACACAGCACCTTACTTTGGTTTCTGGTAAAGTGGAATAGGTTCTATATTTCATCTCTGTATTGCTGAAAGTATCCCTTGACCAAATGTTGCTCAAACATGTTTTTTAATTGTCTGTGGCACATCTCTTAATCCTTGAATGATATAAACAGATATATTTCTACATGTGTTCATGAGTCTGGGTGTGGAGTAGTATGAAAATCTTAGATAATAATGACAGACAGACTCAAGATAGTGGAAAATATGGTTTATATAAATAACACATAAGCTACCCCAGAGCCCGTTTCTGATAAGTAGCAAATGTATCTTATGGTTCTTCCTTTTTATCACTCAGTGTTTGTGTATTTTAACTATCATCATTAAGAGTGGACTTTGTATAGCAATAAAAGATGGATCATTATATTTGAAAAGAAAATCTGCAACACTCTTATTTGTGTCCTATCTATGTATACTAGAGGCTCAGTGCATGAAAATTCCTACACTCAGGGAGGTCTTACAGTCCAGACTGTGCCCTCTCACAGTTAGGGACTCCTCGGGGGATGTTCTCCTGCCAGCTTAGGCCTGCTCCCCGGGGAATCAGGCCTAAACCAGCAGTCAGACATCCCTCTGGCAGCCCAGGAGCCCTCAGAGGATGTTCAACTAATGGCTTAGGCTCACTCCCCAGCCAGCCATGAGCAGGCTTCTGGCTAACCAGCGCTCCCCCTGTGGAAGCGCACTGACCATCACTTTAAAGTGTTTAAACCAGTGTTCACAAGTATCTTGAAATGGAGCATGTTCACCATAAGCATCCTGAAGTATTCAGCAGCACTTTTCTTCAAAATAAAGTAATGAATTAAAACTTCCCACAAATGCTCTTTTTTTTGTCACAAAATTCAACATTTTTAAGTGTAAAAATATCTATGATGTTAACACCTTCAGAAAATTTGACATAAGAAGTTTTGAAGTTTGTCAATACAACAAAATAGCATATATATCAAATCGCATGTATATCAATATATGTGTAATTCCATCTATTGAAAAAAATCTGCATTATTAACGGGTACACCTGATAGGAAATATGGTCAATAATACTGTAATAATTGTGTATCGTGCCAGGTGGGTACTAGAAGTATCAGGGGGCTCACTGCATAAATTCTGTAATTGTCGAACCACTATGCTGCACACCTGAAAAAATATTTTTAAATTTTATTTTGAGGGTACAGGAATTAATAACAAACTATCACAATAAAGTGTAAACTTGCCTCACAATCTGTTAATTTAATAATGAATTGGCCCTATCATCATATACCTATATCCATACTCTGTCAAGCTTAGAAATTTAATGTTAGTAGCCTAGGATTATTGATAGTACTAGGTAGTGAATTGGAGCTATTCTCCTAGCTCAGCTATTTTGTCATAAGACACCCAAGTCAAAATCATCTGTATTCTTAGGAATTTATAAGAGGGTGTTTAATATGTTTTGTGGAGCTAAAGAAAACCACAGAGACATTCGGAAAGAATGTGAGTTCCTGGATTCATTCTCTAAACAACATACCATTTAATACTGAAATGTAAGTGTGTCTTGTGATGAGCAGAATTCCTATACACTTACCCTGTAGTTCATCAAACAAGTGAGACTCCCAGACTTCTGATGTAGTGGAAAGAACAAGGACTTTGGGATTCCTCACATCCAGGTTTGAAAATACATGTTCCCTTTTTATTTAACTTCTCTGAGGCTTTGCTTTCTTATTAGTAAAATGGAAAAGACTTGCACCATGGGACTTCTGTGAAGATTAAATGGGAATGTATTAAGAATGCCTCTAATGTAGCAAACACTTATGAATAATAGCTGTCATTGTTGTTATGCTGATAGCCAAGTCTTGAATTCATCTCAGCTGTTTTCTGTGACCTGGGAACCACATAAGTGACTTCTTTGTGTAACTTCCTCTACTTCTTTGTGATAACTGTCTCTCCATCTCCCAAACTGTACATTTTTTATTACATGAATATAAAGTTTTTACTAATTCTTTAACTCTGAAGTAGGACTTTAAAATGCTTTCACTCCAAGTTGAAATTATTGGAGGCCTTACATGGCAAGGCCCAATCCAATCTCTTTATGAATTAATAATAACCGCTCCCCATCCTGCCACCCCCAAAAGAAACACAGACAATACAAAGGCTTTTTAACTCAGCTGATTTCTGATTTGCAGAGGTGTTGGAGAGGATCCACACCGGCATATTAGTGATAGATACTTACATTATAAACTGTGTGTAAGATACTCTGCCTTGCATTATAAGATGTATAAAGGCCATGTTTTGAACTTATAATAGTCAAAGCAATAAGACATACATAAAGAGAATTACAATGTAAGGCAAAATGTGTTATGTGCTAACAGGTACTAGGCATTGTGTGTGTGAGGAGTAGGGATGGGGGAAAGTGAGGATTATTTCTCCCTGTGAAAAATCAAGTAAGGCTTCAAAGCAAAAATGGCAATGTCTCAGGTCTCTTCTCACTGAAAGATCCTATGTATCTTTAGAACTAGGAAAAATCAGAACGGAACACTTACTTTAGAGATATTCTACACAGTTGAAAAATATAATGAGACAGCTGGCATTCTCCTTGTGTTCAGTAGTGCGTGTGTGTGGTTTTTTTTAAAATTTTTTTTAATTGATTTCAGGGAGGAAGGGAGAGGGAGAGAGACAAAGAAACATCAATGATGAGAGAGAATCATTGATTGGCTGCCTCCTGCATGCACCCTACTGGGGATCGAGCCTGCAACCTGGGCATGTGCCCTTGACTGGAATCAGTCTGTAGCCTGATGCTCTACCCACTGAGCCAAACCTGCTAGGACTTCAGTAGTATTTTTAAGGTAGTTATGTGGATGGAAGTTTGTAAATGAAGCGGAGAAGAAGATGGGCTTGAATTTGCCAGACGCACTGTGTTGTTGTCCAGAGAATATATTCTCTATCTCTAGGTAAGAAGATGCAGCAAGGGCTGGAGGTGGCTTTACATTTTCTTAATTAAAATTTAAAAAAAATTTACCACTCTAGATTAGAGATCAAGACTGTCCCACTGTGGATAAAAATCTCAGTTTGGAGATTCAGATTAGAAAAATCCTCATCCCTGTAAAAATGGTTTGCAGAGCCTGACATCAGAACGAGGTGCCTGGTATTGGAATAATGTGGCTTTCCCTTTGTTTCCTGCTTCTCCGCAGATGATGGAGTCTTTTGGTTACAGTTATTTCTGACATTTACTCATTTTGCAGAACCAGCTGTACAAAGTAAAACTTTATTATATCTGTGAATTAATCAGAAATAAAGAAAGAGTAGACAGTAAGAATGGGCATTTTGCTCTTTAAGGAAATTTTTTTTCCCCCTAACAGCTGAAAAAGTAACCAGTGGTTAAATGTTATCTATCCTTTGGCCCAGAAATAACTATTTAAATCTTTGTTTTCTGGGTTCTTATGAAAGAAATCCATATCATCCTAAAATATGAAGCCGGATTTCAGTCTTTTCATTCATTCATCCTACTCTGAAAATTCATTTTATTTAGATTTCTGAGTCTCAAAAAATGACTCCAAGGGCTTATTCATACACAGGATGAATAGGGATGGGGAAAGAATTCAAGGAATGGAAAGACCCACTCCTTGGCAATTTTTCATCCTGAAGGAAGTGCCTATGTCTGCCTTTTAGTTCTCTTTCTCCCTTCCGCTGCTTACTTTTAGGGCTTATTTATCACTTTTGTCAAAAGCTGCATTGGGGAAAGTTTTCATTGTAGCTTTTGGGATAAAAGGGCTGGAAAAAGAAAGAGGCTGGAGCCATTGGATAAGGGAAGTTTTTGAAGTTATTTATGAGTACATTCCTGTCTTGACCAGTAATAAACAAGAAAAAAAATCTTACAGAATTAAAAACTCCATATTGGACAAAGGACAATTAATCTTTTAGATAATTCTACTCACAGTATTATGAACTCTACAGATATTCTGTATCACTGATATTATCATGATAATAGAAAACATTTATTGAATACTTAATCATAGTCAGCAACCTTACTATCCTTTAGGTGCATCTCTTCTCTTAATCCTCATCTTCATTCAACTTGAGATGGGTACTATTATCCCTTTTTATAGATATGAATACTGGGGCTTACAGAGGTTAAATGTCTTGCTTAGGTTATTCAGGTAATAAGTAATGAAGCAAGAACTCAAAGGAAGGCCTGTCTGATTTCGAGTTCTTGCTCTTAACCTTCACCTAAGTTGTTATACTGAAATATTTATGAATTTCCCATTATGGGTCTGATCCAGTAGTAGATAACTACAGACACTAAGCACTGGCCTTCTTTGTGAAACCTTGTAATTCTAAAATTCACAAATTAGCTGAGACCGGTTTGGCTCAGTGAATAGAGCGTTGGACTGTAGACTGAAGGGTCCCGGGTTCGATTCCGGCAAGGGCATGTACCGTGGCTGTGGGCACATCCCCAGTAGGGGGCGTGCAAGAGGCAGCTGATCGATGTCTCTCTCTCATTGATGTTTCTGACTTTCTATCCCTCTCCCTTCCGCTCTGTAAAAAACCAATAAAATATATTTTTAAAAAATAATAAGAAGAAGAACTAAGATGGCGGCAAAGGCAAAACACCTATCTTGCCGTCATAACCAGCAATGTTAATACTACAACTTAACGAAGGAACAAACACCTTCCAGAATCACCAGAACGCTCGCCGAGTGAAAATTCCACAAATAAAAGTAAAGATAAGACACTGTGACCCGGAGGAGCGGCGGACAGCGTTGAAAGATTCGCGCGCAGAGAGAGGTTTGGAGCGCGCGCCGCGGAGAGGGCGGGCGGCTGAAAACCGGCCAGGTTTCTCGAACGGGGAGACAGGGGCATCCCACTGGACAGATTCTCCAGCTCTGGGCGAAGTCCAGGGAACCCACTATCACACGGGGTGAAAACTGGACAGTGGGAGGGCACGCTGAAGCTCGGGTGCTGCCGGGTCTGCCGGTTTGTGGAGAAGGCAGCTCTCCCGCGAACAGCTCGGCTGCGTGACGGCGCAGAGAGCGCACCGCGACTTGTCTCTCATTCGGAAAACCGTCAGACTGCTTTGTTTTACGACCCTAGGTGAGACATTGCGCATGCAAAGTCATTTGGGGACAGTCTGAATTCCCCGGCAGCCGGTGGAGCTCCACAGCGGCTCTCTCTCAGAGGTGCTGGCAGCCATTGCCCCCGGCACAGAGCCCCTGGGGCCGCATAGGGTGGAGCTAGCGCTGCCTGCTTGGCCCGGAGACTCCGCCCATCCAACCTGAGCACAGCTGAGCTTCACAGACAATTGGCCTGGAGGTCAAACCCTCCTAGGGCTAACAACAAAAAGCTGGGTTTAAATTCAAAAACACTGAATACAACCCATAAAGGATTGCAGTAAGAGTACCCACCTCAGGTAACTGGGGAGACTGAGCCACTGTCCCTTTGAGGATAGCCACCACATAAAGCAGCCACCATGCAGAGACATGGAAAGAAATCAGGTGTGAAAGAAATGGAGGAGAAAAGACGACAAGACATAGAGTTCAAAACCACGGTTATAAGGCTTTTCAAGAGGCTCCTACAAAAGGCCGATCAACTTAATGAGAATTACCAGGAAATAAACAAGACCAACCAGGAAATAAACAAGACCAACCAGCAAATGAATGAGATTTACAAGGAGATGAATTATACTTACAAAGAAATGAATGAGACCCTCAGGGAAATGTGCAAGACCTCTGAGGATACAAACCAGACCCTCACAGATAAAAAAAAGGACCAACTAGAAATCAAGCATACACAGGCTGAAATAAAAAATATTACACAAAGTCCTAAAAGCAGTCCAGAGGGCCACAAGAACCAAGTCAAAGATTTGAAATACAAAGAAGCAAAATCCACTCAGCTGGAAAAGCAAGAAACAAAAAGAATTCAGATAATTGAAGATAGTGTAAGGGGCCTCTGGGACAACCTCAAGCAAGCCAACATCCGAATTATTGGGGTGCCAGAAAAAGAGAGAGAGCAAGTTAATGAAAACCTACTTGAAGAAATAGTGACTGAAAACTTTCCCCACCTGGTGAAAGAAACTGACTTAAAAGCCCAAGAAGTACACAGAACCCCAAAATATAGGAATCCAAAGAGGACCACACCAAGACATATCATAATTAAAATGCCAAGAGCAAAAGATAAAGAGAGAATATTAAAAGCAGCAAGAGAAAAACAGTTGGTTACCTACAGGGGAACACCCATACGATTGTCAGCAGATTTCTCAACAGAAACGATGCAGGCCAGACGGGAGTGGCAAGAAATATTCAAAATAATGAATAGCAAGAATCTACAACCAAGATTACTCTATCCAGCAAAGCTATCATTCAGAATTGAGGATCAGATAAAGTGCTTCGCAGATAAGAAAAAGCTAAAGGAGTTCATCACCACCAAACCAGTATTATATGAAATGCTGAAAGATATTCTTTAAGAAGAGGAAGAAGAAAAAGGTAAAAATATAAATTATGAACAACAAATACACATCTATCAACAAATGAACATAAAAATCAAGTGAACTGATAGGCTGATGAACAAGATAAACTGGTGACTACAACAGAAACATGGACATAGAGAGGGAATGGACTGACAATTCTTGGGGAGAAAAGTGTTGTTGGAAGTACAGCAAGAGATTGGACAAAAATCTTGCAACAATGGGAGAGGACATTGGGGAGGGGGAGATGAGGGCGGAGGGTGGGATAGGTACAGGGTGGAGGGAAGATATAGGGGGATAAAAAAGGGGAAACAATGTAATTAATAAACTGAACAATAAAAATAAATAAATAAATAAATAAAAAATTCATTTATAAAAAAAATAATAATAATAATAATAAAATTCACAAATTAACTCAAACAATGGAAATTCATAGATAAGTGATAGGATTAAAGAAAGGACATATTTAATATAATCTTAAAAGATCAGGGTTTGACCTGATTGGATTGGAAGGGAGAATCTTTTGTCCTTAATTCCCTCTTTTTATGTTTGGATCCTGTGCCTGGTCCTGCATAAGTAGGACTTCAGTTCATTAGAGAAATGCCACCAATTCAACAGGCATAGTATGGGAGATGGAGATGACAAACACCAAGCTCTGTAATTTGGGAAACATTGAAAGCAATCCCTGTTATTGGGTCACTTTTGTCAACCTAAGAAACGCCCAAACCTGTAAGAATTTTTATGAATTCATATGAGCCAAACTAATGACAATTGCCAGAAAGCAAAATCTCAACAGATTGAGAGAAGGCTCCAGTCCTAGCCAGTCTGGCTTGAAGGAAGGGTCCCAGGTTCAATTCCAGTCAAGAGCATGTACCTTAGTTGCGGGCTTGATCCCCAGTAGGGAGCACTGATGATTCTCTCTCATCAATGTTTCTGTCTATCTCCCTCTCTAAAAAATCAATTAAAAATATATTTTTTAAATCTTAAGAGAGAGTGAGGGTTCCAGAGAAGGTAATTTTGCACCCTAACTTATACATTAGAATCAAAGAAGGAGGCATAAAGAGGCTGGCGAGCTTGGTAGTTAGAGTGTTGGCCCAAGCATGGAAGGGTCTCGGGTTTGATCCAAAAATCAATGGAAAAAGGAACGACGACAACAAAAAAGAAGGCAAATGCTTTTTTTGAATTGGTGGATATAGGATAGTTGACAATGAACACTTACTGCACATGGGGGTGGTATTCTGGGAACAAGATAACAGTGATAGATAGGTTCTATGTGGTCTTGCTCAGGTTGAGGAGACTGTGTCCTGAGGGGTCTGGGAGAAGGGATTGTGCAAATATTTCAAAAGTATGTTATCTTAGATGCAAAAGAAGAAAATAGGCTCAGGTAAGATAAAGATTGACCTTTGTCAAGAAAGATTATGGCCTAGGACTTGATTGACTACCCAACATGATTTCTTTAGTTAAGAAGTTTTATATTCAGATCATCCAATGTGATTGCTTTCAGTCTAAGTTTGTAAGGCCACCACGCAGGCCTCCCCTGAGCTTGTCGGGTTTGGTATATGGCCTCTTTTTCATCCATACTTTCTTAGGTTACCTTTCTTGTAGCATATCTTATTCCAGGTAAAATGTATGACTCCTTTAGAATAAACTATGGGAATGGCCTATATTTTGAATATAGGCCTAATATTTTTAATTTGACAGGAGTAAGATTTATTATTTAGAAGGTCTTTTTATCCTTCCTTAAATCCTAAGTTTCATGTGTTGGAAAAAAGTGAGATTTTATAACAAAAAGAGGTATGAAAGTAATTATTAAGGAATCATTAGGGAGCATCAGGTAAGGAGGGCTGATGGTGATCTATCCTACTCTTGCTTCTGCTCCCCTCACTGCCTGGCTTCCCATAACTTGAGTGGCACTGATTAAATGTCCATCTTCCTAAGCCTCTACCAGAATTCACCATGGGGTGAAAAGAGGCAATACAGATGGTGGCTCGGGTTTTTCATTTCTGAAACTGCTAACATAAAACAACCCAAGTCATAAAAAGCTTCATTCAATAGTTAGTTGAACTCAACAATCAAAATGATTCAGTTGAACCATTTGAAAAAATAATTATTAAAAAGAACTAGCAGCCCATTATTAAGTAGCTGATTCTTCTTCCAATTCAAGTATGCTGGTTTTTTCTCTCCTACGTGTGGTTTGATTTGGTGAGAGCTACTTTGAGGTGGATCATTTTAGGACAAAGGTGACTCTTAAATTATTACTGTTTTTATAAAAAGTAAATTATGTGTAGGAATTTTTAGGAAGACATATTATTCAGCAATATCAGATATATCAATGAACCTACTGCGGCCCAAAGGATGCAGGGCACAAAAGGGATTGGGAGGGCATTGGAATAACCATTATCAACAAACATTTACAGAGGGCTGATTGTGAGCAGTCTAAGACCGGTTGCCTTCCTCAGACACACTGATTAGATATAAGTGGACAGACACATGCCTAAACCCTTAAATAATAATATACACTATTGTGTGCTGTAAAGTGAGTGAGTGGTAAGATAGTATGAGATTTCAGATAGGATGTAGTAGGCAGAATAAAGTTTCCCCTTCAAAGATACCTGAGTCCTAATCCTAGAGTCTGTGACTGTGTTATATTTCATGGCAAGGGGGAATTAAGGTTGTTAATCAACAGATCTTGACAGAAACATTATTTCGGATTATCCTGGGGACCCAATGTAATCATAAGTGACCTTTAAAGTAGAAGAGGAGGCCCTAGCTGGTTTGGCTCAATGGATAGAGTGTTGGCCTACAGACTGAAAGGTCCCAGGTTTAATTCCAGTCAAGGGCACGTGCCCAGGTTGTGGGCTTGATCTTCAGTAGGGGATATGCAGGAGGCAGCTGATCAATGATTCTCTCTAATCATTTTCTATCTCCCTTCCTTTCTCTGAAGTCAATAAAAAAAATTTTTTTAAAAATAAAGTAGAAGAGGAAGTCAGTCAGATTTAAAGAAGTTCCATTGTTGGAGGAAGGAGCCACAGGCAAGGAATGCAGGTGACCTTGAGAAGCTGGAAAAGGCCGGAAATACTCTCTCCTAGAGCCTCCAGAAGGAATGTTGCTCTGTAGACACCTTGATTTTACCCCAGTTGAGACCTGTTTTGACTCTGGCCTCTAGAATTGCAAGATAATAAATTTTTGTTGTTTTAAGCCGTAGTTTGTGATAAGTAGAGCAGCAATAGGAAATTAGTATAAGGATGCTGAAGAGAAAGAGGAGTCAGGGGACAGTTTCAGGAAGAAGGTGGTTCTTGAACTAGACAATGATAATAAGAGCAGTGGCCGGCAAACTGCAGCTCGCGAGCCACATGCGGCTCTTTGGCCCCTTGAATGTGGCTCTTCCACAAAATACCACTGCCTGGGCAAGTCTATATTGAAGAAGTGGCGTTAGAAGAAGTTTAAGTTTAAAAAATTTGGCTCTCAAAAGAAATTTTAACCGTTGTACTATTGATATTTGGCTCTGTTCACTAATGAGTTTGCCAACCACTGGTAAGGGTAATAGTAACAGAATTAAAATTAAAAAATGTATGTTCCAGGTATTAGGCTAAGCTCTTTATAACCTTTAATCCATTTATCCTCACAAAAACTATAAAGATAATATTCTTCCCCATTTTGCAGATGAGAAAACAGATTAAAAGAGATTAAGTAAATTGTATAATCATTACAGTGTAATATTAGTCACAACATCTAGTTAATAGCTAGCATTTTAATGACATAATGGAAGCTGACATTTATTAAGTGCTCACCGTGCACAGGCAAGTTGCTAAGGATATCCCTGTCACTATCTCATGTAATTCTCTCAGGATCTCTAGCATGTAGTGATTTGTAATTTTTTGAGACAAGGGTTTATCCCTCCCAGTTCAGGAAGGAAAGGGTCTGGAAGCAGAAAATCCAGTCAGGACACAACAGTCCAGACAATTGCTGTTCAGAACCTAAAGTTCAGGTAAAGACAGTATGGGTATGGAAAGGAGAAAATGGGTTCCACAGACAAACTGTTTCTTTTTTGAAACACTAGATGCCCAGTGCATGAAATTCATGCATGCACTGGGGGCGAGGGAGGAGGTATC
Source organism: Antrozous pallidus (assembly GCA_027563665.1). Classification (NCBI taxonomy): domain Eukaryota; kingdom Metazoa; phylum Chordata; class Mammalia; order Chiroptera; family Vespertilionidae; genus Antrozous; species Antrozous pallidus. The sequence continues at coordinate 59,297,531 of CM050516.1, read as the reverse complement.
CCTCAGCCCAGCCTGCTCCCTCTTACAGACTGGGAGCCCTCAGGAGATGTCCTACTGACTGCTTAGGCCCACGCTCCGTGCTGATCAGGGGAAGGCGGCAGCCCCCTTACACTGCTGCTGTAGCCACTGCCAGTCACCACAGCTGCCAAGGTGTTTTCAGCAACATGGACTCTAGTCCCTTCACCATGAAAAAATGACAACTTTCTTTAAGCATTTTCAAGATGTGTCTTTTATAGGATATGACATTTCTTTCTTTTTTCGTAATCCTCACCTGAAGATGTTTCCATTGATTTATAGAGAGTGTGGAAGAGAGAGAAAAGGAGAGACAGAGAGAAACATCAGTGTGAGAGGGACACTTTGATTGGTTATCTCCTGCATGAATGAGCCCTAACCTTGGCCCCTGTTATCTAGGAGTCTGTAACCTAGGTACATGCCATTAATCAGAATTGAACCCAGACCCTGCCATTGGCAGGCTGAGGCTCTATCCACTGAGCCAAACTGGCTAGGGCAGGATATGACATTTCTTAGCCCTCCAGCAGTGGACCTTCATTTTTTTCTCCAGGAGTGTGATAGAAAAACCCTAGATCACCTTTTTGGATTATTATTACCCAAGTTACCAAGAACACTGCAAGTCGTGGCATATAGAGAGCCTAGCCAATGAGCGGTCAGAAAAGGTGTTTATGCTTAAACTGGTTTGGCTCAGTGGATAGAGTATCATCCTACAGAATGAAGGGTCTCAGGTTTGATTCCTGTTAAGAGCATGTACCTTGGTTGGGGCACATCCCCAGTGGGGAGTGTGCAGGAGGCATCTGATCGATGTTTCTCTCTCATCAATGTTTCTGACAGTCTATCCCAGTGGTTGGCAAATTCATTAGTCAGCAGAGCCAAATATCAACAGTACAACGATTGAAATTTCTTTTGAGAGCCAAATTTTTTAAACTTAAACTTCTTCTAATGCTGCTTCTTCAAAATAGACTTGCTCAGGCTGTGATATTTTGTGAAAGAGCCACACTCAAGGGGCCAAAGAGCCGCATGTGGCTCACGAGCCACAGTATGCCAACCACTGGTCTATCCCTCTCCCCTCTTCTCTGTAAAAAATCAATAAAATACATATTTTTTTAAAGAAAAGAAAAGGTGTTTCCTCTGCAGTCCAAGCGCAGAGGATCCCCTGCATTGTGTCCATTGGGCTGAGGGTGTGTCTCGGCCACTGGGGGCACGCCACCAAGCCTGGTGGCCCCGCGTTCACTGTGTCCACCGGGCTTGGGGGCATAAACCCGGGCCACTTGACAGGGGTGCATGTGCAAGAGGCCGCGGAGCGGGAACATTCACTGCATTAATGTCCTGGTCGCTTGTCTCAGGACCCATCCCGCTTGGCGCCTCTGGCTGCTTGTCTTGGGGCCCAGCCCACTTGGTGCCTCCAGCTGTTTCATCCTGGGACCTAGGCCCCCTGCCACTGGCACCCACACCCATAAGCCACTCCTGGCTGGTGGCATTCTGGGACGCTGGCTGCTCAGGGCCTTCGCACGGGCCCTGGGTCCCAAGGATGTTCCCTCGGCGCAGCCTGGGTCCCAAAGATCTTCCTGGGACCAAGGCCGCTGAGTGCCCACGTATGCAAATTAACTCACTATCTTTGTTGGGTTAATTTGCATACTTGTTCCTGATTGGCTGGTGGATGAAATGGAGGTACAGTCAAATTGCCTCTTTCTCTTTTATTAGTATAGATAACTCCTGTATTGAAGAAACTTTGGTTCTATCTCTAATATCTCCTCTCTGTGAGATGAGGATGCTGTTTTTTAATGAGTTTAGGCATTTTATAATTGGAATTAATGAAAGGTGTCAGTATTAACAGTGTTGTAGACCAAGCTTTTCCATTTAACCTCAAGTGTGGACAGAAGGCATGTACATTTCTCTATATTATGCCTCATTTCTCTCCTAAGATGGTATCTCACAGAAATTGCCTTTAATTTCTTGGTGTTTTAAAACAAAAGAGATAGTGGTAACAACAATAAATATGTTTATTGAAAACCTGTCATATAAAAGAGCAACATACTAGTCACTGTGAGAGTCTTAAAAGTGACTGAAAATCAGTTTGGAAGCCCATCTGAACAAGGATGATGAAATGGAATTAGAAAGGGGAGGTGATTAGGTATTGCTTGGTGTCAGTAATATTAGAGTGACCACTAGCTTCTTTTCAAGTAGACATAGGTTTGCAATTTTTCCTGCCTAAATATAAGAACCATTTAAATATTTTAGAAAAGCCTCTGAAATTTTGATCTCAGTTAAAATTCCATCCATGTTCTGGTTGAGTAGATCCAGTTTTGTTATCTTTTAAAGAGTCATCAGAGTAGGAGTCTAGAAATTTGGATATCTTGTCTTGGATGGATTCATTATTTTGTTTATTCTGTTTATTATAAGTAAAGAGGTAATGATATTATAACTGCAAAGAATTCCTTTTCAGATTATGTGTATCCTTTAGCTAATACTGAATAATGCAAAACATTAATGTAGGATTGATCCGTTTTTTAGAAATTAATATATTGTATTTACACCCAAGTTGCAATTTGAGGGTAAATGCTTGAGAATGTGATGCAGAATCCCCTCATAGATAATTCTCATTCTAAAGAGATATTCAGTACTCCAGTTTGTACAAGATAGATTCCTTTATACCACTTTGTAGTCTATTGCAAGTGTGTCTGGGTATATTCATTCATGTAGACTGAGTCTTTCCACTAATTCAAAGAACAATTTAGGACCTTTCACTGCCAACTTAAATTAGCAGTGTAATTTCCTACCCAATGGAGTTTGATTTTCTCTTCAGTTAAGTGATCAAAGTCAAATCATTAAAGCCTATGTGTCGTACGATAGATTCTCAGAAGTTCTGAGTTGGCCATTCTTCTTAGTTTTAATCAAGGCCAAAAAAAATAGCATTTGCATTTTTGTCATCTTCATTTCCAAGTGTTTGTCATATTATTCAATTCAGAGTCACCCCGAGTGGTTACACATCAGTAGAATCTGTCTAACCATTCTCAAAAAGCTGTCCCTGCCAGAACAGGGCCTGTTTCTATATTAAGTGGCATACAATCTAAATACATAAACATTAGAATCATGTATGACCAGACTACTTAAGCCAGAAGTCATCATGGCAGGAAAATTTGGGTAATATGGCATTTTCACAGAGTCGCTGACTGAGTGCAGTTTTCTGTCACTCTCCTGATTCTCAGTCCCTTTGATGTGCTGTGGTTTTCCTCATTGCCTCCTTTACCTCTCCCCACATATGCACACATACAGTCACCACCAGCACCCTTTGTACCTGTTTTGCCTTATTTTCTGCCTTTGTTCTGTTTGCAGAGTATTCTTCCATTTCCTCAATTAGCTTTATTAACCAGGAGACATGGATGAGTAGGGATAGGGAATGCAAGTACTCTCATGCCCTGTTTGTATATGTCTATGACATATAGCTGCAAAAACCAACAGACTTTTACATGGCCATCCAGCCATGCTGACCTTCACATTGAGATTGTACTGCTGATCTTTGACCTAAATCATTAAACTCAGTTTGGTGTGCCCCTGGAGTTAGTGCATTGTCCACAATAAATACGCAGCATTTGGCAACTAAATATTAGAATTAGAGCAGGAGGGGAGGGAGCTGGAGGTAGAAGAGGACGTAGAAGAGATAAATGGTGATGTGGAAACAAGTTTCTTGCAAAAAAAAAAAATAATTAAATATAGAGCTAAACAACTTTTTTTGTGTATAAATGTTAAGACTTTGGGCTAGTGTGTTTATTTATATGATTTCCAAGTATGTAGAAGTTCAGGAAGCCTTTGCAAGTACATTTTCTTCTAATTATTTAAAAATTAGAAACTCTGAATTAAAAATGGGAAGGGGAATGTGCCAAAAAGTATTTGATTTGAAATAAATAAGATCCATATGCTTACAGCACGGCACAGAGCAAGATGAAATTTCTTTGTTTGCTATAGGTCAATTATTATTTTACTTACGGGGATTTTATCCAAATGTTTTTGGTGGTGGTTTTGTGTTTTTTATTTTGTTTGTTTTTTGTTTTTTGTTTTTTTTACCATTGGCAAGACCCAGATCTTGAATCTGTCCTCAGTGCTTTGTTTTTTTCAGCCTTGTGTTTTGGACCAAAATAACAACCACATACTATTTTGCCAGAAATTCAGCATTACCACTAATGTGTTTTTTAACAATTACACAATATTCTTGGCTGTCATAAAAATTACTTTGCGTAAAATTAATATATAAAAATATGTGCAGACACAGACGTATAACATACACACACTACATATTTATATGTATTCAAGCTAAAAGATGGCTTATGGCAAAATTAAAAGTCTAATTATTTGTATAGTTTGAGAAAAAAATCACATCAAAAACATGTATTTTAATTTGTTAAGAAGTGGAGGATGGGAATATTGTGAGTAATGGATAATTTATGTAGGATTTAGGATAATAATGGATAATTTATGTAGGATTTGTAATAGGTTACAAACACTGTGTAGCCATTTTTACATATAAATGTAACACAGATAACAGTGAATTTGAGAGGAAATGTTTAAAATGTGCTTCAACAAATTATCAACTTATTTTCTTGGACTTGAATTATTAGCTCCATTGAGAAGTACTTGTGGGGAGGTATTTTTTGTATTTACTTAGTTGAGAAAGTATAAAAAGTCTGTAAATTTTCCTGTTTTTAACCAAGAATGAAGGAGAGCTACGAGCATGTGCTTCCTGAGTGGCCACATTCCAGCTGTGCAGACTGGTCATAGCACATCTGCCAATCAGAATAGGCCCTTCAGGGAAGCCCTCAGATGCTGAGTCTTGTTTACAAGCATTGTGACTGTTTCTCCCCTCCTCTTGTGTGCTGTACCATATGAAGAGTGGGGGAATTTGGGATTGCATGCCTGAGTAAACTGTAGGAAACTAGGATCACAGCCACAACAAATGGTATTACGGGCAGACTTTGAGCTCATCGTTAGCCACAGGTAAGAGATGTTGCTTTGTTATCTGAGGATAGCTGATCTGCACCCAGTTTCTATCTAGCTTTACTTTGAGACATTATATTTTATTTTTGTTAGCAAAACTAGCAGGCTAACAACTGAAGGGGAATGATTGAAGATATGGTTAAAATGTGTGTTGTATTTCTGTGACTAAATTTTTAGTATTCAACAGTGAAAAACTCTGGTATTTTTATTTAAGGGCAGGGTAAAACCAAGTTAAAATAAAACAAAAGTTTTAAAAGCGTCAGTGACAATTAAGTCACTGTGTAGAGAAATGGGAGCCAGAAGCATATTAACAGTATGCATTTGGGGGAGCATTATATCTAAACAAACGTTTTATTGCAAGTCTTCCTCCTTGTTAGTCTTTCAGACAGCAGTGTTTTCCTGTGTACTGACTCTTTGGTTTAGAAAACCTTTCTTAATTATCATGAACCATTCAGAAAGAATCGATGTATACATTTAACTATGTAAATCTGATTCCCTTTTTTCCATAATTCTCTCCAGAAGTTTTACAGTACGTTCTCATTATCTTTATGCTGCTCCACCAGCAATAAAATTAAGGGGAACAAAAGAATTCCTGTCTGCTCTTTGTTTTAGGGTTAAATTTTATTATGTTAATAATAATTTAGAAGATACTTTAGAAAACTATTTTGACAACATTGCATAGGATTTTATTGTGGCTTACACTTTACTTTCTGTTGTTAATTTTCCCTTAACACTGATTTTTTTTTTTTTTGAGCATGTATTGAAAAAAGATATTCAGAGTAGAAAAAGACAACCTGTGGGTTTTGTGGTTCTTTCTCTTATATATATAATAGTCTTACAGATGATTGATAACATTTTACAGCATCCCAAAGAGGCACTTTTTGCAAACTTTTAAGCAGTCAAACTTTTGTCTCTTACCCTCAAGCAGGGTTTCTCAACCTTAGCATAGTTGACATTTTCATGAGGTAATTTTTTTGTTGTAGGGCGCATTGTAGGAAGTTTAGCAGCATCCCTGGTCTGTAGCTGCTAGATGCTAGCTGTGACAATAAAATAAAATAAAAAAATGTCTCCAGACATTGCCAAATGTTCTGTGGGTGAAATCCCCCTTGGTTAAAAAAAACCACTGCCCTAACGCACATTAGGCTTAATTATCTTTCAAACATTGAAATCCTTTGCTCTGGGTGATAGAGAGTTAAGGATGAGGATGTACTGGTTTTAGTGTATTTGCAGATGTTGCTGTAGCTGACTGCTGATTTTTTCCCCTCTTCATTCTGTTAGAAGTTTTTGCCAACCATGATTCATGGAATAATTTTTTGGAGCTGAGTAATTTGTGGTTTTTCAATTTCCTTACTTTTTTTCCTTAGCTAAATTTGTTTTGGTTTTTAGCAAAGTGTTTAAAACAGCAAAGATCTTTGAAATGAAATAATACACGTAATGATATATTTTCAAAGTAGACAGTTTTAAACAACCATAAAAACTGTATCTGCTTGTCTTTCTCTGTGTCCTTTCTACCTCTTCTGTCAGACAAACTCTCTTAACTGTGATGAAGAACCTTACACAGAAGAAGACACAGCAACCGTTGAGCAGTTCTTATGAAATATAATGGTATGGGAGCTGGTATTTAAGAACTTTTCCAAGGCTTCTAAAGAACATTTTGGCATGTAATTATCTTCTTACTTTACAGATCGCAACGAACGAAATAAACCAGAGCATCGTTCTTCAAGGTATGAACTTAAAATATTTAATAATTCTGCATACAGCTTCTCGTTTGAAAAATGCATGTGTCCCTTTTAGAGTTACTGTATATTTGAATTTTCTATGGCATTAAAGATGCTTTACAGGGAAATTCTCTAAACAAATTCTATACTAATAAAAGGGTAATGTGCAAATTGGTCAGGATGCCCTCACAGTAACGACCGAACAGCAGGCTGCATGGGGCGACCAGGCCGGCAGGGGGTGGGCGGTTGGGGGTACCCAGGACAGCGGGGGGCAGCAGTTAGGGGCGATCAGGCCAGCAGGCAGAGGCAGTTAGGGGCAATCATGCTGGCAGAGGGGACAGTTAGGGATGGTCAGACAGGCAGGTGAGCAGTTAGGAGCCAGTGATTCTGGATTATGAAAGGGATCCTGGATTGGAGAGGGTACAGTCTGGGCTGAGGGGAACCCTCCTCCCCCATACATGAATTTTGTACACTGGGCCTCTAGTCTATAATAATAAAATTATAATATGCTAATTAGACTGGACGTCCTTACAGATAAAGCCGAAGTTGTGAGGGAAGCCTGGGTCCTAGGTGCCAGAGGGAAGCCAGTGCCAGCAGCCAGGGAAAAGAAAACATACTGATGCACAAATTTTGTGCATCAGGCCTAGTATTTTAATAATTTTTCTTTATTGATTAAGGTATTACATATGTATCTTTACCCCCCCCCCCCCAAATTGTCCCCCAATGCCTCCCCTCACTCATGCCACACACTCCTGGTGTCTTTGTCTGTTGGTTATGATTGTTTGCATGCATATAAGTCCATTGGTTGATCTCTTCCCCATGCCCCTACCTTCCCCTGCCTTTCATCTGAGATTTCAAGGTCTAATTAATGCCTCTCTATCTCTGGATCTGTTTTTGTTCATCAGTTTATGTTGTTCATTATAATCCACAAATGAGTGAGATCATGGGATGTTTATCTTTCTCTGACTGATTTATTTCGCTTAGCTTAATGCTCTCCAGGTTCATCCATGCTATTGCAAATAATAGGAGTTCCTTTTTAGAGCAGCGTAATATTCCATGGTATAGATGTCCCACAGTTTTTTAATTCACTTATCTGCTGATGGGCACTTAGGCTATTTCCAAATCTTAGCTATTGTAAATTGTGCTGCTATGAACATACGGGTGCATATATATGTCCTTTCTGATAGGTGGGATTTATTCCTAGATGTGAGATCACCAGGTCAAATGGGAGTTCCATTTTTAGTTTTTTGAGAAACTCCATACTGTTCTCCATAGTGGCTGCACCAGTCTGCATTCCCACCAGCAGTGCACAAGGGTTCCTTTTTCTCTGAGCCTCTCCAGTACTTGTCATTTATTGATTTGTTGATGATACTCATTCTGACAGGTGTGAGATGGTACCTCATTATTGTTTTGATTTTTATCTCGGTTGATTAGTGAGTTTGAGCATGTTTCATATGTCTCTTTGCCTTCCTTATGTTCTCTTTCGAAAAGTGTCAATTTAGGTCCATTGCCCATTTTTTTATTAGGTTATTTATCTTCCTTTTGTTAAGTTGTATGAGTTCTCTGTAAATGTTGGAGATTAAACCCTTATTGGAGATAATATTGGCAAATATGTTTTTCCATGCAGTGGGCTTTCTTGTTGTTTTATTGATGGTTTCTTTTGCTGTGCAGAAGCTTTTTATTTTGATGTAGTCCCATTTGTTTATTTTCTCTTTAGCTTCCATTGCCCTAGGAGCTGTATCAGTGAAGATATTGCTTTGGCATATAACTGAGATTTTGCTGCCTTTGGATTCCTCTAAGATTTTTATGGTTTCCTGTCTTACATTTAAGTCCTTTGTGCATCTTTAGTTTATTTTGGTGCATGGTGTAAGTTGGTGGTCTAGTTTCATTTTTTTTTTTGGCATGTATCTGACCAATTTTCCCAGCACCATTTATTGAAGAGACTCTCTTGACTCTATTGTAAGCTTTTGCCTTCTTGTCAAATATTAATTGAGCATAGTGGTTTGGGTCGATTTATGGGTTATCTATTCCATTCCATTGGTCTATATATTTGTTCTTGTGCCAGTGCCAGGCAGTTTTGAGAACAGTGGCTTTGTAATACAGCTTGATATCTGGAATTAAGACCCCTTCTACTTTGTTCTTCTTTCTCAGGATTGCTGCAGCTATTCAGGGTCTTTTTTTATTCAGGGTGAATTTTTGGAGAGTTTTTCCTAGGTCTGTGAAATATGCCATTGGAATTTTAATGGGGAGTGCATTGAATCTGTAGATTGCTTTGGGTGTTTAGTATGGACATTTAATGATGTTGATTCTAACAATTCATGAGTATGGTATCTTCTTCCATCTGTTTATATCTTCCTCTATCTCTTTTTTCAGTATCCTGTAGTTTTCTGAGTACAGATTTAATAAAATTATTAACTACTTACAAGACACTAGAGATCCAGTGCATGAAATCTGTGCACTCAGGGGCAGGGGGGATGGGCTGTGCCCTCTCGCAATCTAGGAGCCTTCAAAGGATATCCGAATGCTGGCTTAGGCCGCAGAAAGCAGGCCTAAGCCAGCATTCAGACATCCTTAGCATTGCCACGGAGTTGGGAGAAGCTCCCACCACTGCTACTGTGTTCGCCAGCTATGAGCCCAGCTTCTGGCTGAGTGGCACTCCTCCTATGAGAGCGCACTGACCTCTGGTAGTCAATGTGCGTCATAGTAACCAGTCGTTCTGCCATTGGGATGTAATTGGCTCTCTTACATCCCCCAAGGTGTCCCGAATTGTAAGCAGGCACAAGTCAGGCCAAGGGACCCCACCAGTGCACAGTCAGAGCCAGGGTGGGATGCGGGAGGTTGGCCAGCCAAGGAGGGACCACAGGAAGGCGCCAAGGCTCTCCAGCCTGCCTCACTCAGTCCCATTCGGCCACACCCCAGCAGCAAGCTAACCTACTGGTTGAAGTGTCTGCCTCCTGGTGATCAGAGCATGTTATAGTGACTGGTTGACCCAGTCGACTGCCTGTCCCTTGGTGATCAGTGCACATCATAGCGAGCAGATGAGTGACCTTAGCATATCATTTGCATGTTAAGCTTTGATTGGTTGAACGGATGACTGGACACTTACTATATTAGGCTTTTGTTATATAGGGCTAGAGGCCCAATGCCTGAAGTTTGTGCACTGGTAGGGACCCTAACAGCTGGTGGCAGCTGGCCCTGCCCCCTGTTCGAACTCCTGGAAGAAATCCTGGTCAAGGGGACAATTTGCCTACTATGCTTTTATTACATAGGACTAGAGGCCTGGTGCACAAAATTATTGCACTGTGGTGTGGGTCCCTCATCCAAATCTGCACCCTCTCCAATCTGGGACTGTTGGCTTTCAACTGCTTGCCTGTCTGCCTGCTTCCTGATTGCCCCTAACCACTTCTGCCTGCCAGCTTGATCACCCCTAACCACTCCCTTACCAGCCTGATTGATACCTAACTGCTTTCCTGACAGCCTGATTGCCCCTAACTGCCCTCCCCTGCAGGCCTGGTCACCCCTAACTGCCCTCCCCTGCAGGCTTGATCACCCTCAACTTTTCTCCCTTGCAGGCCTGGTCCCTCCCAACTGCCCTCTCCTGCTGGCCAACTTGTGGCAGCCATCTTGTGTCCACATGGGGGCAGCCATCTTGTGTATTGGAGTGACAGTTAATTTGTATATTACTCATTTATTAGATAGGATTTTATTTTGAGAATTCCTATCAGTGACAGGTAAATCCTTACAAAAAAAATATTTTATCCCTATTTCCTTCCTTTTGGGTTTATTTTCCTCCCCTTTCTTTAACTGGTGTTTTTCTAAGTGTGTATTGCTTTTTCTTTTCTTTTCTTTTTTTTCTAATTATAAACTAACATGAGATCGTTGCAGAAATTTTAAAAAATATTTTAAAAAACTTTGAAAAACAAAACAGACTGCCTTTATCAGCTAGAGGTGGCTGGCTACTGCTAAAAATTTGGTGTAATTTCTTCTAGATTTTTTTATTAGCATATATGTATTCTAACTGAATTCTTTAAGTTCTTATTAGATAGTTTCAAATGGCTTATGTTACTTAAGCCTCTTAATCACTCTGTGACAGTGTGTTTTACAAGATCTTTATTGGCCTTAAAGAGTATTTTTTAAAATCTTTGCCAAACCTACAGGTAGAAAATTATTTAACTTCCATTCCTTGGCAATAATTTGATTTTTTTAAAACCTGTTCTGTGAAGGATTATAATTTTTCTAATATTATTTTCTCCTTATTCCATATTTTATAACTTTTTCTTTGCATTTTATGTTGTGGCAACTGACAAAATGATGATCATTCATTCATTCATTGGGTTGACTGGCTTGGTAAACCAAACCCGGATGTTTTTGCAAGATATCAAATCCTAAAATGCACTGATCTCAATGGATAAAAATACGAAATCCATGAAACTGCCATTACCCTGTTTCTCCGACAATAAGACAATGTCTTATATTAATTTTTGCTCCCAAAGATGCACTAGGTCTTATTTTCAGGGGATGTCTTATTTTTCCGTGAAGAAGAATATGGTACATATTTATTGTTGAACAAAAAAAGGAAATTTATTACCTGTATACAGTATGGTAGTAGTTGTCATCACAAACCAGCATAACCAAACAAACTGTGAATCCTACGGTATCAAGAATTTCTTGTTACTACCTTTATTTCCATGTACAACAATCTATGGTACATTTACTGATACTGATATTTACCGGTATGAACACAAAGTAAGATTTATTCAATGACAGTCATGTCATCATCTTCTGGAACATCATCATAACAATCCAAACTCTGAATTTCCTGGTGAATTTATTGTGACTCCATTTCTTTCAGAATCAGTGGACCAAATCTCTCATGTTTAGCAATGTCCTTAAATGAGTACTTCTTGTCAAGGTAGCCTGCTCGTAGTGCATTTGCAATGCAGCTGTCAGTGATTTTCTCCCATGAATTCTTCACCCAAGTCACAACCTCTTGCAGTTCAGGTTTCACAAAGTTTCCACACTGATTTCTGTCCATTCTATTTTCAATATAGACATTAATTTCCATGTGCAAATTGTCCTTGAATGGCTTGTTTATTGCAATATCAAGAGTCTGGAGATAGGCTATCATTCCTGTGGGAATCATTATTTGATCTATTTTTCTTTTATGAAGAAATTTCTTCATGTCTTTAGCACAGTGAGTGCTGGCTGTATCCCAGACTAGCAGGCCTCTTTGGCTCCCTCATATAACAAGTGGCAGCATTAAATCAACCCACTTCCTTGTAACTGCTTGTGTGGCCCAGGATTTTTCAGTTTCAAGAATAAAAATATTATAGGGAGGTCTTATTTTCGGGGGGATGCCTTATATTACAGCAAGAGGCAAAACTGTAAGTAGGTCTTATTTTCGGGGGATGTCTTACTTTTGGGGAAACGGTAGAATAGCAATACGTTTTGCAGGAATTGTCACTAAAAAATAAGTTAATGAGACCTAATATAGGGATAAAATATAGCTGGATATTTGAAGTATAGGCTGATATTTTTCAGGTTTAATTCACATACATTTAAATTCACTCTTTTTGGTATACGATTATATTAGTTTTGGCAAATATCCAGTTATGTGACCACTGTTACAATCAGAAAAGTTTGTGCGATTGATACTTTTAATACTTAAAAAAAAAATAGTAATAAGGAAAAAAAGACCATGTAAGAAAGAGAACTTGGACAGCATAATTAAGTAACATAAAGTTGGAAGGGTAAAAAAAATACTTAAGATTATATGATCAGGATCCTTAAGACCTTTGACATATTGAAGGTTTAACTGAATAAAGCAATATGTGTTTTAATTGGAACAAATTTAAATCCTTACATACACTTAGGTCTGAAAGAAAAATTGAACATGAAAAGGGGAAATATGACAACAATATATTTAAAAAGTCTTAAGGATTTAATTCTTCACAAATTCATCATGAGTTAAAATTTTTATGTCATTGCCTTCATTTCCCCCAAAATGTCAGCATTGATTTAATTACATTGAAAGAATTAAAGTGTCCAGTATTTCAAAAATGTTATAGCTCTAGATCATACTTTTAATGTTGTATTCAATTATGGGTCCACAAACCCTGGAAAAATCAAAGTGTTCAATAGTTGATATAACTTGGGGAGCTTAAAAACCCCACATACACAGTCCCCATGCTCCCAGATATTCTCATTCAGTAAGCATTGAATGAGTAGATCCTAGGACTCTATATATGAAAAAAGTTCCCTAGTGATTCTGATGTATAATCAAGTTGGGAACCCCTGGAATAGAAAAAAGCAGTTGAGTTGGGATAGGCAATATGAAAGAGAAAAAGTAGGGTAAAGATCAAAGCTAAGTTATAGGAGACTATATAAGGAATCAGTTGAATTTAGCCTAAGTGTGGAAGTTTTGGGAGGTGTATGAGATAGAAATAATGGGCCTTAAACATTTAGAGAGCTGGCATGTAGAAGAGACTAGCAAAATTATTCCTCATAAATGCTATATTCCCCACGAAGAGGAAATGGGGATTCTTGGGGGAATGGCTGATTACAGGTCTGGTGAAAGGGCAAGTATAAGTGAGTGTAGACTTCTGATGTGACAGAAAGTTAGGAAATGTTCAACTAATCGAGTCCTGTCAAGAAGGCCTAGGAGGCAGCTTCAGGAGGCTCCTACTGACCAATTCTGGGGTAATTTGAGTATTAAAAATGTCTCAGTGACAATGGATTCCAGCACATTGGCTTTTTTTTTTTTTTTTTTGCAATTCATGTAGAAAAAAAATCATACAATCAGCAGGTCATAATTTTATAATTTTCAATGTAATAGTTGATTCAGACAAGAATCATCACAGGCTCCTAAAATTTGGGCAAAAAGTTGTTGGAGGAATAGATATTCACACTGTCTTAAAATATGTTATTCCATTTTTAATTATTAAAGGGAAAATATACTTTCCCAATAAAAATAACTGGTGATCAGATTTTTTATCAAGTGGTCAACTTATATATCATCATTAGTATGTGCTTCCAGATAATGCATCAGCAATACATGTAGCTAATACTTGTATAATTGTAGTCCTGGCAAAAAAGAAAAATAATGTCATGAAATATACAAAAAGGCTGGGAAAATATTCAAGATTAAAAACAGACTGAATTTCTTTTTAATCTGGAATTTTAAAATCCAGATTTAAAACAAAACACTTTGGGGAATAATTAAGAAAATGTTAATGTGAATTTCATTTTAGATAATGGTTTTGGGGTGTTTTGTTTTTTGGGGGTTTTTTTGAGAGTCCATTTATTAAAGCTGAGATAGTGAAACAAGGAAGGGCTAAGGAAAGAAAAAGCAATAGGAGAGAGACTAAACAGGGCTGCTTTGGCTTGCTAGAAACATTATGGGAAAGTGAGCCTGGGTGAGGCTGATGTCAGCTCACTGGAGAATCAGAGAAAAGGGGGCCTTGGAGACAGGTTCAGGGGGTTAGCCCAGAGGAGACTCCTCTGCCCATTGCTTCCCTGGTTGCAAGTTTCCTGGGGACCCTTAGAGTTTAGGAAATGCACGCTTGTTGGAGAAGAGGATGAGGAAGGGAAAGGTGTGGGCATGTGCTTGGGTGGGAGAGCACCCCAATAGTAGTTTATTAATATTACCTTTTTAGATGTATAATAGGGATGCTGTTATGCGGTAGAATGTTCTTATTTTTAGGTAATATATGCTGAAGTGTTAGGTATGATGTAGTCTTATGTTTGCAACATACTCTCAGATGATTCATGACAACAAAAATACACAGCAAGAGGTAAAACAGAGAAAATACCAATAATTGGTGATTAGATGAAATGTATTTGTGTGTTAATTATACTGTTCCTTCAACTTCTCTGTAGACTTAAAATTTGCAAAATAGAGAACCAAGATGGCGGCATAGGCAAAACACCTATCTTGCCGTCATACACAGCAATTTTAATAATACAACTTAACGAAAGAACAAACACCTTCCAAAATCACCAGAAAACTGGCCGAGTGAAAATTCCACAAATAAAAGTGAAGATAAGACACTGTAACTCGGAGGAGCGGCGGTGAACAGCGTTGAAAGATTCGTGCAGAGAGAGGTTTGGAGTGCGCGCGCCTCGGAGAGGGCGGGCGGCTGAAAAACAGCCAGTTTTCTCGACCGGGGAGACAAAGACGTCCCACTGGACTGATTCTCCAGCTCTGGGCGAAGTCCAAGGAACCCACTATCATACGGGGTGAAAACTGGACAGTGGGAGGGCACGCCGAAGCTCGGGTGCTGCCGGGTCTGCTGGCTTGTGGAGAAGGCAGCTTGTGCGCGAACAGCTCGGCTGCGTGACGGCGCAGAGAGCGCTCTGCGACTCGCTCTCTCATTCGGAAAACCGACAGACTGCTTTGTTTTACGACCTTGGGTGAGACATTTCACATGCAGACCCATTTTGGGAGAGTCTGAATTCCCCGGCAGCCGGTGGAGCTCGGCAGCGGCTCTCTCTCAGAGGTGCTGGCGGCCATTGCCCTGGCACAGAGTCCCCGGGGCCGCATGGGGCAGAGCTGACGCTGTCTGCTTGGCCCCGAGACTCCGCCCATCCAACCTGAGCACAGCTGAGCTTCACAGACAATTGGACTGGAGGTCAACCCCTCCAAGTGCTAACAACGATTTACCTGAGCTTAACTTCAGCAAGACTGTGCAGCCCATATCCACCTCAGGTAACCAGGGAGGCTGAGCCACTGTCCCTAGTAGGAAGTCTACCACACAAAGCTAATTGACCAACTCAGGGAAGCAGCCACCATGCAGCAACATGGAAAGAAATCAGATGTGAAAGAAATGGAGGGAAAAAAACGACTGGACATGGAATTCAAAACCACGGTTATAGGGTTTTTCAAGAGGCTCCAACAAAAGATCGAGGCCTATAAGGAAATAAGCAAGACCACAAAAGAAATGATCAAAACCAACGTGGAAATGAATGAGTCCTACAAGGAAATGAACAAGATATAAACAAGGATATAAACAAGGATATAAACAAGACCTGCAAGGAAATGATCAAGACCAACGTGGAAATGAATGAGTCCTACAAGGAAATGAAGGAGACCCTCAAGGATATAAACAAGGATATAAATAAGAATATAAACAAGACCTGCAAGGAAATGATCAAGACCAACGTGGAAATGAATGAGTCCTACAAGGAAATGAAGGAGACCCTCAAGGATATAAAGGAGACTCTCAAGGATATGAAAAAAGACCAACCAGAAATTAAGCATACACTGACTGAAATAAAAAATATTATAGAAAGACCTAAAAGTGCTCTGGAGCACCCCAAGAACCAAGTTAAAGATTTGAAATACAAAGAGGGAAAATCCACTCAGCTGAAAAAGCAAGAAACCAAAAGAATCCAAAAAATTGAAGATAGTATAAGGGGCCTCTGGGACAACCTCAAGCATACCAACATCTGAATTATAGGGGTGCCAGAAAAAGAGAGAGACCAAGACAATGAAAACCTATTTGAAGAAACAGTGACTGAAAACTTCCCACACCTGGTGAAAGAAATTGACTTAGGAGTCCAAGAAGTGCACCGAACCCCAATATATCGGAACCCTAAGAGGACCACACCAAGGCACATCATAATTAAAATGCCAAGAGCAAAAGACAAAGAGAGAATAATAAAAGCAGCAAGAGAGAAACAGTTGGTTACCTATAAGGGAGCACCCATACGATTGTCAGCGGATTTCTCAACAGAAACGATGCAGGCCAGACGGGAGTGGCAAGAAATATTCAAAGTGATGAACAGCAAGAATCTACAACCAAGATTACTCTATCCAGCAAAGCTATCATTCAGAATTGAAGGTCAGATGAAGTGCTTCGCAGATAAGAAAAAGCTAAAGGAGTTCATCACCACCAAACCAACATTATATGAAATGCTGAAGGATATTCTTTAAGAAGAGGAAGAAGAAAAAGGTAAAAATATAAATTATGAACAACAAATACACATCTATCAACAAATAAACATATAAATCAAGTGAATTGATAGGCTGATAAACAGGCTAAACTGGTGAATATAACAGAGACATGGACATAGAGAGGGAATGGACTGACAATTCTTGGGGAGAAAAGGGTTGTGGGAAGTGCAGCAAGAGACTGGACAAAAATCTTGCAACAATGGGAGAGGACAGTGGGGAGGGGGAGGTGAAGGGGGAGGGTGGGATAGGTACAGGGTGGAGGGGAGCTATAGGGGGATAAAAAGGGGAAACAATGTAATTAATAAACTGAACAATAAAGATTTAAAAAAAATTTGCAAAATAGAAAGTAGCCTTGGGGGGAACTGTTGTGTGTGTTCCATGAAGTCCCAGAGGGCAGGATGTGAATCTGTGGGTGGAACGTTGGGGGAGTGGATTTTGTGACATAGCTGGTCAAAGATGGAATGGACCACATGTGATGAAACATTGTTAAGGAAAAAGTAGACTAGAAAAGGTTCACACATGGCTGCAGCCATGTGTACAGTCGATACCCAATAAATATTTGCAGAGAGGCCCTAATCCAGGCTCAGGATACAAGAAAAGCCTCCAACTTTACGAGCATGGAGCACCCATTGTTTTGGACTTCCAATCTCAGTGCATGTTTACTCTAAGGTCAATCAAATCTTCATAGTTCTACTTTAGCAGTGTTTTGTACTCTTGAGGGTATTCAGGAAATATTTTATTTGTTAATCTCTGATTTATACTGTTAGATTTTCAAGGGTTGTGCTATTAGTATTACTAACCCTAGTTTACTTAATATAGTGTGCCTGGTCCACAATAAGCCCCTGTTAAATAAATGTTTGCTAAATAAATGCCAAATGTAGTTCCAAGAGAGAAAGGGAAATGCCAATATTTTCTCCTTGCAAATTGGGAAGAACTTGATCCTCAAAAGCTTGCCCATGACTATTATTGACTATTCGTTATAGCAACGTCAAGAAGTAATATCCTGCCTGGCTGGTGTGGCTCAATGATTGTCGACCTATGAACCAGAAGGTCACAGTTCAGTTCCCGGTCAGGATGCATGCCTAGGGTTGCGGGCTTGATACCCAGTAGGGGGTGTGCAGGAAGCAACTTATCAATGATTCTCATCATTAATGATTCTATCTCTCCCTCTCTCTTCTTCTCTGAAATCAATAAAAATATATTTTTTAAAAAAAAAGGAGAAATGGGCCCTGGCCATTGCGCCTCAGATGGGTGGGCATTGTCCATACATGCCCAGGTTTGGAGCTTTATCCCTGGTAGGGGGTAAGCAGGAGGCAGCCAATCGAAACAGAAAGGCCATTATTTTCTGTTTGGGTGTCTACCGAGATTGGCAGTGATCTGTTCTCTTGCCATCCTCAGCTGAGCAGGGCTACCCCGCCAGGCCAGCAGTGCATCAGGCAGATTAATACCTGCTGCATCAATAGAGCAGAAAGAAGATATAAGCAAAAAGTCATTTAATTTTTGTATGTTTGTTGGTTCTTTTCAGGCCAGTTGGCAGCAAGAATGATAGGCTCAGGGCCCAGCAAGGATTAAGAGAAATGCATTTCTTTTTTCTTTTTTTTCATAAGACCAAACACTCCTATAGCTTTGGCAGTGAGAGATCAATAAATCTGGGATGCCTGCCTGTTCTTTCTTTTTGGTGCTGAAATAAGAAGGAAAGTATAACTCTTACCAAGTTAAAGAAAAAGTTCTATGAAGTATTGACCAATGCTAAGACCCCAAGCTAAAAAAACAATGTTTAGCAGTTTTTATAAGTCTTTTCATGCTGGCATTTTTAAATTTTGCTTGTTGCTGGTTGATCAATGTGCAAATCAGAAATATCTAAATTCTTCTTGTCTTTTTCTTATTTGTTTAAACACATCATTTCCAAAATTGATGTCCCATGGAACATTTTTCTGTAGGATATTAATATGCAAGAAATAAGCATGCATAAAAATGTTTGTGAAAGGATGAATTAAAACAAAATTGGAGGTATTTCTTTACTCTGATTCCACTAAGAGTCTTTGATATACTAAAGTACATTATAAAACTCCATATGAGAGATTTACTATACAGAATTTAAACTTTTTGTTTGAGTTTGTTAACTTCCTTTCCCAGACACAGCTATTCACAACATCTTGGAAAAAGTACTGTGGAATGGCATTAATCCAGAGGGAAGTAAGAGCTAAAGATAATAGAGAAAGTTAAGCTCTGTGGCAATTGGTGGCAAAAATGGAAAATTAGGAGCTTTTTTTTTTTTTTTTACCACTTCACTAATTCTGAATAATAGATCCCAATGACTTATGGAGGCTGCAAAACCAGCTATTTTGCTTAAATGTTATACTTACTACAAGGAAATAATTTACAGCAGTGACCAAAAAAATGCAGCAAAATAGAGAATTCCAAATCTGTTTCTCAAAAATTATTATTTAAATCTTAGTCTTCTAAAACCTCCTTAAAACTACCTGTTATAAAATCCCCTTTGATACCTATTCTTAAAATTCAATGAAATTTTAATGAAAATCACAAAAAAGATTTTTGAACTCATTACAGTGATTCTAAAATTCACAAGGAAGAGCAAGAATAACCAAGGTATTTTTTGAAGATCAGGAGAAGGAGGAGGACATGTAAGTAATTAAGACAGTGTTTTGTCAGCAAACAGAGAAACAAGTCAATGGAACAAAACAGAATCCACAACAGACACGATGGACATGTGTAATTATGTATTATAAGCTAGATAGAATTGGCATTACAGATCATTGGGGAAAGTGGACATGTCAGTAAGATAGTGCAGAAACAATTGATTACCCATATTTATAAAAATTCAGATGCAGTTTATTTTATTGTATCATGTCAGGTAGAATCTAAAGACTTGAAATTATAACAGTAAAGCTGAAACATTTTGAAGAAATATCTTTATGACTTCGAAGTTGGGAAAGAGTTCTTAAGGCTCAACAAGTACAAACCACAAAGAAAAATATTGGCCCATGTGAAAAAAATCTAAAACCTATATACATGAAGACATCAAAAGCATGAGAGAAGGCAAGTCATGACTGTACAATCAAAGCTCAGAGATGCAGAATTAGTGTCCACCCTTAAAAAATACACATTACAAAGAAAAAGACAAGTAACTCAGTAAGACAGGGGCAGGGAACTCATAAAATATGAAACCTAAGTAGCCAGCTAATTATTTGAAAAGATTCTGTACCTTGCTGCTATTCAGAAGATGTGTAGTAACATGATAACGAGATACCATTTCACTTCTATCCAGTTGGCACAGAAATCTCAACGACAGACAAATCTGCATGAGAATAACTTGATATATCATTCTTAGAGAGCAATTGAGCAATATCTGGTAAAGCTGAAAATGTCGGTACCATACAACCCAGGAGGTATTGTATACCCTAGAGAAATACTTTCACATGTGCCAAAGGAACCTTGTATAAGAATGTTGAGAATAGTACTGTTTGGATTTAGCTAACTACAAATAAACATGACAACATGGGTAAATATCAGAAACATAATTGTGTATGATAAAAAGCAAGTTGCAGGCCGAAACTGGTTTAGCTCAGTGGATAGAGCATCAGCCTGCGAACTAAAAGGTCCCAGGTTCAATTCCAGTCAAGGGTATGTAAATTGGTTGCAGGTACATCCCCAGTAGGGGGTGAGTAAGAGGCAGCTGATCGATGTTTCTCTCGCATTGATATTTCTAACTATCTCTCTCTTCCTCTCTAAGAAATCAATAAAATATATATTTTTTAAAACAAGTTGCAGAAGGGGAGGTAAGTATGATATCATTTATATTAAGCAGAGGTCAGCCGATAGGCCAAATCTGGCCTGCCACCTGTCTTTGTAAATAAAGTTTTATAAGAACTCTGCCATGCCTATTTGTGTGCATATTGTCTGTCTGCTTTCATAACACCCATAATGCCCTTAAAGCTGAATGTATTTACTATCTGATCTTTTATAAAAAACCTTGTGAACTCCAGATACCAAAAATAAATTGCAGATTCTTTATCATAGGTGAAATAAATAATATGATGTTTATTGCATATTTTATGGTTACATGTATATTATGTACATATATTTTTATTATATATTTTTTATTATTTTTATTAATCTTCACCTGAGGATATTTTTTCCCATTGATTTTTGGAGAGAATGGAAGTGGGGAGAAAAATATCAATCAGTTGCCTCCTGTACATGCCATAGCCAGGATGGGTCAAACCTGCAACCCAGTTACTCACCCTTGACTGGCAATTGAACCTGCAACCCTTCGGTTCATTGGGCCGATGCTCAAACCACTGAGACATACCAGCCAGGACTGTAATACAAATTTTTTTAGAAAAGTATAAAATGAATTTAGGATATTGATTACCAAAAGAATGAGTCAATGGAGAGTCCACAGGGAGCTTAAAGTGTATCTAAAGTGATTTATTTCTTAAGCTAAATAATGGGCTTTGTAATATTATTTATACTTGTTTTAAAACCCTGAAAATTTTCGTAATTAATTTAAAAGGCCTTCAAGAAGACCCTGAATCATGTGGCATCAGTAAAGAAGCTTTTATCGGACAAAATAAAATTTAGTGAAATTCTATGATTATTTTTGAAAGAGAAAATAAAAAGTAGGAAGTCAAGAATGTTTAGAAAAAACATGATTAAACACGGTTCTCATTTCACCTCTACTCATAGTGTTATTCCTATAGTTCCCTTTACTAGAAGCACCACACCATTTATTGCTCTGTGGATGTTTATCCCATTTTGTCACTTAAGAGTTATTCAAGTAACACATGAAACATTTTTAATAGTATAGAAATACATGATACTGCCTTTATTCCATAGGCAACTATTAAGAGCCTGGTGGCTCAATGTCTATACTAGTCTGTTTTCTGTGCATATAAATATATTCTATGTATATATATTCTACTAATATTTAGGAAATGGGGATATACTGTGTGTGTGTGTGTGTGTGTGTAGTGTGTAGTTACACTAGTATATATTTGCATATACCAACTTGCTCTTTTCATTTATATTTAAGAACATTTTACAGTGTCACTTTCCACTTCATTACTTTTTAAACTGCTACATAGAATTTTATATTATTATTTATTTAACCAGTTTTTTATTGATAACATCTGGGTTATTTCCAGTTCACAATAGAAACGATGCTGCAGTAAACATCTTCATGTTTTTATCTCTCTACAAATGTGGAAGAAAACCTCTATTGCTTCTTCCAAGATTGATTTTTTAAAATTTTTCTGTTGGACACCTATTCTCATTCACAATTATTTTAAGTCTTAAAATTTTATATGCTCTATGTTTCTAATCACAATTCTATGATAGCTTAATGGTGATATGGTACCATTCTAGGGTTAGTAGGGCCCGTTTCTCATTCCCCCCACATTCCTTGTATGGCCTGAAATGTCACCCCATACTGGGAGGGACTTAAACTCAACATGCAGGAAATATATGCAGCACATAGTTCAGTACACTAAGAAAAATAGCTGATGATGTTAAAACTCACTTTATCATTAAAATTTGAAGGGGTCATGGTAGCCCGCATTGGTTACCCTTATGTTGATCTTAATAAAGATGTTGAAGATTTTATTTTGACCCTTTGACATCATCACATTATGGTTTAAATAGATTAGATAAAAGCAAAAGATTTAACTTGTTTTTGCTTTTCTTCTTTCTAAGTATGTCTATTAAAATATGCCATGCTCTACTGGGCTTAGTTTAACTACTATAATTCTGTAGCATTTCACTGCCCATATGTTTTGATTCCTATACCTCTATAAACTATAGCTTATGTGTAATTACTTTCTGGCATTATGTTTTCTAAGCTATAAGAGAAACATTACTTTAGCTATAGCATCTGTAATGCTATAAACAAGGTGAAAAATTAAAGTGTATACAGGTTTTGTGAGGGGAAAAATGTTTTTGCAGTGGGAGATGTGAAAGGATTATTAGCATTTTATGTCATTCTATATAATGTTGTTTTATTGTGGTTTTAAGAAATGTCACTTTAGCATTTCCCCCTAGTGTGATGGGAATGAAAATGAAGCCTCTATGTGGTATATCAGTTGGGTAATTGAAAAGTTTTATCAGCTGGCCTACCACAGCCAGCTTAGTGTGGCACTTAGTACTTAGTGTGGGGGCTTCTCTGGAGTTGTTTCAAATTAAACTATCAGCAGGAGTTAACTCTGGAACAGCAGCTGCTCCTGTTTTATTACTTTTTCTCAAAACAGGTATTGTAGCCAACCATTTCTCAGCAGACTAGGGACCACATAGAGCTCCTAGCCCTTAAATTTTTCATCCTAATTCTTTCCTCTCTTTCCCTTGGGTTAGTTATATTTTATATTAGTTCTTTACTTTTCTTCAATGTAATTTAGAAGCAGTTATTTACACAGTTTTACAAAATATATATTAAATAGCTTTTAGTTGAGTGCACTTTGTATACATCTTTGTGGATTTCAATCTATCCCCAGTTTATGGTTTTACTCCAGCTAATAAATATCCTTGTACATATGGACTGTAATTTTTTTACTGTTTTCTCTTACTGGCATAGCATATATCACATTCTTCAAATGTATTGATTAGGACTTAGAACCACAGAAGTATACTAGCTAATTCCTGAAAAAAATATTAGTATGGGACAGAATTGCTAAATAGTCATTCAGTAGCTCAGTCGTCTCTTGTCTCCGTAACAGTAAAGGGCTGTTGATTAAAATTTAGTCTTGTCTTTATACATAAAATCCTTATCAAACCAGAAATCAGGCCTGGTCCCAAAAGTACAATTTCAGGGTTGGGGCTTCCTTTTTGATCAGGTGCTTTTGGTCAGTGATTTTCAACTGGTGTACCACAAGAATTTTCAAAAAGTGCAATATCTGACTATTTAGTCAGGGGCACTGACTGCTTTTCCCTAGATTAAAGAAAAAAGGACAATGGCTAATAATAGTTGTTCAGTGTGAATGAATCAAAATTATATCTATTTTTTTCTGTAAAATTGGCATATATATATATGCCATGAGATGAAAAAGGTTGAAAATCACTGCTCAAAATCAGAGCATTCTGCCCTTGTGATAGCTTTAGTCACTTCCAATCTTGTTCCCATTGTAGAGTTGCTTTCCAGAGATGTATAGTGAGACTGCCCAACCTGTACAACACTTAAATGCAGGGGTGGGGCGGGGGGGGGGGGGGTAAAGGAAGGCATGCCGAAGAAGGACTTCTGTGTGACTCTCTCCTTATAGAAAGGAGGATTGAGAATCAGTATGCTTTGGCAATTAGGAAAACAAAATAATAGAAATTATCACTTTAGAAAGTATCACTTGTGCCCTAACCGGTTTGGCTCAGTGGATAGAGCATCAGCCTGCGGACTGAAAGGTCCCAGGTTCAATTCCAGTCAAGGGCACATCCCCAGTAGGAGGTGTGCAGGAGGCAGCTGATCGATGTTTCTCTCTCATCGATGTTCCTATCTCTCTATCCCTCTCCCTTCCTTTCTGTAAAAAATCAATAAAATATATATATATTTTAAAGTATCGCTTGTTTGATTGTACTATACTTAGAGTAATGTATCTAGAATGCTGGTTGGGGCAAAAGTAGGTTAACAGTTGTCCATGTGGGAATAATGTAATAATTCTATCTAATAAAGAGGGAATATGCTAATTGATCATCACACCCTCACAAAGATGGTAGTGCCCACAGCAGATGAGGGAAATATGCTAATTGACTGCCACACCCTAAAAGATGTCAGTACTTATAGCCACAAGATGGTGGTGCCTAGTCCCCTCAGCACCACCGGGGTGGCAGGCCCAACCGCTCATGTGGCTGCCTCTAGATCCCCCCAGTCTCCTCAACCCCCCAGCCACCCAGGCCTACCCCAAGGTGCAGGCAAGCCCAGACCGCACAGCCCCCCAGCCACCCAGGGCCGGCCCAAGATGCAAGCAAGCCTTGGATGGTGGCTGCCCAGCTGCCCAGGTAACCAGATAACCAGGGCCAGCCAAGGCTTGCACTGCCTGCAGTGGCAGCAGCAGAGGTGTGAGGGGGTTGTTGCCTTCCCCTGATAGCTGGGTTGCTTCCCGCCCCTGAGGGCTCCTGGACTGTGAGAGGGGGCAGGCCAGGCTGAGGGAATCCTCCTTCAGTGCATAAATTTTCATGCACCAGGCCTCTAGTTAATAAATAATAATACAAGAATAAACTCTATGTTTCACATACCCACAACTGTAAACCTACTTTTCCCCACTCAGTACAAACATCCCCTCGATTATAAACCTGTTTTCTGGAGATAATACTGCTCCTGGCATAATGTGTTGTCCAAGCAATCCAGGGATGCTATCAATGATGACAAAATAGGACATAAATAGGACATCTATTCCCCAATACTTTCTCTTTTGGTTACAGATTCTAAAGAAGCTCCAAGTAAAAAGTCCTAATAACCTGAACTACACTGTTAAGAATTTTTCTATATGGCAAATTCCTATCTTTAACACCATTATTCTTTTTGTCTTAAATAAAATTACATTTTACATTCACTTGTTCTGATTATAAGGCAGAATATGTTCATGATAGAAAACTTGGAAAAAATGAGCATATAAAAGAAAAAATCATCTACAAATTCACCTTCTCATAATTAATCACTATTATATTTTGATATATTTCTTTCTGGTTTTTATCTTTTTATACAATACTATTGTTTTAACATAGAGGCTCATGAATATATTGCTTTTAAATTGTTATTTCCATCTAATGTTATGTCATAAACATTTTCCCATTAGTCATAAATTATTATTGAATTTTCTACTACAAAATAATACATTTTTATTATAGAAAGTTTATTTAAAAAAAGAGAAAAAGTAAAGTTATTCATGGTCCAACCGCTGAATAATAACTACTCTTGGTATATTGGTGGGTCAGCCTTTCTGCTGTGCATATTTAGTGTATTTTTATAAAATATAATCAGGATTATACTGCACGTTGAATCATATATTACCTTTTTTTGTTTTGTTTTGTTAATCCTCACCCAAGGATATTTTCCATTGATTTTTTAGAGAGAGAGGAAGGGGGGGGGGGGACAGAAAAGACACATCAATTGAGTATGTGCCCTTGATTGGAATCGAACCCGGACCGTTCAGTTTGAGGGCTGACACTTTATCTACTGAGCTAAATCAGCTAAGGCTACCTTTTTGTTTTGTTTTGTTTTGTTTTTTTACAAAACAGGAGTTTATAAACATTTTTTAAAGATATTATTTTTTAATGGTATTCCATCATGTAGATATCAAACTTAAATTATTTTGCTGTTGTCATTTAGGTTATTTTCAATTTTTTCCTATTAAAAACAGTGCTGTGGTAAGATTCTTATATCTGCATTTTAATAGCCCATCTCTGATTACCTACCTCTGTGATAAATTCCTAGCAGTGGAATTAATGATCAAAGTTAATGGATCAAAAACTTTTGATCCATTCAGACTTTTTACATGTACTACCGAATTGCCTCAGTAAAAGGTTGCAGTCTCACCACTATAACTTTATTTAAAGATCTCTCCTTACCCCATGTTGCTTATGAATGAACTAGAAGAAAATAACCAATAGGACTTTTTCTTTCAACTTGACTCATTTTTATGTTAGAATGCTCAGATTTGTTAACCATGGTCCATTTCTATAATTTTTAGTTCAGATCTCCAAGCAATACGTTGTGAAAGAATTTTGTACTAATTAAGAGCCCACATAAATCCTCTTGTCTGGAGCCTTTTAGAGCCTTTCTCCAAGGGCATTTAGGAGTCAGATCACCTGGATAAGAAGCATATACACCAGTGCCTGTCCCTTATGTCTGTATTTGATTGTGCTCAGATTTGGGGAAGTTCTAGAGTTACTCAAAATGAATACAAAAAATACTCCCAGATCATATCCAAGATTGGAGAACTTTTTAGGGCAACCCAAATGGATTTTGAAAACTACCTTTTCAGCTATCTAGGTTCTGCTCTTATTGGTAAAGTCATTCAGAAAGGCAGTGAAATGCAAGGTAAAGTGCTTGGGTTTGAGTTAGAATCCAGCTTTCCCCCCTTTGGAGCTATGTCTGTTGGGCACTTTCTTAGTCCTTGTGTACCTCTGTTTACTCATCTGTGAATGGGGCTAATACTAATACCTCTTAGGGTTAGTTTAATGATTATTTACAGTTGCTGTATCAGTTAGAGTTGAAATACAGAAACAAAAACAGAATATATATTAAGTGATTTATCGAAGTTCATTGGCCTATGTGATTGTGGGGGCTGGCGAGACAAGTCAGAAATCCATAGAGCAGATCACTAGGAAGGGTAGGCTGGAACATGGACTCAAGCTGCCATCCACCAGCAGGATTTTTTTTCTTCATCAAAGAAGCCTCATCTTTGCTCTTAAGGCCTTTCAGTTGATTGAATGAGGCCTGCTGAAATGATCAAGGATTATCTCCCATACTGATTATGAGCTTTAACCACATAAATTTGTGTTTAGTTGGATAACTAGAAACTCTAGCCTAGCCAAGTTGACATAAAATTGATCATCACAGTTGCTTTGGACCTCAATTAAGCAGACTAAACCCACTTGGGACTGAATTTTCAAGCCCAGGGCTCTTCAAAAGTCTATAATTAAGTTCTTTCTGACAGATATTTGATATCTGTTAGTTTTGTCATGAGTAACTGAACCGTTGCATTATTCATAATCCTAAAGTGTTCTCTCTGTTGGGACCTGGTCATGGCAGGATTCTATGCAGGAACATAAACCAGTGGTATCTGCTCTTACCATGTTTTTGTTACCCTTCCTTGCTTGTATGAGCACACAGTTCTGCTTTGTGTGGCCTGGTAAAGTCTGGCATTGTCTGAACTGTTGAGGGTCCCATAGGCTTCTGACATGGTGACATGATATCAGCTTTGGCTACTTAGAGAAAAGATACAGATTTGGTCCTATCTTTTTACTAGCCCTGGTTTTTCATAGCTGATTCTATATATCAAATGAACTTCCTTTTGGGTAGCCGATTCTACATATCAAATGAACTTCCTTTGGGGAAGTTAATTGTAGTCCTTTGAGCATAAGAAACTCTAACCTCCTCTCAATCTGAATACAGGAGGCTGACTTCTTTGTTCCCTCACTCAAAGTAGGGAAAGACTGGCCACTCAGAAGTAAAATAGCGAGTGGAAAAGCACAATAAACATTGTTAGCATACTTCCTTGTGGTCTTGGGTTTCAAAGCTTTTAGCAGTAGTTCTGGACACAATGCCTGTAGTTGATCCTCTTGTGGCTTGTAGGCCTACATTTCAGTGATTGGTTTGTTTGCTGTCCTACTAAACCTTACCTCATGCAGGAGAGGTGGCTGCAGTGCAAGCAGTCCCTGCCTGCTTCTCTGAGAACTGCCTCCCAGACTCAGGGAACCAGGTTTTTACACACCCTTACCCCATTTGACCATAGCTGGTAGACTTCTGGCCCAAATGCTTTGATAATCAGGTTATTTCTCTTGAAAGTTTAAGCTAAAGATAGAGCTGAGAGACATGGTTTCCAGAGCTTGAAAATTGTTTCAATTTGGGTTTGTTGGGATATATATAGTGATAAACACAGGCCGCATATGCTGATGAACAAGCAGAGCTAGTCCAACTTTAGCAGGAGATGGAAGAGGGAAGCAGAGAGAGTGTGGTCTAAGAGAAAGTGAGGAAAAATGAGGGCTTGTGCAAGAAGCCCCCTTGTTTCCCAGGTCTGCATGAAGTTCACCTGCACTTGCTGTTAGTGGAAATACCCTTATATGCTCATAAGTAAAACCTCATTTAAAATTTTTAGTTTAGAGGGGTTTCAGATGCTTTTACCCTCACAAGGTAACATAATGCCATTAGAAGAAATAACCATAAGTATATTATAATTTAGAAATGAAAATTACATATTTAGCATACTTATATTGGCTTTAGGACTAACCCAAACTATTGCCTTGTTTCAGGATTTATTTCCATGAATTTATTTCTACATTAGGGTTCCATGAATATATTGAAAAAACAGAGCAGAGTAGTACTTTAAAGTATTTATGTACAAGCCAAATCTCTGCCATATAATATAGTATGTGAAGGAAGAAATGTATTGCTTGTCTTATGAACACTGAAATCATATCTATGCCTTACTGAGTAATAGAAGCCTTTATGGTTTTGTTTTTTTCCACCAACAAAAACAACAACACATACCTAAAACAACACAAAATACAGCCAGACCCATGAATTTCCAAACATTTCTTTGCCTATACTCCTTGATGTGTTATATGTTATGAATTAATCCCAGAAGTGATGAAAATTGTCCGACATTTTCTAGTGCTCTGCAAAACACCTTCCCCTTCCTCTACCATTGCCTTTGAGTTAAATCTTCCAAGCCATGGGATATTCAGTGGAAGAAGACAAGTTCTCAGGGTTCCTTGGTAATTAATTCACAATTGTCACTTATATAAATATTTTTTGTGTTTTCCTCTCAACATTCAGGTGAACTTTTTGTGAGGCAGGAAAACACAGTAACTAAGAACACTGTCTAAGTTTAAATCCTGGCTTCATCATTTACAAGCTATGAGACCTTAGATATTTTAATTACATAAACCTTTTTAAGTTTCTTATTTTTAAAAATTTAGAGAAGTAGGTAGAGATCATCCAAACATTTCCAATTCTCCTATAGATGGGGAAACTGACATTAAGTTATACTGTTGTGCTCACAGAGCAAGTAGTGACAAGGCTGAAACTGAAACTCAACCCCCCTCATAGAGTTCACTCTCTGTCTGAAAACTATTAGAATGATCCTTGGTCCTGAGCCCTCTATGCCCTGGGTCTCCAATAATTCATTTATACTAGTAGACTTAATGCAAGCAGATGCTTTATGAACAAGGGTGGGTCACCTCTGCCCTCTTCAGCCCCTTTACTTGCCTAAAGAAACAACTTAACCTGGGTGTTTAAATAAAGTAGTACCCTTCACTTTTTTTTAAAAAATAGTGCTTACTTGTCCTAACTGGCTTGGCTCATTGGATAGAGGATAGGCCCAGAACTTAAGGGTCCTGGGTTCAGTTCCAGTCAAGGGCACGCACGTACCTTGGTGGTGGGCTCAATACCCTGTCCTGGTCAGGCAGATGTGGGAGGCAACTAATTGATGTGTCTTTCTCACATTGATGTTTCTCTCTCTGTCTCACCCCCTCCTTTCCACTCTCTCTAAAAATCAATGGAAAAATACCCTCAGATGAGGATTAACAAAGAAAAATAAAATAAAATAGTGCTTACTGAGAATATAGCCTTCAAATCTTCCATAGATTTGTTCTGCTTAAGACTGAGGGAAAACCACAACTTGCATTTATGATAGGCCTATTGTTGGAAAGATTTACGACTTAAATAAAATCTCTGTGAAACATTGATAAATACATGTTTGATATCAAACATATATATTGGAATTTCTGTACAATGATATATATGAAGTAGGATTCACTTATATTCCACAAATAGTTATTGTGTGTAATAAGCACTTTGCTAGGTGTTGTGCTAAACTTAGGGAGTTGAAACCCTAAAAAATAAACCTACAGAAATTTTGCCCTACCCTGATTTACTTTAAACTCTATTAAGATTAGTAGTCATCCTGTCTCCTGCATTTTCGTCCTTTTACTAGTACTTCTCTTCTTTTTATTTATTTATTTTACTTTATTTTATTTTATTTTTTGCATGTATTTTTTAAAGTTATCTTTGTGGTTGAAAGTATTTCAGATGTCTCCCTTCTATCCCTCCACCCCCAGTTGACTCCCGCCTTCCTGCTCTTGCATCCTCCCAGGCCTTCACTGCACAATTGTTTGTGTCCATGGGTTATGCATATATGTATGTAAGTTCTTTGGTTAATCTTTTCCTGCTTCCCTCGACTCCCTTTTCCTCTGAGATGTTGGTCTGTTGTATGCTTCCATGTCTCTGGATCTATTTCGTTCATCAGTTTATTTTGTTCTTTAGATTCTACCCTAACTTCTCTTCTTTTTAAAACAGCACCCCAAAGAGTTTATATTTATGTGGTATGCCCTGAGAATGGGCCTGCTTGACCTCCTCAGTTTAAACATTACTTCACTTTGAGAAAAAATATTTGGGTTTTGACAATTTTTGTGACTCTGGGGAATAATGCTATCTATCATTCAGTGTTTAGAGTTAAATGTTACACTTCTGCCTTTACAGGATCTTTTCTAGCACCTTCTGTAACATCTTACAAATAAAACATGGAAAAGTAGAGTTTGCATGTCAGTTTTAAAAACACATACATAATTGTGACAAATGTTTCACTAATGTATCTTGCAAACAATAGGGGAAACTGAAAGTTGTACTTTGAAAACAAACTCTTTTTTTTCTCTGATAAGCTGCATCTTTATTTATTGGGTTAGTGGGATCCAGATCAGCACTAACAACAGTAACAAGAACTGAAGTTCAAGACAGGGTCAGGGACAGGGATCTGGTTCAGTCCTTTCCTTGCAGAAGCTCCCCTACCCTTCCTAAAGAGAAGAGGCGTGGGAGAGAAGGCCCCACAAGGTAGGAAGGATTTGTCCTAAGACCTAAGACCTGTCCTTTAGTTTGTCTTGGGCTGATGCTGACATGGATGTTTCTTGAAGGATGAGATCCCATTGAGAGACCAAGTGAGGGCTGGGGGTGCTGCAGTGAGCTGGAAGGATCCAGACTGGTCAACAGGGCTGAGTTTACACAAGCACATGCTCTGTCACTGTTCTACAAGTCATCTGCCTTTGTCAATTCATGTTTCTAAGAAAAAAATAAACACCGATTCCCACCTAAGGCTAACATAAAACCCAAGGGAGATAAGTGCATAGAGGAAATCCAAGGCCAGGGTTTTCAAACTATTTCCCTAGAGCACTTGGGTCCCTGCAAAGGCAAAGGCTGAGCCTGTCACTGGGGCTGGGAGCCAGTGCAGAGGGAGGGGGAGGGCCCAGAGGGACCTGCTGTGCAAGAGGCCATGTGTGCCCTGCAGACTCCAGTTGCTAGGAGATTTCTCTTTTATTCGGAGACATTTACTTCACCAGTCTCCATTGGGCTTCTTCTCTATATCCTTAGTTGTAGGACTTCTGATCAGCTGGATTTCAGGCAGTTCTCAATGATGATGATTCTATAGTTTAGTTATAATTTTGATGTGGTTATGGGAGGATATGAGGATACATTTACCTACATTCCCAACCTTGACTGAAAGCCAGCACTTTCACTGTTTCAGAGGGTCAGGAATCTGGGAGCAGCTTAGTTAGGTGGTTCCAGCTTAAGTGTCTCTCATGAAGTCACAGTCCAAAGCAAACATTTCTACTGAGATGTTAGTGTTAAAAGGGAATACAAGTGTAGTCATGTGCTACATGATGGTATTTTGTTCAACGATAGACCACGTATATGATGACAGTCCCATAATATAAGGGAGCTGAAAATTTTCTATTACCTACTGATGTCATAGCCATTATAATGTTGTTACAGTGTGTGTTTTTATTTTTTATTTTTTTAAAATATATTTTACTGATTTTTTACAGAGCGGAAAGGAGAGAGATAGAAAGTCAGAAACATCGATCTGCCTCTTGCACGCCCCCTACTGGGGATGTGCCTGCAGCCAAGGTACATGCCCTTGACCGGAATCGAACCTGGGACCTTTCAGTCCACAGTCCGTCGCTCTATCCACTGAGCCAAACCGGTTTCGGCAAAAATGCATTTTACTGATTTTTTTTTTAATTTATTTACTTTTTTTTTTACAGAGAGGAAGGGATAGGGATAGAGAGTTAGAAACATCGATCAGTTAGAAACACCTCCCTACTGGGGATGTGCCCGCAACCAAGGTATATGCCCTTGATGGGAATCGAACCCAGGACCTTTCAGTCCGCAGGCTGATGCTCTATCCACTGAGCCAAACCAGTTTCTACAGTGTGTGTTTTTAGCTAGGTGCTACACAAAAGTAAAAAAGTTAAATAAAAAGTTTTTAAAGTTAAAAGTTACAATAAGCTAGTTAACTAATTATTGAAGAAAAAATATTTTTATAAATTTAACGTAGCCTTAGTGTACAGTGTTTATAAAGTCTACAGCCATGAACAGTAATGTTCTAGACCTCACATTCACTCATCACCCACTCACTTACTCACCCAGAGCAACTCCTAGTCCTGCAAGCTCCATTTATGGTGCCCTATGCAGGTGTACCATTTTTATATTTTATACTATATTTTTATTGCATTGTTCCTATGTTTAGATACACAAATACTATTGTGTTACAGTTACCTATAGTATTCAGTATAGTAACTTACTGTACAATTTGTAGCCTAGGAGCAGTAGGCCATACCATATGGCGTAGGTGTGTAGTAGGCTATACCATCTAGGTTTATGTAAGTGTACTCTGTGATGTTCACATGATGACAAAATCATCTAATAATGTCATGGTTAAGAAACGCATGATGGTGCAGTCTTTATATTAAAACTAGGGGCCTGGTGCATGAAATTCATGCACTGGGGGTGGGTGGTCCCTTAACCCAACCTGGCCCCTCTCACATACTGAGAGCCCTCAGGGCATGTCCAACTGATGGCTCACCCCCAGCCTGCCCACCATTGCCCTGCTCAGTTCAGTCCCAGCTGCCTGTGACCACCCGGCCCCGGGGGCTGGGCACTTGCCGCCACTTCTGCTCACAGTGCCCTGGGGCCAGGCGCTCCCTGCCGCCACCACCGCTGCTGCTGCTGCCACCACTTCCCCTCACAGCACCGGCGGGGGGCGGGCCTGGGCACTCACTGCCACTGCCATTTCATCTCCACCCCTGGGCCCGGGGTTCGTGCCACTTGGCCCCACCCTAGCTCCTGATTGGCTGGTAGCATAGCAAATGAGGAGCGAAGGTACAGTCAAATTTGCATGTTTCTCTTTTATTATATAGGAAGGAGGATTGTAAAAGGCTGCCTGAAGTTTGAAACATTTTTATATCACAGGGACAAAAATGAACAAACTAAAGGCTGATTTTTAATTACTTTGGCACAATTGTATCTAGAGCACAAATCAACTAGTATTATAGTTTATAATTATTTTTATGAGTCTGGCTCTTCACCCAAAAGCAGTTGTTCATCTTTGTATCTCCATGTTTGGCATGTAACAGATGATCGGTGGTTAATGCTTCCTAACTTAAGAGGAGACACTTTCAAGTGAACTAGAAACAACTAGAAATCTCAGTACCTCAAGAAATGTATTTCTTTTTGAGGCTATTCATAAAAGTAAATGGGGTGGAGAAAAGCTTTCTGATATGTATTTGTGTGTTGGTTTTCTTCTCATACTGTATTTTCTCAGGCAGAAAAATCATCCAATAGCCCTGCTCTCCCACTACTGTGACTGTCCCACATCAGATGACTTTCTAGGAAACTGTTTCTGCTGTTGCTGATTGTCCTGTCTTGGGAATTCCACTCAGTCCTTGCTAGACCAGTGGTGTTGGGGTTATCCAGATGCAGGTGGCTTGTGGGGATGAGGTGGAATCTGGAGTACAGCTTGCAAGCATGTCTTTGATTCTAACCCCACTAACAACAGTTACATTTCTCTTTGCTTTTTGCTCTCCATCTCCTTCTTATTCTCTTTTTCTTGAAATTCCAGGAAGAATCCCAGATATCCTCTGAGTGGGTTCAACTCAGCATGCAACAGCTGTATATCTCTCCTAGAAAAACTGTGGCCTCAGTTTTAGCAGTCAGTATTTGTCTGGCAGCAACATATGTAACTTTATCACACCAGTTTTGGGTGTTTGGAAAGGCTTTCATCTCTTTGCCACTCCACCAAAACAGGAATGATATTTGCTACCTAGCTAGGTGGACCTATAGGTATATGGAATTACTAGGTAATATATCTTCTTTTTTTGACAGTAAGGCTGTAAAGAAAAAATAAGTCTATCTATCTGCCTGTCTCTATCTTCCTACCTGTTCATTAATCTATCCATTCACACATTGATTTCAATTGATTGCTATTTATTATGAATTCTTGAAAGGTCATGGTCCAAGAAACAATTAGTATGTGTTATGGACATTTGTAAGATGACATGCCACTGGTTAAAGGTGTGAGCAGGATGATCTTAAGTGCCACTTGAGGTTTGGGTTAGGACTGGACTGTCCTGCTAAGCCTGTTCTAAAAACGCCAACACTGGACTAGCTGGGAGTTTGCAGAGTGACTTTGGCTGCTGCAAGAAGGTAAATATTGCTATTCATATCTGCACCATCTTGCCAATGAGAATCTATTTTATTATTTTTTAAAGTTTGGTTATACTTTAATCTCTCAGTTGTATTTAACTTGAGTTGACATCCATGATTAGTTCTATATTTGTGATTTTTTTTTCTTCACATCAGACGGGTAATGTGCCAAAGTGATAATAAATAAGGTTTGTGGTAGGCACATCTCACACAAAAGTGTGAACACCTGATGATAATGCTTATGAACTACAAAAGGATCTGTGATATTTCTTTTAAGATTCTAGGTAACCTTAAGTGGTTCCATGATTTCTAATCTGTATTACAATTGCCAGCCTAAAAATCAACCAAAAAACCCAAAACTAAAAGCTTGCCTATTTACTTTTCTGTCTTCTCCACTTAACCATAATTCTTTTACTGTAGGGCCTCATCTTTTCTACTCTTATCTCAGTGCCCAGGAGAATCCCTGGAACATAGAAGACACAAAGGAAATAATAGTTACATTAATGATTTTTTTAATTCTAAGTGTTTCTGTTCATTTAATTTGATTATTAACTTCTTATTTTTTTATGTTTAAGCAGTACAGGTTTGTTAAATATAGAGATCATTGTTATTGTTTTTTTGCTCTTTTTTTTTGTAAGCTGTTTTAAAATTATATGCATGCTGCTGTGCATATTAGAATTCTAAATGGTTTTTACCCCTGTAATGGCATGTAAGATTTGACTTCAGTCTATTACCAGAGAATGACTGGTTATCTCATAGTTTGAATATAATTTTAATTATTCAAAGTTCATGAATTTAACATGAACCAAATACTTGTTTTTGTCATAGCAAATATTTTTTAAAATAAAATTATAATATGAATAATGTTAATCCTAGCGGGTTTGGCTCAGTGGATAGAGTGTTGGTCTGGGGACTGAAGCATCCCAAGTTTGATTCTGGTCAAGGGCACATGCCCAAGTCGTGTGCATGATCCCCAGTCGGGGGTGTGTAGGAGGCAGCCAATCAATGATTCTGTCTCATCAGTGATGTTATTCTATCTCTCTTTCCCTCTCCCTTCCTCTCTAAAATCAATAAAAATATTTTTAAAATAAAATAAAATGAATAATATTTATTATATAAAATTTGGAAAATACAGAGACATAAGTAGGTAATAAATCATAATTCTGTATCTCTTAGAGCCAACTATTGTTAACATTTTGGGCATAAGCAGTGATGTACTGATAAATGTTTTACAACCAGCTTCCTTAGTATAATTCCAATATAAATATTGAAATTTTATAAATATTAATGAGTAAAAGTGAAGCAACCAAAACATGTTAGAATTTCCACTCTTTTTGTCAATGCTGGATAATAGTTTTCAAATACTGGAAGAATGTTTCCTCAAATTTGCATGCTATTCATAACATAACAGCTAAGGTGAATCTGCATTATATTAACATTTTCTCAGTCACTTTTTTATCAGTAAAATGATAAATTAGGCTCTCGTTTGCCAGTATTTGTGATGTAAATACACCTACTATGGCCAATTTCAAGCTACCAACAGGAAACCACTGATGGTGAATGGGGAAGAGATTCACAGTAATACATCATTATGTAGTAATTCCAGTGTAAAGACGAGAGGCATAAATAGTCTCAAGAGTCTGGATGGTAAAATGATTAGGAAATGATTAGTTTTGAGTATTTATTGCCTTTGTTTCTGTGTGACTTATTTAAATATAAATTTATATAATTTGTATAAGTTTATGTAATTTTTAAATAATGGCTGGCATATAGAATTTCTAAGAATTTGTTAGCTCTCTTGAGCCAGTATGAGTAGACTCATGCACATAACTGAATACATAGATATGGTATCACTTTTCTTGTATAAATATAAAACAAATATATGTTTACTTATATATTTGAGTGTTTATTTTTTAAAGTAAGATTTTAAAAATAAGTTTGGGATCATACTGAATATTCCATTTGGATACCTGTTTGTCTTCCTCATAGTAGTAAATTCTGATATCAGTTGGTCATGCTCTGTTGCTTTGCCAAGTTATACTTCAGGCTATTTCACAGCAGATAGAGCTGGTCACATGGAAGATCAGGAGGAAATGGGTGTATAAATGCCTCTTCTCTTCAGTGTAGAGGAAAGAAGAGAGATTGAATGGGAACAGGGCAGCATAAATCACCTGTGTAGCAGGCGGGTTATTTTAAAGTATGGTGGGCTTCATTATTCCTCAGGCAATATCCTAACCTTGAGAGTGTTTGGAAACCTTGTTCCTCTCGTCCATAATATACACTAAGTGGCCAGATTATTATGACCTCTGAACACATAATAATCTGGCCACTCAGTGTATATCCTATATAATAAAAAGCTAATATGCAAATTGTCCATTCAACCAGGAGTTCGACCAGCAGGCAAGCTGGGCAATTGCCCAAGTCCCCTCGCCCTGGCCAGGCTGGCCAGACCCCACCCATGCACAAATTTATGCACCAGGCTTCTATATATATATATATGCATTCAGAGATCATAATAATTTGGTCACTCAGTATATTTCTTCATTCAATGTTCACCTGGACCCCATGTCAGCCATTTTCTTCCACACTCTCTTCAGCATCTTCTTGCTTTCTTATTTTCTGCTTCTTTTCTATGTTTTTAGGAGGCAAATTTAAATTTATTCTCTATACATCTTTTTAAATATATTGAAAAAAACGAAACTATTTGTTAGGAGGCAGTGGTACTCAGTGTCCACAGATTTAATGAACATTCATACACTTAAATGAAGGTATTCTGAAATGCATAATATGTGTTCTAAAACTTGTTT
Source organism: Antrozous pallidus (assembly GCA_027563665.1). Classification (NCBI taxonomy): domain Eukaryota; kingdom Metazoa; phylum Chordata; class Mammalia; order Chiroptera; family Vespertilionidae; genus Antrozous; species Antrozous pallidus. Next base: position 59,259,851 of record CM050516.1, on the reverse strand, counting down.
TTCTTTGGGCTCCTCAATCTAGAAATGTCACAGATTAGGTAATTTCATATAAGTATTGGTGATCATAATTTTAAATGACTTTTAAAGTCCTTTAACTACCAATTATGTTTTTGGTATCCAATGTAAAAGTTTTCCAGTGACTTTGCAAAAAATAGATATCATTTAGTGAACATGCTGTTTATGTATGCAGCAATTAGAGAAGTTCTTAAATACTTGCAATAAAAGTGTTCATGGTGACGGAAGAGGACTTGACTTTGAGTGGTGGGCACACAGTGCAATATATAGCTCCTATAACATAGACATTCACACATAAAACCTATATGATCCTATTAACCAATGTCATCCTAATATATTTAATTTTTTAAAAGTTTTCATGCTCTAGCCAGTTTGGGTTAGTAGATAGAATGTTGGACTGCAGACAGAAGGGTCCCGGCTTTGATTCTGGTCAAGAGCTCATATCTTGGTTGGGTGGCAGCTCAAGTCCTCCCCAAGCCCTTGGGCAGGGCTTGTGCAGGAGGCAACCAATCGATGTGTTTTTCTCACATCGATATTTCTCTCTGTCTTTCCCTCTCTCTTCCACTCTCTAAAAATAAATGGAAAAAATATCCTTGGATAAGGATTTTTTAAAAAAGGTTTTTATGCCTATCCACTGTTGAAGTTTCTTTTACAATTCCCAGAAAAGAACAAACAGGAGAAACCGAGATGGTGGCATAGGTAAACACACACAACTTCAAAACTACAACTAAAAGACATCATCCAGAACCACAGGAAGGCTGGCTGAGTGGAAACTCCACAACTAGAAGGAAAGAGAAAAGCACACTGAGACTCAGAGGAGTTGCAGAATTAAAGGCAGAGGTATGGAGGTGTGCATGTGTGTGCGGAGAGGGTTGGCAACTGAGTACGTTACTGTCTTTTTCAAGCAGGAGTGACACAAAAGCTCCCGACTGCCCTGAACTCCAGTTCTGGGTGAGACCCTGGGGACCCAGACTCATACAGGGAGAAACTGGACTGTCTGGCAGTGGGTGGAACTCAAGGGACACTGAGAACCTTAGGGCAGGGCTGACAGGAAGCCATTGCTATTTGCTGCACCCTGAGACTCTGCCCCACCTGCGCTTTGCACAGAGGCTTTTGCATATGAATGGCCTGCTCCTTTGAAATCTAAAATTACCTAACAAACTGCAGCTGGGTCAGAGAGACCGAGAACATCCAAAAGAAGGCCCAAGACCCCACAGCTTGCATTGCTTCACAGCTTCACAGCTGGGCCTCCTATGGGAACCTCCAAATTTCAAACAAAGAAAAGGAATCTGCAGATCTCTCCATAACTCCTGCTGGGTGGCCTTAAGCAGAGGCTAAATTAGCACCTCCTTGGGGATCCAAGAGCCAGTGTACCCAGTGGTCAGAGTAGAACCATCCAGATTACAACTCCTCAGATCCATAAGGGACACACTCTAGGTGCAGACCCAGTGAGCACCAAAGCCCCACTGAAGCAAGTCTTGCCTCTTAAGGGTGTCTCCAGCACAGAAGTTCTCCCATCGTAGACACAGCTGATCCTTATAGCCAATTGGCCTGGAGGTCAATTTCTCCCATGATACCAACAACAATCAAGACTTAACTACAACAAGACTGTGCACACAGCCCACAAAGGGGTGCATCAAGAGTGTCCACCTCAGGTAACTGGGGAGGCTGAGCCACTGGGCCCTATATTTTACTTAGCACACAAAGCTACTCTGCCAGCTCAGGGAAGCAGCCAAAATATGGAGACAAAGAAACAGGTCATAAATAAAAGAAATGGAGGAAAGCAAACAACTGGATATAGAGTTCAAAACTATGATTATAAGGTTTTCCAAGAATTTTCTAGAAAAGGCCGATAAATTTAGTGAGACCCTCAAGGATATGAAAAAGGAACAACTAGAAATTAAGCATACACTGATAGAAATAAAAAATATTATACAGAGACCTAAAAGCAGACTAGAGGATCTCAAGAATGAAGTCAAAGATTTGAAATACAAAGAAGCAAAAACCACCCAACTGGAAAAGAAAAAAGAATCCAAAAATATGAAGATAGTGTAAGGAGCCTCTGGGACAACTTCAAGCATATGAACACCCGAATTATGGGGGTACCAGAAGAAGAGAGAGAACAAGATACTGTAAAGCTATTTGAAGAAATAGTGACTGAAAACTTCCCCCACCTGGTGAAAGAAATAGACTTACAAGTCCAGGAAGGCAGACAACCCCAAACAAAAGGAACCCAAAAAGGACTATACTGAGACACATCATAATTAAAATGCCAAGAACAAAAGACAAAGAGAGAATATGAAAAGCAGCAAGAGAAAAACAGTTAGTTACCTACAACGGAGCACCCATAGGATTGTCAGCTGATTTCTCAACAGAAACTACGCAGGCCAGAAGGGAAGTGGCAAGAAATATTCAAAGTGATGAATAGCAAGAACCTACAACCAAGATTACTCTACCCAGCAAAGCTATCATTCAGAATTGAAGGGCAGATAAAGAGCTTCACAGATAAGAAAAAGCTAAAGGAGTTAATCACTGCCAAACCAGTATTATATGAAATGCTGAAAGGTATTTTTTAAGAAGAGAAAGAAGAAGAAAAAGGTAAAGGTAAAAATTATGAACAACAAATAATTAGAAGGAACTCACCTGTTTCTATATTCCATTTTACATTCTAGGTCAAAGGCTTTGGCTTTATGACAGGAACTCATTAAGAACTGCCTGGTTTTGAAGGACTTGGGTAAATTACGTTTTTAAAATGGGGTTTAGTTTTTATTAATAAAGACCTAATATGTAATTACGTTGCTTGGGTTTTGCAATTTTCTATGTTTATTTCTTTATTGTTATTACCACTTTACCCCACTCCCTGCTACCTCCCATAGGTTGAGCCTATTTTATTCTGGCTTAGATATCAGTAAGATTTGGTGAAAAGATAAAAATGTAATGCTGTAGGAAGCTCTAAAAGGGTAATAAAGGAAGGACTTAGCCAACTTGAAACCTTTGATCAAGTGATTACAAAGCCAAGAAATGTGTGGCTATGGTATTGACCTTTGAAAGATTTTTTTTTAATTATTGGTATAGGAAAACCTTAGTTTCTCATAACAACTTAATAATTTAGCTATTTCCAATAACATTTAAACCAAAATATCTGCCTCACTATTTCAAATAAAAAACAGAGCTAATATTTTAGAAGTTAAACTTTTTTAATATTTTAAAATCAGGGTTTCAAACTGTCCTAATTTATTTCTAACTGTTGTAAATGTCAATTAATACTTTAATCAGTTACAGATGCTTAAAATAGGTATTTGTTTTTGCAATGAAATACAGTAAACTATCTTCCCTCACCTGTGTTTTTTTTTCTTTTAATATATTTTATTGATTTTTTACAGAGAGGAAGGGAAAGGGAGAGAAAGTCAGAAACATCAATCAGCTGCCTCTTGCACACCCCCTACTGGGGATGTGCCCACAACCAAGGTACATACATGCCCTTGACCAGAATCGAACCCAGGACCTTGCAGTCTGCAGGCCAACGCTCTGTCCACTGAGCCAAACCTGTTTCGGCTTCCCTCACCTGTTTTATTTTAATCCCACAAAGAACAGAAAAACACGCAAGCATATTTCTCACCTTTTTTCTTCCCATGCTGCCTTCTACTAAACCCACTGATTTTTCATTGGTTTTTATTAGTAGTAAGGTTTTATTTTTACAAGACAATTTATACTGGTTAAGTGAGATGAATTTTGTCTTATTTGAAAACTGCCACATGCTTAGGTTAAGTCATCTTCTCACACTGCTTTGTTTATAACATATTTTGTTGTTACCTACCCCCAAGTATCAGCTGCTTCTGACAATTTTGAATTTGGGTTCTGGTCTTGATTGCCACATCATCAGGAGATATACCAGGCACCTATACTATGTGATTCTTTTTTCTAAGTTTTAATACTAAATGATTCAAAGTGAGTTAGGAATGATGTCAAATCAAAGACTAAAAATATTGGTCTGTGTTAACTGAACCTTCATTAAATAATTACTCCCCTCACTTTTACTCTGACAGACTTAATTAGGTTGTGTATGGAGTCTAATTCCTTTTTTTCCTCCTTTTATTCTTCCTTCCCACTCCTCCCATATCTGTAATATGACTTCAAATAATAAATGCTGTCAGTTACTTATCTATAAAGAAATAGAGTTAATGTTAGGTTATTTTTAAATGTTAGGTTTGTTTATGCAGTAACAAAATAAAAAGAGGACTAAAAGCAATAGTCAAAAATGTTAGAATTAAGAGGTATTCACCATAACTTGGACATCAGAAAAGTATTACCAGGTAGACCTCTGAGTTTACAGCAGCAAGTATAAGAGGTGGTATCATTACCACTCTCTGCATCCCACCATCTTCTATCCTTTTGTATAATAGAACCAAGAGAAAAATATATTATGTGATCTGATGAAAAGATACTGGAATACTTAAAAATGTTTAGTGAAAATTGAACTAACGCCTTTTTTAGTAGGTGCTCTGCTGCATATAGTTTTTGGAATGACGGGTTTAGAGAAAGGTCTGTGTGGTCGATTCCTTTTTGAAGTTTTTTAAGAACGACTCTTTACACCTTTTAAAAGTCATTATTAAATAGGGTGTCATGGATGAGTCAGTTGTTTTTAGGAGACTTGTTCTTGACCTATGATCTAAAATATTTTATGATACAGAATCTGAACATGCTGGGAGGACTTTAAAAATTGGCTTAATTTTTTTTAATTTGCCATAATAATTATTATTATATTATAGTTTAATAGCAAACTTACAGGAACAGCACAGAAGACAGACAACATTAAAAACAAGTACTTGCATGTAGGACATCTGAGTTAGAAAAGTACAGTAAATTGGTGGAATCTGCTGTGTGATAAAAATGATACAAACACCATTTAGTTGCCATCAATAAGAAATTCACTTGGTTTGAACTCAGTATCTAGCAGATAACTTATCTTTTTCTGGAGTTTTGTTCTCTGTTCTTTCATTTGTGACATGTTTCTTTGTCTCCTCATTTTGGCTGCCTCCCTGTGTTGGTATGTATTAGATAGAGCTGCTATGTCTCTGGGGCTTGGTAAAATGGCCTTGTAGTAGGTGTCCTATAGGGTCCAGTGGCACAGCCTCCCCATTCACTTGCACTGGGCACTCCAGGTGCACGCTCATGTGGGCTGTGTACCCTCCTGTTGTAGTTGAGTTTTGATTGCATTTGGCACATCAGTGAGAGGGATTTATCTCCAGGCTAATTGGCTAGGTGGACTGGCCATGACCACTGTGAAGCATCTGCTGTGCAGGGCTGACCCCAGGAGCAGAACCCACTTCAGTGGGGTTCAGGTACCCACCGAGTCCACCCCTTGAGTGTTGCTTATGGAGGCAGTTGGGTGGTACTCCTGCGAGATCTGAAGTTGTCCACCAGGTGTACTGGCTCTCGGGCCTCCAGTCTCAATGTGGCTTCTTCTTTACATCCTTAGTTGTAGAGCTTCTGTTAACTAAATTTGGGGTAGTTCTGAATGATGGTTGTTCTGTAGTTCGGTTATGGTTGTGGGAGGTTTCAAGCACAGTGTACCGGGTTTACCTATACAGCCACCTTGACCAGAAGCCTGCTTTCTACCTTTTAAGGACTGCTGCTCCTGTTAGGAGATATCCTCATTCTCAGTGGGGCAGATAAAACTATTGCTGAGGTGTGAGAGTTAAAGACACTTCCAGAAGGGAAATGAAGGGTTAAGGGAAATGGCTTTCAGATCCTAAGGAGAAGAACCAAAAGCTGGGATCAAGAGAGAATTGTCTCTGGTCTCATTGCCTAATGATTTATCTTTTTCTAGGATTCAGGGGCTCTCTATCTGTTTTGAATCCCATTTTATTTAGCCTTTCATCCCACCATCTTTTGATAAGCCCTTCTCAGGCTGCACTGTAGGACCATTTTCTACCACTACCTTTGCACATAACCTTAGTAATTAAGGTGGTATTTTCAAGAATGAAAACTGCATTTTTAAAATGTCTTAACCAAATGAAATTAATTTCTAATGATGAGTTTTCAGCAATGAAAATGATGAGAAGTTTATTATTATGTGTGCTCAATACACAATCCATTTTACCAATGAAGAAAATGAGGCTTAGAGCATAGGTATCAGAGTAATCACTTCATAAGTTATGTAAATGTCTAATACCTGAATCTAACATAATATTGTATGTCAACTTTAATTTTAAATATGTGTATATATATTTGTATGTCAACTTTAATTTTAAATATATGTGTGTGTATATATGTCAACTTTAATTTTAAATGTGTGTGTGTGTGTGTGTGTGTGTATGTATAATTTGTTTATTAATGTGTGTGATTTTTTGTTAATCCTCACCCAAGGATATTTTTGCATTGATCTTTTTTTTTTTTAGAGAGAGTGCAAGAGAGAAACATCAATGTAAGAGAGAAACATTGATGTGAGAAAGACACTCAATTGGTTGCCTCCTGCACACACCCCTAACAGGGCTCAGGGAGGAGCCTGCAACCAAGGTGTCTGTCCTTGACCAGAATCGAACCTGGGACCCTTTGGTTGACAGGCTGATGCTCTAGTCACTTAGCCAAACCAGCCAAACCAGCTAGGGCAAAATATCCTATATAATAAAAGAGAAACATGCAAATTTGACCGTACCTTCACTACGCCACCAGCCAATCAGGAGTGGGGGTGGGGCTGAGTGGGGGGGCGAGGCCAAGGCGGCACGCGAGATGCCACCAGTGTGGGGTGCCCCTGGGGCTGGCACAGGAGACGCTGCCAGTGCAGGGTGCCTCTGGGGCTGGCGCGCAAGACACCACCAATGCAGGGTGCCTCCGGGGCTGGACAGTTGCTTCCAGGGCTAAGGCCAGGGCCGGGGGACTGGGCCGAGGCAGTGTCCGGGGCCACGGCTTGTGCGAGGCCATTGGGGAGTGGGGCTGCAGCACGCAAGGTGGGGGATGGGGGGCGGGGTCCCCATCGCAGCCCCAGCCCCATCCCCATCCCCAGCAGGAGACAGGCAGGAAATCCCCATCTGACAACCCGGGAAAGAAACAGCTCCGATTCAGGCCGGTGGTCTGGGAGACTTAGGGGACATGGTCTTCTTTCCAGTGGCATGCGCTGGAGTCTTCATGTGCCCAAGTGCCCTGAAAAGTGAATTTCTGTGACAAGTTTACTGCCTGTGGGGAACGAGTCACACTGTGTGTCCCAGAGGGGATGGGCATGTGAGAAATCTATCCATGGGCTCCTGCGCTTCACTTCTAGAAGAGGTACATTGGCTCTGAATTAAAGAGAAAAAAAAGGCAAAGCAATTTGCGTCTTTGTTTCAGTCTTCACTGGAGAAAGGCTCTTTGGTGAACAATGAGGTATTCCTCTGGGATTACTGAAACAAAGACACAAACTGCTTTGCCTTTTTTGGGGGGGGTAAGAGTGGGGGGAGGAAGTCATCCTATCTCTGCCCAGCCAACCACGGCTTAATCACTGGGAACTAGTATGGAGCAGCTGGTACTCTGCTCATTCCATGGGTTGTTTTCGCAGTTCCTGTTGTATTGTGTGGGATCTGGGCACTCTCTGTCTCACAATGTGTCCCTACAGCCATCCATCAATCCCGGCCTCTGAGCAGGAGGAGCCCCAGCCAGAAGTTTGTGAAACTCTTAAGGATTTGGGAGGCCGGCTAGTGTCTGATGCTGTAACAATGAATTTAGAGAAGAGAATGGGTGACAAAGGATAAAGTAAATGAATGGAATTCTCTTCCCACTTTTTCTTCCTAGATCTGATTTTCTCATTTCCTATAGCTGGAATATTATTATGAAACTCCAACACACAAGAGGGCTTCCCTTATGTGGTCAAAGATCCTGCCCCCATGTGGACACAAGATGGCCACCACAAGATGGCCAGCAGGGGAGGGCAGTGGGAGGTCCCAGACCAGCAGGAGAGGGCAGTTGTGGGCCATCAGGCCAACAGGGGAGGGCAGTTGGAAGGGACCAGGCCTACAAGGGAGGGCAGTTGGGGACAATCAAGCCTGCAGGGGAGGACAGTTAGGGGTGACCAGGCCAGCAGAGGATGGAAGTTGGGTGAAAACAGGCTGGCAGAGGAGCAGTTAGACATCAATTAGGCTGGCAGGGTAGTGGTTAGCAGGTGATCAGCCTGGCAGGCAGAAGCAGTTATGGGCAGTCAGGGAGGCAGGCAGGTGAGCAGTTTGGAGTCAGCAATCCTGGATTGTGAGAAGGATGTCCCATATTGGAGAGTGTGCAGGCTGGGCTGAGGGACATCCCCAGCCCCCCATGTATGAATTTTGTGCACCGGGCTAGTGTGTATGTGTGTGTGTGTGTGTGTGTGTGTGTGTGTGTGTGTGTGCGCGCGCGCGCGTATTTAAGAACCAAACGCGAGAGATTTGGATTAACTCTGCCAATGGCCAGGATATAGGCTTATAAATTTAGATGCCATCTTGCAGTCCTCTGTTTTATCATGGATGGACCTAGACTCAGGTTTCATCTAAACAGCACAACACAATCCAGAAGACAGCAATCTCAAAGAAAAAAAAAACCTTTATATTTTTAATACTCACTCAAGGATATGTTTTTATTGATTTTAAACAGATAGGAAGGAGAGAGAGAGAGAGAGAGAGATATGAAAGAAAAACCGAGTGGTTGCCTCCCATATACGCCCTGACGGGATGGAACCTGCAACCTTTTGGTGTATGGGATGATGTTCCAACAAAGGAAGCTATTCCATCAGGGCAAAGAAAGAAGAATTTTTTTTTAAAAAAAATGCCATATTTTTCTGTGTATAAAACTATTATTTTCTGAAATCATTAGACTGAAAATTGAGGGGCATCTTATACATGGAAGTCAAGGAAGGAACCCTGCGGATATATGGCTGCCCATACCTTGTCAAACAGGCTTCCTCCAATTATGAGCCTTATTGTTACCGATGTCACTGATGCTGTAATTGGAGGTGGAGGTGGAGAGTGCACAGATGCAACAGGAACTGAAGTGTTTTGAGCCCAAAAAGATGTCAAAAAATAAAAAGATAAATACTGGTAAGCGATTGTCTTACTCTGCAAAATTCAAACTGAATGTAATCAGCTATGCAAAAGAGCATGAAAATAGAGCTGCAGAGACAATTTGGACCTCCTCCTACTGAGTGTATGATCAGACAGTGGAGAAAACAGGAAGAACAACTCGTTCGTTAAGATGCCAAAAAAGAAGAAGGACTTAAGAGGAAAACCAGCAAAATGTTTAAAATATTGATTCCTTAATTTTGGGTTGGAAAAGTGAAGGGCATCTTATACATGAGAGCATCTTATATGAAAATATATGGTAAACTGTTAGTTAGGCCTACTACCTGCATGATATCAGACCCCTAAGGGAGAACCTGCCAAGGGGTGTATGTATTATCAGATGTTTTGTGATCCCCCTAAAGATTATGAACAAATGATAATAGCATCTCACATTTATTGAACACACACTTTGTTCCAGGCACTATGTAAAATGCTTTAATGGACTCTTCTTACTCTTTATAACAACCTCATGAAGAAGTTGAGTTTATCCTTGCTTTTTCACATGAGAAAACAAGGGGCCTTCGAGAATCTAAGTAATTTGCACAAAGTCACACTAGCCAGCAAGTGGAGGCATCAGAAGAGAATATGGATAGTTGGATTCCAGAACTAGCCCTCTGAACCAGCAGGCTCTGCTGTCCCTCCTTTGATCAGTGGCCATGGGGCCATGTCCACCTCCAAGGTCGCCATGCTTAGAATTTCAGCTAAGACATGAGCCTGAGTTTATGCTGCGGGAGGACTCCGATGAGGTTTTTCTGAGACAGTGAAAGGGTAACCTCTAGCCCTTGCTTTGCAGAACATCTTCAAACCTCAGTTTTGCATCCATAGCTACATTTGAGAATCAGAAATGTTATGCACTGAACAGCCAGCATCTCCCAAAACTACTTCTCATGGAGATGTACTTGGCCACAGGCCTCCTTTTTTATTTGTTCCTCCCAGAAAACCCATTAACCTCTAAAGGAGAACTTTAAACTTTTAGAGTTTGGATAATGCCATTTTAGACATAAAATATTGGTTGGTTGGTTGGTCAGTTGGTTCATTGATCAGTTGGTTCGTTGGTTGGTTTATAGATCTAGTCTAAACATGACACTGCAAATTTTGAGAACTGTAGAACTTGGGCTGAACTAGGTCAAAATTCTATTTTGGGCCAAGATTCCCTCTCCATCCCCAACTTTTTATTGAAGTATATCATACAGGAAATTGCAGAAAGTGTGCAGCTCTACTCAGCTCCTCAGAAGACCTGTCTCTCCCATATTAGTTTTTTTATGGCTGCCGTAACAAAGTGCCACAAATTGAGTAACTTAAAATAACAGAAATTTATTGTCTCTCAGTTCTGGAGGCTGGAAGTCTGAAATCAAGATATTGGCAGGGCTATGCCTCCTCTGAAATCCAGAGTCGAATCTTTCCTCACCTCCTCCTACCTTCTGGTGATTTGCCAGCCCTCTGGCAATTCCTTGGCTTACAGCTGTGACACTCAACTCTGACTTTGTTGTCACACAGTACTTTCCCTGTGTGTCTCTGTCTTCAATAATCTTCTTATAAAGACACCATTTAAGTTAGATTAGGGGCCCACCTACTCCAGTATAACCTCATCTTAACTAATTACATTTGTAATTACCCCATTTCCAAATAAGTTCACATTCTGAAGTACTGGAGGTTAAGACTTCAACATATATTGGGCAATTTGACCCAAATACCACTCCCCCCGCCCCATATTTTACCTCAGTCAGTACACCTTTCTTCTTTACAAAGGCAACAAAAGTGTTTTTAAGTAATAATAATATCACACCAAATCAGTGTTAATGAATAAGGAGATTGTGATGTAGACATTCAGTAATATCCCTATGTCTTGCCTGTGTACACATGGAATTTTGGCTTTTTTGTCCTTGCTTCTAAATACTGATTTTGATTCTTTTAATTACTGTGCCTAAATCAATAGACACAATATTAACATGCGAATTCACTCCAGTTTTATACCAAGAAGTTTCTCCTAAAGCCTTCAGTTGACCTATTTGAGTTTTGGTGCTATTACCTCTTTTATATTACCCTATACTGGTGTGTGTGTGTATTTTCAAGTAATTGTTAACAGAAAGCCTTCAAGACATTTAAAAAAATCAGTATTGTTGAAACATGTTTTTATATTATTGTCCTAGGTTCATGGTATTGTAGAACATTTCCTTTTTTCTTGTGTGGCAGAATAGTATATTTTTAAAGTATCTCTTCCATAAAATGGACTGGTATATTATTGTGTCTTCCTATTGTAGTTATCTAAGAAATAGCAAGAGTATTTATACAGGTTACACATGTGGAAATTTTAAAAGAGTATAAATTCAAAAATAAGTATAAATTTTAAAAGACTATTCTGAAAAAAGCTGAAGAATTTTATAAATAACTTTTTTTCTGAATCATAGCATTAAACTTTCATGTTTGTATATTTTTCTAAATGATTCAAAAACAGTTGGTCCACCTGATATGAATACAGATAAACAAACAACCTAGGAAACGAATAGTATATAACCTTTGCATTTCCAGAGGGTTTTGACAAATGAGTAAACAGAAACTTGGAAGAGGTCTGTGACCTGCCCAAAGTTACACAGTCAGAGGTAGTCAAGACTAACCAGTTATGGAACAAAAATCAAAGCAGGAGACTTTTATTTTTAGGTGGTGATGTTTTAATTCTAATCTTAGGGGGAAATATGGTTGGTTCTTAGGTCAAATTGGATTTAAATAATCTGTTTTGACCTGAGAAGATAAGAATTCCAAGATCAAACAGGAAGAGGTGGAGGGGTTAAAAAAATGTTTGAGCACCAGGTAATTACCACCTAACTTCAAGAAATTCACTGGAAGAGGCAGTATGTAGGTAGCTATGAAAGCAACTTCAGATGTACTTAATCAGCCTCTTCGCCTCCCATAAAACATTTTAAGTATCAAAGGCAATTGTTAAATGTTTTTTAATTTGTGTTTTGTAAAAAGAATAGGCTGATAATTAATGTATCAAACTTGCTACTTGGCGCCATATTGAGTCCAGAAATGGCCTGGTATGATCAATGATTCTTCTTCAGAAGGATTAATGAATGTGTAATAAGTTTCCTTTCTTTTTCTAGCCAAGGACCCTTGTCATCCATTCGAGCAGTAATCAAGAGATGTAAGTTTGTTTTTTCCTGCTCTACATTTTCCTCTCTAATAATTTTAAATGATGGTGTAGATTTCTAGCAAGTGATTATATTTGATGAATCTTACAAAGAATCCAACAAGAGGAGCTTCTCCTAAGGAGGTAATAAGCCATTTCAGACATGTAGCTAGTTTTTCCAACTTTCTTTCAGCTTTTATTCACTGATAAGCCAGTTCCTCAGAACATTTTTTCCCCTAATAGAACTAAGCTGTTAAAAAAATCTGGATTATCTAGCTAGTTTCTATGATCTAATATAAATTTTATGTAACCATTTTCTAATGACATCTGATGGATTTGAAAAATACCAAACAGACCCTGTCCTTTTTTATTTGCTTCCACAGTATTTTTATTTATCTGTAAAAATGCCTATGGAGATTGGCTCATACTTCCACATACAGGCTGAAGTGCCTTAATGGAATTTCTCCAGAACGGTAGAGTCATACTAACTAACTTTATTTACTTCTTGGTTAAAGTGTTAAAACATGCTCTTAGTATGTAAGATTTTAACATTACTTTTTTAAATAGACTTTTATTGATTTTAGAGAGGAAGGGAGAAGGAGAGAGAGATAGAAATATCATTATGAAAGAGAATCATTGATCAGCGGCCTCCTGCATGTCTCACACTGGGAATCCAGTCCACAACCTGGGCATGTGCCCTGACCAAGAATTGAACCTGACCCCCTGGTTCATAGGTTGAGGCTCTACCACTGAGCCAAGCCACCTAGGCTTAGCATTCTTTTTAATAAAGGCTAAGCAAAGATCCCTTTTCCAAATAGAACATGGCTTACTCATTATAAAAAGAGATAAGGCAAGGATTTTAGATATTCTTCACATTATTTGAGCTGAGATCAGCACTCTAAAAAAATGTATACTATTTTTAGAAACATAATTTGTAGTATTCGGTATGAATTTAGGATATCCACAGGTTGTGAAGACAATGTATTTGAACTCATTGCAGTGAATAGTTTGTAAGGTGGCAATACAGAAAGAAATTTTACTGTTCTCCATGTTGCCCCACCTTTCATTTTGTTGGTGGTGGTGAATTATAAAAATGTGGAGCTTCCACAGTTTATGTTGAAGAGAGTTCAAATATGAAAATAAAAAATTCATGACAGCTTTACATGTCTTAGAACCCTTGGGGAGAGAAAAGGGAAGGGAGAACATTTAAATAGGTCTGGAATTTAGGCCAGAATTTCTTCCTGGAGGGGGTGGGGGAGGCTGGGGAGAGGTCACTTGGGGAAAAGGAGACTTATACAATACTTTAAACAATAAAAAAAAATTAAATTAAAAAAATAATTTCTTCCTGGAGATACAATTTGGGGGTAATCAAGGTTATAGGCAAAATCCTGTCAATAGCTAACCATTTAGAGAGAAAGTGTAAAGGATACAGCAGATGAATCTTGGGAAGCAATGATTTTTGGAACCAAGCTATGCTTTTAAAGGTGCTGTAGTGCAAAAGATGCATGACCCAAAAATCCAGTCCTGCTGAGGAGAGGCCTCCTTTCACTGATTCCTGTCCGCTGGCTCCTGCCTTGGTCCTCTGGCTTCTTACCTTTCCTCTCTCTTGGTTTCGGGACTTTTTTGTTGGGGATTGTAATCTATGCCTGACTTTCCATTGATCCTTCAGGATGGATCTTGCTTACCCTGAGGCTGTGTGTCATGCAGGGCTTGAGGAGAAGGTACTTAATAAGGAATGGGCAAAAAGAGGCTGAAAAAGAGTGATCAGGATAATAGAAAAACTAGGAGGACCTAGTCAGTTTGGCTCAGTGGGTAGAGTGTTGGCCCTCAGACTGAAGGTTTCAATTCTGGTCAAAGGCACATACTTTTGGTTCCAGGTTCGATCCCTGGCCTGGTCACGTGCAGGAGGCATCCAATCAATGTGAGATGTGTCTGTCTCACACCAATGTTTCTCTCTGTGTGTCGTCTCTTCCCCTCTTTTCCACTCACTCTAAAAATCAATGGTAAAAAAAGAATTCAAAAAATTGAAGATAGTGTAAGGGGCCTCTGGGACAACCTCAAGCATACCAACATCCGAATTATAGGGGTGCCAGAAAAAGAGAGAGACCAAGACAATGAAAACCTATTTGTAGAAATAGTGAATGAAAACTCCCCATACCTGGTGAAAGAAATAGACTTAGGAGTCCAAGAAGCACACCAAACCCCAATATATAGGAACCCTAAGAGGACCACACCAAGGCACATCATAATTAAAATGCCAAGAGCAAAAGACAAAGAGAGAATATTAAAAGCAGTAAGAGAAAAACAGTTGGTTACCTATAAGGGAGCACCCATACGATTGTCAGCAGATTTCTCAACAGAAACGATGCAGGCCAGACGGGAGTGGCAAGAAATATTCAAAGTGATGAACAGCAAGAATCTACAACCAAGATTACTCTACCCAGCAAAGCTATCATTCAGAATTGAAGGGCAGATAAAGTGCTTCACAGATAAGAAAAAGCTAAAGGAGTTCATCACCACCAAACCAATATTATATGAAATGCTGAAAGATATTCTTTAAGAAGAGGAAGAAGAAAAAGATAAAAGTGTAAATTATGAATGCCAAATACACATCTATCAACAAATGAATCTAAAATTCAAGTGAATTAATAATCTGATGAACAGGATAAACTGGTGAATGTAACAGAATCACGGACAATAGAGAGGGAAAGGACTGACAATTCTTGGGGAGAAAAGGTGTGGGAAGTGCAGCAAGAGACTGAACTAAAATCATGCAACTATGGGAGAGGACAGTGGGTGGGGTGAGGGTGGAGGGTGGGATGGATACTTTGTGGAGGGGAGCTATAGGGGGGAAAAAGGGGAACAATGTAATTAATAAGCTGAACAATAAAGATTAAAAAAAATCAATGGTAAAATATCCTAAGGTAAGGATTAACCAAAAAAGAAAGGAAGGTAGGGAGGGAGGGAGAGAGGAAGAAAGAAAGAGGAAGGAGGGAGGGAGGGAAGAAAGGAGGGAAGGAGGGAGGGGAGGGGAGGGGAGGGGAGGGGAGGGGAGGGGAGGGGAGGGAAAGAAAAGAAAGACTAGGAGAAGGCTGTGTATTAGAGGTCAAAGGAAGGGAGGTTCGAAAGGAATGAGTGGACCACAAATAACTCTTAATGCTGCAGGAAGATCAGACACAAGGTGGTTGAGAATAGGCCATTATATGTGGCATTCAGGAGGTCAGTGGTGACCTTTGGGAGAGCAGTTTAAGTATATCATTGAAGTTGGAAGCTGCACTTTGATTTGAACAATGAATGCAACATGTAGAAGCTAGGACAGATGGGGTAGGCTACTCTTCTATGAAATATGGTGGTAAATAGGAGAAGAAAGGGTTGTAGCTTGAGAATGCATGAGGGTCAAACAGAGGAGATTTGAACATGTTTACAGACTATTTAGGAAGAGGAAATTGGAAGCCTCTTTAAGCAGCAAGAAGAGAATCCATGGAGAGGTCAAACTGCAGCCAGAATAAAACGGAAATTGATAAAGCAACCTCAGCAGAAAGGAAGGAGGAGGTGAAATAATGGGAAAACTCTTGCTTTGAGGAACCTTTTTTAAAAAATTAACACAGTTGTCTTTAATTCTTATGTGTTACTTTGTATATGCTAAAGAAATATTTGTTGGTTGTATTTATTGCGATGTTAAATAAGACAGATTCTCATATGATGCCATGTAAACACAGAATGAAGAATAATTTGGCACCCCTTTTTCCCATTCTATAAGAAAAAATTGTAAGAAATTTTTTACTTACTCAATCCATTGAAATGTTTGCTTTATTATCCCAGATGTAATCATCTAACCCTGCCAAGGAAAAAGACTTTATCACATTTTTAAGGCAATGTTCCTTAACTGGTTATATTTTAAATTCTTTCATGATGAGTATGGTTTCAATCAAGCCTTTAGGTCTTTCTTTTTTACATTTATTCTTATGACCTTAAATATTTTGGGTAAATCATAAAATATTCTAACTGGATATATCTAGGATTTCATGCTTTCCCTTTCATTAACTTTTCAAAAGAAAATTATTCTCTGAAGTTCAGAAATAGCTAATACTCATTGCCTACTATAAGTCAGGAACTGTTCTTATACATTATAAAATAATGATCTACGTGCTAGGTGTTAACCCCATTTTATAGATGGTAGGAACACTGAATCTCAGAGAGGTTAAATGGCTCCACAAGGTAGAGCTTAGATGTGAGCCTAGATTTCCTGAGACTCCAAGGCCATGAGCTTTTCTGTTGCATGGATCTTCTTGTTACCATGTCATAGGCATCTAGTCATACCCTGTCACAAGAAAACATAGTTATTTTCATTGGTAAGGATTATAGCGAGGATGATTATAATATTACTAGAGGCCCGGGGCATGGATTCATGCTCATTGAAAGGAAATTAATTAGAATGTGGCCCATAGGGTGGGACTGGGTGAGATGGGCCAGACATGCCCTGGAGCCAACCTCCAAGATCCCTCCCTGGCTGGCCACACCTGGGGCTACACTGGGGCTCGAAGGAGTGAGTGGGTCCCTCCAGCAGATGGGGTCCCTTGACCTGTCCTGGGTGGATTGGGCTTAAACCAGCCATCCGACATTTCTTGAGAGGTCCCAGAGTGTCAGAGGGCGCTCTGCAAAGTTGCTGTCTCTCAGCAGCTCCTGCATTGAGTGTCTGCCACTGGTGGTCAGTGCGCATCATAGCTAACAGTCAGATGGTCACTTAGGCTTTTATATATATAGATGGTCCTTTTGTGTGTTTATTTCTTCTGACCATCATTTTATCGATATTTTTGAATTATTGACAAGACAAGCAGCCAGCTCTCCTGTCTCCATAAGGAGTTAAACTGCTTCAGGGACAAACTGCCCCCAGTCCTTCCTGTAATTGGGCTGTAGGCCCTGGGATAATACATTTAGCCTCTCTGTGTCTCAGCCTCCTCATCTATAAGGTTGGAGTAAGATGATCACTGAGGGTCCTTTCATGCTTATGATCCTGACAGAGTGTAGGCAAAGTCTTTATTAGTACTAACACTGCAAATTCAGGTCTCAGTATTTTATGAACAGCTAAATATTAACTTGCTTTGTACTTAGAATTTAACTATATTACTTAGAAAAGTTTCAAAATCTGTAAAATGATAGGACAGCTTTAATGGAACATATTGCCTTTATACTGTGGTTTAATCCATAATGCACAAGAGACTAGCAGCAGTTTGTGGCAGGGGTAAGAGCCCTATCTGTATAGGCTTTGGTGGCAAATTCAGTTTTCCTGGCAACTACATCAAATCTTTATAATCTGGGAAAGTGAGAATAGATTAAGTGGGTGGTTAAGAAATTAGCAGGAAGAGTGTGAAATACTACGTGAAAATCTGCCATGAACATCTAAAGTGTTTCTAACTGCTAAACTTGCTCAACACTGACAAAAAGTGCCAGTTATTCTATAGGGATCAAGAGAGAAAAGAGATTTCACAGATAAATGAATGTGAAAAAAAATAATCGGAGCAGGAAAGGAAAAGGCAGTGCTGAAAGGATGCAGAGATCTATGAGAAACATTCTCGCCCTCATTTGGCTACTTCCAGCGTGGGACTGCCATTCTGCTAACCAGGGGGGCCTGTTACTAGTGGCGTGTGGTGTGCAAGGGCTGAATCAAGTGACAAGCAACTGATTTAAAAGGATGAAAATTGAATACTGAATTTCCTTTTTAAGTATTATGTATACCTAATATTGATTCCTATTGAAGTAGCAAATTGATTTTGCAAAATGGTTTTTAGGGATTTTTTTTTGCACTGTTGTTAAAAAGTATAGGTAGATTTTATTTATTTATTTTTTTTTTTTTTTACCGTGGTTGTGAGTGTGAATGTCTGGTCTGTACAGACATGCCTTTGCCACAGCGTACTTCTTTACTCCCTGAAATGATGGTTCATCAACTTTTCCTTTCTATAGAAGTGATTTGTGCAGAGTGGCATGGTGAGACAGTCTTGCTCTCAAACTCCTTTTAGAGCATAAGCAACTGGGTTCACTCTTTTTTTTCCCCTTTCTTCTTCTATAACCCCTTCTTTTTTTCCCTTAGCACTCATGAATAGTGCACAGCAAAAATGCCCCGTGGAAGAGGTATGTTTGTGACGGATAATGTGATGTCATGTACAAGTGCTGTGCCTGATTCTGGCTTTAGTGGTGACGGTGATGTGATTGTTGCACACTTAATGAGCCACTTACTTAATGAAACCAGCCTTACCAGTCAGACCCACCACTCAGAGCTCTAGCCTCTCTGTCCTTTCTTTCCAGTGGACAAAATGCACCTCAGCTTTGTTTAACTTTTGATAAAAATTGAAGTCAAACCAGTTGATGATATGAATACAAGACATCCTCCAATTTGGTATCTAGGAGTTTTGGTTTCAAATGTTGGGTTTGCTCTGCCAAACCAGAATAGAGTCAGCTATCACAGCCACCTCTACCCCTGCCTCCCCATATTTGTCAGCCTCGTTGTTCATAGAGAACCAGAAGTTAATAGGAGTTTGAAGTTTCATACCTTCAACCTTTACAAATCAGAAGAATTGAAAAAATTAGACTATTGGAGATAGGAGGGCAACTGGCAGAAATAGTTAATATCTGAAACAAATTCCTGTTTGTGCACAAATCATTTTGGTATAGTGTAGGTAGGTAGATTTATAAAAAAGATGTCTTTAGAATGTGCTCCTTGAAAATAGGGATATAATTCTGTATTGCACATATATGTGTACTATGTGACCCTATATGTGACATATTATCCAGATCATCTAATTAAGACATAATTTAATTTTAAAATAAAATTTGGAAAATTTTTAAATAATATAGCTTTTTGAGATTGAGGGAAAAGTCAGTGCTATATATGTAATAATATATGCTATAAATATGTTTATAAAAGTGATATGAACAGTTCCTGTATTCATTATTTTTTAATTTAAGTACTAAAACAAAGACTATAAAACTCCAGAAAAGTTAGAAAATAGATGAAAATTTAACCACCTCCATTCTCTTTACAATAGAGTCATAAACAAACATTATAAAAGTACTGTCATAGATCAGAATAGACATGTAACGAAGTTTCCTGCCCCTTGTTATTTCATGTAATTATAATGCTCTTATCATGTATTTCTATTTATAGCTATCTTTTTTTCCCTCTGTTCATTCATTGACTTATTTTCAGAACTCCAGAATGTGTATTGGAGAGCTTTTGAAATCTATGCTATCCTTATGAATTCAAATATATGCTATAATTAACTTGATACCATATGAAAAGATCATTTTGATTTGCTTTTCTACTATGGATGTTAAAATACATACATTCTGCTTTTCTCCATGTTCCTATTAGATATTATTCCCTCTAAACCTAATTCAGGTATAAATGCCTTTATTTTCTTTCTTCTATCCTTATCAAAACATTTTCTTTAAGGCATTATCCTATGTCTCTATATCTGTGTCTATAATCCAGTATGTAGAAACACATCACTTATTAGCTACTGGTTCTTAATAACTATAATTTATTTCCAATTATAAAAGAAATATAAGATGTGATTAAAAGATTTGCAAAAAAATAAATAAGTTATTCTTAATCCTTAAAAAAATCCATATATTCTATATGATATCAAGTATATGCTATTTTTTTTAATAGTATACCCTATGAAATTTAAACCTTTATTGAATATACTAATTTTGTACTACATCAATGTATTCTTTCTTTTGTAGCTTCTCGGACTTCTATACAGAGTGAGCTTCATCGAGATAGGAGGTATGGTTATATTTATAATAGGGCATATATTCTGCTAATAATGAAATAAAAATGTTATCAGTTAGCAACTTAAATATTTCTCTTTTATAAGCAGTGTATTACAGTATTCTGCCTCATCAATACATTTCCTGAATGAATCTATATGCTTGAATGATAGAGACTTTGCTTTCGAGGATAAGCAATACAAGCCTAAAAGTGTTCTTTTGAGACTGATTATTTACTGAAATCAATTTGAAAATGTTTTTAAGCAACTGCTACATGTAAAACATTATCAGAACTGTTTCAAAAGAGTGCTTTGTACTTCATAGCTACTTAGTACATATTGCATAAATAAATGGATGGATGACAGAATAGAGAATTGAGTGGAAGGAAAAAGGAAGGAAAAGAGGCAGGCAGGCAGGCTGGATGAATATGAATGCATAAGTGACCAGATCAGTGGTTCTCAACCTTTCTAATGCCACACCCTTTAATACAGTTCCTCATGTTGTGGTGACCCCCAACCATAAAATTATTTTTGTTGCTACTTCATAACTGTGATTTTGCTACTGTTAATGAATCATAATGTAAATAAATGTGTTTTCTGATGGTCTTAGGCTCTACAGCAACAGTTTTCAACCTGTCCATCGGAAAACAGATTAATGCATGTAGAGTGGTCAAAATTTATTATTTAGTAACTCATTATTTAGTTAAACAAAAGCTATAAAGCAGAGGTTCGTAGGTACCCCATTCAAATGTACTTAATAAGCAAGTTCCACCATTTCACAAGCTAGCATGAGTGTATCTACATGGGAGAGGGGAGGCTTTTCTACACTAATAAAAGAAAAACATGCAAGTTGACGATCACTCTGCTGTTAGAGTGAGTATGCAAATTAACCCAACAAAGATGGCAGTTAATTTGGAGTGAAGACTGAAGACAGAATAAAAGGAAGAGGGAGGGAAAGCAGAAAGCAGGGCAGCGATGGCCACGGGAGTGAAAGCACAGGGTGGCGGCAGTGGGCTTCACTCCCTTCTCTGCTTTGCTCAGGAAGCTCTAAGAGAGAGTCACTGATCAGCTGCCTCCTGCACATCCCACAGTAGGGATTGAGCCCACAGCTCGGTCATGTGCCCTGACCGGAATTGAACTGTGACCTCCTGGATCATATAGTTCAATGCTCAATCACTGGCCGGGCTATGCACAGTTTTGATAATGATAGTGCTTTTGGTTTTGTTTTTATTTGACATAGAGAAAGGAAAAACAGGTATCATCATCATTATTTGTTAGAACAGAAACTTGAGGCTCAGAAAGGTGATTCATCAGCTCAGAATTGGTATTTGTTAGGAAGTCAGGTTGAAGGTAAGATTTAAACATGAATGAGAAACTGTAGAATTAGGTTAAGAAAATGATGAAAGAAGCCATCCCTAAATCACTGTGGCTCCTCGGTGTTAAACAATAATCATCAAATTTGTGTTCAAAACTGACAAGGAACACAGTCACACACATCAGGGTCTAGAAATGAACATGTGGACTCTAAACAGTTAAAGATAACTTTGAATTGGGACAGAGATGGAGTGAGGAGGAAGAAGGTATTCTATTTATATGGTATCATTTTTTAGTTTATAATAACAAAAAACTAAACAACTGTATTTGACCCATGCACTTTTCTACTTATGGTATATTTATGTTTGTCTATAGGCTAGATAACATAGCCCTGGAATGAAGAGCTTGTATGAACTTTATCAAGTCCATATCCTTATCAACCAAGGCAGAGCTAAGTGTGCTTAGGGTACATCTCTAACTTTTTGTGGCCAAACTCATAGAGGATGGCTGCCATTTTGATCCCTCGATGCCTGCCTGGGTGTACTGTTAGAAACAGCCCAGGCCATATAGGTCATTTCTGTGACTGTAGTAGCTCTTATGTAACTTGTTTGAATGGTAGTTGTTTTCAAGAAGCTTTGAACATTTACAAATAGACAATATCCTGTTACCAACCTGCAAAATCTCACTGAGGCTTCTGTCTGCTAGGCGCCCGGAGATCACCATTGTGGCAGCTGAGCCACTGAGGCCAGCCTCATGGTTTCCAGGAGCCCCAGCCCCAGGATTGGGATTTCCCCCGCCCTCTGCAGCAGGCCCTTGGAGGCCCAGTGAGCTGGTTCCTGCTGAGGTGAATAAGTACCCCTTTGCATTTTATTTTTAAAATGAAATTCAAAGATTAGAACAGTGAGACTGTTAATATGTTAGTTGTCAACCATAGATGTCTAAAATTTCGTTCTTTATTTTGCAGCTCCCACCATCTTATGAACAAGTCATAAAAGAAATCAACCAAGTTCAAGTTAATACTACAAATAATAATAATGCTGCTGCCTCTCCAAGGCACACTATTACTTCTGCAACTCAGACTGACTTTTCAGAAGAAATAGACAACCAACTGCCTCAAAGTAATGCAAGTAATTTGTCTTCCCTAATTCTGACCTGGTTCTATGAAAGTAATCAGTAGACTCTAGTCTTAAAAATAATTTTCAATTCATACGTAATTTATTGAGCTCTGCTTCCAAGTCAGCGTAATCATGTGTGCTTTCTTTATTTGGATTTGCTATGATTATAATAGTTCATTCTCAGGACCCAAAGCCCCATTTCCTTGGGCTCACCCTAATTCATATCACAAAACATCCTTTAACTCATAGTTGTTATTACTGCTGATACCCTTTATTCCCATGGAGAAGGCTGTTATATTTAGCAATGTAAACTTGATAGGATGCTAAAGGTGTTTGCCCTGTTAGCCTTTCTAAATACATTGTATTGGGATAACAGGTGGATATAAGTTATTTTGGAAAAGTAAAGCAAGAATTGTTAGAATTTTGACAGTGATAGAGAAATTATTTGTTTGATAAGTCTACTGAGAATCAGAAATTTAACCGTGTTTTAAATTACTACAAAATGAGTGTTTCTTATATGAATAAATATAATTTGAACACTGTGCAAAAAGCTGAGTTTAAACATTTCCACATTGATTTTGTAATTACTTTTAACTAATTGAGAACCAAATTCTTTCTATTCTACATATATGTCTTTAAAGTTTTATCTTCTATTATTTGTTTTTCTTTTAAATTACAATGTTGCAAATTATTTTTGTTCATTTTTATTTTGTCAGCACTACAGGCACCTCTCAAACCTCTTCAGCCTTGCTTAGGGGTCTCAGCCAGTGATCTCCCCACAAATGTGGCACCTTTAATAGTCTTTGACATTTCTGAGGAACACAATTATCCAGAAAATTCCAATGCTATAAGATGTCCAGTGCCAAAACCAAGATCAAAAAGCAACCTCAGACCAGTAGCCAGAGATTCTCACATTAAAGGACAGAATCTCCAGAAAATCAGCTCAGCGGCCACTGAAGAGGAGTCAGCCCCAAGCCGACCCCAGTCTCTGTTGGATAATACCAACAACTTGGATAGTCAGGCAGGGATGAACATTATGAACACAGAACGAAGCCAAAATAGTATTGTTTCAAGGATCAAAGCATTGGATAGTCAGACAAATACAGAAACTTCTGGACTGACCAAGAAACCAGAGATTGCTCCCCGAGCACTCCCCCCAAGGCCTGCTGTTCCCTCAGGGAAACCCTCGGTGGCTCCCAAACCAGCTGCTAACAGAGCTTCTGGAGAATTGGACTCCTGGAATGAAAACAAATGCAAGGTGGCCTCAGGGGAAGGGCCCACCCCACACTCTCCGACGCAAGAAGTAGGGAGCATCCCAGTAACCAAACCTGAATTGCCAAAGAAACCAAACCCTGGCCTTACACGAAGTATTAATCATGAGACTCTAGGAGGAGGGCCCGTGGCTGAGAGCCCTGATGATGGCAGGAAGAGAGTCCCAACTCCTGCTCCTAGGCCTTTACTGCCGAAGAAACCAATTTCCTCAGAAAACCCCACCTGCCCTGCAGCTTTGCTGAAACCAGTCACTGTTCCTCCCCGATCCTCAGTGGCATCACAAGCCAAAGCGTTCAGGTCACTGGGCGAAGCAGCCTCAGCCAACCCCCCAGCCCCAGGTCTGCAAAGCAAGCCTCCGGGGGACATCGACCTCATCAGCTTTGATGACGATGTTTTACCCACCCCACCTGGGAACGTGGCTGAAGACTCTCTTGGTTCAGAGATGGCTCTGGGTGAGTAAAAGTCAGAAGTGAAGGGGAATTTAAACTCGTCATAGGGTCTCTTGAATGGCACTTGCTGTTTTAGTTTCTGGTACATAGGTTATTGAGAAGTGTATGTGTAGAGAGGGAGAAACAGAAAAATTAAAAAACATGGAGCTGGGTGGGAGATGGGAATTAAGAGGGAGGAAAGGGAAAATACGGAATGGGAAGATGGAAACAGAGAAAGAGGGAGACACACATGTTGATTACTATTATCCAAGCCTGGGTCTAGAGACCAGATGTGAGGCCGGCTCCCTTACTCTGGCAGGTGGAGATTCAAACATAAGCAGGAAGCAGGGGAAACTTCCCATACATGAGAAGTCATACAGTGGGCCTGGAACAGCTCCTGGGATTGAACCAGTCCTGCTGGGATTGCCTGGAGTGGAGCCAGCCCTGGGGAGGACTCTGGCAAGAGCAATGCAAGGAGTGAGAACCCAGCCATATGTTGCAATTTTTTCCCATAATCTTTATATAACCTCTTCCCTTGAGAATGTTAAGTTTTGTAAATAAATACAATAGTTACAAGTTTCCTGCCAAGGACAATTAAATTTCCCAAGAGGCAGAGAGTGTATTTTTTTATTCACACTGTTCAGCAAGAGGGTGTGATGGTGAAGCTTATCTTTGACTTGTCAAACTAAACTGCTCTACCTCTCATTAATAAGATTTTTTTACTTCTGTTTCCTTATTTGGTAGAATTTTTGATCATATAAGCCTAATAATATTTTCAAAAAGTTGGTTGTCATTTTAAATAAATGTTTAACATGCATCAGTGGTATAAACTGATTCAAAACCAGCTTCTACACAGCTTAATGATAACAAATACTAATTTATTAAATATTTATCATACACCTAACATGTACCATGTCTCTTTTTCATAAGGAATAGAGGGAAGCTGTTGGAATATATTGAGTTTTTCCAGTGTTCCAAACACTGAACTAGATCCCTGACATCTATTATTTAATTGAATACTTACAGAAAGCCTCTGTAAGCTATCATTAGCCTCAATTTTCAAATGAAGAAAATGGGGCTGAGAGTGATTTGCCCAGTGTCAGAAAACTACATTTTCCAAGGCAGAAAAAAAATTATTATAGTTTTTTGAGAGAGAGAAAGAAACATCAATTTGTTGTTCCACTTATTTATGCATTTATTGCTTGATTCTTGTATGTGTCCTGACTGGGGATTGAAGCTGCAGCCTCAGTATATCAGGCTGATGTTCTAACCAACTGAGCTACTCAGCCAGGACATTCAATCTTTTTATTCTAAGTCTAGTTTATTTTTCACTATATTATGTTGCTACTCAATATTTTCATGAAGCCTTAAACTAGGCAATACATTAAAAACTTTTCAAGTCTTGGTATACCATTTTCTTATTTAAACCTTTTTGGTGTTACAAGGTTCAAGGTAGGACAGGGTAAATCCAACAGCAGCAAGCTGTTTAATTGGTGGAAACTGTAGGCCAAGGAAATGCCTCCTTAGATTCCGTGAGGATGGCACTTAGTTAGTAATTGCTGAGACTATTTCTGGGTCATTAAGCAGATAATTTTCAAAAAACAAAGGTCAAAAACATACATTCAACATGAATGCAGTCTCATGCTTCATCCTGAGCCTTTTCTGTTTCTTAATTTCTACCAATTCATTGAACAACTTTTAATTATTGAGACAATCTTTTAGCAAAATGTGTAACTTGCTTGCCCTCCCTGACTTTAACCATTGCTCTTGACTATGGAGTTTTACTGAACTGAACACCTCTTTCTATATTCTGTTCCTCACTTAGTGATACTGTCAGACTCCCAGCCTTCCCTAAAGAATCCTAGAGATAGCCTTGAGTCTTCCTATCACACAGCGGCTAGTTGTTTGGACTTGAAGTCAAACTGGTCTGGGACTACCACTTAATTGTCATATGACCTTGGGCAATTTACTTAATCCCACAATGTCTTGGTTTTCTCATCTATAAAACACGATAATAATACTCCTCAAGGTATTTCAAGGATACATGTGATTAAGAAGGAAAGCCCTACCGTATGGTCTGAAACATGTGAAGGGCTCATTAAGTAGTAGTTGTTATTTCTTGCCCTTCACATCCAATTAGTTACTAACTTCTGCTACTTTGCCTTCTGTTTAGTGGCTGAATCTCCTCTCATTTCCATCCCTTCTGCTACTGCCCTGCCCTAGGCCTCTATGCCCAATCACTGCAGTGGCCTCCTGAATTTAGTCTCTCCTCCTTCTGCAAATGCAATATCGTCCATGTTATGGCTACTCAAGCAATATTTCCAGAGTGTACATTGGACCTTGTGGCTTCCTTGCTTATTGCCCTCCAGGATCATCTCTGAATTCCTCAACATGTAGAGGGTTTATTTATTTATTATTTGGACTTTGTGACTTTTTGATGGCATATCAATAGCACTGTCTTTGGATTATGTCTCTTTGTAAAACCTTGCTTAATCATCCTAGCATCAGCTAGAAATTGCAAGAGGAACACAGGATAAAGGTGAAAAACTCACAAATGTGTCTTTCCTTCTCTTTCTCTTTTCTGAAAAATAAAATCTGATAAAACAGTTTTCATATAATGAAGTTGCCATATTAGTCTCAGGAAAGAGATCAGAAAATACTGAAGCTATGAAAACATTGTAAAGATTAGAAAATTTATTAAAGAAAAACTCATAAAACAGGCAGTTTAATATTGGATTCATTTCATGGGTAGAATTCTTCCAGGTTAATATAATAGAGCTGAGAAGTATTAGCAGTTATTCTTCACACCTTTACCAATCATATCCAGTTGTCAAAAAAGGCATAATATTTCTGCTGTCAGGCCCATTACACAGACCAGAATAGTAGTGTAGCAGCCAATTTCTGGTATTAACAGAACTCAAGGGAAAGAAATGATAGAAAAGCAAGCCAAGGATGGTGAAACTAATTATGACGACAAGCATGTTATTAGAGACAGGTAATGGGCAGAAAACTACATTATCATCAATGTTTTTCTCAACCCGATAAGGAAAAGCGTGCGGATACAGGTGAAAAGGCGCTTGCTAGTTTGGCAGCAGGTGGAGAATAATTGGTTATGTGTGTGAGGGGCTAGAAGGAGGGCAGAATAAACACAGCAAATAAAAGTAGAGTAAAATGCCATTGACCTTCCTGAGATTTAGATGGAAGATTCTTTTGGAGATCCTTTGTGTGTTTTTCTGGAGAAGCCAGAGCAGACAGTCTGTGATGGAGAAATTTGTGGCACTGCAGTTCTTAACCCTTTCTGGATCACAGAACTCTGAGAATATGATTAGCTTGTGAATCTTCTTTTTTCCTTTGAAAAGGGAGTTATATTTTTCAAGGTTACAAATAGAGATAATTATTATTAATTAAGTCTGTCTAATTTAGACAAATTCAAAAATATATACCTGCATTATTTTCTATTAAATAGGATTACTAGGAATAGTATCAAAAAGAGAATGTTTATGCAGATATTGTCCATTTTTCAAGAAAATCTAGTAATTCATAAAACCTGTATGTCACTTGGGCAAAATGATTTTTATAAATTTAAAAGGGAGCCAGAGTTCTCAATGCCTGGAAAGTCTTATAAAATATCACCTAAATAATTCAGTTGCTCGTTCTTTCAATATTATCTATTAAACAGTTGGAGCAATATTTTGTGCTAGAAGCTACGTGGACTGAAAAAGAGATTCAGATTCTATTTTCAATTAGGTGAGGAACACCATTTTGTAATGGGATAGCCCATTATTAAATTATCTTTAGTTTATTGTAAATTTTAGATCCAACAGGTAAGGTTCTTAGTTTGGGGTAGTGTTTAAAAGTATGGAACCCATGATGTTTAGTGTTTGTGCATCAACTTGGCTAAACTATAGAACCCAGTTATTCAAACTTACTCATCTATAAGTGTTGCTGTGAATGTATTTTGTAGATGTGGTTAACATGTATAATCAATTGACTTCCTTGATAATGTGGATGAGCTTCAACCAGCAGTTGAAAGGCTTTAAGAGAAAAACTGAGGTTTCCATGGGAAAGAAGAAATTCTGTCTTAAGACTTCAGTATCACTTCCTGCCTGCCTACCCTATACATAACAGATTTGCCAGCCCCCATAATCATATAAGCCAATCCTGATTGGTTCTGTTTCTCTGGAGATCCCCAACTGATACCAACTCTAAGCAGACTCCTGGGTTTGAAGCTTGGCTCTGCTACCGCTCTATTGGGTGACTTCTTTAACTCTGTCACTTCATCTGTAAAATGGGGATAATACTTGTAACCAACTCAAGGAAACCAGAACAACCCCGAGTACAGAGTAAGTACTTTAAAAGTGTTTGTTAAATAAGTAATTCTATGATGCCAAGTATACTTCTCAGCTGGAAAATTTGAGATGTTTTTATTCTCAAATATTTGCCATCAACCAAGAACAGAACAGCCTCGGAACAAACACCACCTCACCAGCCACAGGTGCCTATACGTTTAGATAGTGCAGGGGCAGGGTGAGACAACAGGCCAACTCTACACATGGGGATGATTCGGCAAAGCTGCATTCAGAGCACTTCTGGAACATTAAAAAAAAAAAAGAGAGAGAGAGAATTTTTATTTTTCTAGTTTGTGGAAATTTTTATGGCCATTCTTACCTTGAAAAAAGCAATAAAAGGGCCAAGAATTTTTACTTTTTTCTTTTATTTTTAAATGGTTTTTATTTTGTTTGAGAAGAGTATTATAACTTTTTTATATAAAATTTATTTTATTGGTTTTTTTGAAGTTACAAAATAACATATTTGCTGTAACAACCAAGTAACGTAAACATTTAGTGAAATAAACAAATTAATCTCCCCCTAAGTCTATCCAAATCCCCAGAGGAACCAGTGGGAACAGTTCTGTGCCTTTAGACATTCCAAGCCAAAGCACATGTACTTTTTCCAGCTTTTTACAAAAAATTTTAATGTGCTATACCTATTACTCAGCAGCTTTTTTTTTTCATTTAACAATGAGATTTATGGACATCTCTTCAGACCAGTAGATGTAAGTCTAACTCCTTGTGTCCTTATGCATGCCTGAGTGCATCACAGTTGATTCAACATTTCCTCTATTGATGGACATGCAGGTTGGTTTATTTGTTTTCAAGTTTTTGGATTTTTTTTCCCCACAACAAAAAAATGCTGCAGTAAAGTCTCTTAAAAAACATTTTCATTTCTACTAGTGCTTTTGTATCTGAGAAATAAATTTCCCAAAGTGACACTACTGGTAAAAGGTTATGAACTTTAAACATTAATTTTTTTCAATTACAGTTGACATTCAATATTAGTTTCATGTGTACAGCACAATAGTTATACCTTTGCCTTCTTAGTTACATTATTTCTCCATATAAATGTGGATTTATTTCTGGACTTTCTGTTCTGTTCCATTGATCTTTGTATCTATTTTTATGCCATTACCATGCTGCTTTGATTACCATAGTCTTGTCATATAATTCACAAAATACAACATGACAAGACACCAATGCATAGGGAACCAAACACAAAATGTATTCATGAATCCAATAACCCCAAGTAAAGGTGACCACCAGAGAAAAGAGAATTAGAAAAGAGAAAAGAGTGAAAAATGATATTGAGAAAAGGGGGGGAAAAATGTAAGAGGAAAAAGAAAGAGAAGAAAAAAGAGGGAGGGGAGAATATATGTATATGGAGAGAAAACTCCAAAAAACCAACAGCTAATCTAAAAAATGCAAACAATAAACACTCTGAGATGAATGCAAACAACAAATAACAACTAATCCAAAAAAATGCAAACAACACACACCCAGCTGAATCTGAGGAGACATCGCTCTCTCCAGGCTATCTCTGGCCTTTCCATTCATGGATTGCCTCACCATCTATGTTTTAGTCACCAGTTCCACATGGATATTGTTCAATTCAGCTGTTCCTTTTTTCTGCTCTGTGAGATGGTGCAGGGCCCATCTCAACAAAATTCTAGCAAATTGGATTCAGCATTACATTAGAAAGATCATACACCATGACCAAGTGGGATTTCTTCCGGGATGTAAGGATGGTACAGTACTCACAAATCAATAAATGTGTGATACATCACAAACAAATTGAAAGACAAAAATCATAATCATATCAATCGATTCAAAAAAAGCATTTGACAAAATCCAACATCCTTTCTTGATAAAAACTCTCAGCAAAGTGGGAATAGAGGGATCATACCTCAACATAATAAAATCCTTATATGACAAACCTATAGCTAACATACTCAATGGGCAAAAAACTAAACTCATTTCCCCTGAGAATGGGAACAAGACAGGGTTACCCACTTTCACACTCCTGTTCAATACAGTACTGGAAGTGCTAGCCATAGCGATCAGACAAGAAAAAGAAATACAAGGCATCCAAATGGGAAGAGGTAAACTAGTCCTTATTCACAGATGATATGATACTATATATAGAAAACCCCAAAGACTCCATCAAAAAACTACTAGACCTAAAAAATTAATTTGGCAATGTAGCAGGATACAAAATTAACACCCAGAAATCTATGGCCTTTTTATACACCATTAATGAACTCACAGAAAGAGAAATGAAAAAAAACAATCCCATTTACCATTGCACCAAAAAAAATTAAGGTACCTAGGAATACATTGAACTAAGGAGGTAAAAGACCTGTACTCTGAAAACTACAGGACATTGAAAAAAGAGATAGAGGAAGACATAAACAAACGGAAGAACATACCATGTTCATGGATTGGTAGAATCAACGTCATTAAAATATCCATACTACCCAAAGCAATCTACAGATTTAATGCAATCTCCATTAAAATACCAATGGCATACTTCAAAGATCTAGAAAACCTCTCCAAAAATTCATCTGGAATATAAAAGACCCCTAATAGCCACAGAAATCCTGAGAAAGAACAAAGTTGGAGGGATCACATTATCAGATACCAGACAATATTACCAAGTCTCAGTTCTCAAAACTGCCTGGTACTGGCAAAAGAACAGCCATATAGACCAATGGAATAGAATAGAGAACCCAGAAATTGACCCAATCCATTAATCTCAATTAATATTTGACAAAGGAGGCAAGAGCATACAATGGAGTTAAGACAGTGTCTTCAATAAATGATGTTGGGAAATGTGGTGAAATACATGCAAAAAAAATGAAACTAGATTGCCAACATACACCATATACAAAAACAGACTCAAAGTGGCTAAAGGACTTAAATGTAAGATGGGAAACCATAAAAATCCTACAAGACTCCATAGGCAGCAAAATGGCAGACATAATGTTGTAGCAATATATTTACAGATACAGCTCTTGGGGCAATGGAAACTAAGGAAAAAATAAACAAGTGGGACTTCATTAAAATAAAAAGCTTTTGCACAACAAAAGAAATCCTCAACAAAACAAGAAAGCCCACTGCATGGGAGAATATATTTGCTAATGATATTTCAGATAATAGTTTAATCTCTGAAATTTACAGAGAACTCATACAACTTAGCAAAGGGAAGATAAACGATCTAATAAAAAAAATGGGCAGAGAGCCCTAGCTGGTTTGGCTCAGTGAATAGAATGTTGGCCTGTGGACCAAAGGGTCCCAGGTTCGATTCCGGTCAAGGGTGCATGCCTGGGGTTGCGAGCTCGATCCTGAGTAGGAGGCAGCTAATCAATGATTCTCATCATTGATGTTTTTATCTCCCTTCCTCTCTGAAATCAATAAAAATATATTTTTAAGAAAGTGGACAAAGGATCTAAATAGACACTTCGGAAGAGGACATACAGAAGGCCGAAAGGCATGAAAACATGCTCCAAAGTCACTAATCATCTGAGAGATACAAATCAATAGACTATCTAATGAAAGAGTAATACACAGATTGACCATCACTCCAACACACAAGAGGACTGCCCCCATGTGGACACAAGATGGCCAGCAGGGGAGGGCCGTTGGGAGGCAGACGGCTCCTTGGTGATACTGAGCATTCAGTCGAGGAGGAGATACATCTCGAGGCTCAGGACTCAGAATTTTATGTTCCAGGCCTGCAAGGGAGGGCAGTTGTGGGTGACCAGGCCAGCAGAGGAGGGAAGTTGAGGGCAAAGAGGCTGGCAGGGGAGCAGTTAGACATCAATTAGGCTGGCAGGATAGTGGTTAGGGGGTGATCAGGCTGGCAGGCAGAAGCAGGGACAATCAGGGAGGCAGGCAGGTGAGCAGTTTGGAGCCAGCAGTCCTGGATTGTGAGAAGGATATCCAACTGCCCATTTAGGCACGATCATACTGGGATTGGGCCTAAATGGGCAGTTGGACATCCCTCGAGGGGTCCCAGATTGGAGAGGGTGCAGGCTGGGCTGAGGGACACCCCTCGCCCCCCGCGCACGAATTTCATGCACTGGGCCTCTATTCTATTATATTTATTGTTTACTGTCTTCGTCTCCTTGCTGCAGTATAAGTGCCATGAGGGCAAAGTTCTTTGCTTTGTTCATTGAAGTATTCCCAGCATCTAGAATGGTGTTTGATGTGTAGCAGGCACCCAACCAATACTGAGTAAGAAAAGTGGAAAAGCAACTACAAAGAAATGGATATAAAATGATCCTGTTTTTGTTTTGCAAAATACCTACTAATAATATGTGTACTATAGAAAAAAATTATAGACAGATACATATTTTAGACAATAATTACTCCCAGAGGGATAGGATTACAGGAGATTTTCTGTCATGTTTCCCATTTTTATAATAAACATTACTTTTGAAGTAGAAAATAATGCTATAACAAAATAAGGATTAAAGAATTTTGTTAGGCCTAAAAGAAGAACCTTAGTTGGTTTATTTTGTGGGACCATAGGTTAGTTACAGTGAAAGAAAGTTACATTGTTACAAGAGCCTTTTTAAAAAGTTGGATGTTCTGATAATCTTGAGTTGGTTTTTTGAACGTAGACAAGACTCGCCTCATTTGTGAGTGATAGACAGGGTTTCACAGAGAGGTCATCTAATTTTTTTTTCTGGAGGCCCTTTTTAGGTGGTAGATAATAAACTTAAAATAGGATTGTGCTTCGTTCTTGTGTCTCCCCACCCAGCACTGTTACTGGCACATGGCAGATATACATAGGTGAGCAAATGAGTGATACCTTTGAAGGGTATAGGATGGTAGGATTGCCTGCGAACTGGGTGGGAGGCGAGGAGAAGTATTAGAGAGCTGAAGGGCCTCCTTATTCTGAGCTTAGCTCTTCACATATCCTGAAAAGAACTGGTCAGCAAAAGGCGCTTATTGAACTGCAGCTCATAATGGGCAGAACATGAGTAATGTTCATCACAGGAGCTATGGGATGCATTGTTTTACAGGGAATGTCTCCCTAAGGCAAATATTCATAGAACAGGTGCAGAATTACAGCTGATACTCACTCTGCTTCTTGTTGAATAAAGGCAAAGGCGGTGTCATGAGATCCTGTGTGCAGTGTAGAGTATCAATTATACAGCATTTTATTTTGTACTAGTGGCCTGATGCACTAAATTTGTGCATTTGGGAGAGGAAGGGTCCCTTAGCCCGGCCTGCACCTTTTCCAATCTGGGACCTCTGAAAGGATGTCCTACTGCCAGTTTATAGGGATCAGGCCTGAACCAGCAGTCAGACATCCCTCTCACAATCCAGGACTGCTGGCTACTAACTGAATACCTACCTGCCTGATTGCCCCTAATTGCTCTGTCTGCTGGCCTGCTCGCCTCCAACTACCCCCTGCCACCAGCCTGCTTGCCCCCAAATGCCCCCTGCCAGCCTGATCACCCCCAACTGCCTCTCGTGCCAATGTGCTCACCCCCAACGGCCCCCCTCTGGCCTGCTCACTCCCATCTGCCCCCCCTGCTAGCCTGCTCACCCCAACTCTGCCTCCCCACTGGCCTGCTTGCCCCCAACTTACCCCTGCTGGCCTGCTCACTCCAAACTGCCCCCGTCCCAGCTATCCTGATCACCTCCAACTGACCCCCACTGACATCCTGCTTGCCCCCAACTGGCCCCCTGCTGGTCTGCTTACCCCCAGCAGCCCCGGCCCTCAACAGCTTGATCACTCACAACTGCCATCCCATCCTGATCACCCACAACTGCCCTCTCCCCTTGCCCTCTAACTACTTCTACCTCAGCCCAGCCACCAAAGTTTTGTCCAGAAGAATGTCCAGAAGGTCTCCTAGTCTAATTAGCTTATTACCCTTTTATTAGTATAGAGAAAAGCCTGGTGCACAGATGGGGGATGACTGGTTTGCTCTGAAGGGTATCCCAGATCAAGGTGGGAGTTCCTCTGGGGCAAGGGGCAGCCTGGGTGAGGAGCTGAGGGCTGTTTTCAAGATGGTCACACCCCCTTTAGGGTGGGGGTCCCCACTGGGTGCCTGGCCAGCCTGGGTGAAGGGCTGATGGCTGTTTGCAGGCTGGCCAAGCCCCCCAGCGGGGACCCCCACCCCATGGGAGTGTGGCCAGCCTGGGTGATGAGCTAAGGGGTGTTTTCAGGCTGGCCACGCCCCCTGGTAATCCAGGCTCCCAGGCCCTCCTTTTTTCTTTTTTTTTTTTCTATTTTTCTTTTTTCCAGTGCCTCCTTGAGTGGAGGCCAGGGCCAACTGGAAGCAGGTACCTGGGATTTATTTATCTCCAATAGTTGAAACTTTGTAACCTTGAGTGGAGGCCAGGGCTGGCTAGGGCGGGTGGAAAGCTTGGCTTCTTCCATTGCCGGGGGCAACCCAAGCCTCATGCTGGCTCTAGCTCTGAGGCTGGGCCATCTTTGTTGGATTAATTAGCATACTCGCTCCTGATTGGCTGGTGGGTATAGCAGAGGTACGGTCAATTTGCATGCTTCTCTTTTATTAGTGTGGATTTGCTAATCTATTTATTTTTAGATTTCTCATCTTTAAAAAATTTTATGATCCTTTTTCCAAACTACTGAAAAGAATATTGACACTAAAGGAAAAAAGAATATTCCTTTCAGGAAAAAAGTTTGGTGGTTATGTTTTTTAAAAAAATACTTTTTTTAAGCATATGCTGCCTATGTACTTATCTTTGGTAATCCTCACCTAAAGATGTTTTCTCCATTGATTTTTAGAGATAGGAGGAGGGGGGACAGAGAGAAAGAAAGTGAGAGATTGAGAGAGAGAGACAGAGATAGATAGAGAGAGAGAGAGACATTGGCTGCCTCCTGCATGCACACCGTCAGGGAATTGAATCTGTAATCCAAGTATATGACCTTGACTAGGAATCGAACCCACAATCCTTAGGTGTATGGGCTGATACTCTATCCATTGAGCCACACCAGCCAGGGCATACACTATTTTAAATGAGTCAGTTAAGATAAAGAATATCAAAGTCATGTATCCTTACCCCAAAATGATAATATTTGAAAGGGGATATCTTATTTTATTTTCAGGATGAAATGTTTTTTCATTTTCATGTTACTGAAGTGTCATTTTACTAAAGTATTAAAATCTAAGCCTCTGCTCAGCACCAATCATGTGCTAGTCATGTGGGTAGGCTTTCCACAGGCACAGGCGTGTGGGGAGCGGAGGTCTTTTCTTCCTGGGGGCCTGGGAGACTTCACATTAGAGGGAAAATTGGCTCCTCAGTTCACTTTTCCCTCATTTTCAGGCGGATACTTATGAAATGATTGCACTCCCATGAAAGATAGCTTCTACATAATTCAAGATTGTCCTGGATCCTCTCATCAGAGAGGAAGAAAAGCCATATGAATTATTTACAGAGCATCAAGTTATTTCCTTTCATGAGCTCCGACTTTGTTTTTGTCTCTGCAAACTGAGATTTTGTTTATCCATGAATAGTTTTCCCTGGGGCATGAAAAATATGACTCTTTAATTATGAATGAGATTTTTTGTTTGAGTCCATGTTAACTAAAACATGCAAAATAAACTGTGTTTTTCATTAGATCCCTTTCAGATCCCCACAAAGACAGAACCAACAAAAGAACCAGCAGTTCAACCAACACCCACCAGAAAGCCCACTGTGATTCGAATTCCAGCCAAACCAGGAAAATGTAAGCACTTCTCTGCCTTTTTTATTTGCTCTCCAAGAGCCTGGGGAAAATACATGCTCTTTTATTAATGTTTGCTTTGAAAGTATGTGTGATCAGCCATTTATTATCATTGTAGTCTATGGCATTTAAAAGCAAGTTGTTGCTTTTACAATTGTTGAGACAGTAAATTTGTATTTTAATTTCTCTTTAACAATGTCTTTAAGTAGAGAATAGAGGGAAACTAAAACTCAGAATAATTGTAATGTCCTATCCTGGTGCCTCTGGTAAAGATATGGTAGGAAAGGAATTGAAACCAATAGCAAATGAAGTTATATATGTTTAGCATAGAGAGCATATTATCCCATTATATATATGAAGTATATTATTCCAGTCAGCACCCTTATAAATTGGACTAATAGTCCTGAAATCATGAAACGGGTGTATTGAGGAAGCACCTTTATTTATTATCCTGACAAAGCTCCAGAAACTATAGGAGAGAACTGAAGTGCCAGTTGCCAGAGAGTTATTTCCCAAGGATTTTATCATTACAATCATCAAGCAATGCATATATGCGATGGAGGAAGTTAAGACTTTTGGTTGAAGAAGTTGAAACGGACAAGTGAAGGAAGGAACAGCTTTGTGGTGCAAACTCCCTGGCTCTTCTTTTAACCTGTCAGCTCCTTCCCCTGGGGACCTGTTCCTTCTGACTAGGATGCCCTTTTCCGAGATATCTGCATGGCTCCCCTCTTTACCATTCCTTCGGGTCTTTGCTCAAATGCCACTTTTCTCTTTGAGACTTTCACATTATTTGAAACTGGAAATCTCCCATCTCCCCACATATCCCCTCCGGATAATTCCTATGTTCTTTCCTGTGTCAGTCAGCTGTCTCCTCTCTACTTGCATATTGTTACTGCTTTGTTCCTGTAATTGTTTGTCACAACAGTATCATATCCTAAATGATTCATTACTTCCTTGTTAAGAATAAGGAAACTGCAGCACAGAGAAAGACTTCCAGATGGTGACTGAGTTGGAATGTTCCTGTGTCTTAATTCCCAGAGCAGCCCTGTCTCTCACTGAGAACACTTATCGCTAAATCATTGTTTGTCTAGTAGTTGGCCTGGATATTTTCCTTCTTTTGAGTGTTTTCCTGTCTCTGGATAAAATAGGAACCTGACAGATCATCCTCTTGCTACAGGTTTTTCCTATGAAATGGCAGCAGAGTATCTTTTGAAAGAACGGGAAAAACTCTCACTCCTTTAAATGCATGCCTACGCCACGCGTAAAAGATGGTTTTAGCCTCCTTTGTGTGTTTTTGCACACAGATTTTAATTCGTTGTTACTAATTAAATCTGGTCATCTTTGTTTTCTTCTTTTTAAAATAAGTTGGGGGTCCATGATGACTGAGGTAAAGATGTAGTTTGGCTGTAAGGATATTGTTTGTTAAATATTGAGGGGGCAGTTAATGCCCATTAATCTGGAGCTAATGGATTATGAAACACATAATAAAGATTTGGATGGGGGAAGGCTGACTACCCCACCTATTAAGAAGCAGCATGCCTATTACAAGGAGCATAGCCTTTTGAGTTCAAAACCCTGGTTCTGACAATTACTAGCATTAATTTCTTCCCAGATTCTTCATTTGAAAAACGGGTAGGATATTATTTAGTGTAGTGCTGTCCAATAGGTCTTTTTTCAGAGATGGAAATATTCCAGATCTGTACTGTACAATATTGTAGCCTCTAACCATATGCAGCTTTTGAGTACCTGAAATGTGGCTAGTGCAACTGAGGAACTAAAATTTTATTTAATTATAAGAATTACATTTAAATTACCACATACTTGTATAACTGCTAGCTAGCTAGTGGAGTGCACAAATCTAGCACATAGATAAATGTTGGTTGGAGAAATGTTTATGAATAAAGTGCCTTAACTTAATGCCTGGCACATAGAAAGTTCTCAAAAAATGTTAGTCTGTAGCCATTCTGTCAGCAGAGGCAGATGTTCTGTGTGCCCTGTTACCCACCATGGGAACCCAAGACTCCCATTATTTAGCATTATTTTTACTCTCTATAAAATATTTTGTAACTAATGTCTGCCAACCCATCAATTTTCTGAAGTTTGCTGGGAGTTCTTTCTCACTTGCTTGGCCAGCTATCCATCTTCCTAAGGAATCAAGCTGCAGTCGTTTCATTCTTTTGAATCCCTAAAGACCAGAAGTTATTGATGAATTACTGCTATTTTTTCCAGGTTTACATGAGGACCCACAAAGCCCACCTCCTCTCCCTATTGAAAAGCCTATTGGATACACTTACAGTACAGTATCTGGAAAACCCAGTAATGTTGACAGAACTAGAGACTTGGTAAGTGGTCATTATAGACAATATTATAGGTGTTGTAGGTTGAAGACCAACTGATACACTAATTTTAAATATGTGCAAATTATTTTACTGGTCAGATTAAAAAATATATCTTTAAAAAATCTTATTACAAATCAGGTTCTAAGTCCCATGTACTTATTTTAATGTGATGCTTTATATTTTACAAACCCCTATAGAATAAAAGAATTAGGCCAATTCATTGTATTCATCATAAAATAATTTGTCCTATACCCTGGGGCATGAAATATGACTCTTTAATTATAAATGGCCTCCTTTCTTTCATTGTCTAGTCATCCCCCCCTTTTTTTTTTAATCTTTATGGTTGAAAGTATTACGAAGGTCCTCCTTCCCCCATTAACCTCTTCCAGCCCGCTTCTGTTTCCCCCACCCCCACCCTCACCACCCCATTGTGTCCATGGGTTATGTTTATATGTATACAAGTTCATTGGTTGATCTCTTCCCATCCATCCTCCCCTGCCTTCCCTCTGAGGTTCAACAGTCTGTTCATGCTTCTATGTCTCTGGGTCATTATTTTGATCAGCCATGTCTTTTAAATGGCCCTAATAATGAGGAAGTTATGAAAAATCTCTAAAAACCTGTACTATTGTGGAAATAGATTTATTTCAATAATTCGTTTTTATTTAAAATATAAATTAGTGATAATTTTAAGATAATTACCATAAAAATCTGTTGCTCTGAAATTTAGGGGAAAACTATTTTTAAGTTTTAAAAATAGTGCTTTACCATGTGCTTCTTAACAAATTATGGGCAAAGAGTTTTAAACATGTTTTTTCAACCTTAATATAATTTCCTTATACTTTTTGAAATTCCCATATGATAGGTAATCTTTAAGTTTTGTTTTAAAAGAAACCAATTTTTATAGTCCGTGAAACAAATTTTCAGTTCAAATTTCATAATAATTTTGCATTGTGTATTAACTATGCTTATTTTACATGCAAACTATCTAATCATCTAGTTGGAGAGAAAGATCTTGGAAGAAGACATTAAATTGAATTAGCCAAAATCAAGTTAATGAGATTTTCCTATAGGGCTGAATTGAAACTTAGTGATACTTGCATTTTCAAAGTGATCACTTGCATTTTAATAAATTTTTATTAAAATTGGGCCAAAAAATTCCAAAAGGGGATGATAGCCCCCCTACCATACTATTGTTGAATAGGGAAGTCCCAAATTTCCACGAAGGAGAAAGTACCTGAGAAGGTTACAGCATCTTCTCTAGAGGATTATAAAAGAGTGAGAGAATGATGAGTAGGCATACGTATCATTTAAGTTATGGGCTTTGTAAGCCATAAAGCTCTATTGAAGCACAGTATTACATTTGGTGTTAAGCGGTCCACAAAGCAACTGCTGCATTTTAGAAAAACAAGAAAAGGAAGTTAGAATAAACTACGCCATCTGGAGAAGTACTATATTCACCTTTTTTTTTTTTTTTTTTTTGTACTTCATATGACCAATATAAGGAAAATCTGTCTTGCACTGTTTATAAGTTAGGGGTGGGGGCCGGGCGGTCAAAGCATTCTGTGCTGAACTGAAATAAATACATCTCATAATGGACACACTGGGTCTGAAGGAAGAAGAGATGACAAACAGACAACAGATTAAATGACTTGGTAAAAGTCACACAAATAGATTTCTAGGGTCAGAAAGTCAAATCTATGAGAAATTCTTTTCGTTTAAGAGTCACAATTACTGAATGATTTTAGTCCAGAGGCCTTGAAGACTTCAGATGTGGGTTGAGGATATGTGGAAAAACTCTTTCTCCAGCATAATGACCCATGAGGACACACTTGGTCTTTGCCACTTTGTCTTCTGATATGGCACAGCATAAAACTCTCTCCTGTTTCTCCTGCCTTCAATGCTGAGGAATTTTCCATCTCAGGACAATGGCTATTGTTGCCAAATCTCACTTTGTTTACTTAAACAATGAAGGGCTCCATTGGAGCCATTCTGTCAGCAGAGGCAGATGTTCTGTGTGCCCCGTTCCCACCATGGGAACCCAAGACTCCCAAAACCTTCCACATGGAGGCTGCCAGCTGGGGCAGGAGGGAGTCA
Organism: Antrozous pallidus; assembly: GCA_027563665.1. Lineage (NCBI taxonomy): Eukaryota > Metazoa > Chordata > Mammalia > Chiroptera > Vespertilionidae > Antrozous > Antrozous pallidus. The sequence continues at coordinate 59,219,277 of CM050516.1, read as the reverse complement.
CAGGTACAGCACAGAACATGGGCCACAAATTCAGGACAAAGAGGGTACTAGTTCCTGGAGAAAGAAGAGAAGAAGCATCTGCAAACAAAAAAAAGATGGCATCTATAGGATCAGTACAGCAGAAAACCAACTTCTCCAGGAACTAAAATGCCTGTCCACACACATCACATCAAAAGCCAGAATGCAGCTCCAGTTAGGTGTGGAATATTATTGAAGAGAAGGAAAGCCCTAGTCAGCAATCTCTCAAAGACTGTTGGCAGAACCTCTGCATAAGCCTGAATTTAAACAAATACTAAGGCAGTGGCTTCTGCAGGAACAGTTTCCCTACACTCAGTATGCCAGCTACAGCAGTGCCTTTCAAAAGGTGCCCAATGTTCATCGGGGATTGGAGGATACTGCCTTTTTCTCTGATTTAGAGTTTGCTCCTTATAGAAAATTGAGAAAAAGATATTTAAGATTATTATAAAATGGCACCATCTGGAGAAAACTACATCTAGTACTTAGTACTAGATTAGGATTATCTCGAATGTATGTATTACAGTACATACTTTCTATGTCAAATGTATACATCTATATTAACTTTTTATGTCAAATGTATACATCTATATTTTTTTAAAAGTTGTTTTTAATTAAGTTGTTTAATAACTATAATGTTGAAAAAACAACAGAAGTTCTTTCCTATCTCCTAGAGGGTTTTTCTGCTTTTTTGTTTTAATTTTTAAAGTGGCCAAAGAAATAAACGAATTTTTCGAGTATCATAGCAGTATTTATCAGGGGAAAATAGCAGCAGCATATTTATAAGGCATGGATTATAGTCCGGAATACTGCAGGGTTTATGAGCTGGTGACTCTTTTCACTACATTAACTGAACTTATTAGCGAAACCAAGTTTTAAGGGCAACCTTAATTTGTTTTTAAAAATGGGGTTTTAAAACATTGAAACATATTTCAGTGATCACATTTATTGGCAATTAATCACTTGGTACTTAAGGAAAAGTTATAAATATTCAGTATGAATTAAAATCCATTGAAGTGTTTTAACTCATTTATATAAGAGGAGTGAAACAGTCTGACTTAGTTCAGCGATCTCTCAAGGTATAGTTAAACCTTTTTAAAATAAAAAAAGGCAGTGTAATATTAAAGGATTGGATTTCCCTCCTTATGAGGTCCTAGAGAAATGTTATTTCCTGGAAGTCAGTGTTAGGTGCTTAGAAAGTAGAATTCCAAGCAGTCTTTGGTTTTTCACATTACCCCTTATACTCTTTCCTACAGAACTTCTCAGAACTGACATGGTGGAGAGTCATCCTGTATACTCAAAGGTTGAGGGTTTTATCCCCGGTTGGGGCATGTCTCTCCCTCTCCCCCCTTTCCCCCTTCTTCCCCATCTTTCCCCCGCCCCTCGCTTTTCTCCTCTCTCTCTCCCTCCCCCCCTTCCCCCTCCCCCTTAGCCCCCTCTCTCCCCGTCTCTCTAAACATATCCTTGAGTGAGGATTAAAAATTTAATCTCTTCTCAGCACATCCACCCCTTTGCTCTAATGGTCCCACCTTTCTGTTTTCTTGGGCCTTTTCTGTTTCTCTCCACATGCCTTCCTTTCAGGCCATCCCTTAAACTTCTCATATTGTTCTGCCGCCTCCTAGTTCAGAACCCATTGCACAATGTATAGACCATACAGTGGTGAGAGATCTGCCTGTTCTAAGCAAAATAAGCTAATCACTGTGTGGTTCAGGTTTTGGGCTCTGGAAGAGGGGCCGTGTGCAAATGAAAGAGATGAGACAAGACACAATAATTTGGAAATATTCGGGGGCCAGGCAGGAGCCCAGCTCAAAAGGAAGGACGCTCTGGCCTTGCCATCCTTTTATTCAATTTGGGATACTCCTATAGCCCTTAGGCAGGCAGTTGCCAGTAACAAGCAGACTATCTTATCAGTAAGGGAAGTTGTTTCAGCTACCATGGTCTGGACTAAACAGTGGGTGTACAGTCCTGAGCTTTGCCAGAACTCCAGGGTCACCAGCATTCTGGGATCCTTGTCCAAATTTCTCTGCTAGTGAAGACAGTAGGCTGTTTCCCACAACTTATTATGTGTTAAACTTAGGAGCAGTACATATCTTACATGTCACATGGAATAAATAAAGGCCATTGATTTTGTTTTTAATTTTCTACAGTTTCTGCTTAAATTGCTACTGTGTAACCCATCATGATTGAAGCATCATCCTTGATACCTTTGAATCTGCTGGGTGTTCAGTAATGCAGGGAAATGGGTTGGGTCATGATCCACAATAGCAGATCGCCGGTCTTCTCCCCTATGTCTTCGCTTGTATTAGGATGTAGACAATTTAGGTGGGAATGTGGGATGAGTTAATATTGCTTAAGACTAAAAATTTTGTCTACTTTCTCTCTAACTTGTTTTACTTTCTCTAACTCAGCTACATTTCCACTTATAGATCCAGCCGAAAAGTTGTCCACACCTCTTCTTGACAAGGTCTTGTTTCAGATAAACCTTAACTAAAAAGCATTCCCTGATACTTGCAGGAATCCGACCAGGCTGGTCAAATGGAAGGCACTGTGCGAGGACCCCCCAGGCTTCCACCAAGGTCAGTGTGGGAAAGCTTTTAAAAAGTAAGAGAGCAGCTAATGCCTCAGATACTGGACTCTCCTTTCTGTCATCAAAACTGAGTGCTGTTGGCCTTAGATATTCTTTTACAGATACATTAAACTCAAGAATTCACCCAGGCCACTAGCCTACAGTCTGCTCTGACAGCAGGTTGTAGGAATGAATTTCTGCTTCTTCTTTGAATTCAATCCCCAAAACTCATAGAACAAACAGATCTCTATTACTTTTTCACAAACACACATGAACACACACCTCGCACACCTGTACACTCACACTCTCATTCTCACACCGTCACCCACTCCCCATTATGAGAAATCAGCCTGGTTTTGATATTTTCAAAGGAAGACAGGCTTTGTGAGCTCAGTGATGACCTACCTGCCTGAATCCTAGGGCTGTTGGAACAAAAAGCTGTGATACTGTCAGATGTTCCTATGTTAGAAATTATTTTTATCATAGGTATTAAGGAAAGGTTTTCAAAGTAATGGTTGTCCTAGCTCATTTTCTAAACAACTTTCTTTATATTAATCCAACCTAGAGTTAGAATAATAATTCCTATAACATGAATATTAGGGTAGTTGGATGTTCTCTTTCTAATCATGAACTAGACTACATCACATATACCTGACATCTTATTATAAGCTTTTCATCTCAGACTTTGGTAGAATGTGCTTAGTTCCCTGAAGCAGTCATGGTATGTTTACGAGCAAATGGGGCATTAGCTCATGATAGTAAAGGCTTTTTTGTCTTGAACTAATGAATCTCTACTGCAGGATGAGAGGAAGCTGGAACATCATGACATTTCCTCTAATAATATAATGTTTAATGCAGCAGCCATTTGCTAAGAAATAGCATACCCTGTGTGTTTAGGTAATTGTATTGTGCTAGCAGAAAGCTGTGTATGGAGGGGAGTGGGGGGCAAAACAGAACCTAAATGTTGATCAAACACTGATTCACAGTTCCCACCTTGCCTTTCAGACCTATAAATGGAAAAGTCATACCAGCTCGACAGCCTCCTCCCAGGGGGGCCCCTGAAAGACCACCTCCCCCAAGACTTTCTACAACCAGAACATCAAATAAAAAACTACCTTTTAATCGGACTTCTTCTGACATGGATCTTCAGAAAAAACAAAATAACGTGGCTTCCAGACTCACAAAAACCAAGAGTCAAGTTTTTAAAAGTCAAGATCCGGTGCTACCCCCTCGCCCTAAACCAGGACACCCTCTCTACAGGAAATACATGGTAAATTTAGGTTTTAAAAATGTTTGTGGTCAAGAAGTTTGTCCTATGCTAATATATAAGATCCATTATTCCTTAGAGGAAGATGATGAGACAGATGTGGACTTAATCCTTGACCTTAAGAGTTCTTTAGATAAGTAGTCCATAATAGCAGGTTTTATTAGGAGAAATATAGGAATAGGAGACAGTGCAGACAGGAATTGACCAAACAACAACTCTAAAAAACCTGACCAGTAGGTTATATTGATGGGTTTTTACAAAATCTGACAAATTTTATAATTTATACCCCTTGCCCACAGAGTAAAATTTAAAATAAAATAGAAAGAAAGGTCTTATTAAGGTGAATGGTTTTTCCCTAATTTTACTCTTTCATAAACTTAAGTATCATAGGCAGTTTAATTGTTACCAATTAGAACCTTTCATTAATAATTGGAATATTTGAGGTAATAGTTTTGTTCTTTTATGAATATTTTTCTCATCATATGACCTTAAACTTCTGTCTTCATTTTCTATACTTAAAAACAGAGTTGATATGCTCTCACCACTTCGGTTTGGTTAACCTAATAAAATCTAAGACAAATAAAAATAGGGAGCTGTGGGGGTAAAGGACGGAGGTATCTATAATACTATCAATAATAAAAAATATATTTAAAAAAAAAAATAGGAAGCCCTGGCCAGTGTAGCTCAGTTGGTTGTGCATCCTCCCATGCACCAGAAGGACACCTGTCCAGTAGTGGTTGTACAGGAGGCAGCTGATTGATGTTTCCATCTCCTTCCCTCTTTCTCTGAAATCAGTAAAAACATGTTTTAAAAAATAGGGAGATCAGGACTCTTTTTGTTTTGTTTTGTTTTACTGATAGATTTTTAAAGAGAGAGAAAAAAGACACACATTGATTTGCTATTCCACCTATTTATGCATTCATTGGTTGTTTCTTGTATTGCTCTGACCAGAGATCAAGCCTTGGCTTCTCAGGACAGTGCTCAACCCACTCAGCTACCCGGCCAGGCCTGTTTGTACTTTTTAAGCAATTGCATGACAGTAGTAGCTTTTATCAAGAACAGCAGCTAACAATTTTATATTTTGCTACATTTCCATCATTGAGCCAGAAATTATTTTCACTTTAAGCCATTTAGGGTTTTATAAAATTTTCCTTGAATAGATAAGAAAGATGTGTAGTGTATTCATTTATATTCATCTTCAATTAAACTGGTGACATTTTTAATTGCTAAAACCCAGAAGTATTATTTGGGTTAGTTTATTTTAAAATAATAAATAACTAAAAATAATGCCTGATGTATTGTGCACTTATTATGGACCAGGTATTATTGCAAACACTTTATGTATGTTAAATAACTCATTTATTCCTCACACCAACCCTGTAGGGTAGATAGTACTATTATCTCTATTGTACAGATGAGTAAAATAGTACATAGAGCCATTAATTAACTGCAGAGGTAAAGGGGGGGAGGGAAATGGGACATATCTGTAATACTATCAGCAATAAAAATAATTTCATTTTATTTATTACCAGAGGCCCAATGCACAGATTTGTGCATCAGTGGGGTCTCTTGACCTGGCCTGTGGGGATTGGCCTAAAACTGGCTCTCCAACATCCCCCGAGGGATCCACAATCGTGAGAGATGGTTCTCGGGTGACACACTGTGGAATCGGGCTCCCTCCTCTCTGGTTCTGGGTGTGTCACCTGAAAACACAGCTGCCAAGTCACTGTAGCTTGGCAGCTCCTTCATTGAGAGTTTGCCCCCTGGCCGTCAGTGTGCATTATAGCTACCGGTTGGATGATTGGACAGTTGGACATTATTTTTTATTGATTTCAGAGAAGAAGGGAAAGGCAGAGAGAAAAACATCAATGCTGAGAGAAAATGATTGATTGGCTGCCTCCTACACGCCCCCTCTCCCCCCACCATGGATAGAGCCTGCAACCTAGGAATGTTCCCTTAACTGGAATCGAACCTGGGACCCTTTAGTCCACAGGCCAACACTCTATCCACTGAGCCAAACCAGTTAGGGCTTAAAAACGTATTTTTTAAAAATAGGGAGCAAAGCTAGTTAATGGCAGAGGCAGCTTTTGAGCACAGATTAACTGACTCTGAACCCACGCTGTTAACCATTATGCCATACTATGGAAATAGTACTTGTGGTTCTTAGCATAGCCATATAATGTCAATAAAGCATTTGAATCAAATTAATAAATTTAAAATAATGGTATATTAGAGGAGTATGTCTCATTATGAAATAATTTCTTAAATTCCTCATTTTTTCCAAGGCTACCCTGCCATTAAGTTGCTAACCAGGAACCTGGGTACATTGGGAGACCTGGGACTCTGACATAAATGCTAGGCAGCATCAGTACCTAACCCCTCGCACTCTGCATCTTTGCTCTTGAGTGATGGAGAGGCCCAAGCAGCCTCTTTCCTTGTTGAAAGTGAGCTTGTGTGATCGCATTCCCTGGGAATGCCTTTATATTGTAAAGGCCTCTGACCTGAACTCATCAGCCAGAACTGACCATGACAGGGAACAGTGTCCCCTGGTCAGGGTTGGGTACAGATATAAAAACTATTGTAAAATCAGACAGAGCTGAGTGAACCAGGAAGTGACTAGAGTCAGGCAATGAATTGGGTTTAAGTAGACGCTTTGTAGCAGAGATGCCTTATAAGATGAGATTCAAGACAAATGAAGGAGTCATTAGCCTGTAGAGGAGCTGCCCGTCCCCCCCAGCCTTCAGAAGACAACAGCCACTGAGAACCCTTACTCAAAGGCAGGTCTTTATAGGCTGTGAGCTCCGGTGCTGAGTGTTCAAGCACCAGGTGACGTGGTGGACTTTGTCCTGTATAATAGAACTTCCTAGTTCTAGTTGTTAAAGAGAACTTTAGGCCACATGCAGCTATGGGCTCAACTCCACACTCCCAAGGACTCAGTCTCCATGAGAAATGGCAGACCCCACTAGACCTGGAGCATGAGGAAGTCGGGTGAAGATTTTCCTGAAGAAGTTGTACTTTACACCTTCCAAATCTCCAAATGACCAGCAATTTATGATGAGGGTTTTTTGATTGTGAATAATCCTTTTATTGGGTTATATTTAAGCTGTCTGTGCCTCATGGGATTGCCAATGAAGACATTGTCTCGCAAAACCCCGGAGAACTCTCTTGTAAGGTAAAATAGAGCTCTTCCTTTACTGACAAATATAAAAAAATCACCAGGCTCTGTTATTACTGCTTTACCCATTATTAAATGCTTTAGGCTTCAAAGACTAAAATGTGGGAAGAGTAATAATGTTTTATTAAATAATAATTGCTTCAGAGAGTGCCATTGTACCTTACAGCAGGGGGACATACTTGTGCTGCTGAAGCAGGCAGAAAATAATTACGTGGAATGCCAAAAGGGAGAAGACACTGGTAGAGTTCACGTGTCTCAGATGAAGATTATCACCCCACTTGATGAACATCTTAGAAGCAGACCAAATGTAAAGGAATTAATCTTGTACAGCCTTCATATCACCCATGGCAGCACATTTCAAAGAACTATTAATTATATCTCATCCTCAGGTTTTATTAGCATTTTCGTAACCAGAGTGAAAATTACAGTAGCATTTTATTCCATTTGAAGAATAAATTACTTCTAAGAGACTTGCCACTGCCTTACTAATCACCTTGATACACAGTGACTACCATATGTTTTGCCTTCTTCATATTGTGCTGACTTATAGCAACCAGAGCACTCACTCATTAATTTTAAACGGTGAGAGCCATTTATTTTTAAATAATGTAAAGATGTTTACTGAAGTGCCAGAGATTAGTTTCCTAGCAGAATGGATAATTATTTTAAAGGGGCCCCTATAAATGCTTAATCTGCTATAAAAAAAAGCACTTCCCTTGTAAGATTTAAGGCTAGTATAAACCTCATTTCTCCGACTATAGCACATAAAATAATAAAATGAAATGTAGTCCAACAACCTGAAATTACAATTTAAGCCTAACAAATTTGTGGATCCTGGGAGAATACAGTGATCATCAAAGTTCATTTGTTTAGCAAGAAAAATGCCACTGAACTATGTTTAGAGATATATTTTTAAAAAGAGCTTCTTAAGTTACCCAGTTAAATTTTAACTTATTTAATGTAGCAAACATGAAAAATAATACCCACCAATCATTTAATCTAAGTAAAGTATTTGATTTCCCATTCATCCTAGTTTTCATAATCTAATCCAATTCTTTCTTCTTAGAAGGCAATTTATGTTTTTAAGTTTGCTGAGAAACTGAAAATTTGTATATTGGAGAGCAGAGAAGACACATGTTAAGCTAGTTGCAGCTGGGATGCTGAAAATTCTAAGTTTAATTCACGTGGAGAAAGTTCTATTATTTTCTCTTTGTTTGGGTCCAGCATTATCCCTCTGTCGAAGCCTGCCTTCCTCTCTGAAAACACACTGAAGGGTAACCATGGGATTTGGGCTGCCAAAAAGCTTTTCTTTATGAAAAATAGAAGCTACATATGTGATGCTTTCAACAATAAAGTTTTAAGTTTATTTAAAGAAAGGGAGGGAGATAGGGAGGGGCTAAAAAATGAGAATTTATTCTTTTTTAACAGTCCAAATTTTTTCCACATTAAACGTGACCTCACTCATCTTGTACCTTAGGCTTGCAGAGTTGCCCTGATGGCCAACTGCATACAGTGATGCTCAAATGAAACCTCATTCAAGTTTCTGGGTTCATGGCTAGCATTACATTTTTTAGAAAATAAATCTTACCTTTTTGAAAGCCTAGTTTTAAGGCAAAGATCTCAGAAAATGTGCTATACTTTCCCGTCTTAGTAAACAGAAAATATCTAATGCTGTTAGTTGAGGTTGAATCTGCAGATCATGGGAAAAGAGGGAGATTGTTTACCTTGTTGCAAACGCGGATTTGAGTTTTAGGGAGATGGATTTCAGTTCCCTTCCCACCACCGTAGGTAGTTATCTCTAAACTGCATTTTTTAAATGTGTGAATGATAATTCCTCACAGAGTTGTTTTTAGAATTCATATATTATATGTTCCATTTATCTAAAAGTCCAGCATAGGTAAATCCAGAAAGTAGGTTAGTGGTTGCCTAGGGCTGAGGGGTTGGGAGGAGTGGCTGCTAATGGGTAGGTTTCTTTTGTGGGGGGTGACAAAGTTTTAAACTTCAATTGTGGTGTTGGTTGCACAATTCTGTGAATATAGTAAAACTACACTTTAAATGGGTGAATTTTATATGAATTATGTCTTGAAAATGTTTTTTTAATTAAATGAGCTAATTAAGGCATATAAGGTGTTTAACTCAGTGAGTAGCACAGTGAGTGAAGAAGGATTTTATTATTCATTTGGATTAGCAGAGTCATTAAAAAGAGCTGTAAGTTATATTAGATTTACCTAATGGTGTGGTTTGCGTTGTACTGACCCCTAGTGGCCAATCTAATTTAGCCTTTTCATCTTGCCCTTCCCCTACCAGACCAGATTGATGAGCAGCATTCCTAGTGTTATCCATGCACTGCAATCAGAGAGGGAAGCTAATTGGGAGGCACAGTCAGTCACGATCTCTTCTATTCTATTCTCCCGGGCCTGGTTATGTTTAGGTTGTTGGTTCATTTGGAGGTTCATGTTTGTGTTTTGTGTGGGGTAGGCCTCTGATATCATTTATTTCCCAAATGGATAGCCATCTAGCCTAACACAATTTATGTTCTTATTTTTTACTTTATATAATTGTTTATTTTTCAGTTAGAGTTGACATACAATATTGTATTACTTTCAACCCAGTAATTATTTAACTTAGTGATCATTATGACCAATAATCTCATACCCATCTGACACCATATATAGTTATTAGAATATTTTTTACTATATTCCCTATGCTATATGTTACATTTTGTAACTATCAATTTGTACTTTTTTTTCTAAATGTTTTATCGTATTTTGTTTTAGAGAGGAAGGGAAACATCAATTTGTTGTTCCACTTATTTATGCATTTTTGGTGATTCTTTATTTTTTTATCCTTGCCTGAAAATGTTGCAGAAGACCAAAGAAATACCAAACATGCTTCCTAGAGAAAAGGAGGGACCCTGTTTATTAACACTATTGGACTCTGGGAATAATTTCCAAATCAGAGTGAAGAAACATGCAGAGGACTTCACTTTATACACACACACACACACGCACACACACACATACATACACACACACACACACACACTAGTGGCCCGGTGCATGAAGTTCATGCATGGAGGGGGCTGCACCCTCTCCAATCAGGGACCCCTTCGGGGATGTCTAACTGTTGGCAGTCAAAGATGTCTGACTGTCGGCAGTCGGACATCCCTCTTGCAATCTAGGACCACTGGCTCCTAACTGCTCACTGGCCTGTCTCACTGATTGCCCCTAACTGCCTCTGCCTGCCTGATCACCCCTAACCACCTCTGCTTGCCTGCCTGGTCGCCCCTAACTGCTCCCCTACCAGCCTGATTGCCCCTAAGTGCTCCCCTGCTGGCCTAATTGCCCCTAACTGCCTCTGCCTTGCCCCACACCTGGGACCCAGGCTTCCCTCCCTCTGGCCAGCTATAGGCACCCAGGACCTGGGCCAGCTTCACTCAGGCCAGCCACAGCCATAGGCAGCCGCAGGCACCCAGGACCACAGGGCATGTGGCTTGTCCCTCTCTTGGGCCGCAGCTGCTGGTGCCTAGGACTGCAGGCAGGCAGCTTGTTCTTCTCCTGGGCCAGAGAGGCAGGCACAGCTGTTGGCATCCGGGACCGTGGAGTGGGTGGCTTGTTCCTCTCCCAGTCCGTAGCCTGTCTGGTCCCCATTCCTCTCTCCCCAGTGTTGAGTGTGTGAGCCGTTATGGCATGATGGCATGAAGGTGTGATGACTATTTGCATATTAGCTCTTCATTATATAGGATTTTAACTTGTCACAGTCTATCTTCAAGTGGATATTTTACCACTTCACATCTTGTATAGAAACTTCACTCTAACAAAATTTCATTTTTCCCAGGCAATCTTTGTGCTATTGTTGTCATGTATTTTTCTTACACAGATGTTATAAAACTGATATTATATTATTATTTGTTTAAATAGTTAACTATCTTTAAATATATTTCAATAATAAGAAACTTCTATTATATTTTTTCCTATGCATATACTGTCTTTGATGTTTACCATTTCTTGGTATAGATCATTATTTGTATCTGGCAAAATTTTATTTCTGCTTGTAGGACTTCTTTTAACATTTCTTACACTGTTGGATATTAAATCTGCTGGATATTTTAAAAATTCAATCTTTTATACATAAAAATATTTTAAACTATTTCTAAAATAGTTAAAACATATTTTGACTATTTTAAACTATTTTAAAAATATTTCCACTCAGTCTAGAATTATAAATTGAGAGGATTTTAATGATGTTGCTCTACTATCTTCTCCCTTACACTGTTTCTGATGAGAAATCTTTTGTAATCTTTATGTTTATTTCTGTGTATAGTGTGTCTCTTTTCTTCTAACTACAGCCCGGCACCCGGCCACCTCAGGGGCCTGCGATTGATTGGGGCCCAGTCATCGCTGGGGGGCCCCACCCATAGCCAGGCCCGGCCTAACCCCGGTGCCAGAAAGGGCCTCTAGGGGAGAGGCCCTTTCCGGACCTGGGCACCCGACCACCTCAGGGCCCTGTAATCAGTCAGGGCCCCACCATGCCTGGCTGGCCCCACCCACAGCCTGGCCCAGCCTAACCTGGGCACCCGGCCATCGCCCTGTGATTGGCTTGTGGGCATGGCTTATTGGTGTAGTGAAGGTACAGTCAATTTGCATATTAGTCTTTTATTAGATAGGCTATATATTTTATTGATTTTCCACTGAGAGGAAGGGAGAGGGACAGAAAGTCAGAAACATCAGTGAGAGAGAAACACCGGCCAGCTGCCTCCTGCACACCACCCACCGGGGACATGCCCACAACCAAGGCAGATGCCCTGATCGGAATCGAATCTGAGACCCTTTAGTCCGAAGGCCTAGGCCGACATTCCATCCATTGAACCCAACCGGCCTCCTCAGGGCTTCACTTTTTATAATCTTCTGGGGTCTTTGTCTTGCAGATATGGTTCCATTGGCTTACAGGAAGGCCCCCAGGTATTGGGGGTCCCCAGGCCATATTTGATGATCTCTCCAGGGGCCAACTATAACAGCCCTCCCCCACCCCCACCGCCGGCAGTGCATTATTCACAGTTTTTATGGCCTGACACACCTTGCAAGACCAGTTTCCTCCTCAAGAATATGTTTTTATTGATTTTTAGAGAGGAAAGGGGGAGGAGGGAAAGAGAGAGAGAGAGAGAGAGAGAGAGAGAGAGAGAGAGAGAGAGAAACATCAATATGAGAGAGAAACATCAATTGGTTGCCTCCCATATAGGCCCTGACAGGGATCAAACCCATAACCTAGATATGTGTCCTGATTAGGAATCGAACATACAACTTTCCAAAGAATAGGATGACAACCAACTGAGCCACCAGGCCAGGACTCGTTTGTTGATTCTAATATGTGCCCTGGCACTGGAACCCTGAGCTCAGGGCCTGGTGTTGGGCTGGGACCCCACTCCTCAGGGAGAACCTCTGTAGTGGCAATATCCCTCCCAATTTTTATCTGCTACATGTGGGTATAGGTTCACATGTAACAGATAGACCCCCCTCCACATCTAGACCTCCCCTACCAATCTCAGTGTGGTGGCTTCTTTGTATTCTGTTCAGCTAGATTTCAGGTGGTTCTGAATGTTGGTTGTTCCGTAGTTTAGTTGTATTTTGATGTGGTTGTGGGAGGATGTAATTACCGCATATACGTACACCACCATTTTGACCGGATGTTAGCCTAATACAGTTTATTGAGTAATCATTCTTTTTTTCCACAGACATAATCAGGGGGGAAGAGGGAATGAAAAACATACATATGCACATATAATAAATTATGTAGATAACACTTTTATTTTTTAAATTGATTATTAAAATGAAAGGAAGGGAAAGAGAAAGAGAAAAACATCGATGCAAGAACAAAACATGGATTAGCTGCCTCCCACACTTCCTCACAGGTTATTGAGCCCAAAACCTGGGCACATGTCCTGACCAGGAATCATACCAACAACCTTCCAGTGCACGAGATGATGCCTAATCAACTGAGCCAGACTGGCCAGGGCATAAATAATTATTTTTTTAAAGCCCCTCCAGTCTTAAAATATGTCAGTTTTTTTTCTGTAATCCCTAAAATTCCCATGATGCTCATTTATTTAAGGGAAAGTGCTGAGTGGCCCTTAAGAAAATGTCAGTGTTACTTTGGTAAACTCATATAATAAACTGCTATTAGTCATTACTATCTTGACCTAAATTGGTATTTCAGTTTACCTATCTTGAGAAAATGCAGCATGCCTCCACAGTTGCATTTTGGTTGAAAGAACAGGTAAGATTTAGAAAAGATCTGAGCAGAGGTGCTGCAGGGTGGAAATGGAGAAGGTGGATCATTATCCACAGTGCAGTCTGATCAACTGGGCACATCATGGCCAGGGAGGGGCAGAGGAATAGAAGCGTGGGCATATCCCAGAGGGGACAAGAGTTGGGTTGAAGAGACAAAAGACGCATAAAAAAATGTGCCTACATTTATTTCCCAGGTTTGCCAGTGTTGAAGAGTTTTGCCTACATTTATTTCCCAGGTTTACCAGTGTTGAAGAGTTTTAAAATTATAACTACAAGTAATATCCTTTAATCAAATTTGATGATGATGATGATGATAGGGATTATTAGCCTGTTAGTTTATATAAAGAAACTAAGAATAACAACTGCTTGTTAATATAATAGGAAAAGGTCACTCTTCAACTTTTTCCTCTTCTCTAGCTAATTTATGGCAGTTGGCTAGATGGTTAGAGACTATTGAATTCTCTTTGCTAACTTACTTAGAATTGTTTTGAATAAACCATTCAGGTTAAATAGAAAATCTAGGCCAAGCATAGGAGGTAGTGTTGCCTTTTAAATTAGAGAAAGCATGCAGTTAAGTGGCTCTGAATGAAATAGATTTTACTTTTGTGAATTATACTTTTGTGGAAGTCATTAGCTCTTTTCATTAAAGGGCAAGCATATCAATTGCAGAACTTCCCTCTTTTCCCATCTTTATGAAGATACAACTTTTAAGGCTCTGTTCTTAAGATTTAGTCCTTTTCACAGTTTTAGGGAAAAGGTACTCCAGATAGGTAAAGAGATAAAAAACCACTACTTCAGGTTAGAATAGGTTCTAGTGGAAAAAAAATTATGAAAGTTCAGTAATTACATTTTGTTTTAACTCTCATTGTTAAAAAATGCTGGAGGATATTATAATTGAGGGTTATTTTCTGTTCTCCCTGGGCAAGGACACGTGCCTTTAAAATGTGATATTGATTCTCTTATTTGGCTCAACTGTATGTTTTACATCTTGTATTCAATATGTCAAGAGGACTCTAGTGAGGGGGGAAAAATTGGTCTCATAGTGAATGTAAATCCAGCATCCATCCTGAATAATTCACTAACAGCCCTGTTTTCCCCCAAAGGATCCAAGCCATACTCAGAAGCCTGTTGACAGTAGTGCTCCTCATGCTGTCATTCTTCATGATTTTCCAGCAGGTAAGGACATAAATAATAAAGTGGTAGAGCCCTTAGAATCCAGGAGCAGGCATCCTCCTGGGGTTAATCTCTTGAGGGCCAGCCTTCTTCATTCTCTGCACAACAGAATCCTAGACTGGAGAGGTCATCTTGTCAATCACCCATCTTCAGGAATGGTCAGTTGTACCCAGCCATTCCAGAAAGCTTAGCTGCATACCCTTGCTTTTGAAACTCCCCTACACATGAACAAACATCAAAATACCTACCAATTGCAAACTTTTTGACTCTTTCAAAATAGTGGGTACCAATTAATAATTATAGTGAAATTATTTCAAATTTAATAAATGAAATTCTTTTCTCCTAAGAATTGTAAAACCTACACACATAGTTCAGCTATTACTTATGAGATGAAATATAATTTTTAAATCAACTTTTAAATATCTTTTATATCCAAGACTACAGATAAACTCCTAATTTACTTATAAGTTTATATTATCTACTTGATAGATTTTTATTTTAGTGTAAGTAAAGAGCTATCGTATTCCCTTAGTTAATATTTTGATATTGCAATGATTTTTAAGCATGATTGAGAATAATAAGAATATTTTACATCTATAAAACCCTTTCATAGTTCAATATGTATTTAGCAAAGGGTTTATATTGACACTGTAGGAATCATTGGCAAGCGCAATGTTTATTTTTTTAACCATTTCCCATCAGTCAATGCATCATAGTTGTATTTAATTTTATCTTAAAAGAGGAAACTTATAACAGCAATATTTAAAAAAAGATATTTTTAAGTCAATTCACTTAATATAATCTGTTCTCAGAGTAAGTATAATATTCTGCCTTGGTGGACAGAACTAAATACTTTGTGTTCTGCTTTAATCAAATCTGCATGCATCCAGAATAATTTATCATACATTAATTATAATTTTATTTTATAGAGCAAGTTGGTGATTTGAATCTCACTTCTGGAGAAATTGTTTATCTTCTGGAAAAAATAGATACAGATTGGTACAGAGGGAAATGTAGAAACCAGACTGGGGTATTTCCTGCCAACCATGTCAAAGTAATTGTAAGTGGGTCATGATTGTTTTAATTGGTCCTGTGTTCAGTGGGTTCTATGTAACGTGCAGTTTGGGAAAAGTAATCGGAAGCTTAGATTCTTGGGTTCTAGTTCTCTCTCTTCCATTGATTCATTTGGTGTTTGGAAAATTCAAAAAATAAAAGTTTTTTCAACTAGATAATGGTTAATGTTAATATATCTTGGGGTTCTAGACCTTAATTTCTAAATGCTATCTGAAATCCTAAGGTGAAAAAGCATTATAGGTCATCTGGTGAATCAGCTATTCTTGGAGGATTGATAAGCACTTAAGAATATATGTTAATTATTTGAAATTTTTAATAAACAAGACTCAAAAGGTACAAGATTGTTTTAAAGGAATGTTCTCTGAGCTAACAGGACCACTTTTCCTTTTCTTTGAAATGCATTTTGTTTTTGGTTTCTTTCATTTTTTCATTCCTTTTATTTCCATCATTTAGAAAAATAGACTTGGGAATAACTAAAGCAGTTTCATTGGAGGTAGTGGTCCATTAATGGTTTTTCACATGATAATTTCAAATCCGATTGGGAAGAATTATATTAAATTGTCAGCATTTTATACTCCTTCACAGCCTAACTTGTAAAAGCAGACCTATATGGTCAAGCCCTGTAAGTGCTAAGCCCAGTTGACTATGAAACATGGAGATAAAATATAAAAACTACCACATCAATTTGTAACTAAAAGAAGAGTATGTATGACTCAGTCTTTGAAATAACTTATTGATACTGGAAAATATCAATAAAACTAGCTTAAATGATTTATCATTAACAGCTATGAAAGCGGGGGGGGGGGGGGGCAAATGATTTTCCATTGCATCAGAGACTTTAAAAAATACAAATATAACAGAGAACCTGTGTTTTTCTAATATAAATGAGTTTTTAGTCTCTTGGATTACAAAATATGGGCTTTAAAAATTGTCCAGTATAAATATGCTCCGATTCTTTGGAAAAATCCAACCACATTCACTAAATATTAAGAACAATGTTAGTTTTAGCACTCTTCCTCATTTTTCTCCTACCCAATGTAACAGTACTTTAAAAAGCACAGTTATGTCACTAAAATAAATTACCCTGAATCTACCACATTATTGGTTAAGTATTATTTCTAAGCCTGCAAGTTTAAAAAATTGTTTTAAAATTTTGAGCTTTTAGAATTCATTAAGAAGGGCACTGATTTACTTAATATAGATCTCAAGGACTGAATATACTATGGTCAAAAATTTTATTACAACCTAGCTTCACTGAGCCTTGTAAGTGAAGTGTTATTGCCACTTAGTAGTTGCACACTGGGTACTAATTCCTTCCCTATTCACATTGGTGGGAAAAAATATTCCAGAGTTATGAAAGCGGAGAGAATCCACAAGTTTGATTAAAAGCTTTTATTTTGGGGTCAGAAAGTACTTCAGAATTCTACCAACACTTTGAATAGGCATAGTGGTGGTGCCAAATGCCCGATGCCTAGTCTCTATCTTAAGTCCTCCTCATCTAAAGTTTCAACTTAGGGGATATGAGATAGAGAAAACTCAGTCAGCAGTAGAATGATATTAATGTGCGTATTTCAGCAAATAAGAAATCGATTGGTTGGCTATTCAAGGAAGGCTGCCTCACAAGTTATGTGTGTGTGTTTTTTAGAACCAAATTCTGAATTTCTTACCTTTGGCACCCATGGTACCACGTAATCAGTTAAACACCTCTGTCAAAACTTGTTAATTTCAATCATGTATTTTCTAATTGCTTAGCTTTAAATTCATCTTATTAAAATCTGAAAAGAATACAATGGTTGCCTTGATTTTTCTTTACTAGATTGATGTCCCAGAAGGAGGAAATGGGAAAAGAGAACCAATTTCATCTCACTGTGTTAATAAGTAAGTTTTATTTGTGTTCTTTTGCACAAAATACAAAGGCGGTGACCAATTATCCTATCTAATAAAAAAGTAATATGCAAATTGACTGTACCTCTTATCAAGCCACGCCTACCAGCCAATCAGGAGCAAATTATGCAAATAAACCCCAACCAAGATGGCACAGCCACTGAGAGCAGGAGGGGGAGGCTTGGGTTTCCCTGGCAATGGAGAAAGTCAGGCTTTCCGCCTGTCCTTGCCATCCTAGGCCTCCACTCAATGCTACAAAGTTTTAAGGATAGAAGATATATCCCAACAGAAATGGCAGCAGCCACAGAGCTGGAGAGAGCAGAGGCTAGGGTTGCCCTGGCGATGGAGGAAGCCAAGCTTCTGCAGCCCTAGCACTTAAGCCTCCACTCTAGGCTACAACGTTTTAAATAAACCCAAACAGAAATGGCTGTTGCCAGGGAGCAAGCAGGAGGCTTGGCTCTCCGCTCAAGGCAAGGCTACAAAGTTTTAATTGTAGAACATAAATTAATCCCAGATACCAGGCCCTCCGCTGGGGGACGTGGCCAGCCTGCAAACCACCATAGGCCCCTCGCCCAGGCCGCCCCACGCCCCAAAGGGACCCCCATCCTGATCCGATCCGGGACACCCTTCAGGGCAAACCAGCTGCCCCCCCACCCATGCACCAGACCTCTCCTATCTAATAAATACACAGATTAACCATCACTCCAACACACAAGAGGGCTGCCCCCATGTGATCAAAGATCCTGCCCCAGTGTGGACACAAGATGGCCAACAGGGGAGGGCAGTTGGGGGCAATCAAGCCTGCAGGGGAGGGCAGTTAGGGGTGACCAGGCCAGCAGAGGAGGGAAGTTGGGGCAAACAGGCTGGCAGGAGAGCAGTTAGACATCAATCAGGCTGGCAGGGGAATGGTTAGGGGGTGATCAGGCTGGCAGGCAGAAGCAGTTAGGGGCAATCAGGGAGGCAGGCAGGCAAGCAGTTTGTAGCCAGCAGTCCTGGATTGTGAGAAGGATGTCCAACTGCCCGTTTAGGCCCAATCCCTCGAGGGGCCCCAGATTGGAGAGGGTGCAGGCCAGGCTGAGGGACATCCCTTGCCCCCTGTGCATGAATTTTGTGCACCGGACCTTTAGTATATAATAAAAGCTTAATATGCAAATCAACCAAATGGTGGATAGACCAGTTGCTATGATGCACATTCACCACTAGAGGGAAGACACTCAATGCAGGAGCTGCCCCCTGGTGGTCAGTGTGCTCCCAGAGTGGGAGCGCCACTCCGCTGACTGGAATAAGCCACTCAGAGGGCAGGTCCACAGGCACTCTGCTGACCAGGATGAGCTGTGGTCCCACAGTGGTCCAATCCCTGCATGCCATGCCCACCACCAGTGCATGAATCCTGTGCACTGGGTCTCTAGTTATACCATAATTACCAAGCTTAAACACTTCAGATATGTAATTATTTATTCGCAGTATGTCTTTTGATTTATGAGGAAAACTAATTTAAAAGCCATAGTGGATTAACATGCTAATGAAAATTCAACGTGCTGGTACAAGCTGACCTAAGCAACTCCTCATATCAATACAGGACATGTAGACAGCACACAGACTCCACCTTACTACTTCCCACCACCTGGCCACGGCTTGAACAGGGACAGTTTGTCATCTGGTGTAATGTATTTGGGCCAGCTGGTATTTTTCTACCAATACATTTTTAGAAGGTTCAAAATTCTTGTCATAGAAAGTATTTAACCTTATAGAAATATGAACCCTACAAAAACAGCTAGACATTTTGTATTGTTTTGTTTTTAAGAGGAACTAGAAGAAACTTAAAGGAAGAGTTAAGTTGGAAGGGTCTTCCTTTATGTCTGAAAACCTTTTCATGAATTAACGTATCTTTCTTTGCATCATTGTAACTTTTTTGTATGATTTAAAACACTGCCACAGTGCAACCTTATGTTCCAGTTAAACGAGCAAAATACTAGACTTCACTACTTGCTGAAGACTGTAAACCTGTCTTTGAATAGGTCAGACATACATACATACGTAAAGCCTCAAGGCTTTAGAAAATAAATGCAAAGGTTATCACAAATAAGAAAACTCCGGATGCCACAATAGTTGAATTTTATTTCAGGTTCAGATTTTCCTCCTATTTTTAAGCTGCGTTCAATGTATCAGCAGGTGCTCTCACAGACCCTGGGTCCACTGACCTCACTTAAATCAGAAGCTGACTGGAGCCTGTACCAACCTTTTCTCTTCAGGCATTTGCATCTCCTTAGCCTGTTGCTATTGAAACTTCCTTTCTAACACGTCAAATGGAAGGTTTGATATTAAATCATGCCTTCTAATAACACTGTTTTATCTCTTATTTAAAGTCAGAATTGACGATCATTTAAGGATTGTTCTAATTCTAAGAAATTAAGCCTTTTTAAAGGAGATACAAAAATCATTTTTAAACCAAAAGCGTTAAGTAAAAGATTAAGTATTACAAGATAGTGTGCCGAGCTTCTGTTTTATTCAAACCTTCTAATTTTGAAGATCAGTCATCTATGTATACAACTCATGATTGAGTCAACATTTATTGAGCATTGAGTCTGCCCAGCTGATGCCCATTGTGTTCTGTCATGGAAGTTTGATGTCTTACCCTGAGATTCTTAGGGTTAGCACTCCTAAACTCAGTGCATTTATAACTGAAAGGGTTCAGACTGAACCATAAATTACTGTGGTCCAAGAATACAAAGATGTAGAGACTGGTCATGAGACATGGCAGTACAAACTGACCACCAGCTTCTGGAATTCTGCATGTCTCTGTGACATTGACTAGACTTTCTATGTGAACAGGTTCATATCTGAAAAAGTTTTTCATGGAAAAGTTTAAATTATGTCTAGTATACCATGTTCCATAGTAAACACAGAATATTTATTGAAAGATTGAATGAAGGTTTTTAAGCATTTTGAAAAATAGTACTCTCTAGTTTAACCCACAAATGTAATCTTTGTTCAGAGGTCCAAGATGTGGTGCTCAGTTTGAATATATTGGAGACCAGAAGGATGTACTAAGTTTCTTGGAGGGAGAAAGTATTGTTCTTAATGAGTGTGTGAATGAAGAATGGGCTGGAGGAGAACCTCGAGGCAGAACTAGGATTTCCCCCCTTAACCTTGTGGAACTCGTTGAGGATCATCCCACCTCTGGTACAAGTGTTTTCAGTGAGTATAGAGAATATCATCTTTTATTATATTCTGTCTTACTTGAAATAAACTAAATAATAGGATAGTACTTGAGCTGCATAATAATCATATTGCCATATTTTTTAAGATAGAATGAGAAATGATTTAAAAATGGTCATTTGTGTGGGATAGCTCTTACTGAAGTAATCAGAGAGGTGGTGTTGGTATTTTAGGTAAACAGCAATAGCATCATATCAGAAATGGCATATGAATAATCATAGACCTTTAAATAGAAATGGACGAGGGCGTATAACTAATGGCATCTTCCTTCACTGCACGAAAAAGAGGACGGGCCCAGAGAGGAGAGTGTCTGGTCAGAATTACGAAGAGACTGGTCTGCAATCCCAGACTTTGCACTCTCCCCTAAGGTTTTTCTCAAATACTATATGATCTTTTACATCTGAAGTTTTGACTTTTTTTTTAACATAGGCACAAAGATACCACTGAAGACCAAAAAAGAAGATTCTGCAACAAATTCTCAGGTAGGCTGTTTGGATAGATAACTGTAATGAAAGCCAGATTTTAACTCTGGGAAAGATATTAAAATCGTAATTATCAGGAGAGAATGTTATGAAAACATTTTTTCAATTCATATAGTAAATGTTTGATATAAATACAGGGGTGGGCAAAAGTAGATTTATATTGTGAATACACAAAATACAAAATTATTGTATCATTGTTTATTAATTATGATATTATTTGTATTACAACTGTAAACCCACTTTTGCCCAACCCTATATTTAGATGGTTAACATCTTTATTGCATATAGAGCTCATACAAATGCATTAGAAAGAAATGCAAACCCTGATAGAAAACAGGGGGAAAGACATGATTGGAAAATAGAAGAGATAAAGAGATAGTATAAGTGGCTGATATTAAAAAATAGTTAACCTTACTACTAATCAAAATGCCAGATCAACCAAAGGACTTATATGCATGCATATAAACCTAACCAATAGACACAGGCAATAGGGGGGGTGATGGCATGAGTGGGAGGTTGGGGAGACAATAGAGGGAGATAAGGACACATATGTAATTCCTTAATCAATAAAGAAAAAATAATAAATTTTAAAATAATCAAAATGCCTTATAAAGTAACAATAAAATACCATTTAACTTATCTAGTTAACAAATATTCAATACAACTCAACACTAAACAAGTAATTACTTGAGTATTAAAAACAAGAAAGTACAGCCCAGCCGGTGTGGCTCAGTGGTTGAGCGTTGACCTGTGAACCAGGAGGTTACCAGTTCGATTCCTAGTCAGGGCATGTCCCCAGGTTGCAAGCTGGATCCCCAATAGGGGGCATGGAAGAGGCAGCCAGTCAATGATTCTCTCTCATCATTGATGTCTCTCTTTCTCTCTCTCTCCTAAATAAATAAAAATATATTTTTTAAAAGTACAAATGACATTTAAAATTTTTTTTTACCCTCCAAATAGGGTAAAAAAGAGAAGGTTTTAGTCACAAAAATAGTCATAGTAGTTTTATTATCATAGGGAAATAAATAGGACCAACCTAAATATGATCATTAATGGTAGAATGTTCTGAGACCATGAAAAACTAGATTTATAAAATCAACATAATGGGAAGAAAATGTTCTAGGGCAGTGGTCGGCAAACTCATTAGTCAACAGAATCAAATGTCAACAGTACAACAATTGAAATCTCTTTTGAGAGCCAAATTTTTTAAACTTCTACTGCCACTTCTTCAAAATAGACTTGCCTAGGCCGTGGTATTTTGTGGAAGAGCCACACTCAAGAGGCCAAAGAGCCGCATGTGGCTCACAAGCCGCAGTTTGCTGACCATGGTTCTAGGGAACTAAATATATAGCCTACAAAGACCACAAGGAAATATATTTATTAACATTCACTTGTCTCTAAGAGGTAAGATTAGGGGTTGGTAGGTTTTTTTTCCTGCTTCTTCATATATTTCTGAACTTCCCAAATATTTAGGAACATTTGTATTATTTTTAAGGGAGAGAGAAAAAATGAATAAAATTTTTACATACTAACTCTAGCCTGGTAGGGGTAGCTCAGTTGGTTGTTTCTTGAACATAGGGCTTCCATCCTAACTTGGCAGAGATGCTTCTTCACAGAGCAGAACCTTCCTCTACTGTATTTGGGGTAAAAGCATTTTTGCTGGTACATTCCACCATATTATCCCACCATATTTGGGTGTTTATTCTGCCAGCCTTTGGGCTAACTATGCCTCATGAAATTAATAGTGAATTAATGAAGTCCCGTGCCATGGAATCCGACAGCTTCTGAATCAAGTAAAGACCTAGGAACTAACAGTCTATTCATTCTGATCCTCCATAATATAGAAGAGCTTCACTGGAAATTATATGCCTTCCAGAATTCTTTCAGTGTCATAAATACTATATATGAATACTATATGCTTTTACCTAATTATATTTTTTTAAAATACATTTTATTGATTTTTTTACAGAGCAGAAGGGAGAGGGATAGAAAGTCAGAAACATCGATGAGAGAGAGACATCGATCAGCTGCCTCTTGCATGCCCCCTACCGGGGATGTGCCCACAGCCAAGGTACATGCCCTTGCTGGAATCGAACCTGGGACCCTTCAGTCCGCAGTCCGACGCTCTATCCACTGAGCCAAACCGGTCTCGGCGCTTTTACCTAATTTTTAAGATATAACTAATGTCATAGGTCCGTGATGGCAAACCTATGACACACGTGTCAGCACTGACATGCGTAGCCATTTGCTATGACACGCAGCCACATGCGGTCTCAGTATGGGGCCGCATGCCGAGAAGGATGTTTCATTCTCAGCTACTGCACAGCCAGGTGCAGTAGCCGAGGATGAAACATTTGCTATAGTGTAATGTAGACACTCTGTGCCAGAGGTCTGTAGGCCAAAACAACAGAACTCTGGCACAGAGCATCTAGTTCTGGGACTTCCGGTAGAGGAAAAAAGTTTTTGCTTAAGTATTATATATCCTTTAAAAGCAGGAAAGCCACAAATTTATCACTTCTGTCATATAGAATTATATTTCAAAGATAAAAACTTATTGGAAATTTTTATTTCTGAAACTAGATAGCAACATAAAGAGTTGGGTGATTTAAAGAAAGCTTCAGGCTTTGAAATCTTATGACCCCTTAGGTTTTTCCCTATCATTTTTTAAGCCCCTTAGAAATAAATCTAGATATATAAAAGCCTAAGTGACCGTTAAGACCAAACACCTGGGACGATTGATTGACCAGTTGCTATGATGCACACTGACCACCAAGAGCAGGCGCTCAATGCAGGGATTGGGCCTAAACTGGCAGTCGGACATCCCCCAATGGGGTCCTGGATTGCGAGAGGGCGCAGGCCAGGCTGAGGGACCCTTCCCCCTCGTGCACGAATCCATGCACGAATCCTCTATAGTTTCAAATAAAATCTTATATTTCCTATCAAACCTCTGTTGTGTAATAGGATGACAGACTTTCTGGAGAATGGTGTGAAGCACTTCACAGTTTTACGGCAGAGACCAGTGATGACTTACCCTTCAGGAGGGGAGAACGGATCCTGATCCTCCAGCGGCTGGACTCCGACTGGTACAAGGGCAGACTGCGAGACAGGGAGGGCATCTTCCCAGCAGTCTTTGTGCGGCCCTGCCCAGGTACACCAACTCCGGGAAGTGGTCTTCTCTCTAAGGGGAGCCTAAGACCTTTAAAACGATACATATTTTCCCTCTGGCCAAATCAGTTTAAGTTGTTTGCCTTCATTTTAAACAGTTGATTCATAAAGTTTTGTAAGCTCTTTTTTATATCAGGTGTACTGGTTAATGTAGACTTTTTCAATAGATGGAGCTACACATATATGTGATTTGATATGTATGCTATCTTGTTGTTATTGACAGCAAGCTTCAAAACCTCATATGTCAAATTTGCTGAAGGTGTTAAAAATATCGAATTTCTTGACAAAAAAGAAGCATTTGTATGATATTTTAATTCATTATTTTGAAGAAAAGTGCTGCTGAAAGTTATCATATACTTTGGGAAGTTTATGGTGAACATGCTCCATCTCAAGATACTTGTAAATGCTGGTTTAAACACTTTAAAAGTGATGATTTTGATGTGAAAAACAAAGAAATACAGGTCAACCAAAAAAGTTTGAAGACCAACAATTACAAGCATTATTGGATGAAGATGCATGTGAAACTGCAAAACAATTTGCATTACTCAACAAATAATTTCTGATCATTTACAAGCAATGGGAAATATTTTAAAGGAAGAAAATAGGTGCCACATCAACTGAACGAAAGACAAATAGAAAACCGAAAAGCATCAGTATAATGTTGCTTCAATGGCACAAAAGTCTTTTTTACATCAAATTGTGACTGGAGATGAAAAGTGGATTTATTTTGAGAATCCCAAATGCACAAAATCATGGGTTGATCCAGGTCAACTATCAACACCGACTGCAAGGACAAATTGCTTCAGAAAGAAGACAATGTTGGGATCAGGAAGGTGTGGTGTATTATGAGTTTCTAAAGCCAGGTGAAACCATTAATACTGATCGCTACCAACAACAAATCATCAATTTGAACCATGCTTTGATCGTAAATGACCAGAAAGTGCCAAAAGACTCGGCAAAGTAATTTTGCTTCATGATGACGCATCACCACACACTTCAAAACCAGTTAAAGACACATTAAAAGATCTTGCCTGGGAAGTATTAACCTATCCGCTGTATTCACCAGACCTTGATCCTTCAGATTACATGTTCTGCTCGATGGCACATGCACTTTCTGAGCAGCACTTCAAAACATACGAAGAAGTGGAAAATTGGGTCTCTGAGTGGTTTGCCTCAAAACAAGAAAAGTTCTATTGGGACAGTATCCACAAATTACCTGAAAGATGGGGGAAATGTGTAGCTAGCAATGGATGTTACTTTGAATAAAGCACTTTTGATGTTTCTCTTGAAGTTATTATGTTTTCTTTGAGTACAAAATCCACATTATTAACCAGTACACCTGGTACTTCATACTTTGTTCAAGTTATAGAGGAAAAAAAAGATAAAAATGCCATCATTTGATAATTTCTATACTTTTTAAAGAAACATAAAAATATATTTCTATAATATTTTCCTGCTAAGAGAACTTCCTTCATCTTCTTGCAAGTTAAATAAATTCAAAATTAGTTGAAAATATTTTGTCCTGGGGATAACAAGGAGGTTTCTTAAAATGTTGGATTTGTGTTTTAGTATGTTCTGTATTTTGGTGTTTCCACAGCTGACATGAAAAGTATGACTCCTTTAGCCGTGAAGGGGAGGAAGGCCAAAGCCTTGTATGATTTCCATGGGGACAATGAAGATGAGCTTTCCTTCAAGGTCAGAACGTGCATTGTTAGTTCCTGTATTAAGCAACTATAAGTTTTGAAATACCTTCCATTGGAGCGTGGAACATCTGGGTGGCATATTGACCATTTGCCAAGAATGAACATCTCATGCCCTAAATCTACAGAATAAGATTAGGCAAATATTACCAAGACCTCTAGACAGTCAAATAAAACTGAATTGGCTTGATAGCCCCACAATCACCAAACGAATTCCTTATTCGTAGGCCTTGTAACATTAGATTTTAGTAATATTGGAGTTTTCATTGGTAGCCCTAGTAAAGGATGATTCTCTACAAGGCCATTGTTGCCTGCTGTTGTCATATCTATCAAACCGATGGGAAGTCAGGTACCTGCTGCAATTGGCCACTGCACCAGGGCCTCATGAAACACTGAGTGAGTCTTGTCCAGAAAGACACAGGCCAGGAAATGATCCCAAAAAGTTAAGCTACTTTGCCAAAGGTTGTTTTGTTTTGTTTTTGTTGTTTTGTTAGAAAATTACAATTTAATCTTACTTCATCAAAGAAGTGCCTTTTTTCTTTTTTTAAGTAAAAACAAAATATTTTCATGATCCTGTTTCCCCAGTCCATAGTTTGACCATAGTCAGAGGAAAGCCACCCTGGTAAGACTCTGGGCCTGTGCCAGAGGAAGAAGGGTGAGGTTAGAAGTCATTACTCTCAGAAGAGCCTGTGCCAGACAGCGGCAAATTTTCCGTCATTGGAGATATTTAGAGAGTTAAGATGCCACAGAAAGAATGAAAGCATCAAGGAGTGATTGGACAAGATGTGTTTGTTTTTTTACAAGATGTATTTTAAAACAAGATTTTCACCTGTCTATAACAAAATGAGGAAAACTAGGTGATACTGGGTATGTGCAGGCTTTTGGGGAGTCAGGGTAAAAGGGGTATGCTGAGCTATGTCAGTTATAAGGATGTTAACTTTCCTATTTTATAATAAAGTATTCCTTCTGAGAATTTTTTATCTTTTTTCATATTAAAATTTCATTTCTATGATAAAATATTGTTAGTAAATGATATTTCTCATGCAAAATTATGATCCGGTAACCCTATATCTATCTACTTATTTATTTACTCCTAAAATTTCTTGGTTCTTAAAATCCAAATGTTTGAAAGCTAGGTTCTGTTGCCCCAATAGCTCAAAGTTCATTCCTTTTGTCTCTACGTAGAATGGCACTTCAAGTAAACAATCTAGATTCAAAATTTCTGGATGTTATTTTGGCATTCATTTAAATTATGGCATATCAATAACAATTCACACTATCTTTCAGCAAATAGGTGGTCACTTTGGCCAGCATTGCCCAGTGATTAGAGTGTCAACCCACATAACAAAGGGCACGGGTTCGATTCCAGTCAAGGGCGCATATCTGGGTTGCAAAGTCATCCCCAGCCCTGGTCAGGGCACCTGTGGGAGGCACCTAATCCATGTGTGTCTTTCACATCAATGTTTCTGTGTCTCTTTCACATCAATGTTTCTCTCCCTCTCTCCCTTCCACTCTCTCTAAAAATAAATAGAAAAATATCATTGGATGAGGATTAACAAACAAACAAAAAAGAAAGAAAATAGGTGTTCATTGTTTTATAATCTAAGCAAGATAGTTCTAGAGGTTTGAGTTGGATTCTGCACTACCTTCAGTATTGACCATTAATATTTTAATAAATATCCACAAAATTTTTGTAGATAAAGCTTTGTTAAAAGTGTGCTAGCCCTCAGAAAATTGACATACTATGTATATATGGAACAGAACTAAGAAAAATAGTTTTAACCAGCCATTATGTTATAATTTAGGAACCGGAAGGAACTTTTTATAATAGAAACTTTGAGTAGCCAGAAGTTTCACAGATTTTAGCAGAGTAAATTACTGACATTTGATAGAATTTTTCCTTCCCATTTTCCATAAAGAAAGGCCTTAAATCAAACCATTTTTTCCAGAGGGCTATGTACTAGGGCTACAAATAAATCCATTTAGCCTGATAATCTTTCAAGTAGCCAGGGAATTTTGGACCATTATAGAATCTTAAACCCAGATTCTAAGAAATGGTTAGAAACAATAAAGAACAAAATAGTTCCAGGAGATAATTTCAAAAATTATGTCATCTGTTGAGAAGTTATAATTTACACATGAATAAGATACAAGTCCCTTGACTGTGCTGATGAAATAAATCAGTATTCTGGGTCAGTGAAGCTCTTTAAGACAGGAAAGAATGCAAATTTGCTATTGAGGCCAGAGAGGATGGAATAAACTAAATGGCGGAGAATACCATTATGTGGAAGAGTAAATGTACAGTACAAAATGCTCAGGATGTGGAAAAAAAGACAATTACAGTAAAAGCCTTTCTAAATGAAGAGTCCGCTGTAAAATGTGGTGGCCAGGTTGCCTGATGGTTAGCAATAAGGGCCCTGAAATCACACTAGATTTGAGTCATGTTACCACTAACTAACTGGACATGGGACAATGAGCAAATTACTTAATCTGAGTTTAAATTTCCTTTTCTTTAAATTAAGGAAATCTATACAAATATCTCTCTATGACTGCTGTTGTGTATATGAATCCCTATAAAGTACATAAAATAAGACAAGACATACAGAGTAATGGCTCACTCATCTCCGAGTCTTTGCTTACATGTCACTTTCAATGGGGCCTTCCCCGGCTGCTCTAATGAGATAGCAACCAACCCCACACTTTCTTTCTCTGCCAGCTTATTTGTCTCTCCACTCTAGAATAACAGTGTCTGAAACATAGTGGGTGCTGAATAAATAATTGTTAGATGGGGAGTGAGGGGTGTGTGTGTGTTGCATAGACATATATTTACTAACAGTATATATTGTTAGTAAATTACATACACACACAAATACATATATATGATATCTGATATTGTTATTTATTAAAGAAGAATTTAAATTAGTAGTGAATATAGGGGCACAAAACACAGCAGAAAAATAAAAGGGCAACAAGGGTAACAATGGCAAAGGAATGGCATCATTAGGTATAGATTATCTTTGTGTTATATCATTTAATCCTGTCGGCAAGTCAAAGAATACATACCTCTCCAAATAATGCCTAGCATGCTTGTACTTAACAGAAACTAATAATTATTTCCAATTCCTGTCTTCTTACAGGCTGGAGATACAATTATGGAGCTGGAATCTGTAGACGATGACTGGATGAGTGGAGAACTAATGGGAAAATCTGGAATATTTCCCAAAAACTATGTCCAGGTTTTACAAGACGGCTAAAAGTGAAGCTTGACTGTGTCCCTTGGCACAGGAACTATCACTTCGACTATCAGATATGGGTTTTTTGCACTATTTTTTAAACTGAAAGAAATATCTATGCTGTAATGGTATACTAGAATTTTCTGAAAGCAAAAAATGTCTGCATTTCATCACAGTAGAAACGTACACATGAAAACCAATGAGAAAGTGTTCTACCAAGAAAACATCAGCAGGAGGAGCAGGACAGTTAACACCCCCCCAGGGAAGGTGCCTGGTGGCAGGGCAGCACAAGGAAGCTACACGCAAAAGCTGTGCTTCATCATCTATTTCATCAGCAAAAGTCAATTAAACATGCTGCTTCTTTTTTACTGTGCTTTAAAAAGAGGACATTCAATATTCCACATGCTGTAACCATCAAGACATGGTTGGTAATCTAAATTTCATTTGTGATATTCAAATTAATTCTAACAGCTTGAGCACATTTTCCTTATTATCAGGGCAAATCCTTGCTTCAGGAGGGGGCAGTTATTAAATTAACTAGTTGGAACCTGGGAAGAATGTGGTGAATCAGCTCATGCTCACCAAATGCTTCTGGTGTTAAGTATTTCCCCTTTGTCTAAGAATTTGAAGGGGGTTAAAATTTGAAGCATCTTAGTTAAATGAACCAAACCATCCTGAGATGCCTTGCTAATATGACTAACCCTTCCACATATTTGCTGTACTTACTTCTTTCCTCCATTTATACTTTATACAGGGCTGTTATAAAGCACATTTTCTGAATCTGCAATCATTCTTTTGACAATTACTGGTACCCAAAGAAAAATTCATTTTCTTTGTGTTACCCCAGTAATATATAAAAGTTGTGTCTTGTTATAGTGATACATTATGAATCACATTATCTCAAACACAGAGTAACTGTTAAGATGAAAAACAATGCCAAGCCCCACAGCTCATTTCTTCCCAATATAGTCAAATGAAAAATAATTTAAGAAGACTGAAGGCTGATACTTGTTTTTATTTTTCCCCCAGCTCATCCCTTCACAATGATGAGTAAGTAAAAAATAAAAAAATTTTAAAACACACTTTCCTGCTGTATCCACTGTTATGCATGTCAAGCTTAAGATAAAAGCAGTTCTTTATGCAACTGAATCAATTACAGTTTATGGGCTAAAGCCAAATAAGTTAAAGACAATCTTCCAAACAGATCAGTGGAATATAATTTCATTGGAAATGTGAAACACTTTCCCAACATGAGTCTTTGATTTTTAAGAATTTCATATACAGGGCCACTTTTTAGCTTTTATTATTTCCCACTGTCCAAAAAGTTAGGCAGCTAATGGTCAAACATGAGATGGTGTTCTCTAAGAGAAGAGTTATTTACTTCGTCTTTGATTAAAAGTCATCTGCCAGTATGTGGTTATAATTGATATGGGGGCTATTTTATCTACATGTTTTGGGTAAAGAAGACAATATAAAAAAAACATGTCAAATTTTACTTAAGTAATTTCAAGAGAAATGGGGCTTAAAGCATTGTCTCAATTAAATTCTCATTTGCAGCCAACTGTATAAGAAGTAGGGTGTGTATCTGGAAAAGAACATGAGGTATACATATTTGCCTGTGTAATTTTAACATCTTACATTAAAAATCATGGAAACTTAGCTTTATTGAAGAAAAATATCCTCTTAAATTTTGGCAGTCAGCAGAATAAGTGCAATAGTTGTAAATCTACTTGACATTATAATAAACTGAACTTTTCAAAGTCCTTTTCACACACTAGACTATTTTTTGAGAATGGAAATGGTATCTTCTCTTTATAACTCCGGCCCTTTGCTCAATATACTATCAATAAAGGTTGATTGTTTAGATGGATGGGGAACTTATATAGCAATATCATCTTGAATACACTGAAATCTAATATCTTTCCTCAATTTGTTGACAAAAATCTTTATTGAAACAAAAATTTGCAGTTTTTATGTCATTTCACTTTGTCACGCCACAGTTTTTGCTTGTCATTTATTATTCACTCAAGTGACAAGACAAAATGTAGCTTAGTAAGGTTTTCATAGATAATTTCTTATTCTGTATATTGATTCTGCATAATTTTTTTATAGTTTGTGAAGTTCATAGGGGAAAAATAGGAATGTATTATTTTTCCTTTTGGGAATTTTAAGTGAAAAACTTGATATTGTTCATCCAAGCCTCCTCCAAGACCAATCTTCAAATCCTTTTTTAAAAACTTTTATTAAAACTAGAGAACTCATTTAAGATATTATTCTCACCCTTTGATTACCATTTATACTTTAATGGTAAACACAGAAAGATTTCATTAAAAGATGCCCTTGCTTACATAGCTGGAGGGGTAATCTTTCATTGTGTTCATGGAAATCACAGGTTTTTAATACAATCTGAAACATTCCAAATATCAGTGCATTCATCATCATTATTGAACTAGTATTTTTAAAATTTTTCTTTTTATATAGGGTTTTTATACATCAATATTAATAATTATTTCATTTAAAAATATATACTTTATTGATTTTTTACAGAGAGGAGGGAGAGGGATAGAAAGAAACATTGATGAGAGAGAAACATTGATCAGCTGTCTCTTGCACACCCTCCATTGGGATGTATCTACAACCAAGGTACATGCCCTTGACCGGAATCGAACCTGGGACCTTTAAGTCCACAGGCCGGCACTCTATCCACTGAACCAAACTGGTTTTGGCAATTATTTCATTTTTATTCAGTATCTTAGGTTTAGGTAAATATACCTAAAGAAAATACTGATGGCTATATGGGCATAGTATAATGAAATATTTGGTATAGTCTTTAATGATTTATTCCTTTTAATTAATGTCAGATGCATGTGGGCCATGCATGTGACTTATAATTCACTGCCATTTTGAATGCTATTGAATGAACTCTTAACAGTGAATTTTTCCAGAATAGGAAATCATTTTCTAACCTATGCCTTTTTACTTCACTTATAGAGGGGGAAAAAATACAAAGCCTATCTCAGAACAACAGCACCATCTAGGGGCCTCTCACCTAATGACAACTTCATCCTGTTATACACTACAGAGGAGAGCCTGCAGACCAGAACTAGATCTGCAGAGGTTAAATGGTTTGCCTAAGGCCATACAGATAATGGCAGAAACTAAAGCAAAACAGTAGCTCCACTGATTTACCAATTCAGTACTTTATCCATTTGTTGTGCTGAAATGGTACATTTCTTTTTAGCAGGTAAGTATAATTGATGTTTTATTGGCCTGTACAACTAACTTCTTAGATATAATAGGACTAGAACAAGGTACAATTAATAAATTAATGCTTGGAATTTCATTCAAGAACATTCCTGTTCAGCTTCTCAGTTCTATGTAGACAGTTTATATTTACACTAGAGGCCCAGTGCACAGATTCGTGCACCAGTGGGGTACCTCAGCCTGGTCTGAGCCCTCTCATAATCTGGGACCCCTCAGGGTATGTTAGACTGCCAGTTTCGGTCCTGGGGATCAGGCTGAAACAGGCAGTACGACATCCCCCAAGGGATGTAGTAGTATGTGAAGCAGCAGGCATCTGGCAGGGAGCCCAAGCCCAGGCCAGGCACCACGCTGTTCCTGCTCACCCTGGCCCCACTGTGCCTGACACCACCACTGCTCAAGTAGCACTGTTGTGGAGGTGTGAGAGGCTAATGCCACTGCTGCTGCACTTGCCAGCTGTGAGCCCAGCATCTGGCACCCATCAGTCAGCTGAGCAGTACTCCCACTGTTGGAGCTCACTGACCACCAGGGGACAGCTCCTGCATTGGACATCTGCCCCCTGGTCAGTGCATATCAGTAATCAGTCGACCCATCATTTGGTCACTTGGTTGTTTAGGCTTTTATATATACAGATTATCTAGAAAATCAAACATGCCCCACAGGCATGGCTGTCTGAGGGTCAACCTGGTGAACCAAGAGGTCACGGTTTGATTCCCAGTCAGAGCACATGCCCAGGTTGCAGGCTAGGTCACCAATGGGGGGATGTGCAGGAGATAGCTGATCATTGATTTTTGTTTTTGTTTTTGTTGTTAGTCTTCACCTGAGCTAATTTCCATTGATTTTAGAAAGGGGGGTAGGGGGAAGACACATGGAAAGACACATATTGATTGGTTGTCTCCTGCAGATGCCCCAACTGGGGCCAGAGAGATCGAGCCTGCAACCCAGGTATGTACCCTTGACTGGAATTGAACCCACAATCCCAGTCAGAGGGTTAATGCTCTAAACACTGAGCAACTGGCTAGGGCCATCATTGATATTTCTCTCTCTCTTCATTTATCTCTAAACAAAATTTAAAAATACACTTTTTTAAAAAAGAGCTGCCCACTGTCCAAAGTGGCTATACCATTTTATACCTCACTGTTAATGTTTCAGTTCCAGGTACTCCATATTTTTATCAACATTTTGTCAGTCTATTTATATGTCAGTTTCCATCACTGTGGTTATATTTTCATACAACACAATTACAGTACTGCAAATAAACTTCTAAGAGCTAATGACACCTGCAATAATTTTTTGACTTCATGTTCTTAGTAAAATAAAAGGAAGCTACCCTTCATAGCTTTCACACTTAACATTGCTTTTCACTTTATATCCAGTAAAGAATTACCCATTAAATTGGTCTGACTGGAATTATATTAAGGAATTATATAAACTTAGAATTAATGACTGGTTGTTTCCTCTTTAATAAATCATATTTTTTTAAAATATTTTAATTTCAGAGAGATTAGACATGTCAGAGATGAAAATCATTGATCAGCTGCCTCCTGTTCACCCCCCCTCTAGGAATTGAGCCAGCAGCCCAGGCATGGGTCCTGACTGGCAACCAATCATGACCTCCTGGTTCATAAGTCAACAACTCAACCACTGAGAAATACTGGCTGGGCAAGAAATTATGAGTGCCCACCTCAGCAGCATGTATATTATTTTTTAAAAGTCATTTTACATACATGCTGAAATGTTTTTTCGAAATAATTGGAGAGAGGGTGTCAGGAAATGGGCCGTTTGGACATTTATCCAACTTAGCTTAAAAAGTCAACCTGCCAAGTTTCTTGGATGCTGGCAACACACACGACTCAAAAAGGGCTTTATTACTCATTGCAAAAGCAGTAATCAGAGCTTCACGCTCATTTGTTTCCCTTCCCCTCATGTCCCACAGAAGTGATGCAAAGGGCCCATCACAGTGGGTTGCATTACAGAAGAGGTACACTAAGATTTACCACTATTAAGTGGAAACAAGTCTGCTCTTTTTCCAGAGGTAGACATTACCTCACCCCTCAAGGTTTATCGTGCGGACGCAAATACAACCCTGAGAAATAGCCCTGATAAAGAGCAGTCAGAGAACTGTAGTCTTGGCATACCCAACAAGCGCATGCAGGGACACAGGATCTAAAGCTGACTGCTACTCACAATGTACTTCTTTGCATAATACATTCTTGGCCAAATTAGGATCCTATATAATAAAAGCCTAACAATTGCAAATTGTCCCTAGGCAGTCATTCAACCTGGAGTTTGACAACTTGCTATGATGTGCACTGACCACTAGGGAGCGGCAACAAACATGGCAGACTGCAATGTGCTATGACATCTTGCCAGCTAGCTGGGGGAAGAGGCGATGGGGACAGAAGTGCAGTCAGAGTGCAGGGTATCTGCCAAGCTTGCTTCCATTTACCCTATTACCCTCTCCCAGGACACCAGGGCTCACATGCCAGGGAAACACTAAAGTGCTTGGTACCCACGAGGAGCCAACCACACACCAACAGCCTCTTCTGGGTGAGGTGGGCCACAGACCCCAGGACCACAGGGATCTGCCAGGTTCCCTGTGGGTTTGCACAGGAACCCGTCTACAAGGTTGGTCAGGAATGTGCTGCCCAACTAGCTTCCATCCAGGGCCACTGGGCTACCCAGAGGCCCATGCTGCATTCTGGCCAGCAGCATCTGGCTGTGCTATTCCCTAGAAATGACTCAGGGGCACACAGGGGGCCCAGAGGTCACCTGGAACCTGCCCTTCCACACCTGATGCTTGTGCTTACATGGCCTGCCAGGCCTAGGGACCACACCTATGCAGATTTTGTGCACCAGGCCTCTAATTTTTACACATGCTCCCCCATCAGCCTGATTAATCTAATGAGGTTACAATCTCATATATTAAAGTGATTAAGACTCAAAGTAATGCCAATTTATAGCATTGACCTCATTCTCTTCAGATTCCCAGACTGAATATGTCCAAGGGGGTGGAGGAGCAGGTCTTAAGTTGCCCCCTATGTATTCTAAGCTATTCATTACTAGCGAGTTTAAACTGATCTAATTCTTGGGAGTTGTCAACAGAGGCAATAGATGGGCTAAAAAAAACCTCTCCAGAGGTAGAGGCATCTTGTGACCCATTTTCCCCCACATGAGGGCACAGGTCACTTTCAGTTGAGTAATGGTAAATGTCCAAGGACTAAGTCTAGGTCTGAGAATGAACTAGCAAAGGAGTAGCCAGTAATGTGAGAAAAACTTAGAGGTGAGATTTTGAAGGACAGTTACAAATTGGAGGTTACCAACTACCAAATTATCACTTAATAGAGGTCAAGCCAATTAGCAACAAAGGCAATGGTAATCTTGACAGCAACAGCTTTCTAAGAGTGGTGTGAAAAAGCCCAATTGCAGCAGATTCAAGAAAAAGTAGATACAAAAAGCATGGTTAATTCTTTGCTGTAAGGGGTTTGGTAGAAGGAATACTGACAAATGTGAGAATTGCTGTAGCAATGAGCTTAATTAAGCAGGAGGAAGAGAAATCTGACGTTCAAATGGGATAGTTGTCAAAAAAAATTCAGTAAGGCAGAAAATGTGAACACACCCATAAAGGGCAAGGTGGAAGTCACAGGAATCATCAGAGTGCAAATAAGAGGTTTAAAAAGAGGAAGGGTACAGAACAAACTGGAGGAGTAACTACTGAATAGTGGACTACATGAAATGGCCACTTATTAATACATCAGCAGTCAATTTCTCTAACCGAGTTCAGCTTCACAGTGCACGTGCGCAGGGGGCATTTTAAAGCTACAGGAAAATAGCATTTGGGTTCAAAAACAAGCTAAAAGCCAGTTGGCTCTTTCCATTAATCTGTCACAGAGGCTCTCAAAGTGGTCCTGGGCATCAGCATTACATGAAAGCTTCAGGAGTCCAGGGGCAGGGCCCTGCAATATTTCAACAAGCTTTCTAGATGGTTTTAAACCATCAAAACTTAAGCCATGTTAAGAAATGGTTTTCTTTTATTAGCCATCTCTAACACCTCCAGATAACTGCAGCTTAAAATAATCCCTGTCCTTTCTCAGCTACTTAGAGAAATAGATAAAATCCATGCAGTAGCACAGAAAAGTTCACATTAGTATCAATTCAGAACATAAGTCACCAAGCTGTAAGATTATCTTTTTAAATGATCAGAAATAAAATATCACAAATAGGTTTTTTTATTTGTCACCATTAAATGTCTGAATTTTAAACAGATTCTTGGACCGGAGGTTCATATCCATCAGCTCGTTCAACTTTAGCACCTGTCTCATCCCCGGTAGCTTTTCCTGAACTGCTACCTTCACCATGAAGCTCCATGAGTTTTCCCACTAAAAGAAAGAAACAAATTGTTATAGCATACCGTATCTTGAAACTGCTCCTTCAATACTGTGTAGACATGACAGAAAAAAAGCCATTATCTTACCATCCAAAAAAACAAACACCAAAAATTGCTATCTGGCCACATGTTTTTCAGGGATCTAGTGTTTTACTTACATTCAAACTTGGGCTTCTTCAGCATTTTGACTTTTCTAACAAAGACATCATGGAGCGGATAAATAGATTGGCAAGCCTTTTCTATGTCTTTTCCAATGCTGTCGGGAATCCTGCAAACCAGTAACACTAGATTAGAATCAATGTACATGGAGCCCCTCTCTCCTTAGTTAATCTAATTTTGAGCCTTCTGAGTCCAAGCCTTATGCCTTTTTCATTACACCCTCTTAGCCAACTGGATGGGAACATCAGAAAAATGTTTAAGTTTTATCACTGGACATCATTTGGGACCGAAACATTTTGTCATCACTTATTCCCATACATTCATTACTGGTTGTGGAGGGTTTTGTCTATTCAGTGTATTTTCTAAGGCTTTAAGGCTTACTAATTGTCATGAAGTAGCTTCATCAAAAAAGGATAAAGAAACCAAATCACATTTACTGAGCACTTAGCATGCTCTCATTTCAAGGAATAAAGCTAGATTATTTTACAGACAGAAACACAGGTTTGATTCCACCTTATCCTATACCAGTATGCTTTCCTTCATCTGAGGATTAATCAGAGATTCAGGGTTGTGCTATGTGATGAAAAACTTACAATTTATTGACCACTTCTTTCAAGTCATTTGTCTGCACCTCTCGGGTCATGATTTCCATCATTTTCTTCCGGATTTGGCGAACCTGCTGATGCTGAGCATAAGAGGTCTTCCGAATCTGATTGTTGCGTTTTTTAGTAAAACCAACACAGAAGAGACGAAGCAAATAACCATCGGTAGTCTTGACATCGACATGAGCTTCAATCATGGTCTAGTGAAAAAAAGATACTGTCAGATATACAGGCTTTAATGTGATCAACTTTTATCCCTCAAATACTTATATAAAAAGCTGAAAGGTCAAGTATTCATCACACAACATAAAGTATAAACACATAAAATTTCCAGAATTAACTTCCTTGAAGTGAACTTACCAAATTTCTTACTATCCTTCATATCCAGGTAAGTCCTCAACAGTCCCCCCCCCCCCTCCTCTTTCCTCTCTCTCTGCACCATTACTGGCAACAGCACCCATCCCACACTTTTTACAAATACATGCCAGCCTTTAACATTCTTCCCCTCAACTCAATCAGCTGCACAACTCTGCAACACAAGAGGAAAATAAATTCTATAAGAGACTTAAATATGGATATCTACATTTACTCCATCTTTTAATAAAAAGTGTTCTGAATAAGCAAAATGTTAACACTAAATGAACATACTTTCAAATGTCCTGTTCCAAACTAAAACCATGCCGAGGATTAAATATTCAGTTTCACTGCTAAAGTACAATTTAAAAACCCATTTGTAAGAGTACTGCCTAAATTTAAAAAAAACAAAAAACTGAATCACCTCCTCTGCATTTTGTAAATATTATACCTTGGTTTTAAAAAATAAATATAATACAATTATAGCAAAAGGACCTTAAAATATTCCCAGAAATGCAACCATATAACCTTAGAAAAATGTCAGAAATAAACGGTAATGTATAATCAGTATGTATCATCTGAGACCAAAACATTTTGTCATCATCCATTCCCATATACAAAATATCAACTGGTTAGCCAGAGGCATCTGAATCAATGCAATCATTTCCTATAATAATCATACTAACATTTACTAAATGCTTTGTGTCAAGCTCTATACTAACTGCGGATATCATCCTAACTCCACGAGAAGACACTCTTACCTACATTTTGGAAATAAAGAAATTAAGGCTTAGCAAGCTTTAAGTTACTTGCCAAAAAAACAACAACTGGGAAATGGAGCAAGATTTCAACTCCACACCAGAGGCTATGCTACTCCTATTATGCTGTATTGCCAGAGGTAATCAAGACTAGCCCAAACCACCCTTTCACTTTAAAATCCACTAGGTTTTGAGGTCCAGAGATATTCTGAAGACAAGCAAAACTAAAAACCTGAAAATAATTTGTGCAGCAAAAACCCCCACACTAATCCAATGTTATATCTTAGACTTGATTTAAATAAGATGGCTTGCTCACTGTTGTTGCTCAAATTTGGCTGCCAAAGTCCAAAGCAAGCAAGGAAATATCAAGGTTTTAAAGTGAAATTTAAATCTCAACTGTATATGCTCCTTGCTGTAATGACATCATGCCTCTGAGGAACTCACCTGCCACTTCTTGACCATAGAGCACATTTTGTCACGGGTAAGATCCATGCCATGGAAATTAGTCAGGCAGTTTTTGCCCTGAACATCCTCAGTAATTAACTTGAATTTTCTAAATGCAACTTCATCATTCTGCAGATCAGCTAGGCTCACTTCAAAAACACGACCCTTGAGACCATCAGATGCAATTTCTATAAAACAAGAATCAATTGTCTTAACTTTACCAACCACATAAGCAGTCAACAAAGATGAGGTTCATGCATAAAGTTAAGCTCAGAAAGTTAATGGTAAATTATATAAACACCTTAACTTTTGCTAACCAAATCCACATGGACACCAATGACTTACTGACAAGGCCCATTTAAAAACTCAAAACTACCCATGCACACTTTCTTCAAAATTCTAAAACTTGCTTCTACAAGTATTGTCCCAAAAACAAGCACAGCAGAGGCTAAAGCTGCAAACAAGGGTTGACATTTCTTTATAAAGCCCCCCACCACAGGATCTAGAGACCAATTTAAAAAATTTCAAACCGAGAATAAGATACTCACTGGTTCCTTGAGTTCTCGTAACCAGTGTTTTCCCAATATTTCTTATATTGAACATAGCTGGTGCTTTCACATCATACCAATCTTTCTTAGAAAATGGATCAACCCTGTATTTAGTGGGGAAAAAAACACCAAGTTGTATCGCAGATCACATAAAGTCTTGACTTTATTTTCCTCATTCTAATGTCTTTGAAAGGCTAGCCCGTAAACACTGCAGCGCACGATTCTATCCTTCCCAGTGAGGTGAAGGGCACGTCAATCGAGCTCTTCCCAGGCAGGGTTCGTCTCTAACCACCAATGTACACACTGCCCACCCCTGTCGGTCCTGCCACCGCACAGGCAGCACTGCCCCCAAAACTCATGCAAGTCTCCTGAACTTCACCGGTGCAGGAAGACACCTATTGGTAACCCAGGCTCTTTTAAAGAGTCCACCCGGAGGGCCCAGGTTCCACCCGGCCCAACCAGAGGAGCGGCGGGGGTCCTGGGTGGACAAGAGTGCCTTCCTCAACTCCGGCTCTTGGAGCGGCATCAATTACCTGCGGAACGTAAGCGGCCCGTGAGCCCACATACGGAACACGCCAGCCCCGAGTCATGACGGCCACCTGGCCCAAACAGGAGCGCACAGGCCCAGACGGCCGGGGGGAAGACAGCCGGCCGGCCGCGACGCAGCACCCACATCTGCCAGGCCGCGGTTGGGAGTTTACCAACCCGGCACGGCCAGCTCAATCCGACCGGCATCCTCGCCATCCGGCCCACGCCGCGACCCAGATCCCTCCCGCCGATTCTAACAGAACTCTAAAAAGTGGAGAGCCACGATCGTCGCCACTTACACTTTCTTCTTGGCTCCCTTTTTGCCGCCTTTCGTAAGGCGCTTATTCTTGCCCACCGCCATGGTGTGGTTCAGAGAGCCAAAAGGGCGAAAGTGCAACTCGCGCGAGAACTTAGGCGTATGAAATGGGGCGGGGCACGCTGTCGTCGTGACCTTTGACCTCTGCGTTTCTCGGGCTTCGGAAACATCGCGATAACAGAAAGGCACTCCCATGACTGCAGCTGCGACAGCGCCCTCAAGTGTGGTGAAAACTGCTGGCTGGGTGGCTGCGCTCCACCGGCGGGGGCGCGGAAGGCCTGGGTGCGGGCTTTGGTTACGGTGGTTTTCGTAGCTCTGATGCCCAGAATTAAGTTTCCGTGGAAGTTGGCGCCCATTCAGCATCGTTCAAAACTGAACTCTCCATCTCACCTGTTTCTTCTCCAGAGCCCTGGATTTGGAATGGGCAGATTCAGGCTCAAATGCTGGTCAACAATGTTTAGCCTTGTGACCTGTCTGTGCTTCAGTTTCCTCGTATTTTAAATGGAGACAGGAGCCCTGGCCGTGTGTTTCTGTTGGTTGGAGCATCGTCCCGTACAACCAAAAGATTGCGGGTTCGATTCCAGGTCAGTTAAAAAAAATTTTAAAAAATAAAAGAAGCAAAAGGAATGATAAAATGGATATAGTGATATAATCTACCTTACAAGATTGTTAGTAGGATTAAATAAGTATAACTTAAGAGGTACATATTGGTAATGTTCTACTTGTTGACATGGGTGCTGGTTAGTGAGGTGGGATAGCTTTGTGAACATGCATCAAGCCCTACAAGTATTTATATACTTTTCCAGACGTTTCTCATACATCGATATATAGTTTTTTTGGGATATTTTTTAAGTGAATTTTCTGAGTGGTTCCCTGAGGGACTATGATTCCAGTATGAAATCAAATAGTTCAATTTTTGCAACTAATCAAAAAAAATTTTTTAATTGTAGGGGTTTAACAAATTCTATCCTTTGGCTGATTAGCTTCAAGTATGCAGCCTCTGGAAAGCTGGCCCATACAGGCTTGGATATGTTGAGTTCCCTTCTCTAACTTCCCCTTCTGCAAAAAAAAAAAAAAAAACCCTCTGACCAAGCCACAAACATCCCCACTCACAACACCCCACAAGCCTTTAAATCCTATAATCCCTTCCAGTACTTTCAGCCTCCATCCCCTACATCCTACTACCCCATCTTTAAATCTTCCGGAATCTCCAACCCTATCCTAAAACCTTTCAATAATTCCATTCACCTCATTTGTTTATAGTATAGTGTCAAAATCCTTATTTCACAACAACATGATTTAAATATTTAAAAGGATTGACCTTTTGTGGTGTTCACAGAAAAAAAAAATACAACAATATGAATGCTCTTGACCCTACCGAACTGTTCACTTAAATGCTTAAGATGGTAAATTTTGTTAGGTGTGTTTTTTTGTTGTTTTTCTCACCACAGTTAAAACCAAAAAATATTAAAGTCCTTAGCCAAGCTTACAAGCACACCTTTATCAAGCCCTACTCTCTATCCCTTTTCATCCTCACCATATCTTAGCCTTTACCAGCTACCCCAACACCTGGCATCTAGAACAATTTAAAAACTCCCTGAACAAAATGGTTTTCTCTTGCCTTCATTCTTTTTCCCTCATCAGCAGGCAAATAAATACCTGGGCATTTTCAAGACAGCTCAGCCTCAGTGTGTTCAGTGAGAGATTGATCCCCTAGACAGGCTCCCAGGAAACCTACACCAGGGAACTTCTTAGTAACTACTGATTCCCCATGTCCCTCTCTCCCTGTGAGCACACAGTGCAGTCTTCATGTTTGTGCTCCATCTCTTGGCACATAATAGGCCCTCAGAATGTTTGCTGGATGAACACATAAGAGGTAGGTGACGTAAGTGCTGGTCCCAATTTTATGAATCAATCCAGATTTTCAAA
This sequence comes from Antrozous pallidus, assembly GCA_027563665.1. Classification (NCBI taxonomy): domain Eukaryota; kingdom Metazoa; phylum Chordata; class Mammalia; order Chiroptera; family Vespertilionidae; genus Antrozous; species Antrozous pallidus. The sequence goes on along the minus strand of CM050516.1, from coordinate 59,176,751 downwards.
ATAATTACGGGAACCAATAGGACTTCAATTTTTTAATTTCACCACATTATAAGACAAAATACAACTGCCATTTGTTTCTATCAGCATCATTTCATTCTAAAATTATTTAGACCCTCCAAATAAAAGTAAAAAACATCCTCTGAAAGGTGGGCCCTTTTATTTTTTTCTGTGAATGCCACAAAAAGTCAATCCTTTAAAATCAATCAGCTTTATTTTATAAGTGGCAGTTCACTAGTTTTAAAGTTTCCCAATGGAAATTGTTATAACTCTGAGGCTACATAAGCCAGGATCATAACCAAACTTGCCTCTTCCTGGTCTGATTCCTCTTTCTGCCCAGTAGTGAAAAAGCCACTGGGGAGACATTAATGAAATCAGCTGGTTTATTCTAGCAACACCAGCACCTAAGGGATTTGTCAGATGTATATATTTGAATCCTCAACTTTGTTTTATAATAAAAGCTTAAACATTTTTATTTCCCTCCACTGTTATATTAAATGGAGCAATCATCAGTTTAAATTATATTGAAAAAAGACAGCATGGGCATGTAAAATCAGTTTCTTGGTTCTCAACCATCTAAGAATTTCAAAATTAAGATAGAATGCAATATAATAGAAAAACGTCAGACTCTATCAGATGTAGTAAAGTGTCAACGTTTCTTTTTTTAAAAATATATATATATTTTTTAATTTCAGAGAGGAAAGGGGAATGAGAGAGAGAGAGAGAGAGAGAGAGAGGCTCAATCATGGATAAGCTGCCTTCTGCATGCCCTCACTGGTGGCCGAGCCCAAAACCCAGGCTCTTGGTCCACAGGTCAGTGCTCAGCCACCGAGCCACACTGGATGGGCACTACTTCATTAATTCTCATTTGTGACTGATCTGTTAAATCCATCCAGTGCTGTTGGAGTTTTTATTACTGTTTTTTTTTTTTTCTAAAAGTCCTGTTTAGTTCTTTTTTCATTTTTACTGCTGTAGTTTATTATTCTTTGCAGGTATCTTCAATACAGATTTAAACCCAGCTGGCATAATTGTTTCACGGTCACTGTATGATAGTTCCAGTATCTGAAGTCTGCCAGACTGTTTCTAGTGTCTGTTTTTGTGCTGGTTCTTCCTCATGAAGGTCTGGCTTCCTTGAGTTCCTAGTTATGTTTGTGTGCGGTCATTGCTTTTGGGGCCTAGGATGAAGATACCCTCTTCCAGAAAGAACATTGCATGTCCTGCGAAACAGAGTCCTGCAGGCATTTAACTTTGGGTGTGATTTTTGTTTGGTGGGGAGGGGGTTGTCTTTTTTTTTTTTTTTTAGTTTTTTTAGTTTTTTTAGTTTTTGACTTTAAGCTTCCTGGGCAACCCAGGAGGCTCTAAAAAGCTGTGATTCTGGACAGGTGAGCACATGGACAGGTGGGGAGAGTGATGCTCTCAGAGGGCTTAGAAGCTCCATACCCCTTCTCTAAATCCTACCATATGCATCTCTTCCATCCAGCTGTTCCTGAATTATATTTTTTTTATAATAAGCCAGAAATCTGGTGAGTAAAATGTTTCTCTGAGTTCTGTGAATGCCAGGTGATAACCGGGACTTGAGATTGGCGTCTGAAGGGAAGCAGCAGGCTGGTGGACCTGAGTGAGCCCTTAACCTGTGGGATCTGACACCGTCTATGGGTAGAGTGTGTCAGAATTGCTTGTTGGTTGGGAAGCACCTCCCACACATGTCGGGAGGGTTCCAGAATTAATTATCATTTTCTGACATAAATACTTCCAGATCTCATTTCCTGTCCTTCTCAGCCACAGCCCATGGTTTTCTCACCAAAACTCTATACTTACTTGCAGCTTTATCCTTCAATTCAACCCTGCTCTGAAAACTCTAAGCCTGGTTTAATATGCATCCTACCTCCTATGGTCCTATTGCCCCCACTTTTTTTTTTTGACTCTGTATCTATGACCTGTGCAGTCCCCTCCCACACTGATTCTGGTTATTCATACAACCTGCTTTGGTCAAGGGACATTAGCATCTATGACTCAAGCAATGGCTTTAAAAAAAAAAAAAGGCTGCCAAATACAAGCTTGCTCTCTTTCTGCTCTTTGGAACACTTGAGCTCTCTAATTTAAGAAGCACGAGGTAGCCGAGACTGGTTTGGCTCAGTGGATAGAGCGTAGGACTGCGGACTGAGGGGTCCCGGGTTCGATTCCGGCAAGGGCATGTGCCGTGGCTGCGGGCACATCCCCGATGGGAGGCGTGCAGGAGGCAGCTGATCGATGTCTCTCTCTCATCGATGTTTCTGACTTTCTGTCTCTCTCCCTTCTGCTCTGTAAAAAAATCAATAAAATATATTAAAAAAAAAAAAAAGAAGCACGAGGTAGCCTGCTGGAGAATGTATTTGAAAATTAGAAAATGCAGTTTTTCACCCTAGCTGGTTTGGCCCAGTGGATGGAGTATCTGGCCTGCAGACTGAAGGGTTCCGGTTTGATTCTGGCCAAGGACATATGCTGCTCGGGTTGTGGGCACGATCCCCAGTAGGTGGCGTGCAGGAGACAGTCAATTGATGATCCTCTTTCATTGATGTTCCTATCTCCCTTTCACTTCCTCTCTGAAATCAATAAAAATCTATTATTTAAAAAAAAGAATGCAGTTTTTGAAAGGACTTCAAAAAGTTTAAAGGCAGCAAGATGTAGTAGAAAGAACATGGATTTTATAGTCAGACTTGGCTTCAAATCACTGCTCTGTCACCTGCTGTATGACTTTATATTGTCTTTTTTCCCTCACCAGAAAGTGAGAATACTGTTGAATGACAAAAATTCAAGCAAGTAAATTTTAGAGATCTAGATGGCTCTATTGAAAAATTCATGAGTCAGGCATCATCCCATCTAGCCAATAGAAAGGAGTTATGCAGAGCTATAGAAAATGAAGAGTTTTTAAAGGTGCAAAAGGGGTAGGGGTCGGGGTAGGGAAATTATTAGCGTGCATTGTTTCAAGGAAGGTTATCCTCCTAAGAGGAATCAAAGGGATCTTTTGGGTAGATTATCTCAGTAGGGCTGACCAGGTAATTCCATGTTGACTGGTTAAAAGTTAGATTCTTGCCCACCGGGTGTGGGTCAGTGATTGAGCATTGACCTATGAACCAGGAAGTCATGGTCAGGGCACATGCCTGAGTTGTGGGCTTGACCCCCATTGTAGCCTGTGTAGGAGGCAGCAGGTCAATGCTTCTCTATCATTGATTGATGTTTCTAGCTCTCTCTCTGCCTCTCCCTTCCTCTCTGAAATCAATTTTTTAAAAAATGTTAGATTTCTGGGAAACTGAAACTGCAATTAGGTTAAGTATTAAATATTGATTTGGGGTCTAGCATAAGTTACTCCATTTTGAGTCTCTTTTCTCCTTTTTAAACAATACCTACCTCCTGTGGTTATTTGAAGGTTTAAATGACACAATACACTTAGACACCTGGAACAGGGCTTAGCATATAGTAAGTATTCGGTAACTATTTGCTCTCCTTTTCTCTCTCTCTCCAAAATAAATACCAGTTCACACTCATGTCAACACCTCTTTATCCTTAACCTTGTTAAATGTCAAGTGTTGCTCTTACTGGAATAATTTCTTCTACCTACCCCTTCCTGGGTGGTTTGTTGGGGATAGCAGGAAGAAGGAACTTGTTCCAGGAGACAGAACAAGAGAATTGAGAAGAAGAACCAAGATTAAATCTATACACAGTGATACTGGTGTCATTACACATATACAATGGTACAAATTAGATTCCTTATTACCATTACTATCACTAAGAACGGCACACAAATAGGCGACACCTTTTTTTTTTTTTTTTTTCAGTACTCATACAGCCATTATTGTTGTTTTGAGGTACAAATTGAAACCACCTTCCTCACACTTTTGGCCAACAATTCACAAAGTGAAAACCGAGGATTAGAATCTAGTATTGTCACTGTTTGGTATTATGTAGACCTGGTTTATTCTTAACTTACTATAGAGTAGCTTGTTTCTTCTTACTCTATTTTTTTAAATATATATTTTATTGATTTTTTACAGAGAGAAAGGGAGAGGGATAGAGATCTAGAAACATTGATATGAGAGAAACATTGATCAGCTGCCTCCTGCACATCTCCCACCAGGGATGTGCCCGAAACAAGGTACATGCCCTTGACCAGAATCAAACCTGGGACCCTTCAGTCCGCAGGCTGATGCTCTATCCACTGAACCAAATCGGTTTTGGCTCTTCTTACTCTATTATTTGGAAGTTCAGTTCAAGGTTGACATGTTGCACATCTTCAGAGAGACTACTCACATCCATTGCACAGGGAGTTAAACAACTTTCTTTAGAAACTATAACAAAGACCTAAATAATGGGGGCATAAATAAGATAGGAATTCTTTGTCCGTATTCCTTCCTTCCTTCCTTCCTTCCTTCCTTCCTTCCTTCCTTCCTTCCTTCCTTGTCATGATCCTAAGGTAACTTTTAAAAAATATATTTTATTGATTTTTTTACAAGGAGGAAGGGAGAGAGATAGAGAGTCAGAAACATTGATGAGAGAGAAACATCAATCAGCTGCCTCCTGCACACTCCCTACTGGGTATGTGCCCATAACCAAGGTACATACCCTTGACAGGAATCGAACCTGGGACCCTAGAGTTCACAGGCTGACGCTCTATCCACTTAGCCAAACTGGTTAGGGCAGGAATTCTTTTTTACTTATGTGACTAAGTATTGGAGACTTAGATTTTAATTATTTCAGCCTTATTACTCTTATTACCATCCATAATGTATTGCTCTTATCCATGTGGCCCAAATGAAAAGTCAACGTTTAATCAAGCAGAGAGAGGGAAAGCAAAGAGGAGGGGATGTTGCTTACCTTGAGCAGTACCAGCCACAAGTTTCACACCTCCACTCTCCCCACATCACTTTGCTGACCCTCGCTGTGAAAGAGGCTGGGAAATGTAAACCTTAGTTATATAGCACTGTGCCCACCAAAAATTCTATTGCTCAGCCGGGGCTGGGCCCCAGGTTGTACAGTATGGTTTGCTATGAAACTCAAAATCTTCCAAAAAGAATTATATCCTTAATATAAGGATATAATCCAAGAATGGATATTAAGAAACAACTGGATATTAAGGAACAACTGCTCTCGATCTGACTTAATTGTAAGCTTTTTGTGAATATAGCAAGTACATCACATAAAGTAGATGTCCAAAAAAAGTTTTCTTTCTCTTTTTTCATAACCCTACTCTCACCCTTTTACTCAAAAAGGGAACTTATTTCCAACAGCCACTTATTAGCACTGCATTTACAACATAAATAAGTGCATAAATAAGAATTGTAGAGATTTCTTTTCTTTTTTATTATTATTTTTTATTGTTTATTAACTGGCTGATCATAAAGTCCATCTCTTTTAGTAGTGTAGAATACTATAATAGATATATGGAAGGTACTGCAGAAATAAAAAGCCTGGTAAAGGGAAGCACCAGAAAGAATCTTATATGTTCTGATTTTTGTCAGAAGCTTGGTTAACAAGAACTGAATAAGATAATGGAAATGGTTGTAAGGAAATTTATGGTCAGGGGACCCCACCATCGTCACCTTGAGAGTCACTTTGACCAGTTGCTTAAGGGGTAAATTGGTGGCCTGGGGAAGAAAGGATCTTGAGGGAACATAGTCTGGACTTGGGTGGAAATACAGTTTTTTTTTATTGACAGGAGAGAAAAGTTGACCTTCAGGGTCAGGTATAGAAAAAAGTGCTTTTGATTAAATGGGGAGTAAACAAAGGATAATCTTAAATTGCATTCATTTATGTATTTATTCATTAATTAGTAGTAGACACTATAAAATGGGTGAACGAAACATAGGCTGTGGCGCTTGCTTTGGCAGCACATATGGCCCCTACAGGAGGATGATGCACAAATTCATGAAGCATTCTATATTTTTTAGAAAATAAAACATAGGCTGCGCCTTCAAGAATCTTACTTAGTATGCTAATGAGATTGAGTAATGCAGACCCGTATACTTACACATTGCCTAATCTATATATGGATTCTACTCAGTGACACCTTCAAATAGTACAGTAAAATAGCAATTTATGTATTACCATAAAATCCATGCATAGTCAAGTCAGATTGCAAAGTCCTTGAAAACATTATGCATATTGTTTAAACTTTTGGTCAGAATCAATATCCACATACACACTTCTATCCTCTTCTCCCAAAATCAGTATTGCAAATAGAATGGTCTCTTCTTAAATAGGATGGAGATCCTTTTCAATAGGATCTCTGCAGTGGTATCCACTGCAATAGATCTTTATTTGTTAAGATATATATTTATTCAATAGTATTATCTAAGTATTTGAGACTTTCTCAAAAACTTAGATACTATGTAAAAATGCAATTAACTGGCATGGCTTCAAGCCCAGTTTCCTTACCAACTAGTCCTGTAATCACTGGTAAATCACTTAATTCCTCTGATTTATAGGTTCCTATAAAATGGAGATAGTAATGCTAGCTAGCCCTGCCCACCTCACAAGATTATTGCCATGATCTCGGTAGAAATTTAAAAAAGAATTACATAGAATAGTGATTTTTTTAAAGCACACTAGCATCCAGGGTAATACTAAATTGCTACCAAACTTTTCTGAGCACATTGAAAGATGAGCTCAGACTGAATTTCTCTTGTTTCTCTGCTGAATACCAAACAGCCTTATTTTTACATTTCCTGTTCCTGTCTCTGCATGATTTCTTCCTAATAATTGTTGAAATGAGAAGTGGTTTAAGTGTTTAAGCCACTGGAACTACTGAGGAAAAAGGTGGCATATTATGGCAATAGGAAATAAAGTTAATTTTATGGAAGCCCTAACCTAGGAATAGAATTACTTACATTATCTCGGTTTCTTTTAGTCCTCACAACAGTGCTATAGGGTAGGATTATTTAATGTAGAAACAGGACTCAGTGGTTTAGTGATTTGCCCCAAATCCCACAGCTGTAAGTACAGAGCAGGAATTCAACCCAAGTTTCATTACAGAGATTAACATTTTCTAACTAAGTCCCAGATGATGTTGATTCTGCTGGTCCAGGATCCATGTTTTAAGAATCACTGGGAAAGCCCTGGCTTTGCTCAGTGGATAGAACGTCAGCCTGTAGACGGAAAGATTCAGATTCATTTCCCGTCAAGGGCACATGCCTTGGTTACAGGCTCCTCCCCAGCCAAAGCCCTGGTCAGGACTCCTGCAGGAGGCAACCAAATCAATGCTTCTCTCACATCCATGTTTCTCTTTCCCACTCTCTTCCACTCTCTAAAAATCAATGGAAAAATATCCTTGGGTGAGGATTAACATAAATTAATAAAGAATTAGATTGTCCCTTAAGAACTTGTGTCACTGGGCAAAACTCTGCTGTATTTATTTATCATCTAGTATCTGTAATACTGAATTGAATATTGGTTTGGAAGCCCAGAATGTACTGGCAAGGGCAGTGATGGGCAACCTTTTGAGCTTGGTGTGTCAAAATTCGCCAAAAAACCAAGCATAACTCGGGTGATATGTCACTTTGAGAAAAGAAAAACATAATTTTGCGACATTTATAGTTTAAATAACAAAAATGTGTAATTGTACTATATAACTATATTTAATAAACCAAAAACTAATTATTTAAATTACCTGCTTAGTGACTTCTTTGTTCATCTGTCAGTCGGTTTCTTTTGTTGGTCTTGATATTATTTAACTTGTATGGGGTGCCAGGGACTAAGATAAGTGAGGGGGAGGGGGAATTCTTTAACTAACCTGCCTATTAGTGACTTTTTTGTTGCTGAATTTCATTGGCTAAACCTTCAATTGAAGGTTGGTATTTTGTACACTTCAAGCCCAAGCAAGTGCTACTAACTTCATCTGTCAATCTGTTCCTTTTGTTGGTTTTGATATTATTTAACGCTGACAGTAAGGTCTCAAAAAAGTACTTAGAGGGAAAAATTGTGAGTAAAGCCATTGCTATACATTTCAGGGTGCTAAAAGTGTCTGGTAATCAGTTCCAGGCACTCCAAATTTCCTGTTCGTAGTGGCACTCCTCTTGATTCTCCAAGCGGCACCTTTCCAGATTCTCAAGCTTTAACCTGAAGTTGACAAACACCTGAGCCCAGATGCTGTCTTGAAATTCTGCAAGTTGCATCTCCAAATCATCAATTTGCATCCATTGGAAAACATTTAATTCCAAACTACTGTTGACTACTACATCAGGATACTTAATTATTTTTATGGTGTGTTCTAGGCTTCTAAATTGATTAAATCTATCACTGAACTGGTCAAGTAACAAGTCTAAAACACGCTGTTACTTTATATACAAGGGTTCCATTTCATTTTGTACAGCTGCACTGGCCTTCTCAAAATACTTTGTTACTCGAGGAAAATACTTATAAGTTTTAGTTTCTACATTTCGCTTGAAAATTTTGAGTGTCTACACTACACTACAGCAAATGTTTCATCCTCGGCTACTGCACCTGGCCGTGCAATAGCGGAGGATGAAACGTCCTTCTCGGCATGCGGCCCCATACTTCTCTGTATGCGACCGCATGTGGCTGCGTGTCATAAAAAATGGCTACACGTGTCAGTGCTGACACGCATGTCATAGGTTCACCATCATGGGGCTAGGGAGCAACTCAGGCTACCACTTTTTAAGCATACACTCTCCTTTTTTGTGCACTAAAACAAAATAAATTAAGGGAACAAAAAACATGGGACATATAGAAAACAAAATTTTAAAAACAGCAAGTGCAAATCCAATTCAATAGCATTATATCTGAATGAATTAACCAACCCAATCAAAAGGCAGACATTGTCAAACTATATTTAAAGAAAAAGATCCAACTTTATACTGTCTATACTTTAGATTTTAAGATTTTCTATCTTTTTTACTTTCTATAAAAGAGTGGAATAAGTATATCTTGCAAACAACAAAAGAAAGCTAGAGTGGCTATACTAATACCAGACAAAATAGTCAAAGTCAGTTAACAAAAAATGCTTTTACAGATAAAAAGGGATAGAACAACTAGATAGAAGGCCGGTAAGGAAATAGAAAACTTAAACAGTGCTATAAACCAATTAGGTCCAATGGACAGCTAAAAGCTTTTCACCCAACACAGCAGAATATAGTCTTCTCAAGTGCACATGGGAGATTCTCCAGATAGACAATACACTAACCATAATAACACAAACCTAAATACACTTCAGAGGATAGAAATAATACAAAACGTGTCCCACAACAAGAATAGACTGAGATTAAAAATCAGTAACAGAAAGAATTTGGGAAAACTCAAAAGTGTGTTTTATTTATTTTTCATAAGTCTGAGCCCAGTCCCTGATGAAAGCCCCACAGGTCAGGGAAGTGCACTGTGCGTGGAGACCCACTCAAATATATTTAATTTAAACACACTCCTAACATCGAAAGGGTCAAAGGAGAAAGAAAAAAAAAACACGTGAAATTTGAAAAATTTTTGAGATAAATGAAAATGAAAGTACAACAATGAAAAAACTTATGAGATAAAAGTAAAGAAGTGCTTATAAATATTAAACATTGTGTTGGAAGCCCAAAATATACTGTCTAGGGAACAACTCAGGCTACCACTCTTGAAACATACACACTCCTTTTTTTGTGCACTAAAAACAAATACGAGGAACAAAAAATGTATAGCTGAAAATATCTATATCAAAAAAGAAGGAAGGTCTTTAATAACGTCTACCTTAAGACACTAGAAAAAGAAGAGCAAACTAAATCTTAAGCAAGCAGAATAAAGGAAATAAAGATAAGAGAGGAAATGAATGAGATGAGAATAGAAAAGCAACAGAGAAAATAAGTGAACAAAAGCTTGTCCTTTGACAAGGATAAAGGTTTGCCAGATCAAAACTGGCAAACCTTTAGATTGACCAAGAAAAAAGAAGAGACTCAGATTATTAGAATCAGAAACAAAACAGGGAACATTATTGCTGACTTTACAGAAATAAAAAGAATTATAAAGAATACTATGAACAATTATATGCCAACAAATTAGATAACTTAGACAAAATAAGGACACAAAACTGACTCAATATACAATAGACCCATAAAATATATTGGTACTAAAAATCTAGCTCCATACACAAAAAAGCAAGGCTCAAATAATCTCATTGGTAAAGTTTACCAAACTTTTAAAAGAAGAATTCACACTAATTTGTTACAAATTCTTGCAATCTCATTCCCATCTCATTCTATGAGGCTAGTATTACCCTGATAACTGTTGTGGAGCGGATGCGAGTGAATGACCACTGGAGCCCAGACCAAATTAAAATTTAGGGAACCTTTATTAGCCGGCCCGGGGACTGCTCTGCCATCCTGACACAGGGAGGCCAGAGAGAAGCCCCAACCCTTTGTGCAAGACCACTTTTAAGCACATTAACCACATCCTGTTTTTGCACAACAAGCAACTCAGGATAAAACAGTTTTTTCCAAGCAACATCAGAGTCATGCTATTGACGACCATTCACAGGGTCATCCTGTTCTTCAGAAAGCTGACAGTGTTCTATCTTGCAAGGCCTACGTGCTGGGAAGGGGCCACGAGACCGTATCTCAATGCCTGGCCTGGTGTCAGCACTGACTACTCTATCTGGGGCATAGTCCATGGCCTCAGTAGTGCTCAAAAATTCCCACTCTACAACAATAACAAAACAAGATAAGCATCACAAAAAGGAAAACTAAAACCCAGTATCTCTTATGATGCAACATCCTCAACAAAGTACTAGCAAATCAAATTCAATAACATATAAAAGTTATACACAATGATCAAATGGGATATATTTCAGGAAAGTGACGTAGCTTAATATCCAAAAATCTATAGATGTTATACACCATATCAACACAAAAGCAAAAACCACATGGTCACCTCAATAGATGACAAACCTCTAGATTGACCAAGAAAAAAAATAAAAAGGCAGAAAAGGCATTGACAAAATGCAAAACATTTTCATGATAAAAACACAGCAAACTAGGAATAGAAGGGAGCTTCCTCAAGCTGATAAAGAGCATCTATGAAAATCCCAAATTAACTGTATACGTTTTTTAAAAATATATTTTATTGATTTTTCACAGAGAGGAAGGAAGAGGGATAGAAAGTCAGAAACATCGATGAGAGAGAAACATTGATCAGCTGCCTCTTGCACACCTCCAACTGGGGATGTGCCTGCAGCCAAGGTACATGCTCTTGACCGGAATCGAGCCTGGGACCCTTCAGTCCGCAGGCCAACACTCTATCCACTGAGCCAAACCTGTTCGGCTAACTGTATACTTAATGGTTAAAAAATAGGTTATTTCTTCTTAAGATCAGGACTAAGACAAGGATATTTACTGTTGTTACTTCCATTCAACATTATATGGAGGTTCTAGCTAATGGGTTTCAATATAGAAAATATAAAGAACTCTATCAACTCAATAAGACAGATTATCTCATTTAAAAGGGCAACAGATCTGAGGAGAGATTTCTCAAAAGAAAAAAATATATAAATGGCCAAGAAGTACATGTAAAACTGAATGTCATCAATAGTCATTAGGGGAACAAACCAGATTAGTGATATTCTGAGGGGAAGGAGGGGAGAAAGAGGAGGGAGAGTAAATAAATGGCAAATCAAAATTACAATGGGATATTACTTTAATCACTAAGATAGCTATAATTGAAAAGTCAGATAATTACAAATGTTGGTGAGAATATTAAGAAGTCAGAACAGCCGAGACCGGTTTGGCTCAGTGGATAGAGCGTCGGACTGTGGACTGAAGGGTCCCGGGTTCGATTCCGGCAAGGGCATGTACCTTGGCTGCGGGCACATCCCCAGTGGGGGGCGTGCAAGAGGCAGCTGATCGATGTCTCTCTGTCATCGATGTTTCTGACTTTCTATCCCTCTCCCTTCTGCTCTGTAAAAAATCAATAAAATGTATTTTTTAAAAAAGAAATCAGAACATTTATACACGGTGGTGGGTATATTAATTTGTGCAGTGACATTGAAAAATAGATTGGCAGTTTTTCAAAATGTTAGACATAGTTTTCATATAATCTGGCAATTCCATTCCTAGATATATAACCTAAAGAGTTGAAACCAGATGTTCAAACAAAAATTTGCTCACAAATATTTATAGCAGCTCTATTCACAAAGGCAAAAAAAATAGAAATAACCCAATAGTCCCGTGGTCGGCAAACTGCGGCTCGCGAGCCACATGCGGCTCATTGGCCCCTTGAGTGTGGCTCTTCCACAAAATACCACGGTCTGGGCGAGTCTATTTTGAAGAACTGGCGTTAGAAGAAGTTTAAAAGTTTGACTCTCAAAAGAAACTTCAATCGTACTGTTGATATTTGGCTCTGTTGACTAATGAGTTTGCTGACCACTGCAATAGACCATCAACAGATAAATGGATAAACAGCAGGTCAGTGGAATATTATTCAGCCATAAAAAAGAATGGTACATATTACAACATAGATGAACCTTGTAAGTATTATGCGAAGTAAAATAATCAAGATACAAAAGACCAGAGTTACCAGATCTTTAAAGACACAAACCAGATTAGTGATATTCTGAGAGGGGAGGGGAGAGGAAGGAGGGAGAGGAAATAAGTGGTTACTGTTTAATGGCAGGATTTCCTTTCAGGGTGATGAAAATGTTCAGGAACTAGATAGTGGTCCCAGTGCTACAACATTGTGAATATACTAAACTAGAGGCCCAATGCACAACAATTCATGCAAGAGTAGCCTTCCTTCCCCCGGCTGCTGGCACCGGCTTCCTTCCAGCTCTCGGGACCTGGGCTGGCTTCCCTTGGGCCCTGGCTTTGTCAGGAAGGATGTCCAGAGTGACGTCTGGAAGACATCAGGTCTAATTAGCATAACAGCCTTTTATTATTATAGATGACACTAGTGGTAAATTTTATTTATATTCTATCATAATAATGGTGAAATAAAGCCCATCCAGTTTAAAAATTAAAACTTTTCAAGTTCAAAAAAAGCAAACTGACTTCAACAATAAAAATGGATTTTGAAATTTGGGTAATGGGCCCAGCTGGTGTGGCTCAGTGGTTGAGCACTGACCCATGAACCATATAGGACAAGGTTCAATTCCTGGTCAGGGCACATGCCTGCATTATGGGCTCAATTCCCAGTAGGAAGTGTGCAGGAGGCAGCTGATCAATGATTCTCTCTTTTATTTTATTTTTTTAATTGGTACCACTTTTTTTTTAATTTCTTTTTTACATATTTTTATTGATTTCAGAGCGGAAGGGAGAGGGAGAAAAAGATAGAAACATCAGTGATGAAGCAGAATCATTGGTTGGCTGCCTTCTACACACCCTACACTGGCATATGCTCTTGACCGGAATCCAACCCGAGACCCTGCAGTCCACAGGCCAATACTGCTGGTGAGCCAGACTGGCTAGGGCAGTAGTCGGCTAACTCATTAATCAACAGAGCCAAATATCAACAGTACAACGATTGAAATTTCTTTTGAGAGCCAAATTTTTTAAATGTAAACTTCTTTTAACGCTACTTCTTCAAAATAGGCTCACCCAGGCTGTGGTATTTTGTGGAAGAACCACACTCAAGGGGCCAAAGAGCCGCCATATATGGCTTGCGAACAGCAGTTTGCCAACCACTGGGCTAGGGCAATGATTCTCTCTCAACATCGATGTTTCCATCTCTCTCCCTCTCCTGTTCTTTCCCTGAAATCAATAAAATATATATATATTTTATTGGGGTAATGGGGCCAAATATATGGTTACAGAAGATGATTCAACTTTGGGTGGTTGGCACACCATGCAATATACAGATCAAGTATTATAGAAATGTACATTTGAAACCTATATGATTTTAATAACTGTCACCCCAATAAATTTAATAAAAAAAGAAAAACATGGAAAAATTTTATTTTTAAAAAATTTCTTTAAGTTAGAGCCTTTTACTTTATATGGTACGCCAGATGCCAAAATATACAGTTCAGAGTTACTCTGGTAGGTTGTGGGGAGCCATGGTGATTTATTGAGCAGTGAAGTGACACAATAAAATTCTGCTTTAGAAAATCCATCTGGTATCACAAGTTTAATTGGAGGGAGATGAACTAGAGGCTAAGATCATTTATAACAGTCTAAGCCCCTTATGTCCCTAAATTGGGTATGGTAGGAATGGTAAGAAACACATGAAAAACTTTGTTTGCCCTTTTGTCTTTATTTACTAGAGGCCCAGTGCACAAAATTCATGCACGGGGGCAGAGGATGTCCCTTAGCCCAGCCTGCACCCTCTCCAATCTGGGACCCCTTGAGGGATGTCCGAATGCCCTTTTAGGCCCGATCCTGCAGGCCTAGACAGGCAGTCGGATATCCTTCTCACAATCCAGGACTGCTGGCTACAAACTGCTCACCTGGCCTGCCTCCCTGATTGCCCTAACCGCTTCTGCCTGCCAGTCTGATCACCCGCTAACCACTACCCTGCCAGCCTAATTGATGTTTAACTGCTCCCCTGTCAGCCTGTTTGCCCCCAACTTCCCTCCTCTCTGGCCTGGTCACCCCTAACTGCCCTTTCCTGCAGGCCTGGTCCCTCCCAACTCCCCTCCCCTCCTAGCCTGATGGCCCACAACTGCCCTCCCTTGCAGGCCTGGAACTTCCCAACGGCCCTCCACTACTGGCCATCTTGTGGTGGCCATCTTGTGTCCACATGGGGGCAGGATCTTTGACCACATGGGGGCAACCCTCTTGTGTATTGGAGTGATGGTCAAACTGCACATTACTCTTTTATTAAATAGGATTTACTAGTGGCTCAGTGCACAAAATTCATGCACATTAAAAGGGAATTAGAGGAAATATTTTAATATTGCCATTTGCCCTTTCTCTATAATAGAAGTGTCAGAGATGAAAGAAAATTAGTAAAATGTATACGAAAATCTTCCTCCTATCAGAGTCTGGGTCGCACTGCAGAACCCAGAGTCAAGTCTCTGCCCACCCACACACGCTTTGAAATTGCAGGAGATCCAGACCCAGCTGGCCCCATCCCTATTGGGCAAGACCCAGACTCAGCCAGCCTCACCCCCATCAAGCCCTGCCGGGCGGGGGAGGGCGGAGAGGGAGAGACCACATTCTGAGGTGTCCCGTCAAGCCTTGCCAGGCGGAGGGCACAGCCTGAGGTCCCCCAGCCTGTCCAGGCACCATGCAGTCTCACGTCCCTGCTGATCAGTCATTCCGCATCATGGCATGACAACCATTTGCATATTAGCCTTTTATTATTATGACTTATTTAAATATATTTTTATTGATTGCAGAGAGGAAGGGAGAGGGAGAGAGATAAAAATATCAATGATGAGAGAGATCAAGCCCGCAACCTGGACATGTGCCCTTGGCGGGAATCAAACCCTGGACCCTACAGTCCACAGGCCAACACTCCATCCTTTGAGCCAAACCAGCTAGGGCTTGTCTTCTTTTATATGCACTGTGCCTACAGTCAGTTTTCTGCTATAGCAGAAGTTACCAGACTAGACGACAAATAGCAGTATTCTTTTAAATACATGCATATGTAGTGCTTCCCTGGGGAAAACATCAAACCAGGAAATACTGGCCAGCCTATAATACTTTTTGCTAAACAAGAAATTGATAATATTTGCTTTCTTAGTCTATCTCCAACTGGCCTAAGATAAATAGCAGGTGTCATTTATTGATCATTTGCTAAGCGAATTCTACATTTTTTTTTTTATTAGCTCACTTACCCCTTTTTCACAGCCCTATGAAGTGAGTACTACTTAGGTCCACCTATGGATTGGTAAACCGGGGTTCAGAGTGAACAAGAAGCTTGCCTTTTAAGGTGAGGAGAGTTGGGCTTCACACCTGACTCATAAGCCTGTGCTCTTAAGGAAAAAAAGTTAAAACTGAGAAACATGGTGTTTTTGCTGCTCTGATCATGTCTCTATTCCGTTAGAGCTTATCACAGTTTTCTTTCAGAAGGGCCAGCGTGAATTTACTGCTTTCTGGAAATTTGAACATATTTATTTCAATCAGTTCTTTGAGGACTCACAAAAAGACTTCCTTATGTACATCTCTTCCAAGAATGATGAACTGTTACATCATAGTCTGAGAAGGATAAAGCCACAGAGCAAGGTGACACTCAAGGGGGTGAGTTGGACTTTTACTGTGCTAAGTATCAGAGAAGAGGTGGGAATTGAAACAAGAAACCAGAAACTAGAGGGCTGGAGGGGGGGGGGGGGGGGCGGATGAAGGTATTTGACTGGGAGTCACTCTTGTTTACTTAGAAGTCATTTTAAGGTCCTCTTGGAAGAAAAAGAAAAGTTGATCTCTACAGAAAGCCTCAGCACCAAAGCTTTTGTTATCTGAACAAAAGATTATCAAGGCTCATGTTACCCTTTTGTTCATTTCCCTCTTGTTATTCCTAGGCCTTTGGTAAAATCTTATTTAAATGTTTCAGCCTGATTTAACTAGGCTACAGGGAGTTAAAAAAAAAAAAAAGAAAGAAAAAAAGAAAAGAAAAAAGAGCTAGGTCCAACTTAGACCACAGGCTAAATGTTGCAAGTAGGTCCTATTGAGGCCAGCCTGGTGGTGGCAGCACTGATTGTGAGCTTCCAAAAAGGAAGGTGAAACTCAGGACATCGAAGTTGGGGTTAAGCAGCCCAGTCAATTCTCACTATTGTCCATGTTGAGGTATCATTTCCTCCACTGCCTGCTAAGGAGGAACAGAGAAGTGATTTATATTAGGGGGGGCCAGGATTTCCCTGTCCATTTACCTCAGAACATTGTTTTCCAATATGCAGGTCATTAGTAAGTAGATCATGACATCATTTTAGTGGGTGTCAATCAGCACTTGTTTTTAAGTGAAATGAAATAGAAAGTTCATTGTTTTATAAGCATTTGTTTCAATTTTTAAGAACTTTGTGTTTGTGTGTGTGTTGGGTCACCATGTGGAATGTATTTCGTACTGTGGATTATGATCAGAAAAGTTTGAAGACCATTGTTACTGGTATATATCTAATTAAATCAGACTATCAAGGGGGGGTATGGAAATCCTTATATTTCCGTATGTGTGTGTGTGTGTGTGTGTGTTTTCCCCTTTATAATTTGTGCCTTCAGAGATTTTCCCCTTTAACACATGTAAAAAAATAATCCCCCCTTTAAAAAATTCTTTTGGCTGCTTTCATTCAGGAATTTTGCATGACTTAACAATTCATAGCTTTGGCCGAAACTGGTTTGGCTCAGTGGATAGAGCGTCGGCCCGTGAACCAAAAGGTCCCAGGTTCAATTCTGGTCAAGGGCATGTACCTTGGCTGTGGGCACAACCCCAGTAGGGGGTGTGCAGGAGGCAGCTGATCTATGTTTCTCATCGATGTTTCTGACTTTCTATCCCTCTCCCTTCCTCTCTGTAAAAAATCAATAAAATATATTTTAAAAAATAGTTCATAGCTTTGTCAACACCTTTATTTGGCCTGCCAGGAATAAAGACAAATCTGCTGGTGAGGTTAGGTGCCTAGAAAGAGTGATCTTTGGTGGGATTTGAACTTATTTGATCTTTTCCGAAAGAAGAGAAGGGTTTAGGCTTTTTCCTGTCACATCTGTGTCAGGACTCACCCCTGCCTGCTGATGGACAGGGACAGTGTGACTCTTCACCTGAAAGACTACCAGTTGTAATCTAGAGAAAATGAACTACTACTCATCACCCCCCAATTGCTTGGTCTTTGTGGTCTTTATGATGATGCTAGATAAGCTCAAGTGTCACTGTATAGTGTAAATGTCTTTTTGGGATCAAGACAGGTCATAATGCTCCCTCGCACACCCCGTATTCCCTGGAGTTCAATCATAAGTATTTATACCATTAATTCTGAACCTGAATCATACTGAATTACATGTGATTAAACTGTTTCATATATGTATGCCATAGTTAATGTGAATTTATTTATCTCTGAGACATTTTTCATCACTTTATCAGTTTAGTTTACTAGTCAGGTACTCAGATATATCCATTTATTACAAAAGGACAGTACCACCTCAGTTATGGCTTCATTGCTTTGGGGGAAGGGGTGGGGAAATTCTTTACTAAAATGGATGAGCAAAAAGACTAACTGATATCAGTCAATGATTATTACTTATAACAGCTTATAGGTACAGTACAGGAAAACTAAGGAAATCTCAACAAAAGGAAAATTGTATTGAGTATAAATAATTGACTGACATTCAGTGCACTCCTGATGGCTGGTCTAAAGCAATCATGATTATTCTATTATCCTTGCCAGTAATTAGTTCCAAATTAGTCAGATGATCAGTTTTGCTAGAGTTCTTAAAAGTACTTCCTCACACCCAGCCAGTGTGGCTCAGTGGTTGAGCATCAGACTATGAACCAGGAGGTCACGGTTTGATTCCCAGTCAGGGCACGTGCCCAGGTTGCAGGCTGGATCCCCAGTGGGGGCATGCAGGAGGCAGCCGATCGCCCATTCTCATCATTGGTATTTCTATCTCTCTCTCCATCTTACTTCCTCTCTGAAATCATTAAATATGTATTTTTAAAAATGCTTTCTCACTTCTAAGGATGGCCTTCTTCTCTGGATGTTGACATGTCTGAGCTATGATGCCAAGAATTTCTGCTATCATCTTTCTATTCCCTGAGAATGAAGTTGTTAACAGAAGGATCAAGGATGACAGTAAAGGGCTGGTAGAACCCTCGATGTTTCATGACATTATTATGCAACTGCATCTATCAACACTGCCCTACCTCTGAACTTCCTTGTTATACAACAATACATTTCTTTATTGTTTGAGTATTACTGGTCTTATTAATTATTTACAGCCAAAGCATTGTAACTGATCTACTGAATGTTAGTGCCATGTGGTAACACTGATTTCCCCCAGGGGCTACTAAAATGCTTCTTATAACTCCTGTATAAGAATTGTCATTAGAGAGCCCTCTGGAGAATATACATGGCTCCAAAATTTTAGAAAATCTCTCAGGTACCCAGCCCTTAATATATTGTCAGGATTAGTTTATGTCAGTGGTGGGCAAACTCATTAGTCAACAGAGCCAAATATCAACAGTACAATGATTGAAATTGCTTTTGAGAACCAAATTTTTTAAACTTAAACTTCTAGGGGAAACCGGTTTGCCTCAATGGATAGATAGAGTATCAGCCTGCGGACTGAAAAGTCCCAGGTTCGATTCTGGTCAAGGGCATGTACCTTTGCTGCTGGCACATCCCCAGTAGAGGGTGTACAAGAGGCAGCTGATGGATGTTTTTCTCATCGATGTTTCTGACTTTCTATCCCTCTCCCTTCCTCTCTGTAAAAAATCAATAAAATATATTTGAAAAAAAACAAACAAAAAACAAAAATACTTCTTCTAATGTCACTTCTTTAAAATAGACTCGCCCAGGCTGTGGTGTTTTGTGGAAGAGCCACACTCAAGAGGCCAAAGAGCCGCAAGTGGCTCACGAGCCACAGTTTGCCAACCACGGGTTTATGTCAAAAAGCTGCTGTTCTCTTTTTTGTAGCCACTGCCCTCTATTGCAGATTGAGGCCAGGTTTGAGAATTTCTTTTCTCAACAGAAAGCATTAAAAATTCATAGGTATTGCTGAGACCAGTTTGGCTCAGTGGATAGAGCATCTGCCTGCGGACTGAAAGGTCCTAGGTTCAATTCCAGTCAAGGGCATGTACCTGGGCAGCGGACACATCTCCAGTGGGGGGTGTGCAAGAGGCAGCTGATCGATGTTTCTCTCTCATCGATGTTTCTGACTTCCCATCCCTCTCCTTTCCTCTCCGTAAAAAATCAATAAAATATATTTTTAAAAATTCGTAGGTATTAAGATCCAGCTTATCTCTTACTTAAACTCTGATTGAGTTCTAACCTTGTTTCACTGCTAGAATATGTTTCTGACTTCATATTGTCCATCTTGTTGCCTGTGTTACTGACAAATTGAAGGGACTACTTACAATCTTACCTTCAAGAGCTCCCCCTCACCTGCCTACCTGAATTCTTGCACCATTCCTTCTCTGCCTTTCCATGTCTTCAAGTTTATTTACAGCATGATAAAAAAGTATTTACAAGAAGGAAATGAGTAGCCTAAAGTACACCGGAGAAATATTTTAACAGGAGTGACCACAGCAGTGGTTCGTATTTCCTATGCCTGTTTTCTTTCCTGAGGTAAGGAGAATTTATAAGGTGTTAACTTTGTATGCTCTGCATGAACTGTTGTAAAAGTTTCAGATGCATATTAAATTTAGTCTTTTTGTTTAACTACCAAAGATTCCAAAGAGAGAGGGTAAATTAACCAGAAATACTTATTTCAAGAGCAGCTTTTATTTAATTAAAATATCATTAGCAATGGTTCAGTGTATAAAGGTAATACCTTATTTAATATAGCCATTTGTCATTTATAGACACCACCCCATTAACCTGAGTAATCAACTCTGTTTCCCTTCAGTTTCATTTAGTCAGATTTAGGGGTAACCACAGATTCTTCCATGGCTTGTGCTCGTAAAATAATTTC
The DNA here is from genome assembly GCA_027563665.1 of Antrozous pallidus. NCBI lineage: Eukaryota > Metazoa > Chordata > Mammalia > Chiroptera > Vespertilionidae > Antrozous > Antrozous pallidus. The sequence goes on along the minus strand of CM050516.1, from coordinate 59,156,250 downwards.
TTGCAATCTGCTTTATGTGAATTTACACATATGAAAAAAGTCAAAACATATTAGCCTTTCTTTTTAATATTAACTATGTGAAATTTAATTTCCTACTCATCAAAATATTTTTTAATTATCAATTAGTTTCTCTTGTTCTCCTTGTAATATACTCCTGAATTACTTTCCTATCTGCTCTAAAGTTCTACAAAACTATTCATTATGTATTACAAAATCATTCTTAATCTAGATCTGCAATGGCTTGTTTAAAAAGCAATTTATCATCAAAACTTTAAAACTTTTATGCTTCAAAGTACACTACTGAGAAAGTTAAAAAATAACCCAAAGAATGGGAGAAAATAAGTGTAAGTCATATATCTGATGGACTTGTGTTCAGAATGTTTGTTTTAATTGATCTTTTTGAGAGAGAGAAAGGCAGGGAGAGGGAGAGAGAGAAAAAGAAACATCTATATGAGAGCAAAACATCAGTTGGCTGCCTCATGCACATTGGCCTCTCTTTCTGTCTCTCCTCTTCCCTCTACTCCCTCTATCAATAGAAAAAAATCTCCTGGGGTAAGGATTAACAAAAATAAATCTATATATATATATATGGCTAATATGTAAAGTGTCCCCTCGGGAGTTCAACCAGGAAACCAGTTCAATCATTTGCTATGATGTGTGATGACCACCAGGGGGAGATGCAGAATAAAGGAAAGCCCTGGCTGGCAGCTGGAAGGCCCCAATCAGCCTTCATCACTGGCCAGGCATAGGGACCCTACCCATGCACCAAGCCTCTAGTAAATAAATAAGAGACAACCGAATTAAAAATGGGCAAGAGGTTTAAAGAGACATTTCTCCAAAGAAGGTATACAAATGACCAATAAGCATACAAAAAAAAGCATTATTAGTCATTAAGCAAATATAAATCAAACCGACAATGAATTATTACACCATTTCACACCCACTAAGATGGATGATTATAATGAAAAAGATGAACAATAACAAGTGTTGGTGAGGATTTGAAGAAATTGGAACCCTTATATATTGCTGGTAGAATGGTAAAATGGTGCAGAAATTTGGAAAATCAGATTGGCAGTTCTTCAGGTAGTTAAATATAGAGCTATGATGTGAGCTAGCAATTTTACTTCTAATTATAAACCTAAGAGAATTAAAAACGTGTTTACAAAAAAACAAACCAACAACTTGTATACAAGTGTTTATAATAGCAAAAAGAGAGGAAACAGCCCAAATACTTGTCAACTAATGAATGGTGTCCTTGTATATAATAAAAGCCTAATATGCTAAGTTTCTGGTCATCTGATCACCATTCAATCAATCAAAGAGTAATATGCTAATGATATGCTAACACTAATCAACTGCTAGCTATAATGTGCACTGACCACCAGCAGGCAGACAGCCAACTGGTTGACCAGTCCCTATGATGTGCACTGAACACTAAGGGGTAGACGTTCTGACTGGTAGGTTAGCTTGCTGCTGAGATCTGACCCATTGGGACTGAGCAAGATGGTCTCGACATGCCCTGGAGCCCTCCTGTAGTCCCTGCCCAGCTGGCCAACCTCTCAAGTCCCTCCCCAGCCCCGATAGTGCACTGGTGGGATCCCTCAGCCTGGCCTGTGCCCTCTTGCAACTTGGGATCCCTCAGGGGATGTTGGAGAGCCAGTTTTGGCCCAATCCTGCAGACCAGGCTGAGGGACCCTACTGCTGCACAAATTTGTACACTGGGCCTCTAGTATCCAAATAATAGAATATTGTTATTGGGTCCTGTTATGGACTGAATGCTTGTGTTTTCCCAAATTTCATATGTTCAAGCCCTCACTCCCAGTGTGATGATTAGGATATAATTGGGTTTAGGTGAGGTCACAAGAGTGAAGCCCCCATGATGGGATCAGTGCCTTATAAGAAAAGGAAAGACACTAGAGCTTCCTGTCTCTGGAGGATACAATGGGAAGGTGGCATTTATAAGCCAGGAAGAGGTCCCTCATCAAGAACCAAATCTGCCAGCACTTTGATCTTGTCAGGGGCTGGGAGAAGACAAAAGAATAAGGAGTGACTGCAAATGGGTATGAGGTTTATTTTGGGGATGATGAAAATGTTCTAAAATTAGGTAATGGTACATAACTCTGAGTATACATAAAGTTACTACACTTTAATTGAATAATTTGCAAGTTATAAAGTATCTCAACATAAAAGTAATTAGAATTTTTCTTTATAGTTCTTATTTAACAAAACTCTTAATTCTAGATATATATTTAGAATCAATATAGGAAGTACATAGAGCCCAATGTAGCTCAGTTGGGTACAGGAGGTCCAAGTTTTGATTCCCAATCAGGTCACATATCTGGTTTCCAGCTTTATCTCCAGTAAAGGCATTCAGGAGGCAGTTGATCAATGTTTCTCCTCTCTCTCTCCCTCTCCCTTTCTCTCTATGAAATCAATAAAAACATATACTTTTAAAAAATATGTAGAAAATTATCAATAGTCAATAATGATTAATCATATCCAAATTCACAGTTTACTCTCAAATATTTTCCCCATAATTTACACATACATTTGTTTCCCCTAAAGTACGGTTCTCTGCATTGAAATAACAATTGATTCTAGAGAGCTCTCTACACGTGCTTGAAGAGGTGAAGGATACAATTAAAGTAATAGCTCATCAATTGCCAGTGGCTGGGGATAGAGTCAAAATTAACACTCATCTTTATTATTGCAACCAATTTGTTTCCAAATGATCAAAGAGATTTAAAAAAGAAATCAAGTGTATCAGTTTTATCATCCAAAAACTGCAATCTCTGTCTTAAAACTTTTTAAAAGGGAGACATTTTAGGAGCTTTAGGTTCCAGTTAAATTTACCAATTATAAAATTTGTCACAGTTCCTTAGTAAGTGTAGATGAGAATTCCACTGATGATGAATCTATGATGAATCATGGAAGAAGTAAAAGTGAATCTGTGAAAAGAGGCTTAACTTTACCGACAGTTAAGGAAATGTATAACAACAAGAAATCGTTTTTCCTCCTTTTAGATTGGGAATATTTAAAAGATTGATAATATCCAATGTGAAAGAGAGTGTTTGGAAATAAGCACTCTCATCTTACTGGGAGAATGAAAAGTTATTATTGGATTGGGTGGTGATTTTCAATGCTGATTATTTAATTTTAAGTATGTATACCCTTTGACTATCAAGTCCATTTTAAAGAACCTATTAAAAATTTTTTTTTCTTTTATTGTCTGACTAGTAGCCCTGCGCACGAATCCGTGCACCAGTAGCTCTCTGCAGGGCCTGGCTGGTCCGAGCCTGTTGCCCAGAGGCTCTCCGTGGCCCAGAGGCCCATCCGCAGCCAGGCATGTGATGCTTGCCTCACTGCTGCAGCAACAAAGCAAGCATTCCACCAGGCCGCTCACACTGCCCGCTCTCAGTGACCGCCCCTGGGACTGGGGGACTCTGGCAGGGCTGAGAGGACTGGGTGCCACCATCTTGTGGCTATTGGCACCACCATCTTTGTGACAAGGTGATGGTTAATTTGCATATTACCCTCTTATTAGATAGGAAGTTTTACATATGTCTCCTTTTCCCCAACTGACCCCCCGCCCCCACGACACACACACACAAGTCATTCCCACTGCAAGCAAGTCCCCAGTTTCTGTGTCCATTGGTCATGCTAATATGCATGCATAAAAGTCTTTTGGTTGCTCTCTAACACCCCCCCCCCCACTTCCCTACTATTTGTTCTTGATCTATTCTTGGTCATCAAATTATGTTGATCATTATATCCCACATATGAGTGAGATCATGTGATATTTATCTTTCTCTGACTGGCTTATTTCACTTAGTATAATGTCTCCAGTTCCATCCATATTGTTGCAAATGTTAAAAGTTCCTTCTTTTTTATAGCAGCATGGTATTCCATGCTGTAGATGTACCACAGTTTTTTAATCCACTCATCTGCTGATGGGCACTTAGGCTGTTTCCAAATCTTAGCTATAAATTGTGCTTCTGTGAACATAGGGGTGCATATATCCTTTTTGATTGGTGTTTCTGGTTTCTTGGGATATATGCCTAGAAGTGGGATTACTGGGTCAAACGGAAATTCCATTTTTAACTTTTTGAAGAAACTCCATACTGTTCTCCACAGTGGCTGCACCAGTCTGCATTCCCAACAGCAGTGCCCGAGGGTTCCTTTTTCTCCTTTTCCTCACCAGCACTTTTCCTTTGTTGATTTGTTGATGATAGCCATTCTGACAGGTATGAAATTGTATCTCATTGTTGTTTTGATTTGCATCTCTTGGATGATTAGTGACTTTTAGCATGTTTTCATATGTCTTTCAGCCTTCTGTATGCCCTCTTTCAAAAAGTGTCTATTTAGATCCTTTGCCAGTTTTTTTGATTGGATCATTTATCTTCCTTTTGTTTAATTGTATGTATTCTCTGTAAATTTTGGAGATTAAGCCCTTATCAGAAATATCATTGGCAAATATGTTCTCCCATGCAGTGGGCTTTCTTGTTGTTTTGTTGATGATTTCTTTTGCTCTGCAGAAGCTTTTTATTTTGATGTAGTCCCATTTGTTTATTTTTCAAAGAATCTATTTTTGAGAAAAACATTCACAAGTGTGTGAAGATAAAAGCACAAGATAGTTACTGAAAGTTTATTCATAATGTACATTCAAAACAAACCAATAATCTATGAATGGATCAAAGAATACCACCATGCAATATTCCATGATTCCTCATTAAGTGAAAAAAGAAAGTGGTTTAAATAAAATGTATAAAAAATATGAAACACTTACCCTAGATGGTTTGGCTTAACAGATAGAGCGCCTGGCCTGCAGAAGGGTCCCGGGTTCAATTTCGGTCAAGGGCACATGCCTGGGATGTGAGTTCTATTCTCACTAGGGGGCATGCAGGAAGCAGATGATCAATTATTCTCTCCCATTATTTATATTTCTCTCTTTCCCTTTCCTTTCCTCTCTGAAATCAATAATATATGTATAAAATAATATGAAACACTTTATTAATATTAATAAATTAATATCCATATAATATTACCTAATTGATACGAATGAAACCCTAGAAGGCCCTTGCGCTCTTGTGCCCTTGTGCGACACTCTCATGTCATCACAAGATGGCCACCACAAGATGGCTAACAGGGGAGAGCAGTTGAGGGCAACCAGGCCTGCCCGTGAGGGCAGTTGAGGGTGACCAGGCTTGGAGGGGAAGACAGTTGGGGGTGACCAGGCCAGGGGCAATCAGACTGGTAGGCAGAAGTGGTTAGGGGCAATCAGGCAGGCAGGCAGGTGAGTGGTTAGGAGCCAGCAGTCCAGGATTGTGAGGGGGTGTCTGCTGGTTTAGGCCTGATCCCTACAGGCCAGCAAGGGAGGACAGTTGGGGGCAACCAGGTCAGCAGGGGAGGGCAGTGGGAGGTGACTAGGCCTGCAGGGGAGGGCAGTTGGGGGCTACCAGGCTGGCAGGAGAGGACAGTTGGGGTGACCAAACCTGCAGGGAAGGCCAGTTGGGGGCAATCAGACCAGTAGGAGAGGGTAGTTGGGGGCGACTGGGCCTGCAGAGGAAAGCAGTTGGGGATGATCGGACTGGCAGGTGAAGTTAGTTGGGGGCAATTGGGCCAGCAGGGAAGGGAAGTTGGGGACAAGATCAGACCGGTAGGGGAAGGTCATTAGGGGCAAGATCTGGCCAGCAAGGGAGGGCAGTTGGGGGGGATCAGGCTGGCAGGGGAAGTCAGTTGGGGGCAATCGGGCTGGGAGGGGAGGGCAGTTGGGGGCCATTGGGCTGTCAGAGGAGCAGTTAGGCATCAATTAGGCTGGTAGACAGAAGCAGTTAGGGGCAATAAGGCAGGCAGGCAGGTGAGTGGTTAGGAGCCAGCAGTCCCAGATTGTGAGAGGGGTATGGGATTGGGCCTAACCCTGCTGTCAGACATCCCACAAGGGGTCTCAGATCGGAGAGAGTGCAGGCTGGGCTGAGGGACACACTCCCCCCACAGTGAATGAATTTCATGCACTCGTCCTCTAAAAATAATAGGCATGGATTAAATATTTAGGTTAGGTTAGAACTAAACACATAGGTTAAAATGTGCATTTGAAATCTAGAGTTTTCTGCAAATAATCATCAGAAATGACTTCTAAAAGTGGTTATAGTTGACTTTGATTTTCTCAGTTACCTTTTTTGAAATATTTGACTTTCTTGTAAAGATTATGCATTTCACAATTTTACAAAATAGTTGTTCTTTTTTTTTAAGATTAATTATTGGGCCTTGGCCAGGTTGCTCAGTCGGTTGCTCAGTGATATCTCATACACTCAAAGGTTGCAGGCTCCAGCTCTCTCTGGGGCCCACCCATGCCTTCCTTCTCAGGCACACATCTTTTCTTTTCTCTCCTAAACACTAAGGGTCCCCACTGCACTTGCACCCAGGAGAACAACAAGCAGCTCCTCCCAGACATACCTGGACCTGTCCCTAAGGCCCCCTTTTCAGGGAGCTAACAGCAGCTCTGCTTTGGCTCGCTTCTTTCACTGCGACTTTTACTTCTCAGTAGAGTCCTTGCAGCCCACCCAGCACGACCCACTTCTTTCCTATAAGATTTCTAGCAAAGCACCACTGCCTAGTCTCTCCCCTGAAGCTTCGTCTACCAGTGGTTGGCAAACTGCGGCTCTTTGGCCCCTTGAGTGTGGTTCTTCCACAAAATACCACAGCCTGGATGAGTCTATTTTGAAGAAGTGGCGTTAGAAGTTTAAGTGTAAAAAATTAGGCTCTCAAAAGAAATTTCAATCATTTTACTGTTGATATTTGGCTCTGTTGACTAATGAGTTTGCTGAACACTGGACTCTATCCTAAGCCTTTTCTTGTTTCACTGTCCCCAGCTTTAATAAATCTATCCTCAAAATAATACAAAATAAATAATGGATAAATAAAAAAATAATAAATGTACTCTCAAAATCACCTGGTCTCATGTTGTGGAATCTTTCCTACATGAAGTCAAGAACCCACACAGCCGCTACCCATAGCAGACCCACGCTGGGTCCAGTCCCTAAAAAAAGATAATGAAAAAAACAATTGTGAGTTAGATCCCTTGGTGGGATGCATATGGGAGGCAACCAATTGATGTTTCTCTCTCTTTCCCTCCTCTCTCTCTCTAAAATCAATAAACATATTTTTAGGTGAGGATTTTAAAAAAAGATTAATGATTTTAGGGCAGTGAAAATACTCTATATGACATTATAGTGATGGATATATGTCATTATTCTTCTGTCTAAATCTATAAAATGTACAATACCAAGACTAAAGTAACCTATGGATTTTGAGTTATTTTGATGTGTAAATGTAGGTTTATCTTAGTTAAAAAAAAAAGAAAAAAAAGAAAAAAGTACCATTCTGGCGAGTGATATTTATAATGGGGGAGGCTATGCATGTGTGAGGGTAGGGGTTATGTAGAGATCTCTGTGCCTTCCTCTCAATTCTACTATCAACCTAAAACTGTCCTTTAAAAAATAAAGTCTTTACAAGAAAACAGAGGAATGAAAATTCCCAGATATAGCAGTGGACCAGAGCCCAGATGCACATTTCATTTTGCCTATGCTTCTCTTCTCTACAACTCCTTACAATTTTAGACTGAAATTATCAAGGAAAAGATTGAGAACAGTAGAAAATTCGCAGAATCAGAAACTTTGACATCTAAAAGAAATGATGTCACAAAGTATTTTCCCTGCCCTAAAATCATTATTTTTTTTAAATCCAAACATTTTATTTTACAGACCAGTAACTACTAGTAAAATGTAGAATTGATGACTTGTTTAAGGTCACACCATAGAGGCAGTGCCATGTCCATAGTCCAGGTTTTTAAACTCTTAATAAAATAGTTCTTCCTGTTGAAAGGGGCAAAAAGAAAAAAAAAAAAGTGAACCTTCTTTTTCCCCCACTTATCAAAAACCTATACAATTTTATCTTGATTAGATTTCTGAGTCAGATTACTGGTTCTGAACTTGAATATACTTCTTTAATTTGTTGTACATATCTATGCTACTAAAAATAGCCATTCAAAAGATGTTTGTTTCATATTTTGCAAAAACAGTACAACACAGCTTCAACATTTAAAGCTATCGTTTTATTCACATTTATTTTTTAGGTTTTCTTTTCTCCATAAAAGGAAAAGGAGTTATTTGAAAACTGAAGTGAGCAAGCCTGGCCAGTGTGGCCCGGTGGTTGAGTGTTGGCTCATGCTCCAACAAGTCGCAGGTTCAATTCCTGTTCAGGGCACATACCTACATTGGGGGCTCAAGGGGCTGGAATCCCAGTAGGGGATGTGCAGGAGGCAGCCAATTTATTTTGATGTTTCTGTCTCATTGATGTTTCCATCTCTTTCTCTTCCTTTTCTTCCTTTCTCTAAAATCACTAAAAGCATATTTTTAGAAAATTTTAAAAATCTGAATTAGACAATATTTATAGCACTAAATGCATTTTTGTATTGCTTTTTGTAAAAAAAAAATTGATTTCAGAGAGGGAGAGAGAAACATCACTTCATTTCAGCTGGGTTAGAAAAATAAGATTTTGGGGGAATCGCAAATAACAGTGACTTTCAGTAACTCAAAGAAACAGAAAGTAGAATAGACAGTAACTTTTATTCAGTCCCTGCAAGTCTCTGGTACTCACATTGAAAGGAATTAATTCAATAAAGAATGCTTACCATGTTTTATAGGAGACCTCTAAGGCTCAGCAAGGTATTGCAGTTACTCATGAGATTACTTCAAGTCCCCTAGCCCCCAGGAGATATTGCAGAGTTACTAAAGTAAATTGCTGAATATCTGAAACTTTTTACAGACTCCCTATCCTTTCAACAGGGATTTAAATTATAAAATAAAGGAGGTGATTTTTTTTAAAATGTGTGAGAGACACATGAAATAAAATGTCAGAGATAATTTCTGCCCCAAAGTTCAAAGGATTAAGTGTAAAATCAATGAATTTGTAAAACAAAAAAACTTTTTGTTTTAATTGACCAGAATCTCAACATGAACCAGTGGCATAAAACCATCATACAATCTTAGACTGCATTTATAGAAAAATGGCATTCACAACTGAAGTAGGCAGCTTCCTGCCTTGTGATGTTCAATATCTATGTGTAATCTTGTGGGTTGGATGTAGTGACTCAATTCTAGCAAATAGAATATGGGATTGTATTATAAAAAACACAACTGTGGCTTCTCTCTCTTGCCCTCTCTTCCTTATCAACCCTCCTATCTCTCTCCCTGCCTCCTTGTCTTCTTCCCTCCCCCTACCTTCCTCCCTCTGTTCTTCCTTGGAGAGTAAGCTGTCATGTTGCGTCATGATGGGAGCAATCCTATGGAGAGGCCTACATGGTGCAATGAGGAATTGAGGTCCTATTCAATAACCCATGAGAAAGTTAAGCCTGCCAGCAACCACCTGGAATGAGTTTAAACGAGATCCTTCATCTCCAGTTCAGTCTTGGATGATGACTTGGCAATTTCACCAGAATCATTCAGCTAAGCCTTTTTTGCATTCCTGGCCCATGGAATTGTAAATTAATAAATATTTATTGCTATTTTAAACTGTTAAATTTTGAGGTAATTTGTTATACATGGATAGATAACTAATACAAGGACAATGGAGTACTAGTAAATGGAACTCAGTACCCAGACCACATCTAGAACATTTTCTTCAGTTCTGGGTGGTATCTTTATGCATATTGACAATCTGGGGTGTCTCTGGGGAAGAGTGATAAGGATTGTGAAGGAGCTAGAAACTGTATCACACAATAAATCCTTGAGTGAACTCAGGACATTAGAGTAGAAAAAGGAAAATTTAGGGAGAAATTTGAATATCTACTCTTGGGTATCATAAAATCCTCAGGAAGAGCTACAAGAAACCTGGACCTTAAGATGTATTCAGTGGTCCAAAACCCTTATTTTATAGATTAGAAGTGAGGCTCAGAGTGGTTATGATTCTGACCTAAGGTCACAAGACTAGTTACAGGCCGAGCAGAGAATGTAACTCTGGATGACTGAATCAATGGCAGTTGTGCTTTTTGTAGCTCCAGGGATTTATTGATAGGAGCTATAGCCGTGAAGGCGAACCTATGACACACGTGTCAGCACATTTATTTTTTAGGTTTTCTTTTCTCCATAAAAGGAAAAGGAGTTATTTGAAAACTGAAGTGAGCAAGCCTGGCCAGTGTGGCCCGGTGGTTGAGTGTTGGCTCATGCTCCAACAAGTCGCAGGTTCAATTCCTGTTCAGGGCACATACCTACATTGGGGGCTCATCAGCACTGACACGTGTAGCCATTTTCTATGACACACAGCCACATGCGGTCGCATACAGAGAAGTATGGGGCCACATGCTGAGAAGGACGTTTCATCCTCGGCTACTGCACTGTCAGGTGCAGTAGCCGAGGATGAAACATTTGCTATAGTGCAGTGTTGACACTCTGTGCTGGAGGTCTGTAGGCCAAAACAACAGAACTATGGCACAGAGCATCTAGTTATAGGACTTCGGGTTAGGTTGTTAGGGGATCTTTGACCTCACTTCCGGCCAGCAGAGCAGGGAGCAGTGGAATGCCGTGGGGGACCCATCTCTAGGAGCCCAGCAACCACGTAACCACAGCAACCATCATCCAATCTACTGTTCTGGGGTGTTGTGGATTTCTAATTGACCATCAGTACTGAGATAAGTGAGGGGGAGGCTGGGAGAGGCGAGGGCCTGTGCTATGGATGCCGTTTCCCACATCTTAATTTATACAAGGAATGTCATTTTGCAGCATAGTGCAGACTCCACTTCACCACTATCACTGTGTGCATCCTTATTAACCCCTATTTCTGCTTATTGACCCTGCCCTTTCCTAAAAGACAGTTACATGTGCCATCTTGTGGTCAGTTAGTGTACTTAACCCCTAATTGCCTGCAGGGCTAACAGGCTATCCATAATTCTATCTTCTGTCACTGCCCACTGATGGAGAACCCAAAAAATAAAAACCAAGGTTAAGTAAAGGCAGTGGTAGTAGCAGTAGGCTACCTTTTCAAGAGACATGGACTGAGATGTATGGCATTGTAGAAAAAAAATGGCAGATAATTTGTGTTTTATGTACTGAAACAGTAGTAAGCAGAACATGGAATATAAATAGACATTTTGAAACTAATCATTCCCAGCTCTTGAAAAAAAGTGAGGATGAAAGGAAGGAATACATTTCCAGATAGCTATACCTTTATAAGAGCCAATCTAATTCCATCCTTAAATTTATAAAAGGCTCTACAAATTTAACATCTGCAACATTGAGCATTGCTCACTCCATAGCTCAGCATGGAAAAGCACTCAGTGAGGGCGAATTTATTAAAGAAACCCTCCTAAGATGTGCACCAGTTCTATTTCACAATATGCAGAATAAAGATGCAGTTATTAAGAGAATATCTGAGTTACCACTCAGTAGAAATATCATAAAAGATCAAATAATCAGACTTAACACAAACATACAACATCAATTACAGAGAGACATAAGTAATTGTAAATATTTTTCTATCTCCCTTGATGAAACTACTGATGTCAAATCAAATGCTCAGTTGGCCATTATGGGTCAATATTCTGATGGTCTCACAATGAGAGAAGAGTTGATAAAGTTAGTATCAGTGCCAACAAGTACATCAGGAAGATAAATATGTAAGGTTGTTATACAAACATTCCGTGACCTAAACATTGATATCTCTAAAGTTGTGTCAGTGACGGCAGATGGGGCACCAAACATGGTGGGGGAAAAACTCGGATTTGTCAGGTTGTTTACAGAAGCTATTGGACATCCGATTGTGCCTTATCATTGTATTATCCCTTAGGAGGTTTTATGTGCCAAGGCAGGATTCACCGACTTAAACAACTTAATGTCAGTTGTTATAAAAATAGTTAATTTAATGGCTGCTCGCCCTCTTCACAAGCGAGAATTTTCTGCACTTTTACTGGAGGTTGATTCCACCTAAAGTGGACTGCTGATGTACAATAATGTAAGATGGCTGAGCCGAGGCAAAGTTCTTGAGCACTTTGTGGAGTGCTTTGAAGAAATTAAAATATTTCTTGAGGATAAGCATCTGGGAAAGTTTTCTTAGCTCAATGATGGTAAGTAGTAGGTCAACACCCTGATATTTTTTTACAGATCTCTCTCTTTATATTAATGAACTGAACTTAAAGTTACAAGGTTTTGGCCAAAATATTGACGTTATGTTTGGATACATAAAAGCTTTTGAAAGTAAACGTAACATTTTCAAGTGATATGTAGAAACTAAAACTTATAAGTATTTTCCTTGAGTAACAAAGTATTTTGAAAAGGCCAGTCCAGCTGTACAAAATGAAATGGAACCTTTGCATATAAAGTACCAGCATGTTTTAGACTCGTTACTTCTCCAGTTTAGTGAAAGAGTTAATCAATTTAGAAGCCTAGAATAGACCATACAAATAATTAAATATCCTGATGTAGTAGTGTACAGTAGTTTGGAATTAAATGTTTTCCAATGGATGCAAATTATAGAATTTCAAGACAGCATCTGGGCTCAGGTGTTTGTTGACTTGAGGTTAAAGCTTGAAAATCTGGAAAGGTGGCACTTGGAGAGTCAAGAGGAGTGCCACTACGAACAGGAAATTTGGAGTGCCTGGAACCGATTACCAGACACTTTCAGCACCCTGAAAAATATAGCAATGGCTTTACTCACAATTTTTCCCCCTATGTACTTTTGTGAGACCTTATTCTCAGCGTTAAATAATATCAAAACCAACAAAAGAAACAGATTGACAGATGAAGTTAGTAGTGCTTGCTTGGGCTTGAAGTGTACAAAATACCAACCTTCAATTAAAGGTTTAGCCAATGAAATTCAGCAACAAAAAAGTCACTAATAGGCAGGTTAGTTAAAGAATTCCCCATCCCCCTCACTTATCTTAGTTCACTTAGACACTCCATACAAGTTAAATAATATCAAGACCAACAAAAGAAACCAACTAGCAGATGAACAAAGAAGTCACTAAGCAGGTAAGTTAAATAATTATTTTTTGGTTTATTAAAAATAGTTATATATTACAATTATACCTTTTTATTATTTAAACTATAAATATTGTGAAATTATGGTTTTTTTTTTCTCAAAGTGACACACTACCCGAGTTATGCTCGGTTTTTTGGCGAATTTTGACACACCAAGCTCAAAAGGTTGCCCATCACTGAGCTATAGGAAGCCAACTTTAATAATTTGTGAGAAAGAACTTTAGCAATTAGAGCTCTTTAAAAATGCAATGGACAGTTAAGTGGTGTAGTGGGCTCCTGGATACTGGAAATGGATTTTAAAAAATGATCTGGGTACCTACTTATTTAGACATGAATACGAGTGTCCCCCCCACACACACACACATCCCTCATGGTTCACGGTTCAGATTCAGGGTTCAGGCTCTGGAGGAGGCTGTGCACAAATGAAAGAGATTAGACAAGAAAATATTAATTTGGAAATTGGGAGCCAAGCGGAAGCCCAGGAGAGGACTCCACTTTGCTCTAGCCTTGTGATCCCTTTTATTCAGGTCTGAGGTACATCCCTTAGGCAGGCCATTCCAATAATAGCTCAAGGATATCCCATCAGCAAGGATTTACAGGAGACCAAAAGGTGGAAGTTGCTTCAGCTCCTTTTGTCTCCACCAGACAGTGGGTGTATGGCTCTGACCCTTGCCAGAGCCTCAAGGTTGACCAGCCTTCCCTGTCTACACCTCTCTGCTCTTGAAGGCGATGGCAGCTTCCAACACATTAAGTAAAGTCAGATTACTTCCAAGCCTTCAATCAACTCTAGCATCTGATCCCATATTAATTTTAAGGATATAAAAGAATATAAAACAGCCTTGGCCAATGTTTCTACATGGTTTGACATCAGTCCACACACTGAAGGGTCAAGGGTTCAATTCCCTGTCAAGGGCATGTACCTGGGTTGCAGGTTCCATCCCAGTTCTGGTTGGGGCACATGCAGGAGGCAACCAATCGATGTATCTTTCTCACATCAATGCTTCTCTTGAAAGGGCAGAGCGGGACTGACTCCACTTTGTACCATGTCCTCCATCTTGTGTAACTGTGTCCCCTCTTCTGAGAAAAACCACAGGATGTGTCAAAGTTACTCAGCCTGCCCGTAATTCAGCCAATGGGAATACAAGGGGAACTAACCTAAGACCAAAAGTATGCTGATCACATCCTGTCTTTGTGTAACCAGACCCTAGCCGCACCCTGCCTTTGCATCAGTAGCCCAGCCCTCACCCAACCAATCGGAATTGGCCAACTCAGCGGTCTGAGTATGCCCCCGCCTCCCAAACCCTAGTCCTATAAAATCACTGTGCTTTTGAAACTCACTCTCTTTTTGCATCCTGCCGCTGCGTCGGTGGAGGCGGAGAGCCAAGCTAGCTTGAATAAAGGCTCTTTGCTTTTGCATCGGACTCGGCTCCCTGGTGGTCTTAGGGGATCTTGAAATCTGGGCATAACACTCTCTCTCATTCTTTCTCCCCCTATCCCTCCTCCCTTCCCTTCTGTCTAGAAAATCAATGGAAAAATATCCTCTGCTGAGGATTAACAATAGCAACAGGAAAGACTATAAAAACAGACCAATATTTACCATGGTGGTAACAACAGAACTCTTGAATCTTAGAAACAAAACCCACTTTATAGAAATAATCAGTACATTCCCATTAAAGAAGACCAGAATAAAATGCAGTCAGAGTAACCATGTTTGAAATAAGAGCTAAGCTTTAAAAACAAAGAATTTTACCCTTCAAGAAACAAAGAATGAAGAGAAGAGCATATATTTTTAGATTTGGATTATTTGTATATTGAAAAGGGACCCTGTAGTGACATTATGAAGTGGAAGCCCATATTTTAGTCCTGTTTACATCATGATGAACAGGTTCAGGAGTTACCAGTGTAGGGCAGTGATAATCATTGTGGAAATTCTATGTATAATTCTCTCTAAATATAATGAAAAATCAGAGAATGGATAGGCTAAGAGATAATTCATACAATTAAAGTGCAATAGAGACAGTACCATGTATCACCAGGACTTTAACACCCACAATAAGACAACAAGGACTTAATTAGCTCAACACTTAACCATTATGTAAGAAGTGCTTTTTTTAAATCTTTATTGTTCATTTTATTAATTACATTGTTCCCTTTTTTTCCCCTATAGCTCCCCTCCACCTGGTACCCATCCCACCCTCCGCCCTCACCCTCCTCCACTGTCCTCTCCCATAGTTGTATGATTTTTGTCCAGTCTCTTGCTGCACTTCCCACAACCCCTTTCTCCCCAAGAATTGTCAGTCCATTCCCTTTCTATGTCCATGATTCTGTTACATTCACCAGTTTATCCTGTTCATTAGCTTATTAATTCACTTGATTTTTAGATTCATTTGTTGATAGATGTGTATTTGTGGTTCATAATTTACACTTTTATCTTTTTCACTTCCTCTTCTTCAAGAATATCTTTCAGCATTTCATATAGTATTGGTTTGGTGGTGGTGAAGTCCTTTAGCTTTCTCTTATCTGCGAAGCACTTTATCTGACCTTCAATTCTGAATGATAGTTTTGCTGGATAGAGTATTCTTGGTTGTAGATTCTTGCTATTTATCACTTTGAATATTTCTTGCCACTCCTGTCTGGCCTGCATTGTTTCTGT
Organism: Antrozous pallidus; assembly: GCA_027563665.1. Lineage (NCBI taxonomy): Eukaryota > Metazoa > Chordata > Mammalia > Chiroptera > Vespertilionidae > Antrozous > Antrozous pallidus. The sequence continues at coordinate 59,140,569 of CM050516.1, read as the reverse complement.
TGAGAAATCCGCTGACAATCGTATGGGTGCTCCCTTATAGGTAATTAACTGTTTTTCCCTTTCTGCTTTTAATATTCTCTCTTTCTCTTTTGCTCTTGGCATTTTAATTATGATGTGCCTTGGTGTGGTCCTCTTAGGGTTCCTATATATTGGGGTTCGGTGCGCTTCTTGGACTCCTAAGTCAATTTCTTTCATCAGGTATGGGAAGTTTTCGGTCACTATTTCTTCAAATAGGTCTTCATTGTCTTGCTCTCTCTCTTTTTCTGGCACCCCTATAATTCGGATGTTGGTATGCTTGAGGTTGTCCCAGAGGCCCCTTACACTATCTTCAATTTTTTGGATTCTTTTGGTTTCTTGCTTTTTCATCTGAGTGGATTTTATCTCTTTGTATTTCAAATCTTTAACTTGGTTCTTGGGGTATTCCAGAGCACTTTTAGGTCTTTGTATAATATGTTTTATTTCAGTCAGTGTATGCTTAATTTCTGGTTGGTCCTTTTTCATATCCTTGAGAGTCTCCTTCATATCCTTGAGGATCTCGTTTATTTCCTTGCAGGACTCATTCATTTCCACCTTGGTCTTGATCATTTCCCTGCAGGTCTCATTAATATCCTTGAGGGTCTCGTTCATTTCCTTGTAGGACTCATTCATTTCCTTGTCGGTCTTTCTTATTTCCTTATAGGTCTCGACCTTTTTGTAGGAGCCTCTTGAGAAGCCCTATAACCGTGGTTTTTAATTCCATGTCCAGCCGTTTTTTTTCCTCCATTTATTCCACATCTGATTTCTTTCCATGTCTCTGCATGGTGGCTGCTTCCCTGAGTTGGTCAATTAGCTTTTTGTGATAGATGTCCTACTAGGGACAGTGGTTCAGCTTCCCCAGTTACCTGAGGTGGATATTGGTTGCACAGTCTTGCTGAAGTTAAGCTCAGGTTAATCGTTGTTGTTAGCACTTGGAGGGGTTGACCTCCAGGCCAATTGTCTGTGAAGCTCAGCTGTGCTCAGGTTGGATGGGCGGAGTCTCCGGGCCAAGCAGACAGCGTTAGCTCCACCCTATGCAGCCCCAGGGACTCTGTTCTGGGGGCAATGGCCCCCAGCACCTCTGAGAGAGAGCTGCTGTGGAGCTCCACGGGCTGCCGGGGAATTCAGACTATCCCCAAATGAGTCTGCACACCCAACGTCTCACCCAGGGTCGTAAAACAAAGCAGTCTGACAGTTTTCCGAATGAGAGAGCAAGTCACGAGCGCTCTCTACTAGGTCAGGCAGCTGCGCTGTTCCCAAGTTCACGTGCAAGCTTGCCTTCTCCACAAGCCGGCAGACCCCTGCAGCACCCGAGCTTCAACGTGCCCTCCTACTGTCCAGTTTTTACCCCGTATGATAGTGGGTTTTCTGGACTTTGCCCAGAGCTGGAGAATCAGTCCAGTGGGACATCTTTGTCTCCCCCATTCGAGAAAACTGGCCGTTTTTCAGCCGCCCGCCCTCTCCGCTGGCACTCGCTCCAAACCTCTCTCCGTGCGAATCTTCAACGCTGTCCGCCCCCGCTCCTCTGAGTCACAGTGTCTTATCTTCACTTTTATTTGTGGAATTTTCACTCGGCCAGCTTTCTGCTGATTCTGGACGGTGTTTGTTCTTTCATTAAGTTATAGTTTTAAAATTGTTGTGTATGCCAGGACCGGTTTGGCTCAGTGGATAGAGCGTCGGACTACGGACTGAAGGGTCCCGGGTTTGATTCCGGTCAAGGGCATGTACCTTGGCTGCGGGCACATCCCCAGTAGGGGGCGTGCAAGAGGCAGCTGATCAATGGCTCTCTCTCATCGATGTTTCTGACTTTCTATCCCTCTCCTTTCTGCTCTGTAAAAAATCAATAAAATATATTTTAAAAAATAAAATAAAAAAATAAAATTGCTGCGTATGACGGCAAGATAGGTGTTTTACCTACGCCGCCATCTTGGTTCTCTGTAAGAATTGCTTTTTAAAAAGAATCATTGTGAATGTTCTTTCATTTATCAGATCCTCCAATAAAAAAAATCATACTCTAATCCAAGTTGCTTTTCAGTTGTAAATAATTATCTTTCATCATACTTGATAAGTAATGAAACATTACTTAGAAATAAATTCACAACATTATAAACCCAGAGGCTCATATTCATGATAGAGTGGGGCCTTCCTCATCTCAGTAATAGCAACTGGATCTTCCAGTAGGTCACTTTAGAAATATCCTCAACTCCTCTCTCTCTCTTTCTCTCTTTTTTTTTTAAATCAGTTCTGTCTTCACAATCTACTACATTCAGAATCTGACCACTTCTCAGCACTTCCGCTGCTACTATCCTGGTCAAAGACAACATCATCTGTTGCCTGGATTCTGCTAACTGGCCTTTGTACTTTGGCTTTTGCCCTGCCTGCAGCCTATTCTCAATCCAGCAGTCAGAGCAACTTTTAAAAAATTTATGCCAGCCGAAGCCGGTTTGACTCAGTGGATAGAGCGTCAGCCTGCAGACTGAAAGGTCCCAGGTTTGATTCCAGTCAAGGGCATGTAATGTGGCTGCGGGCACATCCCCAGCAGGGGGTGTGCAAGAGGCAGCTGATCGATGTTTCTCTCTCATCGATGTTTCTGACTTTCTATCCCTCTCTCTTTCTCTCTGTGAAAAATCAAAAAAAATATATTAAAAAATAAAAAAAATAAGAAATAAAAATAAAAAATTTATGCCAACCATGTCCATCCTCTCTGCTCAAGACCCTTTAGTGGCTTTCCATCGGACACCTCACAATGGCCTACAAGGCCATCCATGATCTGGCCCCTTAATTTTCTGATTTCATCTACAACAGTCTTCACTCAGTCCACTCTAGCCAGACTGGCCTTCTTCACAAAAATACCAGACATACACCTCAGGACTTTTGTACTTGCTGTTCCTTCTGTTTAAAATGCTCTTCCCGCAGATAGTCGCAGGTCTCAGGCCCTTATTACCCAACCCTTTGTTCAAATAGCACTTTCTCAGTGAGGCCTTCCTCACCCACCCTATTTAAAATTACAACTTTCATGACATACACATTCCTTACCTACTATATTTTCCTTCACATTTCTTCTTACTGTCTTAGTATATAACGTACCTATATATTTTTTATCACCTGTTCCCCTCCCCCATTAGAATATAAGCTCTAGGAGATCAGGAATTTTGTCTGCTTTATTTTTTGTTTTGTTTTGTTAATCCTCACTCGAGGATATTTTTCCAGTGATTTTTAAAGAGAGTAGAAAAGAGAGGGAAAGACAGAGAGAAACATCTATGTGAGAGAAACACATCAATTGTTGCCTCCCGCACAAGCCCCTTACCAGGGCCTGGGCCAGAGAGGAGCCTGCAACCAAGGCACATGCCCTTGATCAGAATTGAACCCAGGACCCTTTGGTCCACAGGCTAATGTTCTATCCACTGAGACAAATTGGCTAGGGTGATTTTGTCTTATTTTATACACTGATATATCAAAGTTCCTAACATAGTGTTTGGCACATAGTGGGTACTCAACAAATTTGTGTTTAGTTAATTAGCAGTACCTCACTTTTTACAGTAGGGACTTTTTAAAAAATATATATTTTATTGATTTTTTTACAGAGAGGAAGGGAGAGGGATAGAAAGTCAGAAACATCAATGAGAGAGAAGCATCAATCAGCTGCCTCCCAAACACCCCCTACTGGGGATGTGCCCATAACCAAGGTACATGCCCTTGACCAGAATCGAACCTGGGACCTTTCAGTCCGCAGGCCGACGATCTATCCACTGAGTCAAACTGGTTCCGGATACAGTAGAGACTTTTATATGGAAACTACTTAGGCTATTGATAACTAGAGTAATTGACTTATTTTTAGTCTTAGATTGACATTGGCTTTGCAGTTGCAGTCCATATTAGAAAAGGTAGCTATAATTAGCATTTCTTAGGTATATGGAGAATTGCAGTTTTCATGAGTGATGAATCAGATAATTCCCAGGCATAGGTAAAAGTAGATATTTGCCTGAAGCAGTGTATTCAGAGGAAAATAAAAATTTCTTAACTATAGCTTATATTTAGTCAAGCTAAATAAATATTTGCAGTTGGTTGGAACATAAGTTTATAACCAACTTTGATTTCAGGTCTTAATAAAATGTGAAGTGTTTACAAAACTTCATCTCTCCTGATGCAACTATTTGTTTCAAATAAGAGCATTTAGACAAAAAGCAAAAGAAAAACCTAATTTCAAAGGTCAAGGGTTCGATTACTGGTCACATACCCAGGTTTTGGTTTCGATTCCAGATCAGGGTGCATACAGGTCAATGTTTCTCTCTCACAATGTTTCTCTCTCTCTCTATCTTCTCTGAAATCAGTAAAAACATATCCTCAGGTGAAGATTGAAAAAAAGGCCCCTCCCACACACAAAAAAAACAAAACAAAGATAAGCAGATTCACTTAAGATCGCCATAATTGATTTAATAAATAAATCTGAATATATACTTCAGTATTTTAAAAAGAATAAAAAGTCTTTAGATTGGTAAACCAGTGGCAACATTAGATCTTCTGATTTTAATATACAATTATTAAATTACCTAATTAAATAATGTTGTTATTAATTTAGTTGATATTTATTTAAATGGCTTAAAGAGCTGCTTATAAAACTATCACAAATATTGAGCAAATATTCCTAACTTTTTATATTTATAGTATAACCAAGTATATTGCCAGTCAAGCCAAAAGGAAACTTACTCAGTACAAAACATGTTCCATTATGCTTGTTTGGAAGAAAATTGCTTTCTGTCTTCTACACAGCAGCAATGTTATATCATTTGATTTCCTTTTGGATGAAATCTTCCATGGGTATAGGAGAAATTAGGTTTTTCTTTTGCTTTTTGTCTAAATGCTCTTATTTGAAACAAATAGTTGCATCAGGAGAGATGAAGTTTTATAAACACTTCACATTTTATTAAGACCTGAAATCAAAGTTGGTTATAAAATAAAAGTATTTTTAATAAAATGCAGTTAAATAACCTTAATAAAATGCCTATTTTGGGAACAGTGTATAAACCACAAATAATCATGATAAATTTGTGTACCCACAACCTGGGCACTAGTACTGGTGCTCTGTGCACCCTCTCCATCACCTCTTTCTCTGGAGAGGCACCCGTTATTATTATTTTTAAATATATTTTATTGAGTTTTTACAGAGAGGAAGGGAGAGGGACAGAAAGTCAGAAACATCAATGAGAGAGAAACGTCGATCAGCTGCCTCCTGCACACCCCCCACTGGGGATGTGTCCACAGCCAAGGCACATGCCCCCGGCCGGAATCGAACCCGGGACCCTTCAGTCCGCAGGTTGACGCTCCATCCACTGAGCCAAACCGGTTTCGTCAAGGCACTGCTATTTTAATTTTAGGTCCTCCATTCATTTGCTTTCCTCAAAGCCCCACCATTTGCGTAAATATCTCTAAATGATACATTATTTAGTTTTGAAAACTAGAGTAGCAATCACACCTCGTTTTATAAGGAAAAGAACAATACTGTCATCCCTTTTGAAGGCTATCAGGAAAAAATATGTTGAATAGAGTCTCAGAGTCATAGTCTGGCTTCAGCTCTTTTGAGAGTTTATAGGAGATTTTCCCGCTCTGTAGTAATTCTGGGGAAACAGCGTTTATTAGAATTCACCCATCTGACATGGATGTTGTGTGGCTCAGGTACTGTTTACTCAGCTGGAGCTTGGTCAGACAGGGACGGCTGCTCTTTAGTTTCTACTTTTAACTCCTATGTCCTATCTCTAGGTTTTAGGAATAAATTGAACCAGAATCTTTTGGGGTAAAATGACTGTCCTCAGATGAAGAGGAGAATAAAACTTCATCAATATGTGGTCAAGACAAGCCAGACACAGAAAAGTACTCAGGTACTCTATCCTCAGATGATGACAGTGCTGACCATGTCTGATTCTTGAGTCATACTGCCCCAGCTGGACTGGTTATCCTCATGTGTGGGACACAGCTGTCATTTGGGATTTCCTTTCCTCTCTATTGGAGTTTTAACTTCCTGTATTGCATATCTGTCTTCCTCTTTCTTGGTTTAGTCTCCCTTATTGGGGAAGCACATCCTCTAGTCACTTCTTAAGAAGAGATACATGGGAAATAAGTTCTTTGAGACCTTGAATGTCTAAAAATATCTTTGTCCAATCTTCATCCATATATATATATTATATATGTATGTATATATATTCTATCTAATAAAAGAGTAATATGCAAATTGACCACACCTCTGCTATACCCACAAGCCCGCCCACAAGCCAATCAGGAGAAAATATGCAAATAAGTCCCAACCAAGATGGCTGCTGCCACTGAGAGCAGGAGGGAGGCTTGGGTTTCCCCAGTGATGGAGGAAGCCAAGCTTTCCGCTGACCCTTGTAAGCCTAGGCCTCTACTCACTGCTACAAAGTTTCAATTATAGAAGATAGATAAAACCTAACAGAAATGGCGGCAGCCACAGAGCTGGAGAGAGTAGAGGCTAGGGTTGCCCCAGAGATGGAGGAAGCCAAGCTTCTGCAGCTCTGGCTGGCCTAGGCCTCCACCCCAGGCTACGAAGTCTCAATTATAGAAAGTAAATGTCCCAACAGAAATGGCTGCCCCCATGGAGTGAGCAGAAGGCTTGGCTCTGCTCCAAGCTGCAAAGTTTCAATTATAGAACATAAATAACTCCTAGATACCAGGACCTCTGCTTAAGTCGCTGGGGGGCAGGGCCAGCCTGCAAACCACCACAGGCCTTTTGCCCAGGCCACCCCACACACCAAGGGAACCACTGCCCTGATCCAGGACACCCTTTAGGGCAAACCAGCCATGTACTATGCCTCTATCCGATCTAATAAAAGAATAATGTGCAGATTGACCATAACTCCAACACACAAGACGGCTGCCCCCATGTGGTCAAAGATCCTGCCCCCATGTGGACACAAGATGGCCAATACAAGATGGCCATCAGGGGAGGGCAGTTGAGAGGGACAAGGCCTGCATGGGAGGACAGTTAGGGTTGACCAGGCTGGCAGAGAAGTTGTGGGCAAACAGGCTGGCAGGGGAGCAGTTAGACATCAATCAGGCTGGCAGGGGAGTGGTTAGGAGGTGATCAGGCTGGCAGGCATAAATGGTTAGGGGCAATTAGGAAGGCAGGCAGGCGAGCAGTTGGGAGTCAGCAGTCCTGGATTGTAAGAGGGATATCCAATGGCCCAGGGTCCCAGATTGGAGATGGTGTAGGCTGGGCTGAGGGACAATCTGCTCCCTTCATGCACAAATTTTATGCACTGGGCCTCCAATATCCTATCTAATAAAAGAGTAATATGCAAATTTGACCGAACCTTCGCTTCACCCACCAACCATGCCCACAAGCCACACCCACAAGCCAATCAGGAGTGTGGGAGTGTGGCCGAGGCGGCCCGAGATGTGGGGGGCATGGCCGAGGCAGCCCAGGCCTGGGGGGACCTGGGGGGCGTGGCTGAGGTGGCCTGGGCCTGGGGGGTATGACCAAGGCAGCTGAGGCCTGAGGGGGTCTAGAGGGGCGTGGCCGAGGTGGCCCGGGCCTGGGGGGGTCTGGGGTGTCGTGGTCAAGGCAGCCTGGACCTCGGCGGGTGGGGCCGAGGCCTGTGCTATCCAGGGGTGAGCTGGCAGGGGCTAAGGCCCTGGCCAGAGGGGTGAGGGGGCAGGGCTGGGATGGAGCCAGCCATCTTCCCCATTGCAGGGCGATGGCTGGGTGCCCAAGGCCCAAAGCCTCAGCCAGAGGGCTCCCAGTATGTGTGAAGGGGCAGGTTGGACTGAGGGATCACCCACCCCCAGTGCACAAATTTCATGCACCAGGCCCCTAGTATATATATATGGTTAGAGAGAAACATCAGTGTGAGAGAGAAACATGGATTGGTTGCCTCCAGTACACACCCCAACCATGAATGAAACCCACAACCTGGGTCTATGCCCTGACAGGGAATCAAACCAGCTTTCAGTGCGTGGGACAACACCCAACCAACTGAGCAACACTGGCCAGGGCAATCTTCATGCTTGATTGATAATTTCTAAGGACGGGATTCCGCATTGGAGAGCATCTTGTTCAGAATTTTTAGTCCATTTCTCTTGCTTTTTGAAAGCCCATCTTTTTTCTTCCAGAGCTGTAGTTGAGAAGTCCCAAACTATTGTGTTTTGTTTTGTTTTTTTATCTTTTGTGTATAACCAGCCTGTTTACATTTTTCTCTCTGAAAACTAGTAGATTCATTTCATTGTCCAGGTGTTCTGAAATTTCACAGTGGGTGACTTGTTATAAATTAATCTTCATCAGATTTCCTCAGCTCTCAGTCTTTTAAATTGATTCTCAGATGTGAGAGTGAAGCATCAATCGGCTATCTCCTGCATGCCCCTGCTTCCCCCCCCCCCCGCCCCAGCCCTACCAGGAATGAAGTCCAAGACCTGGGCATGTATCCTGAATGGGAATTGAACCAGCAACCTTTTGGTGCAGAGGAATATGCCCAACCAACTGAGCCACACCAGCGGGGGTTCTTTTAATCTGAAAAGTCAAGTCCTTAAACTCTGGTAATTTTTCTTGAATTATTTTGCTGATTTCCATTTGTTCTTTCTCTGTTCCTTTGGTTTTCTAATCTTTTTTTCTGTTCTACTTTCAGGGATGCTTCCGTCAACCACTCCTCCTCCTCCTCCTCCTCCTCCTCCTCCTCCTCCTCCTCCCCTCCTCTTCCCCGTCCTCCTTGTCCTCGTCCTCCTGTCCTCGTCCTCGTCCTCCTCCTCCTCTCCTTCTCCTTCATCCTATTCTTCTTCTAACAAGGATTTCTTTTGTTCTCTGAGAATTACTGTTCTATCACATCTTATTCTTATTTCATGGATGGTGCATTTTTAAAAAATTAACTCTAAAGATATTAATGATATATATTTTAAAGTTTTTTCTCTCTGAATAGTCTTTAATTTTTTTCCAAGTTGCTTTTCCCCCCTATTTGTATTTGTCTATATCTTTTACATTAGAAATTCCCTTAATAAACTGGTAATCCTTGATTATGTAATTCTACAATTAAGCAAGAATACTTAACCCCATGTTTAAATATGAGGGACTAAAAAAACTCATTGAATATGATGAATATGGGGCCTGTTGATTTATACCTCACTGTAGGGTAACTTGGGTGGGCACATTTAACTATTGAGTTAGATTCACCAGGCAAGAGATACCTAATCTCCTGCCACGTGCATAAGTGCCCAGTTGCTAGCATTCTGGGCACTAAGTGAGGGATGGGATGGGGTCCTCTGTAAGGAGTATTCAGTATGCATAAAGTTGATAAGTCCATTGTTTGAGACACAAAACCTATCCTCTTTCAACTGTACCAGGGTCTTTCATAGTCAGAGAATAAATGATCTATCACCAACCTGGTGGAAAGAGTAATTGCTCCCCATTGGAAGAGGGGAGGTCAAACTGCTTTTACCCTCAGAATAAATTGAGTTGGTTATTAGTTTTTCTACTGATGTCTTGGGATTCAGGTTTTTTGTTATAAGTGAGTTACTATTGTGGTTTCAGCTTTGAAAATTTTGATACTGCTGTTTGTTTTCCCTTAACTTCTTTAGTTTTGGTGGTGTTGGAAGGAAAATGAATGCCTCTGTTTGATCTGCTTTCCTAATTAATAAATTTAGGACATTTTAAAAAATTTACTTAATGTTGTGTAGTTATAAGATTATAATGTTCTTTAGATTTGAACTAGATCTTTGTCTCTTTTGTGCTATGGATGGGAACTTTTGGGATTTGACTTCTAGAATAATCACTTAGCAAGACATATGTGTGAGGTTTGAATAACTGTTCAATTTCTTTACCTCTTTCCCAAGTCAAAGTCACTATGCCTTGAGACTGGAACTCACTGTAGAGAAAGATGATGAAGCATTTCTTCCTGGCTATGCTGGGTCCTTATTTTGGAATATTAAGAAGTGAGCCTTTTTCTCTAGAAGAACTTTTTCTCTAAAACTTACCTGTTGCCTGGCCAGTCTGGTTCAGTGATGAGCAAATGCCCATAAACCAGGAGGTCACGGTTTGATTCTTGGTGAAGGCACATGCCCAGGTTGTAGTCTCGATCCCCAGGAGAGGGAATACGGGAGGCAGCAGATCAATGATTCTCTCTCACTGATGTTTTGTTTTGTTTTCTCTCTCTCCCTCTCTCCCTCTCCCTTTCTCTCCCTGAAATCAATAAAAACATATTAAAAACAAACAAACCTTACCTGTTTCGTTCAGGGGTATGGTTTCCTTTAGATGACATGAATAGTAATGAATTCATAGACAAAAGTAATAGAGTGACTTAACACATTGGATATGTTTGCATGCTAAGAAAATCTTTAGTGACCAATCTTATTGTTGACATTTTAGGTGTGGACGAACACTGATGGGAGATTATTTTGATTCCATTATGTCACCCCACTTATATGTAGGTTCAGGATATATAGGGATTCAATAAAATGTTCCTATTTGTCAGTGCATCCCCAAATTTACAAAGAACTGAAGCTGTTTTTCCTTTATTACATTTTATCCATATATTTATATATTTTTTCTTTTTATTTATTTATGTACAGTTATTTTCCTTCTATTTATATACATTGTTTTAAAAATCATTATTAAATTTACTCCCATTGCATATCGTATAAAGAAACAGTACCAAATGTTTTTGTCATCCCTTACGACATGAAAATTTATTATTTTTAAAAAGTGAAAGTGACTCGTTTTACAAAGCTGGGCTTTTGTGACATGCCAGAAATGGTCACTGAAATGCTAGTGAAAGTCCTCACTTAGTGGCAAAAACAAATGCCCCTGCAAAGTGGCTTCTAAATATACACGAGGCACATAGTTATTAGTGATTATCTGAACAAGCACAGCTCAACTGAAGGTAATGAGGGAAAAGGGCAAGAACTTTAAAGTAGAAATTAGTGCATTTCACATTTGGATCTCATGTGTCTATTTCTGGATTGGTCAGGAAGGAAAGCATTTTGAGATAGGACACTTTTTTTATTTAACACATTCTAGACATGGAAAAAGATGTACTCTTCTATTATTTTTGCCTAATTTTTTCCATTTTGTAAGATAAAGTACTAGTGTAAAAAAAAAACACTAATAAGCCCTGACCCGTTTGGCTCAGTGGACAGAATGTCGGACTGCAGACTGAAGGGTCCCAGGTTCAGTACCTGTTAAGGGCATGTACCTTGGTTGTGGGCACAACTCCAGTAGGGAGTATGCAGGAAGCAGCTGATCAATGTTTCTAACTCTCTATCCCTCTCCTTCTCCCTTCCTCTCTGTAAAAATATCAATAAAACATATTTTAAAAAACACTAATAAATATTATTATTTTAATTATATAGTACCTAAGGAAAAATATGATTATATGAAAGTACACTTATCTGTATGTATCAGGTGTATCTTTACAGATGATTAATAGCCAAATCAAAATATAGTTCTCTCTCCCCATATTTTATAAGTAAAAACTTCCTGGAATAATCAAGAAGATTGATGTTCAAGTTATTCCAAAGAATATAAAAATGGAAAACTGAAAATAATTATTAATTATCTATAAATTGGTCTTATTCACCTGTACATTATTTTACTGTTCAAAGACATTTATAGACAACCTTCAATAAAAGAAAAATGTGTGTCAGTGGCAAACAGAAATTTAAGTTGAGTTAGACAAACAATGAATTAATAAATACTTCCATTTTTTATGAGCCAGGTACTGGGAATTCAGTTGGATCAAGTTAGAAACCATGACCTCAAGGAAATCCCCTTACAGGGAGGGAAGGCAGAACTCTTAGGACCACCCCCGACCTCATTGGTTAGATCACTGTTCACTGAGCACATACTTATTGTCAGGCCCATTGTGTGCCCTGTGGATGCCAAGATTAAAGACATAGTCCTTACCTTCAGAGAGCTCACTTCCTTATGGTTGAGCCAGAAAGGATATAGAAGTTTAAAGGGCAGTGACTGAAGACCTTGAAGAGTCTCCAGATCCGTCTAATTTATGATTTCATCAAATTCTTCATCTGTAAAATGGGGATAATATAACTTGATTTATAGAATTGTTGTGAACAGTAAATAACATCATGTAGCAATGTGGGCCCTGGGTGGTCAGTATCCTGACTGGCTCAGGGACTCCACCTCAGCAGTAACAATCCTATTTCATGCCTCAGCAGACTGGCCACTGGTGATATTTAAAACGTCAGATGTTAAATGGTGGGATGTGGGGTCCTTGTGGTAAATGCTATGTTTGGGATAAAAGCAGGTTGTTGTGATAGTACATAGAAAGGACACTGAATGGGGATGAGGGTGGATGCAGGGAGTCCTTAGGTGAGGTCTGAGGCTGTTAGTCTGAGGGTGGAGAAAAGAACTGGCATTTGAAGCAGGAGAGGTTGAGCAAGCAGGTGGAAGTCAGAAAGGGGAGCCTGATGCCTTAGAGGAGTCATAGGTATTTCAGTAGGACTTGAGCCTGAACAGGGATTTGAACCCATTTTTGTGCTATTGCCCTCTTTGTCCACTGGTAAATCCAATGAAACCTTCAAAGGAGGAACATTTTTATATGTATAAAGTAGAAAACAATAATTTTAGTAGTTATCAGAATATTTAAAATATAAGTGAAATGTATGTATTTATTTTTATTAAAAACTAGAGGCCCGGTGCACAAAATTCATGCACAGGTGCAGTCTCTAGGCCTGGCTGGCGATCAAAGCACGAGTGTCTGGCATGGAAGGGCAGGTCCCAGTTGACTTCTGGGCCCTGGGCACCACCTGGGCCCCTGTGCCTCCTTGCACCTCCCTCTGCCTGAGTCACGGCGCCTGAGTCACGGTGCCCAAGTCCCCACACGGAGATGTGGTGAGCACGGCCAGACTCACGGGCTAGGGTCTGGCATGGGCCTCTGGGCCACCCAGTGGTGCCACATGGAAGTCAGGTGGGCAGTGTGCTCTCTCCTGGCCGACATCGCAGACCAGCTTGAACCCAAAGGGAGCCCAACCAGCCCCTACGGTCAAGGCAGCTGTGGCCCAGCTCACCTGGAAGGGGCCACGTGGGGGTGGGGTGGGCTCCTCATGGGCACCCGGCACCTGAATGCAGGGGCTTCCCTGGAGTGAGCCCTGGCTTCCTGAGGGAGGTTAGGGGGGGGAGAGAGAGCAAGCTCTGCAGATACCCTGCATTCTCACCACACCTCCATCCCCATCACCCCCCCCCCCCACCATGTAGCCAGCGAGAGGTCACAGCCCCCTGAAGTTGGTCACTGCCACCCACTCCCAGTTTCTTCCCAGCCTGGGGCCCAGTCCCAATCAGGTAATCAGGGCCTGCCAGCCACTGGTTACTATATGCTGGGTAATCAGCTGGGGCCAGGTCCTTCCCCTTCTCCTGCCTCCCCGCCCGGCTCCCTCAGTGCCTGGGAGCTGAGCAATGGACTTGCCCCCTGCCACCGCCACCACTGGTCACTGTCTGTGGGGACAATCAGTGGGGTAATCGGTCCCCAGTTCATACCTGCCTTGGCCTGGCACCACCTGCTCACCTGCTCCACCATCCCACTACCATCCTGCTCTCATTGGGGCCCATTGGGGCTGGCAGTGCCTTCACGGTTGCTCACTGCCAGCGCCATGTTGCCGATGCCCACAATGTTCCACACCACCCCCTGGTGGTCAGTACACATCATAGGGAGTGTTGAATTCCCAGTCACACAATTGCATATTAGGCTTTTATTATATAGAACTAGGGGCCCGGTGCACAAAATTCGTGCACTGAAGGGTAGGGGTCCCCTCAGCCCAGCCTGCCTTCTCTCACATCCTAGGAGCCCTCAGGGAAGTGGGCCTAAGCCACAGTCTGGCCTCCCTTTGTGGGAGGCAACCTGGCTGATCAGGGAAAGGCACAAGCCCCATCACCCCACTGCTACAGCCACTGCCAATCACCGCAGCCACTGCCAATCACCGCAGCCACCAAGGTGTTTTCATCATCCCAGACTCCAGTCTCTTCACCATGAAAAAATGACAACTTTCTTTAGGCATTTTCAAGATGTGTCTTTCATAGGATATGACATTTCTTTCTTTTTCTTTTTTTTTTATTCTTACCTGGGGATATGTTTCCATTGATTTTTAGATAGTGTGGAAGAGAAAGGGAAACACAGAGAGAAACATCAAAGTGAGAGGAACACTTTGATTGGTTGCCTCCTGCATGAGCCCTGACCTGGGCCCCAGCCAAGGAGGAACCTGCAACCTAGGTACATGCCCTTGATCAGAATCTAACCCGGACCTTCCAGTTGGCAAACCGAGGCACTATCCACTGAGCCAAACCGCCTAGGGCAGTATATGACATTTCTTAGCCCTCCAGCAGCGGACCTTCATTTTTTTCTCCAGGAGTTTGGTGGGAAAACCCTAGATTACTTTTTTGGATTCTTATACCCTGTATACTAGTGGCATACAGGGAGCTTAGCCAATGAGCAGTCAGAAAAGGTGTTTCCTCTACAGTTCACACCTATCTCCTCTGATCTCCGGCTCTACCCCTGCCAAGGCCTTTGGCCCTGGGCAGGGGACCCCCAGTTAGCTGCAATCGCCCTGCTCTGCCCCCTACGCAAGGCTGCAAGCCTCTGGCGGAGGCTTGGGCCCTAGGTGGAGGACCCTCAGCTTACTCTGATCACCAGGCTCTGCCCTGGCCAAGGCCTGCAAGGGCAGGCGGAAAGCTTGGCTTCCTCCATTGCTGGGAAACCTAAGCCTCCCTCCTGCTTTCAGTGGCCAGCAGCCATCTTGGTTGGGGTTTATTTGCATATTGCTCCTAATTGGGTTGTGGGCATGGCTTGTGGGCATGGCTTGTGGGTGTAGTGGAGATATGGTCAATTTGCATATTACTCTTTTATTGTATAGGATGTTTTTATTGATTTCAGAGAAAAGAAGGAAGAAGGAGAGAAGAATAGAAACATCCGTAAAGAGAATCATCAATTGATTGTCTCCTGCACACCACCCACTGGGGATTGAGCCTGCAACTGGGGCATGTTCCCTGATCAGGAACGAACCATGACCTCCTGCATCATGGATTGATGCTCAACTCCTGAGCATATGTATTTCTTTAGTAATCTATTTATAATAACATCTAGCAGTAGGTGTAATAGCTGCTGTGACTTCACTAGTGATGAGGAAAACAATATTTGAGATGTCTATAATAACTGGAAGGTATTATGAAAATATCTGATTTCTATTGGTTACAAAATCACAGATATTATTAATAGTATTGTGGTTGATTGCCTACTTTTATAAATAGAGGAATTCCTAAATTTCAATGAGAGATCAGTAAAAATTAAGATAAAATTAAGATTCTCCCTCCTGCATATCTCCCCCTCCCCGCAATCCAAGGTCAGTTTATTATAGACCCAAGTTATATATCCTTGGTTTAGGCTGTAGCTTCTAAACAAGGTACCCCATAGTCAGTCAGATTCTGCCTTTAGTCCAGTGTCTGGTTTGGGAATGCTCAAGTCTGATCAAGCCATTCCCCTCCTTAAAACTCTTCATTGGTTTACCTGGGCCTTTAGGATTGAGTCTAAATTATTGCAGCTCACAAATCCCTTCCATATGAGTCTCTCTTCATTCCCTTACTCCTGTTCTCTTTCCCAGCCAAACAGAACTTTTCAAACACAGTCCTCTCTTGCCTTCTAATTATAAGGGCTTTTGCTACTAATGGCCCATTGGTTAAGAAAAGCACTAAGTTGTAAAGTTTGTGTGATTCTTAAAGAAAAATTGTTTTCCTCTTGTATTATAGGTTTATTACCTAAATATTAAAATTTTCTTAATAAAGTCATTACCAAATCCTTTTCTTATTTGATCCTCAAAATAGTCCTATTTGGTAGGTATCATTAGCTCTGTTTTACAGATGAAATTGAAACTCAGAGATATTAAATAAGAATGTAGAAAACTGGCCTCAGGTAGAATTAAACTCTCTCTCTCTCTCTCTTTTTTCTTTTCATTATCTGAAATGAAGTCTTTAGGGAACTTCAGGAAGAATGTTTATTTAAGAATACTATTTCTTTTGTTTTTTACTAAATGGGGAAGCAAAATGCCAGCACTTAAATTGTATGGACTCACAGGAGACTCATTTTCTTTCTTGTCAAAGTGACCCAGCAGTTGGTTTAGGTGCTTGGGGACATAATAACTCTTTCAACTCAAGAGGGTACAATAGAGTCTGTAATGTTGGTAAGAACAATGCAACTCTCTAAAGCTCTATTACTTGGCAGTCCTAAAATGGTTAAAAAGTGGACAATGTATTTGTAGTTGTTCACAGTCCTCAAATATCATTTCAGTGTTGGGAAATCCAAAGACTGATGTTATTTTGTATGTTCCTTTTTTTTCTTCTTCTCTAAAACTGGGGTAATCAGTCATCTTCAGGCAGTCAAACCAGTTTGATGGGTACCCCTCCCACTTCCCCCATCAGAAACTGGTTTCAGACCTTAGTGCTATTTGGCTGATGGTTAAAGTTGGATCAACAGGTGTAGCAGTGAAAAAGAAAAACACAAAAAACTTTGCAAACTACACAGAGAGATTTTGTAAATAGAAATAAAGGCTGTGTAAACATAGCAGCTGCACTTTCTCCACTTTCCATTGCATAGTAGACACTCAGCAGAAAGATATCACAGTAGACAATCCACAATTCACAAAATAGAGATTATTTAGAGAGTGGAGGGGGAATGGTGAGGGTGTCTGGCTGCTCCTGGTTTTGTTCAAAAATTCTGGTCAAAACTTTTTATTCAATTAGCTAACGTGGGAACCCTGAAGAATTTTCAGTGGTAAAAAGGTCACCAAGACAATAAGTGAGAACTCATTTTATTACTAAGGAAGTCAGCATAATTCTTTGTCGACACAGGAGGAAAAGGATCTGGTAAGGTTGGGAACTAGTACAGTCCATGAACAGTTGGGGTGTGCTAGAAGAGGGTCTAAGATGATGGGGCTGTTGTATCAGGCAAGATGGAATTCAGTAACTCTAGTCATCTTCCTGGATGCCACATGAACTTTGCCTAACCTCTCCTTTTATTACCTACAAATAAAGTGGCAGAGAGGAAGTAGGCAATAGTAGGAGCTGAGCAGGTATAGCAGGATTTTGTACCAGTTTGTTGTGTTTAGTATTAGATTCTTTTTATATGTTTTAACAGATTAGTACTTTTTATGTGATTTGGAAGAATTTTCTCTGAGATTCTGAGTCTGAAAAACTCATTTGAATTAGTTTTGTTTCATGGATTCCTAATGGTTTTAGTGAACAAAGAAGAACCTGAGCAAAGAAGAACCTACATCTTTTGGCTCTGGCTGGTTTGGCTAAGTGGATAGAGCGTTGGCCTGCGGACTGAAGGACCCTGGGTTCCATTCCAGTCAAGGGCATGTACCTCCATGAAGTTCCTCCCTGGCTAGGGCCCGGGTCGGGGCATGTGCAGGAGACTGTAAATCAATATATTCCTCTCACATCTATGTTTCTCTCTGTCTTTCCCTCTCTCTTCCACTCTCTCTAAAAATCAATGAAAAAATATCCTCAGGTGAGGATTAAAAAAAAATTACCTCTTTAGGTTCAAGATACTAATGAAATTTGTTACTGAATCCAGGGTTATATGGGTGTCCCAAATGTTAACCAGACTAGCTGGTAAATAGCTAACTTTGTCAGATAAACTTTTATGAAATTTTTCCAAAATTAAAAATATAGTCAATTAACCACATACACTTTAATTATTATAATAATGGTTTATATTTATTAAGCACTAATTACTTTTGGTTGCCATGCTAAGTACTTAATCTGTAATCCTTACAAAGGGTACTATTATCAATAATTTTATAGATAAGGAAACTGAAAGTTTAATAATTTGTTCAATAATTTCTCAAGAGCACACAGCCAGCAACTCATGAACATAGAATTTAAGCCAGATATGTTATATGTCAAAGTCTATGCTCCTACTTACTACACAATTTTATGAAGTTTATAATAGCAAAACATTGGAAACAACTTGAATTTAAACAAAAAAAGATTGGTTAACTTATGCTCTAATCAATACTGTAATAACATACAGTAATTAAAGTTATCTTTAAAAGCTTATTTAGAGACAACAGTTTGGTGGTTACCAGATAGTAAAGGGTAAGGGGGTCGAATTTATGGTGACAGAAGGAGATTTGATGATAGGTGGCAAACACTCATGCAATATATAGATGTATTATAGAATTGTATACTTGAAACCTCTATAATTTTATTAGCTAATGTCACCCCAATAAATTTAATTTTAAAAAGCGTATTTAGTGATATGGAAAATGATATATTGCTAAGTGAAATAAAAGCAGGCTATATAAACAGTATATTGAGGATGATGTCCATTTATAATACATATATATATATATATATATATATATACACTCTATTTAATAAAAGGGTAATATGCAAATAGCCAGAACTACAGAACCGAACAACCAATCAAAGTGTAATATGGTAATGATATGCTAAGGCTCCTCAACCACTCCTTACAATGTGCACTGGCCACCAGGGGACAGATGCTCTAACCAGTAGGTTAGCTGGCTGCTGGGGTCTGGCTGATCAGGACTGAGTTAGAGGGCCTGGACACCCCCTAAAGCCCTCCCTCGGTCCCTCCCCAGCTTGATTGTGCACCATTGGGGTCCCTCAGCCTGGCCTGCACTCTCCTGCAAACCGGGACCCCTCAGGGGATGTAGGAGAGCCAGTTTTAGCCGATCTGTAGACCACTCCCTTGGAGGGCAACAGAGGCAGGACTCAGGGCTGGCAAGCGCTGCTGTGGCAGTGTGAACCTCTCTCAATGGGGACTGATTGGGTGTGAGCCTGCGGCATGTGCAGTGGCGTCGGCAGGCATGAATGGGAGCGGCAGGTAGGAGCTGCAGGTGGTGTTGGACTGTGGGTTTTGGCCCCATCCCTGCTGGCCACCCCGAGGGACCCCACCCATGCACGAATTCGTTAAAGATGGTATCACTGGGTGTTGCAATTATTAGTGTATATGTTTATTTTTCACTTTTGAACTTTTCTACATTTTCCAAACTCTCTACAATTTACATGCATTACTTTTCTAATTATGTAAGACTCTTCAATGTTATTTAAAGTGGAAGAGAGAAATACAGTACAGAGTAACAAATATACCATCATCAATTTTGTGACAGATAACTAGAATTTTATGGTGAAAGAAGGCTGAGGAGAACTTAACATATGAATGTAGCTGTGATACAAATGCAATTTCTTTTACAGGTGCAGCCACCAGTGAAGATATGTCTCATAATTTTCCATTAGCCAATATCTTATTAACCAGGGCCATGAGTAAGCACAGTCATATCCTGATCATTTTCCTCCTCCTTGAGTCGCTTTCCTCCCTTGAGTTCTGAGCCTCCACCCTCCTACTTTCCATCTACAAGTTATTGGCCTCACTTTCTCAACCTCCTCTGATGGTTCCTTCTCTTCCCCTCACCTCCCTTTACATTTCAAAGAGCCCCTGACTTGGCCTTGATTCTCCTCTTCAACATCTACCTCAGATGAACACAAAAAAACAAAACAAAACAAAATTAAATGCCTACAGGAGCCAGGCTAGTAACAAGTCAGTGAAGCAACTCCTTGATTTCACAATTCCCCTGGCCCAATGTTAGCCATCTCCACCCCAGTAAATAGCATATCCACCAACTGCTCAAGTCAAAAATTTAGAAGCCATCTTTTATTGTTCCTTTTTCCTCATCTTCACCTCTTCACATCCAATACATCAGCAAGTCCTGTTGGTTCTAATTTTAAAATATATATTAACAAAACCAACAAACCAACAATATATATGTAAAATCTCAAATCCTTTTCTTTCCCCTTTTAGCCTCGATGTTGCATAGGCTATTTATAGGCTATTTCAGGTTTACCATAAATGGTCTTTTTTGCTTTTATTCTTGCCTGACCATCATCCATTTATCATTCTCAGCCAGTTGTACCAATCTTAGGATTTGGAATTGAAAACTCAGATGTGGCTCTAGGTATTCTTCCATTCTTCCTATTGAAAAAGTAAAATATACCTAGCTTGTCTGAATGGTCACAATTCAGAATTAATTTATTAACACTAAAAAAAGTGAATTCACTTGGGTTTCCTAGCAGCTAAATATTTGGGAATCTAAAACACACACACTCACATACACACACAATTTGTTTGCTCAGTTGTTCTGCTAACTTTGTACATTACCACCTTTAGTGGTTTAAAGCAACACATATTTATTACTACCTTGGTTAATAATGGTTGATGGAGAATTGATTAAAAGGAAAATTCTATTCTATTCTTAATTCTCATCCACCTGTAAAGAACAAAGCAGAAAGTCTGAAGTAAATTACAGTCTGAGGGTGGCTTACCAAATTTGTTTCCACTTAAGTTAGTCTTACCTCATTTTCCCAGGACTGCAGTAGTTTTTTTCTTCTTTTCTTGCCTCCTAAGCTTCTACAACTATGACTCATAGAACTAAACCTAGATCAGTTCTGCCATGTGTTACTTTCTATATTAGTTTTTTCTCAACTGCTTAAAATGACATAAGCAAAACACATTTTTTTAAAGCTTAAACACAAAGTTAAACTGTCTAACAATTTCCCAATAAGAGAAATTGGATTTAGCAGAGGAGTAAAGCCATTCTAATTTTTACTATATAATATAATTTTCCCAGCTATTTCTTCCACAGTTGCTGATTACAGAATTTCCAGTAATCTCATTTAGATCTTGGAAATTAGAGTATGTTTTCCTAAATGGTAATTTCTTGTTTACTAACCACATTTTACTTTAGAAATAAGCCATGTTGAAGTTGACACTGTTTCTGTGTTGCCCTTAACGTGAGGTCTAGCAACTTTTTTCTTTTTTCTCTTTTACTTTTCAAAGAACTCTCAATTGTTCTTTCTTTTGATTTAAAACACTGTTGCGCTTTGAATAGAAATATATAGTCCAGATTGTCAAAGTTTAGGGATTCTCTAGTTTGTTCCCAACAATCTAAATGAGTGATACTAAAATCTTTATGCAAGTTATTTTCATTAACATTAACCTTATTGTTATATGTGTCATCAAACGAGTATTATGAAGTCAAGTAAAAGTAAGTTAGTTCATTGGTTATAAATCTTGCCCTTGCATTGGAATTACTGAGGAATCTGTAAAGAAATATTGATGCCTGAGACCTACTCAAGGTTCTGATTTAATTGGCCTGGGCATTGGGATTTATAAAAGGTCCCAGGTTATTCTAAAATAAGGCTAAAGTTAAAATCCATAGAATTAGGCATTACAACACAAAGATATCATTTTTTTATACTCGAGATTGGCTGTATGTATGAAAAAGGAGGCAATATATTCCTTTTTTAAAAGTTGTTTAAAAGAACACATTTATTATTTTACATTTCTAGAGGTCAGAAGTTCAAAATGGGATGGACGGGGCTGAAATAAGGTGCTGACAGGACTGCATGCCTTCTGGAGACTACAGGTGAGACTGGTTACCAATTCCACCTTCTCCACTAGAGGCTGCGTACACACTGACTCCAACTCCTTGGCCTGTGGCCAGTCTCTCTCTTCAAAGCCATTAGTGTAGCATCTTCGAATCTCTCACTGACTCTAACCTTTCTGCCTCTGTCTTTCACTTCTAAGGACCTTGCGATTACTTACATTGGACTTATATAATCCAGGGTAATCTCTCAACTCAAGATCCTCAATTTAACATCTGCAAAGTCCTTTTCCATGTGAGATAACATAGTCACAGGTTCCGGGGATTAGGATGTGAGTATCTTTGGGGCTGATGAGGGGGTGTGCTGCTGCCCTATACAAGACCCATAGTCTATAGTTGTTTTCCTCTCCTAACTTGACACTTTCCCTGATGCCCTTTCTCATTCTGGTGGGTGAAACCACATTTGTATCTCCAATTCCAGCTGCGACTATTCATTGGACATTTCCTCTTGGGTGTCCCACAGACTCTGGAACCTGTGCTTCTCACCTTTAGGTCTTTGCACACTTGCTGTCCTGGTTTAAACACCCTTTTCTCCTGTCATACTGTCTTCTTTTTCCTTTATGAGTCGAAGCATTCCCTTCTCCAGGAAGCTTTTTTACTTTTTTGAAATATTGAGATATAATTGACATATAACATTGTGTAAGTTTAGGTATGCAACCTGATGGTTTGATATTTATATATTACAATATGATTATCACCTCTATCATGTCACATAATTATCATTATCATCATTATTTTGTGGTAGAAATTTTGAAGTTTATAATCCAGTATTGTTGATTACAATCACTATGCTGTACATGAAAGCTCAAGGACTTATCTGCTAGTTGCAAGTTTGTACCCTTAAAAGATGTCTCCCCAATTCTTCCACCCTTCCCCACCCTCTACATCACAGAAGTCATCTTTCTCTGTCTACGTGGTGTACCTAGCAAGCAATTCAGAGTTCAAACCCCAGAAAGTGAGGGTTAGAAATAGTAATTTATTTTCCTGTCTGCTTGAAGTCAGCCTCTTGTTGTCTCATTTCGTATGTGAAACACGCTGTCGGTGACTGAACGATCATCTACCACTTTTAGGGTACACACTGAACTTTCAAGAGACATCTCCTGGACAAGTAATTCAGAATTTAGTTGATAATGTTGGTAAGCACTTATTATATAGACTAGAGGCCCAGTGCATGAATTCATGCATTAGTGGGGTCCCTTGGCCATGCACTGCAGCCCAGCCTTACCTGCCAGCTCCTAGGGCTCCAGTCTGCTGTCAGTGTCAATCCAGCACAGCATGAAGTAGTGTGCAAAAGTGGCAGGCAGCCCAGGAGGAGCCGAGTCTGGGCTAGGCGTTGTGCCGCTCCTGCTCATCTGGTACTGCTGTGCCTGTCCCCCCACCTCCACTGCTTGGGCTTGCAGGGGGAGTGTCCATGGGAGAGACTCACACCACTGCATCTGAGCTTGCCAGCTGTCAGCCCAGTGTCTGGCACCCATCTGTCAGCTGAGCTGTATTCCTGCTGTGGGGTGCACTGACTACCAGGGGGAAGCTCCTGTGCTGAGAGTCTACCCCCTGGTGGTCAGTGCATATCATAGCTACCAGCCAGTTGTCAAGTTGCTTGGACTTTTATATATGTAGATTGCAATTTGGGATAGGGTGGTGATACATTTCATTTAAGTCTCATGACAGTTACTCTTTTACCATCATAGGAGAACACTGCAAATGAACTACCTATTTACACACTACTTAAGAACAAAATAGAGATGGGAAAACAGAAAAGACAAATCAACAAACTAATATTTTTATGTCTTACAAGTTTGCTTTGGCTAGCATACTTGCTGAAAGTGAAGAGACATTTCCCTTTTCAGAGTCTCTACCCCTAGTGTGACATATCAAAAGAAAAAAAGAATTTAAGTGCCTGAAATGTAAAAAATGTATCAAGATAATTTTGAACTTCTGGATTTTGAACAACCATATGAACTTTTAATCTTAAACGTTTGAGCTTCAAACTGTAAGAGTAGACAATTTTCCTCTTAAATTCTAAATATTCCCAAAGTCTAGTGCCCAATAAAAGTTATTTTATTTTTATTATTTTAAAACATTTTTATTGATTTCAGGGAGGAAGGAAGAGGGAGGTAGAAACATCCATGAGGAGAGAAAATCATTGATTGGCTGCCTCCTCACACCCCCTATTGGGGATTGAACTCACAACCCGGGCATGAGCCCTTTACCAGAAGCAAACCCAGGACTCTTCATTCTGCAGGCCAATGCTCTATCCACTGAGTCAAACCAGCCAGGACCAATAAAAGTTATTGATAAAGGTAACTAACATTTAAAATTTTATTTATTAGTAAAATTTAATGACTAGTAAAAGCAATGTTTGACTTTTTCACAAGGAGGGTGCTGCAAGTCAGGACCACGAGTGTCCAGCCTGTGATATCATAAGCTGTGCTGAATAACAATTTGAAGAAAACTTCCAATTCATGGATATACATCTAGGTGCATAGCAAATCATGTAGGTATAATCATTCAATCCATATCCTAAGAAACTGTCGAGAAGTTACAGTTCAGTGGGTTGTGGTGTGTTCTTTTTAGTAGAAAATCCCATCTACCTTTGTTATAAAAAAAATTCTTTTCTTTGTATTATAGGTAAAGGTTTTTAGATTGATAACCTTGATTTCTCCATAAAATCACATTCTCTTTGCTTGAGTTCCCCTGAGTTATGCACAAGTCTTCCTGCTCTGAATCCAGTTTTGTTTTTCTGTTATGGTTTCAATGTATGCTGAAGACAAGTAAAATTATGAAAGTTCTTTAGTCTTGAATTCTGTCAAGATGGTGATGTCAGAGAGACATACAAATTAGATAGTGATAGAAAACTTGAGCCTGGATTTACAGGAGGCTTATTTTTCCTTCCTCTCTTTTAAAATATATTTTTATTGATTCTAGAGAGAGGAAGAGGGACAGAAAGGTGGATGAGAGAGAATCATCCATTGGCTGTTCCCCTACATGTCCCCTCACCAAGGATCCAGCCCGCAGCCCCCACACGTACGGGGAATGGAACCTTGATCTCCTGTTTCACGGGCTGATGCTCGGCCAGTGAGCCGCGCTGACTGGCTTTTCTTCTTTCTTTTCCTGTTTAGCGGAGTGTGCGATAGAGGGATACAAGGAGGGCAGTCTGATAAACACCTCTGCTGATAGTTCATATGAAGACTTTTTTCCTAGAAATCTAGTCAAAATTTTAACAAATGGTAAAACTGCTTTCCATTATAGAAAAGCAGTAGACAAAGATCTTCTTAACTGATGGTAGTTGTATAGACTCAAGCAAGGGCTTTCAGGCCGGAAAAATTAAAGCAAGTTAGAGTTTTAACTTAATCCAAATAATATGTATTGAGTACCCTCAATGTTCAAAGTATTGTGACATGAAGGAGCTTAACAGTTGATAGACCATTACACCTTGAAGCACTTTCATGGTTCTGTTCTTTACACTTAATGGTTGACTATGTGTGATTGCCTTCAGTCCCCTTTGTTTCACCAGAAGTGTTAATAGTGAATAATTGTGACCACACCGTATTTAAGGCATTCTCACCATCATTTGTCCCTTCTTAATGGAGAACATTTATTTATTTAACAAATACTTTACAGTCCTGATAATCCAATATATTAACGCCAGAGGCCTGGTGTACAAAATTCATGCATGAGTAGGTGCCAGAAGCCAATTATCTAGCTCAGGCCTCTTAATTACTGGTAGGCAGATGGTATTCCCACGTCCTGTTAAATATCTTAGGAATTGCTTCCCATGTTCCCTTTTCACCTCAGCTTGGGCATCAAAGAATCCAGAAAAAAAAAGGTTCTTTTGGGTCATCAACATAACAGGCCATACATAAATAAGCATCACTGACGTGCAGCTCATAAGACACCACATAATTAATAGCAGCCCCACTTTGGGCACCAAAATTTGGGAACCCCTTTTCACGACCCGTGTGATTCAGGGTCCCCTGTTCAGGGTTCAGGTTTCTGGAGGAGGCCGCATAAAAATGAATGAGAAGACTCAGAAATATATTTATTTGGAAAATGGGGGCCAGGCGGTAGGTAGTTCAATTCTAGTGAGAGAACTCCTACTTGCTCTGGCTTCACCACGCCTTTTATTAAGATTAAAATCATAAGATACAGCTGTATCCCCCAGGCCAGAAACACCAGTAAAAGTCAACCAGTAGATCTTTGTAGGACTAACACGTGGGGGCTGCTTCAACCATCAATATCCCAGCAACCAGCTCCAACCCCTCAGAGCAACCAAGGTTGACCAGCCCTAACTCCCTGTCCACAGCTCTTTATTATTAAAACACAGATTAGCTTCCGGCAAGTAGGGTCCTAGGCCTGGCCAGTAATCAGGGCTGATATGTGGGGCAACTGGCAGAGCAATGGGGGGAACCCCGTACTGCTACCCACCTTGGCTGGCCTGGCCCCACCGCTGCTGCCAGTGGCCTCCTTCTCAGAGGGCTACCCCTGGTTGGCTTGCCGGCCAGCCCTGCTTCCCACTGCTGTCCGTCACCTCCCTCTGCGGGCAACCAGCAGGATGATCCAGGGTGTGGGGTCCGCTGGCACCTGCCTTGGCTGGCCTGGGACCTGCAGGCTGGGGGCAGCTCCTGTGTTGAGAGTCTGCCCCCTGATGGTCAGTGCACTTCATAGCGACTGGTTGTTCTGCCTTTGGTCAATTTGCATATCGGGCTTTTATTGTATAGGAGTAGTATACTCAAGGTTAGACTATTTGCTCAGATCTGAGAAAGCAAAACGCTATTAGAAGCCTTCCATTGTTTAGTGCTTCTCTCCCTCCCACTCTACAGAAGTGTTAAAGGTCATACCACACTCCCTATTCCAGATTTAGTCATTTAACCACTTGAACTATATAAACCTGGGGTGTTTAAAATAGTGTTTTCAGCCAAAACCGGGTTGGCTCAGTGGATAGAGCATTGGCCTGCAGACTGAAAGGTCCCAGGTTTGATTCTGGTCAAGGGCATGTACCTTGATTGCGGGCACATCCCCAGAAGGGGGTGTGCAAGAGGCAGCTGATGGATGTTTCTCATCGATGTTTCTGACTTTCTATCCCTCTCCCTTCCTCTCTGTAAAAAAAAATCAATACAATATATTAAAAAAAATAAAAGTTTTTTCAGCGACTAAAGAATGGCAAGTCATTATGTTGCCTTTTACCTTGGCAATGCATGAATTACTAATTCAGGTCATGAGGAAAATGTTTACCTCATTTTTGGAGTATTTGAACCCACTTATGGAAAACAAATCTTTTAACACACATTTGCAATCACATGAGATTTGATGCGGCGGAATTCATTTTAGTATTTTAAAAAGATAACACTTTAAGCATTCGTGGGCTTATCTTTTCTTACTTGCCTCCCTCCCTCCTCTCAAATTTCCACGTGGAAGTTAAAATTCAGTTTGCTTTTCGAGCCCATCTCAAATATCCCTCTCTAGGAAACTACTAAATCTCTCAAATTAACATACAGTAACTTTTTTTCTTCTGACTCCTCCACAGTACTTTCTTTTGTTTGACCCTCACCTTTTGCTTCTCTTTCATATTAGGGAATTGCCAGTATTGTAAACATTATCATCTTTTTTTTTTTTCTTAAAGGCCTTATGACCTTAAAGAGTCATAAGAGTGAAAAACCACTTTCCTGCTTGGTTTTCACTTAATACACGAGGAAGAATGCTTTGCTGCGAATTGTGGGCGTGCAGGGGAAGGTCACCGATTAGGATGATCTGGGCTGGTTTCCATCCTAATATAATGTATCTTTTAAAGTAACCCGAGAAGGAGGGGCATCTAACTTTCACACTGGAAACTCACTAGAGGGAGGAAAAAACACACAAAAAGGGCCCTTCAGAGACCTGCAGGCAAAATCCAGCCTTCACGCCGTCTCAAGCAGCTGCCTCAGGAATCTCCCCTTCCTTACGACGTGGGAGAGGTCTGGGGCGACGGCAGCTGCGCCGCAACGCACCCTCCCCGTTCCTCGCGGACGCGGCCCGCCGCCCACCCCCTCCCACACGGCGGCAGCTGCCGAGGCGTCCCGGTGGGAATCTCCTTCCAAGTCCCGGCCGAAAGCGGCGGGCGGGCAACAACAGCTGAGCGCAGCCGGCGGCGGGGGCTCTGCTCCCCTCAGACGGGGAGACAGCAGCCGCGCCGGCTCCAGCGCTGCCACCTCCCCGGCACGCCGCGGTCCCTCAGGTGTCTGTCCATCTCCACGTCCAACGAGACACCTGGGTAACGCGGGGCGGGCTCCCTCCGCGCCGGGCAACCTCCGGCCGCCACAGAGGGAGCGTCAGACTCTCCGGCTCAGCACCTTCCCAGCGCAGGCGGTGGGAGGCGCGGAAAGAGCCGGCTCCTGCAGGGAAAGGTCTCTCTTCGGCCGGCCCGGGCCACACCTGGCGCTGCCCGAGCAGCGCGCCCGCCCGGGTAAGTGTCTCTCGCGGTGCGGCGTCCCCCGCCCTCCCTGGGCCCCCTCGGCCGCCGGCGCGTCCCCACCCGCCTCCGCCCGCGCACGCGCACGCCGCGCCCGGCCGCCTCGGCGCTGTCATGGCGGCGGGGAGCACCGCCCCGTGGGCACGGGGACGGCCGCGCGAGCCGAGGCGGGGCTGGCTGTGGCGGTAGCATCCTCACCGGCGCCCGCAGCCTCCGTCCCGGCGGCCGTAGCGCCAGCGGCGGCTAGTGTTGCAAAGGCCGATCGCAGGGGCGGGGCGGGCCAGGAAGCCATGGAGTTCTGTGCAGCCGCGGACTCCCGGGAAGCGGACTAGGGAAACTTGGCGGCTGCGACCAGGTGCACTGACCTCCCTCCCTCCTCCCTCCCCGCGGTCTCCGCCAGGCCTCCCCTCCCTTCTGGCCACCGCACACCTGCCCGCCTCTCCGCCGGGGACCTCAGGTGTCTGCGAGGTGCCCCACTCCTCCCCCTGGGCTGAGCGGGGAGGAGAAACGCCGCCCCCTTCCCCCGCCTTTTCCTGCCCGGATCCCCGCCGCCACCTCGTCTCGCTGCTCCCCGGCGGGGGTGAGCACGGGTCCGGCGCGTCTAGGTGAGGAGTAACTTTCTGCCCCTGTGGGAGCTCGTGGTGGGCCCCGTCCCCCGCCCCCCCCCCCCCGACCCCTCCGCTCCCGGCGGCATTTCTCTTTCGGTTGCACCTGTGAGGAGAGGGTGCCCGGCGCCGGGACCTGCGGGTGGGGGAGGAGGAACCTGCTCTCGAGCCGCCTGCGCCCGCCTCCCCTCCGAGCCCCGAGCCTCGCGTCCGGGAGACGCGGGTGGCTGCTCGTGGAGAGGGTGTGTGTGTGTGTGTGGGGGGGGGTCCCTTTCGCAACTTAGTGGACGCGCCATCAGGGTCCCCCTTCTCCCCTAAAACACCCTAAAACAAAACCTAGCTTATTGAACGTTTATCTGATCTTCCAATAGGGTTTGGCGTTGTTGTCAGCCTCGGGGCGAGAGATTGGACAACTATTCTCCAAGAGGAGGAGGGCGACGCCAAGGACTTTCCACTCGGACTGCTTTTGGGGGTTCTCCGCAACTTGGGGGAGAGCGAAGGGACCCTTTCCGTGTGTACGTCGCGTGTGCGCATTCGCCGGGGCCAGCGCTTGCCGGTCCCGCAGGCGGGGACCCGAGCGCCTCGGGATCTCGCCATGGCCAGTGAAGACGTGACCGTCCCTTCCCCGCCGCCAACAGGTGATGACGGGGGAGGCGGAGGGAAAGGAGAAGAGACCTCTGCCGAGGAGGGAGCCCCGTCCCTGGCCCCGGGGCTCCCCATCAGGGGCATCCGGATGAAATTTGCTGTGTTGACCGGGCTGGTTGAAGTTGGAGAAGTGTCCAATAGGGATATCGTAGAGACTGTCTTTAACCTGGTAAGTGGGCACCTATTTTAAAAGCATCTATTCTGTCGATCGGATTGAGGAACCAGCAGTTGGGGGGGGGGGGGGGGGAGCCATGTGCTTTACTCAGACTTGAGGATGGCTTTTTCCATGGGCAGAAGCACCAGGTTCTGCTGACCTACATGAAACGGTGTCTTTGTGTCTTTCCGTGCGTGTAAGGGAAATGATGTGAAATGAAGATGCTCCCGTTCGCTTTGGTACTAAGAAAGTCAATGTTGCTAGTGGAAGTATTTTGGGGCTTTCCAGAGGAGTTGTATTCTGTAATTTTTTATTTTTTTTGGAGAGATATCTAAGTAAGTTTGCATTTCTCTTTGCCCTGTGGAATGAGTTGTTGCGACCTCTTTTCGGGACTCAGGAAGTAATGTAAGTGGTAGGGCTACCTTTTGAGTCTGCCTAAGTTTATAGTTTGCTCTAAGTTTTGAACACAAAATTTTGTACATAGGATTGATGAGAGATACATTTGCTGCAAAGTTAGCATTTATTTTCAATTTTGACCAGTCCTGTTTTTAGGCATAACTAACAAATACCAAATTTTGGAATGAATGTAAGGTTATGTTGTGAAAATTGAATGGCAGTTTACTTTTGTTTTTTAAAATCTATTACTAATTTTAGAGAGGAAGAGAGAGGGAGAGAGAGAATCAGTGATAAGTCATTGACCGGTTGCCTTCTGCACGCCCCCTACTGGGGATCCAGCGGGCAACCCAGGCATATGCCCCGACAGCGAATCCAACAGTGTCCGCCTGGTTCATAGTTGAAGTTCAATCATTGAATGGTTGAATAGTTATTTGAAAAGTGGATTTTAGCAAATAGGATAATCTTTGCGTGTTTTTTTTTTTTAATTCATGTCTAGCAATTAAGCATATTTGGTCACTGGAAGTTGCTGGTTAAACCATTATGAACTATGAATGTTATTTTATAAAGATGGACATGCAATACTTTCCTTTTCTGTTCTCTGAAATGTCCCTCCCTTTTCTTTTCTTTTCTTTTCTTTTCTTTTCTTTTCTTTTCTTTTCTTTTCTTTTCTTTTCTTTCTTTTCTTTTCTTTTCTTTCTAGTTTTTTAGTTTTTATGAGTTTATTTGAGCCACACTGATGACATATGCTGAGAGTAAGATCTCAGATGCTCCAGAAATGGTTATTTTTAATGAGGGCTTTTCAGATTTCATTATTCCAACCTCTGTTGCCCATCAACTTTTTAAAGAATAAAAAGTAAATTTAGCCTTAAAATACTTCCTCCTCTTCCACATAATCACCTGTGTTAGAACATAACAGATGGGAACAAATATGAATGTGTAGTAGTTATAATAATTATTTAGCACCTTTCCTTGTTCCGTTTTCAAGGTTAGGCTCGTTTTATTTCAGGGCAGTTAATTATTTCCTTCACTACGCCTTTGCTAATAGTCTGGTCACCTGCAATACAACTTATAGAATGAGAAAATAGCTAGATGAAACTCACTTTTGGAATATGAAAGCTTTGAACAATAGGGTATTTCTCTACCAGTTTGTTGTATTTGGAACTTAGGTATAAACACCTATAGACCCATGTTTTTAACTATGTATTATGGAAAATTCAAATACACACTAAAATAGAATGGTTTAAATAGTATAAAGAACCCTATTACCTTAAACAATTACTGTTGTTTTGTTGGATTGTGTGTGTGTGTGTATGTATGTATGTATGTTGAGCGGGGGGCACTTTAAAAGTTTATGAGCCTTGCCCTTGTCGGGTAGCTCAGTTGGTTAGAGCACTATTCCTATACTGGTTTGAATTTCAGATCAGGGTACAATAAGAAGTAACTGATGAATGTATAAATGAGTGGATCAACAAATCAATGTATTCTCTCTCCCTCTCCCTTCCTCTTTCCCTTCCTTAATTTCTTTCAATAAAAATAATATTTAAAAACAAACTAAAAGTTTGTGAATCCCAAGGAGATAAATGGTAGATTGATATATTCCTTTACTTCAAAATAGAGACTCTTGAGTTGAAAAGTTTCCTTTTCAGTTTTTTTTCTTCACCCTTTATTAAGCCTCATGTACCTTGGATGATAAATACATAGCTGTGATAGTGATAGATGGTAATTATCACTGTTTGTGTGTTAAAGACAAATTCCTCTGGCAGAAAGAAAATTTGAACTGCTCTGTTCTTTGAATCACTTGCATTTTATTATTAAGGAAAATTAAAAAATGTGGTAATAGTTGCTTATATGATGCCCAGAACTGTAGGCCTGTTAGACATTTTAAGGTTATTGGTTAAGTCCCTCACAGTTGTATGTTTGCAGAATAATAGATGCTCCTGTAAAGGAGAGGGAAAATCTGTTCAATTACATCCACTCATCACCATCTTTCTCTTCTCATAGAAAGCAGAGAAAGTTGCTGAGAGGACTGGATTAGTTCCTTTCTTTCCATTTTCTCTTATGATACTTTTCATGCTCCTTCATGGATATATAGGGTGTTGGCAAGTTTTCAGAATATGGGAAACTGAATATTGGGGAGCTGAAATGTTGGGAATTTGGTAATCTAGTTAATCTCAATGTTGTCAATACAGATGCACCTAAATATTTCTTAACTGATGGTTGTCAGCCTTAGCCTTAATTCTGTTCAAGGATGGGAATTGCACTGTTATAATAGACTAGGGGCCTGGTGCATGAGATTCGTGCACTGGGAGTGGGTTGTCCCTCAACCCAACCTGCCCCCTCTCACATACTGGGAGCCCTCAGGGGATGTCCAACTGATGGCTCACCCCCAGCCTGCCCAAGGCCTAAAGCTTCTGGCGAGACTTTAGGCCTTGGGCACCCAGCCATCGCCCTGCTCAG
This sequence comes from Antrozous pallidus, assembly GCA_027563665.1. NCBI lineage: Eukaryota > Metazoa > Chordata > Mammalia > Chiroptera > Vespertilionidae > Antrozous > Antrozous pallidus. Next base: position 59,108,384 of record CM050516.1, on the reverse strand, counting down.
CTCAGCGCCAGCTGCCTGCGACCACCTGGCCCCAGGGGCTGGGCGCTCACCACCACTGCCATTTCATCTCCACCCTCGGGGCCGGCCCTCACGCCACTTGGCCCAGCCCCCGCTCCTGATTGGCAGGTAGCATAGCCAATCAGGAGCAAAGGTATGGTCAAATTTGCATGTTTCTCTTTTTATTATATAGGAGGGTGATTGTTTTACTTAAAATATTTAAAAATATTTACATTTTTTACTTATTTCAGAGAGGAAGGGAGAGGGAATGAGAGATAGAAACATCAGTGATGAGAAATAATCCTTGATTGGCTGCCTCCTGCATTCCCCACACATGGAGCCTGCAACCTGGGCATATTCCCTGACCAGGAATCGAATCGTGACTTCCTGGTTCATAGGTCAAGGCTCAACCACTGACTATGCTGGCTGGGCTAATAAATGATTTTTATTTTTATTGTTTTTTGAATTTTTATAAAAGATTATTTGAGCTAAAATGAGGTCAGATGCTTCCAGTAATAATGTGATTTTTAAAAAGTTATTGCTACTTACCAGGCAGGTGCTTTACATGTTTTTTTAAATTCTTTATACCTCCTGTTATTGTGCTTTGCTTTATTGTGCTTCATGGGTGGGTTTCTTTCTTTTTTTTTTTTTTTTGACTAATTGAAGACAAGACCCTCCACTAGTAAAAGATTACATCCTGCATTATTGTGATACTGGTTTTATGTGGTGGTCTGAATCCACAATATCTCCTAGTTATGCCTGTGTCTAATTTTACAGATAAGGATACTGAGATAGCAAAACGTTAACTAGATTGCTTCCGATTTGATGATTCTGGGAATGGCAACTTTTCCAGGAATATATCTGAGTCTTGAGTTGATGTAGAATTGTTTGATTCCCTGGCATTTCTTTATAGTTTAGGTATAGCTTTCCCTAATGTAAGGGCACAAAAATCATTGGTCTTGCTAAATATTAATGGTGAAACTTCCATCAGTACATTCAATTTCTTATTTAACATTCAAATAGATTTAAAAAACTGCTTTAAAAACATCTTAAAAGTAAGAGAACATTTTCATTTTTTCACTCAGTATGTGGATGTAGAAAGTTGATCATTAGCTTTTTGTACAGTTAATACATTGGGTTAAAATTTCTAAAACTGTAAAAGTCGGATGTAGACTACAGAATATATAACATGACTAAGTAATGAAATACTGTAACAGTATAAGCCCTGTCAACCTTCCATCTATCTTAACCAGTATATTACCAATAATGTTGATTCCTCCTGTGTGCTCCTCTTTTAACCTATCTTTACAGGATTTTTCATTAGGGAGTTAACACTATTATCTACACTAATAAAAGAGAAAGATGCAAATTTACCATACCTTCACAAGATCCACCAGCCAATCAGGAGTGGGTATGCAAATTACCAAACAAATATGGTGGGTTAATTTGCATATGCAGGCACTGAGCAGCTGGGGACAGAGTGGGAGGGCAGAAAGGCAGCTCCAGGCCAGAGCGAAGATGGTGCCAGCAGCCAGGGTGTCTAGACCTATATAATATCCTATATAATAAAAAGCCAATACGCAAATTGACTGAACAGTGGAATGACTGATCGCTGTGGCGCACACTGACCACCAGGGGGCAGACACTCAATGTATGAGCTGCCCCCTGGTGGTCATTGTGCTCTCACAGGGGGAGCACCGCTCAGCCAGAAGCTGGGCTTATAGCTGGTGAGCGCAGTGGCAGTTGTGGGAGCCTTTCCCACCTCTGCGGCAGTGCTAAGGATGTCTAACTGCCGGCTTAGGCCCATGGGGAGTGTGCCTAAGCCAGCAGTTGGACATCCTCTCATGGCTGCTGGACTCGGAGAGGGCGCAGGCCAGGCTGAGGGCTCCCCTCCCTAGTGCATGAATTTTGTACACTAGGCCACTAATAGCTATCATAACATTTTTCTTTTTTTTTAGCTATTTATTTGTTTATTGTTAATGCTCATCTGAGATTTTTTTTTTTTTTTTTGCATTGCTTTTCAGAGAGGACTGCAGGAGGGAGGGGGAAAGAGAGAGAGAAAGAGAGAGAGAGACAGAAAGAAGCATCCATGTGAGAGAGACACATTGACTGGTTGTCTTCTGCATGTGCCCGACTCGGGGTCAGCAGGGAATCTGCAACCAAGAGATGTGCCCTTGACTGGGAATCGAACCTGCAACCCTTCAGGGAGGGGGGGGGGGAGAGAGAGAGAGAGAGAGAGAGAGAGAGAGAGGGAGAGAAAAGGAGATGCTCTAACCATTGGGCAACCAGCCAGGGCTCAGGTTTTTTATTAAAATAAGATTATGTTCCCAAAGGACTTGTATGCATGCATATTAGCATAACACACAGATACTGGGGCAGTGGGGCTTGCCCGGGGTGGGAATGACTTTGGGGGGTCAATTGGGGAAAAAGGAGACATACATGAAACTCTATACAATAACCCCCCCACAAAAAATGTTATTAAAATAAAAACATAGGCTATGTTCTATTGATTCTCTTTGACATATTAACTACTATAATAAAGTTGTACTATTAAAATTAAAAAAACTCTGATCTCGAGAATTGTCCAAATTAGTGGTAGAGTTATATGGTAGGGCCATATAACTTGAGAAGTCTTTTTCTACAAAGTTCTGCCTTCCAACTTTGCTAATTTGACTTGTATTTACTCTGCTATAAAGTCCTTTGAAATTTACCAACCTTCTTGTAATTCCTTTTGCAAGTCAGTTTTACAGATAAGTTTTGATTAATGGTACACCTGTGTATTCAGGTGTTTCAAACTTTTGGTCAACTTTTACATTTTTCAAAACCATTTTATTTTTGTCTTCATCTGCATGCTGACGTTATTTGTCAAACATTTGGATCCAGAATAATTAATGTATTGGCATGTTTTCAGGAACTTGATGCTGAAGTTAAGTCTTCTATCAGGTAGTTAAAGATATTCTGCGTTATTTAATTCAAGAATAGTGTTTCTCATGATCTGGTGACAAATGCATATTTTCATGAAGTTTTTTGTTTTGTTTTGTTTTTTGTTTAAAGAGTATAAGAATTTAATTAAAGCATTGATGCTTAAAAGGTGGAATATAGTTTTTGTTATGGTAGTATCCCCTTATTTGCAGTTTTACTTTCTGCAGTTTTAATTATCTGCAGTGACTCATCCAAAATGAATGAAGAGAAAATTCCAGAAATAATTCAAAAGCTTCAACCCTTACCCATTAGTCATTTAGTAACTGTCTCATTTATTAGTGCATTATTATAGTCTTTATGCTTAAGTAACTTTAATAATTTAATAACTAGAGCCCTGGTGCATGAAATTTGTGCATTGGGGGGTGTGTGTCCCTCAGCCCAACCTGTACCCTCTCCAATCCGGGACCCTTGAGGGATGTCTGACTGAGTGAAAAGTTGGCTCTGGGCCAGGGGAAGGTGTTGCCGGCAGCCAGGGAAAGGAAGGCCCATTCATGCACAAATCTTTATGCATCAGGCCTCTAGTCTGTATATATAAAAAGCTAAGTGACCATCCGACCAGTAGCTGTGATGTGCAATGACCACCAAGGGGCAGACACTCTGACTGGTAGCTATGATCACACTGACCGCCAGGGGGCAGATGCTCAACGCGGGAGCTGCCAGGGTGCAGTGACTTGGCAACATCGGTTCTTAGGTGATGCTCCCTGGAACCAGAGAGCCCAGTTCTGGGGTGTGTCACCCGAGAACTGCCCTCTCACAATCCGGGATCCTTTGGGGGATGCTGGGGAGTTGATTTCAGCCCAATCCCTGCAGGCTAGGCTGCTGGAGAGACCTGCTCACTGTGCAGACACCCTTTAAGCTGGGGCTCCGCCCCAGGTATGGGAGGGACCATAGGAGGTTGGCTCTAGGGTGTGTCCAGCCCTTCTTATCTCGCCCAAACCAGCCCCACCAGCCACCTTCTAATTAATTTCCTTTCAGTGTGCACAAATCTGAGCACCAGTAATATTTACAAATTCAGGTTGCTGCAATCATTATATTCTAACTTTATAACTTTTTTGTTTCACTATGTAACTAGTATTAGCCTTATTGGTTCTATAATATACTATGTAGTTCTTGGAATTTACTTAACAGCCATTGTGATTTTCTTACAAGTGACTTATTTTTAAACATCTTTATTGAGGTAAAATTCATAGGTGTACAGTTCAGGGATTTTTAGTAAGTTTACAGAATTATGGAGACGTTACCACAATTTAATTTTAGAACATTTACATCCTTTGTTCAAGATGTTTTATAATTTTAGCTCTTAAATTTAGGCCTGTGACCCATTGTGAGTTAACTTTCATATTCCATGAAAGAATGCTCCGATAAGAGTCTAAATTCATCAATTCTGTATGAGCATATCCAATTGTTTCATTGCTGTTTGTTGCAAAAGGTATTGTTTCCCATTGAATTACTGGGCACTTTTGTCCGAAATCGGTTGACCATACGAGTAAGGATTTATCTGGACTGTCAATTTTCCCCCCATTGTTTTATAAGCCTATTGTACAATTACCAAACTGTCTTGGTTACGGTAGCTTTGTAGTAAGTTTTGAGATAGGGATGTATGTTCTCTGTGTTCTTTTTCCAAATTGTTTTTCTAGGTCCTTTGCATTTTCATATGGATTGCAGGGTCACCTCATCAGTTTTGTAAAAAAACACGCTAGAATTTTGATGGGGAGGGTTGAATCTGTTGATCACTTTGGAGGAATATTGAGTTTTATAGTCCATGAATATAGAATGTCTTTCCATTTATTTAGGTCTTCCTTAATTTCTTTCATCACTTTTTGTAGTTTTCAGTATATGAGCAGATGAATTATTTCTGAGTAATTATGTTTTGCTCTTAAAATGATTCTGCTGGCATTTTGTGCATTGACATTTCAGGAGGAGGGATAAATATTTCAGAGTATATGAGTAGATATTACTAGATTATTCATTAATGTTCTTGATTAAAAGAAATTTGGGTGAATTTGTGGATTTTTAAAACCAAAAATCTTTAACGTAATAGATTCCATCATTTAAGCCCCTGTGGGTAATGTAGTCTTCTTTCCATTTGAATTGGTTTATTTTGAACTGATAAATCATTAGTGAGTTGAAAAATCATAAATTTTTTTCCCTTTGTTAATGAATACAATAGGAAACTAAGTGAGCTTTTTGTTTCTCATACTGACTTAGCTGACCTAATCTAGTACATTTTTATATTATGAAGTATCTATTTTTATCACATTCTTAAAAATACTTTTAATAGTTTTTGTGTACTTGATAGAAAAATGTCCAGGATACATTTAAAAAAATATATATTTTATTGATTTTTTTTACAGAGAGGAAAGGGAGAGGGATAGAGAGTTAGAAACATGGATGAGAGAGAAATATCAGTCAGTTGCCTCCTGTACACCCCCTACGGAGGATGTGCCCCGCAACCAAGGTACATGCCCTTGACTGAAATCTAACCTGGGACCCTTCAGTCTGATGGCCGATGCTCTATCCACTGAGCTAAACCAGTCAGGGCACGTTTTTGTTTTATATTACTTAGTTAATAAATTGTCTTAGTAATTTTTGTTCTTCTAGAACTTTTCACAGTGATTGGAACTTCAAAAGTACTTGTGAAGTTATGTGGAAATGTCTTACTCTTTTCATGAAATATAATCATTAGTAAGTTTAGTTTCTATTGTCCTTTGCTGCAAAAGGTATGTTGTTAGTGCATATTTCTTTTATTTTCTCACTATTATAAACACTTGTCAGGCAGTTTACATTTTTCATTGTACAATTTTGAGTTACCTCAATATCTGTTTTACCCCTATTAATTTATTTTTAAAATAGTCTCTTAAGTCTCTTTTAGTTTTTTTCCGTCTACTCTGATATTATTTTATTAGTTTCCATGCAATTGGATATATACTCAGAAACCCATGTGTGGATTTCTAGTGAATCTTTGGCTTAAAAGCTGTTGGGACAAAATACAAAGTAAAAAACAAAATAAAGGAAACAGTAAAAAAAAAAAAAAAAAACTCTTAAGGTTAAACATTTTTTTTTCTAAATAGTTAATTTCATAAAACTTTGATTTTAGATTTTTAGAGATGTTTTTATGTGGCCCTAGCTGGTTTGGCTCAGTGGATAGGGCGTCGGCATGTGGACTGAAGGGTCCTGGGTTCGATTCCTGTCAAGGGCACATACATGCCTGGGTTGCGGGCTTGATCCCTAGTAGGGGGTGTGTAAGAGACAGCCGATCAATGATTCTCATCATTGATATTTCTATCTCTCGGTCCCTCTCCTTTCTTCTCTGAATTGTGTATCTTTTGATTCTTCAAAGATTTAATTGAGTTTGTCCAAGATTAATATGTGTTATTGAAATGTTCTTTTGTGAAGGAGAGATTTCTTGTCGTTGGAGGTTTTAGAGGACTTCATATTAGGGACTTTACAGAGTGGATTCTTACTTAAGGTAGGAAATTGGACACCAAATGACTCCCTTCTAAGGTTATATAAGTATCTGGTGTTCATGCTTCAACTTTAGTTGTCTTTTTGCATCTGGGTCTTTGCATTTATTTGTCAAAATTCTATTATTCAGATTTATCCTAGCAATCTTTTAGGAATTTATGTTCTATAAAAATTAAAGTTTTAGAGTGAGGTGTGGGGCTGGGTTTCCTATGTATACTCTTACAGAAAGATGAAAAATTGATGAGGTTTTGATTACTTATATTTGTTAGAGATAAATCTGTTGCTTGATAACTGAAAATACTTTTCTCCTTGCCTAATAAGATCTTTGTTCAATGGATAATGACTTCATTGGAGTGATATTTTTATTTATAGACTACTAGAGGCCCAATGCATGAAATTTGTGCAAGAATAGGCCTTCCTACCCTTGGCTGCTGGCACCGGCTTCCCTATGGCACCCAGAGCCTGGTTTGGCTCACTTATGGTTCTTAATTTTTAGACATTTTTGGGCAGGACCAGTTTTTTATATTCAGTGATGGTGAGTTGATCTATGGCTCTTGAGTGGAAAAATATACCAGCTGTACCGGTTAATAATGTGGATTTTGTAATCAAAGAAAACACAATAATTTTAAGAGAAACATCAAAAGTGCCTTATTTAAAGTAACATCCATCGCTAGCTACACATTTCCCTCATCTTTCAAGTAATTTGTGGATAACATCCAAATAGAATTTTTCTTATTTTGAGGCAAACCGTTCAGAGACCCAATTTTCCCCTTCTTCATACGTTTTGAAGTGCTGCTCAGAAAGAGCGTGTGCCATGGATCAGAACAAGTTGTTATCTGAAGGAGCAAGGTCTGGTGAACACAGCAGGTGGGTTAATACTCCCAGGCAAGATCTTTTAAGATGTCTTTAACTGGTTTTGAAGTGTGAGATGGTGTATCATCATGAAGCAAAATTACTTTGCCTTGTCTTCTGGCTCATTCTGGTTGTTTCACGATCAAAGCATGGTTTAACTTGATTAATGGTTTCACCTGGTTTTAGAAACTCACACCACACCTTCCTGATCCCACCAAATGCAGAGCATTGTCTTCTTTTCGAATCGATTTGGCCTTGCAGTCAATGTTGATGGTTGACCTAGATCACAACCCATGATTTTGTGCATTTGGGATTCTCAAAATAAATCCATTTTTCATTGCCAGTCACAGTTTGATGCAAAATAGTCTTTCATGCCATTGAAATAACTTTACTTTTGGTTTTCCATTTGTCTTTCGTTTAGTTGATGTGGCACCCATTTTTCTGCCTTTAAAATCTTTCCCATTGTTTGTAAAGGATCAGAAATTGTTTGCTGAGCATTGTTTAATCTTTCTATGAGTTGTTTTTGAGTTTGACATGCATCTTCATCCAATGCTTGTAATTGTTGGTCTTCAAACTTTTTTGGTTGACCTGGATATTCTTTGTCTTTCACATCAAAATCATTACTTTTAAAGCATTTAAACCAGCATTGACAAGTATATTGAGATAGAGCATGTTTACCATAAGCTTCCCGAAATATTCAGCGGCACTTTTCTTCAAAATAATGCATTAAAAGTTTCCTCAACTACTCTTTTTTTTGGCACAGAATTCAACATTTTAAAATGTAAAAATATCTGATATTATCTATGATAATATTTGACATATGAAGTTTTAAAGCTTGTTGTCAATACAACAAAATAGCAAATAGCATACATATCAAATGGCATATATATCAACATATGTGTAACTCTATCTTTTGAAAAAATCTGCATTATTAACTGGTACACCTAGTATTGATAATTTGTATGCTTCCCCCCTCCCCCAGTAACTAACAGTTATTATCCTATCCTAGCTAATCAAAGAGTAATATGCAAATCGACTGTACCTCTGACACACCAACAAGCCATGCTCATAAGCCATGCCCATAAGCCAATCAGGAGCAAATAAACCCCAACCAAGATGGCTGTGGCCACTGAGAGCAGGAGGGAGGCTTGGGTTTCCCTGGCAGTGGAGGAAGCCAAGCGTTCTGCCTGCCCTTGCCGGCCTAGGCCTCCACTCAATGCTACAAAATTTCAATTATAGAAGATATATCCCAGCAGGAATGGTGGCAACCACGGAGCTGGAGAGAGCAGAGCTAGGGTTGCCTGGGTGATGGAGGAAGTCAAGCTTCTGCAGCCCTAGTGCCTAGGCCTCCACACTAGGCTACAGTTTCAATTATAGAATTTAAATAAACCATTTTACATTTCTCCCAGCAATGTGTAAGAGTGGTAGAGCATGTATGTATACAAGGGCATGAATACTAGAGGGTGAGAATTTTTGGGAGCCATCTTAGAGCCTGTCAACCATACTAACTCTCCCTTACTGATTTCTTCATTCTATCTTCAGGATCATCCTTACTTATTCCACCTTTTTTTTTTTTTTTTTTAATATTTTTAGTGATTTCACAGAGAAAGAGAGAGGGAGAGAGAGAATCATCAATGAAAAGAGAGAATCATTGATCAGCTGCCTCCTGCACTCCTACTGGGGATTGAGCCTGCAACCTGGGCATATGCCTGTGACCTGAATCAAACCCAGAACCCTTCAGTCACAGGCTGATGTTCTATCCACTGAGCCAACTCAGCTAGGGCTACTTATTCCATCTTTTCAAGCAGAGCATAGCAATGTTTCTCAAAAGGTTTTAAAGGAGCTCTTTGCATGAAATAATTAGTTTTAAAGGTCACAAACTTTCTAAGATTGTTATGAAATATTATCATAAGAAATACCTTTCTATGGAGAATTGAGTCAGAAGGTGAAGGGTTTGTGTGCCCCAGCACCTTAAGAGCAAGGGTTGGTACCAAACATCTGGGGACAAGGGTGCCCTAGGCCAGGGCTTCATTCCCTGTCACTCTGTTGTTTCCACTGCTGGCTTGATTCCAAACCTGCTTGTTTGCCTGAGTGTAATAGAGGTCAGCTGTGGCCAGGTCTTTTCCTCCTCAGCAGAGTAGATACCTAACCCATATTCCTTCCCAGTGCCCTGCAGGCACCGAAACCTTCTTTGAACACCAGACTTAAATAATTTAACCACATTTGAAAGAATTTACCTTATTAGCTTGAATATTTGTTATACTATTTTGGTAACATATTGATGCTTTTGAGAACTATTGAATTAGGTAGTATAATTTATCTGTTTGCTGAATATCTGCAGATTGTTATGTTTTGGGTTCTTTATTTTAATTTCTATTCTATAGGATTTCTTTTACCCCTTGTTGTTGGGTTATCAACTGTCGTTTTCTTTTCCCACTTACCACCTTAACCAATTTAAGTATAGCAATACTGTTCAGTGGTATTGAGTACACTCATATGGTTGTACAACTATCATTATCAGAATGGATTTCATCTTGTAAAATTGAATCTTTGTGTTCATTAAGTAAAACTACATTCTCCACTCACCCCCAGCCCCAGGCAACCCTCATTATACTTGTCTCTATATATCATTTTCTTTTTTACCAATAATGATTTTTATATTAACAAAAATACAAAGTAGAGAGGAATATTTTTACATTATCGCAGATTTCAATTTTTGACATCTTAGAAGAAATTTAGAAACATGGTAATGCTGGACTAATTTATGGTGAATGATTTGTGACTTACTTGAAGGTACTGTATGTGACAATATTAGTTCAGTTCAGTTCTTTTTCTACATTTAATAGTTCAATATGAATGCATTAAAAAAGGATATTCACTGAATTCACATTTGGTAGCTGCTAGTTGGAATGGAAAATTTTAAAGAAAGTAGAAAAATCATCAGACTGGATAATTCCTAGGAAATAGTACACAGTTTTATTTCCCCCTCCCATTTCCATCATGTACCTGTCATTTGTTTAAATACACAGGTCACAATGTGGGTTTTAAAACTGTTTTCCCAGTTCAGTGAATTGCCTAAGTTTCTTCCATTACATTCATAGTTTCCTGATTCACTTGGCTATACTGAGAAGTATTGCCCTGCATTCTGTGGCTTCTTTGTTCATTATCTGTCCTCTGTAGTTGTTTATTTGACCCATCTTAGTGCCCTCCAGAAGTAGAAATGCAGTGGTAAAGATTATGGAAATTACTAAAGAAAGCTGTATTTTTAATTCTGTGGGTTTTCTTTTTGTCAAAACCTTGTGACATGCAGTCTCTGGTAATCCTAGCATTTTTATGGGGATTTCTCTGACAGTTGAATTGTGCTTTTACTACTTACAGTGTTTGAATCTCAGATTTACTATAATCTTGCATTTTTCTTCTTTTCTTCAGTTTGTTCTTTATCAGCTTTTAATATTGGATGGTAACTTATAAATTAACCAGTCTAAGAGTTTTCAGTTCCCTTTAAGCCTAGTTTTCAAGGGAGATTTTATTTTTTGAACATTTAAAGCCCATTTAAAGTATATTAAATATTATAAATAGCTGTACATTGGTTTTCTTGCAGTATATATAGGTACTTTTACAGTTGTAATTAAGCACACAAATTATAGAATGAGACTTAAGGAACAGTGAATACTTATAGTTCCATGCTTGAAGACCAGATTGGTAATATCAATCTCCTGTACTTCTAAGTAGTCTTAATTTATTGTACATGGTGGGTCTTAATTTATTGTACATGGTGGATCTTCTGTGTTTTTCCCTAAAAGCTTGTGTGTTGCATGAAGAAAACTTACTGAGTTGTTTTTTTACCTATTCACGTACTATTTTTCACTCACACTAAGATGCTATTAATTGTAAAATGATCATTTTACGCACCACTGAGAAAGAGATAACATTATTTAATTCTAAAACAATGCTTTCTTATCACTTAGACTTTTAAAAAACTTTGTTAATAATTACAAATGTAAAAGTTGCAAGAACAGCCCTGGCTGATTTGGCTCAGTGGCTAGAGTGTCGACCTGCAGACTTTGAAGGGTCCTGGGCTTTTATTCTGGTTGAGGGCACTGCGGGCTCAATCCCTTATGTGGGGCATGCAAGAGGCAGCCAATCAATGATTCTCTCTCATCATTGATGTTTCTATCTCTCCCTTTCCCTTCCTCTCTGAAGTCAATACAAATATATTTTTAAAAAGTTGTGAGAACATCTGCATATTATTGTTTTATTAGTATATTCATCTGTTAATAATCTATCCCATTTATTTTATCATTTCTTGCTTCTCTATACATGTATGCAGTTTTTTTCTGGCATTTTAAAGTTGAACATACTCCTAAATGTCATAGTGTATATTTCTTAAGATGAGAGATATCTTTTACATAACCAAAATATAATTTTCAGCTTTAATTACTCAACAAATTTAACTTTTTAAAAATAATATATTTTATTGATTTTTTTACAGAGAGGACGAGAGAGGGATAGAGAGAAACATTGATGAGAGAGAAACACCAGTCAGCCGCCTCCTGCACACGCCCCACTGGGGATGTGCCCACAACCAAAGTACATGCCCTTGACCGGAATTGAACCTGGGACCCCTCAGTCCACAGGCCGACGCTCTATCCACTGAGCCAAACCGGTTTTGACAACAAATTTAACTTTGATACAGTATTTTTAATACACCATCCATATTTCATATTTTCTTGTGCTTTTTCCTTCTCTTTCCATTAGTATCCACTCTAGGGTCAGGTACAGAGTTTACCTATTGTGTCCATTTAGTTTTTTTTAATCTGGGATATTTCCACAGCCTTTCTGTATCTTTTATGATGTTGGTTAATTTAATGATACAGTCTTTTTATTATTTAATAGTGTTGGTCATTTAAAATATTTGCCCATGATTAGGTTCAGGTTATGAATTTCTTATAAGAATTCTACATAAATGATGTATTTTTCTCAAGGCATCAAATCTGGAGTCCCATGGCATTCATTTTGTTTTCATTATATGCTTAAGGTGTCTGATTTCTCCATTTTATAGCTATTATTTTTACCCTTGCAATTTATAAACAATCTGTGAGGAGATGCTTTAAATCCATGCAATTATCTTGTTCCTCAGCAAAATTTCTCCCTAGATTTTGCATCATGGATGATTTTTGCCTAGACGAATCTCTGTAATAATAGTTGCAAAATGCTAATTTTTAAATTCTAGCATTCACTTCACAGTTACCAGTCAGCCCTTGACATTCAAGAATCCTTTGTCTTTATTTACTTAAAGGCCCAATGCATGAAATTCGTGCACAGTGAGGGGGGCGATTCTCAGCTGGCCTGCACCCTCTCGCAATCTGGGACCCCCTCAGATATCCCTCTCACAATCTGGAACTGCTGGTTCCTAACTGCTCGCCTGCCTGCCAGCCTTATTGCCCCTAGCCACTTGCCTGCCTGATCACGCCTAACCGCCTCTGCCTTGATCCCTGCCACTGTGGCTTTGCCTGGAAGGTCATTTACTATCTGGTCTAATTAGCATATTATGCTTTTATTATTAAAGATTTATTTATTTCTTTATTTTAGATATATGTTCTTGGATTCCTTTTTTTTCCTAGTTATTAATTTATTACTGTTCTTAATTATTTTGATGCTCACATTTTTATGAACTTCTGTACATTATGAGATGATTAATGTTCCAGGCTAATCTTTTACCTCTCCTGGAATGAGTCACTTTTCTGAGGAACTTAAGTTTCTTTCTGGAGAATAGCCTTAGGATTTGGGTGCTAGGTATTCTCATTATTCTGTAAGTAACTTTGTTTCTGGGTTCCTTCAATTGACAGAGGGAAAAACATATGCATCTGTATGTGTAAATATGAATATCTGTGTACTTATATACACACACATTCATATTTAATTTTATATTAGTGGCCTGGTGCACGAAATTCATGCATATATACTACCACACACACACAAATCCCACCTACTAAAACGAATCAGAACTTGTTTGCAGTTTAACTTCTTAGTCTGGGGGTATATATTTACAGTTGACTCTTGAAAAACATGGGGTTAGGAAGTGACTTCCCAGGCAATTGAAACTTTGCGTAAAACTTTTGCCTATCCAAAAACCTCACTACTAATAGCCTGTTGACAGAAAGCCTTAACGGTAACATAAACAGTCTGTCAATACATATATAGTATGCTATATTATATAACATATTCATACAATAAAATAAGCTAGATAAAAGAAAATGTTATTAAGAAAACCATAGGCCCTAGCCAGTGGGGCTCTGTGGTTAGAGTGCTGGCCTGTGAACTGGAGGATCGAGAGTTTGATTCCAGTATGGCACATACTTGGGTTGCAGGCTCAATCCCCAGCACTGGTTGGCATGCATGCCAAAGGCAACCAATTTATGTGTTTCTCTCACATTAAAGGATGTTTCTCTCTCTCTTCCCCTCCCTTCCACTCTCTCTAAAAAAAAAATCAATGGGAAAAATAACCTTGGGTGAGGATTAACAAACAAAAACCATAGGAAGAGAAAATGCATTTATAATATTATACTATCTATATTGATACCATAAATTTGTTGTCTGTTTATGAGATCAATCATGTCAGTCAATACCTAACATCAATATATATTGTCTTATGTTGTAGAATTGTGCACCTAAAACATGCAAAATTTTGTTAAGCAGTGTCACCCCAATAAATTCAATATATAAAAAAATACATCTTCAAGATTTGGCTTGTGAAAAAATATATTGTTTTATATGACACAAAACATGGTAGATGTTATGTGTGTTATTAGCACTGAATACAAAATTGAAAAGGTAATGTGAATATTTTGTTTTTTACAGATATAATGATTCATTAATTGATAATGAAGCAACAGTAATATTAGTGATTGCTTTATGGTAGCCTTTGGTAATCAGTACAGTTGCATCATGAAAGCCTAGCCTATACACTAAGGAATGAATAGTTACAATATTTTTATGGCATACAGAAATACAATCATATTCATAATACAGTGTTGCAAGCATTGTTATGTTAAAAAAAAAAACCCACTCACCTGTGCTGATAGGCTGATATGCAGTTTCTCCAGTTATGAGAGAAAGGCATTCTATACAGCAATGTAATTCTTTTAAAGCAAAGTTATAAAACAGTAAGAGAACTAAATATTAAATGTTTATTAAATATCAGTCACTGTATGCCTGTGAAAGGATAGTCTATCAACTTCCTTATAGGTCTTGCACATGATGTTCTACATGATGAATGCTTAGGAGATGATGATGATGATGATGATACTGATGGTGATGATGATTACACAAAAATGTCTCATATAGTTCTTGTCATACAGTTATTAGATTGTCACACCAAGTCACTCACACACATCCACAACACATACGTTTATTAACCTGTGCACCATGAGATTATTTACTATTAAGTGGAAGTGGATCATCATAAATGTCTTTGTCATCTTTATGTTGAAGCGGAGGAGAAGGGGGAAAAGTAGGGGTTGGTATTGCCATTTCAGGGGTAGCAGAGGGTGAAGAAGTGGAGGAGGTGGAAGGGGATGAAGGAGAGACAGGCACACTTGGTGTGATTTTATGAAAATACATTGTAATTTCTGTCTTTTTTGCTCTTTCGTTTCTCTGAACATGTTTCTGTATGTTTCTCTGAACATGTTCCAGTCCTTCTTCCATTAGTTGCTTTAGTTTCAGTGCTCGTATCTTAGAAGGGTCCATGTCATAAAAGAAGTCAAAAGCAGTCTTGAATAATCAGAATGCTTTTCCAGGTTATCTAATGTTATTTTGTTTTCTGGCACTACTTCTGTGACTTCTTCCTTGAGCCTGGCAGTGGTTCTAAAACACTCATCTCCATCAGGTTGACTTCTGTTAATTCCTCTGGAGTGGTATCTATTAGTTACTGATTTTATCCCAAGATCCATATCTTGATACCCTCATTTTCTACCTTTGTTGTGATATCCCCAATTTTTAAAATGATTTCCTTGATTAGTTTTGTTGTAACCTGTGAAGTCATACACAGCATCTGGACATAGTTTTTTCCAGCATGTATTTATTGTTTTGAGCTTGATAGCTTTCATGGATTTTTCTATAACAATGATGGCATTTTCAATGGTCTAATCCTTCCAAACTTTTGTATATTCTTTCTATTTGGGTTATTTTCTATAGTGTTAACAATCCTTTCTATAGAGTAATGTGTGTGATGAGCTTTTTGACCCCCTAATCTAGTGGCTGTATTATAAATGTGTTTGGAGGCAAGTAGACCACTTCGACACATTTGGTGTTGAACTTATGGGGTTCTGGGTGGTCATGCGCATTGTCCATTATTAAAAAACTTTAAAAGGAAGTCTCTTACTATCAAAGTACTTCCTCACTTCAGGGACAGAGCATCAATAGAACCAATCCAGAAAAATGGCTCTCCTTTGTCCATACTGTGTATAACCAAAAGATTGTGAATGGCATCACATATTGTCTATGTTTATGTACATAAGTTTTGATATATTTTAACTTTTTAAATAATAGATTTACGTATATTTAATGGTAGGAAATAATAAAATAGATCAATAACTACATACATTTTATGTATTTTTGATATACCTAACTTAAAAAAAAAATTTCTAGGCTACGTGGTTTGTGAACTTCTTAAAATTGTTGCAAATCTATAAAAATTTTCCAGTATATTTATTGAAAAAACTAAGTGGACCAACATAGTTTAAAAACATATTGTGCAAGGTTCAATTGTATAGTCAAATACTGTGTTCATAAATTACTTCGATTAGCTCTTTAGATATGATTATGATATTAATTTGAATTGCAGTTGAATTCTTAGTTTCGATTCTAGTTGCCAAATACAGTCTTGTGAAGCTTTTGTCCTGTGCTTTCTTCTAAGAGTTTTACAGTTTCAGGTCTAACATTTAGATCTTTGATCCGTTTTGAATTAGTTTTTGTATATGGTGTAAGGTAAGGGTCTACAGTCATTGTTTCTTTTGCATGTGGATATCCAGTTTTCCGAGCACCACTTGTTGATAAACCTGTACTTTCCCCTTTGAATGGTCTTGGCATCCAGAATATGCTCTTTGGAACTTTCCTATTTTCACTAATAGTTTCTCATGGAAGTCTTCCTCATTATTTTTTACATATAGCTAGCTGTGTGTGAGTGTATGAGTGTGTGCGTGTGTGTGTATGTAAGTGCCATAGATTATTTAACCAATCCCATATACTTGGACTTGTAGTTTGCAAAATTTCCAAATAATGCTCTAATAAATTATGCCATTCAAATTTTTTGTTTGTTTGTGTGTGTGGTTAGAAGCGTACCTCCAGGTTATATTCCTAAAAGTAGAATAGCTGGGTAGAAGTGTACATGTTAGATATTAGAAAATATTCACTTTTATGTGGGTTGAACCATTTTGCATTCCCACTAGCTATATGAGAATGCCTGTTTACTCACAGTCAGTATTTCAAGCTTTTTGATTTTTTTTTCTTTCTAGTCTAATGGGTGAGAAATGGTATTTCATCATAGCTTTTCTTCATACCTATTAACAGTTACTTCTGGTTTCTTGTTTCCTGCAGCCCCTGGCAATCACTAATCTACTTTGTCTCTATTATTAACTATATTTAACATTTAAACTTTGTTGTCTAGTTTTCTTTCATTAGCACATGTGAAATAATTCACTAGAGGGATCTTGAGAGTGCTTGACATTGGTTTAATGATAGAATAAGAAATAGAATGGAGGGTCCAGAATAAAAAAACCTAAAAACAGCAATGCAGAACAGTAATGATATGACTAATGAGTGAATCTATCATCAAGGAAAAGTTATATTCAGTTATCTTTTATTTAAATCCTCACTCAGTGTGTTTTACTGATGAGAAAGAGAGAGAGAGAGAGAGAGAGAGAGAGAGAGAGAGAGAGAGAGAGAGAGAGATGGATTAGTTCCTTCCCGTACACATCCCCACTGGAGCTTGAATCTACAAACTAGATTATGTGCCATGACCAGAACTGAATCAGCAGCCTTTTGATGCATAGAACTATGATCCAGTGAACTGAGCAACACCGGCCAGAACTATATTTAGTAATCTTTTTAAAGAACCAGGGAATTCTGCATTTCTTACTAGAAAGTATATGGGAAAAATACTGAAAATAAATAAATGGCAAATAAAAGTAGAAAGAGTACTCTTTTCTACCTCTAAAATGAAAAGAAAGTAGATATTAATGTCTACTTTTCAGAGTTGTTAACATAAAATGAAATCCTGTCAGAGATAAAATATTTGTTATTCAGAACAAGTATATATAAATGTTATCTTACTTTTACATAAACATCTATACAATTTAGCCTTACCCTGATTTTGAAAAAGATATCCAAGCCATCTCTATACTTTCCCCTTGGAAGACTAAGATTTGGTAAAGCTTGGATTGTAAATTTAAACTTAATAATTTTGTAATAAAATATGGTAATAGCCATAGTCTCCAAAGTGAGATGCTTAACATGACTCATTAAAGTACACGAAGAAAGTATTAGAATTTATATTTATTTTCTTAGTGAGTAAAAAAAGTTTCGCTTTGCAGTGGTGGCCCTCATTCTGTCAGATGGTCCATTAGAGTTATAGCTTGTGGCCTCCTGAGGAAGACTGAAGGGGGTGATAATAGAAACCTCACCTTGGTGTCTCCTTTCCGATTATTGTGAAGTGCTTACTTGTGCCTGGGTAAGTTGATTTAAAGATAAACTTTTGACAGTATTTTGTGATGAGATAAGTGATTATAAAAATTTAGTAATACCCAAAGGTCATTAGTTATAGCATGATAGATTAAAGATGAATTAGATAGTTTTTTACTATAGAAAGATATGCATTTGTCTTTCCTAAATAAAAGTACTTTTATAAATGTAAACACAATCTGTCCTTTGATGTTTAAAGGTAGCATTTTAGCTATTAGTGAGAAAGTAACTTCTTTTTAAATGAAATTTGTTCTGTGAAAATGAATGGTTGGAAACATTTACATTATCATCTGATTTTGTTGCTGAAAAGCATGTGTCACTTATAAAAATGTTTATACTTTGAAAAACATTAGAAAAATTCAGAAACAGAATATTCTAATCCATTTTTAAAACAGAGTGAATTTTGAACCTATATTTATGAACAACACTTTAATGTCCTTGTAAGAAAAATGGACAATTAAAACTGAACTTCAGCAAAACTAATGAATCCCACCTTACAGTTGGATTTACATATATTTGTGTATTTCTCTTTCTACTCTGTTTTGACATTAAAACTGACTTTAGGACTTCTAATTGCGATATCTTAATCTCTTTACCTCACTTAATTTCCTTTTCTTATTTTTATGACATATATGTTAAATTAGTATTCAGTAGTTCATATATAACTTGTGAATATGTCTATGATTTGAGTACTTAAGTTTTTTTTCCCCACAATCAAAACTTTATTGAAAAATTGACACCAAAATAGAAGATCACTGTTGTATACTTACAAAATTAAATGTAATTACATTATCCTGGCAGATTAATTAGAATTATTAAACTGATAAAGCTTTTTATGCTATACCGGTAACCCAAATTCAGGAAGCTGTGTGGATTATTAGTGCTGATTCAAAGCTGCCTCAGAGGCAAGGGATCAGTCCCTGCTTCTCTCTTCAGGCCTCTCTCTGGCCCTGATTTCTCCGCCCCCCAGCAGTCAGTGCTGGGGCACCGCGCCTGCAGCAGAACCAGTCAGGACTAAACTTCTGATTGGTTGAGCCTCTGTCGTTACTGCTCATTATGACCCAGGGTTCTTATATAATAGGATTTACTGATTATTTCCTCTGTCATCTCCATTGTAATAGTGAGTCTGTCCAGGCTCAATGTATTTTTCACTTTTAAGATTTTCCTGCTGAAAACCTGTATCTTCCATTCTTTTCACATGTCTTTGCCTCTGTCTTTGCTTTTTGAAGCTTAGTTATGATAGTTACTTTAAATCTTTACCTGATAATTCCAATGTCTGCTTCATCTATTATTGTTATTTTTCTTGAAATTCATCACATTTCTGGCTCTTGTATGTCAAGTAATTTTGGAGTGTATCCTAGAGTTTGTGAATGTTATGTTGGTATACACTGAGTCCTGTTATATTTCTTTGGGGAAGTTGATTTTTTGTTTTAGCAGGTAATCAACTTGGTTAGGGTCAGACCACAAATTCTATCTTGCTTTCTGTGTATGGTATATCAAAATCAGTTCAATGTTAAGGACCTTTGCCTTGCTTCTTTGCTTCTGTCCTGTGTAGTGCCATTCAGGGATTAGTCTGAGACTTGATCAGCTAAATTATCAAAGCTTTAGTTTAGGATGCTTTGAGTGTGTCACTTGCATAGCTCAGGGATGAGTCTGAGACTGTATGTGTTCATAGACAGCATTCTCCTCTCCCTGACTCCTGAAATCCTCTGTATCCTATTCCATTTTGTCTGCTTAAAAGGCAGGGTCTCTAGTGTTTTAGCTGCTGCTTTCATTGCTCTACTGTGCAGCTCCCTCAAGGCAGAGTCAAAGCATGCTTTCAAACACTGCTGGTGGGTGTAGAGTAGCCTTTAAGATTCGTTTAACAATACTGCTAAGGCTTGATCCTTTTGGATTCTCTCTTCAAAGCCTTGCATGTTCAAGCTCTTTCTGCCTTGGACAGAATTCAGACTTTCCCCAGCCCTAATGAACTGTGAGAATATTTTAGTTTACAACTCCTCAGTAATACTCTTGGCGGTGTTCTAAGCCTCATTCTGTGCATGTGAAGCTTTTAGTATTCATCCAGATACTCACTGGGCCCACTGTTTAGATTACTAGAGCAATTTTTCAGGTAACTTCTTCTCTGATACTCTACTCCTTGAATTCCAGGCACCTAAATTGTCTGGATTTTGATCTGTGTCCCCTCAGCTCATGAGATTGTTGTCTCCTCAGTTTCAGTGAGACAACAATCTCATGATCTTTTCAATCCTTAGAGACTGCTGTGCTCTGTTGGGTTCTCCTTCTCAAGAGGGTACTTTAAAAAGTGCCTCTAGGCGCATGGTTGGAGGTAAGCTTACCTCTTTTGTTTCCCTTCTCTCAAGGATCACAGACCAGTTCTGCCTATTGTCCAGTGTCTGAAAGTAGTTGCTTTATCTTGTTTAGTTTTCTAGTTGTTTATAGTCAGAGGTTCAACTCAGCACCAGTCATGGCCAGTGGGAGAGGTGTTGTCCAGTTTTTGTTTTTTTTTCAAACTGTATCCAGCTTTGTTAAAGATACCTTTCATAAACAATCATGGTATTTCAGGCAGGACATGGGCAGACAATTGTTAACAGTATACAACAATTTTCAAACTCGCTTCTTCAATGAACTACCAAAATCAGAAAGCCACTGTAAAATCCAATGAAGTCTTCTTCTGACGCTCTGAACAGGGAAAGTTTAGAGTGAGGGTTGACATTTCACATTAAGCATGTTGTTTAACAACTTCTCACAAGCTCACCCTGACTTTGAAATGGCAGAGAATATCAATCTATAGATCCACAATCTAAAAAGGAACTGCTGCTCTTTTGAGGAATGCCATCTCAATGGTGACACTGGAAAGTCCAGTTTGCCCAACATACTGGAAAACAATTTTTTTTGGGTCAGGTCCCAATAGGTCTCTGGGTTTCTTAAGACAGCCAGATTCTATGCTTAAAGTGGAGAGGGAGAAAAGGACATAAAAGCGAATTTTGGTTTTCCCACACGACAAGGTGTTTGTGCCAAGATGGCTAATGTGTGTCAACATCAAGAGATCCCTCCTCCCAGGAATCAAGAGGAAATTTCTCAAAACTTAGAAGGGAAAGGTATTTCTCCCCCCCCCCCCCCATGTCAGTCCAGCTTTGGAGACATTCTATTAGTACTATATGTCCTTCCCCCCAAATATAACAATGAAGTGTTCTATGTGGTAACAACATAGCTTAAAAAAGAAAAAGAAAAAAAAGTAAAACTAAATTCTGCATTTTAATAAAATTTGATAAAAAATAGTATTTCAAACTGTACAGTCACCAGAAATACACAGTTATAGAAAATGCACACACTTCACTTGGCATCTCCAGCACCTTCAGCTTTCTGCACCTGGTCTGTTTGGCATCTCCATTTTCTGCAGGATTGTTCCCATCTTTGCCAGCATCAGCTTTCCCCCTTTTCCCTTTTGGTACCTTTTCTCCCTTCTTTACAGAGGCCTTTTTAGGCTTGAGCTCTGGCTTTGGAGGAGCAGGTTTAGCTGATACCTGGCGGATCTTCTCTGTGGTTCATCCTTCACCTTGGCTTTATCTCCTTTAGCATCCCCTTCAGCCTTTCTCTTGGGCATGATGGTGATGGTCACGGGACGTAGGGATGCAGCAGCGTGTGCGACATGCTCGGACCGGGGGTCGATGTTCAGTTATTTTTTAATGTAACAATTTATTAAATAGATTTGCGTTGCTTAACAAATTAACCCAAAATGTAGAGGCTTAAAACAAACACACATTTCACCTCATAGTTCAAGTCCAAGTATGGGTAAGACTTCTTAGTTGTACTTTGTTAAGTAAAAGTTTTTGTGGACAGATCTTTAAAACTAGAGACGAGTTATCTGCCTCCCTTCCCCACTCCAACATACAATGGTGGACTGGCATTGAAAAATTGCTCTCCACATTCCCATTTAAAAAAGGGGGAGGACACAAAGGGGAGCCACTAGTCTACAGGAGTTCTGAAATCTGGCCAGGCAAATGTTGAAAGTTCCTCAGTTAGATCTCAAGCTGGGAGTGATTTTCCAGGGCTCTTGGTTTGCCCTCTAGGTTCTTTGTTCTGGCATCTGATTCATGTTTCCTTTATTCAGAAAGATGGCATATCTTTACAGCTGAGTGGAAATTTCAGCTTGCTTCCTTCCAGAAGAATTCAGGGGGTCCAATTCCTTTCCTCTTCCGGACTGTCTCTAAGTTTCCTCAGTCCAGTTGACCATGTTTCTGCGTATATGCCTCTTTTATTAACTTCCTGAGTTCCCTGTGAATCTTGTTGGGGTTTCATTATTAGACAAAAGCTTCACCCACAAATACCTTCTACACGTGGGTTTGTTAAAGAGATTTGACTTTATATAATTGTAGGAGGTGTTTAAGCAGTATCTACAAAGCTCTTATTTTCATGCTGATTGTGGAGTTTGAAAGTTTATGAGGCAAGCACTCAGGAAGAGAAGATGGATGTAAAGTGGAGGAGAGCAAGAATAAGCTGGCGTCTACAAGTACAAGTTGAGCCCACAGTGACAGACTATAACCCATGTCCGGTCTTGCTGGTTGCCTCTGACCTTGATGCAGTAAGTCTCCTGCAGAAGTTGGATTCCTTTGTCATGAAACTTAATACACACACCTGGCCCAGAAGTAAAAGAAGCTGAAAGAAAGTTTAGGGGAAGAAGGGGTAGTGGTAGGTCCAGCCATTATGTCACACCATTGAGAGGAGCCATCAGTTTGGTGAAAATGTGTGTGAGCTACAAAATGGCAGCTACTGAACTTTCTCCCTTTATATTTCCCACAAAAGTTTCTCATGTGGATTACCTTAACTAGGTATGTGTAGGAAGGGGATCCTGGGAAATAGAGTTCAGCCTACCCAAGTTGACACATTACAGTACCACCACTGTTAGATATCTGAGTTTTTTGTTGCTATTGGTTACAAATAATACTGTAACTTAAGTAGTGAGTATAAAGTACTTTAAATGATTTGGCTTATTCAAATATATATTTTTTGGTCATTCACTACAAATGCAAAGAACACAAAATTGATTAAGGAATGGTTTGTCTTTAGTTTCTTCAAATTGGTTGGTACTCAAGACACTTAACATTTATGCCATTGCTGTAGTATGAGCAGTGAAGTATATCTTGTTGGTTCTGTGAGTTGTGTTGTAGTGCTTTGTATCTGTCTCATTGGTAATTTTGCCCATGGAACATGAATATTATCCCTTATCAATGAGTGCATCTTATATTTGATTCTGTGCATAGTAGTTACTTGATTAATGATGATAGATTTCATTTGCAGTGATTTTTTTTTATATTCTGCTTGTCTAAATTTCATTGCTGATGCTTAAAAGCATTTCTGGTTAATTTGTAGTATAGAGCTATTGAAGATTGATTGAAGCTGTCAGATTTTTAGGTGGGCAAGATAAATGTAGTTAGTGCTCTTATTTTGGCTAATAAAGTTTTAAATTCTCTTTTGGAGGATTGTATGAAATAATGTATAAGTTTAAATTTCATTATTTAAGTTAAGCAAGCACAACGCTTTCTAAACATTTTTATTGATTTCAGGAGAAGAACAGAGGGAGAGAGAAGAGAGGAAGGGAGAGGGAAGGAGGGAGAGAAACATCAATGATGAGAGAGAATCATTGATTGGCTGCCTTCTGCATGCCCCCTACTGGGGACTGAGCCCTCAACCTGGGCATGTGCCCTTGACTGGAATCGAACCCGGGACCCTTCAGTCCGCAGGCTGATGTTTTATCTACTGAGTCAAACCAGCCAGGGATGAGTCATTTTTTCTGTAGAATTTTTCACTGCCTGGATTTGTTTTTATAAATTGATCAAAGCTTGATTAGATTATGATCAGGTTTTTTTTTTTTTTTTTTTTTTTTTTTTGTCCTGTGAATTCCTTTTAGGCAGGCTATGTACTTACTACTGCATCCCAAAAGAAAGGACATAAGTCTAGTGTGTTTCTCTCTGTGATGTAAGGACCCGGGTGTGAAATTACTGATCCAGTGGGTTTTGGTATTATTAGCTTGATACAGGTATTTTCAAGCTCCCTTTGAAACTTTTACCCTTTCCCAAATGGTGCTAGGAGTCACTAATAACCATTAATTAAATCCATTTTATCAGGAGTTCCAAACAGTGATGTTTTAAATTTCTCATTTTCTGCATTCATTAATTGGCATTTTTAAATATGAACAACTTTTTTTTTTTTTTTTGGTGTGTGAAACTTTATTTTTTAGTAGAACTTCATAAAATTAAGAATTTGAAAAGACAGGGTAAATGCTTGATACGTCACCCTTGTTTTCCATTTTTCATAATAATGAGTTGTTTTCTTAAAGGGAATTGTGTAATTGGCAAAAATTCACACAAATTTTCATTCAGACATCTTTTTACTTACGTTTCACCACAAAGTGGTATTAGAGGTTTTATCTCTACATTACAGAATGTATTGCTTTTATGCTATTTGCTTGTTTTGAAATATTAATGTAGAACAAAAAGATTAGATTTGATACATTTTTTGTAAATTACAGTTTTTGTCTTCTAAGTTTGCCATTCCTTCTAACACTATAAGAAGATACTTGATCAAACTATTAACTTACAGAAAGTGAGTCTATGTAATCTGAACCCAGAGAGAATGTGACACTGAAGCATTTCAGAGGGTATATTGCCATTGGATGAAATTTCAGGTAGGAAATAACTGCATTGTTTGGTATCAGGTAGTCAAGTTAGTATAAGCCACCTGATTGCTATTAGAAAATGAACTTTTATTTTACACAAGGAGGCGGGAAAGCTAGCAAAGACTTGTTTTAGTCTTAAAATACTTGTTTTTTTTTTTTTTTTTGAATGGGAAATGCCTTTTATTTTTAAATGCACAACTTTAGAACAAATGTCAAACTTACTTTTTTTTCATTTCTTATGGCTTATATTTTTAATAGAAAATCTGTTAGTTACAAGAAAGGGTCAGTTTATGTGTTACTTTAAGAATTGCTAACCCTTTCTAACTACTGGTTCATCTTGTTAAATAGTGATGTATTTTATTTTTCCCCTCATTTTGAGATTTTACCTCTGTTTAACCCTTTTACTGTGTTTATTTTATACTTGCTATTGACTATGTTTTAGCTCTTACTTTGATATTTGTTGAAGTTATTTGAATTAAATATAATGTTTATTTAAACCATTTGCTAGCTTTTTGATATATTTGTCTAAAATTTGAAATCTTAAAAGCAAGTTTTATAATCAATCTTTTGCTAAGTAATCTGGCTTTTAAAAGCTATTGCAAAGGTTGGTTCTACATATCATTACATCAAATGCCCATGAGATGGTGCTCATCTGTTTCACTTTTGTAGTGCTGATGTTTTGTAAGCTGGTTATAAGAATACAGAAATATATTATGCTGTAAACTTCTGGTTATTTTCTCAGTAATTAAAATGGTTATGAAGTACATTATGTCAACATCATGAAAATCAGTCTGTTATTCATCTTAGTCTATCACATTTACATATTTCTTCCCTAATCTACATTTTAAAAAACATATTTTATTAGTTTTCACAGAAAGGAAGAGAGAGGGATAGAAAGTCAGAAACATCGATGAGAGAGAAACATTCATCAGCTGCCTCTTGCACAACCCCTACTGGGGATGTGCCCGCAACCAAGGTACATGCCCTTGACTGGAATTGAACCTGGGACCTTTCAGTCTGCAGGCCTACGCTCTATCCACTGAGCCAAACCGGTTTCAGCCCTAATCTACATTTTGACTAACAATCTTGATTTGCCAAAAGTCTTCAAATGAACAATACCTGAAATAGATCTCAATTTTGATGTTCTTTAACATAAACTTCAGATTGCATCTTTGTTTTTTATAATGTGTAAATTATTTTCCCTTTCCTCTTGGACCAAGCCAGTAACACTTATAAAATAGGAGATGAAATTTAGAGCTCTTAATTTTTCCCTTGCTGTAGCTATTTGCTAAATAAATTTCCGTATATTTTATTAGAAAGAGAATGGTGTGTTGTTTTCTAGATACTCTAAACTGAGAAGCATTCTATTCTCTGAAAAAAAATTTTTTTTAATATACATTTTAGTAAAACATGAGGAATCAAGTGTATTTCTGGATTGTTATCCTTTGCCAACTATTCCTTTTGCAATCATTGAACTTTTATCAAGAGTGTTTTCTATTGAGTTGAGAAATTGAATATAGTCTAGAAGAGGTAGAAAGAATTGTTCAGAGATAACATCATGAAAAAGGCCTGACTTACTAGTATATCATGGCCCTGCCATAGAAATAGTCAGTATTCTGATTGCCTAACCTGGTTCTCATGCCACTCTGTGAATCTGGGCACCATGATTGACATTTCCTACAAGGACTGTGTGACATGAGGAAATAATTCTCCAATCGAACCAGACAAAGGGGATATGAAAGCAGTGCTTCCCATAGAAAGGTGGTAGTAACTATAACTATTACATCACTTTTTAAAGATTTTGTTTGGTTAATCCTCACTGATGATATTTTCCCATTGATTTTTAGGGAGAGGGCAAAAGAGAGGGAAAGACAAAGAGAAACATCAATGTGAGAGAAACACGTTGATGTTTGCCTCCTGCATGAACTTTGATCAGGGCCTGGTTGGGAAGAGCCTGCAGCCAAGATACGTGCCTTTGACCGGAATCGAACTCAGGACCTTTGGTCTTCAGGCTGACACTCTATCCACTGAGCCAAACTGGTTGGACTATTCCATCATTTTAAAGGGTTGCTACAAGGGTGATAAAAGCCCTAATCCAGTGGTCGGCAAATTGCGTCTCGCGAGCCACATGCGCCTCTTTGGCCCCTTGAGTGTGGCTCTTCCACCAAATACCATGGCTTGGGCGAGTCTATTTTGAACAAGTGGTGTTAGAAGAAGTTTAAGTTTAAAAAATTTGGCTCTCAAAAGAAATTTTAACCATTGTACTGTTGATATTTGGCTCTGTTGACTAATGAGTTTGCCGTCCACTGCCCTAACCTGTTTGGCTCAGTGTTTAAAGCATTGGCCCATGAACTGAAGGATCTTGGGTTCAATTCTAGTCAAGGGCACTTACCTCGGTTGCAGGCTTGATCCCTGGCCTTGGTCAGGGCAAGTATGGGAGGCAACCACCAATCGATGTCTCTCACATCCATGCTTCTCTCTCTCTCTCCGCCCCTCCCTTCCACTCTCTCCAAAAAATCAATGGAAAAATATCCTTCGATGAAGATTAACAACAACAACAACAAAAAAAAAACAAAAAAAAAAAGAAAAAAAGAAAAAAAAGAAAAGAAAAAATAAATGAACACACATGCTGCTGTAGAGCTAAGCTATATAAAAGTTTTGGGGTGTGTGTGTGTTGAGAGACAGTATCTTGCATAGCATCAGAATCATACTTCATTTTGAGTCCTAACTCTATCATTTCTTATTTGTGATTTGGGCAAGATCTTCCTGACCTATTTTTTGAATTTGTAAAATGAGACTAATAATACCAACCTCATAGGGATTGTTAGAATCTTTGAAAATAATGCCTAATGTGTAATTCCTTCTACAATTTTCCTTCTCAGAAGTTTACAGTGTGATAGAGACAGGAGTGATCCTTTATAGTAAAGAGTTAATATGCTAATTAGACTGAACAGCAGAATGATATCCAGATGAACCTGGGGCTGCGAGGGCTGGGGCAAGCTGTTGCTGTGAGGGCTGAGCCCCTTGCACAAATTTTGTGCATTGGGTCTCTAGTGTAAAGATAACAATCCAAGGTAGTAAGTGTGCAATGTGTGTGCCTTGCAATAGGCAAAGTTTTAATAATTTATAGTGGGGAAGCATTTCTTCCTGGTCTTATGTGGGAATGTCTGTTTGTAGAGAAGAGAATTGAGCTAAACTTTGAGTTTAGGAAAGGGGAGCAAAGACAAGGAGGTAGAATTTTAAAGCTTCTTGGTAAAATTGGATTGATCAGTAAGACTGTGTGGGAACAAGATGGGAGGGGAGGCTTTTTGAGATTGTGGGGTAGGCAAGTGATTGGAAATTTATTCTGTAGGTAAGAAGAAGCCATGATGATTTTTGTAGTGGGTTTATACATGGTTAAAATGCTCTTGGGAAGCTTGATGTGTTGGTAATGACATACATTCTTAACTAATTGGAATTATTGTTCAGTGAAAAAATTTTATGTATTTAGTATATTATTGATTTTAACTTCTATTCATCCAAATCAAATTTTAGTTTTATTAAAATCATTATGTAGTTGATATTTTAGTTTTACTAAGCGAATAGTGGATCTCAAATAACTAAGAGGAGCTTGGTGAAGGCTTATGTTTCTGTGTTGTTTAGATTTCAAGGCCATGAGGCTGTCTCTGGCCTCAGCCGGGGATTTCTGATGGCAAGATACTGCGGGAGTCATTTAAATATTAATTCTTACCAAAGCTATCTCGTTTTTAACCCTATTCTTTGTATCTCCATTTGTTCATGTAGATAGAAATACATATAATAGATTTTTTGGGGGGAAATACTGGTTCTTTGGCTTTAATGTACTCTCTGGGAAAACCTGTTAATGTTTGCTAAACACTCAGCTTTTAGCACTGTTTACTTTCCTGGTTTTATGTGTTAAACTATCCAGAAGAAGCTTGATTTGCTGGTTAGCCAGTTTGAACAAGTAAGACTGCAATCTATAATAATAAAAGCATGATGTGGAAATTGACCAAACAGCCGAACCATGGAACAACCATCCAGACATCCTTCTGGACTACCTTCTGGATGAAGCCGGAGCTGCGAGAGGGCCTGCCTGCTCTTGCACGAATTTGGTGCATAGGACCTCTAGTATCAACATAATCAACATAAGAATAAGGAAAGGCTGAGCACCTCTGAGAATGAGCTACAAAAATACCACTTGGATATTTTACTTTTTACGCCTTCATTTTGTAAGAGCTGTTTCATTAAATTCTCTTTCTCTACACATTTTCTATGACAGTCTCCATATTGTCTTTCCCTTTCTTTGGGGGCAAAAAACTCCACATAATACTTAGACAAAACAGAAAATGAAGATGGATCATGTGTTAATGACCATATTTATTGGTACATGTTAGTTGGCTGTAAAAAAAAAAGAATATAATTATATATCTTCCTCTTCTGCCTTATTCCTGTCTGGAATTAAGAATCATGTCTAATTTGAATGCAATAGTATATGAGTATCTAATACACTTTTTAATCATTTTGCTTTGCTGTTGGCACAGCAAATATTCTTTATGTAGGTGGTTATTTACAAGGATTATATAGATTCTTTATGTAGAATTTTACATATTGAAAAAACATTTTAAATTTAGTTTCTCCTTTATTTTGTTAAGAGCACTATGTATTTTCTTTCTTTTTTTTTGAGGAGGATATTTTTTTCATTGATTTTTCTTTTTCTTTTTTTTGTAGAGAGAGTGGAAGGAAGGAAGGTAGGAAGTGGCGATAGAGGGAGGGAGAAACGTCAGTGTTTCCGGAAGGAACTGGGGATTAAACCTGCAACCCAGGTATATGAACTTAATCAGGAATTGAGCCACTAGCCCTTTAGTATGTGGGCCAGTGCTCTAACCATTGAGTTTACTGGCCAGAGCCTTTTTTTTTTTTAAACTTAAAATTGAATTTATTGGGGTGACATTAGTTAATGAAATTATAAAGGTTTCAGACCTAGTTGGTGTGGCTTAGTTGACCGTAGTCCAAAAGGACGCAAGTTTGATTCCTGGTCAGGGGACATGCCTGGGTTGCGGGCTGGATCCCCAGTAGAGGCTGTGCAGGAGGACCAGTCAACGTTTCTGTATCACATCCATGTTTCTCTCTCCCTCCCTCTCGCTCTAAAATCTGTAAGACATTAGATTAAATCTGTATACCGTATCAGGTATACATTTCTGTAATATATCATTACTATGTAGCTTTTTGTTGTTTGTTGATCAGACTTATTATCTATTGTATTTTATCAAATCCAAGATTTATCAGTTGTACCTTTGCCATTATTTTATTTAGCATTAAGAAAAAGACCTGCCAATTTCAATTTATGATGCCATTGGTTGTAAGACACATTCTGGTTTTTGCATTTTTTTTAAATGAATTGATGATATTGAATATATGAATTTTATTTAGGTAGCATAGGAATATAGCAAAGTATATTTTTCCTTTTAACTATTTTATTTTTTGAAATTTATATTTATTGTTCAAAGTATTATATATATCTTCTCCCCCTTCTCTCCCCTTAGACCCCATGCACTCTGCACTAGCCACTCCCCAACCCCAGGCCTACAGCACTATTGTTGTAGGGTTATGCAATATATGCATATAGGTTTTTTTGCTAAAAAATCCCTCCGAGATTTGGAGACATGAAAGCATGGAACAGACCAGACTGACAATATATATATATTTTGAATAAAAACAAGGCATCAGGTGTAATACATTATGTTATTGTTAGGGAAGTATGAATGCAACTGAAAAACTTGATAAAAAAATGGCTGCATTATATACAATTGTACAGATGTGTCCCAGTTCAGCAAATTCCCTGTTTTTGAAATTAGTGTGGTCTTCTTTGTTTGTGAGGGATAAAACTTTACATCAAACTAGCTGAAGTATAAGGTTGATTGGGCTGTAGGATTAGAATAGATCATCGAATGAAAACTGTGAGAACCGGGATACTCTGGAACCAGGTGCTACAAGTAGGAAGTTGATGCCACTGGAATATCTTTCTCCATTTATGATGTTGATTGGTTTCTCTCACAGATCAGGGATGATGTCTGCTGTAAGCTAACAGTTTACATACCATTTCAGCTTTATCCCAAAGGGCCAAAAGCCTTTCTTTTTTACCTCTCAATTAAAATAACAATCTTTGTAATGATATTTACTGGTCTAATTTAGGTTACATTTTCACCCCTGGACTAATCACTGTGATCACTATGTGCCAGGCCTGACTTAAGTGTCCTTTCAATGGCCTGGGTGTGAGGTCCTGTGACTTTATTGCTGGAAGAATGGTAGGAATGGAATGGGGCATTAAAGAAAGGAGTGTTCACAGACAAAAACAGGTGTTTGTTACATTGGGCATTTAAATTGTTTCCTGATGCTGCACCGGTTTGGCTCAGTGGATAGAGCCTCGGCCTTCGGACTGAAAGGTCTCGGGTTCAATTGCTGTTAAGGGCATGTACCTTGGCTGCGGGTACATCCCTAGTAGGGGGTGTGCAAGAGGCAGCTGATTGATGTTTCTCTCCCATCGATGTTTCTGACTTTCTATCCCTCTCCCTTCCTCTCTGTGAAAAATCAATAAAATATATTAAAAAAATAAATTGTTTCCTGTTTATTGCTGCTGTTAATACAATTTCTTTTTCATATGAGATAAATCTCTCTACATAAAAAATTGGTATGATATTAAAGAATATTGGTATGAAATCATAAGAATCTAAAACTCCATAAAAGTTAGTATATAGATGTATTTTTGATATAGTCTAAATTTTGCTATTTCTCAGAAGAGGATTTGCAGAGTCTTCATATTATAAATTGTGAACTTTAACAATGCATTTTAAAATAGTTTGGAACATGAGGAAATGATAACATAATAGAGCTAAGCTGTTAAAGTGAAAGGGTTCTTAAAGTGTATGTGATTTTATGGACAGTTATATGTAAACATATACTCAAACTCAAATACTGGAATAATTGATTCGATTATGGGATGCAGGACATTTTGCTATCTCTTTCATATCATAGGATGTTTTGATTCCAAGTAATGTAAGTTCAGTGGACTTCTGACTGGTTGTCACACAGTGATAGATTTCTGATTTTTAAAATATGTCATTGCTATAAATCATTGGTTTGCTAGATTGAACTAGCAAGCTATTAAAGAACATGGCAATATTTACTGTAGATAAATGCAAATTTAAAAAGGTTCTGTGTATGAAGGTTTAAGTGATTTATTAGCCTTCAATGCACACATGAATCTGAAGTTATGTAATGGATTTAGAAAATTTCATTTCCTGTTTGAAGGTTCAAATTTGCATATTTATTCTATAATGCAAGGGCTTGATCTGAGTCAATAGGATATATAGTTAAACTCTATGTGATATAAACTTATGCTTAATCATTTTTGTATATTATATGGCAAACCTATTTTTAGGCGCGGGGAAAGTCATTAAATTTCCTTTTTTTTTTTTTTTTTGCTTGGGTGAGGAAGAAGGGAGAATTAAAGAAACTCAGACTTTATGTCTTTAGATGAAGTTGTGCTCCAGAGGTTTTCCTTGCCCTTTAATTTGGCTTTTATTTCCTGCCAAATTAATATAGTTTTCTATTAGTGCAGCAATTCTATGAACAAAGTCACAACTCACATCAGTTACTTATATTTTTAGAGTAAACTTTTCATTTTGAGATATTTGTAGATTCATGTGCAGTTGTAGGAAGTAAGATCCCTTGCACCCTTTTCTCAGTTGCCCTCAAGTAGGAAAATTTTGCAAACTATAGCACAGAATTGATATTAGTACAACCAAGATACAGAAAATTTTCATTTGTATAAGGATCCATCTATTTTCCTCCTCTGGCACTTCCCGTTAATCCTGGCAACCTCCAATCTGTTATCCAGTTCTGTAATTTTGCCATTTCAAGAACTTTATATAAATGGAATCATGTGCTAAATGACCTTTTTTTAATTTTGGTACATTTCTCTGGAGATGCATCTAGATTGTTGTGTATACTAGTAGTTCCTTTTCGTTGTTGAGTAATATTCCATGGTATGAATAAAGCAGTTAATATAACCATTTACCTGTTGAAGGACATCTGAATTGTTTTCATTTTTTTGGCAATGATGAAGAAAGCTGTTATAAACCATTTGTACAGGTTTTTGTGTGACATGTTTTTATTTCTATGGAGGAATACCAGGAGTGCATTTAGTAGATGGTATAGTAGTTGCATATTTAGTCTTTTTAAAACACTGCCAAACAGGGATTGGGGCGTGTGCTGGGGGGTGGAAGCGGGTGGGGAGAGGTCAGTGGAGTTGGAAAAGGAGACATATGTAAAACTTTCAACAATAAAAAAACAAAAATCCAACACTGCCAAACTGTTTTCCAGAGTGACTATGTCATCTTTCATTCCCATTAGCAAAGTATGAATGATTCAATTTCTCTACTTCATTGCCAGTGGTTGGTGGTGTCACTTTTTTTTTTTTTTAGCTATTCTGATAAATGTGTAATGATATCTCATTGTAGTTTTAATTTGCATTTCTCTAATGCCTAGTGATGTTGAATATCTTTTCATGTGCTTATTTGTCATTTCCATATTCTCTTAAGTGATATGTCTGTTCTTGCCTTTAGACCATTGGATATTTTTTGTTATATAATTAGATTTTTTGTTTTCTTGCTGTTGAATTTTTAGATTTATTATAGATACTTTCTTTTGTCAGATATGTGGTTTGAAAATACTTTCTCTCTAGTCAGCAGCTTATTACTTTATCCTCTTTAACAGGGTCTTTTGAAGAGCAAATTTAAAAATTTTGATAATGTCCAGTTTATAGTTTTTTTCCCATTTATTGGTCTTGATTTTGATGTTAAGTCTAAGAACTCTCTTTACCTATTCCTAAATCCTGAAGATTTTCTTCTGTATATTTTTCTAAAAAGTTTAATGTTTTACACTTAAATCTGTGATCTGTGTTGAGTTTATTTTTTGTGTAAGGTATGCTACTTAGGTAAAGGTTCATTCATTCATCTATGCAGCAATTTTCAACCTTGTTATTTCATGGCACACTTAAAATAACGACTAATTCTGTTTCACATCAAAGTATGTATTATTTTGCCTGTCTGAAAAAGTTATGATTTTGATTGGTTTGTACAAAAAAAGTAATTGCATACCTGTTTTGTTCCAAAGTGACTTTTAAAAGAATCAGGTTCATATACTTTTATATAAGGATTTTTGGCACCAAATATTTACCCATCAGACACAAGTTGTTTGACCAATAAAATGCAACTTTATTATCTGACCTGTATATTTATGGTTCCAGACAGGGCATTCACAGGATAGGGGTGAACAGTGTTAGCCAGGTTGACGGAGACTGAAATAATATCACCCACCTGCTGGCTGTGTGGAGGGCTCAGAAAAGGAATAATGACCTCTGCAAGCACTTCTGTCTGGGAGTATGTTGCCCCTCCAACTCTTGCGTGATGCCAGACAAATCAGTTCCTCTCTGTATGTCCCTAGTTCCTTTTGAGCTGCTGCCCCAGCACTGGAACTCGAGGGAGTGAGTCGGAGTAAGTCTGTGTTCAGGCCCTTTAAGAAGAACTGTCTGAATTTCAGTAGCCCTGTGTCCCTCAGCATTAATCCCCCTGACTTTTACAGCCGAAGTTATGGGGACTATTTTTCCCTGGCACTAGAATCCGAGGCTCAGGGGCCTGGCGTAGAGCTTGGGACCCATCACTTCCCTGGGGTAACCGCAGAGCGGAGATATCCCTCCCGCTTTATCTTCCGCTAACAGACTTCACTGGTAGTCTGCTGCATATTCTTTAGGTATGTTTTTATAGAATACTGTAATACATAATCCATAAATATGTGTATGTTAAATTATATAAAATAGTCCTTTGGGTATTTGGGAAAGCCATATGAGGTGAAATCATATATCACTACTTTAGGGATGTCTGAGTTATAAGAATGTGTGTAAATTTTTATTAAAAATTTAAATTCTTATTGGAATTTTATCAAACATTTTAATCAACTTTTTGCACATTTTTAATTCTAATTTAGAGAATACTTTGTTTTGTGGATTCTAAATGGCACATTTGTAAGCCTAAGTAGCTTCTTTTTCAGCTGATGTTGATGAAGGAGTAGGTTATTTTAGTTAAGTCTCTCTGGAAAGGGTTGATATAAAGTAAAGGCTGATGGTTATGTTGCCAGCATATTGAACTTTTTTCGCTACTAGTAACTGAGTAGGCAGTGTATTATTGCATTATATTTAATGTTAGGAATGATCTCAAAAGACAGGTACACTAACGAAATTTTGACATCTAATCTCTTACTATTCTGTATTTTATAATTTATTATATATAGTAAATCTCTGCTATAAGATGACACGTAGAATCTAAAAATTGAGTTGTACAAAACTCAGGTTTGTGCTTTCTGTTTCTAAGCTTGTCAGGGCACACTGCCATCTCTTAAAATTAGGTCAAAATAGACGTGGCTTAGTTAACACCTGATATAGTATGAGAGGTAGGAATGGGGATATGTCACTTAAGATAGTTATCCTTCCTTCCTATCTAATAAAAGAGAAACATGCAAATTATCATACCTTCGTTACGCTACCAGCCAATCTGGAGCGCTTCGCGCTGGCAGGGGCAGGGAACGAAGCATGGTCCACGCCTCTGCCCACAGCCCTTTCCAGGGCCTAGCGAGCGGGAGAGGCTCGGTCCTTGAGGCGTCCGTGGTGCGGGGAGGGCTGGGCCAGGACATCATACTTTCAAAGCAAGTTGTTTCCCACTTAAATATCTTCTGATGAGTATCTTTAAAAAAGAAGTAAATATTCAGCCATTGTCACACCTTGAAAAGTTAAAAGTAATTCCTTAACATCACTTTAATATCCACTGTACGTTCAAATGTCTTTGTTCCAAAGACGCATTTTAATGTTGGTTTGCCCCCTCCCGAGGCTACCCAAGGTCTTATTTCAGCCCTGATATTGGGCTGGTTCCTCCGACCATAAGTTCCCAACGCACTTCAGCCAGGGGGCTTCTTCTGTTTTTAAGGCATCGCCATATCCATTGCCTGCCAGGCCCCTGTGAAAGCACTACTCCTTAGGTCCAGGGTGCTGGGAGCTGAAGCAGAGAGGCTGTGAGGCCCAGCTCAACCAAAATGCCAGCTCCCCCAAAATGCCAGCTCCCATCACCCTCTCCCAATTATCTTGGCCCAGCCTTCCCTATACATACCTGCTCACAGAGAGCGTGAGGTGATTGTGGCAGTGGGACGGGAGGCCGGTGGGGGGCCTACACCCTTCCCCAATCCAGAGGGGGACCTCAGGCCTAGACCCCTGCCCCAGAACCAGGCCAGGGGACCTGAGGCCATGTCCTCCACCCAGTGGGGCTTGACAAGGGACCTCAAAGTGTACTTCCCATCCTGGTGCTGGGCTAGGTGACCTCCGGCTGCTCCCCTTGCCAGGCAGGGCTTGACAAGGGACCACACGCCGTGCCTCCCCACCCAGCAGGGCTTGACAGGAAACCTCAAGGTGTGCTTCCCATCCTTGTGCTGGGTTAGGGGACCTCAGACTGTTCTCTCCACCTGGCAGGGCTTGACAGGGCACCTCAAGCTGCACCCCCACCCCAGCATCAGGCTGGGGGACCTCAGACCATACCCTCCGCCCCAGCACCAGGCCAGGAGATCTGAGGCTGTGCCCCTCCTGCCTGTCTGGGGTTGACAGGGGACCTCAGGCTGTGCCCCCCCACCCAGCGGGGCTTCCCAGGAGACCTGAGTCTGTGCCCCCGTGCCTGTGAGGATTGACAGGGTACCTGAGGCTGCGCCTCCCTCCCAGTGCTGGGCCGGGGGACCTAAGGCTGTGCTCCTCTGCCTAGTAGGGCTTGATGGGGGACCTCAGGCCATGCCCCCTACCCAGCGGGGTTTGACAGGGGATCTCAGGTCATGTCTCCCACCTGGTGGTACTTGATGGGGGACCTCCGGCCATGCCCCCTGTCCTGATGCTGGGCCAGGGGACCCGAGGATGCCCCCTGCCCTGCGGGGCTTGATAAGGGTGGGACTGGCGGGGTCTGGATCTACCCAATGCGGGGGTGGGGGGCAGCTGGGTCTGGGTCTGACGTGATTTTGAGGCACATGTGAGTGAGTGGGGACTTGACTCTGGGTCCCATGGTGCACCCCAGACTCTGACAGGAGGAAGGTTTTCATGTACATTTTACTAATTTTCTTTAGTCTCTGATACTTCTATTATAGAGAAAGAGCAAATAGCAATATTAAATTATTTCCTCTTATTAATACCCCTTTAATGTACACGAATTTTGTGCACTGGGCCACTAGTAAATATATAAATGTTTAAATTTCTGAGAAAATGCAGCTAATGGCATTAGCATATATTTTAGTCAGGATATAGGTTTTAAGCTGATATTATAGAGAGGCCCCAAATGACAGTGATGTGAACAAGGTAGAAAAGTATTTGCCCTTCAGGTGAAAATTTGGGTAGTTAAATGGTCTGGAGCTTTGGGACAGTTCTGTGATCATTGGGATCCATAGATCATTTGGCTCTGTTATTTCAATAGGAAAGTTACAGTATAGATTCCAGCATGTTACTCTAACTCTTGCCATTGTTTCAGCACCTTATGTAAGGAGAAGGAAAATTGCAAAGATAACTCATGTTACCTTCCTTTTAAGAGTTATATATCCCCAGAAGTTGCACATATTACTGTCCTTCTTGGTCAGAGATTGGTCACATCACCGGAAACTTGAGGTGAAGCTGGGAAGTGAGATCTTTTGCCTGGACTTCATGTTCCAAATTAGAAACTCATTAGGGAAGAAGAAAATGTCAATGGGGAGGCATTATAGACCATGCCATGGCATTGTAATTTTTCCTCAGCTTCTCCTTGTTAGTAAGTTTCTAGTGCCTGTAAATGTGTATAGGTTCCCTTTCACTTAGGAATGGATTCATAGGGATAAATTGGATACCTTGAGATCAGTACTTTTAAAAAGTGAATACATTTTTGAAGAATGAAGCTAAAACAAAGAAGCTTGCTCTTAGTTGATTTTGCAAGGCGAATGGACAGGTCCAGAGAAAAAAGTTATTTGTTATAAGATATCTAATTAGGAGCATAGGCTGTGATTGTAGTGTGTCCATTTTTTCTATTATACCTTATTTTTGCTATATTTTTCAAGAAAAATTTAGCAAATTTTCAGAGAAAACGTGGCTTCACTTTGAAATAATAGAATTTTCTATGTGTTACTTTTTAGTTGTATATATCTTTTGAAGAGAATATTATTTTTGGTTTATATATTTCTTGCTTTTCTGAAAACACAAGTGACTTAGGTTTAATTACTAATTTCAGCTTAGATCACTTCATTAATATAACCATTGGTAAGAAGATAATCATCATGCCCAATTAAAGTTCTTATTACAAAAGTTGTGAAGGTTTACTTGAATTCTTTAAATAATATGCTTTAAAATTTCTATACGCTTGTAAGTTAAACTATAACCTATGGTAAGCACACTATGCCACCCTGAAGGTTGCTATAAAAATTGTTTATGAAGTTCAGGCCAAGACTAAAACATGTTGAAATAGAGAGTTTTGAAAAATGTTCTGTATAGCAAAGGAGACCAAATCATGCTAAAATGCAGAAAAAGGCTATACATCAGTTTCCAGGCTACATTATTCAAAAAAAATACAACCATAAAAAAGGTAATAAGATTACATTTTCACATTTCATGGCTAGTAAAGTACATTAGGCTGCTCAGATATTCATAACTTACTGTGACATTTGGGAAGATTACATTTTGTAGTGCAGAGCCATTACTACAGCTCAGATAATAACTAGCCAGTACCTGGACTTAGATTATGATCCCTGTCATTGGAAACAGATTTGTGTTTTGAAGGTTGATCAGTTTCCAATAACTATTAGAAAGGGTTAACATGACATACTGTAGACTCTATGTATGTTTTTAGGTATAATAGATATGCGTGCATATAGTATATCAAATATGCCACACACATTTGTGTGTAGCAATTTCTGCCATCAATTTTCTCCTTGAAAGATACATTTTATAATATTTAAAGCAATGGGTGAGTATTTAAAACACCTGTCTAGATGTTGCTTTCACAATATCAACTCAATTTAAAAGCTGGTAAAATATTTGGGTTGTCTTTTTTTGGAAATTACTTGCAAAAATTATTTTATAGCTTCTTGGAAGGATGGTTAATGATGGTAATAAACATATCAAAATGAAAGATTGATGTAAGTAATATTATGGCGAAGGTAAGGTCTCTTAAGTTAGTTGCAACTTAGAGCTATTTAGATCTGTGTGAAGAACGTCCCAAAGTGTATATACTAAAAACTCTCCCTTTGCCTTCTTTCTTCAAAATTATCTTTTCAGAGGCAATCACTAGTTTCTTGTGTATCATTGTTAGGTATGTGTCTGTTTTATGCTCATATAGTAGCCTGCTATTCACACTTTTCCACTTTCATTTTCTCACATAATGTATTTTGTTTGTTTATTTTTAAAAAAAAAAATGTTTTATTGATTTTTTACGTAGAGGAAGGCAGAAGGATAGAGAATTAGAAACATCGATGAGAGAGAAATATCGATCAGTTTCTC
This sequence comes from Antrozous pallidus, assembly GCA_027563665.1. Taxonomy (NCBI): domain Eukaryota; kingdom Metazoa; phylum Chordata; class Mammalia; order Chiroptera; family Vespertilionidae; genus Antrozous; species Antrozous pallidus. Next base: position 59,069,076 of record CM050516.1, on the reverse strand, counting down.
TATCCACTGAGCCAAACCAGCTATGGCTATTTATTTATTTTTAAAAACACATTTTTATTGATTTCAAAGAAGAAGGGAGAGGGAGAGAGAGAATAACATCAATGATGAGAAAGAATCATTGACCGGCTGCCTCCTGCACGCCGCCTGCTAGAGATTGAGCCAACAAACCCAGGCATTTGCTCTCAACTGGAATCGAACCTGGGACCCTTCAATCTGCAGGATTGACCCAAACCAGCTGGGGCTTACATAATGTATTTTAGATATTTTTTCATTTAAAATGGAGCTGCTTCATTCTTTTCAGTGGCTGCATTATATTCCCTTGTGTAGTTACACACAGCTTTACTAACCATGACTTTATAATGTTTTCTTTGGGGGATTGTTTCTTTTTTTTTCTATTCAAAAAATGCTAAAATGAAGTTTTTTTTATTCTAACGTCATTACTTAAATGTATCTACAGATGCATCTTTTGAGATTGAACCATGTTTTTAACTGTATCAGTAATTTCATTACCAAATATTTTCTAATTTATAGTAATTTTTCAGTTGAAGGTTTTTGTTTTTCTAAATGTAGATTATATAATCTGAAAATAATTGTAATTTCAAATCCTCCACTGCTGCTGTTTGACTAAATGTGACTTCTGTATCTCTAGAATAATATCAAATGATAGTGAAGACACTGTATTCTTGTCTTGTTTCTAACTTTCATGAGAATCATTCCAGTTTCCCTTTTTGAACATGAAACTGGCTTTTCAGGTGTGATTGATGCATTTTATTATTCAAGAAAGTCTTTTTCTATTTTCTAAAGGAAGTATGATGGAAATATAAAATCATCATTTAGCAAATGTTCATTTAGTAATAACAGTCGCAGGTAAGATTCATCAGTGGATTCTTTTAAAAAAAATGTATTGATTTTTCAGAGAGGGAGGGAGGGAGAGGGATAGAGAGTTAGAAACATCGATGAGAGAGAAACATCAATCAGCTGCCTCCTGTACACTCCCTTGGATGTGCCCACAACCAAGGTACATGCCCTTGACTGAAATTGAACCTGGGACCCTTGAGTCCACAGGCCAACACTCTATCCACTAAGCCAAACTGGTTAGGGCCATCAGCGGATTCTTAAAAGTTTGATGAGAAACAAAATATTTGTATAGTCTGAAAGTATTTCCCACAAGTGTTTTTAAAGTGCATAAACCCCTAGGTGGTTTGGCTCAGTGGATAGAGCGTCTGCCTGTGGCCTGAAGGGTCCCAGGTTTGTTTCTGGCCAATAGCACATGCCTAGGTTGCGGGCTCCATCCCCAGGAGGGACTGGGCAGAAGGCGGCTAGCTGATCAATGATTATCTCTCATCATTCATGTTTCCATCTTTCTCCCTTCCTCTTTTAAATTAAAAAATAAAAATAAAAAATATATATACATACACACATACATATATAGAATAAAGTGGAAAAAATATGATAGACACCACCTTAAACAAATTGATTCATGCTAATGTCACCAATTGTGAGACATATTGACATCAGGTATCATCAGTTACCAAAAATGTATAACCTGAATTTAAACATGAAGGAAACAATGTAGATAAGACAGTCTATAAAATATCTGGCAAATACGCCTCCATAGTATCAAAATCATGAAGTCAAAGAACGCCTGTCCCATTGTCTCAGTTTAGAGAGGAATTAAGGGGATGCTGATCCTGGGTCAGAAAAAGGACATCAATATGGCAACTGGCAACATTTGAGTAATGTCTGTAGATTTCTTAATGGTATTGTGTCAGTGTGAATTTCTTGGTTCTAATGATGCTACTATGATTATATGATACTGGAGGCCCAGTGCATGAAATTTGTGCATGGGTAGGGTCCCTAGTGGCTGCTGGCTGCCAGCCTGGGCCTCCTTTCCCCGGCTACTGGCTGCCAGCCGGGGCCTTCTTTCATTCCATGCTGCCCCCTGGTGATCAGCACACATCATAGCAAGTGATTGAATTCCCGATCTTCCAGTGGAACTCCTAAGGGGACACTTTGCATACTAGGTTTTCATATATATAGATAGTCACATTAGGGCAAGCTGAGTAAATGATGTACAGGGACTATCCTATTTTATAACTTCTTGAACCTTTGAAATTATTTTAGAATAGAAAAAGACAAAACAAGCATATCATATTCATAAAAACCCAAAAAAGTCTATTTTAGAGTTCTTATGTAGCTTACAGAATTTTTGGGTGGACTAGGGAATCGAGCATGTATACTTCATGACCGGAACACAGCTAGGTGAATTGGCTCAATCACACCAAGGGGCTCTTTTAGCAGAAACCCAGCTGTCATATCCTTACACTGCTTCTTGCTGATGATGCAAGAATCATACACTAAAATCTCCTAGAAGAACCAAATGCCTTTACCACTCTGCTCACCAGGAATTCTTATCTCCCTACATGCAGATACTGTGTTATGTTGTTCATTTTTCTGGTTTTTCTTTCTCGTGCCAGTGTATGTCTTTGGCAGAACCTGGGACATACATTGATCTCTGCTTGAGTTTTAATTAATTTCCCAATTCTGAACATTCTTTGCTTTCCTGGATTAATCTCTAGTTGGTTATGTTTCTTATAAACTATTGGATTTTGTTTTGTGAAGTTCACTTTCTCCTAATTCTTGCCCACATTTTGGGTTTAGGAATGCATAGGGAAAAACCAATGCATTGAGGGATAGGAGTATGGATAGGTGATATTTTAAAAATCTACTTTAAAGGGATAGTTCTGCATCCTGATACTAAATCTTTGTTTAATCATGTACCTTGATAGGTAACTCTGACCTGTAGAATTTCAAGACTATTTATTAACAATATATAACCATAATCTGTATGTTGAAAACTACAAAGTACCAATATTGTAAATTTAAAATTGTAAAAAAGGATAGCTTGCAAAAGTAATTGCAGAAGCATTTCAATTCTTTTAAACAATTGGGATTTGTTAAAATGTAAAAAACCTCCTGTTTGTGGGAGGCAGCTGTGGTGAGATGGCAAGGTGGGGATAGGTCAGTACGGCTTTCTCTGGATGGATTTTCTGATAATCAAGTCAATGAAATAAATTTTCTTGATTTCTGATTTTGTGTGTGTGTGACTAAAGTTATCCTGATGATTGACAGGGAAAGAGAGGCATCAAAATGTATATGTAGTAAACCATGGATTTGACAAATATAAACTTTGACTTTGTGTTTGCGCAGAGCTGTTTTTAGTTTTCCGCTTTTGCTGTGACCTCATACGGTATATAGGTAGCAAAGGACTTTCAGGTTGCTATGAGTGGTTCACAGAATTTATAACCCATAAGTGAGTTATTGAGTTAGAAGCAGTTGAAGAGCTAAGTTTGATCTTTATTCATAGCAGGGCAGTAGGTAGTGATTTACATGACCTCTCATTTTTGTTTATGTTGAAAAACATATTTCCATTTTTACATTCCAAGTCTTGCTTGGCTTTGTGTTATGTTAACTTGAAGATTTCTTTGAGATTTTTTATAGGTAGGTGTGTGTGCGTGTGTGTGTGTGTGTGTTTGTGTTTAACAAAGACCCTTTTAATGTTGTAAGGCCTAGAAAAGAATGTATACAGATACATAATTGCCAAGCTAAATAAAGCTTAGGAGCATGCTCCAGTTATATTGAATGATGAAGTACTAATGCTTATATATTTTTTCCTTTTGGAAGTTGGTAGGTGGGCAGTTTGATTTGGAGATGAATTTCATTATCCAAGAAGGTGAGAGTATCCTCTGCATGGTGGATCTACTAGAAAAATGTGACATTACTTGCCAAGCAGAAGTTTGGAGCATGTTTACAGCCATTCTGAAGAAGAGCATACGAAATCTTCAAGTCTGCACTGAAGTAGGACTTGTTGAAAAAGTGCTTGGGAAAATTGAAAAAGTTGACAGTATGATAGCAGGTATGTTTTTTTCTGTGGTACAATGGACGTGAAGAAATAAAGTTTGATTCTTATGTACTGTATTTTTCTTGTATAGTAGCTAGAGGCCCAGTGCATGAAATTCAGGTACTGGAGGGCAGGAGGTGTGTGTTCTTTAGTCCAGCCTGTGCCCTTTTGCAGTCTGGGAGCCTTCAGGGCATGTTCGGTTGGTTGATGGCTTAGGCCAGTGGTCGGCAAACTCATTAGTCAACAGAGCCAAATTACCAATAGTACATCGATTGAAATTTCTTTTGAGAGCCCAAATTTTTAAACTTAAACTTCTTCTGACACCACTTTTTCAAAACAGACTCGCTCAGGCCATGGTATTTTGTGGAAGAGCCACACTCAAGGGGCCAAAGAGCCGCATGTGGCTCAGGAGCCGCAGTTTGCTGACCACAGGCTTAGGCCTACACCCCACCGGAGAGGTTGCTACCACTGCTGCTGTGCTCAACAGCCATCAGCCTAGCTTCTGGCTGAGCAGCGCTCCTGCTGTGAGAGCGCACTGACCACTAGGGGGCAGCTCCTGTGTTGTGCATCTGACCCGTGGTGGTCAGTGTGCATCATAGTGACCGGTTGTTCCACCATTCGGTTTTCATATTACTCTTTTATTATATAGGAAATTTATTTAAGAAATACCGAGCATCTAACATGTAACTGAAACTTTAGTGTATGAACTCTTAAGCATTGTATATTTTAATGCTATAAGATATATTATAAGTAGCTTAATTATTTTATTGTTTTCTTTGTTTCTAGATCTTTTAGTTGACATGTTGGGAGTGCTGGCTAGTTATAATTTGACAGTTCGAGAACTAAAGCTGTTCTTCAGTAAACTTCAAGGAGATAAAGGACAATGGGTAAAATAAAACTAAGTATTCTTTGGTATTTGAAAGTATACAGAGGGGTCAGATGTCCAATTGAAGGAAAGGGGTCAACTAAATAGCATTTAGATTTATACAGATGCTTTGCCATGACCTGACAGAGATGTGGATTAAGGGAACTGGATGTTTTAGGCAGTAAATTGTTCCTTCACACAGCTATTCTTTACTATATATCCAACATTTTTTTTTTTTTGAGTAAAAGGGTAAGAACAAAAAAAATAAAAGTTTTAGGTTGCAGAACCCAAATTCTCTTTCTGTTTATCTTAGTAGTGTACCTTTGGCCCTTATATAAGGAATGACCCACTCAATGAACAACAACAAAAAACCCCCACAAAAAAACCACACACCTTTTAGGTAATTGGGTCCACCTTCTTAGATACAACTTAGTAGATGGTGTGATGGTCAACTTATTTTGAACTCTAGCTGCCTTATCAAACTTTTTTTCTACTACTTAGTTATTTCTCCCTTAGAATACTAGCAAATATTTTCTCCATTTTGCATTTCTAGGCTTACATTAGTGCCCTTTAGAGATTATTGTTCATAGCAGCTGCTAGCTAATCCTTAATCTAGCTCTGTTTAAGTGTATTTACATTTGTGCTCTGAGTTATGTACTTTGTTGTATTAAAATGGTTAGACTCTTTAGCTTATTTGTATCAAACTCTAGTTTTCTGGCTACTTTTAAGATGTTATCACTAATTTTTGGCAATTTTTGTTTCCTTATGTGGTTTACCTTGTGTTTATCCTTGTTAAAGTTCTTGAATCTGTGGGATATATTATAATTTTCATGAAATTTGGAAATATTTTGCTCATTATTTATTTAAAAAAATTTGGTCCCTTTTGCCTTTCTTCTGGGACTCCAATGACAGGTAGTGGGCTCTCTCGCTCTTAAATTAAAAAAATTTCTAGAGAGGGAGGGAGAAGGAGAGAAACATCAATGATGAGAGAGAATCATCTATTAGCTGCCTCCTGCACGCCCCCTACTCGGGACTGAGCCTGCAGCCCAGGTATGTGCCCTGCCCAGAAATCAAATAGTAACATCCTGGTCCATAGGGCAATGCCCAGTCACTGAGCCACACTGCCCAGACACATGTAGCTCTGTTGAGTCTCCCACAGTCACTGAGATCTGTTTACTTTTTTTCCAGTATTTTCTCTTTGTGCTTCATTTTAGATTGCTTTATTACTATATTTTAAGATAACTTATTTTCTGTAGTGTGTTTATTCCATCTATTAAAATTTTCAGGTTATTTTTTCTGTAAATTTCAGACATTTTTTATTTCTGTAAATTTGCTTCCTTTAAAAAAAAAATATTTCTATTGATTTCAGAAAGGAAGGAAGAGGGAGAGAGAGAGACAAAAACATCAATGATGAGAGGGAATCATTGATCAGCTGCCTCCTGCAAGCCCCCACTGGGGATCGAGCCTACAACCTGGGCCTGTGTCCTTGACTGGAATCGAACCTGGGACCTTTCAGTTCGCAGGCCGACGCCCTATCCACTGAGCCAAACTGGCCAGGGCATTGGTTCCTATTAATATCTTCTGTTTTTACCTCATTATGTCCATGTTTTCTTTTAAATTGTTGGGAATCTTTAGCATATTTTATTTTAAAACATATTTGTATCCATGAGAGAGAATCACTGATTGGCTGCCTCCTGCACACCTCATCCTGGGGATTGAGCCAGTAGCCTGGCCATGTGCGCTGGCCGGGAGTGGCACCAGACCTCCTGGTTTATAGGTTGAAGTTCAACCACTGAGCCACACTGGCCAGGCTGAGCATATTTTAACAGTTGCTTTAATGTCTTTACATATAGAAATTGTGTATCACTGAGCATGAACATTTTAAAGAGATCTTGCAACATAAACAGATTATTTTCTGAAAGGCTTTTCCAGTGTACAATCTCTCACCAGTATTTGTGAAGGAAAGTGCTTATCTTTTTTTTTTTTTTTTTAATATGCTTTTATTATTTTTTTAGAGAGAGGAAGGGAGAGGGATGGAGAGACATAAACATCTATGAGAGAAACATCATTGATCTGCTGCCTTCTGCACACTCCTTGCTGGGATTGAACTTGCAACCTTGCCATGTGCCCTGACTGGAACCGAGCAAGTGACCTCTTGGTTCATGGGTCCCTGCTCAACCATTTAGCCACACTGGCCAGCGAAAGTGCCGCATTTTGGTTGATTGGTTTATAGAACAGGGGATTTTGAGGAATGACTTCTCTATATGGAAATGTTATAATACTGTATTTTCATTTCAGATGCAAAGTTAATTTTTGTTATTTCATTTTTGAATTTATTTTAAAAAATGAGTGTTATTATAGTTACTTGTTATTAAACTTTTATAATAAAGCAGTGTACTTGATGGAAAATTTTTTGATCACTTGAAAGGGAAGTTTTCCACCTAACATTTGGGTAAAATTCTGCCGAACTCTTTTGGATAGTTAGTAATAACTTAGAGCAGCACCCATGTACGATGAAGGGGAGCCAGTGATTTCACTTATAGTATGACATGGTTTTGAGCTTTAACAAAGAGGACTGTACTACACTTTATCTCATATGCTTGTAAATTGGTTAAAATGATAATGTATATCTGATTGACCTTTGCTTTTTCTTGTAAATGTAAGAGATGTTTTTCATTTTAGCTGTCGGTTGTTTAATGCTTCAGAGGAGATTGTAGGTCAAAGAGGCATTAATCAAATAAATGTTATGTCACAACTTGTATAATACGTGCTATATAGTGAGGTATAATGTAGAATGAGATATTTTAGGGAGATTTGATCTAGTCTCAAAGGTTAGGGGAGACTGCCCTGAGGCAGTCACCATGGAGGTGAGTTCTAAAGGATGGGTGGATGCTATTTGTCTAGTTATAGGGTAGGGAAATAGGCTTAGTGAGAACATTTTTAGCACAAGGAATAGCTTGTGCTCAGGCCCTTTTATGACAGAGAAGGCATTATGGATGGAGTTCAGAGAACAGAAAGTTGAAATGCAAAATGAGGCTAACAGTGTAGGTAGAGGTAGATAATGTATCTTGTAGGCCATGTTAGGGGTTTTGGTCTTTATTTTAAAGGCACAATAGGAAGCTACAGGAAAGAATAATATCAAAGTAAAATTGTAGTGGTTAAAAGCATAGACTTTGGAGTCAGACTGAGTTCTGATCCCATCCTCTTCACGTACTACCTGTGTAACCCTGGACATGTTCTGCCTCAGACATCTTCTTTATTGAATGGCTTAATAATTCCTGCTGTGATTATAAGGTTAAACTTTTTTATTTTTAATATGCCCTTAAAGATAGTACCAGTAAGCATTATTTATATGTGAAATTTAAAAAGTGTTTTAAAGAGGGATGGGTGGTGGGTTGATTTACTTGGTAATTTTAAAATCATTTTTGCTGCAGTATGGAGAAGAGTTTTAAGTGTCAAATGATATTGGCTCATGTTTACTAAATAACCTCATACATCTTACAGTATTCGAAAAAGATGGCATAGAGTTTGTTGCTTATCAAAATGGTTGAAAATAATCTTTCTCTGGTTATTTTATGCTTTTTAGCTTATAGCATTATTTGGTTATTCTTGGGTGTATCAAAGTATGACTGTATGAAAAGTAGGTACACAGTATGGTTAATGAGATGGTGATTATTTTCATAGCCTCCACATGCTGGGAAGTTGCTCTCTGTGTTGAAGCATGTGCCTCAGAAGTATGGTCCTGATGCCTTTTTCAACTTTCCAGGAAAAAGCGCTGCAGTAAGTAATCTTAATGAGGAAGTCACTTGAAATTCTTTCTTTTGCTCCTTTAAAGTACAGCCCTGTAAATACCCCTGCCAGGTTCTGTATTAAGTAGAAACTTCTTTACACCACCTTAATCCTCACTGCAACGGTGCATGTTACTTTTCACAGGCAGTTTGAGAGGTGAAGAAACAGTTTCAAAGAACTTAAGAAAGCTGCCAACTCACTCCTTGGGACGGCAATAGAATAAGAGCCCAGTTCTTTTTAACATAGTAGTCATGGTGTCTTATGGACTTCTCTCTGCATTCCAGATGTTTCTATGTAACTCTTTCACTTTTATCTTTCTGTTATATAGTTCTATATTTCTGTTTCTTTTACACCTGGTGTGCAGAATGAGAGTAACTTTTCGACTTGTGAATTTTCATATTATACCAGTCTTATGCATTCTTATAAGCTGTTGATCAGTTTATAAATAATTATGTATATTGATAGCATCTGTAATGTTTCAAACCATTATCACTATAATATTTAATGTATATATGTTATTTATTTTAACCTTTTCAAAAAATCTTTTCATTATTATGTTCTTCCTGTTACAAGCAGATGTTTTCTTTGAAGACATTTCTGCTGGTTCTTTCTCTGAACTTACCTTTTATTCATTTTTTACCTTGGTTCTCATAATATCTTACTTGCTTGTTAGACTCTATGTAGCTAGGCAATACCTCTAGAAATAAAAGAGTGTTTTAAAAGAGTAATATTTGAATTTTTTACACAAAATAGAACTTCTTTCTTTGGAATTTTTTATTGCTCGTGTTTTTTTCATTATATTTTCTTAATAAACATTTTAATTATGAAGCTTTCCAGAGTAATTTGACTCTGTTGGCATTGAGCTTATCATTTGTCTTGAACATTAAAAATTTATTCACTTGGGCCGAAACCGGTTTGGCTCAGTGGCTAGAGCGTCAGCCTACGGACTGAAAGGTCCCGGGTTCGATTCTGGTCAAGGGCTTGTACCTTGCCTACGAGTACATTCCCAATAGGGGATTCAAGAGGCAGCTGATCGATGTTTCTCTCTCATCGATATTTCTGATTTTCTATTCCTCTTCCTCTGTGTAAAAAATCAATAAAATATATTTAAAAAATTTATTCACTTGAGATTAACCATTTTTAATGGATGTTATAATTTTATTATTTATAATTCTCTGAGACTATCATGTGTTTATCACACTTACATGTGTCTTGAAATTGGGGCCGTTAAGCTAAAAAGTTTTTGGAACTTACAGTGAATAGATGTTTTAAATATATTTAGTGACTCATTTCTTTCCTTTAAACATAGATTTTAAAGGGAAATTAAAATATTCATGGATAAATTATTATTATTTTTTAATCCTCACCTGAGGACATGCTTATTTATTTTAGAGATGGAGTGAGAGGAGGGGGAAGGTAGAAAGGAGGAAGAGAGAGAGGGAGGGAGGGAGGGAGGGAAGAGAGAGAGAGAGAGAGAGAGAGAGAAACATTGTTCAGTTGCCTTCTTTATTTGCTCTGGCTGGGGATCTAACCTGAAAACCAGTATATGCCTTGACAGGGAATTGAACCCACAACCTTTCACTATACTGGACAATGTTTCAATCTATTCTGCCACACTGGTCAGGGCACAGATAAATTTTTAAAAAAGCTTTCATATCTATTTTTTTTAAATTTTATTTTTTGCTGAGAGAAAACATATACCTACAATGAATATGTATTCTTTATTTTTTTTAATCCAACATTCTTATAAATAAGCCTCTTGAAGTCACAATAGTATTATTACATAAACTAGAGGCCTGGTACATAAAATTCATGCACAGGGGTGTGTGTCCCTCAGCCCAGCCTGCACCTTCTCCAGTCTGGAACCCCTCGAGGGATGTCTGATATCCCTCTCAAAATCTAGGACTGTTGACTCCCAAACACTTGCCTGCCTACCTGTGCCTCTAACTGCTTCTGCCTGCCAGGCTGATCACCCCTAACCACTGCCCTGCCACCTTGATCAATGCCTAACTGCTCCCCTGCCATCCAGATTGCCCCTAACTATAGGCCTGGTCACCCCTAACTCCCCTCCCCTGCTGGCCTGATTGCTCCCAACTGCTCTCCCCTGCAGGCCTGGATCCCACCCAACTGCCCTTCCCTGCCAGCCCAGTCACCCCTAACTGCCCTCCCCTGTAGGCCTAATCACTGCCAACTCCCCTCCCTTGCAGGCCTGGTCCCTCCCAACTGCCGTTCCCTGCTGGCCATCTTGTGGTGGCCATCTTATGTCCACACGGGGGCAGCCATCCTGTGTGTTGGAGTGATGGTCAATTTGCATATTACCTCTTTATTATATAGGATTTGGTTCTGTGTTTTCATGTTTTATGGAATATTTTATAAACTTGAAAAGAATATATATGTGTATATGACACATATAATTGTGTATATGATAAACAAAAGCTTGTGTAATATTTTTAACAGTTTTATTGAGCTATAATTGACATATTATACAGTTCACTCATTTAAAATGTATAATTGAATTGTTTAGTGCAGTGGTCGGCAACCTCATTAGTCAACAGAGCCAAATATGAACAGTATAACGATTGAAATTTTTTTTTGAGAGCCAAATTTTTAAAATTTAAACTTCTAACGCCACTTCTTCAAAATAGACTCACCCAGGCTGTGGTATTTTGTGGAAGAGCCACACTCAAGGGGCCAAAGAGCCGCATGTGGCTTGCAAACCACAGTTTGCCGATCACGGGTTTAGTTTGTTCACAAACATTTCATTATCTCTCCAAAGAAAAATCGTATTCATCAACAGTCACTGTTATTTCCCCCAAACTCCTAGGCCTAGGTAGCCAGTACTCCACTTTCTGTCTTTATGGGTTTCTATATTCTGGAAAATTCATATAAATGGAATCATACAGTATCTTTGTGATTTTTTTTTTAGCGTACTGTTTTCAGGGTCTGCCCATGTTGTAATATGTAGCAGTGCTTCATTCCTTTTTATGACTAATATTCTAATGTAAAAATATACCTTGTTTTGTTTAATCATTCATTGAGTACTGGTTATTTGAGTTGATTTCACTTATTGGCAAGGCAGCAATAGGTTTTTGTGTACAACATATAATTAAGAAACATACGTTTGAATTTATATATTGTGTGAGTGTGGGTGTGTATACCTAAGAGTGGAATTGCTGATATCCCTCTCAAAATCCAGGGTCATATGGTGTATGTTTAACCATTTGAGGATTTTCCAGATTGTTTTCCACAGTTGCAATATTATTTTACAATCCCAGAAGCAACTTATGAGGGTTCCAATTTCTTCACATGCTTGCCAATATTTGTTAATGTCTGTCTTTTTTATTGTAGCCATTATAGTGAGTGTGAAGTAGTGTCTCCTTATGGTTTTGGTTTTCATTTTTTTAATGGCTAATGATATGGAGCATCTTTACAAATGTCTTTACTGGCCATTTGCATATCTTCTTGGAGACATGTCTACAGATGTTTTGTTCATTTAAAATTTTTATTTCTTTTTATTACAAATTGTCAGAATTCTTTCTGTATTCTGGCACATGTTACTTATCAAGATACATGATTTGCAAATGTTTTCTTTTGCCTTTTCACTTAAAAATATTTTTATTGATTTCAGAGAGGAAGGGAGAGAAAGAGATAGAAACATCAGTGACAAGGGAGAATAATTGTTTGGCTGCCTCCTGCATATTCCCCTGCTGGGGATTTAGCCTGCAACCTGGACATGTTCCCTGACCGAGAATTGAACTGTGACCTCCTGGTTCATAGGTCGACACTCAACCATTGAGCAACACTGGCTCGGTTCTTTTTACTTTCTGGATGGTATCCTATAAAACACAAAATTTTTAATTTTAAATATGTCCAATTCACATATATATTTTTTTGTTGCTTGTGTTTTAGTGCCATAATTAATAAACATTTTCCTAACCCAGTGTCATGAAGATTTACCCTAATTTTTTAATGAGAGTATTATAGTTTCAGCATTTACATATTTGAATGTAACCCCTTTTGGGGTTAATTTTTGTATCTGATGTAAGAAGTGGTCAACTTAGCATATTAATTTAAAAGACGATTCTTTCCTCATTGAATTTTCTTGACACACTTGTTGAAAATCAACTGACCACGAATATAAGGTTTATTTTGGGGCTTTCTGTTCTATTCCATTGATCTGTATTTCTATCTTATACCACACCGCTTCATTACAGTAGCTTTGTGCTGCAGGTTTTGAAATTTTTTAAAAAATATATTTTATTGATTTTTTACAGAGAGGAAGAGAGAGGGATAGAAAGTCTTAAACATCGACGAGAGAGAAACATTGATCAGCTGCCTCTTGCACATCTCCTACTGGGGATTTGCCTGCAACTAAGGTACATGCCCTTGACTGCAATCGAACCTGGGACCTTTCAGTCTGTGGACTGACACTCTATCCACTGAGCCAAACTGGTTTTGGCAAAGGTTTTGAATTTTCTATAAGATTCTGGGTCCCATGGAATTACTATGATCTTTTGTTTTATTTTAAAAAAAATTGATAAGTCTTTATTGTTCAGATTATTACAAGTGTTCCTTTTATCCCCTCATAATTCCCCTCCACCTGGTTCCCACCCCACCCTCTGCCCTTATCTCCCTCCTACTTTACTCATCCATAGGTGTATGATTTTGTACAGTCTCTTCCTGCACCCTCAGGGCTGAGCAGGCAGCCTTGGCTTCCTGTCAGCCCTGCCTTAATAGGCCTCTGGGTACTCGCTGCAACCCTAACGCTAACCCTAACCTTAACCTTAACCAAAACCCTAACCCTAACCCTAACTCAACCCTAACCCTAACCCTAACCCTAACCCTAACCTACCCTAACCCTAACCATAACCCCACACCCCTTTCCCCCTGAGAATTGTCAGTCCACTCCCTTTCTACGCCTCTGATTCTATTATATTCACCAGTTTATTCTGTTCATTAGATTTTTAATACACTTGATTTTTAGATTCACATGTTGATAGATATGTATTTGTTGTTCATAATTTTTATCTTTACCTTTTTCTTCTTCCTCTTTTTAAAGAATATCTTTCAGCATTTCATATAATATTGGTTTGGTGGTGATGAATTCCTTTAGCTTTTCCTTATCTGTGAAGCACTTTCTCTGACCTTCAATTCTGAATGATAGCTTTGCTGGGTAGAGTAATCTTGGTTGTAGATTCTTGCTGTTCATCACTTTGAATATTTCTTGCCACTCCCGTTTGGCTGGCCTGCATAGTTTCTGTTGAGAAATCCGCTGGCAATCATATGGGTGCTCCCTTATAGGTTACTAACTGTTTTTCTCTTGCTGCTTTTAATATTCTCTCTTTGTCTTTTGCTCTTGGCATTTTAATTATGATGTGTCTTGGTGTGGTCCTCTTTGTTTTCCTTTTGTTTGGGTTCTGTGCGCTTCTTGGACTTGTATTTCTTTCACCAGGTGGGAGAAGTTTTCAGTCATTATTTCTTCAAATAGGTTTTCAGTATCTTGCTCTTTCTCTTTTTCTGGCACCCCATAATTCGGATGTTGGTATGCTTGAAGTTGTCCCAGAGGCTCCTTACACTATCTTCAAATTTTTGGATTCTTTTTTCCTTTTGCTTTTCTGGTTGAGTGTTTTTTGTTTCTTTGTAGTTCAAATCTTTGATGTGATTCTTGCCTTCCTCTAGTCTTCTGTTAAGTCTCTGTATAATATTTTTTTTTATTTCAGTCAGTGTATGTTTAATTTCTAGTTGGTCCTTTTTCATATCCTTAAGGGTCTCGCTAAATTTATCGGCCTTTTCTAGGAAATTCTTGAAAAACCTTATAACCATGGTTTTGAACTCTATATCCAGTCGTTTGTTTGCCTCCATTTCTTTCATTTGTGATCTGTTTCTTTGTCTCTGCATTTTGGCTGCTTTCCTGAGTTCGTAGAGTAGCTTTGTGTGCTAGGTGTCTTCTATGGCCCAGTATTTCGGCCTCCCTAGTTAACTGAGGTGGACACTCTTGTTGCACCCCTTTGTGGACTGTGTGCACAGTCTTGTTGTAGTTAAGTCTTGATTGTTGTTGGTATCATTGGGAGGAATTGACCTCTAGGCCAATTGGCTGTGAGGATCAGCTGTGTGTATGCCTGGAGAACTTCTGTGCTGGAGACAGCCTTATGGGACAAGACTTGCAAAATTGCAAAAGCCTCTGTGCTCAGCTTGGATGGGGCTGAGTCTCACGGCTGAGCAGACAGCCTTGGCTTCCTTTCAGCCCTGCCTTAATAGGCCCCTGGGCCTCCTGTCCCTCGGTCCTCGCTGCAAGCACCTCTGAGAGAGAGCCGCTCTCGAGTATCGTCCGATGCCAGACTGTCTAGTTTCTCTCCCAGTGAATCTGGATTCCCAGATTCTCACCCGGAACTGAAGTTCAGTGCAATCGGGAGCTTTTGTTTTCCTCCTGCTAGAGAAAGCCAGCCGCACACTCAGCAGTCAATCTCCTCTGAGTTCACTCATGCGCACGCCTCTAGACCTTTGCCTTTTGCGGCTCCCCTGCGTTTTCTCTTGACAATCCAGATTCCCCCCGTATGAGCCTGGGTCCTCAGGGTCTTGCCTGGAACTGGGGTTCAGTGCAGTTGGAACTGGGTTTCAGTGCAGTGGGGAGTTTTTGTCTGCTTCTTACTAGAGAAAGCCAGTGCACACTCAACAGTCAGTCCTCCCTGTGCACACTTGCGGGTGCTCCTCCAAACCTCTGCCTTTTGCGACTCCCCTGAGTTTCCATCTAACAGTCCAGATTATCCCCCTATGAGCGTGAGTCTCCAGGGTCTCCCCCGGAACTGAGGTTCAGTGTAATCGGAACTGGGGTTCAGCGCAGTTGGCAGCTTTTGTCTCCTTCCTACTAGAGAGAGCCAGCCAGGCACCCAGCCGCCCCGTCCTCTCCGCACACGTGTCTCCATACCTCAGGCCTTTTTAGCTTCTCTGATTTTCTGTGAGCTTTTCTCTTTCCTTCTAGTTGTAGAAGTTCCACTCATGCAGCTATGGTTCTGGATGATGTCGGGTTTTGTCTTTTAGTTGTAGTTTTGAAATTGTTGAGCGAGGCAGCAGTTAAGTTTATGTCGCCATCTTGGTTTCTCCTACCATGATCTTTTAAATAAAAATTTAAATCAAGTGGTAAAGTCATGTATACAGTGACTTCTCAATACAGTTTAAAAATGTTGTGAAAAAATTGTTACAAACAAATCCTCTTCAACTTTATATTTGTTTTTACAAACTATATTCCAAGCTTTTCTCTTAATTTTTATTCCTTTTTTTGCATCTTTCTCTGTTCTATTACTTTAACATTTCAACAATGAAGTTCCACTTTGACATCACTACCTATCTGTTTTAATTGGAATATCTTTGATATGTTCACTGTTCTTTCATAAATAAAACAAACACATTAGTATGTCCAGGAGGTCACATAGGATGTTTCTAATGTTTGATTAAATATCATTATTGAACATTTTAGAAATCATTAAAAATCTTCCAGATAAAGATTCTAGATATTTTAATCATGTCACAGAATAATAAGCATTGTAAAGTCTGATTTTCATGATTTCTCTAATAAAGTTTTTCATGTGAGTTAGTAACTCAGTTTTTTTCTTTAGGCAATTGCATTACCTCCTATAGCCAAATGGCCATATCAGAATGGTTTTACATTTCATACTTGGCTTAGAATGGATCCTGTAAATAACATTAATGTGGATAAGGATAAACCGTATTTATATTGGTATGTATTTCTGTTCCTTAGTGTTAATTATCTTACTTTGAAAATGAGAGGGATATTTAGAGGTAAAATGAAAACCTATTCTCTAAAGTTTCAGAACCAGCAAAGGTCTTGGTTATTCTGCTCACTTTGTTGGAGGCTGTTTGATTATAACCTCCATAAAGTCGAAAGGAAAAGGCTTTCAACATTGTGTGAAATTTGATTTCAAGCCACAAAAGGTATGTGATGTTCTGAGTTATAGTTGTGTTAACAAGTTATATTAACCTTCAAGATGCTTTGTTGGAATATTATTGTCATAATATGTGGTATATTACAGCTCTGTTTATACTGCTTCAGAAAATGAAAAATAAATCACTGGGTGATTATTAATCTCTCTGATTTAGATAATAAAAAGAATGGGTATTTACTTATTTATAGAGTTTAAGCAAAATACAAGATGAAAATATCAATGGCAAAAATTTTAGTATTATTACTACTAGTAATATGTGTTGTCTTTAGTACTTTAAAACTTACAGATTACTGTTTTATAAAAAATGTGTATACATATATAGATAGGTGGGTATAAAGATAGATGGGGTATATAGATAGATAAAGCAAATATGACACAATGTTGACAACTGTGGAACCTAGGTGGCAAGAAAGAGGGTGTTTGTACCAAACTTTAAACTTCTGAGGGGTCTATTAGAAAATTTTCATAATAAAACACTGGAAAATAATATCATGATTAAGTTCTTATCCTTTAAGAGTTCCCTTGATTAAATATTATTACAGAGGTTGAATATTGAATTTAATATGGTCATATTACTTTTTTCATTGTAATTTATCATTTAATTTGTACTAGTTATCAATGTGATTGAGTTATTAGAAGGATTATTATATCTCCCTCTCTCTCTTTTCTTAAAACTGTTTTTGCTTATTCAGTGGTATATGGTAACTATAGTGCACATTTATAACCGATGGAAGAACAGTGAGCTTCGGTGTTATGTGAATGGCGAGCTAGCTTCCTATGGAGAGATAACATGGTTTGTCAACACCAGTGATGTAAGTAGTTTGAAATGTTGAGATGAAAACAAAATTATTTTAAAAGCATGAACTTTTCAAATAAATATATTTTACACTGAATATAAATTTTGGAATACTACAGTGGTGTGTTCTTATAGTCATAGTTGGTCATGTGTTTTTAAATTTTTATTCTTATTGTTGACAGTGTAAAGGTATCTCCCATTTGCTTCCCTCTTTGTTCACCTCTCCCTAGCCCCTACCCTCCTTTCTCTTCTCCCCTGGCTTTCACCACACTGTTTTCTGTAACCAGGGGCTATACATATACATTTGTTGGCTAATCTCTTCAAGAATAGAACTGTGTTAATGTGTCACATAAGATATTACTCAATTCTTGTTATAAAATTTTTTCTATATAGTGTAGAGATAAAGATTTATATGAAACACTGGATATATCTTGAAAGTGTGTGTCATTGGTCCATTGATCAAATGCAATATGTGAGATCTACAAGGTTCTGATAATTTTTATAAATGAGTTAGATGATGCATACTTACAAATTTTGCATATAATTTGTAGCTGTTATAGATAACTATTATGTTATAATGTTTTCAAGATTCAAAAAAAGATCCATATGTTAGAATTAAATTTAAATATCTCCCTCCCCCAGGTTATGTTCTTCTTTTTTAAAAAAAATATATTTTATTGATTTTTCACAGAGAGGAAGAGAGAGGGATAGAAAGTCAGAAACATCGATCAGCTGCCTCTTGCACACCCCCTGCTGGGGATGTGCCCGCAGCCACGGTACATGCCCTTGACCGGAATCAAACCTGGGACCTTTCAGTCCGTAGGCCGACGCTCTATCCACTGAGCCAAACCGGATTCGGCCCCAGGTTATGTTCTTAATAGAATGTTTAAGAAATACAGATCAACTCTGTTGGCATGGCTCAGTGGTTGAGTGTCGAACTATGAACCAAGAGGTCACTTGTTCAATTCCCTGTTAGGACACATGCATGGGTTGCGGGCTCGATCCCCAGTATTGGGTGTGCAGGAGGTAGCTGATCAATGATTCTCTCTTATCATTGACTAGAGGCCTGGTGCATGAAATTTGTGCACGCGAGGGGGTGGGCCTCAGCCCACCCTGCCTCCTTTCACAGTCTGGGCACCCTCAGGGGATGTCCTACTGACGGCTTAGGTGTGCTCCCTGTGGGCCTAGGTCATCAGTAAGCCTCACTCTTCAGGAGGAAATCTGGCTGATAATGGGAAGGCACTGCCCTCATCACCCTGCTGCTGCTGCCACTGATGGCCACTGCAGCCACCAAAGTGTTTTCATCAACATGGACTCTAGTCCCTTCACCACCAAAAAATGGCAGCTTTCTTTAGGCATTTTTTAAAAGATGTCTCTTTTATGGGATATGACATTAAAATTTTTTTTTTTTTTATCCTCACCTGAGGATATTTTTCCATTGCTTTTTAGAGAGCGTGGAAGAAAGAGGGAAAGACAGAGAGAAACATCAACGTGAGAGAGACACTTTGATTGGTTGCCTCCTACATGAGTCCTGAGTTGACCCCTGCCCCATGAGTCCTGAGTTGACCCCTGCCCAGGGAGGAGCCTGCATACTATAGTAAAACTGCTATATTAGATACAATCTAGCTAATGTCTTATAGGACAATAAATGCATCACTTTTTGAATTGGTGTGTCTTCTAGACACAAATTAGTTACATCTTTAAAAGCCTAAAAATTCTTTCATCTTTTCACTTTACTGACCATTTTATGTAACTTTCCAGGGCTATAAAATGCCAAAATATATGGAACTTATTTAATTGTAAATAGTGTGTCAGAGTTATGTGTTTCATAGAAAAGGAAATGATCTTTCTGTCGGCCTCTTAATGCACCAATTACACTGAAAGAACTTGCTGTCAATGTTTTACTCCAGGCCTGTGCTGGGCCATGGCCTCTGCTCCCAGGCTGCTTGGGAGGGCTGCCCTGGCCTCCCGGGGCCAGCGATGGTCCCGGGAGCCTGCGGGCTTGGGGCCCATCCCCAGAACCTAGGCCGCTTAGCGTTGCCCTGCCCCCAGCCACCTGGCGCCTATGTATGCAAATTGACCTGACATGTTTATTGGGTTAATTTGCATATTCACTCCTGATTGGCTGATGCGCATTATGGAGGTGTGGTCAGTTTGCATCTTTCTCTTTTATTAGTGTAAATGTTTCTATCTCCCTTTCCCTTCCTCGCTGAAATAAATAAAATATATTAATAAAATAAAAAAAAGAAATGTAGATCAGAGAAATGAATACAAAGTATGTATCACCCATTCATCATTCTCTCCTTTTTTTATTTTCTGTAAACTTTACATTTATTATTGAAAGTATGTCCCCTTTTTTCCCCTATTGACCCCCTTCACCATGGTCCCATCCAACTTCTCCTTTTATGTATAGCTTATCCTCTATGTATTTACATATTTATAATGCTAGTCTTAAGAACTCAGGTTGTTGTAACAGATTAGGTTTGAACATCAGCTCTTTGAATATACGTAATTTAATGACTATGTGACCTTCCTTAGTCTAGTAGGCCTCAGTGTTCTCCACCTAAAAATGGGTATAATATAGTATCTATCTCAGAAGATTAATGTGATTAAATGAGATACCGTTCAAAGATCCACTAGCATTTATTGTATTGTTTTTTAAATCTATTTTTTCCCCTTACATTAAACTTTATGAAGTGCTTTTTGCATTACAGGCAATAAATAACTTTATTTTCTAAAAGCCCCAATGTTGCAAGATAAGTACTATTTTAATCTCCATTCTACAGATGAGACTGAAACACAGAGAGGTTAGGTAACTTGCCAATATCAGCAATATGATTTATATTTAGAACCCAAGTGTTAACATATTCCCTAAGATTAATATGTTTTTCATATTTCAAATGGTTTCTAGGTACACATTGATACTTTCAAAGAGATATGAACAACTTTGCTTCTGTCCTCTTTATTGTACACATGGGTTTTCTTAAATGTGGTTTTTGCAACCTGGATGTTGTTAAAAGGCTTTTTTTTTTTTTTCTGTAGAAGAAAAATAATACACCTGCCTTTCTGGATTTATACATTTCTTTTGAGGATTGCATTTATTCCCATGACTTTACTCATCATCTATATCTTGATATCTGCAAAAAGCTGTCTAAAATTTTATTTAATATTAAGACTGTATGTAAAATCAATAATCCATATATAAATCACCCCTCCTGTAAACAAAAACCTTGGGATTTTCTTGCATCAGAACACGAATGTGGTGGAAAGCTTTGTATTTTGTTAAAAAAGAAAATAAAACAACAGCTATCTAGTGCAAAATCACTCTATTTTTACAGTTTTAACTTCTCACCAAACCTATAGGACCCTGTTGACAGTTGTTTCTCTGTTCACATGAGCTCACAGTAAAGGCAGATTTATTATGTCCCGAACTTAGCTCTTGATTTTCCTCCATGCTTCAAAGTCTGCTCTTCTGTCTGGTTCTGGATTTACCCAGTTATGAACCTTCAGAGTTCATAATGAAATCTCTGACTCTTGTTTCCTACAGTTACTTTGTCATCAAGTTTTGATTTTTCTTTGGTAAATGTGTCTTACCTGCTTTTCTGTGAGGTATTGCTTGATCACTACAACAGATGGGAAAGAATGAAGTGTAATGGTTAAATGAATTATTTTAATCTATTTGGATTTTAGTTTAGAATGAACGTTTGTACCAATTTAGGTTCTTATTTCTGGAGAAGATAATTTTTTCCTAATAAAATTTTCTGTGTTCTTTCACAGACTTTTGACAAATGTTTCCTGGGCTCGTCAGAAACAGCAGATGCTAATAGAGTATTCTGTGGTCAGATGACTGCAGTGTACCTTTTTAGTGAAGCTCTTAATGCAGCTCAGATCTTCGCTATTTATCAGTTGGGCCTGGGATACAAGGTACTTTGTCATTCACTGCTTAATCAGTGTTAGTTGAGCTTGATTCAAAGGTGGGTGATGCATGGGGCAACTTACTTTGGCTTATGGACTGTGTATGTCAAAGTAATCATGAGTACCACAGGAAGTCACAGGAGTCCAAGGGTACTTTAATTTTTTTGAGGGAAATACAGTATACTTGTCATATGTGGAGCACTAGCGCAAGTTTCAACTTTAGATTATGCTACATTTCTTGTAATGACATTAATCTTTGCACAGCTAAGTTTTCAATAGTTACTGTGATAGAAAGCAAGTACCACATGAAAATTAGTTTGAAACAATGAGGATGAAGTATGAGGTTTGTTTCCAAAGTAGGAGAACTTGTGCAGTGACCAAGATACATACACATACTGTTAATAAATAATTTAAGGGAATATGCTTTTTTTTCTAACTTGTGCATTAATCTTTTTAAATGGCTACTAAATTGTTAAAATATAAAGTTGTTTGGATCAAACTAATTAATAAACAGAAGTGTTCAGTATTTATTTTGATCTAGAGCATACAAATTTACTGAGATGCTAAGAATATCACAAACCAAAAAAAATTGGGAACTTTAGATAAAGCAATTGTTGGTATAGTTTTTTAGGGAGCCATTTAAGGTCTGCTTTGTTTCTTTGAAAACAAAATCAACTTTGAGTTGATTTACATTTAATTATAATTAATATAGTATGCATATATAAAGTTAACATATGATTGAACAGTCTTCTGTGTATATCCAAAATAATCGAAAGCATTATTCTGAAAGAGATATTTATGTTACACATATTCATTGCATCATTATTTATAACTAGAAGCCTGATACATGAAAATTCATGCATTGGAGGGGGGTGGGTCCCTTAGCCTGGCCTGCCCCCTCTCATAGTCCAGGAGCCCTCAGGGGCGGGAAGTGATGCCCCCATCACACTTCTGCTGCTGCCACTGCTGGCAGCGCAAGCTTTGGATGGCTCTGGTTACCTGAGCCTGTGTGGCCCTGGGCAGCTGAGTAGCCGCCATCTGAGGCTTGCCTGCGCCTTGGGCTGGTCCTGGCAGCTCGGAGGCTGAGGGGACTTGGGGACTCTGGAGATAGGTGCATGACCAGGGATGGGCCCGGCTATGCTGCGTGCCTACCACCCCATGGGGGCTCAGAGGATTGGATGCTTCCATCTTGTGGCTGTGGGTGCTGCCATCTTTGAGGGTGTGATAGTCAATTAGCATATTCCCTACTTATTGGCTGTGGGTGCAGCTATCTTTGTGAGGTGTGACGGTCAATTAGCATATTCCCTCTTTATTAGATAGGATAGCCAAGAAGTTGAAGTAACCTAATTGTCCATGGACAGATGAGTAAAGAAAATGTGGTATTACATACAGTGAAATATTATTTAGCTTTAAAAAGAAGGAACTCCAAACCAATATTATATGAAATGCTAAAAGATATTCTTGAAGAAGAGGAAGAAGAAAAAGATAAAAGTGTAAATTATGAACTACAAATTCACATCTATCAACAAATGAATCTAAAAAGCAAGTGAATTAATAAGCTGTTGAACAGGATAAACTGGTGACTGTAACAGAATCACGGACATAGAGAGGGAATGGACTGACAATTCTTGGGGAGAAAAGGGGAGTGGGAAGTGCAGCAAGAGACTGGACAAAAATCATGCAACTATGGGAGAGGACAGTGGAGGGGGGTGAGGGTGGAGGGTGGGATGGGTACCAGGTGGAGGGGAGCTATAGGGGGAAAAAAAAGGGAACAATGTAATTAATGAGCTGAACAATAAAGATTAAAAAAAAAAAAAGAAGGAACTCTGTCACATGTAGTAACATGGTGAATCTTAAGATCATTATGCCAGTCACAAAAAGACAGATACTCTGTGGTTACACTTAAACAAGTTACATAAAGTAGTAAAACTCTTAGAATTAGAAAGTAGAATGGTGGTTGCCAGGAAATGGGAGGAGATGGAAATGAGATGTTCACTGGGTATTGAATTTCAGTTTGGCAAGATTTGACAGTTCTAGAGATTTGTTGTACCATGTGCATACAGTTAACACTACTGTACTATATAGACTTATAAAATTTATCATCTTAAAAATTTTGTGCTTTTTACCAGATTTTAAATAAGACACAATAAAGACAAAATACTCTTGTGTATATACTGTTTTACATTTTTTTAAATAAATGATTTTAATGTCAAATTGACTTGTTTTCCATTATATTTTTAACATGAATTCACTCTACATCAGAATTAAATGTGCAAGCTCATCCTAGTTGATAGTGTTAGGAAAATGATCAGTGGTGTGTCTCCTTACATTTTTATAACTGTGGTGCTTTGTATTTGGATTTTTTTTTTGTGTGGCATTCTGTCTCAACTGTTCTACTTTTTTATTCTTAGGGTACATTTAAATTCAAAACAGAAAGTGATCTGTTCCTGGCTGAGCATCACAAACTTTTATTATATGACGGCAAACTCTCTAGTGCCATTGCATTCACATACAATCCACGTGCTACAGATGCCCAGCTTTGCCTGGAATCATCCCCTAAGGACAACCCTTCAATTTTTGTTCATTCACCACATGCACTCATGCTTCAGGTAATAGCGAGAATCTTTTAAGAATATTTTTAATGGTAACTTTTGATTTTTATTGATGTGTATTTGGTAGCTTCTGTTAAATACATGCAATGTAACATTCTGTTGTCCCTGTTATGCTTTATTTTTAATTGTTTTGGAAAAGAAATCATTGGGATGTTTATGGTTCTTCTGTTTTATAAGGATGTGAAGGCAGTTTTAACACATTCCATCCAAAGTGCTATGCATTCGATTGGAGGGATACAAGTGCTGTTTCCGCTTTTTGCACAGTTGGATTATAGACAGTACTTATCTGAGGAGGTTGACTTGACTGTTTGGTGAGTGCCTTTGTTTCTTGCTTTAATTTGATGTGTTACTTCATTATCCAGTTGCACAGTAATTTTTCGGCCTTTTAAATTTGTTGTAGGGTTAAAAATATAATTTAAAGACACTTGCGAACTATAAATGTTACTCCAAATTCATATCAATAATAATAGTATTGATTTAAATTATTCCTTATCAGCAGGAAATATAGAAGCTCTAAAAGAAGTTGTTTTTTTTTCCCAACTGGCATTAGCTTAGTGGTTGAGGGTCAGCCTATAGACTAGGTCAAAGTTTGATCCAGATTTCCAGTGGGGGCATGCAGGAGGCAGCCAATCATTTATTCTCTCTCTCATCATTGATGTTTGTCTCTCTTTCTCTCTCCTCCTTCCCCTCTGAAATCAATAAAAAGATATAAAAATAAAAAGTTGTTTTTTAATAGTTAGAAATAATGGATTTATCAGAAATACATTTTTTGTATAATCTAATTACAAAATTTTAAATTGTTATTTGGCAGTGACATGGGAATTTAGCTTTTCATATTTATTGATTGTGTGTAATTGAAATCTAAAATTTTGATCACTTGAAAGTGAAGTTTTCCACCTAACGTTTGGGTAAAATTTTGATGTTATATAATAGGTACTTTAATCATTTTTTATTAGATTGTATGTTTGGCACATTTTGTTTTCTAAGTGTTTGAGTCTAAAAAGGCAGAGACTTATTAATTCTAGGACAAGTTATAAAGCTTTAAAGAGGATGTCTCAATGAATTTTTCATGATTCTGTAATCTAATGAAACTATTTACAGTAAAATAATTACATTTAATTTATTACTTGAGTAATTTAAAGGAGTTTCCCATTGTCCTTTTTGAAAATCTTTCTCTGATTTTGCTTTTATACAACTTGAGGTTTACTACCATTGTATATATTTAATGATGTAAAAATTTTCTCCAACGTATTTTAGGAAACAAAATGATTTTTTTTAAAAAGAGGAATGAAATATCAAATCTAGTATTTGTTGATTTTAGGAAATGAAAATGATTCTTGACATATTACTACTTCATAAATTATTATTTTTTGCATCCTGGTCTAAAATCTTTGTTACAAAGCTTTGCTATTTTTTTTTAATTGGTTATAGTTTTCTTTTCTACATCTTTATTGGAATTGCTGATAGTTAAAAGCAATTTTGTGGAGGAGGCTGATTGCCAGTCATGTTTTCTCTTTTTTTGTGAGCAAGTCTCAGAGCCTTTGGAGAAAAAGATAACAGCTGACCTTATTTCATTCCATTTCAGATATCTCTAAAAGTTGTGAGGATGGAAGCATGGCTGCTCAATTTTAGAAGTCTTTCAACTCCTTGTTGAATTCTGATTTTCCTGTTGGGATACTGAACACAATTCTTAGTGTTTGAGGACTTTAGTTTGTCTTCAACTTTAATGGTTTTTAAAAATATATATATTTTATTGATTTTTTTACAAAGAGGAAGGGTGAGGGACAGAGAGTTAGAAACATCGATGAGAGAGTAATATCGATTCAGCTGCCTCCTGCACAGCCCCTACTGGGGATGTGCCCACAACAAAGGTACATGCTCTTGACTTGAATCAAACCTGGGACCCTTCAGTCTGCCGGCCCACGCTCTCTCCACTGAGCCAAACCGGTCAGGGCAACTTGAATGTTTTTTATTTATTTTTTATTGATTTTAAAGAGAGAGGCAGGGGAGAGAGACAGGAAGGAGTGAGAGAGAAAGAGAGCAATTTGTTACCCCACCATTTATGCATCCATTGGTTGTTTTTGTATGTGCCAGGATAATGTGAACTGACTGAGGTACCTGGCCAGGGCTCAACTTTACTTTCTTATATTCTCTTTTCTTGTTCTGTTCTGTCCAGGCCAGTCTGGAATCCTAACACATTTCGCGAATTTCTACCCTGGTCTGTTTGCTCCATGTATCTTTTTTAATACCTTTTTATATTTCATGTTAGCCATTTTATTACTTGTTTTTGGTCATTACGTATTTCCCGTGCATGTTTGTCATATTGTTTCTAAGTAATTTACTTATTTACATGTTTGTGATACAACATAGGAAATAAGTATTTGAGTAAATTCTAATTATATTAAAATTCTAGTCCTGGAATAATGTTGAGGCAGTTTTAGTAGAACTTATATTTCCTTGAAATAGAGAACCTTTACTAAGGTTAATCTATCTAACTTAAAAACAAAACAACAACCTACACATTTTTTTTTTTTTAAGCCATAGTCTTTTTTTTTTATTCCAGTTCAACTTTGCTGGCTTTTATCATGGAGTTGTTGAAGAATTCAATTGCCATGCAGGAGCAGATGCTTGCTTGCAAAGGCTTTTTGGTAATAGGATATAGTCTTGAAAAGGTAAAGTATAAAATGCTTTTTACACATCTGATTCGTAATTTGTAGGCCATGACTTAGTCTCCTCAGTGGCTGAGAAACGGGGTCTGCAAGTGTTTCCAAGTGTCTCTGTAATTATGTAGAATTACTTAAATTAAAATAACCTTTTGTTGTTTTTACCTTGCCACCCATTGCTTTATTAAAGAAAAGTTAAGTCTTATGTCATCTTTAACTTAGAGCAGTGGTCGGCAAACTCATTAGTCAGCAGAGCCAAATATCCACAGTACAATGATTGAAATTTCTTTTGAGAGCCACATTTTTTTAATAAACGTTTAACACCAGTTCTTCAAAATAGACTTGTCCAGGCCGTGGTATTTTGTGGAAGAGCCACACCCAAGGGGTCAAAGAGCTGCACGTGGCTCTCGAGCTGCAGATTGCCAACCACTGACTTAGAGTATAGCTAGTAGGGCAACTACTAGTTGATATTAGCAACTTTTAATTTACTTACCTTGCCTTGTGATGATAGTGACCTTTGAAATATCTTGCCTTCCAGTCTTCTAAATCCCACGTCAGTAGAGCAGTGCTTGAACTTTGCCTTGCATTTTCAAAATATCTGAGTAATCTGCAGAATGGGATGCCCCTACTCAAGCAATTGTGTGATCACATTCTTCTTAACCCAGCTATATGGATTCATACCCCAGCTAAGGTAATATATATGTGTATATTGACTTTGGTTTAGTGTCTTCAAATTTTTATACTTGAATGATAAATGAGGATTTTTAAAATCATTTTGTGTGGCCGAGACTGGTTTGGCTCAGTGGATAGAGCATCGGACTGCCGACTGAAGGGTGCCAGGTTCAATTCCGGTCAAGGGCATGTACCTTGGCTGCAGGCACATCCCCAGTAGGGGGCGTGCAAGAGGCAGCTGATCGATGTTTCTCTCTCATCGATGTTTCTGACTTTCTATCCCTCTCCCTTCCGCTCTGTAAAAAAATCAATAAAATATATATTAAAAAAATCATTTTGTGTGCTATTATGTAAGATTTCAGTGGTGTTCATTTTTGACTAAGCATATTTTTTAAGGTAAATTTGCAAGTCAGTATATCTTGCTTTTATTTAAAAGCAACATTAATATTTAAAAGAAACTATAATCTTTATTTTCTGGTGTTACATAAAATAAAATTTTATTTCAGAAAGACTTTAAATTACTAAATATGAATCAAAGTTGGACAGTTCTAACTTTGTAATGTTTCTATACAGTTCTGTTATATTGCAAATATATGTATATTTTTTTATTCCTTAACTCACTGTGCTCTCTTTCCCTCTTCTTTATACATATATCCCTTCCATCAACATGATGAATTCCTGAGGTTAATTGTTAAGAAACAGCTGAAATTTCACCCTTACTTGAACACTGGTCTCATTTAATCATTTTAATCTCTCATTAATTCAAATTATTAAATACAATTATATTTACATGCAATTTGTTTAGTATTGTACAACAAACCAATTACTTATAATTGAACATATGTCTATTTGTGATAAATAAAACCTTTGATAAATCCTAATGTATTAAGTTGTCCTAAAAATATTAATAGTGGTAGTGTTAAGCAGAACTTGAAACAGAAATTTTTATTAAATTGCATAATTGCATCTCTTTCGTCTGCAGTTTTTGTTAGAAGCTGTGTTATTTCAAACCCATTAATTTCCTCTCTTCCCCCTCCCTCTCTCCCTCTTGGTCCACTTGCAGTGTTTATCATTGTTTAGAATGGCACATACTTATTCTAGTTGTCAGAAAAAAATGTCTGCAGACTTTTTGCTTTTTTCTATAGTCATAGTATCTTATTTTCAGCTGGTCTTTTCAAATGATAAAGAGAAAAACAGCTGCTGACTCTGATTGCCATTTGGAAATAATCAAAGGAGGCAGCTGGAGGTTGTAGCTTTTTATCTGCGGGTTCAAATTTGACCTCTTTCTCTTCTGTGACCCTTGCTCTTATTTCTTTACAAGGATTGTTTCAAGTTACTTTTTAAACTTTTACTAGACTCGTCTTTGTCTTACTAAACAGCATATTTGTAAGGTTTGGGTTCTCTTTTTGATGTGATCAAAAAGACTGTTATTAATACTAAGTTGTAGGCAAATATTTTAAAATTTTTATTATGTCATTTCCTTAAATTCCTACTATTATTACACTCACTTTGTTACCTTTTTCTTGTTAATAATTTTCTTTAATTTCCTCTTTAGAATTTGCAGTTGATTTGGTAATACTAAACTTTCCTTCTCTTTTAGCCGTCTGCTTTGTGTATTCATGAGGGGTTATATCTACTTTTGTTTTATAAGAAATGCAGTTAGTATAACAAAGACTAGATCCAAAGTTTGTTTGACCTGAAGGTCATACAATTTGGGTGAGGGAGGAACTTTTTAAGAAAAGTAATATGAGCCCTGGTCAGTGTGGCTCAATGCTTTGAGTATTGCCCCTTGCACCAAAGGATCATAGGTTTGATTCCTGATCAAGGGCGTAGACCTGGATTGCAGGTTCTATCCTGGCTCTGGTTCGGGTGCCTGCAGATGGCAGTCAATCAGTGTGTCTCTCACATCCTCACATTGATGTTTCCCTCCCTCTTCCCTCCTTTCCTTTCTCCCTCCTTTCTACGCTCTAAAGAAAATCAATGGAAAAATATTCTTGGGTGAGGATTAACAAATAAAAGAAAAAAGAATATAACATAATGCATACACAATTAGAGTCTTGAAGGAACCTGAATGGATGAATGGTCACAGAGTTTAAGCTTTACTAGCTTTTTGGTAATTTCACCTGATTACTGAAGTTAAGGGGATGGATGTATGAATCAATCTTTGCTTTTGTAAAAGGATGCGCACAGTGATTTATAATATCCATTTATCTTTGATGTGCTTAGCTACAGTCTTTAATGTCCTCACCAGAGAGATGGATTTTCTTGTATACAGCAGTCCTTCACTTGAGTGGCTGCTTTATGCTGGGCGTATGGAATCAGTGTTGAGCAAGACAAGTCTAATTCCTGCCCTCATAGAGTTCAGGTTTAATGGGAAAGGTAGATGTTAACACATAGTTTGTGTGGTTATTAGATTATATAATGAGTGAATGAGGAAAGGCTTATTCATAATTAGCATATGAATAATTTTGAGATCTCCATTCTTATCTCAATATGTTGCTATCTAATTTTATCCAGTTTTCCATATTTTTGTCACTTTTTGGCCAGAATTACTATATGTTTTTAACATACCACTCTCATCAAATTATTTCTGAGCCTTTAAACATGTAATGGTTTTTCATTGTTTTCAGTATAAAGTAGTCCCTTTTCTAGCATTAAGTTTTCAGGCCAATTCTCCTTTGTAGGCTTTCTAGCTTAAAAACTCTCAGTTATCTTCAAAGTCTAGACAGATACCAAAAACTTATCCTCGAGCAGTTGTTCTCAATCTTGGTTATTGATAGGATCAGGATAGGTTTTTATAAACAAAAGCAAGAATAGAATCCTATCTCTTTCACCCTAGACTTGGTATGAGACAGGCCACAGGCATCAGTATTTGTAATATATGTGCTGCTGAAGTGAGCACCAGGCTTCAGTATTTAAAAAAAAAAAAGTTTTTCAGGTATTTTAATGCAGTTTGGAATGATAACCATTGTTCTAGATTTAGGGAAAACTTTTGTATCATTTACCATTATTTTCTGCTTGAAATTTCCCCTTTCTGTCTACCTATCCTACTCAGCTTCAAAGTCTACCTTAGTACCTACTCTGTTAATGAAGATTTTGTTGACTATTTTAGCTTATCCTATAATTTATCTGTCCTCTAAGTTTATAGTATTTAATAGCCCTATGCCACTCATTTTGCATTTAATACATATTGCCTCATAACCTCTTTTGTTGCAGTGGGTGTGTTTATTACCTTAAGTTTTTCACTTAAATTTGAGTGCATTTTTTATTAAAATATTAACTGCCATCTTATTTCCATAATGGAGGCTCTGCATGTAAGTGGATGTATTTTCTGGATGACTGAAAGAGCATGGTTAAGAATTTGAGCCTGTCACAGAAAGTGTTAAATATTTGCTTCAGTAACAGGGAAACAGGTCCTATTTATTTGAGTAGCTACATCAAAATAATGTTATCTTCAGCAAGTCAGTGTATTACAGTGTTTTCTAAACTATAATCATGCAAGCTTCAATGTCAAGTGGTTCGGAATCTGCCACTCTTTACCATTTATGGTTAGTGACTAACTCCCGACGTTATTTAGTCTTGATTGTTTCTTTATCAGGCATCTGGAAGATAGGCCCCTAATTTTCTCTCTCTAAGAAATTATCAGGTAGTTTGCAGGGTTAAAAATGAAAATGCCCTCAATGTCCAGGGAAGGTAACATAAATGTTCAGTTGTAAATGATCAGGAGAGGTTGGTCTTTGGCCACGGAGAGAATATATATA